>OZ023222.1:22340265-23595871 GCA_964006125.1 Cryptus viduatorius | reverse complement strand
CGACCGGTTTAGCTGTAAAGTTGTTAAAATAATAGACCATTGTACCGTATTGCTAAGAACAGTTCAAATGGCTGTGTCGTATAAATTTATGTGCGATATTTAGACGCGCATTATTATCTCGAACACAACAGAAGAGGACGAAGTGAAACTGACGCGCGAGGAAGGGAGAAAAATAGGACTACCGTGCATCCTCTATCGCGCAGGTCACGCAGTGCGGTGCACAATTGTGGATATTGACAACGACAATATTGTCGAAGTTTACATGGTAGATACGGGTGATAACGCGTTGTGCAAATTGAGTGAATTGTTTGCACTACATGCAATGGCATACGCCATCCCGGTATTAGCCGTACGAGGCTCGGTGTACGGCCTTACCTTTGTCGATGCCAATGACGTCGATGCACCGCGGAGCAATCGACGTTATTAGCGACGCATGGGCCAGTGCCGTACAGACTCAGGCTGACCGAGAAATCGCCCGGCGTATCGCAGGTCGTCCTGTCGAGCGGTTGTGGGATAATAATTTTGTCGCCTCTGTTATCGAGGATGACGAGGATAACGGTCTCGTCATCCGCATATATAACCGCGACGGCGACGATATCGCCGATAAAGTAATACGCGCGATCGGCTTCGACGTCGGTTACGATCGGGGATCCGACGACGAGGCGTTCGTCGATATTAGGTGGCAGCGACGATGACGCTGACAACGCCGACGATGACAGTGCCGACGATGTCAGTGCCGACGACGACGACGACGACGACGATGACGACGACGACGATAACGACGACGACGATAACGATAACGATAACGACGACAACGATAACGATAACGATGACGACGACAACGACGATTACAGTGCCGACGACGACGACGACGACGATGACAGTGCCGACGATGACAGTGCCGACGACGACGACGATAACGACGATATCGGTGATAGTTGTATAAATAGAAAGAGAAAAACAGACAGGAGTGAGAGAGAGACAGGAGTGAAAAAAAAAGTGTAAATAGAAAGAGAGAGAGACAGGAGTGAAAAAAAAAGTGTAAATAGAAAGAGAGAGGGACAGGAGTGGGAGAGAGAGACAGGAGTAAAAAAATGTGTAAATAGAAAGAGAGAGAGACATGAGTGAACGACCGGAATAATAATAATGTTGAGTCTTTTTTTTAATTTTACTATTTTTTAAAAATTTTAAATTTTTAATTAAAAAAAAAATTGCGGTGCGGTGCGGGATGGCTATTGTAATGGATGGCAAGGTGCGCGGATACTTGAGTTAAATAAAGAAGACTGAAATCGAGTAAACTACTAATAGCAAATATTTTATTAGTCGTAGATTAGGTAAATATAGGGAGAGTGTACCGTCTTACACTGTTGGTGGTCGGAGATGAACTAACTAATCAGGTGTCGAAGCAAAGGGCTTCGACGCCGGTAACTTGTATTGTTGCGCGCGTGAGGTATACCTCCGCGCGCTGATAAGGACCGTCGCGCGGATGCTGTTCGCGCGACGGCTTGACCGTTGCCGTGAGACGGCGATCCAATTGTCGCTCTCACGGCAAAAGTGCTGACGGCAAAAATGCAAGTTATCTCGCTTCTCAAAAGGAGAAGCGAGTATGACGAAATATTATGCCTATTGTTAGAAAAAGATTTTTTTTTGCATAAGGGGACCGTTACACTCCCCCCCCAGAAAAATTTAGCGATGCTCCTGCATCGCGTGTTTACATAATATTTCGTTTGTGTGTGAGTCTATATAATTCAAGATTTTGAAAAACTAAATATTTTGGTTGCATTTTTGTAATAGTGTGTATATGTGTATTTTTGATATTTGTACTCTTTTTTTTGTTGAGTTGTCCAGGTTCCGTTTTAATTATGATGTCGTCCGCAATTTTCTATGGTTATGCTCCTGATTAGATCCCTTGGTTTGTTAATTGTTATTACGGTTGCTGTTGAATCCTGTAATAAGACTAAGAAACTTTTAGTTGTTCGGGTTAGTAGGGGCGGTTAAGTTATTATGAGTAGGTTAGGTTAGGAATAATAATATATAGGTAAATTCAGTAAATTTTACGACTAAGGAGAAATATTGCTCCTTTTTAGGCACTCACTATAACAATAGGCAAAGAGTGCCTATTAAAATGACCATCCGTTGCTCTTCGGAGTCTGGCGAAGGGGTTACTCCGCAGCGCATACTCCAAAAATTTTTATTTTTCACCATTTGCTTCGGTGTATCTCCAACATCATGCGTAGTTACTTTGAAGTGACTGCGATGAATAGAAATATTTTTTTTAGCCTGCGGTGCAATGAAAACAACTTTTTGGCTGAATTTTTCTTCTCGGACGTCCGTATCACACTGTAACTTTAGATGGTGCGAACCAATTTTGTTCTCCTTCGCAGGGTTTTTTTATTACATTATTTCCAGTATGCACATTACTTTTAAAACCAATCTAAGACCTTTAAGTATTTTTTCTAAAATATTATTGGCCACAATTTGCATTTGCCTTCGGTCAAGTGTCCGTACGGTGCCAGCATAATGAACTCTACGAACCAATTTTTTTCTCCTTCGCAGCATCATTTTGTTTTATCAAAAGCACTACGCACAGCAAATTTAGAGACAATCCTACATCTCTAACTATTTATTCATCACAATTTTCCATAAAAAAATGATTTTCTCACATCTGATGTCCGTACGGTGCTCTAATTAAGAATCCTGGAAACCAATTCTTTTCTCTTTCGTAACAATATTTCATTGCATCGAAAGCACTATGCACAACAAATTTTGAGTCATTCTGACAAATATAATTTTAATTATAAAATAATTCAAAAACAGTGGTTATAACAAGATTTGCTTTAAAGGTTATGTTATTTAGATTTGCCAAAAATCCATTTTTCATCATGTTAAAAAAAAAACCTTCGGTTGTGAAAAATAAAACACGAAATATCATATACAGATTCACAAATGTTTGCGTTTTTTATTTCGAAAATAATATATTATCACCGAAAATCATTCGCAATATTTTACCATATTTTATTCACATTTGTAACAAAAATGATAAATTTCACGTATTCACTGAAAAAATTGGTAGTAAACTCACAAAAAAGATTCATCGAATATCCAAAATAATTACAATTTCCCAAATAAAACTAAAAAAATCGCGAGTATATATTTTTTCGTTTTATTCTATCTGTCAAACTTTGGAAGCAGATGACAATTTCGTAGCAGACGATACACAGATGCTCATACGTCGCGGCGCGCGTACTCTGTGGCCGGATGATTTTCAAATAAAAAAAAATCGACATCTCGTTTCAATCTTTGTTCCTATTTTACGTAAATATAAATGGATTCTACACGGTATAGCGCAAATAAAAAGTGTGCAATCATAAAAAAAAGAATTTTCTATCCTTCGACCGTCGAAGATTCATCGCAGCCGAAATCTTTGTCAATTATGTTCACCCGATTTATTCGTTTACAGTTAATAATAAAAACTGCAAATGCTTTTTCTGGCAACGTATTTTCTCCTCTTCAAAACAAGCCAAAATAAGAGTCGAAATCTTTTTTCGCTGCCGAGATATGATTTTTTTTAAGCAAAGACTAATTTTACGAATTTTCGTCAAAAAACGAATCGTTTTTTCAAATTTCTCGAAATTGCCGTCTCTAATCATTTCCTCTCAAAGAAATCGTATTTACAAACTGACTCTCCGCGTTATTGCGCAGATAAAAAGTGTGCTATGTTTAAAAATTTAATTTTTTACACTTCGACCGTCGGAGATTCATCACATTCGAAATCTTTGTCAATTTTGTTCGCTGGATTTATTCGTTTACACTTAATATGAAAACTGCTAATGATTATTCTATCGATGTATTTCCAACGTTTTTTTTTTTTTCAAATTTTTTCAAATTTTCGTCGAAATACGAATTTCTTTCATATGCTCACGTCTTGAAAAGTTTTTTTTCGCAAAAAAAAAAAACAATTGTACTCTTAAAGAACAATTATAAACAATTATTTATCAAGAAAGTGAAAAACACTGAATTTGTCGATTTTACGAGTTATTCCGTGCCGAAAAACTTATCTTCATTTGTGATTAAATAAAATTTAAAAAAATACGATATGATATGATGCTAAATTTGATATTTTTAAGCGACGATAAATATCAATAAAATTTCATTGAAAAACGAAAAAAATTATCGAATTTCTCAAACTTCTCGTCTCCAATACTTGTCTGTTCTACAGAGACAATAACGAGCTGATTCCATGTATGACGAAGAAGAAAAAAAATATATCTCAAATGGTAGAAATGAAATTTGTTATAAGAGGACTTTCAAAGAGTCTTCAAAGTCGAATTTTTCAAGAATTTCATCAATTTGTAAAAAAATATTTCGGAGCTATCCAAGAAGACAAATTTTTGATTCGAGTAACGTACTACTTCCTCTTCAATACAAGACAGGAACCAAAAAGCTATATTTTTTTCGTTCTCGAGATAGCATTTTTTTGCAGCATCCGATCCGATTTTGCATAAATATCGATAAAATTTCATTGAAAATCACAGAGAATAGCAAATTTCTTGAAATTTGCTATTTCCTACAGATAAAATAACGAACTGATTCCATCAATTATGGGGAAGAAAAAAAACACTGAAGGGGAAGGATTTAAAGGGGATATTTGGCCGAATGCCAAATGGTAATCGTATTGGTGTCGGTACATGTTTTGTGTGTTTATTTATATTCATTAAATCTGGTCATAAGTTTTAAGCCAATAAAACGACTTTACTAGATATGATTTGATTCGTTAAATTAATTTTGTCAACTTCTACGTTGTGCAATTCGTTATATTTGTCTCGTGTCTCAATATTTGAAAATTTATCGTCAAACAAAAAGGAAATATCCGTCGTGAATATTAATAATTAATTGGTACAAAAAAGAAATATTTTTATTCGACGAAAGTTAAACACTATGAATTAATTAACGTAACTGATAAATGTTTTTCCCTCATACGTACTGTCGAAAAGAAACGCAAAGCGCGACGTATAAACATACTTCATTCGTAGCGCATAGCGCGATGTGTAAATACACTCGATACGGAGCGCGTAGCGGGACGTGCACCCCCGTGAGTGCCTTAAAAAATGTCCCATCGGGACATTTTTCGGGGGGTTTGGGGGGCGGAGCCCACCAACAAGAGCATCTGCGCCCGCAGGGCGCTGAGACGCTTGTTTTTTATTATTATCTCCTGTGGCTTTTTCATCTGTGTTAATTTCCAATCCTTATTTTATTTGTTCCAAACTTGTATTTGTATATTTTTTTTTTAAGTTTTACGCTGGATGTAAGGAGTTTCCATTTTTGTTGTAATTTGGTTGTTGTATGGTTCCTGTAACAGTCTAAAAATATGATTAGTAGTTGTTTGTTAGTAGGTTAGACATGTTATTTAGGAGTTTGGTTCGCTCGGAACAGCGATTCTGGAAAAAGGGTGAATGATTAAAGAAACAAATGTGTGTATATATATTTTTTTTTAAAGAAGAAAAAAAACGAGTTTCGACTGTTGTTTACTTTTTTTTATTATTAAATGCGTAAAAATATATAAAAGAAATTTATAAAAGGAAAAAAAAAATAGTAGCAATGATTCCAAAACAGAAAAAAAAAAATTGAGAAATTTAATTGCGGTTATATTAGATTAGTTATGTTTTTTTTTTATTTTTTTTTTTATAATTGATTCTTTTAATTAGTATTTGTATAACTGGTTAATATTTGTATAGTTTATATAAATGATTAATTTTTATTTGAATAATTTGAGTAGTATATATATATTTAGAGTATGATTAATATGTGTGAATATGTTGTGTTTAATTGTCTGAGTCCGTCTTTTTACGTTTGTTGTCCTTTCGTCCCAGTGTTTCCGCTAAAAAGAGTTTTGTCCGTACATGGTTGGAAATTCGTCTGAGTATGTCTGTTGGTTGTTTATAAATCCAGTCGGCGACGGTCTGTTCCGTCAATTGTACCGTTGTCGATGTCTGCGTTTGTGCGTCAACTAGTTCCGTCAACGGTAAGGTCGCCACTGAATTACTCGAGTCCGAGTTTGTTTTTGTCATGGGAAGGGGTGGAGGGGATCCAGGTGGGGTTGTAGGGTTGTACATTATGACGGAAGGGGAAGCCGGTCCGTCCGAGTCTGTCGCTGTTTTTACTTCGGTTTCAGTTTCGGTTTCGTTTTCGTCCGTCTCCATGGGTGTCGTGTTTGTTTGTGTCGCTGCGCCGAATTTTTGGCGGACCTCCCACACCGGGAAGCGGGGAAGTGTTTCTCCTTTTAGAACGCGGAGGACATATTCGGAGCACCAAAGTAAGTGCTCGAACATGTCATCCGCGTTTTGGAGTTTATTACAGAGTGGGCATGCTTGAGTGTTCCCACTCAAGCTCTGCATTTGCGCGCTAAGATAAGATAAGCAGTCCCCAATGTGTTCCCAGCTCTTCTTTGCTGTCTCTACGTTAACCGCGCAGATGGGGCACTGGAATACTCCGCTCATTGTGTTGTTACTGTTTCAAAATTTAAAAAAAAATATAATTTGTTAGTCTTATGCCAAATGAAATTATGTGACCCTTGTTAGCACAAATGTTTTGCGTGTACATGCGTGTATGTGTGAAATTTTGTTAGTAAATCATGCGTTATTTTCCCAATAACTATAAAATGTATAAAATAATGAAGATATGGAAAAAGATTATTATTTTCGCTTGGCGTTTTTTTTGTTAAGTTATGCAGTGTTTTTCTATGGCAATTCGTCTCGGTTAAGATATGTTAGCGCGTAGACTGGTTTACGTTGTGATTGTGCTGGCGCTTCGGTTAATAGCTACCTCTCGGCTAGTGGTTGCCGTGGGTTTCGCTGTTTCAACTAATTCTATTGGTTGTCGATAATATGAAACGACTTTATTCTGTGATTCGTTAATGATCCTTGGGTGTTTTTGTTTCCTTCGTTTTGTTATACATGATAATATTTTTCGTAGACTTGATATTTTACTGAATAGCGAGAATTTCCAACCGACTGTTAGCAATAACATGATTGTACGTATGGAGATTCCTCCATATTTAAATATTGACTCTAATGTTGAGACTCGGTGGCCTAAATAATGCGTTTTTGATAGTTCTTTTGCTTTGACGATTACGGCTTTTAAGGCTACTTCGTTTTGGGTTAAGTCGTCGTTTATTGAATCCAGGTTTGAAAGTCCTGTAAATGTTTCGGTTTCCGTTAGGATCTCTGTTATGTTTACGTTTTCTATATTCGCTATTGATTTTTCAATCATTCCAGTGTTACGTCCAAACTAGCGTTGTTTCTTTACTAGTTTGAAATATAACAGTTGTCTCCGTTATAATCGCACGCGCTGGTCAAGTGGTTGTTAAACCAACCTTTACCACACCTGGTGTCGATAAGGAGGACAACGATTGCTCCTTTTTAAAGCCTAACCTTGCGGAAAATTGCTTGGGATGGAGCCCTTAAGAGTGCTTGTTCAATGCGTGTCGTAGGGTGTAAACTAATTAGTAGAGGGTTCGGCGTCTCTCAGGCAAAAGAGAGATAGAGAGGAAATCTTCGGTGTGACGGCAGCTACCTGCCGTTTCTTGACCAGGTGTCGGAGCACGCGACACGGTTAAACGAGATTTTGGTGGTCACTTCAAATCACTGGGTTGCAAGAACAAAATGAAATAATGCACTGTTGATAAATAAATAAACAGGTACTTACGGTAATAAACGGTGTTCCTGGTGTTGGTGGATATAGAACTTTCTTCACGTTGATTTACTTCGAAAATGAATTTAAAGGAAAAAATAATGTGTTTCACGGAAATGCAGGTAGAGTTAACACTATTTTAATGCCTCAAAAAATATGAGTAATACAACTGATAAAATTGAACAAAAGAAAACTGTTATACCCCCGAATAATGAGAGCACCGCCGAGGTTACGCTTACGCAATAACCGAGGCGAGCGATCTCGTAATATTGCGCCGACTGCACAGTATCGCATACTGGAACGATGATAAGGTAAACATCATTACCAAATTTCGTCAATATGCTGAATTGCTCGCTCCACTTTATCTCCTATAAAGTGTGAGACTGAGCGCAAGACGAGGAGTACAATTGGACATCCGATACTGCGCGGTTGGTTGCGTGTAGAGAGACTCGTGCAAAGGGTCTATAAGTAGTACTACGTTACTTTGGTCGGACAGTAGTCCATATTCTGTATAATATAATTCTGTGTGATAATTTGAGTTTGCGTATCAACGCATTAATAAAGATAGACATTTTCGCTTACATCTCCTGTGTTCAAACATTCACTGGGGTTCCAACCCTTAACCGATAAACATCCCAAAAAATAATAGAAAATATTCATTACCGCTAACCTCGGCGTAGCTAACCGGGATTCGGCGGTATAACATTGGTGGCAGCGGTGGGATTCGAACCCACGCCTCCGAAGAGACTGGTGCCGCGTAACCTCGGCGGTGCTCTCATTATTCGGGGGTATAACATCGGTGGCAGCGGTGGGATATCGGAGTGATAAAACGAACCAGAGTGTACCGAAAGTGTGTCACTCGCTGTACACCAATACAGTTGTGAGTAAAACCGTCACCAGGGGATCGACGGGACAGCCAACCGCGAGGAGGGACTGCAGACCTCCACTAGATCGTCACCTAGCAGAAAGGGACGTGGAAACAGTATCGAAGAGGGAGCCTGAAGGTTATACAACGCAGAGGCAACCTGAGATGTGGCAGATAAGCACCCTGTAAGTGCAAGAGTTATCTATTCACGAAACTAACACCTGTACGGGAATAAAAAACCAGTAGGCGCGTTACTAACCCCGTCAGGGCGTGAATAAAGGGCTAAGAGCCAGGTAGAAGCCACATGAGTGATAGAGAGGTACCAGAGGAGCAGGCTGCGGGGACTTCGGGACAGCAACCACCCCCGCAGGATCCTTCGGCATCCACGCAGGAGGACCAGCGTGTAGCAGCTGGTCTTGGGGCTGCATTACAGGAGATAACGGCAGTCGCCAGAGCAGAATTGGCAGTACAGGCCCCGGCACGACAGCCGAGAGGCGAATCGTCTCCAAACCCTCTCTTCGGGGTCAATCTACGTAGAGGCGCGGCGTTTGACGAGCTCGCCGATATGGATCAAAGCATGTTCGAGCCAAGGGGTGCACCACTCCCGGGGGTTGATCTCACCCCACGTGCAGTGGAGGCGGAGATACAACGTCTAAGGGCTCAGTACCGGAACACATTGGGAGAACGAAGAGGAGGATTTTTCAATCCGGATAGAGACCGGAATTGGACGACAACATTCGGTGACGGAAGTAGGCTTTACCCCATGGGGGTGGAGATCCCAGGGGTACGCCGAAATATATTCCCGGATCCACCTGCGGAGGTAAACAACACCGCGGCGGCCGAGGAACGAGTTGCTGATCGACTCGAGAGGGGGGATCGAGAATTGGAGGCTATACGGGCGGAATTGGCCGATTACGTAGCCGGGGAGGTGGAGCGAAGGTTGGCCGAACGTCAAGGGAGACGGCGAACCACCCACCCGGAGGACGAAGAAGATTCACCGTATATCAGCTTGGACTTAGCGCTGAAAAATATCAAAACATTTGATGGCAATAATCCCAACAGATTGGAGGAATTCTTGTCATCCTGTGAAGCTGTATGGGAAAGGGTGAAACCAGCGCATAGAGGAACACTCCTGGCGCTCGTACGTAGCGGGAAACTTGAGGATCGCGCAACACGAGAATTACGACATAAGGTGATACGTAATATGTCGGAATTACGTCATGAATTGGAAGCGCTGTACGGGAAGCGAAAATCTCTCGCTGCCCTGCAGTACGAGTTCTGCCTATTAAAACAAGGACCGAAGGAATCGGTAGCGGCGTACGCCGCAAGGGTGGAGCGACTTACGGGGGAGGTATCGGAAAAACTTTGTGAAGATACCGAACCTCATGGTGCGCGATACGTTGAGGCGGCTGTGAGACGAAGCGCACAAATGAATTTCGAGAATGGATTACAGCCGGATATCCGTATGATAGTGCGCTCCCGGAATTACGGAAGTCTACGGGACTCCGTAGTCGGAGCGGCGGAAGTCGAAAAAATGCTCGGATCACAGGGCAGTAAGGGAGCGGCGGGGGGGAGTCAACCTCGACACTCGGTGGGAGGAGGGGGTGCGACACCCCGAAAATGTTTTACTTGTGGACAAACGGGACACATCTCGCGTGATTGCACGAGAAAATCGGGACGCCCGAGTCTCCCCGCACCAGGACCGGGGAAGGAGGTGAATCAAGTGAAAATGACGTGTAACTACTGCGGGAAGGTAGGTCATTTGTGGAGAGACTGTAGGAAGCGACTGCAACAGGGCGGCCAAAAGCCGCAGCAGTCAGGGAAAAATAACGGCAACGAGCAACCACCTCCGAAGCCACAGGGGACTGGGAAAACCGTCAAAGATTTCCTGGGAACCGACCAGCAGCGGGCGGAACGAAAGGGACAACAACACGAAGTATACGTCGTCAACGTCACGTCCGCGGGGATTGCTAGCGATTTCCACATAAAATCGCCAGAATGCCGAACCGAAATACTGACACTGAAAGCCGATACGGGAGCACAGGTCAGCTTGATAAGTCCAGAGGTTCTCGGGGGTGAAATACAAGCGGAAAAATCCGAGTCGACGCTCATCGGGTTGGGAGGACAGCCAGTACTCTCGACGTTCATAGCGCAAATACATTTGGAGACACCGAAGGGAACCATATCGCATTGGTTCCACGTAGTGCCTGAGGGGATGGATTTAGGGGTGCATGGCTTCTTAGGGATGGACTTCATTCGCGAACATAAAGTGGACATCCTCCGGGGCAAGGAAATCCGAATTCACGGCCATCGGATGCCCTTAATCGACGGAAGATTGAAGATGAGAGTACCAGCGCGAAGCGAGAATATCGCTTACGTAGCAACTTGCAGTCGGGTAATGGGACTCGCTGACAAGAAGGAGGTCGCCGAGGGAGTAGCAATCGGCGCCTGTACGACGAAACCGCGAGGAAACAGCTGTGCGGTATGCATAATAAATACCACCTGCGAGGAAGTTGAGATCGAGCGACCGACAGTGACACTCGAGCCGTTCGAATCAGCAGAAAAATCGTGTCACAACAAGAGCGCACGCGAGTTAAACATCGCGCGCGTGGCGAGCGGCAATGAGGGGGAAGACGGCGGCACGCGACTCACGCGCTTACGTGAAGCAATCGACGTGCGAAATTTAAATTCCGAGGAAAGAGAAACACTACTTGAAATATGTGAGGATTTTGCAGAGATCTTTCACCTGGAGGGCGACTGGTTGCCGTGTACTACGAAAATTGAGCATGAAATTCCCCTTCGCGAGGGCGTAAAACCGATAAAAGTGCAGCCGTATCGTTTACCGGAAGCGCATAAGAAGGAAGTTGCAAAGCAAACGGAACAGATGCTGAAGGACGGCATCATACAGGAAAGTCGAAGCCAATGGAATGCACCGCTGCTCGTGGTAACGAAAAAACCTGACGCGGCGGGAGTAGTAAAATTACGAGTCGTTGTAGACTTTCGTAAGCTTAACGAGGCGACGATCGGTGATTCGTATCCATTACTGAATATCACCGATATATTGGATCAGCTGGGGAAGGCGCAATACTTCACCACCCTCGATTTAGCATCGGGTTTCCACCAAATTCCCATGGCGGAAAAGGATAGAGAAAAAACTGCATTTTCCACACCGCAGGGGCATTTCGAATATACTCGAATGCCCTTCGGGTTAAAAAATGCCCCTCCGACATTCCAAAGGCTCATGAACACCGTGTTGGCGGGACTCGACGGTATAAAATGCTACGTATATCTTGACGATATAGTGGTATTCGGGTCAACGCTGACGGAGCATAACAAGCGACTTCGCGAGGTATTTACGCGCCTGCGAGAGGCGAAATTATCGCTGCAACCGGGGAAGTGTAGTTTTCTAAGGAAGGAAACGCAATATTTAGGGCACATAATTTCTGATGAGGGAGTGCGACCGGATCCCTCGAAAATCACGGCGGTACGGGATTTTCCAGTACCGAATAATATGAAGGGAGTACAGTCCTTTCTAGGGCTTGCCGGTTATTATCGAAAATTTATAAAAGACTTCTCGAGAATCGCCAAACCATTAACAGAATTAACGAAGAAAGAAATTCCATTCGAGTGGACGGCGAAACGGGAACACGCATTCGTCGAATTAAAAAATGCGCTGACGTCGGCACCGGTGTTGCAGTATCCGGATTTCTCGAGGCCGTTCGTCGTGACAACCGATGCTTCGGATAAAGCTATCGGCGCGATACTATCTCAGGGGGAGATAGGAGAAGATTTGCCAATTTGTTATGCGAGTCGTACGCTCAACAAATCGGAACAAAATTATACCACTACAGAAAAAGAATTAATTGCAATTGTCTGGGCGGTAGCACAGTTCCGACCGTATGTATATGGTACAAGGTTTACAGTCGTAACAGACCACAAGCCCTTAGTATGGCTATTTAGTGTAAAGGATCCGGGCTCAAGGCTTATGCGCTGGAAAATAAAATTGTCGGAACATGAGTTTGACATAGTGTATAAAGCCGGGAAGAAGAATACAAATGCCGATGCGCTGAGTCGAGTATATGTAACGACGCGCTCGCATGCACGACGGGCGGAGAGAGAGACAGCCAGCGACGGCAACGAGCACGAGGGAGAGAGCGACAGTGGCGAGCGCGTGGACACTCCATCGCGACGCAGCGAAGACGCGAGAGAGACAGCGCGAGGCAACAGCGGTGACTCGAGTGCGACGGATGACGCAACAGCCATCATGCCAGGTGAAGCGGCAGTCAGCAACGAGCGCGAGAGAGACGGACGACGCGATAGCGACAGCGACTCGGACGACGGAGATAACGGCGGCCATGCGAGCTACGGTGATAAGGACCGTAGCGATGGCGAATCTTTAAGTAAAGAGGAGAGAAGGAAAATTCTATACGAATATCACGATGCTCCTCTCGGCGGCCATCAAGGCGCAACGCGTATGTTAAATAGGATACGACTCGCATACACCTGGCCCGGAATGCGGAGAGAGATAGAAGAATACGTTGCGGCATGCGATAAATGCCAACGAAATAAAATTCGTTCGACGCCGAAAGCTCCGATGGTGATTACCGATACGCCATCGCGGGCGTTCGAAAAGGGTGCACTTGACATCGTTGGACCTTTGACGCAAACGGAAACGGGGAATAAGTATATTCTCACGTTTCAGGATTTATTGACGAAATTCAGCATCGCAATACCGCTTCCCTCGCAAACAGCGAACGATGTTGCTCGAGCGTTTACGGAGGAAATTGTGTGTCGATATGGGATACCGGAAATCGTGCTCACGGATCAAGGGACGAATTTCCTGAGCTCAATATTTAAAGACGTATGCAAGCTGTTACACATTGAAAAGGTGCAAACAACGGCATATCATCCGCAATCGAACGGTGCTCTGGAGCGTTCACATCGAACGTTGGCTGAGTACCTGAAAAGTTACATCGACGAAGACCAGAGGAATTGGGACAAATGGTTGCCGTACGCTATGTTCCAATACAATACCACTCCCCATACGGCTACGGGCTTCACGCCCTACAGCCTAATATTCGGAAGGGAGGCTGAGCTCCCGACTTCATTAAAAAAACCCTCGGGTACACTATACGCTTACGACGATTATTCGCAAGAGTCACGGGAGCGAATGCGAGCATCTTGGGCAATGGCTCAGGCTAATCTCAAGGCCGCAAAAATTCGCGCAAAGGAATTCCACGACGGGAAAGCGAAAGAGAGGAAATTCGGTATTGGAGAGAAAGTTTTGCTGCATGACGAGACGGTACGGCAGGGAAGATCGGCGAAACTCACTGCCAATTGGATAGGACCATTCGTAGTTGAAGAGATACATCCTCCCCTCAATTATACGATTCGCAAAGGGCGGCGGAGGCTGAAAGTCCACGTGGATCGTCTCCGCGAGTATATCGAAAATTAAGGAGTCGGATTTTTAAAGGGGGGGGGGGGGGGGGAGCTGTGTAGCTGTTTAGCTGTAAAAAAAAAAAAAAAAAAAAAAAAAATATATTGCGAGGAATAACACTGTTGCAGGGTGTTATACATGCTGGTGATGGTCAGCTGCGACAATGGTTATGACATACGGGAATTTCGCAATGTGCCCGGAATTTATTTCGAGCACATTGGTACGTTGAGTTTATATACGGATGTCTGGACTTTGGCTGTGCCAATGGATCTTTCGAACCTCATGGCACTGGAGGAATCAATCCAATGGCATCTAAGCGTGTATCAGGACCGATGTAAGGAGTCAAGGAGTTCCGGAGGTCACTGTGCCGAGATGTTGGTGCATCTGGAGCGTCTCTCCAAGAAGGTCGAGGAAGAAATTGGCGTGACACACGATCTCGTGGGAGGAGAGCATCGGGATAAGCGCGGATTGGTCGATGGATTGGGATCTGTGCTCAAATCCATTACAGGAAATCTCGATGCATCCGATGGCGAACGTATCGAGAACGAAATTTCGGCGGTACGTGATACGCAGGAATCTATGAAAAATGGGATGCTGCGACAGCTGCAAGTGGTCGAGTCGTCACTCGACATGTTCAATCGCTCGTCGCACGCGTCTGAGCGAAATTTCCAGAAGTTAAATGACATGTTGCGGGAAGTCAATGGGTACTTTCACAACAGCACCAGTCGCCTAGCCAATCAGCAGCAATTTGACGAAAGTTTGGGGCTCCTAGACTCATATATGGAGGTATTTCTCGGCGAAGTGAGGGATATCGCGAACTTATTCGCCGGGATTGCATCTGGGACGGTGAATCCAACGATCGTCTCGCCAGAGAAGCTGACGAAATATCTTTCTGAGGCATTGCCGCATGTGCCGAAGGGATATAGCTTCCCTCGACCAGTGGCTAGAGAAAATGCAGCAGCGATTCTGCGTTTGGCCACCACAAGGGCCTATCGCGTTGGGGGGAACGTTACACTCCTCATCGAGATACCCCTCGTCGGTGCAACAGAATACAGTGTCAGTCGAACATATCCACTCCCGAGGCGGGGGGAAAACGACACGTATTACTACCTGGAAACAACGCCGGAGCCGGTAGTAGTGGATCGGGAAAATAGGAATTTGGTACGCATAACGGAACATGAGCTACAGGAGTGCAAGAAGGATGGAACGAGGTATTATTGTAATCCTCGACACCCCGCATTCACAGTCAACGAGGACGCACCATGCACCGTGCGAACCTACGTGGGAGGTGCGGTAGGTCGGGAACAAAATTGCCCGAAACGCATCGTCAAGTTGACCAGCACTCTCATCGTTAGTTTACGGCAGCCGGGACGTTGGCTATACGTTGCGCCGCGTCCCGAGACAGTGGCAATAGCCTGCATTGGAATGCCGAATCAGCAGGCCATCCTCAGCGGAACTGGATCGCTCGTTCTTACCGGGCGTTGCACCGCAACAGCGAGGAATTTTCGCGTCGAAGCCATGAAACGCATGACGCAGGAAATTACTGACAACGACTTGGTGCCAACATATAACCTTACGTTGACACCCCAGGAGGCGGAATGCGCACCGGTGATAGCCGGGCAGCAAGGGGGCATCACCCTCGAACACGTGGTTAGCACACCACAAGAGCTGAATGACCTCGGCGTACGCTTGCGGCACATCAGAGACAGCCTGGGCAGCCGGGTGTCACGCGCGCAGCAAATATACGAAAAGATCGGCCACCATTCGGTTGGCGCGATCGCGTTACTAATAATGATGATATTCGCCTTATATTGGCTAATTCGAAGACGATGCCGAGCACCGCAACCAGCGATAGAGGCCCCCTGTACGAAGGTGGCAATCCACGGAAATGAAGAGACACCAACGGAATGGCGAAACCAGCGGCGAACATCTCCAGCGATTGAGACAAGAAAAATACCAACGGCGGAAGCTACGAGTGGACCGGGGGAGCCCCGGGACGCCATACGCGAGAGGGAAGGAGAGACCGAGGCACAAAGGGTTGCTCGGAGAAATTCGTTTATTCAAAATAAAAAACGGATACACAACGAGATCGCGACATTACGTCCTTAACGGACAAACTCCCACACTTCGTCATCATCGTCGCTCTCGCCAGCGGGGCGAATCCCCGACGACCCCGAAGGAAGAGATATCCGGTGCCGCTGGAAAGCCGGATAGGCTCGTCGACTCCCACGGCGTCGCGATAAGACCTGCAGACGGGAAGAGCCACGAGCGTACGGCCGATCGTCAAATACGGGGATAACCGTCGACGAGGCAGGAGGGGTGGACGGTGCAGGCGATTGGGGCTGCTGATCCCGATCCGACGACGTCCGGACTACGAGAGGAACCGAACCTTCCACGGCCTCCTCCTCTGGGGTCAAACGCATCTTCTGCGTAGTGGAGAATTAACAAAAAAAAAAAAAAAAAAAAAAAAACAGAAATTAGATAAAAAATTGGAGGGAATATAATAATGGCAATAATAATATAATTTAGGAGAAAAAACACCGTTACCTTTGCGGGCGGCGGCGACATATCGACGATGGATATTTTCTTCCGTGGAGTTGAATCAGAAAATCGGAAAGTAAATGACGCACCGCCGCGAACGCACCGGCTTATAGACCGGAAGAATAGCCGACGCAGCAGAAGCGTGCAATTCTCCGGGTTCAATGAACGCAAAAATTCCAACGGAGGGAAAAATTGTAACACTCCGAGTCGGGGAATTTAGCGTAACTTTGGGATGAAACGAAAAGAAATCTCCTGATTTCTTTTCTTTAAGGGGGGAGGGATGTTATACCCCCGAATAATGAGAGCACCGCCGAGGTTACGCTTACGCAATAACCGAGGCGAGCGATCTCGTAATATTGCGCCGACTGCACAGTATCGCATACTGGAACGATGATAAGGTAAACATCATTACCAAATTTCGTCAATATGCTGAATTGCTCGCTCCACTTTATCTCCTATAAAGTGTGAGACTGAGCGCAAGACGAGGAGTACAATTGGACATCCGATACTGCGCGGTTGGTTGCGTGTAGAGAGACTCGTGCAAAGGGTCTATAAGTAGTACTACGTTACTTTGGTCGGACAGTAGTCCATATTCTGTATAATATAATTCTGTGTGATAATTTGAGTTTGCGTATCAACGCATTAATAAAGATAGACATTTTCGCTTACATCTCCTGTGTTCAAACATTCACTGGGGTTCCAACCCTTAACCGATAAACATCCCAAAAAATAATAGAAAATATTCATTACCGCTAACCTCGGCGTAGCTAACCGGGATTCGGCGGTATAACAAAACCAATGGAGACCAAGTGTCTATATGGTTAGAATTTCTAAAACTCGCGAAATACAATGTCAAATTATAAACTGAAGAAATAATTTCGTTTCTCTGAATCCTGGATTTTATACTGATAACTCGAAAGTCTGAAAGACAATCGGGTAGAAACTGAATTTCGAACAATGGATAACTGATTTGAATTGTGCTACTATGGTATTTTGAACAAATAATTGAAAGAATATACTGAACAAAAACTGAACTAAACCGAGGGAATATCCTCCTCTAATAACAGAAAAACGTGTGCTGAACAAAACTGAAGGAATGTGCTTGAACAAAACTGAAAGAAAAACCTCCTCTAATAACTGGGTAAAGTGTGCTCCTGAGCGTACAATTTCGGGGGTTTTTATACCATTTTCCTTGGTGACAAGTAGAGGGGATGTTGCTATGCGAGTGTCTTTTTGTATATCTATTCGGTATAAAATTCTGGTACAGTAACGAGAACATGAGGTGATGCTACCGGTCTCATCCCTGATTGGTCCGCGATCTTAAGTCCTTCTTTTAGGCGTAATGCGTTTATCGGGCCCCGCGCCGTGGATGACGGGGTGGGGTATCGAAAAGTAAAAGGACGCAGACGAGATCACGTAGGCATCAATCCCCTCCTTTTCTCGTTTCCGTTTTCCAGGAAGTCATTACCAGAAAGATTTTTGTTGGTATGCAGCCTTTTATGGCTAAATACTTTATATGTAAAAAGGTCGCACGAGTTCCAATCGGACTATAGAATTTCGTCAACTGTCTAGACAAATAAAAACCGGTATTGAACAGTGAAAATACGCTCTCCTATGTCTTCGGAATTTTATACGTATTACGTGAATTATAAAATTCGTAGTTTCTCGTAAGACTCTTATAACCAGGACTCGCTTATTCTTAACAGAAATGAATATAATAATGAAATATAATAATGAATATCATTGATATAAACCATAACCTATTATCGTGAACTAATTATTTAGTACTTGATTAGTTTGTACTCGTCTGTCTGGATAATAATGCAAAAGTATAATTCTATATTACTAATAAAATAAAAGAAAAAGCAATAAATCTTTTCCATGTTATTTCGTTCAGGGGCGTGCCATGGAAAAGACTTTCCTCGGCAAATGCTTTACCGTTAACTCCTTCAGTCATTTGTTTAAACAAATGGCGTACAAGTTGTCCACGGCTAAGAATTTCTCGAAGGACGAACTAAATTAATATTGTACGTGTAGTAATTTCTTTACAGTCGGAGAATTTATGGACAAGTTTTCTGCCTGTTGCGAGAGAACTCTTTTTCGTTACTCGGCGGTTTTGTACCTGAACTGTCGAATGCCAAACGTATAATTTTCAGAAGGTGAAAATCCCTTTTCGTTTTTATAATGGTATCATTCTCCGTGTAATTACTACTACGTACTTAATTAATACCATAAGGATAAACACAGGCGTTCAAGAGAGCAATTCCTGGGGGTGAATTGTCTATTATTATTTCATTTTAAATTGACTATATTCTCAGTTTCGTTTTTCTATTGATCATTACTTTATTATTTTCTTCAGAAGTCTGACCTCTATTGCTTTCCGATGTGTTATAATGAGAGGAATCCGTGGTTTACTAATTATTTAAGGATTAATTAATTAAGATTTAATAGAAGATATTTCCTTCTTCCTGCTAAAATCAAGGTCATGAGCCCCGTCTCCTTTGTTTTAACTTGTGGAGTTCGGTTCAACTAAAACACTGTTTAAAGCGTTTCCCTTAACGAGGATAACTTGTCGACCCGATTCTATGTATCTCAACCCGACGGTTTTAATCGACTGTCTGTAAATTCCTCCCTGAATGGTTTCGAGCCATGGTAAAATAGATTTACTGATCTACGGGGAGGTAGTCGATATCGATACTAGTAGGTCCCAATGGTAACTGTCAGCGGGCCGCGTTTCTTTTAATTCCTTTTTGGCTCTCCAGGGGAGCGCTCAGGAGAGGGGTCAGAGACCGCCTTTCTCGACCTCCGCCTGTGAGGCCCGGATCTGTTTTACCCTGTTTCATCGGTATCGACTCGCTAAGGTAGGACACCGATTTTGGAAAGACTCTAGGCTACCTTGACACTGATTAAGCAGTAGGTAAAATAGATATTGTTAAATGAAGAATTTTTAGATCAGATTCCCCTTTTTACTTTCACAAAGAAGGTTTAGGCTCAACTGCTATTGAAGGTAAAAGAGGAAATAAACTATGCTTTACGCTGGACGTAACACCTCCCCCCCTTAAGCCGATTATTAGGGGAAGCCTAATAATCGCCTCCGCGGCGCGGGGTGAAACTGAGATTTTTTTTGTATTGCGACTTGTTTTCTCTTGGCTCTATGTTTATTCTTAAAGATATATTTCTTGATATATATATTTTAATTCTACCATTATTTCCTTCCTTTAGGATTTATCCGAATATAATTCATAGAGTAATGTGTTCCCTTTCCCTTTCTCAGATTATGGAGTTTTTTTTTTTTTAAGTTACTACGCTTGTTGTTATATATGAATGTGTGGGTGTTTTATTGTGTATGTGTATGTGTATGTGTACGTGTATGTATGTGTGTATTTGTTCCTCTTATTTTCTATTAATTTTATATTTTTATTATTCTAATTCTTAACTTTAACGATGGTTCTTGTTGTTGAGTGGTGTTATAAATTGAACGGTTCAAGTCGTAACCGTCTGCGGCCTTGAATCTCCCTTAGTAATGCGTCCACCGTGGGTATCATTTCTCGGACGTATAACCGTTGTTCGTTTGCTAGTTGAATCTTTGCGTCCTCCTCGGTCATGATGTATTGCGAACTTTGACCTAATGCCCGCGTAGAAAAAATTAGTATGGAATTGACTCTGGGAGGACGATGGGCGAGAGGCTGGGGTTTGTTTGGGATTGAATCTGGGAAGCACTATGGGCAGTCATCTGGGTTTTGGGACCCGGCTGGATGGTTTCCCAGACCTTTTCCCATAGCTTCAGTGGACGGGGGAAATCCTCGTGCAATCAATCCCATACGCTTTTCCAGATTCTCTCCCAGCCGTCGCATACGAACGGGGATCCTCGTGCAATCAATCCCATATGCTTTTCCAGATTCTCTCCCAGCCGTCGCGTACGACCGGGGGAATCCTTGCGCGATCAATCCCATACATAGAATCCCATGTTATGTGTAAGTGAAAGAAGATGAAAAAATAGATTTTGTCAAATGGAAGAAAAAAATAAAAAACGAAAAAATATGCCTAAAACCAATTTTTTTCGACGGATATGAGTTCCCCGAGCAAAGTTAAATGCTGCTGTACGTAATCGGCGTTTGAAATTCGATGTAGGTCCCAAAAATATTGTAAAGTATTGGATGAGTTTAACATAGATCTTTTAATTTATTTATCCAAGCTTTTCCCAGTACATCACATTATTTTTGGGGCCTTAAATGAAATTTAACCGCCGATTATGTACTACAGCGCTTAACTTTGCACGGCGAAATCATATTCGTTGAAAAAAATTAGATTTGAGCATATTTCTTCGTTTTTCATTTTTTCCTTCCATTTGACAAAATCTATTTTTCCTTCTTCTTTCATTTACACATAATATGAGATTCTATGTATGGGATTGATCGCGCGAGGATCCCCCCGGTCGTACGGTACGGCCGGGAGAGAATCTGGAAAAACGTATGGGATTGATTGCACGAGGACTCCCCCCGTCCACTGAAGCTATGGGAAAAGGTCTGGGAAACCATCTAGCCGGGTCCCAAAACCCAGATGACTGCCCATAGTGCTTCCCAGATTCAATCCCAAATAAATCCCAGACTCTCGACCATCGTTCTCCCAGAGTCAATCCCATACTAATTTTTTCTACGCGGGTGGTAGTAATAAGTCATATTGTAAGATGTAGGTTGTGCCTCCGATGATTGCTGATTCCGATTCCTCAGGTATTAGTGCTATCCATTCTTCCAGGATGCTAACGGGCACGTCCTTCCATTCAGGGGGTACGTAGACTCCCGGGATGAGACACCAGTAGTATGATCTGCTGTGGTTTGTGTAGGAGTTGTCGACGGTCATGATTAACTGGTATTGGACCATCTCCTGCGGATTATAGATGGGAGTATTCGCGTAATTCGTTGTTGACGATTAGTTGTCCTTATTATAGATGTATAGAAGTATGTGGTTATTTTCCTCGTGCCCCTTTTTTTTGTGTTATATATATATTTTTTTTTTTCTCTTTTTCTTTCTTCCTTTTCCTTATCCCTTAAAATTTACGAGGTAGTAAAAGGTTTTTTTTTTTTTTTCGAATAGTTTTCTCCCTTTTCTTTTCATTCTCTCTCTATCTCGCCTTTCCCTTTAAAGGGCGGTCTCGAGTCGAGGGTACGGGGTCGTATGCGTTCTCACTTCGTTGGTCGAAGGGTTCCACGTATTCTCGCACTAGTTTCGGGAAGGGTCCTGTTCTCTCTTTTGGGACTGGGGGATCCCGTTGGGCGAGGGGGTGGTGAGGGGAACCTGACTGGCCGACAAGGTGGTGTGTCGATTTCATCCTGATTGTCAAGATGCTTATATCTCCCGTATCCTACGAATTCTATGGAATGCGGGTTCTGTCCATACGGAATTATGGTATCACGATCCCAATAATAATGAGTTCCCCCGAGTTCAATTGGTTGTTCGGGATCAGCGCCTAATCTACGCGCCCACAAAGATCGAGTTTTATCAGTGAGCCGTCTCCACTCCGGGGGTACCCAAACGTATCGGCGTGGTTGTACAGTCCGTGGCAATCGCATGCGCCAATAACACACCACATTTTCCATACCCAGGCAGGGCGGGATTGGGTTGCGATTCAGCGTGATAGATAAACGGTCGGTTTCGTAGGTCAGCCTTGGTTTATTCCATATGGGTGTAGTTTCGAAGAAATTTGGCCATCCGTTTCTCCCGTGGATAGGGACCGTCCGGTAGTCTTGCCGTGCCGGTAGAAGTACATCAATGGTCCAAAAGAATTGAACCCTTCCTAACACGATGTCCTCGAATGGTCGATCGCGTAACTGATTGACCCAATTTTCCAATCGGTCGGGAGTTAAGGCCCTCCACTCCGGTGGGACGTACAGCACGATGTCCTTTTTTGCAATGTCGATTCGCAACGCCAACTTCCAATAGCAATAGAGCCTCGTTGCTCCGGGTACTAAGCATACTGTTTTCTTCCGTCCTATTTCGATGGGAAGTATTTCGTCGGGATTGGCGGGCCTCGCACTTACTCCCACATTATCGAATTGCCTTCCATTTCTACATGTGCATCGAGACATGTTGGTGATACTAACACATACAGACAATTGATGCATTAATTCTTAAGTATATTTGAACATATTTTATATATATATATATTTTTTATTATTATTATTATTATTATTTTCTTATTTTTTTTTTTTCATTTTTTATTTTTTTTTTTATTATTTGTTTAAGATTAGTCTACTTTTCCTCTTTTTTTTCCTTACTTATAGGGCAGAAGCATTATTTTATTAGTTTAAGCCTTATTCGGGGTTTCCATGCACATAGCTCATGAAAATAGTCCCGAAAATGCGGTAAAGTTCTCAGCATATGGCTGGCATTATAGTGCATTAGAGAGTTTATTACGAAACGAAGTTGTTATATACGTACTTCTTCCGTTCTTTCTTTTGTTGCTTACTTGATATGTTAGTTTCCTAGTCTCGTTATTTATAGGTTTTCCTTTTTTTTTTCCTCTCTTTTCTGGTTTTCCTACGGTATCTTAATTGGCTGATCTATTTCCTACATATTTTATATCTCCGCTCTCTTTTTTTTATTTTCCTTTTCTCCTTATTAATATTATTATCATTATTATTATTATTTTTACTAAATTCTATTTTTATTTAAAGATTGTAAAGTTATGCGAGGTAGAATTCGTTTTTCCTCTTTTTGTTCTCCCTGTATTTTTTTCTAGATTATAATTCAGGGATAGTACGGGGTGCGATAAGTGTCAAGCCATTTCCTTTGCTATAGTCGTGATCAATGGAGAACTTCACTCCGTAATCAATGTTAAGTTTGCAAGTGAAACATTTTTTTATTTGTTTCACACAGTCGGTGCAAACAGTGGCGTGATGACAGGGCAAAATCATTATTCCAATGCTTTTCTTAAAGCAACGATGGCATAGATTATTATTGACTACTTTGTTCAAAGTGCCAATGCTGATAAGTTTCGGTTCTCCCGTATTTTGCTGGATGGACAGATGTTTACGTTCGGATGGTATCTGTGAGCCCGAAGCCTTTGCTGACGGGTCAATGTTATTGTCTTTGACCTCTTCAAGGATCGTAGCCTCCTGTTTCTTTTCCTCGTTGGCTGCCTCGTTCAATGTCGGTACCTGTCTACCTGCTTGGTTCTGTCCCTTGCCTCCTGCTTCTCTGATAAATTTATTTATGTCCGTTGTATATTTTCGGAGGTTTGCTAGACACGCGGCCCATTTAACCGTGTCATCCGCTTTCTTTAGTTCGATTGATTCTTCCAATAACTTTGATAGTTCGAAATCATGATTATTAGCCGGTTGGATTCCGGATCTCCGTTGGGCACGCAAGAATCTGCATTTCGAGAACCATTTGGCGTGTTGGCCCATTGCTGTGTCGGTAGCCTGCCAATCAGTCAATCCTCCCCCACAATGATAACATATTGTTTCGTCAGACTTTCCCGTGGCAAAGAAACCAGCTGCTGCAAGGCTTTCCTTTGATTGCGGTGATGATGTTGGCCAATTCGCAAAACTTTTCAAGCGTTTGACATAAGCAGCGTATTCCGGATAGGTGGGTCCATCCTCAGGAGAATGGGTAATCCGATCGGCCTTTTGCGATCCGGGGCTTTTGGTATCATAGGGTCCTTTCGGTGCGCGTGCAGCAGGTATAACGGAAGGAGGCACTCCAAGGGGTACATTACCGCAGGGAATCGTTCGCACGAATCGGCATTTATCTTGCCATCTCCGATGTTCTAACAGGGGCTTGTCGTCAGCTTCCCATTCGCTTATCGTCAGTTTACATTCAAAACATGTAGTTTCATCTGCCTGCCCGGTGTAATAAAATCCTGCGGCTGCCAATTCTTCAATTGATACTTTTGGTTTCGGCCAGAGTGTAAAACTGAGTAGCCGCGTTTCTTCTAAACGATAGTCCGGACCGATGGTTTGTTGGTTCGTCGTCATTTTCCTTGGAGTCGCTTGTATTTTCCTGCTCCTTTTCTTCCGTTTGTTTCCTTTTATTTCTTCTCAGATTGAGGGATTCCGTTGATTTTTCGATTTTATGTCGTTCGCGTCCTCTGGATTTTGAGCCTCCTTTAAGCAAAAATACCGATTTGAAGCTGTTGAGTTCGTAACGGTATGTAGGGAAATTCGGGATTATCATTGTTGTGCGTGTATATATGTATGAAATATATTATCATTCATATTTTTTTTTATATTTTCTTTCGGAGGGAGGCTCATTATTGTATTACCAGGAGTCATCTCTGTATTATGATTTTCGTGAGGGATGGTATTGTAGATTTTCCTTATTCTCGCCTCTTCATCTCTTTCCCTTTCTTTTACTTGTTTGAACGTCTTTCGAGAGAGAGGAACATCTGCCTTCTCTCGGGGCATGGTGTATGAACAGTATGACTCTCTTTATTTTCTCGAGGGTAGGATATATTTTTGTCTCTGGTTCGTCGCCTGCCGCTACCTCCTTGTTAACGGTGGCTTTTAATAACGGGGAGGATTCTACCTGGTCCTGTGTAGCTGACCCTTGTTTCTTCCTTTCCTGTCGCGTGGACTCTTGAGGAATTAGTTCTAGTGGAATGCGTTCTCGCGGTTTAACTCTGGGCATTGTCGCGAAAGGCGGTATCGATGCCGGCGGAAGTGATGTTAATTCCTTTGTTTCCATTCCGTGTTCCAATAGACTCATTTTGAGTGGTTCGTGGAAAGGTCGAGGAGTTTTATAATGATCGTCCTCCCTCGTTGATTTACTACTTCCCGCCTCATTTTTGCGCGGAAGGGTTGAAGTTTCGGGACTAAAATAGGAAGGTAGTGTGGTCCCTTGATGTGTAATTACAGGTACATGATAATGGTGATTCAATGTCTCGGGCTGCAGGGTTTGTTGGAGGTCACGAATTCTTGGATCAAAACCGAAATGGAACGGTTCTAGGTTGAAAGTAGTCCTGTTTCCTTCGTTTTCAGCGTAGTAGCTCGGCGGCTTAGGTTGCAACGGAGATTTATTGGTGGGTTCTTCGTCGATATTTCCATCTTCCCCGTTGTCCTTAGGAGGTTTCCTTCCCAGATGCAGTAATAGACTTGATACCGAATCCCATATGGCTCCGATAAGATATAATGACCATCCGTATACCGTGTGTAAAGCGTATCCGTGGATTATCGTATCGATAATTAACTTTACTCCTCTGCACAACATTACGATGCCAATTAGGCCTGCGCTAAACGTACCGAAGGTCGAGAAGTATCCCCATGATTTTTCCCAAGAGCTTTCGATTATTTTATTTATTGCCTGTTCGTCAATTAAGTTGGCAATAGTCCCTCCTTGAGTAATGGTGGGTTGTCCTGCTATTCCTCTCGCGACGGAGTTTAAAATAGCGGGGCGTTCAGCGGCAAACATAATATGTTCTCGTAATTCATCCAGGTCCTTTTGCGTATATATGCCACTGGTAGCAAGTGCTTGTGGATTACGGTATGTCCAGGTGTGTTCGGAAAGAGGTTTAAGTACGGTTGGTGGTGTTGCATGGATGGGTCGCGGTTCGAGCGAATACCACTCTCCTCCAACACGATACATAGACGGCACAAGGGTATTACAGGTGACCTGAGTTCCGGTCTTCTTGAGTATATGTGTGCGAGGTGTGAGATGGTAGGAGTGGCTTCCTACCTCGACAGGTAGCTGAGTGTAACACTCCCGTGTCTCTCTGATTTTTACCTCTATTGGTATGCATTTCACGATATGGGCTACTTCCCCGGATAATGCGGCCATATATCCTGGTCCTTTCATGATGTTATAAGCGAATTCGTCCGGTGATTGTTTTGCTAGTCCTATGGTGTTTTCCAAACCCCGTCTCTCGAGAGTACATCTCTGTGTTAATATATCCACATACATTTGTTTCATTTGTGTTCGTATGTATTTTTCTACGTATACGAATTTTGAATTTACGTATGCGAAGAGATCGAGATTGTTTACAGACAATGGTTCCTTTTTAGGCACTCACTATAATAATAGGCAAAGAGTGCCTATTAAAATGACCATCCGTTGCTCTTCGGAGTCTGTCGAAGGGGTTACTCCGCAGCGCATACTCCAAAAATTTTTATTTTCCACCATTTGCTTCGGTGTATCTCCAACATCATGCGTAGTTACTTTGAAGTGACTGCAATGAATAGAAATATTTTTTTTAGCCTGCGGTGCAATGAAAACAACTTTTTGGCTGAATTTTTCTTCTCGGACGTCCGTATCACACTGTAACTTTAGATGGTGCGAACCAATTTTGTTCTCCTTCGCAGGGTTTTTTTATTACATTATTTCCAGTATGCACATTACTTTTAAAACCAATCTAAGACCTTTAAGTATTTTTTCTAAAAAATTATTGGCCACAATTTGCATTTGCCTTCGGTCAAGTGTCCGTACGGTGCCATCATAATGAACTCTACGAACCAATTTTTTTCTCCTTCGCAGCATCATTTTGTTTTATCAAAAGCACTGCGCACAGCAAATTTAGAGACAATCCTACATCTCTAACTATTTATTCATCACAATTTTCCATTAAAAAATTATTTTCTCACATCTGATGTCCGTACGGTGCCCCAATTAAAAATCCTGGAAACCAATTCTTTTCTCTTTCGCAACAATATTTCATTGCATCGAAAGCACTATGCACAACAAATTTTGAGTCATTCTGACAAATATAATTTTAATTATAAAATAATTCAAAAACAGTGGTTATAACAAGATTTGCTTTAAAGGTTATGTTATTTAGATTTGCCAAAAATCCATTTTTCATCATGTTAAAAAAAAAACTTCGGTTGTGAAAAATAAAACACGAAATATCATACACAGATTCACAAATGTTTGCGTTTTTTATTTCGAAAATAATATATTATCACCGAAAATCATTCGCAATATTTTAGCATATTTTATTCACATTCGTAATAAAAATGATAAATTTCACGTATTCACTAAAAAATTTGGTAGTAAACTCACAAAAAAGATTCATCGAATATCCAAAATAATTACAATTTCCCAAATAGAACTAAAAAAATCGCGAGTATATATTTTTTCGTTTTATTCTATCTGTCAAACTTTGGAAGCAGATGACAATTTCCTAGCAGACGATACACAGATGCTCATACGTCGCGGCGCACGTACTCTGTGGCCGGATGATTTTCAAATAAAAAAAAATCGACATCTCGTTTCAATCTTTGTTCCTATTTTACGTAAATATAAATGGATTCTACGCGGTATAGCGCAAATAAAAAGTATGCAATCATAAAAAAAAAGAATTTTCTATCCTTCGACCGTCGAAGATTCATCGCAGCCGAAATCTTTGTCAATTATGTTCACCCGATTTATACATTTACAGTTAATAATAAAAACTGCAAATTCTTTTTCTGGCAACGTATTTTCTCCTCTTCAAAACAAGCCAAAATAAGAGTCGAAATCTTTTTTCGCTGCCGAGATATGATTTTTTTTAAGCAAAGACTAATTTTACGAATTTTCATCAAAAAACGAATCGTTTATTCAAATTTCTCGAAATTGCAGTCTCTAATCCTTTCCTCTCAAAGAAATCGTATTTACAAAGTGACTCTCCGGGTTATTGCGCAGATAAAAAGTGTGCTATGTTTAAAAATTTAATTTTTTACACTTCGACCGTCGGAGATTCATCACATTCGAAATCTTTGTCAATTTTGTTCGCTGGATTTATTCGTTTACACTTGATAAGAAAACTGCTAATGATTATTCTATCGACGTATTTCCAACGTTTTTTTTTTTCAAATTTTTTCAAATTTTCGTCGAAATACGAATTTTTTTCATATGCTCACGTCTTGAAAAGTTTTTTTTCGCAAAAAAAAAAAAACAATTGTACTCTTAAAGAACAATTATAAACAATTATTTACCAAGAAAGTGAAAAACACTGAATTTGTCGATTTTACGAGTTATTCCGCACCGAAAAACTTATCCTCGTTTGTGATTAAATAAAATTTTAAAAAATACGATATGATACGATGCTAAATTTGATATTTTTAAGCGACGATAAATATCAATAAAATTTCATTGAAAAACGAAAAAAAAAATCGAATTTCTCAAACTTGTCGTCTCCAATACTTGTCTGTTCTACAGAGACAATAACGAGCTGATTCCATGTATTACGAAGAAGAAAAAAAATATATCTCAAATGGTAGAAATGAAATTTGTTATAAGAGGACTGTCAAAGAGCCTTCAAAGTCGAATTTTTCAAGAATTTCATCAATTTGTAAAAAAATATTTCGGAGCTATCAAAGATGACAAATTTTTGATTCGAGTAACGTACTACTTCCTCTTCAATACAAGACAGGAACCAAAAAGATATATTTTTTCGTTCTCGAGATTGCTTTTTTTTGCAGCATCCATAAATATCGATAAAATTTCATTGAAAATCACAAAGAATAGCAAATTTCTTGAACTTTTCTTCTACAATGGTTTGGTTTCCTACAGATAAAATAACGAACTGATTCCATCAATTATGGGGAAGAAAAAAAACACTGAAGGAGAAGGATTTAAAGGGGATATTTGGCCTGAATGCTAAATGGTAATCGTATTGGTGTCGGTACATGTTTTGTGTGTTTGTTTTATATTCATTAAATCTGGTCATAAGTTTAAAGCCAATAAAACGACTTTACTAGACATGATTTGATTCGTTAAATTAATTTGATCAACTTCTACGTGGTGCAATTCGTTATATTTGTCTCGTGTCTCAATATTTGACAATTTATCGTCAAACAAAAAGGAAATATCCGTCGTGAATATTAATAATCAATTGGTACAAAAAAGAAATATTTTTATTCGACGAAGGTTAAACACTATGAATTAATTTACGTAACTGATAAATGTTTTTCCCTCATACGTACTGTCGAAAAGAAACGCCGAGCGCGACGAATAAACATACTTCATTCGTAGCGCATAGCGCGATGTGTAAATACACTCGATACGGAGCGCGTAGCGCGACGTGCACCCCCGTGAGTGCCTTACAAAATGTCCCGAAGGGACATTTTTCGGGGGGTTTGGGGGGCGGAGCCCACCAACAAGAGCATCTGCGCCCGCAGGGCGCTGAGACGCTTGTTTATGAATGGATCTCCTTTGCGGATTTCTACAATTAGTAGTTTAGGATGTTCTGTTCGAATTAATGTGTATCCACACAGATTTGTCTGTCCCTTGGCTGTTAGTGCAAAAATCACATCTCCTTCTGTTAATGAATACATTGTTTGTTTGTATGTGGTGTCGGTGTCGGTGGTCCGTTTGGCGGGGCCTTCGTAAAGCACACCGTACCGTTTGGAATGACAGCTGTCTTCAGGGTAAGGCTCCCAAAAGGTATCGCCTCCGTCAATATCGACGCAATGACCCTCACTAAGCTCACACCGCATACCTGATCTTAAATGAATTCTGTTGGTATCTACATCGACGTCCGCAGAGTAATCACGGAGAGAGATCTTAACCGTGCCCTTTACGTATACCTTTTCCCAATTTCCGTAGGGGTCAGAGTAATATACCCCTTCACACGATGCATCTTGATTTACAGTTCCGGCTATCGAGATGGGACGCATTATTGTGCCGTTAAGCATTGCTCCATATATTTCTGTTTGTCCAACTTTTATTTTCCCTGTCTTGTGAATTTCGGAACAAGCGTCTCGCGAAAGGGTATCGATATACGCATATTCTCCGTTGGGCACGTCCATCCCATGCGACCACATGCCGCATCGGCGAATTACGCGATATATTTCGACTTTACATTGTCGTACTTGTATAGAAGAATATTGATTTAATTGTAATAGTTGGATGTGGACCGCGGTTTCGTTCACTTCCTGTGTAGGAATGTCGCATTCGCCGATCTCGAGGAGTGATACAGTTGTAATATTCAAAGTGGCGCCGGTGCAATCGTATCCGATTATTCCCTCCACCGGGTTAGGGAATATAGCAGGAGTAAGAACGCTATTCCTCGGGCGAGTAACGCCTTTTCCATCTGTAATGTCAGTGATTTTATATGTAGATTTTGGGCGCGGCAATGCTCCTAGGATCGACAAGAAAAGGGAAATAAAACGGGTGCGTGGCACCGATTGGTGAGGTGCGGAGCAACTCCATTGGTCTTTGAGTCGTAAGCGATTAATATTCAGATAGGATGGGGGAACAAGATCTCTCGGAGTGTATCGAGGTGTTTAAAAACCCAGTGCATTCCGAGATTTCTTTTATTCGTTTAACCCTTTCTACATTGAAAGGGACTTCGTCATTTTCCGCCGCTCTATTACGGACGCGATTCGATTATGCCGCGTGTGAACGAGCCTATGACTCCTTCATTGCAGAGGTTGCTTGATAGCAATCCTCATGTACCGGGTACTATTTCGATAAAAGTGCGACAAGGAGTTCGTCGTATACGTTTCCTTCGGAGGATGTTGAACGAAGCAAGGTAAGTGGCTTTACGTGTAAGTTTTTTTTTCTGCTGAATTCCTTTCTCTATTTTTTTCGGCCCCATTTTTTTCAGCAGGGATTTGTCATACGAAGATATCTTCGATCTTCGCCGACTTTTCTCGATGGAAATAACGGCGCCTCCAGGGCGGCTCGAGGGGTTCGTTGCAGGGCGTCAGGTCGTGCAACGGCGTCTCTATCGGCATCTTTGTTGGTACGTTTTCCTTTCTCTTTCTCTTTTATGAAGCGATGGGTTATTTTCCTTTCTCTCTTTTTTTTATTAGGATTTTATTTATTTCTTGTTCTCTCTTTTTTTTTTCAGCGTTGCGCGTTGTGTGCTTAGCTAATTGCTAATTGTCACTTTCCGGGAGAATTTATTTCCATTGTATATTTTTTGTAATAAAATGTCATATCATTTATCTCGTGTTTTTTTTTTTATTTCGTTTTTTTTTTTATATTTATTGTTCTAGTTTTTTTTTCACTATTTCTTATTCGTTGTTTTCTTTAGATGGAAATGTATATAATTTAGCAAAGGTATGTTCATAACTATTTTCATTGATGTTTGAGAAGAGATTTTTTTTTTTTTTTTTTTTCCTCAAGGGTTGGATTGGTCGTCCTTTTTCGTTTGCTTAGCAGATATCTCGCTCCCCTACTCCTTTTAATTGGGCCCTTTTTTTCGAGGCGTCCGGTTTTCCTCGTTGACCATTGGCTGTTCATCCCCGCTTCTCCAAAATTTTCCACGGGGTAACCTCCCTCGATTTAGATATAAAAAGGCCAGGTTTCCACAGTTTCCTCATCAGTTTCTTCTTTTCTTTTGGTGTGAATATACCAATTCGAAAAAAAAACTTCATCATGCCGTTCTACGGAGAATTTTTCGCCAACGAGGAGCTCGACTTTTTTGAAGTCGACGAGGTCCTCCGGACCATTATACGGCAGCGGGGACTCGCTGCCTGAGGGGAAAAGCTTTTGAGGAGCTGGTGGCCCGGACTCGGGCTGAACGTCGGGCACGCAACCCGTAAGTATATTTCCTTTCCCTAATTTTATTATATATTTTTTTGTAATGTATATTAATAAGTGTTTTTCTTTTTTTTTTTTCCAGTTGGCGTTTCGAGACGGAGGATAGGTTCGCCCTCCGGATCCTCTTCGGAATCGACCCTTACCAGGTCGATTTTGAAGATTGGGACTTCGAGTCTCCTATTTTGGTGGCGAGAGAGGTGTCCATCGACGAGGATGAGGGGGCGCGGTACGCGCATTATTACGCGGAGATGCGTAGCCGCAAGGTGTGGGTGCCGGAGCCCCTACCACCCATCGCCTGGGAGCCGGAGACCCCTGAGATCTCTATCGTTTTCGAGCGGCTGCTCCAGGTCGCTCCTCCACCCAGTCCGGCGAGTCCTCCTGCGGCCGATCGGGGAGTTCCGGGGGGCCTCGTAGTCCCGAGGCCGCGGCGGCCATCGTTGTTGGAAGAGCTGTCGCGGCTCTTCCCCAACCTGGGCCGGGGTCTGTTGAGGAGGCGGGACCGCTCCCCGCCATCAAGGGGCCATTTACGACGTAGATTGGTGAGTTTTTGTCATTTTTTTTTTTTTTAACTTTTTTTGTTTTTTCTTCATGTTTTTAATTTTGTTTTTTTTTTTCTCTTTCTTCTGTTGCAGGGGTAGAGTTTCTCTCCGCCGACTCGTCGTACTCCCCCCCCCCCCCCCTTAACTTAAGTTATATTTTGTATTTTAGTTTTAAGTTTTTTTTTTATATATTTTTTGTATTTGTAATTTTAAGGGGTTTTTTGTTTTTTTTTTTTTTTTAAACTTTTTGTATTTTAGTTTAAGAATATTTTTTTTCTTTTTTTTTTTTTTTTTAGAATTATTATTTTCATTTGTTTTTATGTGGCGTATGCCACTAGGCTTAAGAAGATTTTTTTTTTTTATATTTTGTATTGTATTTTTTTTGTATTTTGTGGGCGGGAGGTTGCATTTTTTTTCAAAATATACGTCCCAAAGGGGATATTTTAAATGAAACATTTTCTTTCTGATTCGGCTTAGTCCGATTATTCCCTTCTCCTTTTTCCGTTTTGTTTTTGTTTTTAAATTCGTCTTTGTTCGTTGGTTTCGTTGTCGTTTCGCCTTCGTGGGTTTGCGTTTTCGTTTCGTCTTTGTTGGTTCATCGTTGTTGTTCTGTCTTCGTGGGTTTGTGTTTTTCGTTTCGTTTTCGTTGGTTTGTCGTTGTTGTTTTGTCTTCGTGGGTTTGCGTTTCGTTACATCTTCGTTGGTTTGCGTTTTCGTTTTTATCTTCGTTGGTTTGTGCCGTTGTCTCGTCTTTGTGGATTTCGTTGTGTGCATGTATATATATATATTTTCCTTCCGCGTTGTTGTCTGTTGTATTTAACTTTTTTTTCTTTTTATTATTATTATATATATATGTATTATTTTTTTTTGTTTATATATGTTTCTTCTGTATGTTTTTCTATGTTTACGGGGGGAATATCTCCTTTTTTTTTTCAATAAATGCTCCAACGGAGCGACTTAACCCAACTTCTCGTTTCGTGTTTGTTTTATTAGTTTTTTTTTTATGTATTTTTCCTTCCCTTATTATTATTATTATTTTTATTATTATTATCATTTTTGTTAATATTATTATTATTATCATCGTTCTGTATTTGTACATTTTCTGGATTTGTATGTTGTTTTTTTTTTTTTATTATTTGTAATTGTATGTCCTTTGTGTTGGGGGTTGAGTTTTTCCTTTGTGTCAATAAATGCTCCACCGGGGCGATTTAAACTGATTTTTCTTGTGTTCGTTCTTTTATTAGTATTATTATTTAAAATATTTTTTTTCTTTTTTTTTTCACTCACTCATCTTTATTGTTATTATTATTACTCTTATTATTATTATTATTATTATTATTATTATTTATATTATTAGTATGAATTTTCTTATATATTTTTTGTATCCTCCTTCGTATGTTTTTGTCATTGTATGTCTTTTTGTGTTGTGAGGGTGGATTTCTTCTTTTTAATAAATGCTCCACCGGGGCGATTTAAACTGATTTTTCGTGTTTTGTGTTTGTTTATTTTTTTTATTCCTCTCGTTGTTTTGTTTTTTTTTTTTTTTTCGATTTTATATTTTTCTTTATTAATATTATTATTATTATTATTATTATTACTAAATGTATATATATATTTTTTTTGTCTCTCTTTTTTTCTATATTTACATAGCATATTGTTTTTCCCAGTGAATGCTCTGGCAGGGTTTAATGAATCATTTTCCCCCTTTTTTTTTTGACTAACTCTTAATTGCCTTATTTTTGTTAATATGTTTAAAAAGAAGATATTGTTATTTTTATTATTATTTATTTGTTTATTTAATGCCTTCTTATTTCTTCTGCCACATTCTTTTATATTATATTACACACATATTTTTTCATGCGTTTTTCCTCCGCGGGGCATCTTGTCGGTCAGTTGTTACGCCTTTTTTTTTTCCTTCAGGGGCCTCTTACGTTTCCTGAATCGGCTGGATTTACGGAAGATTTTATCGAAGAGGTTCTAGCCTGTCGGTTCTCGTTTCTCTCTTTCTCGTTAGCTCTCCTTCTTCTCAACGTTCTGCCCCACGTGGGTCTATTCTATTCAGGTACGGTTGTCTCTTTCTTTCCTTTCTTTTGGTGGGTATCCCGTTTTCCAAAAGTTGAATGCCATTTTTTTTGTCTCCCTTTCTCTTCTCCTATTAAAGCCTTTTACCCGGCTATTGCCTTTATTTTTCTTAAAATTATTTACCCTACTCTACGTGGTTGGTAATACTATACTGGTCGTGTCGTTAATTATCTCATTATGTATATATATGTACATATTCTTTTTTTATTCGTAAGGGGTGTTTTTTTTTTCTTTTTATTTTCTGCAGAGGGCCTGGAGAGTGCGTATAGTACTTTTAGCCAGATCGTGAGCTTCTTGCACCATTGCTGGGCTTATTTGTTTGTCATACTCGCTGTAAACGCGTTCAGGCCGGATTACCATGCGCCGTACGCTGACTATGTCCTCATGGCAGAGGTCGCATTGATTCGAGGCCATACCGCAATCGTAGCAAGCTACTGCATGCGCACAGGGAATATAAATTCCTGATACTCGATTTTCTCCGCAATAACGGCAGAGGTTGTCGAAAACAATGTCGTCCAGTCTGATGCCTGGTGCAATGAATCCACTAGGTATATAATCTACGAGAACATTCTTTTCGAATTCACGCAACGGCGGTTTTCATGAGGTGCTCGGTTTAATTCTCTTTTGGCAAAACGTTCTATAGTGATCCATAACCTCGGCGATGGTGGGACCGACGTCTCCTTGTCTCCTAACTTCCTTGATATACTCGTGTCCCTTTCTCTCCCGCAGGTATAGGCAGTCCTTATGCCAGCAAGCGTGTTCTTTCCAGGGGTCGTCGCCGGGAACCCATCTGTGCAACTCGCCTCCGCATGAGAAGCATTTTACTCGATCACCCTTTTGCAGGTAGTAGAATCCCGCATCGGCCATTCTTTCGGGAGTTTGTTCCAATGCAATCGGCCAGTCCTCATATGTCTTGAGCCGTTGCTCATATGTAGAATATTCTGCATGCGGTGCCGGTCCGATATTAATTACCTGACTATACGAGGGCCTTGGCAAAAATCCTGGGATGAACCTCGGCGGATCTGGTATGGATCTTGTTTCGCCATATGCTCTGGGGGGTACTATTGCGCTTATTGCAGGTGCAGGAGTTTGCGTTGACCGCGGGGGTTCTGGAGCTCTCATTTTACACGGTTGATGTGTTGGTGGCAAGGGATCGTCACCGCTTTGAGCTGAACCAGACGCACCAGAATTGCTCCTCGTCTTCCTTTTACCTTTTGGTGGTATATCTACTCTGTTTCCGACTGCCGCTATCCTTTTCTCGCTCGCTGCCTCCTTGTTAGCGGACCGTGAACTCCCTTCTCCCGCCTCAGGGCAAGAGAGACAGAGATTATTATTTCCCTTCTCTATATTTTCGTGTTGATTCTCGGAGATAATTTCGTCCCTTCTTCCATGATCCATTGGTGATACCGGGGAATTGGGGGGTCCGATAGGGCTTGGTGGAGCCGGTGGTAGTTCTGGCGTTTTTGGGTGGTCCGGCGGAGTCGGAAGGATTATTGCTCCTGATGCTGTTAAACGCACATAGTGTTCAATCGGAGGGTCTTCTTGATAAGTGGCCGTTCTCTTTTGCATCCATGGAGGAAGTCTCTCTCTTTTCTTTTCGGCCATCGGTATATTACCGCATGGAAGTCCGTGCGCGAAACGGCATCCTGTCGATTCCAATTTATGCTCAGTTAAAGGATCCTCGCCGATTTTCCAATCATGCATTATTATACCGCATTCAAAGCAGATAACATCGTCACCTAGGCCCTCGTAATAAAATCCGGCGGCAGCGAGTGCCTCGGGTTTCAGGTACGGTCGCGGCCATCCGACAAAACTTTTCACTCTCTCTGTCTCACGCCGATATCGGTGGTATTGCGGCTGTTTCCGGCTTTTCGGTGTTTGAGTCGTGTTGTTCGAAACATCTGCAGACTCTCCAGTGTCGCCTGCTCCCATCATTTTCGTACAGGTATGTGCGACTTCTTCACTCGCTCTGGGTGAACGACGCACGTTTTGCCTTTGAGTTGAATCCGCAGATTACCCTTTTCCAAAATGTCCAATATCTCGAAAGGTCCTGTATATTGATCTCCTAATTTCCCTGGCTTTGGCCCTTTAAGCAGAAAGACGGGTTCGCCAACCTTGAACGTAACTGGATTGATGTGGCGGTCTCTATATATCTTGGCTCTCTCTTTAGAAGCTATGAGATTTATTCTTCCTATATTTTGGATCTCGTGTATCTGTGTAACTAATCTTATCAAATAGTCGTCGTACGTTGCTAGCTTGTCGAGGTCGTCAAGAGGAAAATTCGAGGGGGTTCTTGCGATTCGACCGAATACCATTTCGTAAGGGGTGTGCCTTGTGCTCTCGTGAACGTTCGTATTGTAATTAAAGATAGCTAATTCCACCCAATCATCCCAATTATTTTCTTGGGTTGTATATTGTTTGAGATATTCGCCGAGAGCGTGATGTGATCTTTCTAATGAACCGTTCGACTGTGGGTGAAAAGCTGTAGTTTTAATCTTCTTGATTTTAAATAACTTTGAAATTTGTTTCATAAAGTTGCTCAGAAAATTCGTGCCTTGGTCGGTCAATACGGCTCGGGGAGAACCGAAGTTGCAGATAAATCTCTTAACGAATGACTCGGCTATGTTTACAGCTTTGGCGTTCGGTAGAGCTACCGCGATTGAAAATTTTGTTAGTTGATCTTGTATGGTAAGTATATATTCGTTTTGCTTGTGAGTTTTCGGCAATGGTCCCACGATATCCATAGCAATTTTCTCGAAAGCCGTAGGGGGTGTATCGGTGATGACCATCGGTTGTTTTGTCTTAACTCTCACCAATTTTTTTAATTGACAATTCAAGCATCTTTTTATATAGTCCTGAACGTCCTGTTTGAGATTTTTCCAATAGTAATCGTGTCGAATCCGATTATATGTTTTGCTCACACCTCTGTGTCCGCCTACGGCCGAACAGTGTTTTTCCGTTATTATTGCCTCTCGCTCTTCTTCCTTTGGTTCCCTGATAATTCCCAGACAGCCTATTATTTTTATGTCTGTTTCTTGAAACAATTGGCGGATTTGAATTACGATATCGTTCCATTGTATATTGCAAATCGCATAAGACTTTGCAACACTGATTGATTTTAAATTTAATTCCTCTGCGAGGTTTCGGCAGCTTTTTAAACTTTCGACGATATTTTCAAGGATTAATGTTGGTCCGTCTCGTATTTCGTCTCGAATAGGCAAAGCAATAAAATATTTATTATTTCGCTTAGACAAGGCTTTCGCTTCTCGTAATTTCAGCTTTCTTAAATTGGGCATTTCTTCTCGGTCCACCAATGATTGCGCCCCCTTATCCAACGGCAGCCCCCTCATATCCACGAAAAACATCATGCTATCTTTACGACTGTAGAAAAGATCTCGAGATTGCTGGATAGTCTTAGACTTTTCCCGCTGTGCTCGGACGTCAGGTAAATTAACTTTGAGTCTCTCGCACTCGTTGCCGGGTGTGCAGCGTGGGGTGCTCTCGTCGTCGGAATTCTCCGAATCGCTGTAAACCAGCGGTTGCCGACCATCTTTTTTTCTTATAGGATTGTCCTCAATATCACTACCCTCGTCCGAAAGTTCGGTGTCTTCCTTCGTTAGCTCGTTGTCAATATCCTCGAGATCTCTGGTCGCCTGGAGAGGTGCACCGTCTTCGTGCATGTTACCGTAGCTTATCCTAGTATCGGTAGTCTCGTTAATTCTTCGGCTGCAGCTTTCTCCGAAGGTTTCCTGATCTTTTCGTTTCGGCGTGGGATTCCTCCCTCGGGTTGATTTTTTATGACTTTTTGATGGTCCGGCTGAGTGGACTTTCTCGTAATCCACGTTGCCAAAGTCGTCCCCGCTTTCTTCAGGCACGTCTCCTTCTTGTGTCCCGCCGGCTGGTCCAAGGGCGCCGCTCGTCGAGGCTTCGCATATGTTGTCAGGGTCTGGAGGCTCCCACGGATCCTCGTCGGCCTTTAATAATTCCTCATCTGGATCTATGGTTTCATCGACGTCTTCGTCGCTATCTAAAGCTAAATACTCGGCAATTTACTCGTCGGTTAATCCGCGTGCCGGTTTATGGCGCGTTTTAGTCGTGGGGTTGGTGCGAATTATAAAGATGCCGTCGGGACTAATGGGTTCACAGACGGGATTTCGAGAGAGAGCATCAGCATTTACGTTGGTCTTTCCTGCTTTATATACTACGTCATATTCATATTCGGCGAGTTTCAGCCGCCATCTCAAAATCTTCGAGTTTCCGTCCGTGGCTCGGCGGAACCATAGCAGTGGTTTATGGTCGGTTACTACCGTGAATTTGCGTCCATATAAATAGGGGCGATAATGAAGGATGCAATATACTATTGCGAGAGCTTCTTTCTCATAGGTATCGTATCGCTCTTCGGTTTTGTTGAGGGCGCGGGAAGCATAAACGCATGGATGGTCACGGTTAATTTCCCCTTGAGAAAGGATACCGCCGATAGCTATTCTTGAGGCGTCGGTCGTTAAAATAAAAGGTTTCGAAAAATCTGGGTACCGTAACACAGGAGCGGTGCACAATTTTTCCTTTAAAATTTCGAAAGCCTCCTGTTCCTCGTTATGCCATTCAAAGGGTATTTCTTTCCGAAGAAGTAGAGTGAGTGGCTTTGATATCTTTGCATAGCCATCAATAGAACGTCGATAATAACCCGTTAGTCCCAAGAATTGTCGAATATTTTTAACGTTCTTGGGCCGAGGAAATTCGCGTACTGCCTCGAGTTTCTTAGGATCGGGCTTAACTCCGTCATTGCCGATGATGTGTCCTAAATAAGCGACTTCTTTCTTTAAAAACTCGCATTTATCAGGTTGTAGTTTTAGTGTTGCCACTTCGAGCCTTTTCATCAGTTCTTTGTAGATGGTTTCATGTTCTTCTAATCCTCGCGAATAAATAACGATATCATCCAGATATACAAATATTCCTTTTCCAAGTAGTCCGCTTAGAGCGAGATCCATAGTTCTTTGGAAAGTGGGCGGAGCGTTCCGAAGTCCGAACGGCATTCGAACGAACTCGAAATGGCCTCGTGGCGTCGTAAATGCGGTCTTATGCCGGTCCAAAGGACTGACTTCTATTTGATGAAATCCTGATGCTAAGTCAAACACAGAAAAATACTTTGCGCCGCCTAATTGGTCCAGTATCTCGGTTATGTTAGGGATGGGATAAGCATCGGCAATAGTTTTTTCATTAAGGGCCCGATAGTCAAATACCACCCTCCATTTTTTATTTCCTTTAGAGTCGTTCTTTTTTGGTACTACCCACACAGGGCAATTGTAAGGAGAGGTCGATGGTACTATTACTCCGTTTCTTAGCATATCGTCGACTTGTTTTTCTATTTCGTCCTTCGTACATTCCGGCCAGCGATATCCCCTCGTATTAATGGGCAAATCATCCGTCGTGGGAATTCGATGTTGTAATATTGTCGTGTGTGTTAATGCTTCTCCCGGCAAGTGATAGAGGTGAGCGCTGCTTTGTAATAAGTATTCGATGCTGGTTTTTTCTTCCATATTTAATTCATCCAATCGGAGGAGAGATTTTATCTTCTCAAAGCGATCTTTCGTGTCGAGGACTGTGAGTGTAAAACAGAAACTTTCCTTTAAAAAGGGGTGTAGGCAGCTGGATCGTAACTTCTTCGCAAGTTCGAGGTTTACGACGGTATAACTTTTATTATTTTTTGAAAGAGTGTCATTATTTACCATTCTTCTCTGGTTACAAGTTTTCTTATTCGTCAAGGATTCTACATGTCGCATGGCCATACTATCTTCTTCGTATTTTGTAGGTAAATTTCCCGTTTCCTCGGGATCAGTTTCATCCTCATGAGTTTTCGTATTCGGCTTCGTAATTTCGTGGTATCTCGTAGTACATTCTTTTTCTTTTCCTTGTTCCTCCGCCTCACTTGGGCGATTATAAATTTCATTGACTTCAGACTCTTCGACTTGACCACTGTAAACTCTCTCGGTCATACTTAGACCCCTAGAGCTACCTGGGCTCCCGTCACAGTCTTTGGCAACAATAGAATTATATTTTTCATATTCCTTATCAACTTTATCTTCCTCACTTTGTACTGATGTTAAAACGAAATCATCACGAAATTCCTGGACCTCACTCGATTCCCCTGTGGATTCGTATAGCGATGTTTTTGTAGATTTACTTGATTTTTCTTTAGGTATACACTCGTCTTTATTATTTATCGGCGATTGTCGGGTCACAATAGTTATACTTTGCGGTTCAGTTGTCATCTCAATTTCCTTGGTTTCTTTGATATCCTCGTTCATCCTTCCTGCATCCCTCCTGTTCTCCTTGGATTCCAAAGGTCCCTCGGGCTCCGATTTCACCGAGAGCGCAGTATCTGCGGAATTTTTCCCCTTATTTTCATTACTCGTTATTTCCTTTTCTATGCCAGTTGCCTTTTCCGTGAGTAGTTCTAGTACTGGTACTTGTAAATTGATCGTGTAGGGATTATTATTTGTCACATAAATGTATGCTTTTCCATTTTCATTGGTAACCAATCCGGTTTCTATCTCAACTCCCTTTCCAGCTTCCAGGGTGGGCAGATATCCCTCACGAATTTCCAAATTTTTTATTCGAACAAAACAAAGTTTTCGCGTTTGTCCCGGAATTATTATTGTTTCGGGGGTAGAGAATGGAATTTTTAGATCTTGCATTTTTAAGTGCCGTCTTTCGTAGTCGATTACAACTCTATTTCCGTCCAAATATTCCGATCCCAGTATTCCGCCTTCGTAGATGGGGAAATTATTCTCTACTACATGAAATGTAGCAAATCGTCCGAAAACTTCGAGCGTTAGTCGTCCAAGGGTATATATTGAATTGGTGGTAATTCCGTTTAATTGTAAGATCTCGTTGTCGTCGATCACCGTTGTTGAGTTTACGAATTCCCTTTTGATGATATTTGGTCCAGCTCCAGTGTCAACCATTAATATTATAGATGTTGTTAAATTTTCACTCGTTAACTCGATCGTCGGGACGCTGCTTTCCCTGTGCAATATTACTGTGTGAATTTTTACTGTTCGTGTGGATTGGATACTACTGAGATCACGTGTATTGGGTGCACGCTCTGGGTGGTCCCCGCAGCACCCGTCGTCGGGAGACCGTTGGAGTTTCCCGGAGACGTATTATACCGCGATTCATTGGCTTTTTTCGCCGGGCACTCTCGAATAAAATGGCCGGTTTGTTTGCAATAATGGCAAGCGCCGGTTGTTTTTGGATCGCCTTTAGTGGTGTCTGCGAAAGTTTGTTGCTGGGACGAGGCGCATTGAGCTTGATTGTGGCGGTAAGGGCATAAATATGCCCCGTGTACATTCTTTTTACATATTTGACAGACGATATTGGCTGCCTGCGTGAACTGCAAACCTTGCGGCACGGGATTGTTGCGAGTGTTCTGATTGCTCGTTATTTTTTTAGCATGGTCTGGCAACAGGTGACAATCTTGCACCGTATGTCCTTGATTTTTACATAGTTGACAGATAACAGATGGCTTCTCTTGATTTGATGGAGGGAATAATTTATAGCATCGATCAACAGTATGACCTCTTTTGTTGCAATGTTGGCACACGGTAATTGCGGGGGTGTTGGGCGTGGGGTCATTATTTTTCTTAGGAGAGAATAAGTGGAAGCATTTGCTGGCCACGTGTCCTTTCTTGTCGCAGTACTGACAGGTGGGTACTACCTTTTCTGGGCTACCTGAGTCCGTAGATCCCGCCGCGTTGTTTACAGGTTTGTCGGGGCAGTTCACAGCTATGTGTCCAGGTTTGCTGCAAAGCTGACACTCGGGTGTCTCGCTGCTAATTGCCCGGATAGGACGTTTACCCTCGACTCTCGCATCCTTGGTGTTTTCTGAACTCCTGTTACCTTCGCGCAAAGCAGCTCGAGCTATTAATTGTTTTTCGATCTTTACTGCTCTTTTTACTATGTCGTCGATCGTTCCTTCCGCTGTCATTCGTGCTTCGATTTCCGGTTTTAATCCTTGTATGAAACATGGAGGGAGGCTGGAGGCAGTGTTATCTCTGAAAGCCTTATCTGCGGGTTCGTTATTTTCCGATTCGTAAGCTTCCAGTATTTGGAAACCCAAATCACGGATTCTATTTGCATAGCCCACTACGGTTTCTTCGGGTCGTTGATATAAGGAGCCGAGTTCTCCCTGTAATTGATATATATTTCTCGCGGGCGCATAGATACATTTTAAAAATTTATGCAATTCCTTCATGTTTCTAAAGGTCTGTTGAGCTATTGATCGTCGGGGTTCGCCGACGATTTTTATTCTGACTGCCTTGACTAATTGCTCCTCGCTAGAGGCGTCCAACATCTCTAATGCCTCTTCGCAACATTGGATAAACAGATTCAGTGAAGTATTAACACCGTCATACGTGGGGATGACGCCCAAAGCGTCTTTGAGAGACACTTTTAGCCCGGAATTAGCCATGATGTTCTTCTGTTCGGGGGTGTCTCGTGGAGTATTTATGGGAGGACTTCTTGTGTTTTTTGTTTCGGGTGTCTCAATTTTACCCGTAAGCGTTTTATCGAGATCAATTGGTTGTTTTGAGGCTGTAGAGGTTTCTGAATTTGATTTTGGCTTGGTTCCCGGTGTTCGGTTTGCACCTTCTCCTATGATTGGATATAGATTACGCCTAACTGCGTCAAGTTGCGGAAGAAAAGTTTTAGGCACAGGATAATCGCCTTCCGGTGTATAAAATTCTTCCTCACTCGTATCAAACTCAGCGAGGCTCTTATAAATTGTCTGGTCTGCGAACGATATGTATGTTGAGTTCCCTTCTATGTCTTTTTCAGAAAAATGATCAATGATCGTATGTGTACTCTCGTTGTCGGACTCGGTGGTCGTATCGAGGAGATGGGGTACAGGCGTATCGGGTCTCCGTGAAGGGTCTGCGAGCGTTTCAACAGTGTTTCGCTCGGTTGATTTAAGTTCCTCCGCTTCCAACTTGTCCTCAGCTATAGACAAACTCTGGGCTCTAACGCTTAATATTTCGTATTGTTCTTCTAGGTACCTTTGGTTCGCCGTTACTTCGTCTGTCTCTTCTTGTTCGATTACCTTCTCTATTACCTGTGTCTGAGTGTCTTCTTTCGCTGCTTGTGTCTCTTCTTCAAGGTTTTCCTCCTCTTCTTCTTTGAGGGATTCGTCTATGGTTGGTATTTTTTTATGGACTGTTCCCTCTTCCGCGAGTAATGACTTGTTACTTCTGCTACTTCTTCGTTCGTTTACGTATTGGTGTACAATGTGGTCAGGAATAGTGCTGTTTGAACGAGTTGATCGGGTGGAACGGGACAATGGTTCGCTTTTTCTCTCGGGGTTAGTAGAACTCATTTAGATTCCCAAAAGGAAGTGGAAAGGAATTATTTCGTTATTATTATTATTATATTTATTATCTTTACTCAATTTTACTGCTCGGCGTATTTTATTTCCTTAAAACCGTTCTTACCCTATGCTTGTGAGAGCGTGGTTTGATGAAAGATATTTTGTACTGTGTAATAATTTTGTTCTTTCGGTGTCGGTTGGTTATGAACAAGTAGCAATAGTTCTTAATTAATTTTCGCAAAACCTTTAGAACGGATTTGGCTAGCATATAGAAACTGGTTATTTTCCTCCTCTATCTTTTTTTGTATGCCTTACACCTTGTGTTTTTTTTATTATTTTTTTTTTCTCAGCAAATAAAATATTTAGTTCACAATTTTATTGAAACCAGTTTTCGGGGATAACAAAAGGTTCTGTTGGTTTTATCGGCGTGATTATTATTTGGGCTTCCTCGAACTCACTAACTCGCGGTTTATTCTCGCATAAGTTGAAAGATTTCACCGAAAGAGGCTTTTTCCAAATTTCACCAAATATCGCCTCGTTGGGAGTTAAATAAAGAAAGTCTATTTCCACCAATTCCCTGGTCGATCTGTCTTCTAGTGGTGGGGCGATAGAATTTGATTCAGCTACTGGTTTCTGATTGCTTTTGTTTCTTACTAATGCTCGTAATTTTCGTCGCCAGCCTCCTTGCTTCGGCATATAACCTGTCTATTGCCCCTTTCTTTTTTTTTTTTTGTACACAGGGTAGGAAATTCGGGTACCGTTATTTTTTATAGAGGTGGTAGCGTTTGTTTGGAGAAAATGTTTGCGTATTGTTTGTGTTTTGTTTGTGTTTTGTTTGTGTTTGTTTGTGTTACTTCATCAAATAGTTCGCCTATGTAAGCGTTTAAACTAATGATGGCTTATAACTAATTGTGTTCTTCATCAACTTGTTCGCCTATGGAAGCGTTTAAACAAATGATGGCTTATAACTAATTGTGTTCTTCATCAACTTGTTCGCCTATGGAAGCGTTTAAACAAATGATGGCTTAGGGAGGTAGGAGGAAATGATAGGAGCGTGTACAGTTGTGTTTTTTTTTTTTTTGTGTTACCCCCCTTTTTTTTCGAAATTATCTTCTTCTCCCCCTTTTTTTTTTATTAAGTGTTTAAACAAGCACTCTAATGATCCCGGACGAGCCCCCAAAAATTCTGTTACGTCCAAACTAGCGTTGTTTCTTTACTAGTTTGAAATATAACAGTTGTCTCCGTTATAATCGCACGCGCTGGTCAAGTGGGTGTTAAACCAACCTTTACCACACCTGGTGTCGATAAGGAGGACAACGATTGCTCCTTTTTAAAGCCTAACCTTGCGGAAAATTGCTTGGGATGGAGCCCTTTAGAGTGCTTGTTAAATGCGTGTCGTAGGGTGTAAACTAATTAGTAGAGGGTTCGGCGTCTCTCAGGCAAAAGAGAGATAGAGAGGAAAACTTCGGTGTGACGGCAGCTACCTGCCGTTTCTTGACCAGGTGTCGGAGCACGCGACACGGTTAAACGAGATTTTGGTGGTCACTTCAAATCACTGGGTTGCAAGAACAAAATGAAATAATGCACTGTTGATAAATAAATAAACAGGTACTTACGGTAATAAACGGTGTTCCTGGTGTTGGTGGATATAGAACTTTCTTCACGTTGATTTACTTCGAAAATGAATTTAAAGGAAAAAATAATGTGTTTCACGGAAATGCAGGTAGAGTTAACACTATTTTAATGCCACAAAAAATATGAGTAATACAACTGATAAAATTGAACAAAAGAAAACCAATGGAGACCAAGTGTCTATATGGTTAGAATTTCTAAAACTCGCGAAATACAATGTCAAATTATAAACTGAAGAAATAATTTCGTTTCTCTGAATCCTGGATTTTATACTGATAACTCGAAAGTCTGAAAGACAATCGGGTAGAAACTGAATTTCGAACAATGGATAACTGATTTGAATTGTGCTACTATGGTATTTTGAACAAATACTTGAAAGAATATACTGAACAAAAACTGAACTAAACCGAGGGAATATCCTCCTCTAATAACAGAAAAACGTGTGCTGAACAAAACTGAAGGAATGTGCTTGAACAAAACTGAAAGAAAAACCTCCTCTAATAACTGGGTAAAGTGTGCTCCTGAGCGTACAATTTCGGGGGTTTTTATACCATTTTCCTTGATGACAAGTAGAGGGGATGTTGCTATGCGAGTGTCTTTTTGTATATCTATTCGGTATAAAATTCTGGTACAGTAACGAGAAGATGAGGTGATGCTACCGGTCTCATCCCTGATTGGTCCGCGATCTTAAGTCCTTCTTTTAGGCGTAATGCGTTTATCGGGCCCCGCGCCGTGGATGACGGGTTGGGGTATCGAAAAGTAAAAGGGCGCAGACGAGATCACGTAGGCATCAATCCCCTCCTTTTCTCTTTTCCGTTTTCCGGGAAGTCATTACCAGAAAGATTTTTGTTGGTATGCAGCCTTTTATGGCTAAATACTTTATATGTAAAAAGGTCGCACGAGTTCCAATCGGACTATAGAATTTCGTCAACTGTCTAGACAAATAAAAACCGGTATTGAACAGTGAAAATACGCTCTCCTATGTCTTCGGAATTTTATACGTATTACGTGAATTATAAAATTCGTAGTTTCTCGTAAGACTCTTATAACCAGGACTCGCTTATTCTTAACAGAAATGAATATAATAATGAAATATAATAATGAATATCATTGATATAAACCATAACCTATTATCGTGAACTAATTATTTAGTACTTGATTAGTTTGTACTCGTCTGTCTGGATAATAATGCAAAAGTATAATTCTATATTACTAATAAAATAAAAGAAAAAGCAATAAATCTTTTGCTTGTTATTTCGTTCAGGGGCGTGCCATGGAAAAGACTTTCCTCGGCAAATGCTTTACCGTTAACTCCTTTAGTCATTTGTTTAAACAAATGGCGTACAAGTTGTCCACGGCTAAGTATTTCTCGAAGGACGAACTAAATTAATATTGTACGTGTAGTAATTTCTTTACAGTCGGAGAATTTATGGACAAGTTTTCTGCCTGTTGCGAGAGAACTCTTTTTCGTTACTCGGCGGTTTTGTACCTGAACTGTCGAATGCCAAACGTTGTATAATTTTCAGAAGGTGAAAATCCCTTTTCGTTTTTATAATGGTATCATTCTCCGTGTAATTACTACTACGTACTTAATTAATACCATAAGGATAAACACAGACGTTCAAGAGAGCAATTCCTGGGGGTGAATTGTCTATTATTATTTCTTTTTAAATTGACTATATTCTCAGTTTCGTTTTTCTATTGATCATTACTTTATTATTTTCTTCAGAAGTCTGACCTCTATTGCTTTCCGATGTGTTATAATGAGAGGAATCCGTGGTTTACTAATTATTTAAGGATTAATTAATTAAGATTTAATAGAAGATATTTCCTTCTTCCTGCTAAAATCAAGGTCATGAGCCCCGTCTCCTTTGTTTTAACTTGTGGAGTTCGGTTCAACTAAAACACTGTTTAAAGCGTTTCCCTTAACGAAGATAACTTGTCGACCCGATTCTATGTATCTAAACCCGACGGTTTTAATCGACTGTCTGTAAATTCCTCCCTGAATGGTTTCGAGCCATGGTAAAATAGATTTACTGATCTACGGGGAGGTAGTCGATATCGATACTAGTAGGTCCCAATGGTAACTGTCAGCGGGCCGCGTTTCTTTTAATTCCTTTTTGGCTCTCGAGGGGAGCGCTCAGGAGAGGGGTCAGAGACCGCCTTTCTCGACCTCCGCCTGCGAGGCCCGGATCTGTTTTACCCTGTTTCATCGGTATCGACTCGCTAAGGTAGGACACCGATTTTGGAAAGACTCTAGGCTACCTTGACACTGATTAAGCAGTAGGTAAAATAGATATTGTTAAATGAAGAATTTTTAGATCAGATTCCCCTTTTTACTTTCACAAAGAAGGTTTAGGCTCAACTACTATTGAAGGTAAAACAGGAAATAAACTATGCGTTACGCTGGACGTAACACCGGTTATATTTAATACTGAGGTATGTGGGAAATCTGTTTCGATCGACGAGGTTATCTCTGTCGTCGGTGTCAATGTAGTTGTACGCGTTTTGACTTGACAAAAAGGTTTGATTAGAATAATTCCGGTATCGATTATTGTTTTTATAGCTGAGTCTCGATTGTCGCAGAGAAAGTATAATGTTTCGGTTTTCGGTGCAGCGAACAACCATGCGTTAGTGTTTTGGATTTTTATCCAATGTGTTTGTTTTAACGTTTTTAGTCTGACATCACATGTCTCGAAATTGTCGAACTGCGGATTAACTATTAGTTGAACTTCGCATTCGGATTCGTCGTTAATCTGTCTTATTTGATACGTTTGTTTACAAATGTAATGGTTTCTGGTAAGTATGCATTCGTCTAGATTTTCTATGTTGAAGTAATTTTCGAAATTGTCTGCGATAGCTGTATATAGAATTGCCGGTTTGATATATGCGAAAGTTGAGTTTTTTGTTGTTGCGAGCTGACGGATTGGTAATGACAAATGTTGGTATAATTTGTAGATTGTTAGGTCCAAAAGAGGGATTTTGATTACATAAACTAGCTTTTCGCCGTTATGGTATACGCTTAATTTAGATGTTTTCAACAATTCGGGTGCATGTTCTGCGTTAGTTGGTACTGGAAATTCTGTGTTTGGAGAAGATTTTTTGATAGCTTCCGCGCTTAATAGGATTTTCTTAGTAGTTAATAATTTAGGGTGGATTTGACCGATTTTTGCAAAAAGAACTGCGTTAGTAAGTATCTCGATATCGAGTTCTAACTCTGTCAGATCCTCCTCAATTTGGGTTACGAATTGTATTGCCTTTTGATTTAACTCGAGGACGTGAACTTCCTCTCCGAGTGCAATGACTACTGTATTTAACTTTAGCATTTCTACTTTTACTTTTTTTTCTAGAGATTTGATTTCTTTTTGGATTGTGTCGAAGCCTGATTTTACTATGTGTGTTTGATTTTGTAGAATTTCTGTGAGTTCTAAGGTTGTGTTTCCTAGGGCTTCTATTTGTGAATTTATTCTATCGGCGTCTTCGCTGTCCATTGTTCCGAAAATAATTTTGTTGATTTTTGCGACAAACTCGAAAGGTGCTCGTTTTTTACGATTAAGTGTGGTTCGGGTTTGTGATGAGGGGATTAATTCCTCTAAGATTGTTTCGGTACTTTCGAGAGTGTCCATTCGCGAGATCATAGATGATAATTGTCCTTTTATGTGGCATCGCTTTTCCAACGCAGAGCAGAATCGAACTGCTGCCAATAGATTTTCTCTGATTTGTAGACGTCTGGTCGAAAGTCCGTGTGTATTGATGTAGGTTATTAGTGTCCATGTTGTATGATATGAACGAAGTCTACCCAATGGTTCCGAATATAGGCCTGCATTTTCCGTAAATGGAGTGATCTTGAAAGCGTCGTTTGGGGTCGCCTTGGCTAGAGTGGCGTGACATCTGCAACATACGCCATTTTAATCTTATCTACGTGAACTGTTCTAGGTTTTTTGTCGATCTGTAGTGTGACGTTATGATTGTTTTCGTGGATTTGTATGATTTTATATGGGCCTAACCAGTCTTTGTCAAATTTACTTTCTTTTCGCTCGTTTTGTAAAAATACGAGTTGGCCTATCTCGTAGGTAGGTTCCGTTACCCTTTTGTCGTAATATTTTTTATTGCGTTCTTTCGCTCGTAACGCTTTTTCAAAGGCTAATTGACTCGATTCTATCATGTTTCGATTCAAATCGATCATGTAGTCGTCGTATGTTATTGTTTTCTCGGGTGGTGGAAATTCTGACGGTGTACGGGCTTTCCTACCGAAAACTAGTTCGTACGGAGTAAATCCTGTACTTTCGTGCACACTAGTATTATATGAGAATGTTGCGAGAGCTACTACCTCGTCCCATTCTCGGTTAGTTGTTACGAAATGTTTTATGTACTCTTTGAGTGTGTGATGACTACGTTCGATGGCGCCATTAGATTGTGGGTGGTATGCTGTTGTTCTCTGTTGTTCGATTTGGAAAAGCTGTGCTACGTTTTTAATTGTATCCGACATGAAATTAGTACCTTGATCTGTTAGTATTGCGCGTGGCGCACCAAAAGTTGATATTAATGATGCTGTAAGCGCTTTGGCTACATCTACTGAAGTTTGGTGTTTTAGTGGGACTGCGATGCTAAATTTGCTGAATAGATCGATCATTGTTAATATGTAAACGTGTTCACTTTTTGTCGGGTGCAATGGTCCTACTATGTCGATTGCCACTTTGTCGAACGGTACCGCGGGTGTATCTGTGATGATCATTGGAGCTTTGTTTTTTACTCTAACCAATTTGTCTTTTTGACAAACTATGCAATATTTGATGTACTCTTTGACATCGCTTCTCAGTCCTTGCCAGAAGTATTGCGATGCAATGCGCTTGTATGTTTTCGTGACGCCCTGGTGACCTCCTACTGCTGATCCGTGGAGTTCTTTTATGATGTTTTTTCGCTGTTCAACTGGCGGAACTGTCACGATACCTTCGCAAAGAGTGAACGTTATTTTTGAATTGAACGCTATCGAACGGATATATGTTTTGATGCTACTCCATTGGAATGCATCGATGATCCCTGGATCTTTTGAGATCGAGCAAGATGTAATTTTCCTCTGTTGTAGAATTTTTATTAGTGTTTTCAAACACTTTTCAATCATGGTTGCGCTTATCGTATCTGATTGTTTCTCCTTACAGAACATAGAAATGTAGTGTTCTGTACCGATTTCGGTTATTATTATGTTTCCGGCGCGCGGTTTTTGTTGTAGAAATATATTTTTATCGATTCTCCTTTTCTCGATAAGTATCTTTGCGACCATAGTATCCATGGCGCAGTCGGCGGACAAAAAATGTGCCAATGTATCCTTCCTAGTCCCAATGTTTTCCTGCGTTACAGTGATGTTATTCTCTATTTGTACGTCTTCCGTTATTGTTGGTCCTCTGTTTTTTGACGTTAACTGTTTACGATGGTACCCTGTTGGTTGGTAGTTCGAATCGGTGTCTGATTCGTAATCAGAAGACGTTACTGAATCGTTGTCTCGCACATTTGAAGGTTGGTTATTTTGAATGCCTGACGGGCCTGCGAAATCGTCGAATCCCTGAGTATAGTCGGGCAGGGCTTGGATGATCGGTGATTGATTTTTGGAGGTTGTTGGTTTATTAACCTGTTCCGTAGTGTTTACTACAGGTGGAGGACGTTTTTGCTGATAAATTTCTTGCCGTAGCCTTGATTTCTTACTTTGGCTTGAACGCTGTTGTTTCGGTCTTTTGGTTATTTTTGATTTGCCTTTATGAGCTGGCGCTAGAGGTGGTTTTTTCGATTTTGATGCCTTTTCCGTTGGGGGTTGTTTTACTGGGGAATGTATGATTATTTGAGGGGTTTCGGAATCTGGAACTATTGTGGATTCAGGTTGGGTTGTTTTTTGTTCTGTTGGAAAATCTATAATTGTTTGTGCGGTTTCGGAATCGGAAATTGTTATGGTTTCGGGTTGGGTTATTTTTCGTGTTTTTTTTCGGCTATTCTCTTACTGCGTCTTGTTGGTTCGCAGTGTAACTTTGGTTTCCTAGTGCGTTTAACTATTTTCTTTAAAGGGTTTTTTGTTGGAGATCGAAATGTTGGAGTCACTACCTCCTTACTAGTTGCCTTATCTCGTTCCTCCGATATTTGAGGTTGGGCAACCTCGCGAGAATCGAATGTTGTTGGTTGTGGATTTTGTTGTAGATCCTGTTGAGTGTCTGAAGGTGACCTAAATGTTGGTTCCGGTTGCGGTTTATTACCAGTCTCGTCCTCAGTTGAGTCCTGTATGATCATCGATAACGGTTCAGCTTCGCGTTCCGTCGGGATTTCGTCAGACGATTCCATTTCTATTATCAATTCGTTTTCCGTGGTAAGTTCCATGTCGCTTATATATTTATCCTGATCCTTATTTTCCCGCCTCATTGGGCTATATTCGGGCCGCTTTGGGCTATTTTCCCGCCTCTTTGGGCTGTATTCAGGCCTCTTTGGGCTATTTTCCCGCCGCTTTGGGCTATATTCGGGCCTCTTTGGGCTATTTTCCCGCCTCTTTGGGCTATATTCGGGCCGCTTTGGGCTATTTTCCCGCCTCTTTGGGCTGTATTCGGGCCTCTTTGGGCTATTTTCCCGCCGCTTTGGGCTATATTCGGGCCTCTTTGGGCTATTTTGTTTATTATTAGTATTTTCTATTTGTTCCTCCTCTTCTAGCTCCGTCGAGCTATCTTCTTCTACGGTTAAGAAATATCGGCCAGTTATTCCTTCACTTTTCCAGGATCGTTTGCCGGATCGTTTTTTGGCTCGCTCATTTTTTGATGAGCCCCTGGTTTGTTCTCTGCATTTTTCGCGATGGTGTCCAGCGTTCCATTAGTTTTTTTCGTATGGAACTCTTGAGTTCTATTTCGTTGTCAGACGGTTCTGATTGTGGTGTCTCGTCATCAATGGACGAATCGATTATTGGTTCACTCTCCCTAGTTTTTGTGTTTGTTGGTGTTTGTTCTGTTTGTTTGGTTTTTAACGTGGTTTCTTCCGGTGGTTGCAAGTTCGTTTTTTGTTCGGGCTCACTAGGAGCAACGTTCGGTTGTCCTGAAGTTTTTGTTTCTACTTCGCTTTGCGGTTGTTGATATGTGACTTGATCTTCGTCTGAGTTATCAGCGCCCTGTTGAAGGGTTGGCTTCTTCTTTGGAGCTGGATTGCCTGAGTTTTCGTCTGTTGATGAACGATACCGAGGCTGAGAAGATTTATTAAGGATCAATTTGGGTTTTTTCGTATCTGGTTTTATACAATCCTCTGAAGAGTTTTCACGGGGCCTAATTGGCATTACATCAACGGGATTTCTTGAGAACGCGTCGGCAACTACGTTTTGTTTGCCTGATTTGTGACGGATCTCGAAATCATACCCGTTAAGTATGATAAGCCATCGCTGCAATTGTTGCGGCGGATTAGGTTTGTTTATAACGTAGGTGAGCGCTCTGTTGTCGGTCACCAACGTGAAATGTTGACCGTAAAGATACGTGTTAAAATATTGTACTGCGTCAACTATCGCGAGCAGTTATTTTTTCATTGTGTCATACGGAATTTCAGTTCGTTTTAAAGCCCTCGAAAAGAATCCGACCGGGTGATCGAATTCGTCCTTGACTTGACTTAAAACCGCACCTAACGCGTAATCGGACGCGTCGGTCGTTAGTGTGTACGGTTTGTCAAAATCAGGGTAGATCAATATTGGTCTGGCTGAGATTTTTTGTTTTAGGAGAACGAATGCTTCTTGACATTCGTCTGTCCAATTGAACTTCTCGTTTTTGCGTAATTGTCTCGTTAATGGAATTGCGATTTTGGCGAAATCCTGAACGAATCGTCGATAGTAGCCTGCAAGTGCTACAAATTGCTTTATCGTCTTTTTGTTTGTGGGTGGCGGAAAGCGTAGTACTGCGGATATGTTTCGTTCGTTAGGACTTATTCCGTCTTTAGAAATTATGTGGCCCAAGTATGTCACTTCTCTGTTCAGGAAGTGGCACTTGTCGGTTTGGAGGGTTAGTCCTGCTGCAGTCAGCCGTTTTGCTAACCCTCTGAATTTGTTTCCGTGGTCTTCGATGTCGATCGCATAGATTACTATATCATCGAGATATACGAATAAATCTGTGCCTTGGAGTCCGGACAGCACTACGTCTATGAGTCTTTGGAACGTTGCTGGAGCATTGCGGAGTCCAAACGGCATGCGCTGGTATTCGTAATGCCCATGCGGTGTTGAAAAAGCTGTTTTTTGTCTATCTTTTGGGTGCATTGGTATTTGGTGAAAACCAGATGCTAAATCGAATGTTGAAAAATATTTCGCATTGCCCAACTGATCCAGGATATCTATAATATTCGGCAGTGGGTACGCGTCTGGCGTTGTTTTTTCGTTCGGTTTTCTGAAGTCAATTACTAATCGCCATTGTTTATTCCCTTTTGAATCTTCTCTCTTCGGTACTATCCACACTGGGGAATTGTACGGAGAGAGAGAGGGTTTGATGATTCCCTTATCGAGCAAATTTCTGACTTGCCTCTGTAACTCGATTTTTTGAGTCTGGGGAAAACGATATTGTTTGGTGTTTATCGGTCTCTCGTCTGTTGTATGGATCTCGTGACTGATGATTGTCGTGGATCCGAGAGTGTCTCCGGGAAGACAGAATAAATGTTGATATTCACCGATTAGTTGATGTACGTGATCCCTTTCTGTTTCGTTAAGGTGTTCAAGATGTAGTAGTTTTTTCAATTCTTCTAGCCGATTTTTATTACCGATCTCCGCTGAACAAATTTCTGCGCTATTATGAGCGTCCTCTGTTTCGTCGTCGTACGGAAGATCTGAAATTTGTTCGAACGGGTGCAAGTATATTGGCTGAAGAATTAAATTGATTTCGCACGTATTGGCGTTTATGTCGCAAAGGTACGCTATGCCATTGTTGTTTTTGACAACTGCGTGACCCATATATATGTTTTTTCCTGCGTCGATTCTCGAAATGTATCCTTCCTCGAGATCTGTCGGCCTTAGACGCACTGGTATGGCGACCTTGGATCGAGGAGGTAAAGTTACTCGTTCGAATGTTTCGAACGGTATGACATGATCTGCGAATTTGATGCACGATTCACTATAGAGGAGGTCCGCGGGAGTGTCTCTAAAGAACACGTCACCGAGGATAGCATCCTGCAAAATCGGGAAATTGTCCTCGATTGCATGGAATTCGATAGTGAATTCCTCTATGCGGATGTAACATCGGCCTATTGTGCGTGCTTGCCCTGAGGTGATACCCGTGAGTACGTATATCATGGTTTCATCGACCTCGGTGTTTCGCGCAAGGCTCGACTTTTTTATGAGGTTTATCTCTGCACCGGTGTCTACGAGAAACAGCGTTTCTTTCGTGCGTAGATCGGGCGAGAGTATTTTCACCGTTGGTGGTTTATGCCTTTTTGTTAAACCTAAATTAATCCTAGCTTCCTTAACTATTATCTTTACATTATTTACATTTTTTGAGAGGGGGGTATCCCCTGTTTTTGTCGTCTCTGTCCTGGGCGCGCTTAATTCTGACCTCCCGTCGCGCTGTTCCGGGAGGTAGAATTCGGGTTTTTTTTTAATACGTTTTGCAGTGCCTCTTCTATTTGAGACAGGTCAAAATCGGACTTTCTCGAATTGCGATTTCCTCTATTCCTAGAGTTATCGCGACTATCTGTGTCACGAGAGTTACCTCGTTGAGTTGAGTTATTGCGGTCTCGCGAACCGCTTCGATTTCTTGAAACGCTATGATCTCGAGAGTCGTTTCGATTACAGGAGTAGTCTCGTTCGTATCGATCGCGTTGTCGACCACGCGAATCGTCTGAATTGCGAGATCTATCCCTACTGTTGTTGCGCGAGTATCGGTTGCGTGAATTATCTCGCGAATCACGCGAATTGCTTCTATAGTAGCGACTTCGCGAATTATCATAACTCCGTCTACCGTGCCAATTGTTTCGATTATTACGCGAGTTTGAGCGATCGCGGTTTCTCGAATCTCTGTTTTGCGAACTATCTTTTGACCGTCCGCTTCTACGACGATCTTTGACATATTCGCGAGTGCGCTTTATCGTGAAACATTCGGAGGTTTCATGAGTGCGGTTTTCGCCGTGAACCTCGCAATATTTTATATCTTGTTTTTTCTCAATGATTTCGTCGAGTTCGTCTGTGATGGACGCGAACCTTACCTTGGCCTGTGCTTTTACGTCGATTTTTTTTTCCTTGGTGGATCTCCTGTCTGCGAAGCAATTCTAGCTCGATTGACTCTGCAGCTGCGATTGCTTCGTCTACTGTTTGCCATGATTTATGCATTAAAAGATTACCGATCTGATCCGAAAGTCCGCGGATGTAAGCTTTAATAACTGCTTTATCGACTTCGCTGATTCTGTTTGCTAGATATGTCTGTTGTGCGGCGGACTTGTAGACCTCGCCTAGGCGGTCGTGTATGCGTTTAGCTATTTTTCGCGTGCGTGCTGAATAAGTTTTTACCGGTTCATTGTAATTTTGAACGTTAGTTTTTAACTCTAGTTCCATATCGGATAATTCGAATGGTTTTTCAAAGTAATCTTTTAGGTCTTTTAGGAGTGTGTCTATATTTGTGTATGTTTTTGTCTCCGTTATGTCTGCTGCCTCGCCTGATAACTTCAGGTGCAGCATACTTAAGAAGGTGATCATATTTTCCGCGGGAATCAATTTTGCTGCGTACCTGCAGGGTCGCGCGAATTGTTCCAGCGGTATGTTTTTTCCATCAAATGACGGTATATTATTGAATACATCGCGAAACGTTACAAAATTCGAAATGTTTTCGAGTTCGCTAGTACTGGGATTTGCGGTTGCCATTGCGTTTCTATTTGACGGCAGGCGTTCGTCTCGCGCTTTGTCGGTCAATAATAATCTATAATAAGTGTTCGCACGTTCAAGGTTGCGTTTATGAGGCGCAATCTTGTCTGCACAAGAGAGAGAGAAGGTTGTTCTCTCTCTAGTTTATCTGAAGGATGAGAGGAAAAGGGGATAAAAGAGAGAGAAAAAGGATTTTATTCTATGAACGGGAAGGAGAAAAATTGTTTATACATTTTTAATTTGAAGTAAAAAAAAACGTGAAAAAATTCGGAAAAATTATTAAAACTTGGAAAATCGAGAATTTTTTTTTTTATTTGAAGAATATGGAAAAAAATTGAAAAAACTGCAAAATATGGAAATTGGGAAAAAATATATCTACTATGAAAAAATTCGAGAAATATGTAAAATATCAAAAAATTGAAAAGTTTGGAAAAAATTAGAAAGTTTTTTTTTTTTTTTAAATAATAGAAAATTGGAGGGATTGGCACAATTGAGAGGTAGAAAGAAAAATTGCGAAAATACTGAAAAATTGCAAAAATCGAAAAATTGAACGAAGATTGAAAAATTTAAAAGTTAAAAAAAAATTTGAGGAATTCTAAAAAAAAGATTGAAAAAATATGAAAAACTGAAAAATTTGAAAAATTTTAATAAATCGAAAAATGTGAAAAAATTGAAAACTTGGGATATTAGGATGAAATCGAAAAATTTAAAAAAAAATTGAAAAAAGCTAGAAAATTTGAAAGAATTGAAAAGTTTGAAAAATTTGAAAAAATTAAAAGATTTGAAAAAATTGAAAAATTTGAAAAATTTGAAAAAGTTGAAAGAAAAAAAAAAAAATTGAAAAATTTGAAAAAATTCGAAAAATTTGAAAAAATTAAAAAATTAGGAAAAATTGAGAAATTTGAAGAAATTTGGAAAATTGAAAAAATTGAAAAATTAGAAAAAATTGAGAAATTAGAAAAAAAAAAATTAGAAAAATTGAAAAAATTGGAAAATTTGAAAAAATTAGAAAAATTTGAAAAAATTGAAAAATTAGAAAAATTAATTTAAATTGGATTAATTAATTTAATTTTTTTTTTGTAATAATTTAACGGCGATATTGAGCTGCGTACTTCGGTCGGAAGTCGCGCATTGCAAAAGATTATTATTGACAATTTTTTTTTCACAAGAATGCGATGTAGCTTGATTTTTATTTATTTACATTTTTATTGTTAATTTAGCAGACGAAAAGAAATTTTTTTTCAAATTCCGCTGTGTCGCATGCAGCGGTCGTACGCCTTCGACTCTGCTGTGTGCGCGACAAGGACGGCGCTACACACTTTTTACGAGTCGGCGCTCGTTACTCGCCTTCGAAGCTCGTTTTTTTTTTTTTTTTTTTTTTTACACTTATATTTGGAATTGTTGGGTACTTACGTTGCTGCCACGTAGAAAAGAGCGAATATTAGCATTAATTCGTATTCGAATTTCTCGGTTGATTGGTCGTCTTCCTTCCTTCTATCGCTCTCTTCTTTTTTTTTTGTATCGGACTTCCTTCCTTCGATTTTGTGTTGTTTTTTTTTTTTTTTATCTCCGATTTTCGCTGTCTTCGTAGCACTTTTGATTGTTGCTGTAGTGGTTTTTTTTTTTCACTGTTTTGTGTTTTCACTGTTTTTTCGTTTACACTGTTTTTTTTTTTCCACTTTATTCTGTTTTCACTGTTTTTCGTTGTATGTATATTTTTTTTGAGCAATTAATCTAAAACAAAGGGGTAAAAAGAAAAAATAAAATATCGAAATTTCACTTTACGCGGACGTGGATTTTAGTTCGAACACTTCTGACACCATGTAATGGATGGCAAGGTGCGCGGATACTTGAGTTAAATAAAGAAGACTGAAATCGAGTAAACTACTAATAGCAAATATTTTATTAGTCGTAGATTAGGTAAATATAGGGAGAGTGTACCGTCTTACACTGTTGGTGGTCGGAGATGAACTAACTAATCAGGTGTCGAAGCAAAGGGCTTCGACGCCGGTAACTTGTATTGTTGCGCGCGTGAGGTATACCTCCGCGCGTTGATAAGGACTGTCGCGCGGATGCTGTTCGCGCGACGGCTTGACCGTTGCCGTGAGACGGCGATCCAATTGTCGCTCTCACGGCAAAAGTGCTGACGGCGATCCAATTGTCGCTCTCACGGCAAAAGTGCTGGCGGCAAAAATGCAAGTTATCTCGCTTCTCAAAAGGAGAAGCGAGTATGACGAAATATTATGCCTATTGTTAGAAAAAGATTTTTTTTTGCATAAGGGGACCGTTACACTATCTTCACTGAAGCCTACCCCCACTCCCACCCCCACTACTTTCAAAAAGTGGAGGGGGCAGGAGTGGGGATAGGAGTGGGGGGCGCCAAAGCGCACCGCATACTACTAACGTGCTTTGAACGGCCAAAATAAAATTCTTGCGCTGGTACTCCAACAAATTTTCGAACATTTTTCGACATTCGATAAAACTTTGTATTCTTCGAATAAATGTTAATAATAAACACTTGTAACATTATTTCGGTGAAAATTTTTCATTTTTTTTTTTTTACTTTTTTTTAGAGAATCATCGAAAAACGACGAATCATTGTTTCTTTTCATGTGACATCAACAATAAACAATTGCAACACTAATTTGACGAAAAAAACTTTTCAACTTTAACAATTTTTTTTTTCAACTTTTAACATATGGCCCGATCGAACGGAGATTTTCGAATATTTTCAAAGTTTTTCGTCTATGGCCCGATCGGACGATGGGAAACATAAAATTTACAAGTTTTTCGCTGATGGCCCGATCGGACGAAGAATTTCGAATATTTTTAAAGTTTTTCGTCTATGGCCCGATCGGACGAAGGGAAACATAAAATTTTACAAGTTTTTCGCTGATGACCCGATCGGACGAAGAATTTCGAATATTTTCAAAGTTTTTCGTCTATATGGCCCGATCGGACGATGGGAAACATAAAATTTTACAAGTTTTTCGCTGATGGCCCGATCGGACGATGATTTTCGAATATTTTCAAAGTTTTTCGTCTATGGCCTGATCGGACGATGGGAAACATAAATTTTAAAAGTTTTTCGCTGATGGCCCGATCGGACGATGGAAAACATAAAATTTACAAGTTTCTCGCTCATAGCTCGATCGGACGAAGAGTTTCGAATATCTGAAATCTTTCGCGCGTGCGGGCCGCGTAACTTTAATCGTGTCGAAGGTTTTCGTTCCAATTGGTCCATACGCGCGGAAATATAAAAAAAATTCGAATCTCTTAGTCCGATCTGTCCATAGGCGAAAAACTTGTACAATGTAGTTATTCCAAAGTATTCATAATGTTTATCGTATTATCGCTCCAAACGTGAGAAACGCTCGATATAATTGAAATCGAGTCAGAAACTTGAGAAAGTTACGCTTTTCGACGATCGTTGGGCTCACACTTGATGAAATTAACAGAGTTTGCATGTATTTGCTTCTTCTACTAGTCCGACGCGTGTACGGAATCGTTCGTGGTCACCCTAACAATTTACTCAACACTTTGCATATTGTTTTCGCATAGTTTGAGGCATTGCCCGTGAAAATTCTTATTTCCGAAACGCCTAAAAGCGACATGTGCCTTTCAGTTACAACTAAATATGTGAGTAGGAATGACGTCAAAAGACCAATAGAGATTCATACAAGATCGCCCAATTCGCGTCTTTCGAACATAATTTTTCTTAATCTTATGGATCGCGCATAATTGCACCGGATTTAAGAAAAAAAACTATCGCCATGTCGACATCTGACACGCATTGTATCGTACTTGGAGAAAAAAAATGTACTTTTCGTCAAGTCGGTATTTGACGCGCATTGCATCAGACTTGTAAAAAAAAAATTAACTCTTAGCTAAGACCAGATTTGACGCGCATTGCATCGGACTTCGAATAGAATATTTTACTTCTCGCCAAGTCCGTATTTGACGCGCATAGCATAGGACTTGTAAAAAAAAATTGATTTTTCGCCAAGACCATATTTGACGCGCATTGCATCGGACTTTTGAGAAAAAAAAATTAATTCTCGCCAAGTCCATATGTGACGCGCATTGCATCGGACTTTGGAGAAAAAGAATTTAATTCTTACAATGTCCATATTCGAAGCGCATTGCATCGGACTTGGCGAAAAAAAAATTAATTCTCGCAAAGTCCATATTTGACGCGCATTGCATTGGGACTTAAGAGAAAAAAATTTAATACTCACAAAGTCCATATTTGATGCGCATTGCATCGGACTTGGCGAAAAAAAAATTAATTCTCACAAAGTCCATATTTGACGCGCATTGCATCGGGACTTTGGAGAAAAAAAAAATTAATTCTCACCAAGTCCCCGCGTAGAAAAAATTAGTATGGGATTGACTCTGGGAGAACGATGGTCGAGAGTCTGGGATTTATTTGGGATTGAATCTGGGAAGCACTATGGGCAGTCATCTGGGTTTTGGGACCCGGCTAGATGGTTTCCCAGACCTTTTCCCATAGCTTCAGTGGACGGGGGGAGTCCTCGTGCAATCAATCCCATACGTTTTTCCAGATTCTCTCCCGGCCGTACCGTACGACCGGGGGGATCCTCGCGCGATCAATCCCATACATAGAATCCCATATTATGTGTAAATGAAAGAAGAAGGAAAAATAGATTTTGTCAAATAGAAGGAAAAAATGAAAAACGAAGAAATATGCTCAAATCTAATTTTTTTCAACGAATATGATTTCGCCGTGCAAAGTTAAGCGCTGTAGTACATAATCGGCGGTTAAATTTCATTTAAGGCCCCAAAAATAATGTGATGTACTGGGAAAAGCTTGGATAGATAAATTAAAAGATCTATGTTAAACTCATCCAATACTTTACAATATTTTTGGGACCTACATCGAATTTCAAACGCCGATTACGTACAGCAGCATTTAACTTTGCTCGGGGAACTCATATCCGTCGAAAAAAATTGGTTTTAGGCATATTTTTTCGTTTTTTATTTTTTTCTTCCATTTGACAAAATCTATTTTTTCATCTTCTTTCACTTACACATAACATGGGATTCTATGTATGGGATTGATTGCGCAAGGATTCCCCCGGTCGTACGCGACGGCTGGGAGAGAATCTGGAAAAGCATATGGGATTGATTGCACGAGGATCCCCGTTCGTATGCGACGGCTGGGAGAGAATCTGGAAAAGCGTATGGGATTGATTGCACGAGGATTCCCCCCGTCCACTGAAGCTATGGGAAAAGGTCTGGGAAAACATCCAGCCGGGTCCCAAAACCCAGATGACTGCCCATAGTGCTTCCCAGATTCAATCCCAAACAAACCCCAGCCTCTCGCCCATCGTCCTCCCAGAGTCAATCCCATACTAATTTTTTCTACGCGGGTCCATATTTGACGCGCATTGCATCCGACTTGGCGAAAAAAAAGAGGAATTATATTCCTCTCTCTGCCCAATAGGCGAAAGAGACGTGTTGGAGTGTTTAATTTTTACACTCGATGGGGTCTTGTCTAACCGACAAGACGAATCCCCAAGCCAAGGGCTGACTCTCAACAGATCGCAGCGTGGTAACTGCTCTACCGAGTACAACACCACGCCAGGTACCTAAGTCGTCTACAGACGATTCCGAGTCTCGACATCGAACTTGTAAAACCCATGATCGACCTTGAGAAGCCAAGCTGACGGTAAGATCCCGTAGCCAGCTCGAATTGACTCGATAAGGCAAACGGGGCTCGTGCGATGGCAGATCCGTAAATCTGCCACCTAGTAGATTCACATTGTTTTGAGCCTTTCGACTCACAAGACTCCTAGTGATATCGTTGCCTCCTTTGACTAGAAAGGATACGGCCTTAGAGGCGTTCAGGCATAATCCCACAGATGGTAGCTTCGCACCACCGGCCGCTCGACCGAGTGCGTGAACCAAATATCCGAACCTGCGGTTCCTTTCGTACTGAGCAGGATTACTATAGACGACGAGTCATCAGTAGGGTAAAACTAACTTGTCTCACGACGGTCTAAACCGAGCTCACGTTCCCTGTTGGAGGGTGACCAATCCGACGCTTGGCGAATTCTGCTTCGCAATGATAGGGAGAGCCGACATCGAAGGATCAAAAAGCGACGTCGCTATGAACGCTTGGCCGCCACAAGCCAGTTATCCCTCTGGTAACTTTTCTGACACCTCTTGCTGAAAACTCTTCACGCCAAAGGATCGATAGGCCGTGCTTTCGCAGTCTCCATGCGTACTGAACATCGAGATCAAGCCAGCTTTTGCCCTTTTGCTCTACGCGAGGTTTCTGTCCTCGCTGAGCTGGCCTTAGGACACCTGCGTTATTCTTTGACAGATGTACCGCCCCAGTCAAACTCCCCGCCTGGCCGTGTCCTCGAATCGGATCACGCGGGAGTATTATCGGCGATCGGCCGGAGCCTCACGCCACTCTTACACGATTGGCTCTAGAACACCGTGACAGTCAGGGACAAAGTCCGAGACGCATGCGCTCCGCCTAACCGAGTAAGTAAAGAAACGATGAAAGTAGTGGTATTTCACCGGCGATGTTGCCATCTCCCACTTATGCTACACCTCTCATGTCTCCTTACAGTGCCAGACTAAAGTCAAGCTCAACAGAGTCTTCTTTCCCCGCTAATTTTTCCAAGCCCGTTCCCTTGGCAGTGGTTTCGCTAGAAAGTAGATAGGGACAACTAATATATTGGCAACGGACCCGACAGCCCGCGCCAGTGCTCGATCCGAAGATCTCTCGCCCGTAAGAGCATACGCAACTACTGGCCCAAAGGACCAATCTTCCATACTTTCTAGCACTTCAACCAATACCAGGTGAATTCGCGTAAGATGTTGAGTCGCGAGACTTGGAAAAACCCTGCTCTCACCGCCGAAACGGATCGCTGAACAAGTTGGATCTACCCCTGAGGGAAACGACTCACTTAGCCAGCGCTCAGCAACACCGACATTACAAGACCCTGGGCTGCCGGACGCTGTTACCAGCGGAGGCCACGAGGAGGCGGAGTCGTCGGCTTTTTCGCCCGATCCCGTGCAGGTTCCCGAGATATACCCAGATAGCTTTTCGGGGGAAACTACTCCCACGCCAGTGCCTTGACAAACTACACAAGTGCAGCCCCTGCTCCGTCAAGTACACTCTCAAAAATGTTTGTTTTTATCCTACCTACCAGCCACCCGAACGATGGGTTACCGCGATGATTACGGGACCGCCGCTCATGACCCAGGTTCCGACAACTCTAGGCTTGCGTGACCGAACGACTAAGGTTGTCTCGTAGAGACAAATTGAAAAAAAGCGTCCACCGGTGAAGCGATACCGGGGACGCGGCGACGAATAATCCCCGAAACGAAAATACAGATGAAAAATAAAATAAAATAAAATAAAAGATGAAAATTCTACCCGAGGAGCTCCGCAAGCTCCTCCTGCCTCCTAAGCCAGAGCGATTCTCTACAGAATGCGCGGAAGATCGAATACGCCTCTGGAGATGCCACCAAGTGGTGCGCCACCTCTGGCCACTGCCTCACCTCGATGAGTTCCCGCAGAGCGACTCTCTGCGGTTCAAAATTTGGGCACTCCAGAAGGAAGTGCTCAACAGTATCCACCATACCACAATTACAATGCGAATCGTCTACGAGCCCCAATGTCTCGAGACGCGCCCTGAAGTTACCATGCCCGGAGAGGGCTTGCGTGCTATAGTGGTCCGGAGCTAACCACTTAGCGTCTAATCTATCGCGGATGTTCGCGAAAAACGTATAAGTAATGCGACCCTTTGGAGAAGAATCCCAAATATTTTGCCACATCACGATACCTTCTTCCTCGATGCGCTTAACAGCGTCTTGACCCCTCGCTATATCTACATTATTCATTCTGGCGTCCATTCCCAACCTGAGTTTATATGTTTCCCTACGTTGTTCCAGCAATATATCCAACGGTATTTCGCCGGCGATGACGCACAGCGATGCCCACGACGTAGTTCGATACGCCGCTGCGACTGCCAGAAGGGCAGTACGCTGGGCCGAAAGAAGATTCCTAACATCATGAGAGTTGCAAAGATCGGACCATCCCGCAGCGGCATAAGTCGCTATCGGGACAAAAACCCTCCTATAAAAATTCGAAAGCGTTTTGAAACGCAATCCCCATCCCAAACCTGCCAGTCTACCTAATTTCTTGAAAAGCGAGTAGATAGGGACAGTGGGAATCTCGTTAATCCATTCATGCGCGTCACTAATTACATGCCGAGGGATTTGGCTATTTATAGTTTATTCTCCATGTTATACTGCACAGATACAGTGGTTCTTACAAAAGTTAATAGTGGGGGTGGGGTAGATGGTACATGGGGCGTGATTCTATACAATTTTAAGAGCCGCTGCTCGTTATTTTATTCACCTGCTCCTTGCAGACGCACTGATACGAAACCCCTATGCAACAATAGTTATATGTAACGGGGCTCCGCCAGCACGACGGCACACGCAGCAAGAGAAGCTGCAGCTCTTAGTGCATTGCATTATTACGCGTGTTCCGAGATACGCAGCATTTTTCGGTGCTTCAGCATCTTGTAGGCCATCATCACAGGTTAGAGTATCACATATATGCCGCAAACGGCCATTATACCTTATACAGTATTCTACACACTTCTACACACTGATAGACGCTCTCATACCCAATCCAACCCAACGCTCTCATACCCAACCAAACCTTCAGGCGCACTCTTAACTTTACAATATACGCTCGCACCCATAGCCCGTCCGTTACTCGCATACCACATTCCGCCTCACTCATACACACATGGCCCGCTCTCCCCTCGCATACAACATAGCCCATTACACTTCACTTTCATATAACTAGCTCGCGAATTCACAATTCGCTATCACTTCTGACTTAATCGCGCACCATCGTCGCCGGCACTGTGGCCTCGGGATTTAACTCTCGCGGTTGTACTTGAACACCCACCGATCACATCCAGCGGAGACGTCTATCCAATGCCCTGCCGGCCGTTGTTCATCGTTGTCATCCTGTTGAATCTCGCAAAATTCAGGTGCGACCCTTGCAGGACCCGTGTCGTGATGCCAAGCAGCGTCGCCTTCGAGAGCCCGAGGGTCGTCAGGAAGACGTTCGACTCACGCGCCCATATGCCTCTCCATGATATCGTGACGGCTACTACTCTCACCTCAGCCGTATTTACTTGCGTGTCCGCCGCGATAGCCCTCATTAAGGCCTCGTTGCCGGCGTAGTAGGCTTTCTTGTTTCGGTAGGTGTCAGATAAGGCTCGCGCACCTGACACCACCTGGCAGTCAATGACATGGGTGTGGCCGCCTTTTGACGCTATGATGTCCGGTTTCCGACGTCCTGCTGGTGTGTCGTAGATTTTCTCTACGGTGACACTGAATGATTTCCTTTCGAGCGCAGTACCAATAACCCTCACGACGGCATCCTGCCTTAGTATACGAACTCCGTGTGTGCGATGACATCCTTGTATTATAAGGGCCGTCGTTTCTTCTACTCCACATCCTGCGCGACAGAGTTTATTGTGGTTGGCCCTTCTCGTACCTCGTGTTGTACGGTTCTTTGACGGTAGCGCGTTTATGCGTGTACGTACGTCCTCCGTCCACTCATGCGATGGAATTCGCAGATAGTCGTCGTAGAACCAGTCCGTGGACAAAGCCGATTTCTTGGCTTCTCGGAGCTCCCATCCATCAACCGAGCCATGTAGTTTGCGAGCCCAAGCGCTGTTTCTACTGGTGGCTTGCCGACACCACGCTATTGCTGACCTAACAAACGTACCAGTTGCTACTACTCTAGCTGCGTCAAACGTTGACTGCTCGAGGTTTCACAGCCTCTTCAGTTTCGTTTCGGGTATGATGCATTCAAGAGCTGGTATGCCAAGACCGCCCTCTTTCACGGGAGCGTGGAAGAAGGCTACTGGCGTGTCCGGCGGAAGTCGTAGCCACGATCTGACGGACCTTCGCACTTGCTTATCTAGCCTTCGCAGGTCTCCGTAGGTGGTACGCCCAAGAACGAGGCTGTGCATAGCTCTCAGTAGTAAGTAGTGTTACGTCACGCACTTTTCAGGAACTCTTTTCGCGAAACTTACGCTGCTCTTCGACCGCACCGAGAGAAGCTGCACGCGTACACTCGCGAGGAGACGGAAAGACTGAGGGAAATAAAGGAAAAAGCCAAAATCGCTGTGTGTGGGAATCGCAGACAGAGGACCATTGACTGGAGAAAATCTACAAAACCGCCGATAAATTTCACTTGCCAGGCGAGCCATTGGCCGCCACTGACGTAGTAATGCATAGAATCCATACCACAGATGATTTTCCAGTCAACTCGAAACAATATAGATTCCCTGAAGTCCATAAAGAGGAAATTAGAAAACAAATAGATGAATTTTTAGCAGCAGGATTTATTCGTGAATCGTCATCTCCGTATAATACACCTCTATGGGTGGTACCGAAAAAACTTGATTCAAAAGGAAATAGAAAGTGGAGAGTAGTTCTCGATTTCAGAGCGCTGAATGAGAAAACAATAAGCGACGCTTACCCTTTGCCGAATATAGTAGATATCTTAGATCAACTCGGAGGAGCGCGTTATTTCTCAGTGTTTGACCTGGCCTCCGGGTTCTACCAGATCAAAATGCACCCCGATGATTGTCATAAAACAGCGTTTACGACACCCTACGGTCATTACGAGTACGTACGAATGCCGATGGGACTCAAAAATGCACCTCCGACGTTTCAAAGAGCGATGGATTTGGTGTTATCAGGGTTGCAGGGTCGCGAAATGTTTGTATATCTTGACGATATAGTTATTTACGCGAAAACCCTCGAGGAACACAACGAAAAATGCAAAAAGTTGTTCGATCGACTAAGAAAGGCTAATATGACGTTACAACCGGATAAATGTGAATTTTTCAAACGCGAAGTAGCTTATCTTGGTCATGTTATCAGTGGAGATGGTTTGAAACTCGATCCGAAAAAAGTAATTGCCGTAAGAGAATTTCCAAGACCGAAGAATGTGAAAGGAATCCGTCAATTTTTGGGATTAACAGGATATTATCGTAGATTCATTGAAGGTTATTCGAAGTTGGTAAAGCCATTGACTAACCTGTTAAGAGACGATGTTCCTTTTGTATGGGGAAATAGTGCAGAAGAAAGCTTGTGACGTATTTTTCACCTAACGAAACTCTAACTCAAACTCTATAAATAAAATTAACAAAAAAAAACCAAAAATCGAAAAGCTCAAACCAAACGGGAGCAAAACGCGAACGAAACTTACGTCACCTTCGGCCGTCCACCCTCGCGGATGCATCGGCGTCCCGGTGGGCGCCAGTTAATTTTTGTTTCGCCGGTATTAACAACCGGACTCAACTGGAGGCCGGTGGAACGACCTCCGCAGGGTAGATTTTTGTTTCGCCGGAATCACCAATCCGGACTAAACTGGAGGCCGGAGGAACGACCTCCGCAGGGTAGATTTTTGTTTCGCCGGAATCACCAATCCGGACTGAACTGGAAGTCGGTGGAACTGCGACCTCCGCAACGACAAAACGAAACGGAACGAAAACGGTACGAGAACTAACGCCGACGCATTCGCGAAAGCAAACGGTTGCGGAAATGCACGGTTGCTCAGGATGCGGGTTGTGGTAGAAGGGTCGCGATCCGAGGTCAATAGAATAGCCACGAGAACGTTAAGTTAAGCGGGACCGAAAAATAATAATTTGGCTAAGAAGCCACGGGATCACACGTAAGTGCATCGGAAACGCTCAGCTGATCGAACGATCGAAGCGAGCTAACGAGAACGAAACAAAAGCGGATCGATAAGCGATCGACAAATTTCTATAATTCAAAAACTCACCGAATCTTCACTTTAATCCGGTAATGAGCGGGAACCTGTATCTCACGATACACCGAGAACCGAATCACTATCACCGCTGCACAAGGAGCATTATTTCTAATGCTTCACTCACGCACGGGATCACGAAGAATTTATTACAAAATTCTTTCGCTACACTCAGCTCACAAAACTCGAGCGATAGCCGAACGCGAACGAGAAACCGACAGCTAGGCCACACTGTGTGCGCGAGAGAGATAGCCTCACTCGAGCGCGCGAACAATAGGCCGAACGTCAACAACACGGGAGCGCGAGAGAGACCCGAGTTACCTCTAGGGCAGCTCTCGGTAGACTGTCAATTTGCCTACGAAAATTCGTAACGAATTATGATAATTATTTTCGGGAGCTTGAACGGTAACTACTGCCCTCTCAACCATCTCATGACTTTATCGAATCGAGAGCCGATACTATACGCGGTAACTTGAACGAATCTTCGCAATCGCTTCCCCCTAGTCAATGCGTGAGATACAAGGCTCTACTCAACTATAACGCAGCGCAAGGTGTTCCACCACTCTTGCCTGGACCAAACGATACCTCCGCCTGTTCTCAACGCATTGCACTATCTCTTGGGGTGCCGGGTTTGCACCGGACTTTGACGTATTCGCAAGACTCTTCGCCGAGTCCTTCCTCTATTTGGGCTCTTTATTATTACTTCTTACACCACCAAATAGAGTCGGAAACGTCGACTAAACTGAACTAAAAGAAATCTGAAATCGTGAACCAAACTAAGCAAACGGAATCTGAAATCGTGAACCAAACTAAGCAAACGGAATCTCAAAACTCGAACTGATCTAAAATAATAACGATAACGAAGCTAATTGGGAATAATTACAAAAAAATAATACAAAATAACCTGCAAAAATCTCGATCGGTAACTCAACGAGAGCGTGACGGTATCTTAAGTCGCTGGGAGAGGCAGTAACGCGAAACTTCAGCACTAAAATCGTAATTTCCATGCGAGTAACGGTAGTTTTAGGTTTTTGTGACGTCGATTCCAAAAAATCACGTCACAACTCCTCACCTCTTGGGAGCGTTTCGAACTAGAGTTCGAAACAGTAGTGGTCCCGAAGAATACGAGAATTAACTCAAGTATCTTCTTCCCTGGATTTAATCCAAGGGGGTTACGGGAACTTTTCGGGATCTGGACACGCGTAGCGTGTATCGGTAGCGGCTCGTCTCTAACACGGTTCCTCAGCGAATAACTCGCGAGTTCTTCGTGGAGGAGCGCACGAGAGGGTTTGCCTCTCGGTACGGGAATCATCGGAAGAGACCCACGGCCCGTAATTCGGTCGCCATGATCTCTTGCTCCTACCCCTGTTGCTCGTCGGTAACTAAAGTTTGGGGTAAGACGGAACCTCACGAGGGACAAAGTCTCGATCGTGGAACGGGAAGTAAAAAAAAATTTGTTTGTTCAACGGGTACGACAACCCACCACCCCCTTTTGGACAACCGCAAGTAGTCATAGAAATTTTCTACGTTACCCCAACATCCTCCGGCGTCGATTCCGGTGGTCGGTGGCACCGTAGCGGGGTCTGATGGTCCCTTCACCCGTCGAGATTTGCGGCCCGGAGGCCTGCAAGGCGGAAGCTGCGACTGGCGTCGCGTACGAGAGCTTGGAATTTTCGTCCAATAGGCGGAATTTGTGGCCTGGAGGCCTACAAAGCGGGATCTGAGGCCCAAAGGCCTGCAAAACGGTATCTGCGACGGCTGTCGCGTACGAGAACTTGGACTTTCGTCCATGTGACGGGAACTGAGGCCCGAAGGCCCATAACGGGAACTACGGCCAAAGTCGTGTACGGGAGCTGGACCTCCAATGTTCGATCGCCGAGACCCAGGGCTTACAAGGCGAGAACGGCGAGATCAGGACCTCATGGGGGTCCTATACGGGAGCTACATCCGAAATCAACCCTTTTTGGCGAGTCGGGAATCCGTCGTATCCCGACAAGATCGCCTGGTTGACGTGTCTCCGCTCGCAGCGGAGAATCAAATTCGGAGCCTCAGGGAAATAGGAGTGGAGAAAATCTTCTCCAACGATCCATCCGAGAGGAACAGTGCGATTGGAGTGGAAAAGAATCCTACTTCACAATCGATCCGAGAACCAACTTGAATTTTTGACACCTCGAAAATCAATTCAAGTTCGGGAACCAAGAATTAATTCGAACGTCGAAAATAAATTCGAGTTCGAAGAACGAGAATAGATTTCGAACACCGAGAATTAATTCGAATTCGAAAAACGGGAAAAAATTTCGAACATCGAGAATTAATTCGAATTCGAAAAACGGAAACACATTCCGAACGTCGAAACCTAATTCGAGTTCGAAAACGAGAATAAATTTCGAACGTCGAGAATTAATTCGAGTTCGAAAAACGGAAACAAATTTCGAATGTCGAAAATTAATTCGAGTTCGAAAACGAGAATAAATTTCGAACGTCGAAAATTAATTCGAGTTCGAAAAACGGAACCAAATTTCGAACGTCGAAACTTAATTCGAGTTCGAAAACGAGAATAAATTTCGAACGTCGAGAATTAATTCGAGTTCGAAAAACGGGAACAAATTCAAACGTCAAAAATAACTTTGCGTGTGAATAAACGAGAGCAGATTCAAACGCCGAAAATTAATTCGCGTTCGAATAAACGAGAACGAATTCAAACGTCGAACTTAATTCGCGTTCGAATAAACGGGAATAATGAACAAACAGACAAATAAATGAACAAACAATAACAAAATAAACGAACAAACAATAAACAAATAGATAAATAAACGAACACATGAACAAACCAACACACAGACAGACAGGCAGACAGACAGACCGAAAAATGTTCGAACCTCGAAAATTAATTCGAGTTCGAATAAACGAGACCAAATTCGAACGTCGAAAATTAATTCGAGTTCGAATAAACGAGAGCAAATTCGAACATCGAAAATCAATTCGACTTCGAAAATCGAGAGCAAATTCGAACATCGAAACTTATTTCGAGTTCGAATAAACGAGAGCAAATTCGACCATCGAAAATTATTCGAGTTCGAATAAACGAGAGCCAATTCGAACATCGAAAATTATTCTGAGTTCGAATAAACGAGAGCTAATTCGAAACTCGAAATTTAGTTCAAGCTCGAGATCGAGAACTAATTTGAAAACTCAAAATTTAATTCGAGCTCAACATTTTATCGAGATCGAAAATTAATTCGGAATCGGAAACATCGCGAAAACAAGAATTTCATCGAAATCGAAAATTAATCCGGAATCGAGAAATATTGCGAGAGCGAAAATTTTATCGAAATCGAAAATTAATCCGAAATCGAGAAATATTGCGGGAGCGAAAATTTCGTCGAAATCGAAAATTAATCCGAAATCGAGAAATATTGCGAGAGCGACAATTTCATCGAAATCGAAAATTAATTCGAAATCGAGAAATATTCCGAGAGCAAGAATCACTTCGGCATCGAAAATTAATTCGGAAGCGCAAAGTAATTCACACGAGAACGAGCTGTCACGAGAGCGTATGACGAGGCTTCGCAATCGAGAGCGTCTCCGAAGAACGGGGCTCTCGACTGTTCACGTCAAGTGTCCCCGACGAAGTGATCGAGGAATCTCCGAGATCGGCGATCGAGAGCGAAGAGCGAGGAGAAGCGAGCCCTCCAAACTCAAAATTGTTTGTCACAATTTCGAGCATCTTCCGATCGCCGCCGAGGCTCGGATAACGGTATCTCCCCCCCACTCTAGCGCGTGCGACGCGCGAGCATCAGGGGTGAGAAAAATTCATCATTTTCGAAAATTCGAAAAATGACGAAAATTGCCGAAAACATGCCTTCACGGCCTATCGAGAACTTGATGTGTCACAAAAAAAATTTGACAATTTTTTTTTTCCAGACATCCGAGAACTGACAAATGTCAAACAAAACATTTTCAAAAAAAAATGCTTAATGTTCGTATTTGTCATCGAGAACGTGGGTTCGTGCGAACATCCACGACGGGAAGGCGTTAAATTAATAACGCGAGAGCGACGAAAAAAATATTTTATTTATCGCATCAAGATCGAAATCGATGCAACAAAACGAGAACAAAATCGTAATTAACGGGAACGGCTATTCTATCGGCGTTGCCCCACGTTGGGCGCCATTTGTGACGTATTTTTCACCTAACGAAACTCTAACTCAAACTCTATAAATAAAATTAACAAAAAAAAACCAAAAATCGCAAAGCTCAAACCAAACGGGAGCAAAACGCGAACGAAACTTACGTCACCTTCGGCCGTCCACCCTCGCGGATGCATCGGCGTCCCGGTGGGCGCCAGTTAATTTTTGTTTCGCCGGTATTAACAACCGGACTCAACTGGAGGCCGGTGGAACGACCTCCGCAGGGTAGATTTTTGTTTCGCCGGAATCACCAATCCGGACTAAACTGGAGGCCGGAGGAACGACCTCCGCAGGGTAGATTTTTGTTTCGCCGGAATCACCAATCCGGACTGAACTGGAAGTCGGTGGAACTGCGACCTCCGCAACGACAAAACGAAACGGAACGAAAACGGTACGAGAACTAACGCCGACGCATTCGCGAAAGCAAACGGTTGCGGAAATGCACGGTTGCTCAGGATGCGGGTTGTGGTAGAAGGGTCGCGATCCGAGGTCAATAGAATAGCCACGAGAACGTTAAGTTAAGCGGGACCGAAAAATAATAATTTGGCTAAGAAGCCACGGGATCACACGTAAGTGCATCGGAAACGCTCAGCTGATCGAACGATCGAAGCGAGCTAACGAGAACGAAACAAAAGCGGATCGATAAGCGATCGACAAATTTCTATAATTCAAAAACTCACCGAATCTTCACTTTAATCCGGTAATGAGCGGGAACCTGTATCTCACGATACACCGAGAACCGAATCACTATCACCGCTGCACAAGGAGCATTATTTCTAATGCTTCACTCACGCACGGGATCGCGAAGAATTTATTACAAAATTCTTTCGCTACACTCAGCTCACAAAACTCGAGCGATAGCCGAACGCGAACGAGAAACCGACAGCTAGGCCACACTGTGTGCGCGAGAGAGATAGCCTCACTCGAGCGCGCGAACAATAGGCCGAACGTCAACAACACGGGAGCGCGAGAGAGACCCGAGTTACCTCTAGGGCAGCTCTCGGTAGACTGTCAATTTGCCTACGAAAATTCGTAACGAATTATGATAATTATTTTCGGGAGCTTGAACGGTAACTACTGCCCTCTCAACCATCTCATGACTTTATCGAATCGAGAGCCGATACTATACGCGGTAACTTGAACGAATCTTCGCAATCGCTTCCCCCTAGTCAATGCGTGAGATACAAGGCTCTACTCAACTATAACGCAGCGCAAGGTGTTCCACCACTCTTGCCTGGACCAAACGATACCTCCGCCTGTTCTCAACGCATTGCACTATCTCTTGGGGTGCCGGGTTTGCACCGGACTTTGACGTATTCGCAAGACTCTTCGCCGAGTCCTTCCTCTATTTGGGCTCTTTATTATTACTTCTTACACCACCAAATAGAGTCGGAAACGTCGACTAAACTGAACTAAAAGAAATCTGAAATCGTGAACCAAACTAAGCAAACGGAATCTGAAATCGTGAACCAAACTAAGCAAACGGAATCTCAAAACTCGAACTGATCTAAAATAATAACGATAACGAAGCTAATTGGGAATAATTACAAAAAAATAATACAAAATAACCTGCAAAAATCTCGATCGGTAACTCAACGAGAGCGTGACGGTATCTTAAGTCGCTGGGAGAGGCAGTAACGCGAAACTTCAGCACTAAAATCGTAATTTCCATGCGAGTAACGGTAGTTTTAGGTTTTTGTGACGTCGATTCCAAAAAATCACGTCACAAGCTTTAACGAATTAAAACAGAGTCTTTGTACCGAACCAGTTTTAATTTTTCCTGATTTTTCAAAGCCATTTATAGTCACAACAGATGCGTCCGGTTACGCAATCGGAGGTATTTTGTCACAAGGAGTAATAGGAAAAGATAAACCTATAGCATACGCTTCACGTACCCTTAAGGATCCAGAAACCCGGTATGATACATACGAAAAAGAAGCCTTAGCGATTGTTTACAGCGTTTTGCATTTTCGACCGTACCTTTATGGTAGAAAATTCACTCTGGTTGCTGATCATAAGCCTTTGATTTGGTTCAAGAACTGTAAGGATGGTAATTCACGCGTTCTTCGTTGGAGACTAAAATTGTCCGAATACGAATACGACGTTGTGTATAAAACAGGAAAAACAAACGTAAATGCTGACGCATTGTCGAGAAATCCAGTCGACACGCACTCTAACGAGAGCGACGAAGAGATTTTCGTGACATGCGAGGACAACAGCGATTTCCTAACCACCCACGAAATATTGCGTTTACTCGAAAATACCGATATAGAAACCGATGGAGAGAGCGATGAGGAATTCCCATATGAAGAGGATTATGAAGAGCTATGGAGAGAGTCACTGACCCCTATACAGCTGCTCGAGGCCGACCGAAAGGACGATCCGAGTGAGTCAATGGGTCAGTTGACTGACCCTTTAGCCGAGCATAAACTCAGGTCAAAGAAAGACCCTTCGTATATTATAGGAATAACAAGGAATCAAGCTAAACAACAGCAAAAGGAAATCTTACAGCCTGTCGCTAATCCGCCTGTAAAAGAAATTTCGAAACAGGTGGAAGAAACGCCAGCGCGTGTAATTACTAGTAGACAAGCGAAAAAACAGCACGAAGAACAATTACAAAGAGAAGGTAAGGTAGATAAACCTCCAACCGAAGATTCACCTCTGAAGAAAAAACCGACAATGAAGAAAAATCATTCGAAGATTTCTCCACGGATGAATCCACCGCGGATGAAACAACAATCGAAGAAAATAGATCCAATCGAATCCGAAGATTCTGCATCCGAGGAAGATGAGAATCAGGTAGGTCCAAGTCATCGAGAAGAACCAATGGAAGATCTACCAGACGAAGATTTTGATGATTCGCAAGACGAGAATTGCGAGGATCCAAGAGACAGAGATTATGATCCACGAGAAGAGATACCACGAGAAGATTTTATCATCGATGAAGATCAAATATCCACCAATGAAGAAAATTTCCAACCAAACGAAGATATTCAACAGAGAATGGACTCCGAGGAAGATGATAATGATTCGGAGGAAGAAGAAAACAGCGATAAAGATTTTGACAAAGACGATATGCCGTTAGAAGAACGACTTCGCATAGAGAATGAGGAAAAAACACCTTCGAGAAATATTATCGAATCGCGAGATCTCTTTTTTATACGAAAAGATAGCCTCGCGTATTTTGTCAAAACTAACGGAGCACCCTTCGACCTTGGATCTCGAAAACTCGTTGAGCGTAGAGAAATGCCGTACTTCCCTGATCTCGTACTTGGCAAAGCCAGTGCGGTGAAGCGAGGGAACAGGTACCATATAGCTCTACCTGTCAGCGATGAGTCCGGAGAAGGTTTGTCGGGAACTTTAGCCCAAATTAATAACTCGATTATTAGCCTTCGAAATACAATGGAGTCTTTAAATATTCCAAGTGTCAGTATAGCCAAAACAGAGAACGTAGGTAACGTAACTTGGGATGAAATAGCTTCAAATTTACGATCCGGATTTAAAGGGAGTACAGTGAAAATAATAGTTTGTCATGGGATAATTCGGTATCCAAAGAAAGAAGAGAGGTACGAAATTATACGAGAAATGCATAGCTCAGCTGTGGAAGGCCACCGAGGGGTTAGCAAAACGTATAATCGCGTGTGACAACACTTCTTTTGGGAGAAAATGAAAACCGATATTCAACAATTTATTCAACAATGTTTGCCGTGTCAATTTAAAAAATGCGATAGATTCAGAACAAAACAACCAATGTTAATAACGGATACACCGGGAACAGCTTTTGAGAAAATAGCAATGGATATAGTCGGTCCGTTACCAAAAACAAAAAGGCTTAACGAATACATTCTGACAATTCAAGATCAATTCACAAAATTTTGCATCGCGATTCCTTTGCCGAACGCAATGGCCGTAACAATAGCAGACGCGTTTGTAAAACATTTTATTTGTATTTTCGGATCTCCTAAGGCAGTACTGACAGATCAAGACAGTAATTTTCTGAGCGGATTAATGCGACGATTAGCTAAAAGATTTCGTATCAAGAAATTGCGTACAACGGCGTCTCATCCACAGTCCAACGGATCACTCGAGAGGTCTCACCATGCTCTAGGAGAATACCTGAAGCAATACAATGGTCGACAGTTCGAGTGGGACGAATGGGTGGAATTGGCGATTTTTAATTACAACACCAGCGTCCACGAAGGAACCAAACATACACCGTATGAATTAGTCTTCGGAAAATTAGCAAGAACCCCATCAAGTGAAGAAATCCATCCTGAAGATCAACTACAAACCTATAATAATTATCTCGTAAAAATTATAACTCAAATGCATGAAATTCGAGCCACTGCCCGCAACAATTTAATAGGAGCGAAGGAGAAGTCGAAACTTCTCTACGATCAAAAAGTCAATCCGAAGAAATTCCAAGTTGGAGAATACGTTTTTTTAAAGAAAGGCCCTAAGCCGAAAAAGCTCGAAGATAATTATTCAGGGCCACATGAAGTAGTAGAGGTGATGGGGGACCACAACGTCCGCATTAGAATAAAAAGGAAAACCCAGGTAGTGCACGCCGATCGATTGCGAATTTCGCATGTTAACCCTACGTAAAAAATCAAAATATTAATTATCAAGGACCTTTTGCAGCAAAACTTTAAAAAAAAATGGCCACCCAACAAACTGCCGTTCTACACCTCCGTGAGCTTCTTGCCGTTAATGAGCTGGAAGCCACGTATACCCTCCTCCGAGAGAAGTTAGAGGGAAAAACTAATTCCACCTCCTATATGGTGGAGGTGGGAGGAAGATTATATGGCGGTGGGCTACGGAGATGAAGAAGAGGACGCAAGGGAATCGGCAGCGACGAACCTCTTGGACGTTATTATGGATATCGGTGGTGACGACCCGATTCCTATTAAGGGGGCTGAGTCACCTAAAAACTATTTTTTTATTTATCTTTTTTTTAATTTTTTTTTCTGAATGTACATGCGGTGTACTACATACACACCAAATTTTAGATCGTAATTTAAAAAATTACCGAAGTTAAAAGCATTTTAGTAGTGTTAGAAATAAATAATGCGTGAAAAAAAAAAATGCCGAAATGCAACACGAACAATGCCGGAATACCGCATCTCCGCATGTTTTTTTTTTCTTCTAATAAGAAGAATAAGAAACATCGAGAAAGGAACATAAAAAAAACAATCGATGTCGAAACTGCGTTCGGTAGGTAACGATTTACCGACCAAAGGGTCGTTACGTCTAATCGATGCGACTCAGATTATCGCCGCTACCGCGCTTTGTTTTGAGTCTGCGATATACCGGCGTAATGTAGCAGCGATGATTTTTACTCGACTGTGTCAATCGGGTAAAAAACTGAGCTTGTAAACTCAGTGTATTAGTTATGTGTCAGTGTTTACAGTTTTTCCGAATGAACGGAATATATTCTGTATTTTTGCCCGCAATAGTGTAAAAATGTTTTTCACAGTGACAGTGTCGCAAAGCGAAAAATCTCGCAGACTTAACCTCTTTTTTAAACGTCAGATTTGACGTAAGTGTATATTTTTTTATGTTTTAAACATTTTTTTTGCATTTACGAGATTTGTGAAGTGAAAAAAAAAAAAAAAAACCAAAAAAGAAAATCTGATTTTTATGTGACAGAAAAAAAAAGTGGACATTTTTATGTGACAAAAAAAATTTTTAAATAATTTTTTTTATTGCGGATCACCCAAGTTGGTTATTTTCATTAATCTGTGAAATTCATTTTTTTCCATTTTATTTTTCTTCGCTTGCCGCAGGTTTCAGAGAGAATGGCCCCACCAATTTTGGATTGCGATGGCTTATTTTCTTCGTAACAGTCAGTGTTACGGAACGAGTGCGGGGATTTTTCATGCGATCAAAAATGGATTTATCGCAAGCCATTATGTGAGTGGTTACGAGACAAAAAGTGGAAAAAGTGAATTTTTTGGTAGTTTTTAACTCATAGCTTCGCCAGCAAAGCTTCAAAAAAAAATCCCCGCACTCGTTCCGCAATAAACTGTCTAACGAAGAAAATAAGACATCGCAAGCAAAGATTGATACTTTCGTTCAGTCCGAAAGCTGCGGCATAGAAAAAATGTTTGACCATTGCGCATTACACCGGAGTACACTGTAGGTCTCCAAAAAAATTCACAGCGGTAGTCTAACACATATATATTATGGAGATAAAATGGAATTTTTCATTAAACTTATATATACTGCAAAAAAAAATTTTTACTTTTCGATTTTTTAGGTGACTCAGTCCCCTTAACATTGTTCCACCCCTGCCCCCCGTGGTTGTCGAGGCCCCCATGGAGGTAGAAGACGACGGGTTTTATTCGGAACTTGCGAGGGATATCAACGACGGTCCCCAAATAGCTTTAGAACGATTATATAATAGGGCCGCATCGTTGGTAACTCCGATGAACGAGCAGTTTTTAGAGGTAATCAATTATTTGACCGAATATTTGAAAATGTACAGACTTACCCTTACTCGTCATGTGGGGTTTAACCAGGAGGGAAGGTTGACTTCCACCTGGGATGTCAACACACACCCAGAATATTATCATTCTATGGTGCACCCGGATTTGGACTTTATGGAACTAATAATGTTGAAAACAACGATCAGAAGTCTCCAAGAGATCCATAATTTGGAGCCATGGGACATCTCAAATGCAGAGAGTGACTAAACCTGTCCTCTCAGCTACTTGTGCCATGGGAACAAGACTAATTGTACATGTGTAAATACTAGAGGATAGATAGATTAGATGCATTTTTTTTATATATATGTTTTTTTGCCATTATTTGTTTTTTTTTTTGGTTTGTTTGATAGGATAATGTAAAAATTATTTACCTTATATTGAAATAAGTTAAGTTAAAGCAATTTTCTTAATTTTTTTTGTTATTGTACATTTCAAGGCGAAAATAAAAAAAAAATATATATATATATAAACAAATAAACAAATAAAAAACAAAAAAAAAAAAGAGAAAAGGGAAAACTTCATTTAAAATAAAATCGAAGAGAAAGGCATTAGAGGTTTTCTACGTGAAATGCTAACGCGTATAGAGACAAGAGTACTAGGGGGTCGCCATTGGTGGAGCGGCGCTAGTGCTTGATCGAATCAGGTTCAATCTGCTTGCATCAACAGCTTGAGAATGGATTTGGATGATTGCGCAAATGTATGAATGAGAAATAGCTATTTAAGCATCCCTTACTATATACTGCCATAATTAAGAAAACAAAGTGGAAAAAAAAAGAGGAAAATTCTATTTTTATTAACGTATATAAAAATATATATTCAAGACCAATTTTTTTTTGGGAGATTTATATCAATAATGTTTATGAAAATTTATTTTGTAAAAAAAAAAAAAAAAAAAATCTATACTTACATTGTGGAGATTGCAAACTTCCTCGCCTACGAAATGGATAGTTAAAAAAGGAGGGGGGGGGGGGGGCTTGCACTTAAATATTATCTGTAAGCAGATCAACGAGTACACATCGCTGGACCAAGTCCTGTTCGACGGAAGCCAACCAAACCAAAACTCGGTCTAAGTGTATGCGGATACTTAACAACATCGAGGACAACGGGTTCGCGGGTTTTTAAACCTCGACCTGAATGATTTCAGAATATTAATTTTTTTTTGTTTGCTCGTGCAAGTGCCTGTGCATGGTAATCCATAAGGGAAACCATGAACTTTAAAATCATGAACAAAATTTTATTTTTCTATTTTCTTTGATTTTTCTCGAACTCAAAGTCAACATGCTGCCGTACGGATCCGATGTAATTACCTTGGCCATAGAGCTAAACCAATCCTGGCCGCAAGGAGCACCTGCCGGAATCGAGGACGAAATAGAATATTGGTATACCCCAGAGGGGCTATTCGTACCACCAGAGTGGAGACTCCTGGCTGACCATGTGGTCCGATCATGGACGAGGGCCCTAAAGGAGGCCCGACGCCTGAACCTCGGAGGCCATTTATATGAGGTCAAGGGGGATACAGCGGTACCCGTAGGCCAGAGACCTGACCTCATTTTATATGAGAATGCCGATAATGAGTTCGAGCCCGAAGATGACGACGATGGGTTTGGAGACAATTAAGCCTCAACCCTTCGTTCGTTCTAGGGTAGTTTATTATTAACCATTATTATATTATTCATAATTACCTTTGTGTTTTTTTTAGGGGCACGCTCTATAAGTGCCCTCCATATATATATATATCTTTATTTTTTTTTTTTATTATTCTTTAAATTTTATTATTTTGTTTCTTTTATAGGGCACATTATATAAGTGACCCTCTATATAATAATCAAAGTATATATATCTAGACTTAATTATCAAAATAATATTGTAGCCCTTAAGGCAAATTATTTTGATTAATTTTTAATAAAATCATTTTCTATTTTTATAAAATAAAATTAAAAAAAAATATATCCTTTGCATTTCATAGTAGTTTAGAAGCACGACAGATTAGCATGTTTCAAATCAGTAAAATAAAAAAAAAAATCAAAAACCTTTTCTTTTCCCAATAGTTATCCTATTTTAATATCCTATCCATATATATATATATCCTTATGATTTATCTGATCATATTCTTTTTCCCCACGTATAAAAAGGTTATTTTGCATCCCATAGTATCATATTTTTATATAGAATCTTTGTTTGGATACTCCAGTATCCTAAATGTTAAATCGACATATCATCGAAACCACAACAGCGAAGGAAGAAACCAATCAAGAAGCTTTCCAAGTCAAGACCTACAACAGCATCTGGAAGAATCATCATTGAAGAAAACCAACAACTGCAACGTCGAAAAAAGGCACGTTACCTCCGATTGATTATATTCAACGGAAAAAAAATCAACAGATTGTATCTCGTATCGTTTTATATTGTTCTAGAATTTCGAAGCTTCAGCATCCAGGACGAGCTGACCTAAAAAGCATTATATCATTTGTTGGCCTCTGCCGAGGACGATCGTCGTTCTTCGAAGCGACTCTCGTTTTCCGGGGGAGGTGTTACGTCACGCACTTTTCGGGAACTCTTTTCGCGAAACTTGCGCTGCTCTTCGACCGCACCGAGAGAAGCTGCACGCGTACACTCGCGAGGAGACGGAAAGACTAAGGGAAATAAAGGAAAAAGCCAAAATCGCTGTGTGTGGGAATCGCAGACAGAGGACCATTGACTGGAGAAAATCTAACAAACTTTCGAAAGCGACATCGTCGAGACGAAGTCGTAAAATAACTCTGTCTTCAAAGACATGGAAAAAATCAACATACTCAATGGCTTCGAGTTACTCGAGCATTCCAACGTTTTGTTTGAAGATATAGGACCACGGCTCGATCACCAAAAGCTGAGCACGTGGCCTCTACACCATGCTGTGAAGAAAATTCACTAACACCAGCAAGGCGCTGTCCTCCGAAACTCACCAACACCATGACCCATCGCGGCTCATAGACACGAGCGCTCGATGGCATCGAAGTTCACCAACACCATGAAGCATCGAGGCTCATAGACACGAGCGCTCGATGACTCCGTACCTCACCAACACCACAATGTAGCGAAGCTCATGGACACGAGCGCTCGACGCCTCTGAAGGCGACCAACACCTCGGAGCTGCGATATCGACAGCTTCAACCCCAACCACTATGCATAGGGCCCAGTGAGTTGAAAAAACTTCCGATCTCCTCCGACGAGTGCAGCACCTCTCGGGCATCGTTCACAGCCACCCCCGCGAACAATAAGAGATTCCCGAATGTCGCGAATTTGACAATTAGATAATTTCCGATAGAATCACGCATGTATATGAATATTGGTCAGTTCGTCATCGATATTCAAACTTCGTAATCATATTATTTTTTATATATTTTCATGTATTTCCCCGGCTATACTTTATTGCTAGGGGTAGGTCAGGTATTTGCGCGTTACTCAGGTAACCATCATAAACCTTCTGGTCTTTTCCCATCATAAAAAGCAATTCGGAAAAAACGCCGAATTATATTATTTACGCCTTCAGCAATATCTCGCATTACTCAAAGACTAAACATTTAAATGAAAAATATCTTGCAAACCGATATTGCTTCAAAGATAAATAGTTCAATTTACGATATTTACCAGCGACGAAAGAAGAATATCGAGTTACATATGAAATGTTATTTTCAACAACCACCTCCGAGAAGTTTCTTCTAAACATTTGGTTGAAATAAATAAAGATAAGTGGTGCTCGTTCGAAGAAGCGATTCTATTCAGCTCGCTGATTTGTCACGGTTCCTAGAAAGGAAGAAAGAAGAAGACTCTGTGCTGGGAAAGAACAGAGGATTGCACGTTGTTGCTATGTCGCCACGACGGAGAAAGCCTCTGTACCAGCATACTCTTTAGGTAGGATAGAAAGAGAAGCGACCACGTGCGCTTGGCTGGTACGAACAAGGGAAGTCAAGAGCCACCCCAAAGGGAAGGTAGCACTGTTGGCTAGCTCGCGGGCCAGCTACGGTGCACGTGATCGTACCGAGAGAATAGGGGAAGGGTGAGCTACCCGCGCAATGCATAGAGCGAACGAGAAGGCCCACCACTCATCGATAGCCGAATTTTTCTCAACCAATAGGAAGAGAGCCATAAAAATCAAGAGACAAATGCAATTCTTAGCCAAGAGTAGGGATAAAGAAAGAGAGAATAACCGAATAATAATTATTAACAATCGTTAATAATAACCATTTTTCCATGTTTCACAACATGTAGCCAAATGTTACATTTATCGTAAAAGTTTAACCCGAAAAATGTTATTTTGACAAATGGAGAGGTTAAACAAATTAATTACTTAATTTAATTAATTCACCACTTAATCTTGAAAGCCGACGAAAACCCATTAAGAATGAATACCAGAACACCCTGGTTATTATGAAATTTATATCGAATTTAAAATCAATGTAATTAAATCTGTCAAATCAATATCGATCGATATTCCACATATTATAGTAAAAACCGAATGAAAATGCATGTAATAGAGTGAAGAATGAAAGCGAAATATCAATAGAGTTCATTTTAATATTTTTGGGTTTGATAATTGATTAATTCTTTATCAAGAAAATTTTCATTTTTTATCAAGTATTAAAATCCGTAATTTTCCACCTAGAAAGGTGATTCAAATTCGAGGCACTTCCATAATAAATAAAAAGAATAAATTGTTAATTAACAAATCCAAAATCAATCTGGAAATAGTTAATTAGAATAATTATCGATAATCGACAGCCAATAGAAAGAGAACAAGGGAGGCGTGGAAAATCACGCCTCGACCGAAGACGTTGCCCCTTCCACCACGGTCTATGTCAAGACTATTTAAACTGTGCCCTTTATGGAGGGCCATGTCATATTCTGTACTGCCATACTGCTACTCACGCTTTTTCGTCTCATTACTCCTCCGGAAGTCAACCGTTACTCTGTTCGCGACAATTTTTTTGTGAAAGACTTAGAAGTTTTTTCCAAGTCTTATTCTTCGTTTTGTGTTTGTGGAATTGTATCAAGTTTTGTTTTTCACTATTAACTTCAGTTGAAGTTAATAGAATAAAAACTCTGCGGTTTAACTGTGTGTGTTCGTTCTTCGTGAGAAACCTTCAACCACTCGGCACTTATTTGAAGCCGAGGGTATCGACCAGCGATCGACCGTCGACCGACACCAGCAACCTCTTCGTACTTTTTGTCCTCCGGATATTTTTTCGTTCTTTGGTAAGTCTTATTTTTCCTAACTTTGTGATTTTTCCCTCAACCCTTCCACTCTATTTAAAAGTTTAAGAGATGTACGCATCTCAGATTATTATCGCCCTTCTGGCAATTATAGTGATCGTGTTAATTTTTATTCTTTTGTGCGGAATCTCCATTAAAATCACCGTTAATGTTCGCGATTCGAGAGTCACTCGTGAAACCCCTGTAGTACACTCGGGTGTACGAATTTATCCAGTGTCTACCGCGCGTCGAGTCACTCAAATTAATCCGCGAGTTTAGTTAATTTTTCAATATCGCGATGAACTCCCCTTTGATTGTCGTGATTATCCTTAGTTGTTTTCTCATAGTTTCTATAATAGCCGCGATAATTTGGTATCTCCGCGCTTTCCGTTCCGTTACCCCGCAAGAAGTCGTTGCAGCACCTAGTGCTCCCCTTGAATATTTTTGCCCTTATTGTCACGATGTCCACCCTATCAACGAAAACGTTTAGATATCCCTTTGTTCCCATTTCGCGAATGAACTCTGGCCTCTTCCCGAGCAATTTTCCGCGAGGTTAGGCTCAAAACGAGGCACCCGCGAATCGTAGCCGCTTCGATAACGAGTAGATTGATTAAGTTCATTGACCGAGATGAGGCCGGCTCCTCACGTAAATTCACGATTCGCGACGTAACAGTAGGTTACTACTTAGTGTAATCTAGTTACAGTAGGGTTAGTTTTCACCCTCTCTAACATTGTCTGGACGTCCACTGCTGACATGACTAGGCCTCTGCTATTAAAAATGACACCGAGATACCTCCATTGGTCTAGCACTTGCTGCTGGGGGATTGGATGTCCATCTACGCTGAATGTGTTTTGTGTGACGACCTTCATCTTCTTATCCCTTCCCGATGGGACGAGCGACAGCGCCGAACACTTAGCTGACATTAGTTCCAGACCGAATAGTCTAAGTGTTGCTGCAACCGTGTCTAGCGATCTTTGGAGGCCTTCCTTCGTTGCTGCCAGCAGGACTAGGTCGTCTGCAAACGCCAGAGCGTTTATGTTCACGCCACCCAGGTTAATGCCTACGACGGGAAGGAGGCTGGCAAGCACTTCGTTGATGACAAGATTGAAGACAAGTGGTGACAGCGGATCACCTTGCCTCACGCCTCTCTTGGCGTGAATGTGTTCAGACAACGCGCCTCCCACTTCCAATACCGTTCTCGATGTTTCGTAGACGGATCCCATATAGTCGACCATGTCGTCTGGTAGGCCATTCTTTCGCAGGACAAACTGGATGCCTTTGTAATTTACCGTGTCAAACGCCTTCCTCACATCCAATGTTGCGACATGTAGCGGAGTTAGGTTCGATCGGGCGTTGTGTATTACAGCCGACAATACGTAGATGTTCTCCGCGGCTCCATCTGCCTCGATGAACGCCCTCTGGCGTTCGTCCATCAGGCCTAGCGGCATAATTCGCCTTGCCAGGACTTTATGCCGGTGTCGCAGCACGACTGACGAGATCGAGATGGGACGGAAGAGCGACGGGTCCTGCGCTTCTGCCTTCTTAGGTTTCAAAACCGTTTTCGAGCCACGCCAGATACTCGGTACGCGGCGGCATCGGAGAAGGATGTTCATCACTATTGCTTGTATCGCTGGTGGTACGGCTTCTTTCCATGCGCTAACTGTAACTCGATCGGGACCAGCTGACGTTCGTGTTGGTGAAAACGATCGGCTGAGTTCTTCGGGTGAGATCGGGTACCACACCTCGTTGTGGCGGTTCCTTGGGCCGGCTGTCTCGGGGTAGTCTTGGTCAACCGGGGGTCGTGTCTCGAATATTTCTCGCCAATACCTCTCTTGCACTTCCATCGGTAGTTGCTGCCCGTTATCGTTGTCGCCATCAAGCACTTTGTGTGCAGCTTTCGATTGGTTTTTGCGCCAAAGTGTTTGCAGAGCCTTGTACTCCGCTCTTCGCCTCGTTCGATTGGAGACACCTTCAGGGGCACTGTTCGTCCTGTGAACCCTTTGACGTTGCTCCGTACTCGGGAAGATTGCTCTCCACCACGCTAGTAGCATGGTTTCGGGGTCACCATCAGATGTGGCCACGTCGACTGCGGCTCGCAAATATTCGCCTCCTATAAGATGGGGCGGAAGTTCTCTAATAGCTGACCACAGCCATGCGTTCAGTCGCTCGCGTGGTTCCTGTGCTTCGCCTCCCTCGTTGCCGTAACGTCCTTCTTGCGCCGGTTGATCGAGTCCCACGCTGCCGTACCGCTCCTCCCGCGCCGGTTGGACGACTCCCACGTTGCCGTAACACTTGTCATGCGCCGGTTGATCACCTCGCAAGTTGCCGTAGGGCTCGTCATGCGCCGGTTGATGCTGCTGGTGTTCACGGACACGCATTCCCTGTGCCCGCTGGTGCGACTGCACAGCAACTCTAACCCGCTCACGGGCGTCTCGGTAGTAGTAGGGGTCAGGTATAGGGAGACAGGATTTACCCCCTCCACGCGGCCACTGGCGCCAACCCCCACCACCGCCGTCTACCCCCACCCTCTCCCCCACCCCACTGTCTGGCCCCACTCCTTCCCCCACCCCCATAGGGCCCCTTAAGCCACGCCCCCTTATTTATAGGGAGCCAATGAGAGAGAGGCTGTGAAAATCTCTGGGCCGTGATTGGTCGTCGCATTTTCAGCGAGCCGTGATTGGTTGTCTGGAAATTCCCCGAGCTCTTATTGGTCGAATGATTTTTCAATGGCGCCCTCTATATATTTTCATCGTTTTTCTAAACTAATATTATTCCAGTAAACTTGCAGCATTCTGATTGGTTGTCCAATTTCTCCTGGTGCCCTCTAGGAATTATCGGTAGTTTTGAATACTAATACTATTCTGCAGTCGGTAAATTAGTTTTCGTCCTCTATTATGCTAATGGTAATACCGTATCGACAAATAAAAAAAAAAATTTACAAAAGTATTGTTGTTTATTTAATTTTCTTGTATTGACATTTTACAATTTTCTAGGTTTTACAATTTTTAAAAATCAGTGGTCTTGGGTGATGGGTCAGGGATCATGTTAGAGTCGGTTGACGGCAGTGGTGTGTCTTGCTGGCGCTCAGGCTTGGGCTTCGGTGTACGCAGTAATACCTTCTCAGGTTGGTCCGGCGATGCTGTTGACTCTTGTTCTATGACCTCTTGTAGACAGTCGGGGCATTCTCTCTGTTGCGGTGGATACCCTTCGAGCCGTATCTTTAGATCCTTGGGTGCCCAATGTTTATTACAGGCTCTGTACGATGCAACCTCGGGGTCCAGTCGAATATGTTCAGGTAGTTTTGCCCACAGGATGTCGATGTATTCGCTCCAGTGCCTCAGTAGCAAGGGTTTAGGAATGTATTCGAGCTCCTCCGGGAGGAGTTCCCAGGGATCCTTGCCACAGTCGATGACTAGTATACCACTGATGATCTCCATTTTAGCGAGGTTGTTGACGTTGCCACGAATCGTTGTCAAGTGTGCTTTCTCGTGTGGAGTGATCGTCTTTTATATCTACCGATGGTGGTGGTGGTGGGGAGCTCGTGTGTCGACGATGAAGATGAGATGAAAACTTTTTCTATATTTTTTCCTTCTATTCGTTTATTTACAGGTGACAACCGAAACGGGCTGTACATGTTTGTATACACCGTGATGTACAGTCATTACCGTTGCCTTTTAAAAGTCTTTTTCGGCGGATGTTTGAGAGGTTTCGTCTTTTATGTTTCACATATCGTAGATTCTTGTAGTAACGTCGCACAATATTGTCGTTTTTCACCTTATTAGCCGAGAATAGCCTGCAAAAAGCAGCAAGGTTGTAGCCCCGAGACATATAGTCAAGAAACATAACACAATATTCTCCACACACTCGAGACTTGATACACTGTAGGGGTTTGGTGCTCCACTCGTAGCTCGTGGTATTTCGTCGCAGTCGATTGCGATGTTGGTGGACAAGTGGAGGCAGTCCGTAACTGTCGAAGAAGATCCCTTGACCATTGTTGTCGACGTATATGGCTACCCAATGAGTTCCTGGTTTCGTATGATCGTCCGTGTTGACGACGATGGCTGTGGGTCTAGACCAGCGACTCGGGATGCGATCGGCGGGGAAGACTCCTTTCGTCTGTGCTGAGACATGTCGTAGAGCCTCCAGTATTTCTAGGCTGTTCATTGTAGATGCTGCCTGTGCGAGAGTGGGGGCGACGTCTTCGTGAATGCTGATGATGATGATGATACTGATGAGGGTTACGGGGTACGGTAGGCGTTGGTTGGCGCTTTGGTGGTGGTGGTGGCGAGAGTTGTTTATTACGGTAAAGGGCAACTATTTCACCCTCCGCAGGTACCGTGGCGTCGCAGGTGTTCGTCGTAGCACTGCTGTCACTGCTCGAAGGCGCTGGGACTATATAGTCTCCCACGCTCGAACCTTGATCTGTATCGGTCGGAATGTCGATATGTATTGCTTTTCTCGGCATATCGTTTGACCGATCTTTCCGTTGTACGGCGTCCGCTGGTTCCGAGTAAACGGCATTCTCCTTATCCAAAATCTGAGTCCGAAGCCAACGTTTAATTTTCCCCACGTTGTTTAATGCGCACTTTGCGGCGTCTTCCTTTGACACGCCATGATATATGCACCAAGTGTCGTACTTCGGCATGTTCTTGAAGCTAGGTCCCTCGTAATCTTCGAGGTTGACTATGTCGCGCCCCAGCACGTCACGTAGAATTTCCGCTTTTTGTACACCTCTCGTGTATATGCGAAGTGCGTATCGGCACATGGCTTTTAGTGCCGCGTATACTTTTGGTAATGGTGTATCACCGTCAACCCACTCTATACCGTGATGAAAGCACGTTAGACGATTATTACTCGCGCGTACTTCTTTAGGTAGTTCACCAAAATCGTATGGCGAGTCGACAACCCAATGGCCGATATGATCACCCTGTATCGTTGTAACGGCGATCTCCTTAGGAAGAAACTCGCCGTGCTTGCCGTATAGCGCTTGAATATCAACTATTGCGTCCATGCTGAAGGCGTGAGACGAAATGATGTCGAATGCTTGCTCGTAGCCGGTCTTAAATACGTTTCGACTATACGTATAGCGCCCTCGCCGGGGAATGCGTGATCACGCGTTATGCAGCGGAGAAGGGATGGAGTGCTCAAGCACTAAAATCCGTGATCACTTGACGAGCCGAATCAATTTCAATAACATTGTCATACTCGGCGTAGACAATACAGTTTATTGTAGATGAGAGGGGTTTAGCGAAACGTACTTCGATTCTCACGGTACCGTGTTTAACGAGATTCCAGTGGGTGAAACAGTTTGCGGATAGATCGGGCGTCAAGTCAAAGGCAAACAGACAATAACCTTTTGCGTAAGCGCTACGTGAAATGTCTATGCCGTCGTTTTGAAAATGTATACCTGTGCCTGAAAAAAGGGTATGGTAGCATTCGATCCACGTTTTGTTTGTCTCAAACTCCGGTTGCAGCGGCTTTCCAGGTATCTGTTGACCGTCAACGTACAGCGATAGAAAATTTATCGAATAATTTTGAAAGTTAAAAGGATTTGACGTTTTATCGCCGTTGAAAGCTTTGTTGCTAACAAAACCGAGTATTATGCGCTTCGGTAATTGGCCGAGTATTACATTGTCCAGTGTATCGCCAGCGACGCCACTATGCATGGTAAACGACTTAACCTCCACACGCGTTATAGGATATTTCGCTGTTGTTTTAGCCAGCGTCTTTGCATGGGCTATAAGTACTCCTGGATTGATTTTAGCTCGTCTTATCAGCAGTGTTGTATCGTGAATTAATATCTTGTGTGTAACATCTTTTGATGGCGATTCCATAAGACAAAAAGCGTCTTTTGAGCGTACGAGACGTAGTCGTACTTCCACGCCGTTCAGCAAAAATTTATCTTGATTGAATACATCGCAGTGAAGATGACCAATCATATCCAAGGTCCGGCCTCCTTTGACAAAACTGGCTCTCGCGTCTTGGCCGGCGTTGCTCGGACTCGCGCCCGGCAACAACTCGAAACCGCCTGCAGTATCGGCATACCACAAAGCCGTAGTCAGATGCGATGTTTTTGCGGCAGGACCATAGTTTAACAACGTTTCAATGTACGCTCTGTATGCGTAGGCATTATTAGGCGGTGCGACAAGTTTTTGATTAAAAAATACGTCTACTTGATTAAAGAGACTGTGCAAAAAATTGTTTACGGGTGCAACTTTGTACTCTGCGCCGCCGTCGGATATTATTTTAAGGCTTACGGCGATCATAGTATGCGCGAGATCCAGGTATTCTTCCCCGTGGCCAGGTATCACAAATTCGATGGGCCCGTCGTCCGACAGCGAAGAGACAGGCTTGTAGTGAACCCATTGCGATGATTCTATAGACGTCTGCGTTGGTGGTATTGTGAATAAGTCGAGTTCCGACTTCATACATTCACACGAGTGTGAGTGTAGAAAGGACATATTTAAGCACTTCCAAAAATATCAACGCGCCGTCTCTTTTTATTTACTCGAGTCTTCGTCACTTTACCCGTCTTCGTCCTTCTCTTCTTTCTTCGTGATGCTGCACTAGCGGTACTTCTCTTTTTACCCTTTTTCGTCTTCTTGTTGCGCGTGTTGGCAGATCTCTTTCTCGCGGAGGTGCGACGGGTTGCGCGTCCAATCAACGACTGCATCGATCGCGCGGCGATCGGACTATTATAGCCGGATCCATTCATAAGTAGTGCAATTTTCTCGTCGGCTTTTCGTTTCAAATTCTCGCCGGATTCTCTGGCCCGACGCTTCAGCGACTCCTTGAATGGTATATTGTTCCCGCTTACGTCTTCAACAACATGCAAGCCAGCGCGCAACGCCTCGCGTCCTATAGCTTTAGCACCTCTCGTGAGGAGCGGTAGTACACTTCTGAAGAGTCCGCCGAGAAATCGTCCAATTCCGTGGCCCCTTTGATAAGGTGCACCGACGAAAACATTGCTCATACGTCCACCGCCGCCGATTTGATTTTCGTAATATGACGCGTAGTGGCTCGCCATTTCGTCGTCTAAGAGACGCGTTTAAAGTGAAGCGTTAGCGTTAACGTCCCGTACTCAAATGTGATTGGCCGTCCCAACTTGTCTCTTATATCTATCTCGATCGTGCGAAAGCAATTATTAAGCAACGGTAAGTAATTTGCCGGCGAAAAATATTTCACCTGTGTCGAGCCATACTTGTACTTTGACGTATTCAGATTTATTATTCGTAATAGAGCGGCCTGTGTGTCGCCAACTGTGTAGGGTACGCACAAATCCGAGTAGACAAAGATTTCTTCGGGCAGAGCGCGGGCAATGCAGGCGGGCATCTGACTTTCGCGCTGTATTCCACGCGTAAAGCTCACGTACGAATTCCCGGCGCTTTCCCAATCTTTACCAGGTGTTAACTCGAATCCAAATACGTGGCGAAGCTTGTCGCTCATTTGCAAGAAATTCAGCGATTCGTTAATTTCTTTACCGCACTTTTTACCCTCAATCGCCACGTAACCGCTTGCATTTTTTGCATTCACTAGTCGTATACCGGCCTCGCTTATACCATCCAGACTATTTATACTTTTCATTAAAGCCTCATGATCGTCATATATGCCGTACGGTATATGACTGATTTTTCTGTCTTTTCGGCCACACTGTGTCCACTGAATTTCAGTCTCATCACGCTGGATGTGTATCATCGTGCAGGGTATGTGAACTTCCGTTAGACCCACAACCCAATGACCATTGAGGGTTATTTCACGTGAAAGGTGCGTGGTGAAATTTGTCGTAGTGTTGTTCGGAAAATACTTCATGCTACTGTTGCTCGGTAGCACGAGAAAAAAATTTTCGTCGGTGTACATGTTAGCCGGCAGGGGTGCGTGTGCTATGCGGCAAGATCGTGAGCGTTAGACGCAGGTATCCACGAGTTGAATTTCGACGGGTAACCGACCCAGCTGACAAAGAGCTGTTTTGCCGCTCCGCGCCCTTTTGTACGTATTACACGGTCAATTTTGAATTCTTTATTTTCCGCAACACGTTTCTCGTGCACAGGCGTGATTTCTTCCGTATAAAAAAAACCGTCGATTAACTCTCCCTCGAGATCCTTTAATTCGTAAACTCGGATACCCTGACGGACCGTAACTTTTGTGATTCGGAAAATTTCTTCACTCCAATTCCGCTCGTAACCCTTCTCGAAGGTGCCTTTTGTTCGACTAATCCTAACGTAATCGCCGCACTTGTATTTAACCCCGGTGAAACGCCTTTTTTTGCGTTGTCTCAACGAGGCTCTCGTCATATTCTCGTACGCTACATCGGCATTGTGTAAAGTCACAGCGGCCGGTTGCATCTTAATCGACGAGTGTTTGGCATGGTTGTAGGCGTCGACGAGCTGCTGCAAGATGTCAATGTATCGATGAGTATTTCGGTGCGTAAAGTAACGCCACATTCGCTCTTTTAGCGTACGATTGAAGCGTTCGACAATCGCCGCTTTTATATCAGGGTTACGCGTAACTCTAAACACAATATTGTTCTCCGTAAGAAAGGTTTGCAATTCTTTTCCGACAAATTCCTTGCCTTTATCGGTCTGTAGACAAGCGGGTAAGCGGCCGTTGCTTCGTTGAAAAATCCGTTTAAACGCTTGCGTCACAGAGTGCACTGTTTTGTCTTGTAACGGTTCAACCCATGCATACTTGCTCAATACATCAATGACTGTGAGTAGATAACAGGTATCATCGTTGTAACTCTTTAACGAGCGTAAATCAACGAGATCAGCCTCCCAAACGTCGTCTATATTGTCGACACTGTAGCGAAGTCTTGGGAAAAGCCGTTTGACGGGCTTGTGAATTGTGTACGCGTCCTGTTGCGTCAACCAGTCATAAACAGTGGCTAATTCATTCCTTTTATCTGTGAGTCGTCTTGCACCAGCGTAGCCAGCGGGGTGCGAAGGGTCATAATACACTTTTTCGTACGACATCTCTCTCTCTCTCTCTCTCGCTGACGATTATGGTACAGCAGTCATTGGGCCCCATTCATAGTTTGAGCCAGTGCGCAAACCCTCGTGGTAATTGAACGGCCCCGTCTGACCGTTCGCCGATGCTTGTCCGCTCGGTAGTCCCCGTATCCTCGATCATGCTATCCTTCTTCTTTTTCTTCGTCTTTGACTCGTCCTTTTCACTCTGTTTTGGCGAATAGTCGGTATTTAAGCCTCGTCGCTCGTTGAGTATGTCTTCGCGGCTAGTGCTAAGCCTTAGACTAGCGGCACTTTTACTAGTCGGCCGTTTTACCCTCGTAGCTATGGTTTCTCTTTCTTCTTCTTCTTCTTCTTCGCTGCTGTAATAGGGGGTTCCGTCGTTATCCACACTAGAATAATTTTGGCTACGCTCAACACGCAATCTCGGCTCTCCTCCAAGCGTCCACAATGCTGTGTTTCCGATAAATTCGCGTGGAACAGAGATATCTCGTAGACTCTGAATAAAGTCGCGTCGTCCCACGGCTTTAAACTCCTTTCGCGATCGTACCGCGTCGTTAATAAGATCGACAATATTTGAATTTGGCACGAGCTTGCCGTCTATGGTCACACGTCCCTCTTGGTCCCATCTGATGCGTTGTACTGCTCTCGGTGAATTGCGTAGATAAGACACGAGAGCTTTAGCTTTATGGCGAAACTTTTGCGGAACGCTGTCTATGATTATCGTATCATCGAACGGTTCATTTGCCTGTGATGACGTTTGCTGTTCGCGGGCGACGGTAGATGTGGCTCCAGGTAGCGATGGATCTATCGGACCTTTTCGTGCTTCGAGCAAAAATAAATACCTCTGCAGCACCTGTAGATATTGTTTCCACTTTTCCGAGTCATCGCGATACTTTTTCGAGTTTAAAATTTTCGAAAGTTCCTCATCGAGCCGCGATATAGGATCGCCCGGCGTCTGTACACTTGGTGGTCCGACAGGCGGTGTACGAATTCCGGCGCCACCGCCGCCGCCGCCGGCACCGATCATCGGGTCTTTCCATAGCCCAGCCTCTTCAGCCGGTACTAAAATCATTTTCTTTGCGTGTTCCATTAGATCTCGCTCGTTTGTATTAAGAGTCGGTACTTCCGCCACCGTTGCCGGTAAACAGTCTACTGACCAAACTCGTGATAATCGGTGCCAATAAAAGCGGCAAAAATGCTCCACATCCTTTTTGCATGATGAGGCGTTTTTTCGCTCGCCAGTTGAATTTCCGTCGTTTGCGCGAGGCGCCACTGACGCCTCTACTCTTGCCACCGCCACCGCCGCCGCCGCCGCTCTGTCTTACCGCGGACCATGGCGCTAGTTGTCGCAACACCTTTTTATATTTTTTCAGACGATTTTTCACGTTGGTTTTAAGCTCTACTACGCCGTGTAAAACGTTTAGCGCGCATTCACATATACACTTGACCAACGATTCATCGGCCGCTCGTAACAGCGCTTTTTGCTGTTCTTTACCAGCATGACAGAGGGCGTTCAGAAAAGCGACGTGACGTTTATCGATCGGCGATCGCACAGAACACGACGCTCTCTTCTTCTTCTTCTTCTTTACCATCATCTTCTCGCTCTCGCCCTCCTCCGAGATGTTTGCGTAACCGACACTCGAGCGCTACTGATGCCTTTGCTGTTCCACCATTTGACTAAATACGTCAGGCAAAATCATCATTTACGAAAGCCTCGCTTGTTTTTCGGTATATATACATGCATTTGCGGATCGTCGGGAAATATATTGGTGCGGCATCGACACATATCAGGCGTCGATTGCTTTAGATCCAACAATAGATAGCCATGCGGCTGCGCAGTTGCATCGTGATACGCTTCCGTTAAAAAGCGCGGATCCTCGGGATAAACTTGCCTCGCAAGATGTTGAATTTGTGCCCGATCTCGTGGATTTTTAAAAATAACAATATAATTCGCATTCAGCGAAATATCGCGTTGTCCGTGTCCCTGATGAAAAATATTTTGCGTTATGAAAATAACGCTGATATTTTTATGATGACTGCCTTTCGTGAAGAGGTCTACTATCGTATTGTTTGACGATTCTCTCATTAAATCGTCGATAATAACTAATTTCTTACAATCGTTATCTTGCGAATAATCCTCCGGCTGCGGCAGTCCTTCGTGAAATTCAATTTTAACACTAGTGTTCGTTGAATCCTCCTCATGCGACGAATTCTTGAACAGAGCGGCAGTATCGGCATCGAGATTATCACCGTAGTAAAATATAATACGGCCAAACGTTGAATCGCTCATAGCCGCTAGATGGCGTAAGAATCTTCGCACGAAAACTGTCTTACCACAGCCTGTTGGCCCACAAATTAGTGAAGTCCACGGATGTTTCCAACGTACGTCCATTTTCACGTGTTTTTTTTCCTTCTTTTACCGAGCGTTTCGTCGACGTAGCCAAAACTCACACCGAAAACACTTGAAAATATACTCGTTTTTACGCGACTATAAGCTTAACTCGGCGGCGGCGGCGGCGGCGCGCGGAGGACACACGTCGCGGACAAGCTAACTCGACGTGTGCGCGGCGGTGGTTCAGCTAACACAGGCGGCCCGCGCGCTCGCACTACCAGCTTATGAGCGGGCGAGCGGGTGTGCGGACCAGCTTTTCACCGCGGCCACATGTGAGCCACGAGCTTGTATCGTACATGTGGCGCCGTCTAGCTTATAATAAAATAAGAAAATTCCAACAGCTGTAATGGGATGTTTTATTTTTATTTTATATTTATCGAAAATAGACATTACTGCAACAATAAAATAAAAAAATTGAGGTGGTATAAAATATTATTTTTTATTAAAAATCGCCAATGCCCATTATTTTACAAGGAGGGGTTTTTTTTTATTGACTATGACGCACACATGTATATCTAAACAGTGTATACATTTTTTTTTTTTTATAATCTATATATATATATATATACTTTAAAAATTCGACGAGTAATTAAAACTATAGAATAATACAAACATTATCACTCGTCTGACTACATAACACACTCGGATACAATCACCAACGTTATTTTTATTTACAGTTTGAAACTATTTTCTATTATTGCTGAAACGATATTAGAATGAGGATGACAGCGGTGATAATGTCCATTAATCGGCTACTGAGGGCTCGTTTTTATATCCAAACGGTAACGACAACGAGTGGGTCACATGACGTCGTTTATGACAAACGACACGACAGGTCTTCGACATCTCGCGGGTTACGACCTCATGTAGAGCCGTCCGCTGGATTGCCGTATAATTTAGCTGAATCGATTCTACATTTTGTCGTGGTAAATCCGATTCGATCATCGACCGTATCGACTCAAAGTTAACTTTTTTCGAATTGCGATAATTTAAACTCAGTCCCTTGACCTTACACTCAGTTTTCGTAATAACATTGGGGTTCGAGCTATTGACGACTTGATAGCCGTAAAATTTGGGGCCTCCCGAGACAAAAGACTTTATGTAGTCTGTGGGTTTCTTCAATTCGTTGGTCATGTCGCCAAGGAAGTTACCGAGTGGCGGTGTCCATTCACCCGGCTGACCGGAGCTCACATAGATCACCGAGTCGGTGTCATAATACAGGACTCTGCGTTGTAACCTCTCCAAGTAGCTGTACAACTTTAAACGCGCTTGAGCTGTTGTGAACGCCGCGATGACAACATTCGTTTGCGCTGAAGATGTTGCAGCCTCGTCGATCGATACCCAGTTAGCATACAAGACATCGTCGTTTACCGGTAGCAACCGCTGTACATCTTTGTCGTTGTCGCCCAAAAGTGATAGTAGCTGTTCGCGATTACTTACTACAGTCGTTTGGGTTAAATTATCGCGTTGCCCGAATTTTCCCCAAAATGAATTCAAGCACAGTTTCGCAACGGATCGCAAGCCTGAGTTTTTACTAATATTTTCCGGCGTTAAACGAATGCCTTCGGCGAGTTCGTAGTCGTCGATGTACTTTGACTGCGACGCTTCATCAACACATTCCGCAGGCCAGCCGCTGGCCTGTTGTTTGATTTTTAAAAATGAATTTATGTACTCGACGAAGAGTCCACCGTCACGTGTTTCCGGATTGTACTGCGTCATCTCATAGGCCCAAATAACAAAAATTTTTACAACCCGATAGCCAATGTCGATCGCTTTGCGAACTTCATCGATTACCCATGTACCGGTAAATTCACGATCGCTTGTATTTTCATGAGGACACGATGACTGCATCTTTTCCTCAGCACATGAACGGCACAACGCAAACAGTAATTTTTGGTGCATGCGCACAGGCAAAAGAGGATGAAAAAGATCTCGAGGTGGTAACACCGTACAACGAATCAAACCGTTAACCGTCTTGCCTAGAGCATCGAATGTACCATCCAACAGTCTATCGCACTCGGACCCCACGTAAATCTTCGGATGACCCACCGGAAAACGACCCGTTTTCGAAATATACGGATAAAGCGAACAAATATCGATGTAATGTATTTTTTCGCCATCCGAAACATCGTACACCGTCACCGTGTTGCCTGTTCGACCACCGAAAAACGCGTCACGAGGGTTCAAACAATAAGATGTGAGACGCGGGTGATCGCGCAAAAACGCATCGATTGCAGGATTAACCTTTCGCTCGTCTGCAAATTCGCACTCCCACACGGTCTGTAGAGTGTATCCTCGTTCGCGAATTAGGGCGTCGGCAGCCAGAGTACGCTCATAACGCTCTTCGTACGTCTGGTCGTTGGCACGCGAGCGCACCGCACGGTTCTCCGGAAAACAGCGGGGGCAGCCGTGCCAATAACAACCGTGGAATTGATAGACAAAGTAGTCATCGTCCCTCTGAGCATAGCCGTCAACGATCACCCCTTCAGGTAGTCTGAACTCTCTTCCGCGCGTGGCTTGAGTTATTTCGTAACCTACACAATGCTCAACCCATAAAAGCCATTCATTGGCCTTCATTGAGTGACTGTCCGCGAGTCTGTATCCGCCAGTAGGTATAAGACCGATTGTTCGCGGTGCCAAATAATTACGCCTAAAAACTTTTGAGCAAGCCGAAGCGATTGTTGCAGCCTCCGTGAATGGACAAACTTTACCGACGTCGAGAAAAATCCGACGAAACTCTTTGCACGCCCTCCTCAAAATGTCGACGTCCATCGTACAATATTTCTCGATCTCGACTTGAAAGTCAAAAATCTCGTTTTTCGCAGTTGCTTCATCGTACCATACGGTGAAAGCACTATGGTCGACGGGATTCATAGTCTCCGGAGAATAGAATTCCGCGGCTGGCAGCGCGCCTCTATACGACTGATTTTCAAGCGTGTTAAATAAATGAGGAAAATAGCCCTTACCCATTTTATCTTTGAAGCCGAAGGCTTCCGGAAGAGCGCTGAGTCGCATGTGAAAATAATTAAGGCTGTCTATAAAAACTGTTCGGCCCACTCGCATCGACATGATCGAATTCCCGGTTAAAATAAGCTTCGGTACACCGAGATCCTTACAATTTTCGACGATATAACGCAATATAAACTGAGCATCGAACGCCTTTGCATTGTGTGCGATACAGACGATTTTGCTGAACGACGACGTTCGACGAATTGCGAGGTCAAGTAATTCAGCGACGGGTGACCGGCGGAAGATATGTTGATGCACACCGCACCAAATACACGCGCTATCGATACGAATATCATCAACGGTCGTCAAACATTTTTCGCACAGCTGCTGAGCGACGCAAAGAGTGACAGCATGCTCACGGGTATCGTCCCCCGGCGTTTTACTATACAACGTGTCTTGACGGGTCTCAAAGTCGTAAAAAATAAAAAGCGTTCGCGGAGGCGCCGCTTCGTCCAGTATAACACGCGGTGTCAACGGTTGCATGTAACAAAACTCATTGTAACTGTGCACGCTACGACAAAGCTGACAGAATTTTTTACCACAGTTGTGGGGTTTGTGTGTTGTGTCAAACAGTTTGAAGCATGTTTTACAGAAGCGGACTGTTTGACAAACAGATTTTCGTTCAACGGCTCCCGAATTTTTACGATTTTCGCGCGGTTTGAGATGATTAGCAAAACACGTTGCGTTGTGAAAAAACCGGTTACAATCCACACATGACCATTCGCCCTCGCTTCCCATAACCTCGTCGTCATCGTTATCGCTAATTGGTTGCACCGGACACGGCGGAGATGTATAGCATCGCGGACATTTACTCGAACAACGGTGTAGCTGCAAATAACGGTAAGAAGTGTTACACGGAACACAGTAATTTCTACCACCAGCAGCGGCTAAAAGATTGGTAATAGGTGAATAATGATTTTCGTCTGCAAAATAAGCGATATTTAATATTGTCTGCGCCGGGGCGTCTTGAAAACGCTCGTGCCCGTTGAAGATGGGTTGCGCGCCGCTACCTAGAGAGGCATAGTCGTATACGACTATAGCAACACCTTTAGCCATAAAATGTTCTTGAAAGACCCCAATTTCCGCGGTACCGCAACCCGATGCCGGTACTGTGACCCGTGCCTCCTTTACAAGCTTCTCGGCTTCGATGCGTTGAAGTTTCGAACTTTTATGCCGAATCTTGTCATAAAAGAGTTTCGATTCTTCGCTTCGGTCTTGCTTGTTACGCGTATTAGCGAGACCCACAACGATAGAACGAGGGAAGCACAAATTATCGGAATTCGCAATTTGCACGATCGAACGATTACCAACGATTTTACAATCTAAACCCCCCGAGCCATTTACCATGTCGACGTACGTGACCGTAAACACAAGTGTGTCATATACCGACAGAATTCTCGCGCTTTGATGAACGCTGCAAAGGAGATCCCACAATTGTTCGTATTCGAAGCGCCACACAGGCCTCATAGAAATGCCGGCCGTGCCATTCGTCATACCGGCTGCCTCGAACGTTACACCGATCCTATCGTTTGGCGAACGACCCTTGACGAAATGAGCGTGGATATCGCGTATCGCATTGCGTATCCATGAAATCGGATTTATACCGTGTGGCGGGTCTATTAACGAAATTTCCGTTTGCCGACTATTTATTTTAAATCTTTTCAGGATATGGTCCCTCGGTACACCGACTATTCTAAATCGTTGACCCACGGGCAGGACCTGGTCGTCATCTTCCACAACTTGCTCCGCGTCAGTCGCGTTATTAACATTATCATCGCGGTCATCAGCATCGTCGATATTTTGACGATCACGTACACTTAAAATTAAATCGTCATTGTCGTTTGGTCGCGCAGGACCTCCACCTGTTTGTAGCGTATTATTGCTATCACTCACCAGCTGTGCAACAGCAGCCGCTGTCTCAGCTTCCCACGATGCGCTTAGCAGCGACGAGTGCGATGCAGACGACGCATCTAGTGATGATGATGACGCTGATGACGATGACGATGACGATGACGATGACGATGATGATGATGACGCTGATGATGCTGATGATGATGAACACGATGATGCTGACGATGATGATGTTGATGTTGTTGATGATGACCGTGCCGAGCTCGACGATGATGCTCCTGAACGGTCTGCGGAAGGAAGAGGGGAGTGTGATCAACTTTTACCGTCTACTACGGTTCTGTGAAGCGGGGGAACGAATCGATAATTCGATTGATGATTAGATCATCATCCTCGTCGTACGAGTCGGATCCTGAGCACCGCTGCCCACGCGAATCGCACCACGACGCTTGTAGCAAGTGGTTTGGTATCGCGCGAACGAAGTCGTTGTCCGAGTGATCCGCATCGTATGACGATGGCGATTCAGATTGCGAATCATCGGTTGGTAATGGTGATTCTGTACCCAGATCATCAATATACAACGATGATTCCGAATTCGAATCAGCTTTCGTCGCAGGATCGTAATGACGCGAGGAGACAGGACTATTTACATAGGAGGGATCGGGTCTTTGGGTGACAGGCGGATATTCTAATACGGTATGACCGTCCAGGCACCAGTCGCCGTGCGCGTCGAACGGTTGAGCAGCGTGCAATAACCACCGGTACATACCTGTGGGTTAGCTTTATTTGTAAATGGGTGTTAGAGGATATGACTATACAGACATATAAACAATGCATGTATATCCGTGCATATATATTATAGATATATATGTACACGTATATACACATGTGTATATATATGTGTGTATACACGATTTTGCTTGTAAAATAAATCTGGACTCACCCTCGGTAACAGTCGATTGACGGTCCATTATCGAGCCGACCTCCATGTCGAGGCTCCTCTCCGCTGCAGCTTCTTCCTCGCAAACGTCCATTGCCTCATCGCAAGGATCCACGGCATCCGTCGACGTGATGATTATGGTTTCGGCGGTTGAAAATGTATCGCCTACATTGCCACTCTCGACGGTCGCGTCGTCACTGTCCTCGTCGTCGTCCTCGCTGAGCCGTACCCCGTAGGCCTCAGCATCCGTATCGTCGCGCTCATCCGACGATACGAGGATTAATGCGGCGGCGTCGGTATTATCGTTATCAGTGACCTCCGATTTATTGTCCTCGCTGTCCTCACTGTCCTCGCTGTTCCCCTCGCTGTCGCTCTCGTTGTCCTCGCTGTCCTCGCTGTCGTTCTCGTTCTCCTCGCAGTCGCCCTCGTTGTCCTCGCTGTCCCCGCTGTCGTCCTCGTTGTTCTCACCATCGTCTTCGTCGTCCTTGTTGCCGCCGCCGTCGCTATCGTCCCCATCGTTGTCCTCGTTGTTGCTCGCGTTGTTGTCCTCAACGCCATGCCTCACATCGTTGGTCTCGTCGTCGTCGTCACTCTCCGTATCGTTCTCGATCATCGTCAGCCAACTTTGAGCGTTCGCGTGGCTGTCGATAAGGCCTCGAACGGCATGGAGATGGCCCCCATTTCGCTCGCGAACAACACTTACGGCAATGACCGTGGACTCGTGCGAGCCATCGAACGCCTGGAAATCGAATAAACGCCCTATAACCCTCACAGGTAACATTCGCAGGATCGTTTTTAACTCACGCTGCGCCTGCTGAAGGGTCATAGCGTTTAAACGTGTAGACCATCGAGTCGTACAACGTCTCGCAATTACCGGACTACGCAATTTCGCTAAGCTAATGATTTTCCGCATAGCCTTAACGATTGCACGAGCACGGTAGGCCTCCATTTTTTTTTTTTTATAATTTAGGCTAATAAACGAATTTCGCACTAAACTTCACTTTTCAAATTTTCGGCTAATGGTGAATACGCACAAACACTCACACGTACCACAGATTTCACGAATAGCAGAAGTTGGCGCACGGCTCACAATTACCACAAGATTGCAGCAAAACTTTGCACGATGTCACCACCCGATCGATTTTAAAAAATCGAAAATTGCACGATAAAGAAAAACTCGGAGTCGAGAAACAGAAAAAACTCTAGCAATCGAGTAGTTGTACGAAACTGTTGATTGCAGGAAGCTTCACCAATGACTTCTCGTCAGAGAATTATCTCAGAATTGAGTTTCCAAGCCTTTTATAGGTTTTCCCTCGTATCCCACCACATTTTCTTGTTACCGAAAATGCAAAGAAAAAAGCAGACGAGAAGACACGGTCTCTGCCAAACATTACTCTGTAATTGGCGGGCATTGTTCTCATTGCCTTAAGCCGTCTTATTTTTTCACTTCTTTTGATGACTTCGCGACATTGCACCCCCGACAGAGAAAATATGGGGCGGTGCATGTCAGAGGTGCCTGTGACAAAGCCTATTGACCTCGCGTGCATCCTTGTACTAAAGTCCCCACGCTCATAGTGTACATAAAAACAATATTACCTGTTGTCCCACCAAAAGCCGCTGAATAACCGTCTCAAGACAGCATCCGAGCGTCTTTGACGCCTCTAAGGGAAACAGAGCAAAAAATCACCGATTTTCAAAGTACCCCTTGAAGGATTACGCAAAGGCTTACCGGCCATAAAAAGTGACCTATGGATAGATGCCGACTAACACAAGGGTCCTTTTGAAATAGATCTAAAACTATAGGCTGCTGCAATGCACAGACCCACCGTCTATTGTATCGTACTGTCAAAACACGTCCATATATTTTCACGATCGAGAAATCTTAACGTTTCGTCTAGGTTAGTTTTACGACCGTGGAAAACTGTTATACAAAACTCATGAAGAAAAACACACGTCTTGTGTTTTCACCGGCAACTATTTTCTATTTTTATTACCCTTCAAGGCCCGAAGACCACCAACTGTGTGGTCCATCGATCGATATCTTGGATCTACGGAATACTAGATTTATTGTTCCGGCTTGCCTTTGCCCTCAAAGATCAGTATCTTTTATTTATGTATGACAGCTTTTCTTTCCCATATACGGGTGTTTTCTTTATAGTGTGCATCACGATCTTACAACCGGTTCTCCCCTCTCTGGAGTAAGTGAAATTTATACAGATACTAGCGCTGCTGTATCACAATATCGCATATAAGCGGAACGATACAACAAACATCGGCAGTCCGGCCCGTGACACCGTTAAAGATATTTGAGTTTAAGCTTTCGAGTTTCTTCTCGTTTATTTATTATACTCTTATTCGCTGTCCATTGTTTAAAATGAGTCAAGCTATCGGTGGTGAAGATCTTCGGAACTACGATTTAAAATCTTCAACCATGGATTACGTATTGTCCGAGGACGACAAAAAGCGTCTCGAATCGCCACTGATTCTCGGTACGACATATACACTCAACCAGTCCGAGACAAAAAAAGTGAGCATTGGACTACAACTGCGCGCCGATGGAAGTATACGGCCTGTCGTAAAACTTCAGAACAACAGCACGGCCGGTGGTATTGTCTTTGAATCGGAAGCCTGGAACTTGCTGCAAACTCATCTACCTGCCATTTCACAATACTTTGACGGAAGTCAAAAGATCGCCTGGGGATCGGGTTGGCGCACCCCATCTTCCATACGTGCCGGTGACTGTGAAATCGTGTTTACAACAAGTTTCGGTTCAAAATCTGTCGCGTTTGATCACCGTGTTGAAGAAAACCCCGCGGAGAAGGACGACGACGACGAAGGAGTAGAATCACCGACAAAGAAACGTAGAAAGTATTCACCGGCCGTTGTGATGCAAAAACCGTCGTTTGACGGGCTTATCAACTTAATGGTATGCACGGACGAACGTTTCCGACGCCTACAACGAAATGCCACACATGTTCAAAAGTGCCTCGACGTACTTTGCGCCGAATTACTGATGTATATTCCGCCAATGGAGACACCAGAAAAGATAGACAGTTCGCGTGTCAAAGATTTGATAAAAAATAATTTCAAGTCATTGAAAGAAGCTGTTAAACACCGATTGGACCCGTCGTTTATCGAGCTCACGTTTGGCATCGTATTCCTTGAACTGACGGTTCTTGGTATCCCTTTCATCGTGAACGAGATGAAAAAACACCTTATGAAGAATAAGAAAAGTGCGGTTGAATAGCCGTGTAATCGTATACATACCCATTTGCTGTTTTGGATATACTATTAAGAGACATCAGACCATGCGTATAATCATACTAAACGGTAACTTTACGTCGATCCAGTATTAATAATTATATCGTTTCTCATTGTAATTATTATTATAAGTAGATTTAAGATTATTTCTCGTCAGTCTTCACTTTGCGTCACTTGCCCTTACTTATATAATAACCATATATGAATAAGTATTTTATGTTTCGTTAACCGTGTATTGTAAACTTTCGTTAGCTGCGAGGATGAGACATGGGAGGGGATGGATTATACAGAACGTCTAAGCTACTGAATAATAACGATAATTCGATATACTTAAAACGCCGATTTATTTTTTACCTGCTTCGAATTACCATCATAAGGATCCGCCTAAAATCCATTTTACCGACTGTAGAATATTTTTTAGTATTAACAAGAAGCCGGTAACTCTGAGAGGGCGCCTTGGAAAATTTTTGGACAACCAATCAGAATGCTACAAGTTTACTGGAATAATATTAGTTTAGAAAAACGATGAAAATATATAGAGGGCGCCATTGAAAAATCATTCGACCAATAAGAGCTCGGGGAATTTCCAGACAACCAATCACGGCTCGCTGAAAATGCGACGACCAATCACGGCCCAGAGATTTTCACAGCCTCTCTCTCATTGGCTCCCTATAAATAAGGGGGCGTGGCTTAAGGGGCCCTATGGGGGTGGGGGAAGGAGTGGGGCCAGACAGTGGGGTGGGGGAGAGGGTGGGGGTAGACGGCGGTGGTGGGGGGTTGGCGCCAGTGGCCGCGTGGAGGGGGTAAATCCTGTCTCCCTATACCTGACCCCTACTACTCTCGGTACTTCTGTTGTTTACGAATACCTTTAATCGACTCAAAGGTCCTTGACCCATTCAGACGCGTTACCAGATAGTTGTTCAGGTTGGGAACGTTCGCCGGTGCCATCAGTTCCTCCCACACTAGTAGTTGTATCGCTTCTTCAGTCCATCTAGCCTTGACGCGAGTCACGTTGATCTCGTCGTTGTACTCAAGCGGGTGCGCCTTCTGCCGCTGCACGCCCAGACCTCGTTTGCACCTGAATGCTCTCCTGCATTGTGGGCAGACCAGCTCGTCGGGGAGAGGTCGATCGGCTTCGTCCGTCTCCTCTGGCTCTAGTGGCTGCGTTTCATCCTCGACAAGTCTTGCTGCGATTACACGCTCCACGCTTGCACTATCTCGGAGGAATGGGGGGGGGGGGGGGGAGGTTGCTCGCTGGAGGTAGATTCAGAGGCTCTTGCTCCGAAACCCGGTTCTACGACGTTTCCAGCGAGTTGTGCATCGAATGATGCTGGAGCACGAAGACTCCGTCTCTGACTATTAGTTTCGATATCGCGAGACCCGCGGTCGGATAGATGTACGGAACTCAACAGGGGCACCACTCGTGGCTCCGGCAGGACGTCAATCCCTGCCCCCGTCTCCCAACTACTCCTCTCTCGCCGTACCCGAACAGTGCCCGACGCACTCCCGCTGTCGCTACTGATTATCGTAATTGGTTGATCGTATTTTATTTTCTAGTTGTCGTATCATAACTGGGCATAACTCTCCATCCATAGCCGAATGGCAGACGTCTTTGTATTTGAATACCAGACAATTGTAGCATTTGGGAGGTCTGTCGGTGTTCTCACATTCCTTTGAGCTGTGATTGCCGGCACAATGTTCACAGTTATTCGTCTCGTTCCCGCATTATCTGGCTATATGACCAAAGTCTAGACACTTAAAGCACTGAATTACGTGTATGTGGTCGTTGAAGCGACACGAGTACCACGAGAGGTACACTCGTTCCTGCTCAAGTAGTTTACTTCTGTCTCGCGGCGAAAGCTCGACTATCCATGTAGTTGTCCTACGATTTCTAGGGTTGAACTGGAAAATTCCCTTGACCTGATCGCTATCAGCCAGATGGTTATCACGCGCTATCATGTCGACGATTCATCTGCTTTCAAGTTCGTTCGGACGTCGTGTATAGCTATGCGCGGGTTTCGCTTCTTCGTTTCCCTTACCACCAGGCCGGCCGCGACGAGGGCAGCGGAGTGTTTCAGCTTCGCCAGGTCCACGTTCTTCGCTAGTATCTTGACCCCACACCCAGGTAACCTCAGGACTTTTTCCACTCGAAGATTAAAATCGATAGAGTTGATTGCTCTCATTGCCACCGTCTTTGTATCATCTGCAGACTTGAACTTCGACTTCGATCCCTCGGCTGGTTCAATTACAAACGACGTGCTTTCTTGGACAGTGATCGTCGGTCCGCCCGGCACTCTGACCATGTCACGTTCACGCTTTTTACTACGGACCTCCTGCCAGTCGCCTCCTGCCAGACTTGCGTACGTCGGCAAACTAGTTGCTGCTGGACCCGACTGGAGCACCTCACTCACGGCCGTTTTCACCCTTCGATCTACCGCTTCGCGCAGTGCTGATCTATCGGCGTCGAGTCTGTTCGTTTCGTCCCGCTGCTTCTCAGCCATCGCTCGTTTAATCACACTCTTTGTATCGGTGCGAACAATCTTGCTCACTTCCGCCAATACGTTTTGCTCTCCGGAACGCCTCTCATCCTCTTTATGTTTTAAGGCTGTCGCGATCGTATCTTGGACCGCACTTAGAATCGCAGCATCGCCATCGCCGCTTCCACCGCGTCTGCTACCACTATCTTTATTGTATCACTCAACGTGTCGAGCCGGTTGGCCATTTCTGCACATGCGTTTTCCCGTACCTGATTGATTACGATTTTGACCGTATCGCGCTCCCTCAACAGCTCTTTGTACGCAACTACCATCTGGTGAAAGATATTACCCATCTTTGACATACTGTCGGCAATCATTTTTGGTTTATCGCCAATCTTGACTCCGCTCGTGAGTTCCCGTAGGGCATTCATACTTGAGCTCATCTTGTCAGACAGCGCATTGACCTGCGGCGATGTGAGAGGCACCTCCCCCAACATAGAGGGTATGACGTCGGAGGGAGACGACGGCCCCCAGAAAGAACGTAGCGTCGATATACTCCAAGCTATGACTCTAAAATCGTTTGTAGTTGTTTGTAGTGAAGTCAATTTCGTTTGTAGTTCCCCGAAAATTAACGTCGCGTCGATATACTCCAAGCTATGGCTCTAAAATCGTTTGTAGTTGTTTGTAGTGAAGACAATTTCGTTTGTAGTTCCCCCAGAATTAACGTAGCGTCGATATACTCCAAGCTATGACTCTAAAATCGTTTGTAGTTGTTTGTAGTGAAGTCAATTTCGTTTGTAGTTCCTTCAGAATTAACGTAGCGTCGATATACTCCAAGCTATGACTCTAAAATCATTTGTAGTTGTTTGTAGTGAAGTCAATTTCGTTTGTAGTTCCTTCAGAATTAACGTAGCGTCGATATATTCTAAGCTATAGCTCTAAAATTCTTTGGAGTTGTTTGTAGTGTCGTTTATTTAGTATGTCGTGATGTAAAAAAGCAACTACATTTAACTGCTATGCAATTTATAAGCTCGTAAATAACTTGAAAAGCGTTAGAATCTATTGTAATTGTGGCCGTAGGCAAACAGTTATGAATACTGTTATGAGAATACATTAAATATAATTAAAATATATAATTATAACACATACAAATATTATATGGTCGACATTTGGTGAAGACTACTATATCTCGATATCTTTTGTATTCCATAGAATATCGTGCATTCCGATGTTTCGTGTTGCTTTCTTATGCTATCCATGTCCATAATAAAGCATTTCATGTCTACCTATGCGTACTGACATAGATGATTAATAAAAAATAACTCTGCTCTTAGTGTTAACCAAAACCGACGACGAGGACGTGGCGAAAAACCGGCTTCACTTGTTTCGTTTTTTTATTATTATTCAAATATTATTTTTCGTGCATATTACAACGAAAGTTTATTTCGTTACTAGTTCTTCAAGAATTCGAAAAAAACTCGATATACTTGAAATTCTGACGTTCGACTTTTTCACCGTTTGTTGGAGTATATTTTACTTCGTTCATAGTACAGTGAAAAGTAAGTTGCATTTCATTTGTGCTACCGCGAAAAACAAATAGGAAGTAAAAACACTCCGAACGGTCACTCTAGAATCATTTGTCGTTATATTTAGTGATCTTTATTTTGTTTATAGTTCCTTTAAAAGCAATTTTCCATCGACAATATTTACCTTTAGCTGACATAAAGATATTCACGGAACATTCGGTTAATCGATTTATATTTCACAATAATTTGTTTCAACAATATTAATCAACAATTTGGTTACCAGCAATATTGTCCCTTCGCCTAACAAACAATTGTGACCAAGTTTAGTTCTGATCGATCTATATTGAGCGATTCTTTATTTGAACACTGTTAAGCAACAATATAAATAATTTTGCGAAATGCTCACGGAAATATACACAACATTTTTAGCTCTGCAAGTAACCGTTATAAAACAGATATATAATGCGTTTATAAAAGCACTGAAAAAACCTTATTTTGCCGGACTACGATCATATTATGCGTCAATATGATCGTTGGGTGTTGTACCATTTAGTGGAAGAATGAAAATAATTTCTAGCGCAAGTATTCCTCACCGCTCAATTCCATCCCGTGATAACTCGGTTCTTATTACTTTTGGTTTGGGCTGTGATACGCACGGGTAAATGATAGCGCCATCGACGTAGTGTGGATAACGCGAAGTCCCTCGAGTAGTCGCCGAATCATAGCGAGTGCGCTGTATATCGGCGTAGTGGGGATAACACGAAGTTCTTCGAATAGTCGCCGTATCAGATCAACTGCGCAGTATATCGAGGTGGTGGGGATATGAGAGAGCGGCTCGAGTAGTCACCGAACTATATAATTGAGGTGATGGGGATCGCGAAGTGGCTTGAAGCGCCGTGAGTCCGACTCTTGCGTAGTACATGTATTGAAGGAGCGCGAGCTGGCAAAAAAGGTGGGCCGGCAGCTATAGAAAAAGAGCGTCGAACCATCGTGTAGTGATAGACTGTAAGCTCAACTATAACATTGATGGTACTTGGTCTTGCGAACAGAGAAAAATAAACAAGACGCTGAGCTAGTCTCAGCCGCTATAAAAAAATGCCTCGTGCGGCAAAACGCTCGCCGAGTGACATTTATGAAACGATTAAAGGGCTTCGGTTCGTCGATCACAATAATAAACTTTTGCCATATGGAGACGACGTTTGGCAGGCAGCATCCGATTTATTTAACGGTACGATGCAAAAAGATTATGTATATCTGTACCTTAAACAGAATAGAAATGGCGTCTTCGGTCGACTCCATGGAGAATCTATAGGATCGGCAAAAGTTATCGATAACATTCTCGATGTCAGTTCGGACAACTCGCAGAAGGATGCAAATTGGTCGACAGGTAAAACTAACTGCGTATTACTACGTTTACGCGCACAAATTTCGGTACCGAAAAGCGAGTGGGATAAAATAACATCCCACATCGTCGAGTACAAAGGTTGGGAATACGAAGTCCTTGTTAGTGGATGGAGTGACGTCATATACGATATTGTATGGAGAGAGCTCAAAATACCTTGCCCCTTTTCGTTCAAGAACGCAAAAATTAACCAAAATCCCGGCGAGATATTCTTAACGATCAAAGGAAGTTGTTCGGAATGCCACGTAAAAATTGATATTTACTGCGTGAGTGAACCAACTGAGGATGGCGCGACTTTGAATATTTTGACATTCGACTCTCGAGGAGTCGCGCATCATAAGAAACGACAGTTGCGCGGCACCCGACATTTATGTATCGGTAAAGAATGGCAGGGGAAGTCGACGTAAGTAGTAGGTGGTGCACTATGGCGACCCCCACTCCTATGCCCACTCCTATCCCCTCCACTTCGGTCCCGTCTTGAGCTCGGTTTGAAGTGGTGGGGGTAAGAGTGGGGATAGGATTCAGTGGAGATAGCCATAGTGCACCACTTTTTTTTTTTATTTTTTTTTAAATTTTTATATTACATTTTATTTTCGCAATACCCTAATAATATAATAATTTTTTTTCACAATACCCAAATAATATAATCATTTTTCATACCGCAGTATTTATATATATATAATTATTATTTTCACAACACCCAAGTAATATAATCATTTCTTATTGCTATTGACTATATCTCGCCACATTCTATCAAGAGGAAAGGGATTAAGATAATACTGGAGTTTTTTTACATTTTCGAGAGCACAATTATAGATAATATTCTTGTCGCTGTCATGCCTCCTATGCCACGAGCACAGTGTTGCTGATGGTGAAGGATCAATCCTCAATGGTAGATCTTCATTGTGGCCCAGGTTTACAATTTCGCGGCCAGTAATTTCTTCCAAAAATTTTACAGCATCATATCCTCTGGCGTAAATGATCCCATCATCACCAGCACCTTCAGCAGTGTCGTGCAACTCATAGCACAGTTCTTCAAAAGCAGCAGCTCAAGTTCCCTTGAGCTGCTGCTATCATTTGGCGAAACATCTCTGTGTCTTCATCGAAAGCTTTGACGAATCGATTCGGCAGAAAGCACGTAAACTCATTTTCCACATCGATGGTAATACGAGTGCCCCATTTACTATTGGCATATCGGATATTCGTGATCTTGTAGTCTTTATCAGTCGCCAATTCACTTAATTTCATCACAGGTAGAAATTCCGCCAATCTTCCTATTCTGTTGATCCGCGAGAAATCCATTTTTTAGAGTTTGAAGTGTTTTAACGAGCGCGTTAGAAGACAAAGTTCAGTTCTCGAATGTATTAAATCTTTAATAGCACTGATATTCTCCAAGTGCCTCTCTAGTCGCTTTTTTAACTCGTGCTGTTTTTTCTGTATGGACTTGATGTACGTAGAGCGATCAGAGAACGACTGATAAGAACAACGGCAGTTGATGAGATTATTATTTGATGCTCCCACCACCACCATTTTGAGAAGAAGAAATGGAGGCTTTGCTACTGCAGCAGTATTCGTGACTTACGTAAATCTCAGTTTCATGCGTAACATAATATCTGCTAAATTCGCCTTTTTGAAGAAAATGGCGGCTATGATTAATAGAGATGCGCATGACATTCAAGGTGATACGTATAGAATTACAGCACGCTTATGCGTGTTGCTGACCCTGTGACTCACGCTAACCTCAGCAGTATTTGCGAGGAAGACTGATTAAGACAAGGAATGCATTGTGTTCTTTTTATATGTTATTTTTATTAAATAAAATCATGATATTTTACAGACAACGTTCACGAGAACAACAACTCTGTATACAGTGTAAATATCTATTACAAAAACCACAATTTTTCTTATTATAGCCGCCCCCTACGGTAGCACCAGTATTATTATCGCCAAGAGCTATTAATTTATGTTTTTTATTAATATATGCCATGTAATAGTCGGAAACTATTTTATCGTTTTGCTGCAGATTATTTGAAAATAAGCTTTTAAACTTATGAAGGCCGAGTCCAGTACACATATAATGAAGAAACATAACACAATAATGACCACAGCATTGTGAACTAGCTCCTTGAAGCTGGGTTGTGTTATATTGGAAGAGTCGACAGTTTCCCCGGAGACGTATGAGATGGTTTGGTATGATTGGTGGGAGTCCGTAGCTATCGAAGAACCATCCGTGTCCACTTCGATCGATGTACATGGCGACCCAATGACTCCCGGGGCGTTTGTGTCCATCTGTATTAACGACAATAGCTGCCGGTTTCGTCAGCAGTTTTGGGATGCGATCTGCAGGGTACACTCCAGTTGTATGATTTCCTATGCCACGAAGACAATGAAGAATTTGAAGACTATTCATAATTGTTATTGATCTGTTTCGTCGCGATCTTCATCCTCCGACAGAGCTATGGAGCGCGTAGTCCTATATTCCCCTAATCGGGCAAAGCGATCGCCATGACGGAGCCATTCTTTGATCCTTATAGCGTAGTCCAGGGCGCATGTGTACAGGGGTCTTCTATGTAGCAAGCTATGATACATGCAACGAGGACGATCACGACCATCATCAAGTTCACGGAATGAGGAGGGGTCCTCGTTATCTTCTTTCTCCAAGTTTACAATGAAACAGTTTGTAAGTTTGGTCAAGTACGATGCTTTTATAGCGCCTCTGGTAAATATTCTATCAGCTTGTTCAGCTATTTTCTTCAGAGTATTCTCGATAGTTTCTAGAGACGTGTCACCTTCGGACCATGCCAGGCCGTGACAATTACATTTGAGCCATACGTTTTGCCGTTTTATATCAGTAGGCAGATTCATAAACGAGCAGGGTGGTTTTATAACCCACCACCCGACGTAATCACTAGTCACCGAGACAATGGCAACTTCTTTAGGCACAAACTTATTAAATTCGTCTTTTGAGCCCTGTATATCAATTACAATATTCACGGAGTTACACGGCATCTTGTCGCAGCGAGCTCTCGATGTTAACTGAAGAAGCAGTGATCATAAACTAACCGCTAAAGTCTACAATAACTTGGCGGGAGGAGTCGATTTCCAATACATTATCATATTCAGCATATACAACACAATTAACTGTTGCGGTTAGAAACTCCTTGAATCGTACTTCTATTCTAACGCTACCGTGCTTCACCAAATTCCAATGACTGTTACTGTTTGCCAAAAGGTCGGGTGTAAGGTCAAAAGCGAAAAGGCAGTATCCCCAAGGATAAGATGAGCGTGATATACAGTTGCCCTGATTGAGGAATTGAATGCCTGTACCTGAGAACAGCGTATGATAAGCATCTACATATAGAGAGGTAGCTGTAAAGTCCGGTTGTAGAGCTTTCGAGGGTATCTGAATACCATCAACGTATAAAGAGAGATAGTTGATGTCATGATTTTGAAAATTAAAAGGGTTTAGTGTGCGGTCGCCATTGAAGGCTTTATTATTCACGAAGCCAATAATTATGCGCTTGGGCAGCTGATCAAGTATAACATTATCCAGAGTGTCTCCATGCACACCAGCATGCATTGATATGGCTTTAACCTGCTTCCGCAATACGGATTTTGCTATTTTTCGAGGTGGTCATGAGGCAAAACGCGTCGCTGGTACGCACGAGGCGCAAGCGCATTTCAACACCATTTAACAAGAACCTGTCCTGATTAAAAATATCACAATGAAGATGCCCTAGAAGATCGACTGTTTGCCCATCGCTCAGAAAAGTACTACGGGCTTTAAGGCCTGCGTTGCCATCATTTAAATCGTCCATTTTACCAGCCGTGTCTGAGTACCATAGAACACTCGTAAGATGAGAGGCCTTTGCGCCTTGACCATAATTCAAAAGTGTTTCAATATAAGCCCTATACGCATAAGCGTTGTTAGGAGGTGATACAAGTTTCTGATTCAGGTATACATCTACCTGATTGAACATTGAGTGCAGTAGGTTATTAATAGGGCCTACTTTAACCTGTTCATCTTTTGTGGATGTCTTTGGAATTTCAACACGCAAACTCAGCATAGTATGGGCTAGATCAATGTACTCATCCCCGTGACCAGGCACCACAAACTCTATAGGTGAATCCTCGGTCAGTGATGAAATGGGTTTATAGTATACCCATTGCGTTCCCTCAATCGTCGTTTGAGTCGGAGGTAGCGTAAATAGTTCAAGTTCCGACTTCATGCATTCGCACGAGTGAGCATGCAGGAAAGCCATTTTTTTCTAGGCAAAAATATCAGACACGGAAGTAGTATTGTACAGCTATAGGGAGACAGGATTTACCCCCACCATGCGGCCACTGGCGCCAACCCCCACCACCACCGTCTACCCCCACCCTCTCCCCCACCCTACCGTCTGGCCCCCACTCCTTCCCCCACCACCTGTGGTCCCCTCCCCACCCCCATTGGGCCCCTCAAGCCACGCCCCCTTATTTATAGGGAGCCAATGAGAGAGAGGCTGTGAAAATCTCTGGACCGTGATTGGTCGTCTCATTTTCTCCGAGCCGTGATTGGTTGTCTGGAAATTCTCCGAGCTCTTATTGGTCGAATGATTTTCCCATGGCGCCCTCTATAAATTTCCATCGTCTTTTATGTACTAGTATTATTCCAATCATTCGCTCAATAATGATTGGTCGACAGATTTTTCCGATGTTCTGATTGGTCGAAAAAATTTTCCAAGGCGCCCTCTCAGAGTTACCGGGTTCTTGTTAATACTAAAAAATATTCTGCAGTCGGTAAAATGGATTTTAGACGGATCCTTATGATGGTAATTCGAAGCAGGTAAAAAATAAATCGGTGTTTTAAGTATATCGAATTATTATTATTGAGTAGCTTAGACGTTCTGTATAATCCATCCCCGCCCATGTCTCATCCTCCCGAACTAACGAAAGTTTACAATACACGGTTAACGAAACATAAAATACTTATTCATATATGTTTATTATATAAGTAAGGGCAAGTGACGCAATGTGAAGACTGACGAGAAATAATCTTAAATCTACTTATAATAATGAATACAATGGGAAACGATATAATTAATAATACTGGATCGACGTAAAGTTACCGTTTAGTATGATTATACGCATGGTCTGATGTCTGTTAATAGTATATCCAAAACAGCAAATGGGTATGTATACGATTACACGGCTATTCAACAGCACTTTTCTTATTTTTCATAAGGTGTTTTTTCATCTCGTTCACGATGAAAGGGATACCCAGAACCGTCAGTTCAAGGAATACGATGCCAAACGTGAGCTCGATAAACGACGGGTCCAATCGGTGTTTAACAGCTTCTTTCAATGACTTGAAATTATTTTTTATCAAATCTTTGACACGTAAACTGTCTATCCTTTCCGGTGTCTCCATTGGCGGAATATACAGCAGTAATTCGGCACAAAGTACGTCGAGGCACTTTTGAACATGTGTGACATTTCGTTGTAGGCGTCGGAAACGTTCGTCCGTGCATACCATTAAGTTGATAAGCCCGTCAAACGACGGTTTTTGCATCACAACGGCCGGTGAATACTTTCTACGTTTCTTTGTCGGTGTTCCTAATCCTTCGTCGTCGTCGTCCTTCTCCGCGGGGTTTTCTTCAACGCGGTGATCAAACGCGACAGATTTTGAACCGAAACTTGTTGTAAACACGATTTCACAGTCACCGGCGCGTATGGAAGATGGGGTGCGCCAACCCGATCCCCAGGCGATCTTTTGACTTCCGTCAAAGTATTGTGAAATGGCAGGTAGATGAGTTTGCAGCAAGTTCCAGGCTTCCGATTCAAAGACAATACCACCGGCCGTGCTGTTGTTCTGAAGTTTTACGACAGGCTGTATACTTCCATCGGCGCGCAGTTGTAGTCCAATGCTCACTTTTTTTGTCTCGGACTGGTTGAGTGTATATGTCGTACCGAGAATCAGTGGCGATTCGAGACGTTTTTTGTCGTCCTCGGACAATACGTAATCCATGGTTGTAGATTGTAAATCGTAGTTCCGAAGATCTTCACCGCCGATAGCTTGACTCATTTTAAACAATGGACAGCGAATAAGAGCGTAATAAATAAACGAGAAGAAACTCGAAAGCTTAAACTCAAATATCTTTAACGCTTTCACGGGCCGGACTGCCGATGTTTGTTGTATCGTTCCGCTTATATGTGATATTGAGGTACCGTGGCGCTAGTATCTCTGTAAACTTCACATACTCTGGGAGAGAGGGGAGAACTGGTTGTAGGATCGTGACGCATATGCCACAAAGAAAACACCTGCATATGGAAAAAAAAACCGATATACATAAAGAAAAGATATCGATCTTTGAGTGCAATGAAACGTCTGGCTATAAATCTGGTATCCCGGAGATCTAAGATATCGATCGCTGGACCTCACAGTTGGAGATCCGCGGCTCATGAAAAGTCATAAAAATTGTAAGAGTTGACGGTCACAACACTGGTATACGTTACCTTACACTTGAAATTTATGGATTTTTGTAGCGTTCTGTCACGGTCATAAAACCAATCTAGATCAACCGTTAAAATTTCGAAGTCGTAAAATAAAAAAAAAAAAGATGTGCAGCATCTTTGAGATGAGCCGATATTTGTCGTGGGTTTCCGTATTGTTTAGTTTGGTGAAAAGGAATTTAGCTTCGAAGATCGTGTCCAGCCGTTACCTCGATATTGTTTTGACAGTGAGATACAATAGACGTGGACGCTGTGTATTGCAACGGTCCATAGATCCAGATCTATTTCAAAAGGGCGTCGGTGGCAAACGGTTATCTGTAGATCGGTATTTTTACGACTGGGCGGCTCGTGCACAACCCTTCGAGTGGTGTTTGAGGGACAGGATTTTTTTCGTTTTATTACCTATAGTGTCGGTGAAATCAATCCGAACCGTCCTCGAGTCGATTGTTCAAAGGCTTTTCGACGGTGCGACAAAGTGTAGACAGTATTGTTTTATGTATCCGATGTTAGACTTATTTTGGCGGTACAGCAAGTTACAGGTAGTAGCGTTTTTATGCATAAGATACGAGATACGAGTATTTTAGCGCAAGGTTGCATACGCATTCAATGGAATAACCCGCACCACGGGGTAGCTCTATATTTTCACCATCGGTGCACAATGTCTTGAGACAACGAAAAGAGGTGAAAAAATAAGTCGGCTTAAGGCAATGAGAACAATATCCGTCGAAATCATAGTAATGTTTACCGGAGACAGTGTAACGTCTTCTATTTTCTCGCATTTTCATAGGCAGGAAATTGTAGTGGGGTGTAGGCGAAAAACTATAAAAGCTTCGGAAAGACAAATCTTTGACAATTCTCTGTCGAGAAGTCATTCGTGAAACTTCAAGCAATTTGCTGTTTCGTGAATCCTTTATACCCACGTGTTACGCAGCGTGTTTTTACGTACGTTTCTCGCGGTTTTAAGGTTTTCGATATATATTTATATATATATTCAGTGGAGTGCTGTGAGATTTTATTGTTTTCAACAAACTTAAAAAAAAAAAAAAAAAAAAAAAAATGGAATCGTTCCGTGCTCGCGTTCTTATTAAGGCGGTGCAAAAAGCCGTTGGGTTTGCGCGATTCCGGAGTGCCGTGATTGCGCGACGCTGTACGTCAACGTGGGCGAAGCGGCTCAACGCTATGACCCTTCACCAGCTTCAACGAGAGTTTCGTTGTATTTTGAGGCAATTGCCGGTGAGGGTCATTGGCCGGCTACACAGTTATCGAGCGTTTGACAATTCGCTCGATGCGATCGTGATCGCGGTGAGCGTAGTGGAAGAGCGCAACAGCGGTCATCTGCACGTTGTCCGTGATCTCGTCAGCAGCCGCGAGAACGCTCAATGTGGTCTCGATATGTTGGCGTCGGACAGCGAAAGCGACGAGGACGGCGACAATAACGACGACGACGAGACCAGCGATGCGGTTGGTGTCACCGCGGAGGACGACAGCGAAGGCGACGAGGAGGACGACAGCGGGGACGACAGCGGGGACGACAGCGCGGACGACAGCGTGGACGACAGCGCGGACGACAGCGGGGACGACAGCGGGGACGACAGCGGGGCCGACAGCGGGGACGACAACGGAGTCAGCGCGGACAACGAGGTCGTCCGCGAGGACGACGAGAACGTCAGCGAGGGCAATAGCGAGGCCACGACGTTGATCGTCTTATCGTCGGATGAGCGCGACGATACAGATGCTGAGACGTATGGAGTATGCCTCAGCGAGGACGACGACGACGACGACGACGACGACGACGATGACGATGACGACGACGACGACAACGACAACGACAACGAGGATAGTGACGACGCTGACATGGGGAACGACAATGTAGGCGATACGTTGTCAACTGCGGAAACGTTAATCGTTACGTCGGCGGATGCAGTCTATCCACACGGCGAATCGATGGACGTTTGCGAGGAGGAAGCTGCAGCGGAGAGGAGCCTCGATATGGAGGTTGAGGCAATAATGGACCGTCAACCGGCCGTACCAATGGGTAAGTTGACGTTTTTTTTTAAAGTATCACGCGCTAATTAACATGCGTAGATGCATATACATATATATATATATATATATATGCATATATACATGTATTGTTTATACGCGTATTGTTTATATATTAAAAATTGGTTTAACTTTATTTGTTAAACCACAGGTGTGCACCAATGGCTATTACACGCCACTACACCATGCGACGTGCACGGTGCTTGGTGCCTGGGCGGTCATACTGCCCTAGAGTTTCCGCCTGTGACCCAAAGACCCGATCCCGCCTGCGTCAATAGTCCTCTGTCCTCGCGTCATTATGACCCGGTGTCGAACGATGGTGATGCTGATTCGGAATCATCATCATTGCCAATTGTTTATCCGGATTCGGGATCACCATTGACAATTAGTTATCCGGAATCAGAATCACCCTCGTTTTACTACGCGGATCACTCTGACAACGACGCCATTCGCGCGATACCGAACCACCTGCTACAAGCACCGTGGCACGATTCGCGTGGGGTGGCGTGTTCAGGATCCGACTCGTACGACGAGGATGATGATCTAATCATCATTCGAATTATCGAATCGTCCGGACGTTTCCCAGAACCATAAATATTTATCACGCCCTGTCCTATTTCCTTCCGCAGACCGCTCGGAAGCATCCGCGTCGGCACGGTCATCATCATCTTCATCATCAGCATCATCGGCATCGTCATCAACATCATCGTCATCATCATCTTCATCATCATCATCAGCATCATCAGCGTCATCATCGTCATCGTCATCGCCATCAGCGTCATCATCACCAGATGCGTCGTCTGCATCCCGCTCGTCGCTGCTAAGCGCGTCGTGGGAAGCAGAAACAAGAGCGGCCGTAGCACAATTGGTGAGTGACGGCGTTATTCACCCCCAGATAGGCGGCGGTCCTGCGCGGCCGAATAGCACTAGCGATATAGTTTTAAGTGACATTCACGCTAAAGACAATAATGACGACGGCGTTGATATTTACGGTAGCGTTAACGATGTTGCCCCCGAGGAAGACATCGTCGATGACGACGATCGTGTCTTGCCCGTGGGTCATCGTTTTAGAATAGTCGGTGTACCGAGGGATCACATTTTAATAAAATTTAAAATACAAAGCCGCCAAACAGAAGTATCTTTAGTACCGCCGCCTCACGGTATCAATCCGATTTCATGGACCCGAAACGCGATTCGCGATATCCATGCTCATTTTGTAGAGGGCCGCTATCCGAACGACCGAATCGGCGTTGCGTTCGAAGCCGCCGGTATGACTAATGGTACAGCCGGTGTATCTATGAGACCCTTGTGGCGCTTCAGCTATGAACAGCTATGGGATCTTCTTTGTAGCGTTCATCAAAGCGCTAGAATACTTTCGGCGTATGACACACTGACGTTCACGGTCACTTATGTTGATATGGTAAACGGCTCGGGTGGTTTAGACAGTAAAATCATTAGTAATCGATCCATCGTTTTAATCGGGAATTTCGATAATTTATGTTTCCCTCGATCGCTCGTTGTAGCTCTCGCCAATACGCGCAATAAACAAGACCGTAGCGTCGAGTCAAAGCTTTTTTATGACAAGATCCGCCACAAGAATTCGAAGCTACAACGGGATGAGGCTACGGCACTCGTCAGCGTAGCTAACGTCGTAGTGCCGGCGTCGGGCTGCACTATAACGGAAATCAGTGTATTTCAAAGGCACTTTATGGCCCTGGGTATTGCTATAGTTGTATACGATTGGGCTTCTCTAGGTAGCGGTGCAGCGCCCATCTTCAATGGACACTCGCGTTTTCAAAATAAACCGGCGCACACGACCTTAAATATTGCGCACTTTCAAGCCGATGATCACTATTCGCCCATCGTAAATCTTTTAGCCGCGGCCGGTGGTAGAAATTATTGCATACCATGCAACAAATCCCATCGTTTCTTGCAACAGCATGTGTGCTCGAGTAAATGCCCGCGTTGCTACGCGTCACCGCCCTGTCCGGTCAGGCCTGTCGTTGGCAACGATGACACTGTTGCAGACGACGAGTGGCCATGCGAGGATTGTCAACGGTTTTTTCACAGTAGAGAGTGTTTTGACAATCATTTAAAAAGACGTGAAAATCGTGTAAACACTCGGGACTCGGAACGGAAATCGATTTGTGAGACTGTACGGTTTTGTAAAACATGCTTGAAACTGTTTGATGCTTCGCAAAAGACTCATAACTGCGGTAAAACTTTTTGTCAGCTGTGCCGTAGTGTACACGGGTACAATGAGCATTGCTACATGCAGCCCGTGGCATTGCGGGTTCTAGCTGACGAAGACAAACACCCGCGAACCCTTTTTATTTTTTATGATTTCGAGACTCGTCAAGACACACTGTATTGTAAAACACCGGGTGACAATACTCGCGAGCACGTGGTAACTCTTTGCGTCGCGCAGCAGCTGTGCGATAGATGCTTGGCGACCGTCGATGACGTGACAGCAGAAAATACGTGTATGTGGTGCGGCGTGCGAAAACATGTTTTCCGTAGAGCGCCCGTCTCAGAACTAGTCGATCTCGCAGTACGCCGCGCAACATCATTCCGTAAAATTGTCTGCATCGCTCACAACGCGAAGGCTTTCGACGCACAGTTCATATTACGTCATATTACCGAGAATTGTAAAGATCTCGGTCTACCAAAACTTATCCTGACGGGAAATTCCATCATATCGATGTGCATAGGCCGTACCATTTTTATTGATAGTATGAACTATTTTCACATGCGACTCAGTGCTCTTCCGGAGGCCTTCGGCTTCAAACATAGAATGGGAAAGGGCTACTTCCCTCATCTTTTCAACACAATAGAAAACCAAACGTATCGCGGAGAGCTACCGGCTGTTGAGTACTACTCGCCCGAGGGTATGACACCCGACGGCTATAGGGCCTTCCACGACTGGTACGCGGAGGCTGCAGCCGCGAATGAGGTGTTTGATTTTCAAATCGAGATCGAAAAGTACTGCGCGATGGACGTAGACATATTGAGACGCGCATGCAAAGAATTCCGGCGAATTTTTCTCGAGGTCGGCAATGTTTGCCCATTCACAGAGGCCGTAACAATCGCGGCGGCTTGTTCGAAAGTGTTTAGGCGTAATTATCTAAAGCCGCAGACAATAGGGCTTATACCCAGCGGTGGCTACAGACTCGCCGACAGACACTCGAAGCAAGCCAACGAATGGCTTTTATGGGTAGAGCATTGCGTAGGTCACGAAATAACTCACGCTACGAGAGGTCGAGAGTTTAGGCTACCTGAGGGGCTGCTCGTTGACGGCTATGCGCAAATCGGCGAGGACCGTTTCGTGTATCAGTTTCACGGGTGTTATTGGCACGGTTGCCCCCGCTGTTTTCCCGAGAATCGCACGGTTCGGTCGCGTGCCAACGACGAGTCGTACGATCAGCGTTACGAGCGTACCCGGGCCATCGACGCGCAGATTCGAGATCGTGGTTACGAGTTGCGCATTATGTGGGAGTGCGAATTTCAAGATGAGCGAAACGCTAACCCGGCAATCGATGCGTTTCTGCGTAATCATCCACGACTAAAGACGGAGAGCTTGAATCCTCGCGACGCGTTTTTCGGCGGTAGAACAGGCAACACCGTTACCGTATACGACGTTGCGGAAGGCGAAAAAATCCAATATATCGACATCTGTTCGCTCTACCCGTATATTTCCAAAACGGGTCGTTTTCCGAAGGGACATCCTACGATTTACGTTGACACAGAATGCGACACGTTGCTCAACGGTTCGTACGATGCTCTGGGAACGTCGATTAATGGTTTGATCCGTTGCACGATTTTGCCACCTCGAAATCTTTTCCATCCGGTGTTACCCGTGCGTATGCACCATAAACTACTCTTTGCGTTGTGTCGCACATGTGCCGAGCAAAAGACACAGACGTCGTGTCCTCACGAGGATGTGAACGATCGTGTATTTACCGGTACATGGGTGATAGACGAGGTTCGAAAAGCAATCGAGGTCGGCTATAAAGTCCAGCAGATAGCGGTTATTTGGGCCTATGAAATGACTCAATACAATCCGGAAACGCATGATGGCGGCCTCTTTGTCGATTATATAAATACGTTTCTGAAAATCAAGCAGGAAGCGAGCGGTTGGCCCGCGGAATGTAAAGATGCCGACTCGCAGGCAAGGTATATCAGCGACTATGAACGCGCTGAAGGAATTAAATTAACGGCGGAAAAGATTAACAAGAATCCGGGTTTGCGTTCCGTTGCCAAGCTTTGTCTCAACTCGTTTTGGGGTAAGTTTGGGCAGCGGGATAATTTATCACAAACGACGATCGTTAATACTCGCGAGCAGCTGTTACTGCTTCTGGAGGATAACGACAAAGAGGTACATCGGCTACTTCCGGTAAACGACGACGTCTTATACGCTAACTGGGTGTCGATAGACGAGGCGGTAATACCTTCCTCGCAAACGAGTGTCGTCATTGCGGCGTACACAACAGCTCAGGCGCGTTTAAAGCTATATAGCTATCTCGAGCGACTAGACCGACGCGTATTGTACTACGACACGGACTCGGTTATTTATGTCAGCACAGGTCGATCGGGTGAATGGGTGCCGCCGCTCGGTAATTTTCTCGGCGATATGACCAGCGAGTTAAAGAAACCAACCGACTACATAAAGTCGTTTGTCTCCGGAGGCCCCAAATTCTATGGGTATCAGGTAGTCAATAGCGAGAATCCCGAAGTGGTTACGAAAACCGAGTGTAAAGTCAAGGGTTTGAGCTTAAATTATCAAAATTCCCAAAAAATTAACTTTGATTCGATAAGGGACATGATTAAAGCCGATTTACCGAGGCTAAATGTAGAGACGATTAAGCTGAATTATGCGTCAATTCAGCGGACGGCTCTCCATGAGGTCGTAACTAGTGAAATGACGAAAACCTGCCGAGTAGATTGCCATAAACGACGTCATGTGGCACATACATTATCGCTACCTTTTGGTTTCAAAGATTAGCCCTCGGTAAGCGCGTAACCGTTGCCGTCGTCATTGTTGTCTTTGTCGACGTCGTCCGTTCAATAGAGTTTGTGTAAAATAATTGTAAAATTTGTGTAAAAGTACGAATAAGACTGATAATTAGCGTTTAATTGTATATACATAGGATAAACTTAAAAACGCTCATGCGTGTAATGTTATGTAATATTTATATTTTAATTAGTGATAACCTTCGTCAACTGCAACGAATAATAGCGGTAATTGATAAAAATATTTTGTAAATATTCGGTATATTTATATATATATATATATATGCAATAAACGTTTCACCATGACTCCTCGTTAAAATGAATAAAACAAATAAAAAATTGAAACATATTCCTAGTCAGTGTTGAGAATTTTCTTCATTTTAAGCTAGGCGGCGCCACATGCGCAATATGAGCTTATAGAGCACATGTGGCCGCGGTATAAGAGCTGATCGACGCGCGCGTGCGCGTTCGCTCGCCCGCTCATAAGCTGATGTTGCGAGCGAACGCGTCTGTACTAGCTGGACCACCGCCGCGCACACGTCGAGTTAGCTTGTCCGCGACGTGTGTCCTCCGCGCACCGCCGCCGCCGCCGCCGCAGAGTTAAGCTTATAGTCGTGTAAAAACGAGTAAATTTATAAGTGTTTTCGGTGTGAGTTTTGGCGTTTCGTCGACGAAACGCTCGTAAAAGAAAGAAAAACACGCGAAAATGGACGTACGATGGAAACATCCGTGGACTTCACTAATTTGTGGGCCAACAGGATGTGGTAAGACAGTTTTCGTGCGAAGATTCTTACGCCATCTAGCGTCTATGAGCGATGCAACGTTTGGCCGTATTATATTTTACTACGGTGATAATCTCGATGCCGATACTGCCGCACTGTTCAAGAATTCGTCGCATGAGGATTCAACGAACGCTAATGTTAAAATTGAATTTCACGAAGGACTGCCGCAGCCGGAAGATTATTCGCAAGATAACGATTGTAAGAAATTAGTTATTATCGACGATTTGATGAGAGAATCGTCAAACAATACGATAGTAGACCTCTTCACGAAAGGCAGTCATCATAAAAATATCAGCGTTATTTTCATAACGCAAAATATTTTTCATCAGGGACATGGACAACGCGATATTTCGCTGAATGCGAATTATATTGTTATTTTTAAAAATCCACGAGATCGGGCACAAATTCAACATCTGGCGAGACAAGTTTATCCCGAGGATCCGCGCTTTTTAACGGAAGCGTATCACGATGCAACTGCGCAGCCGCATGGCTATCTACTGTTGGATCTAAAGCAATCGACGCCTGATATGTGTCGATGCCGCACCAATATATTTCCCGACGATCCGCAAATGCATGTATATATACCGAAAAACAAGCGAGGCTTTCGTAAATGATGATTTTGCCTGACGTATTTAGTCAAATGGTGGAACAGCAAAGGCATCAGTAGCGCTCGAGTGTCGGTTACGCAAACATCTCGGAGGGCGAGAGCAAGAAGATGACGGTAAAGAAGAAGAAGAAGAAGAGAGCGTCGTGTTCTGTGCGATCGCCGATCGATAAACGTCACGTCGCTTTTCTGAACGCCCTCTGTCATGCTAGTAAAGAACAGCAAAAAGCGCTGTTACGAGCGGCCGATGAATCATTGGTCAAGTGTATATGCGAATGCGCGCTAAACGTTTTACACGGCGTAGTAGCGCTTAAAACCAACGTGAAAAATCGTCTGAAAAAATATAAAAAGGTGTTGCGACAACTAGTGCCATGGTCCGCGATAAGACAGAGCGGCGGCGGTGGCGGTGGTGGTGGTGGTGGTGGCAAGAGTAGAGGCGTCAGTGGCGCCTCGCGCAAACGACGGAAATTCAACTGGCGAGCGAAAAAACGCCTCATCATGCAAAAAGGATGTGGAGCATTTTTGCCGCTTTTATTGGCACCGATTATCACGAGTTTGGTCAGTAGACTGTTTACCGGCAACGGTGGCGGAAGTACCGACTCTTAATACAAACGAGCGAGATCTAATGGAACACGCAAAGAAAATGATTTTAGTACCGGCTGAAGAGGCTGGGCTATGGAAAGAGCCGATGATCGGTGCCGGCGGCGGCGGCGGCGGCGACGGTGGCGCCGGAATTCGTACACCACCTGTCGGACCACCAAGTGTACAGACGCCGGGCGATCCTATATCGCGGCTCGATGAGGAACTTTCGAAAATTTTAAACTCAAAAAAGTATCGCGATGACTCGGAAAAGTGGAAACAATATCTACAGGTGCTGCAGAGGTATTTATTTTTGCTCGAAGCACGAAAAGGTCCGATAGATCCATCGCTACCTGGAGCGACCTCTACCGTAGCCCGCGAACAGCAAACGTCATCACAGGCAAATGAACCGTTCGATGATACGATAATCATAGACAGCGTTCCGCAAAAGTTTCGGCATAAAGCTAAAGCTCTCGTGTCTTATCTACGCAATTCACCGGGAGCAGTACAACGCATCAGATGGGACCAAGAGGGACGTGTGACCATAGACGGCAAGCTCGTGCCAAATTCAAATATTGTCGACCTTATTAACGACGCGGTACGATCGCGAAAGGAGTTTAAAGCCGTGGGACGACGCGACTTTATTCAGAGTCTACGAGATATCTCTGTTCCACGCGAATTTATCGGAAACACAGCATTGTGGACGCTTGGAGGAGAGCCGAGATTGCGTGTTGAGCGTAGACAAAATTATTCTAGTGTGGATAACGACGGAACCCCCTATTACAGCAGCGAAGAAGAAGAAGAAGAAGAAACCATAGCTACGAGGGTAAAACGGCCGGCTAGTAAAAGTGCCGCTAGTGTAAGGCTTAGCACTAGCCGCGACGACATACTCAACGAGCGACGAGGCTTAAATGCCGACTATTCGCCAAAACAGAGTGAAAAGGACGAGTCAAAGACGAAGAAAAAGAAGAAGGATAGCATGATCGAGGATACGGGAACTACCGAGCGGACGAGCATCGGCGAACGGTCAGACGGGTCCGTTCAATTACCACGAGGGTTTGCGCACTGGCTCAAACTATGAATGGGGCCCAATGACTGCTGTACCATAACCGTCAGCGAGAGAGAGAGAGAGAGAGAGAGAGAGAGAGAGATGTCGTACGAAAAAGTGTATTATGACCCTTCGCACCCCGCTGGCTACGCTGGTGCAAGACGACTCACAGATAAAAGGAATGAATTAGCCACTGTTTATGACTGGTTGACGCAACAGGACGCGTACACAATTCACAAGCCCGTCAAACGGCTTTTCCCAAGACTTCGCTACAGTGTCGACAATATAGACGACGTTTGGGAGGCTGATCTCGTTGATTTACGCTCGTTAAAGAGTTACAACGATGATACCTGTTATCTACTCACAGTCATTGACGTATTGAGCAAGTATGCATGGGTTGAACCGTTACAAGACAAAACAGTGCACTCTGTGACGCAAGCGTTTAAACGGATTTTTCAACGAAGCAACGGCCGCTTACCCGCTTGTCTACAGACCGATAAAGGCAAGGAATTTGTCGGAAAAGAATTGCAAACCTTTCTTACGGAGAACAATATTGTGTTTAGAGTTACGCGTAACCCTGATATAAAAGCGGCGATTGTCGAACGCTTCAATCGTACGCTAAAAGAGCGAATGTGGCGTTACTTCACGCACCGAAATACTCATCGATACATTGACATCTTGCAACAGCTCGTCGAGGCCTACAACCATGCCAAACACTCGTCGATTAAGATGCAACCGGCCGCTGTGACTTTACACAATGCCGATGTAGCGTACGAGAATATGACGAGAGCCTCGTTGAGACAACGCAAAAAAAGGCGTTTCACCGGAGTTAAATACAAGTGCGGCGATTACGTTAGGATTAGTCGAACAAAAGGCACCTTCGAGAAGGGTTACGAGCGGAATTGGAGTGAAGAAATTTTCCGAATCACAAAAGTTACGGTCCGTCAGGGTATCCGAGTTTACGAATTAAAGGATCTCGAGGGAGAGTTAATCGACGGTTTTTTTTATACGGAAGAAATCACGCCTGTACACGAGAAACGTGTTGCGGAAAATAAAGAATTTAAAATTGACCGTGTAATACGTACAAAAGGGCGCGGAGCGACCAAACAGCTCTTTGTCAGCTGGGTCGGTTACCCTTCGAAATTCAACTCGTGGATACCTGCGTCTAACGCTCACGATCTTGCCACGTAGCAAACGCCCCCGCCGGTTAATATGTACACTGACGAAAATTTTTTTCTCGTGCTACCGAGCAACAGTAGCATGAAGTATTTTCCGAACAACACTACGACAAATTTCACCACACACCTTTCACGTGAGATAACCCTCAACGGTCATTGGGTTGTGGGTCTAACGGAAGTTCACATACCCTGCACGATGATACATATCCAGCGTGATGAGACTGAAATTCAGTGGACACAGTGTGGCAGAAAAGACAGAAAAATCAGTCATATACCGTACGGCATATATGACGATCATGAGGCTTTAATGAAAAGTATAAATAGTCTGAATGGTATAAGCGAGGCCGGTATACGACTAGTGAATGCAAAAAATGCAAGCGGCTACGTGGCGATTGAGGGTAAAATGTGCGGTAAAGAAATTGATGAATCGCTGAATTTCTTGCAAATGAGCGACAAGCTTCGTCACGTATTTGGATTCGAGTTAACGCCTGGTAAAGATTGGGAAAGCGCCGGGAATTCGTACGTGAGTTTTACGCGTGGGATACAGCGCGAAAGTCAGATGCCCGCCTGCATTGCCCGTGCTCTGCCCGAAGAAATCTTTGTCTACTCGGATTTGTGCGTACCCTACACAGTTGGCGACACACAGGCCGCTCTATTACGAATAATAAATCTGAATACGTCAAAGTACAAGTATGGCTCGACACAGGTGAAATATTTTTCGCCGGCAAATTACTTACCGCTGCTTAATAATTGCTTTCGCACGATCGAGATAGATATAAGAGACAAGTTGGGACGGCCAATCACATTTGAGTACGGGACGTTAACGCTGACGCTTCACTTTAAACGCGTCTCTTAGACGACGAAATGGCGAGCCACTACGCGTCATATTACGAAAATCAAATCGGCGGCGGCGGACGTATGAGCAATGTTTTCGTCGGTGCACCTTATCAAAGGGGCCACGGGATTGGACGATTTCTCGGCGGACTCTTCAGAAGTGTACTACCGCTCCTCACGAGAGGTGCTAAAGCTATAGGACGCGAGGCGTTGCGCGCTGGCTTGCATGTTGTTGAAGACGTAAGCGGGAACAATATACCATTCAAGGAGTCGCTGAAACGTCGGGCCAGAGAATCCGGCGAGAATTTGAAACGAAAAGCCGACGAGAAAATTGCACTACTTATGAATGGATCCGGCTATAATAGTCCGATCGCCGCGCGATCGATGCAGTCGTTGATTGGACGCGCAACTCGTCGCACCTCCGCGAGAAAGAGATCTACCAACACGCGAAACAAGAAGACGAAAAAGGGTAAAAAGAGAAGTACCGCTAGTGCAGCATCACGAAGAAAGAAGAGAAGGACGAAGACGGGGAAAGTGACGAAGACTCGAGTAAATAAAAATAGACGGCGCGTTGATATTTTTGGAAGTGCTTAAATATGTCCTTTCTACACTCACACTCGTGTGAATGTATGAAGTCGGAACTCGACTTATTCACAATACCACCAACGCAGACCTCTATAGAATCATCGCAATGGGTTCACTACAAGCCTGTCTCTTCGCTGTCGGACGACGGGCCCATCGAATTTGTGATACCTGGCCACGGGGAAGAATACCTGGATCTCGCGCATACTATGATCGCTGTAAGCCTTAAAATAATATCCGACGGCGGTGCAGAGTACAAAGTTGCACCCGTAAACAATTTTTTGCACAGTCTCTTCAATCAAGTAGACGTGTTTTTTAATCAAAAACTTGTCGCACCGCCTAATAATGCCTACGCATACAGAGCGTACATTGAAACGCTGTTAAACTATGGCCCTGCCGCAAAAACATCGCATCTGACTACGGCTTTGTGGTATGCCGATACTGCAGGCGGTTTCGAGTTGTTGCCGGGCGCGAGTCCGAGCAACGCCGGCCAAGACGCGAGAGCCAGTTTTGTCAAAGGAGGCCGGACCTTGGATATGATTGGCCATCTTCACTGCGATGTATTCAATCAAGACAAATTTTTGCTGAACGGCGTGGAAGTACGACTACGTCTCGTACGCTCGAAAGACGCTTTTTGTCTTATGGAATCGCCATCAAAAGATGTTACACACAAGATATTAATTCACGATACAACACTGCTGATAAGACGAGCGAAAATCAATCCAGGAGTACTTATAGCCCATGCAAAGTCGCTGGCTAAAACAACAGCGAAATATCCTATAACGCGTGTGGAGGTTAAGTCGTTTACCATGCATAGTGGCGTCGCTGGCGATACACTGGACAATGTAATACTCGGCCAATTACCGAAGCGCATAATACTCGGTTTTGTTAGCAACAAAGCTTTCAACGGCGATAAAACGTCAAATCCTTTTAACTTTCAAAATTATTCGATAAATTTTCTATCGCTGTACGTTGACGGTCAACAGATACCTGGAAAGCCGCTGCAACCGGAGTTTGAGACAAACAAAACGTGGATCGAATGCTACCATACCCTTTTTTCAGGCACAGGTATACATTTTCAAAACGACGGCATAGACATTTCACGTAGCGCTTACGCAAAAGGTTATTGTCTGTTCGCCTTTGACTTGACGCCCGATCTATCCGCAAACTGTTTCACCCACTGGAATCTCGTTAAACACGGTACCGTGAGAATCGAAGTACGTTTCGCTAAACCCCTCTCATCTACAATAAACTGTATTGTCTACGCCGAGTATGACAATGTTATTGAAATTGATTCGGCTCGTCAAGTGATCACGGATTTTAGTGCTTGAGCACTCCATCCCTTCTCCGCTGCATAACGCGTGATCACGCATTCCCCGGCGAGGGCGCTATACGTATAGTCGAAACGTATTTAAGACCGGCTACGAGCAAGCATTCGACATCATTTCGTCTCACGCCTTCAGCATGGACGCAATAGTTGATATTCAAGCGTTATACGGCAAGCATGGAGAGTTTCTTCCTAAGGAGATCGCCGTTACAACGATACAGGGTGATCATATCGGCCATTGGGTTATCGACTCACCATACGATTTTGGTGAATTACCTAAAGAAGTACGCGCAAGTAATAATCGTCTAACGTGCTTTCATCACGGTATAGAGTGGGTTGACGGTGATACACCATTACCAAAAGTATACGCGGCCCTAAAAGCCATGTGCCGATACGCACTTCGCATATACACGAGAGGTGTACAAAAAGCGGAAATTCTACGTGACGTGCTGGGGCGCGACATAGTCAACCTCGAAGATTACGAGGGGCCTAGCTTCAAGAACATGCCGAAGTACGACACTTGGTGCATATATCATGGCGTGTCAAAGGAAGACGCCGCAAAGTGCGCATTAAACAACGTGGGGAAAATTAAACGTTGGCTTCGGGCTCAGATTTTGGATAAGGAGAATGCCGTTTACTCGGAACCAGTGGACGCCGTGCAGCGGAAAGATCGGCCAACCGATATGCCGAGAAAAGCAATACATATCGACATTCCGACCGATACAGATCAAGCTTCTAGCATGGGAGACTATATAGTCCCAGCGCCTTCGAGCAGTGACAGCAGTGCTACGACGAACACCTGCGACGCCACGGTACCTGCGGAGGGTGAAATAGTTGCCCTTTACCGTAATAAACAACTCTCGCCACCACCACCACCAAAGCGCCAACCAACGCCTACCGTCCCCCGTAACCCTCATCAGTATCATCATCATCATCAGCATTCACGGAGACGTCGCCCCCACTCTCGCACAGGCAGCATCTACAATGAACAGCCTAGAAGTACTGGAGGCTCTACGACATGTCTCAGCACAGACGAAAGGAGTCTTCCCCGCCGATCGCATCCCGAGTCGCTGGTCTAGACCCACAGCCATCGTCGCCAACACGGACGATCATACGAAACCAGGAACTCATTGGGTAGCCATATACGTCGACAACAATGGTCAAGGGATCTTCTTCGACAGTTACGGACTGCCTCCACTTGTCCACCAACATCGCAATCGACTGCGACGAAATACCACGAGCTACGAGTGGAGCACCAAACCCCTACAGTGTATCAAGTCTCGAGTGTGTGGAGAATATTGTGTTATGTTTCTTGACTATATGTCTCGGGGCTACAACCTTGCTGCTTTTTGCAGGCTATTCTCGGCTAATAAGGTGAAAAACGACAATATTGTGCGACGTTACTATAAGAATCTACGATATGTGAAACATAAAAGACGAAACCTCTCAAACATCCGCCGAAAAAGACTTTTAAAAGGCAGCGGTAATGACTATACATCACGGTGTATACAAACATGTACAGCCCGTTTCGGCTGTCACCTGTAAATAAACGAATAGAAGGAAAAAATATAGAAAAAGTTTTCATCTCATCTTCATCGTCGACACACGAGCCCCCACCACCACCACCACCACACCACCATCAGCAGATATAAAAGACGATCACTCCACACGAGAAAGCACACTTGACAACGATCCGTGGCAACGTCAGCAACCTCGCTAAAATGGAGATCATCAGTGGCATACTAGTCATCGACTGTGGCAAGGACCCCTGGGAACTCCTCCCGGAGGAGCTCGAATACATTCCCAAACCCTTGCTACTGAGGCACTGGAGCGAATACATCGACATTCTGTGGGCAAAACTACCTGAACATATTCGACTGGACCCCGAGGTTGCATCATACAGAGCCTGTAATAAACATTGGGCACCCAAGGATCTAAAGATACGGCTCGAAGGGTATCCACCGCAACAGAGAGAATGCCCCGACTGTCTACAGGAGGTCATAGAACAAGAGTCAACAGCATCACCGGACCAACCTGAGAAGGTTTTACCGCGTACACCGAAGCCCGAGCCTGAGCGACAGCAAGACACACCACTGCCGTCAACCGACTCTAACATGATCCCTGACACATCACCCAAGACCACTGATTTTTAAAAATTGTAAAACCTAGAAATTGTAAAATGTCAATACAAGAAAATTAAATAAACAACAATACTTTTTTAAATGTTTTTTTTTATTTGTCGATACGGTATTACCATTAGAATAATAGAGGACGAAAACTAATTTACCGACTGCAGAATAGTATTAGTATTAAAAACTACCGGTAATTCCTAGAGGGCACCAGGAGAAATGGGACAACCAATCAGAACGCTGCAAGTTTACTGGAATAATATTAGTTCAGAAAAACGATGAAAATATATAGAGGGCGCCATGGAAAAATCATTCGACCAATAAGAGCTCGGAGAATTTCCAGACAACCAATCACGGCTCGGAGAAAATGAGACGACCAATCACGGTCCAGAGATTTTCACAGCCTCTCTCTCATTGGCTCCCTATAAATAAGGAGGGCGTGGCTTGAGGGGCCCAATGAGGGTGGGGAGGGGACCACAGGTGGTGGGGGGAAGGAGTGGGGGCCAGACAGTAGGGTGGGGGAGAGGGTGGGGGTAGACGGTGGTGGTGGGGGTTGGCGCCAGTGGCCGCATGGTGGGGGTAAATCCTGTCTCCCTATAGCTGTACAATACTACTCACGGACCTCACCTTCTTCCTCTTTTTTTTCTTGATACAGGCCCCTAATTTCCGTGTCACAGACTTCTTCTTCTTATTCTTATTCGCTTTTCTCGAGCGTTTTCTCCTCACTGCCGACTTCTTTCGTTTTTTCGGGGCGATGCGACGAGACGAGCGTCCGTCAATAGAATGCATCAAACTGTTAAGTTTAGCCCCTTTATACCCTGAACCTTTCATAACTATCAATTACTATCAATTTTTTCCTCTGCCTTTCGTTTTAGATTTTGACCTGACTCGCGCAGGCGCGTTTTGAAAGCTTCTCGCGGGTGCAAACCGGAACTCAATACATCACTAGCTACATTAGCGCCTGCACGTAGTGCCTCTTTACCGACAGTTCAAACCCCCTGTTTTAAGAGAGGTATAATTCGTCTGAAGAGACCGCCAAGAAAACTGCCGATACCGTGTCCGCGTTGATTTTGTGATCCAACGTATACATTCCTAATGCCTCCGTGACCTGTCCGCGCAGCGCCTCCTGTCTGGGCATCAAAGTAATCACTGTAGATATCCATTTCTATTAATCTGTACGTTTGAAGTGCAGCGTCACCGTCAAAGTCCCGTACTCGAATGGAATAGGTTCACCGAATTCGTCCCTTATATCAATAGTTATAGTTTGAAAATTAGTGCGTAATAGAGGCACATAGCGTTTTGGTGAAAAACTTCTAATTTTCATGGACCCGAAATTAGAATTGTCAGCGGCTGCTGATGGTACGACTCGGAGCAGAGGCGTATGGACATCGCCTGTTATATACGGCTCACAGATATCGGTATAAACGAAAAACATATTTGGCACGCCATTCGTGAGACTCGCTGGCCTTTGAGCAGCGTACTTAGTACCGCTTTGGACTACAACAGCCTGACTATGTGCGTAACCTAAAATTTTATTTAACTCAGGCGAAAAAAAGAAGGCATGTTCTAAACCCGTGCACTCGCGACAAATAGTCTCTGCCGTAACGTAACCGTTACTACCACAACGAAATCTTAAGTGCCCGTTGACACACGAAATTTCGTTTATAGCTTCAAGTAACGAATCTATATTTTGATAGATTCCCGACGGTACACAATTACGATCTTCTTTAAAATCTGTGTCAGCGCCGGAAGCAGGCGTCACAGCATTCGTGACTATACTGATAAAGTTCCGTTCTCCCTCAGGGGGGACATGTAAAATGGTCATAGGCATATGAATTTCAGCTAACGAAACAGCCCAATTGCCATGCAAAGTCACGTACTGCGGTAAGCGAGTAGTGTAGAGCGTTGTTGTGTTATCGGGGTAATACGCCATGCTACTATTGCTAGGCAGCACAATATAAAAGTCGTCTTTCATTCTAATGATTTTTTTTTGTCTTGCTCTTATTTGTTTGAATAGACTCCTGCACTCGCGATAATTCAGCCTCGTAAAAGATACCGTCGATATCCTCGTTTTGAAGGTCGCGTAATATGTACACTGTGGGCCAACAACTATCAGATATACGATGTATTTTGAAGACCTCGCTACTCCAGCCGCTTTCGTAACCTTTTGCAAAGGCTGCTTTTGCACTACTAATACGTACAATATCCCCTATTCGATATTTACGAGATTTTTGTTGCTCAGGTTTTTTACTATAGCGTTTCAGCAGATTAGATCGCGCCCTAGCGGCTGTAACGTTACATCTGTAGGAGCCATTTTTATACTGCTATGTTGGGCGTGATTATATGCCGAAACAATATTTTGCAGAACGTCGATATATCGCTTCTGCCTGGAATACGTAAAAAAACGCCACATCCTCTCCTTCAATGTTCTATTGAATCGTTCTGCAATAGAGGCCTTTATATCGGGATTTCGAGCTGTCCGAAATGTAATATCCTTTTTCTGCAGTAAAGTTTGAAAAGCAGTGCCAATAAATTCTTTACCTTTATCCGATTGAAGACAAATCGGCGACCTTCCTTTGCTCTGTGATAAAATGCGTGTAAATGCTTTAGCCACTGACGAAGCAGTCTTATCGCGCAGAGGTTCAACCCAAGCGTATTTGCTGAGAACATCTATGACTACGAGAAGATAGACGAAGCCATCATTGTAATCCTTAAGCGAACGAAGGTCGACGAGATCAGCCTCCCAAACATCGTCAATATTTCGTACATTGTAGAAACGTCGTGGAAAGCGCCGTCTTACAGGTTTATGTCTGGTAAACGCTTCCTGAGCCTCCAACCATCGTAACGCTTTTTTATCATTAATTTTTTTCTTACGAGCCAAGCGCAATAGATTAGTAGCACCCGAAAAAGATGCGGGATGGGACGAATCAAAGTACACCTTTTCTAATATTTTCATGATTATAATTTGAGATTTGACCAAGTTACACGTTTAATTTTATATCCAGATCCTCCACTCTGTAAATGACGTTTTGATTTACGAAGTGGACTAGGTCTACCGATGCTATCACTCCCACCACTGCGGCCCGATTGATAGGGGTCACTGGAAAAATCAGGCTCTATATCGCTGATGCCCGCTTCTTCTTCCTTCTCCTCTTCGTCATCACCATCGTCGTCACAGGTGTCTCTGCTGGCGTCACTATCGCGGGGTTGCAGTGTTGAATTGGCTCGGGATTCAGCCCAGAGTTCCTGATTACCCACAAACTCTCGAGGTGCCTGTATCTCTCTCAAAAAGCGAGCAAACGCTTTTCGACCCACAGGCTTAGGAGCTTTTCTCGCTCGCATCGCATCGTTCACAAGAACAATATTCGAGTCTTTGATTGGTTTTCCGCTAATGGAAACTACACCTGCAGAATCCCATGCGAAATTTGGCTCAGGCACGTCGTGCAGTCGCCGCAATAAAAGCTTTGCTTTAGGGCGATATTTCGCAGGTATACTTTCAATTATGACAGAATCATGCATGTGCACTGATTTCTTTTTCTTTTCATAGTTCTGCACAGGTATCTCTTTTTTTACGGCCATATTCATGTATTGCTGAGCTCGCTCGCTGTCAGCAAAATGAAAATAGCGCTGCAACACTGCCAAATATGCTGACCACTTCTCCCTGTCATTCTTGTAGGTGTTGCACGTCAAAATATCATTCATTTCCGTATCCAGTCTACTCAAGGTAGCACCAATAGCTCGTAACTCTGGTGATACCGTAGGCTCATCAAAAATTATTTGCCTCTGATTCTGGGCACTCAACTGCGGCAAATTTTCTTCAGGCACTAGCACTATTTTTCGGGCATGCTCCATTATTTACCTATCAGACTTGACAGAACAGGGCCCAGTATAGGAGCTAGCAAGAGCGGTAAAAAGCCACCGCTCTGGACAACGTACCTCTTCTTGCTTTTCCAGCAACCTTTCTTTGCTGCTAAGAGGCGAAGAACATGCGCGTGTCGTCGTAATTTTTTCTTCTGCTCGGGCTTCAGTGGTACATTGCCACGAAGTATGTTTAGTGCACACTCACAAATACACCGTATTGTGGATGAGTCTGCTTTACGCAAAACAGCCTCACGCTGATCTTTGTTGAGATGCTGAAGAACCGGCAATATCGCAATGTGCTTCCTACAGAGAGGTGATCCGTTTCGTACCATCACAGGCGTAGAACTGACAGGCTTTTGTTAGTGCAGTGAAGACCTCTAACTTTTTAGCCGGATGAGCGCGAGATGGAACGCTACCGCGCAGAACCTTAAGTGCACACTCACAAGCGGTTCGAGACGCGAACAGTTTATTTTGTGCAATGCTCAGTTGCCTGTCTGATGACCCGTTATTGTCCATTACAAGCGCAATACTGGAAGCTCGTCTTGTGTGCGACTGCTTTTTATCTGTTTACGAGGCACATACACGAAATGATGCGGGTCATCGGGGAAAATACATGTGCGAAACCTACAGTTATCGGGTGTCGATTGTTTCAAGTCAAGTAGAAGATAGCCATGCGGAGCGGAGGTAGCATTGTGATAGGCCTCTTGTAAAAACCGAGGGTTTTCGGGATATATCTGACGTGCTAAATGTTGTATCTGAGCGCGATCACGAGGGTTCTTGAAAACAACTATGTAATTGGCATTCAGAGAAATATCTCGCTGACCGTGACCCTGATGAAACAAGTTTTGCGTTATAAAAATAACACTTAAATTCTTATGATGACTACCTTTCGTGAATAGATCAACGACTGCGTTATTCGAGGCCTCGCGCATCAAATCATCGATAATTACGAGTTTAGCACGGGGGTCATTAGCGTAATCTGAGGGCTGAGGCAGACCCTCGTGAAATTCTATTGATTTACCATATTCCGTGTAAGCTGATTGCCATTCAGAATAATAGAAAATAATTCTCTCAAAGGGCACACTGTTCATACGTGTAACGAACTTCAAAAACTTCTTCACAAAAAACGTCTTACCGCAACCTGTAGGACCGCAGATCATAGCGGTCCAGGGATGTTTCCACCTCGTATCCATCCGAGTGAGTGATCAGACTTTCTACTACGCTGTAACTAATAAAGAGGTCTTGGAGCATTTTCCTAAATTATAGATAGTTTATTTATTTATAACAATAACATACAGTGTAATTCTAAAATATTTTCAACTTTTATAACCATAAGGTAGACTACCATACCGGCCATCTTGTCTTCGCTTGACACTCGATGGTTTGCACGATTTTGTTTCGGAGCGCGTTACAACTTGATGAAATGGCGTGCGACGAATAGAGTTGGAACTCAGTACGATCGGTTCTTCGCGTTCACTCATAATGAACGATCGGATTGAGTTAAAATTGATTAACGCGTTGTTTTTAAAATTAAGTGTGATCCCTTTTACTTTACAGACTTCGCTTTCAGTTCCGTCGGGAGCGCAAACTATGAACGAATAAAATTTAGGTCCTCCGGAAACGAAAGATTTAATATAATGCCCCGTCCCCAACTCATCCGTTAGTTCTCCTAGAAGTTGACCTATCGGTGGTTCGTATTCGTTTGGTCTATTTTTGTCTGTCACGTAAATTACCGAGTCCGTATCGCAGTAGAGGGCACGACGATCCAAGCGCTCAAGGTAACTATAAAGTTTCAAACGAGCTTGAGCTGTGATATAAGCAGCTATTACAGCGTTAGCAATGCCTGTCGGCTGTACAGCATCGGTAATTTTCGTATAACTAACGTATAAAATGTTATGATTAACAGGTAGAATTCCTGTGACATCGTACTCGGGGCTATCCAGTAATTCCATAAGCTCCTTACGGGTGGACACTATCGCCGTTTGTGACAAATTTTCGCGCTGGCCGAATTTACCCCAGAATGAATTGAGACATAGCTTAGCCACGGACCGTAATCCGGGGTTTTTGTCTATCGCATTGCGGTCCAGCTTAATGCCTTCAGACTGTTCAAAAGCAGCAATATATTGATCTTGAGCCGCGCTGTCTTGCGAACAGTTATCGGGCCATCCACTGGCTTCTTGTTTGATTTTCAGAAATGTATTTATATAGGTAGCAAAGTGGCCGCCCTCGTTTGTTTCACGCTGAAACTGCGTGATTTGATATTGCCATATTTCATCAACTCTCATCACTTTATACCCACACGAGACAGCTTTTCGCAGTTCGTCTACCACCCATGTTCCATCGAACGTGCGTTCTTCCGGATTTTCGTGCACACACTCTTCTTGGCTCATACTCTCGCAACAACTTCGGCACAGAGCGAATAACAAACGATGATGCATGCGCACAGGTAGGACAGGATGATACAAATTCCGCGGCGGTAATACGGTACATTTTACAAGCCCTTCGACTTTTGACAGGTCTGTGTTATCAGAACCTGTCAAAGCCTTACACTCGTCGCCTACATATACTGTGGGATGACCAACAGGATACTTGCCAAATTTACAGATGTAAGGATACAAGGAGCAGACATCCACATAGCGTATCTGCTCTGTATCGTTTACATCGTAGAGTGTAACCATGTTTTCCGTACGCCCTCCGAAGAATGCGTCCCGTGGATTGAGAGGTTCTAACATAACTAACGGGTGATTTCGTACAAATTCCCTCATCTCACCATTTGTTTCTAACATACGGTCGTACTCGCATTCCCAAATCTCAGTTAGTACGTACCCACCCGCACGGATTCTATTACTCATAGCAATTGTCCTCTCGAAACGCTCATTCATTGATACCCCGTCGCTCTGTTCGCTTTCTCTGTTTATCGCGAAACAGTGAGGGCATCCATGCCAATAGCAGCCGTGAAACTGCAATACGTGCTCCGCGTCCTGGGTTTCGTAGTACCCGTCTACCAGTAGGTTTTGAAATATTTTATTTTCACGCGTTCGACCTGCGTGAGTTATTAAACATCCGAGAGAATGCTCCATCCATACGAGCCATGCGATCGCTTTTTTTGACTGATTATGAGCCCATCTGTAGCCCCCGGTGGGTATGACGCCTATCGTATCAGTTTCAGAAAGTTTTTTCGAAAAACGCGAAAACAAGCTGAAGCTATCGTAGTGCTTTCGTCGAACGGACAAACATTTCCGCTGGTAATGAACAAACGCCTAAAAGCGATACAAGCTCTTCTCAATATTGTGACATCGGTCTTACAATAGGACACTATCTCTTTTGCAAAATCGAATACATAGTTGGCATCACTCAATTCTTTATACCATCCTAATAATTTTTCGCGAGCAGCAGCGTTCATCGTTTCCGGGGAAAAATATTCTATGGGCGGCAATTTTCCCACAAAATTTTGATTTTCAGGCCTATTAAACAAGTGGGGAAAAGCCCCTTTAGCAATAGAGTCCGTTAAGCCAAAGGCTTTTGGTAACGCACTTAGAGGCATGTGAAAGTAATTTAAGCTATCGAGAAATACGAGCTTGCCGATTCGCATGGTAATAACTTTCGTCCCGTTCATTATCAATTCGGGCATCTGCGTCTTTTTTTCGTTGACTAAATAGCGCAAAATGAACTGTGCGTCAAACCCGCCTGCATTATGAGCAATTAAAATTGTGCGTGAAAAATCTCTGTTGTCCTGCATAGCTAATTCCACAAGCTGACATACGGGACTGTGTCTAAATACAAATTCGTGTGTCCCGCAATATTCGCAGGGGTCGTCTATAGAAACGTTATCACAGCAGAATGTGCAGACACGTTGAGCCACACAGAGGTTCGGCTCGTGCGCAAATACAGTAGGATCGCCTTGTAACGGTGTACACTGCTGCGTTTCAAAGTCATAAAAAATGTAAATATTGTTTTTAAATGCTTTTCGTCGAACGGTCGACATGTAACATAAATGATTGTGTAGCTGATCGGATTTACATATCGTGCAAAAACTATAACCGCATACATGTTTCTTTTTTTTCACCAAAGGATGTATCGTTCTGAAACATAGTCTGCATCGCTTAAGTGCCTCGCAAAGCGTAGCGCCTTTTTTTTTATTTCGCGTGTACTTTACTACGGTTGTGCTGTGATGACGTGCACATTTTTCCCCAAAAAATTCACGATTGCACCCTACGCATTTTATTAACTCATTTGCACGGGGATCGCATGGTGGCTGTTTCCAGCACCGCGGACATTTCTTTTTCACACATCTGTGATCTAATTGACGATGTAGCCTGTTACACAGATGGCAAAAACCCGAGCAGCCGACAGCCCCTCTAAGATTTAAAATTGGCTCGTAATGGTGCGAACGTTCGTAATACACAATATATAGAGTATGTTGAACCGAACCGAATATATTCAGAACTTTTTGTGTACCGTTGAATATAGCTTCTTTCTTACGACGGCCTAAGCCCAAAAATTCAAAAACCACAATCGCTATGCCCTCTAATGCTAAATGATCTTGATACTGTGTAACTTCGCTGAGACGACAACCGTTTCTAGGTATGCAAACATCTGCAGCTCTGGTGAGCTGTAATGCCTGCTCTTTCTGCAGCGACCCATTAATCTGTCTAATTCTTTGCCAATTTGCATGCAGAGCCCCTGTTCGAATTTCGCCCCGTTCGGCGTGAACTCGAGCTGCTACGAGTGAGCGCGGCAAGCATAGGTTATCATCGTTTCGTATTGTCAGAATGGATTTTTTTGCGACGGCCTCGTGCGTGAGAGTTTTTCTACCTGTACCCTCGATACCCTTGACAACAGACATTTTTATATTACACGAGTCATTTATATCTATTGACGCCGCACTTTGAGCAACACTGAATATCAATTGCCAAATATCTTCAAACGTAAAGTCGCGAACGGTTCTAAAAGAAAGCCATACGGGACCCTGAGATAAATTGTCGGCTGTAAACGAAATGCCGGCATAGTCGCCACCCTCACAGGAATTAGTCATATACGTTAATAGGTCACGGAACGCTCCCTCGAGCCACTCTATGATATTTGTTTCGGGGGAGGCCTGAGTATTCGCAACGTAGTCTCCTGACCTCGAAGTTTAAATCGCTTAAAATAGCGTCTGATGCTCTGCACTATCTCAACTCGCATCCCCGGTGGTTGTACGTCGCCAAATGTTGAGGTTTTCGTCGCTACGCTGGGTACTCTACCGGCGCCAGTCTGTATTTCTGTAAAAAGGTATTATGAATTAATGATAAACATTTATTGTTTCGGAAATTCGCTGAAATATTGCTAGTACCTGCTGAAGCAATTTAAGTATCTTCATCATCATCAATTAAAGCTGCTACCAATCGCCCTGTTACAAAATAATTCAACTTACTATATTTTCGAAATCTAAATTAAAGTATATTTACCTGTATCGTTATTATCAGACATCAGATCGTGAAACCAGCTGTGATCTCGAGGCTCTAGAGTTTGCGGTATTTCACACTCTGCTATCGTATTCTCCAATAGTTGGTTTTCTTCGCCCTCATTCTGCTGTACTTCAGCGCGTAGTAATGACGCTTCTTCTTCCTCGCCCCTCCCCCACGGTGCGGGTAGTTCAGAGGGTGGTACGAGTTCCTCCTCTTCTTCTCCTACACACTCCGTCCTCGTTAAGACAGGGTTACAGCGACGGCACGCCCACAACTGATTTTCATGGTATATACAGTTTTCTTCATCATCATCATCATCATCATCAGCCTCTGAACGTTGCGAATGCTGGACTTCTTCTTCTTCTTCGCTCTCCATAGGGCCCTCGGGTGTATGTAATTCAGACGCTCCGTCATCTTCACCTTCTAGAGGTCTCGTTAGACGAAGCCGAAATGCTGCTGTAAATTTTGAATATAATTAGCCACTTACACGCTTTCCTTTAATTCTCATACTGTTTCAGTTTTATACTCACGCGCAAAGGGAATATCACGCGGAAAATTTACGAGTGAATGTTCAGCAGGCTCGTATTGACGCATATTCTCTCCATTATCGACTGCAGCTGCTGCTTCTATAAGGGGAGTCTCACACCGTTGGTGATGTTGATGCTCTGTATTATCGGCTGCTGCCTCTATAAGAGGGGCCTCATGCCCCTGCTGGTATTGGCGCTCTGTATTATCGGCCTCTACAATAAGCTCTTCCTCTTCATGAGGAGACGCGTCCAATAGTTCGTGATACGCTACAAGTCAGATACTAATTAATAGTTTATTGATAGGAGGCCGGGGTCACATGCAACACTACATACGTTAACACACTAAGGCCTACCACCACTATATATAAGGCCACTAGACCACTATGTATAAGGCCACCCTATTCGCGAAATTTTTCCTTAAGTGTTTAGAAAGCAAGTCAAAGGAATAATCCTCGCATTCCCATTGCCTATACACATTGAAGTACACGCAATTTCCGAGATGATTCCGTTTTTTTTAAGGGATACTGTACAATTTTAAACTTACCTCTGATTTCTTCGGCTATACCACGGAAGCATGGTAAATCTTCGACACACCGTCGTCGTAATTCATTGAAAACACATGTTAACACCTCATGCCCATTAAACATCCCTCTCTTGTAAGCTTTTGCGAGGACTCGTACTGGCGACCACCATACAACGAATTTCAAACGCCTTACAAGACCATTTCCCGATAAATCGCGCAAATCTCTATACCACTGTTCATTGCACCGTCGTTGAAGTATCGCACTACGCAATTTTGTTAATTTCAATAAATCTATAATACATTTACGTATGGTATGGTCTGACATTTTTCTATTGACAATAGCTCATTACTTCCAAATCGTCCGATAAGCGAAGCGCTACTGCCTGATGATCGTAAATTTTTTATTTGTGAGAAAATCACATTCGCATCTACAGCACCTGGGAATGTGCTGACACTACATTTTGAGGAATCAATCCGCTATGTGACCCTGAGCTATTTGAATCCTCTGGTATTGCTCTCGATGAGGATCAACCAATGACGATCCCCCCTAAATAAAGAGTCGCTCTTAATACATTTAATACTATATGCCAATGACTGTACCTCGCGGAAACCGCGAATTACCAATCGGTACAGTGATTGGCCCTCTCGGGAGACGAAAGAGGGGATCATAGGGGTGGTACCTCCGTGATCAGAATTCGGCTAGCACCCCTCGTTCACGAGTTAGAGGTCTCCGAATAAAGTGCCACACCCTAATTTGCTAATACGCTAATACGCTATGCCAATGACTGTACCTCGCGAAAACAGCGAATTACCAATCGGTACAGTGATTGGCCCTCTCGGGAGAGGGAGGCGGGGGTTACAAGGATGGTACTCCCGTGGTCTAAAATTGCGTAGCAGTTACCGTTCTTGAATTAGGCCCCCCCAAAAAATAAAAGTGCCACACCCTAATATGTTAGCATTCATTAGGTCGAGAAAATCACGATATTTAATTCTATAATTCCTCTTTATAAAGAGCATCTCTTTTCGCTGCACGAGCGCACCTGGGAATGCCCTGATACTGCATTTTCGGGAATCAATCCGTGAGGTGACCCTGAGCGGCTGTCTGGGGATGTACCGATATTAATTACAGTGAAGATGGTTGCTATGCTCTCTATATCCCCTCCTGTTTTTTCACAAATATATGAAACGCATCATTAGTCTTTCATCAGCCTCCAAACGCAACGCACAACTTACAGGAAAAATATAATAATAAGTTCATCGTTAGTGTACGGATTAAATAGTTGTTATATTTATTAGAGCTGCATCGGCATCGAGTGAGTTGTTATTGTGTGTGTACGTGTGCGTGTACGTGATTTTTTTAAATTTTTTTCTGAAAAATGTATCTCCGATATCCCACCACCGAAATGCCCGAGGGCTTTGTGTGCGAAGTGTTGCACGTAGTGTCGGCGTGCATAATAGCCATCCGATTCAATAATTTGTGTGGGTCCTATAAGACCCTCAAAACTTTAATGAACGATTTTTATAAAAACTGTAGCTCGCAGTGGAGGCTTCCCCGCCGGTTTACAGCGCCCGGCACGGCTTGTGTACTGCTACGTAATTATAATATGTATCGATGCGAAATTGTCTATATAGACGATGACGGCTACACAGAGGTTTATCTGGTAGACGAAGACGTTTCGACATATTGCGAGTTCAGGGAGTTATTCAGGCCTCATCCCCTCTTTGCTACCGTTCCGGCTCTCGTCGTGTACTGTGAAATTCACGGACTCCGTGAATTGGCAGACGATGAGACCGTGAATTACGAGGCTGAAAACTACCTGAGCAGTGTAATAGCTCAAGCCGTGGAACAGGCAGCCTCAAATAACGACGACAACGACGAGGACATTGACGAGGAGGAAGAAGAAGAAGAACATAATATGTGGGGATATATTGACGATAATAATGATGGTGATGATGAAGGCTTCGCTGACGAGGACGATTCGGCGCAAGAAGAAGAAGAAGAACAGAGAGGTGATGGTGGTGCACTAGGTGCAGTGCGTTCTAGTAATAATACCGTTGCGTTTACGGCTATAACAATAGACAGTGACACTCCCTACCCCGTCATTGCTCTGTATAAAACTAATTACGGGGATGATAGAGAGGAGATACCGTTTATTGACATAGGGCGTATCATCGCCGAACATTTTAACCGTCAATACGAACTCCTCGACATCATTCTCGTAGATGATGCCGAGGAGGGGGATAACAATATCGCGGAGGAGTGACAAAAGACAGGAGAGTGCGCGAAAAAAAAAGACAGGAGAGTGAAAGTGTGTAAAGACAGGAGAGAGTGCGCGAAAAAAAAGACAGGAGAGTGAAAGTGTATAAAGACAGGAAAGTGAAAAAAAAAGACAGGAGCGTGAAAAAGACAGGAGAAAGAGAGAGAGAGACGATACAGTGAAAGGTAATTTTTTGAATTTAATTCTTTAAAAAATTTTTGAAAATATTTCTTTAAAATTTTTACATATCAGCGAATAGGCGCGACAAAGATCGACAACCCGTTGACGTAATTTTTTTTTTTTTTTAATTTTTACTAATCATTGAATAGACGCGACAAAGACCGACAATCCGATGACGTAATTTTTTTTTTTTTGAATCTAATTCTTTAAAATTTTTAAAATAATTCTTTAAAATTTTTACATACCATCGAATAGGTGCGACAGAGATCGCCAACCCGTTGACGACTCGGACGGCGTCCGCACCGTAGAGCACCTGAGAATTTGCAGTGTCAGCAACTTCTTCGCGAGCTACTGCACAACTGCAGCAACAGGCACTCAGTTCATCGAGTAGCGCGTGTGCGACAACACTGAGTGCAAGACTAATTGTTTAAAAAAAAGTAATAGTGCTGTAATTGTTTAAAAAAAAAGGCTAATAACGATTGGGGGTTCAGTACACGGTTTAATCCGGAACATGATAGGACGGTTTTTCAAGAAGAACAAATAAACCGAACAAACGGCCGACTACAGGTAATTGAGGAAAAATTAAAAAATAAAATTTGCCCGTTCTGTCCTGAAGGAGCTGACCATAATTGGTTGCGCTGCTTCAGGGCAGTCATTAGAGCTACGCGATACCAGCTAGGAGCCAATAAAAAAGTACGCTGCCCCTTGTGTAGGGGCACCGTTAAAGTTCGGGCATTCAAATTTCACGCCGACGAGTGTATCCGTAGCATGGAGGTGCTTCTAAGCATATTAGGCGAATAAGAGTGCGCGAAAAAAAAAGGACAGGAGTGCAATAAAAGGACAGGAGTGTGTGTGTGTGTGTTAAAGACAGGAGAGTGCGCGAAAAAAAAGACAGGAGAGTGCGAGAGTGAAAAAGACAGGAGAGTGCGGGAGTGAAAAAAGACAGGAGAAAGAGAGGAAGACGCCGGGGATGCAGTAAAAGGTAATTTTCTTTTTAATTTTTACATTTTTTAAATTTTTAAAATTTTTAAAATTATTAATTTTTAAAATTTTTAAAATTTGTAAATTATAAAATTTTTACATTTTTTAAATTTTTTAAATTATTAAATTTTTAAAATTATTAAATTTTTAAAATTTTAAATTTTTTATGGCTCAAATAAACTGGTGGTGCACTATGACGCCCCCAAAACGCTACTTATCCCCACTTTTATCTCGCCACTTCAAGCCGAGCTCAAGACGGGACCGAAGTGGAGGGGATAGGAGTGGGGATAGGAGTGGGGGTCGCCATAGTGCACCACCTACTACTGACGTATACTTGGCGGCGTTGCGAAGAAAGCAGGCTTATGACATTCGGCGACGTCATACCAGCAAATTTACCGTCCGAAGAGGTTGCACGCAAGGCAAAACAGGAAACTCGAGACAAAGAGTTAAGGCTATTCAAAGTAAAATCAGTTCTTGCCTCTGTGGGCGACATGAAGTACGGATTGAAATTCAGTGGGTGCATCCATGAAATCGGGTATGACAAGTTTTATGTCATGTATTGGCATCCAACGCAGTTGTTTCTGTACAAAAAGTTCGTGAAGGAAGATGATTTCCCAAGCATTAGTATCGACGCGACAGGTAGCTCGGTAAAGCAAATACCAAAACAGGACGGCTCGAAGAGCATTGTGTATCGTTATCAAGCTGTCTGCGGGTACCGCGGGAAAGTGCTACCTTTATTTCAAATGGTTTCAAAAAAGCACGACACAAATACATACATACCGACCTATTGGATTCGAGAGTGGTTGCGTTCTGGGGGGTCGTCGCCGAAACAAGTCGTTACGGATTATTCGCTGGCACTCCTTAACGCTACTTCTCTTGCATTCAATGACACGAGTTTGAAAAATTACATCGAGAACTGCATCGTTATAGATTTAACAGCTTCGTCGGTGTGTATACGCCGACCTAAGTGTCTTATTCGCATCGACATCGCACATTTAATAAAAATGGTTACGCGTTGGAATTGCTTCGACCACGAGAGTCCCGACAAAAAAGACTTTTATCTTCGATGCATAGGTCTTCTGACAATGTGCACCGAAATTGACGACTTCGTTCGCTTATGCACTGATATTCTGTCAGTAGCTTTCGCGACGCACGAAAATATCGACGATAAAGAGAGTCACTGCTTTGCGGTTCAAAACAGGGTTATAAAACGCATCCAGTCGTATGACATTCCCAAAGACGATCTTTCTAGGGATGATAGTTTATTGGAATTCATTGACGACTTCGATCCCGAGACTGAAGTTGTATCAAGCAGTGCGATCGATAGCCTCTTGAAAAAAATCGAAACGAACAGCAAAAGTATACTAACTGACGGTCGGTTGAATCCATATCACTGCGCCAATTTTGGGTTCCGGCTTCTGAAACTCGCGAAACACTTTGTTTTATGGACTGCGATAATGACTCGCGACGATCCACAAAGTTCAACTATCGGAGATTTGCAAAATCAAAAACGAGTTCAGCACGTTTCTAGCTCGGCTCGTAGCGAGACATATTTTCGAGAGCTGAAACACTTGGTATTTAAAAAAGAAAAGTCGATAAGAACGGACAAGTTCCTCGTCGTCCATCTCCGAAGCTTGGAAGGGACGAGTAAGTTGTTGAACGCGCCACAAAAAAAAAACAAAGACGGCCCCAAAAAAAATTGAGCATTCGACGTCTCAAGCAGTCGCGGAAGTCGCAAAACTATCGAACGATAGTCTCGGCAGGAATTGCGAGACCCGTTTCGAAATCTCAGAAGACGACGAATTGGAGATTACTGCCGAATCAAGTTGTCCCAACACCGACACTTGGAAGACGGACGATACGTCGTTACAATACGCCGAGATCTCATCGGAAAATCCTACGAGTGAAAAGCATACAGTTGAATTAATAGGTGATTCCGACAGAGATGTATGTAAAAGGACGGAAGTCAAAGAAAATTCAATTGAATTAAAATCGTTGGCAATCAACGTAGTTCCCGCAGCAACAAACTACCTAAACGAAACCGAGGATTGGCGTGGCCTCACTAAGCAAACAGAACCGTTGAGAACATTCGTGTCGACGGTAAAGAGCAAACGCGGAAAATACGTAACCGAATGCCCAGATGTTACGATTCTTCATAAGAGACCGAAATTCTGTCGATCGCTACCCCTCCTCGTGAATGAAAACCATTTGGACCCAGCGAAAATTCATAAGAAGATGATAAATGTACGAAACACCAGTGCGTTTGATTCGACCGTGCAAAGTTTTCTGGTCGCATATCACGATTTCGCTCCGTATAACGAGTACATTACCGAATCGACCAACGTCCCGGTATACGAGTTCGTGCAGTCGTTATCGAGCATGGGACCGAGTTCAAGGCTCTACGATGACCGAGGTGTAATCCTGAAGTCTACGAAAAAAATTCAAAACGGAGTGTTGGATTGCAAGATCAACATCGCGACGCTGTTGGAAAAGTTTATTTTACGCGATGTGCCGTCTGTTACGGTAAGCGTTCAATGCCGTGATTGCGAATTCGAGAAATCGAATACAGCTCAGGTCCTCGACGTCAATTCACTGCCAATTGCAAGAAATGGCATAGGTGGTTTGCAGGAAACTGTCAATGACTTTTGTCAGAAGTTCGCGAATAGAACGCGAAACGCGTGTGACCGCTGCAACAGCACGAACGTCGAAAGAAGGTTATTCGGAGGGAAGCATCTCCTGATCAACCTTGAGTCGGTAGGGATCGAGATAATTACCGCAAGAAGTGGCGTATTGAATTGCCGAAAACGGTTTACGCTTCTGGAGACACCAGAAAAGGTAAATCATTGCGATCGCGAGTATAGATTAGTTTAAGCGATCATATTCATTGGTGAGCATTATCTCGCGTACGTCAAGCGCGCGACAGGTAAGTGGGAAGAGCACAACGACCAAAATATGTCGAAAAGAGTCGTTGACGTCAGTGCACGAACGATGCTGCAGCAAAATACCATCCACGTGCTCTTCTCCAACCAAGTTTAGGGTGAATTTAGGGGGAGAGTTTAGGGACAACCGCTCAGTGAATATTATTCAAATATTTCTATCCATTATGCGATTTTTCTTCATTTTACGAAAATTTGTCATTTTCGGCGTTTGAATTCCCCGCTCTTTTCTCCCGCGGGGAATTTCAAAGTCTATTGGTTCATTCAAATTAAAAAATCAGGCATTCTTATTGGCATTTTGGTAAAAGCCAATCAGAAACATTCGAGCTCTCTGACTGGCCAGAAACGGGTATAAATAAGCGAGCGCGAGAAGACTCGCCACCAGTTCTGTCGACGACGCTGAACAGGTGACTTCTTCTTTGAATCCTCCGGGTCCGAAGAGCTTTCGGTGAACGTTAGCTCTACGAGTACTCAATCTTCCCGAACCAGAGTGCGGGAGGCTATCGTCGACGTAGCTTCCCACATTCCTGTACCCCACGTCCATGCAAGTAGGGACCGCGATAGGGAGGTATCACCGACGAGAGCGAGCCGGAAGCGAGTCGCGGACCGGCTACGTGGTGACACTTGTCGGTTCACGATCTCGTGGAAGCCGGACTCTCCGAGGAGGGCCCTGTTTCACGAGTGCCGGGAGAACGTGAGAACAGTTTCTCACGTTATCTCTGTGGGGTATCTCGTGGGCACGGCAGAGTAGTTACGATAATTAAATTTCATGATTTAAAGTAGATTCACCCGCGAGAAATAATTCAAAATTTAAACTCTACGCGCTTCACAAATATTTGTACCGAGAAGAGATGCTCGGCCGATAAAACAGGGAAAATTTGTTATTCTCATCGAATTTCGATGAGTCTCGCTTAAAATTAATTCCTGCGTACAAATCGAGGAATTAAGGGAAAAAATTAAGGATAAATCATCTTTCTGTTTTACCGATATTTCACCGGTAAATTCGAGTATTGCAATTGTCTATCGAGGAAGTCGAGACTTCCAAGATAAAATTCTGTTCTTTCATAGTATTAAGGGGAATAATTGTTCGAATCGTGCTTTTTCGCAATTTACCGACATTCTGTCGATAAATTCGATTATTTCAATTTACTTTTCAAGAAGAAGTTAAATATTTGGTTCACACGAGGAATTAGAAGGAAAATTCCTGTCTTTTCGATATTTACTTAGTTTTCAGCGCCATCCGCGAGACACTAATCAACTAATATTATATTTAATTTTGGGAAAAGAATTGTAGCTTTACGAAAACTCGAGTGTGTTTCACTAGACGTTAAGGCGACAAAAAAAGGTAAGCAACGACATCAAGGAAATCTGAACATTGTATTGCAAATTTTATGTGTGTTTTTCAATAAAAATTTACTATTTCACCAATTCGACAACGTCTAACGATTTTTCGCTCGCCCCGAATCCCTAATGCGATCCTCAAGACCGAGTGCGAGGCATCGGTTAGAGAGGTTAACGTTACAATATTAAACGTGTAAGTTTTTTTTATTATTATATTATTTATTTTAGAGTCGTCATCGAAAAGTAACAATTCAAAAATCCATCGTATTCGTCGGTGAGCATGGTTTTACATACCTCACGTGTTGAGACAGCAGGGAAGCACTGTGATTTGTTATTATGTCGTGAAGAGACAATACAGCGCGAATGTTGCAGCAGTAATATACGATTCAATACTCTTCTACATCAGGGTTCAAAAGAAGATGTTAACGCTGGGTGGGACGTGTAAGTTCATTAAAAAACAATATTTTTTTAAAGGCCGTTATATGAATGTTAAATAATATTTATCTGTAATAAAAAGAAAAAAGACGAAAAAAAACAAAATAAAAATAAATGAAGCCGGATTCCGCCACGTCCTCGTCGTCGGTTTTGGTTAATACTAAGAGCGGAGTTATATTTCATTAGTCGTCTATGTCAGTACGCATAGATAAACATGAAATGCAATATTATGGACATATATTATATATGAAAGCAGCAACAGACATAGGAATGCTGTGACGTATTTTTCCCCTAACGGAAACTCTAACTCAAACTCTATAAATAAAATAAAAAAAAAACCAAAAATCGAAAAGCTCAAACCAAACGGGAGCAAAACGCGAACGAAACTTACGTCACCTTCGGCCGTCCACCCTCGCGGATGCATCGGCGTCCCGGTGGGCGCCAGTTAATTTTTGTTTCGCCGGTATTAGCAACCGGACTAAACTGGAGGCCGGTGGAACGACCTCCGCAGGGTAGATTTTTGTTTCGCCGGAATCACCAATCCGGACTGAACTGGAAGTCGGTGGAACTACGACCTCCGCAACGACAAAACGAAACGGAACGAAAACGGTACGAGAACTAACGCCGACGCATTCGCAAAAGCAAACGGTTGCGGAAATGCACGGTTGCTCAGGATGCGGGTTATGGTAGAAGGGTCGCGATCCGAGGTCAATAAAATAGCACACGGGAAACGGAGGTCGAAACCTCAACGTTACTTTAATCGGGAGCGAAAATTAATATTTTGGCTAAGAAGCCACGAGATCGCACGCACGTAAGTCGCGAGCGCTCAGCCGATCGATCGATCGAAGCGAGGCAAGCGACCACGAGCGCGACACGAGAACGATAACTTCGATAAATCAGAAAAACTCACCAAAGCGCTTAATTTGTCCAGAAGGACCGGGAACTGCATCTGACGATGCCACGAGAACTCACACATATGCACCACACATCGAGAGCGTAAATCATAACGCATCGATCGAATTATCAACTCGAAAGAATTTCCTTCGAAATTCTCTCGAGGACAGCACACACGAAACACACGAAACACACGAAACACACGAAACGACGAACGAACGCGAACGAGACGTGATGCGCGAATCCGAGAGCGAGAGTGATATATCGGGATCCACAGCAACTCAAGCGAGACGCCACGATCACACGACACTAACGATAGCTCGAGCGCGAGAACAATAGGCCGAAGCCAACAATAGCGGGAGCGCGAGAGAGACCCGAGTTACCTCTAGGGCATCTCTCGGTAGACTGATTTGCCTACGCTAATTCATAGTGAATTATTATCATTATTTTCGGGATCCAGATCGATAACTACTGCCCTCTCAACCATCTCATAATTTTATCGAATCAAGAGCCGAGACTATAGCGGTGATTTGAAGAATCTTTGCGTTCGCTACCCAAAGTCAATGCGTGAGATACAAGGCTCTACTCAACTTTAACGCAGCGCAAGGTGTTCCACCACCCTTGCCTGGACCAAACGAAACCTCCGCCTGATCTCAACGCATTGCACTTTCCTATAGGGTGCCGAGTTTGCACCGAACTTTAACGTATTCGCAAGACTCTTCGTCGAGTCTCTCCTTCACTTGTGCTTTTATTTGCTAACCTTTACCTCACCAAGTGAGTTCGAGAACTTCGACTAAACTAAACTAAACTGAATCTCAAACTAACGAACTAAATCTTAAACGTGAATTGACTGAAGTGACTGAATTGACTGAATTGACTGAAGTTACTGAATTTACTGAATTTACTGAACTGAAATAAGAACGATATCGGAAGGAATCGTAATAATTACAAGGAAGTATGAAAGCTAAACTGCAAAAAAAAAATCTCGATCGATATCTTAACGGGAGCTTGACGGTATCTTAAGTCACTGGGAGAGGCAGCAACGCGAAACTACAGCACTGAAATCGGTATTTCTATGCGAGTAACGGTTGTTTTGGTTTTTGTGACGATGATTCCAAAAAATCACGTCACAATGCATGATATCTTATGGAATATAATGATATATGGATATAGTATATGGTCTTCAGCGAATAACGACTATTTAAGATTTGTTGTGTCATAGTTTTATATTTTTATGATTTTTAGTGTTTTCATAACAGTTCTCATACAGTCGAAGTTCCGTATTCTTAAGTCCCCTTAACTTAACTGTTCCCTTACTTTAACTCGTTACCATGGTAACGAATTCCACTAACTGTATTTCTCCTCAGCTTCTTTTCCCCACTCCGAGCGCTACGTGCGCTACAAACGCTGCGCGGCGTCTATGCTATCAGTCATTCTGCGCACCTATAACCTCTCCGTTTGAAATGTTTGAAATATGTCTCAACTCTAGGAATGTGACGAAAAGTCATTTCAAAAATCGAAAAAAAAAAGAAAAGAAAAATGTTATATTTATGGTTGTAAATGAAAAATCAATCTTAACTGCATGAAATATGGTTTTTAAATTAATAATAAAATTATTATTATTATTATTATTAAAATAGAATAATTAGAGTCGAATAATTAATTATTATTCTACATTTTTTCAGAGTCATACACTGTATCTTGTTGCTGAGAAAGCAGTCAAACTCTTTTCACTTGTCGCAGCTCTTCGACCGAAGAATAACTTATCCTTTGACAAGCGACAAGTGAAAAGAGTTTGATGGCGTCTCTCAGCGACAAGATGCAATGTACGATTTAGAAAAATGTTGGCTTGTCGCTGAGAGACGCCGTCAAACTCTTTTCAGTTATCGTTTGTCGAAGGATAAGCAATCCTTCGGTCGAAAAGTTGCGACAAGTGCTTCGCCACTGCGACAAGTGCTTCGCAGCTGCGACAAGTACTTCGCAGCTTTTCGACTAAAGAATTGGTTAGTCTTCGACAAGCGACAAGTGAAAAGAGTTTGACTACGTTTCTCAGCGACAAGCCACAATTTTTCAGAGTTATACATTGTATCTTGTCGCTGAGAGACGCCGTCAAACTCTTTTCAGCTATCGTTTGTCGAAGGATAAGCAATCCTTCGGTCGAAAAGTTGCGACAAGTGCTTCGCCGCTGCCACAAGTGCTTCGACGCTGCGACAAGTGCTTCGCAGCTGCGACAAGTACTTCGCAGCTTTTCGACTAAAGAATTGGTTAGTCTTCGACAAGCGATAAGTGAAAAGAGTTTGACTACGTTTCTTAGCAACAAGATACAAAGTATATTTTCTAAGATTGAGTGTTTATTTATAACTATAAATACTGAAAAAAAAAAAAAAATTACGAATTTTCGTTCACTCAATTTTCGTAAATAATAAAATACGTATATGTACATTACATATCTTTCGATTACACGATATATTTATTTTTCTTTATTATTATTATTTGTTTGTTTATTATTATTTATATTTGTTGCGCACGAGATTCAAGATTCAAGAAAGCGTAAATATTTTTTCGATTTCTGGGTTGTGTTATTCACCGGCCGGCCTTTACAGTTTGGTGCCTATTTGAAAAAATGTAAACTGCGCACGCGCAGCGGTTGCAAGGTGGCTGCGTACCTGCGGACGCAGGTACGAAGGTATACCCCTCTGTTTTGCGACTGCGTCGGCGTCTAACGTTGGAGGGTTAAGGTTTGGGCAAAGAAAAACGTACGCGTGAGTGAGGTGCGATCGTGCTCGACGCAATGCCGTGGGGCCGACCGACCCAGAGCCTCCTCGGCCGACTCTCGTCGCGCTCCCTCTTGGCTCGGTCCCACAACATCTCCCTTTTATTAAATGAACAAGAGTTATTATTTTTCTTTTACAGCGTTTGCTTATACTTAAATATATATATGTGTATGGTTGACAAGAACGGCTTTGGCGAATGAAAAATAGTTACATGAATACAGCTTAACGACTAAAATAGCTAAGATAGAGTTAAATAGTCTTTCCACCATGACGGCCTCGCGGTTTCTCTATGGGGCCTGCTCTCACGCGTAGTTTGTCTCGCTTCGTCATTTCTGACAGGTGTTTCGGCTTCGAATTCGAGCGAGTTATCGCCTTGAGGCGAGTTATTCGTGAGGGTATCGTGAAACTCTTCATTATCCTCATTTTCCGAACGCGCTTCCTCACCGGGTATATCGGACTTTTCTCTGATATGAGTTTGACTTGCCCCTTCTACCATCCTACCCCTTTTTTCGAAACCTAAGCTCGGGTCGTCGATCATCGCAGGACTGTACTCACTCGCCACCGGCTCGGAGTGTTTGTATGGCGCTGGCACAAGGTGAAAACGGTTTCGCCGTACTTTCCCGTTTTTCGTTAGGACCCAATAAGACCTAGGTTCGTCTGCCAGGCGCGCTATTTTCCCATACGTTCTGAGATCGATAACCCAGACTGAATCTCCCACTTTAAGTGGAGATAATTCGACCGCGCGATGTTTAGCATTGTAGTTGTTGCCCTGACGAGTTTTCCGATTTGATTCGATTCGTTTCGATTCTTCTGTTGCGACGTTCGCTGGCAGAAGCTTGCTTGGCAGGATTGGGACGCTGGATTTAATTCGTCTTGAGAGGAAAAGTTCCGCGGGACTGAAACCGTTTTCTAGTGGTGCACTTCTATATGCTAACAGCGCTAAATAGATATCGTCATCTTTGGATTTTTTTATCAAATTTTTCGCCGTTTTTACTGCTGCTTCTACTGCTCCGTTGCTTTGCGGAAAATGCGGAGAACTTGTCACGGATCGGAAACCGTATTGTTCCGCGAATAGTCTGAACTCGGACGTGAATTGCGGACCGTTGTCCGAGCGGACGATGTCCGGGAGGCCGTATCTCGAGAACGCTTGTTTGCAGACTTCGATGACCGCTTTCGTATTTAACGACGAGAGGCGAGAAAACTCGAAATATCGAGAATAATAATCCGTGATGATAACATACCAGTCATCGAGTTTGAAAAGGTCTATGCCGATTTTTTGCCACGGTCTAGACGGAGACTGTTCGTGTACGAAAGGTTGGCTGGGGTTAATTCGGTTTTCGATGCAGTTTGGGCAATTTACAATTAAGTTTTTTAGTTGGGTTGACAGGCCCAACCACCACACGGCTTGCTTTGCTCTGTCTCTGCACCGAGTGATACCGAGGTGGCCTTCGTGCAATCGCAGTAGCACTTCTTTCTGCAGACTGCGCGGTACCACCAAACGACTATTATACAGCAGAAGGCCGTCACCGATCGAAAAATGGTGCTTGAAGGTAGCATACTCTGTTAGCGTTTTTGGCAACTGATCTTTCTCCGGCCATTTGGTCAGGCAGAAATGTTTTAGAGTCTGACACACTGAGTCTTTTTCTTGTTCCGTCTGAACTTTGAATAGCATGTCGTTTGACGTTGGAAGGCTCTTTACTGTGGCGAGTATAAAGTCTGACGTGTCTTGTTCGATTGAACTGTCGCGCGTGTTGTTTTTTTCCGGATTGCGAGACAGGGCATCCGCCAGAACCAAAGATTTCCCGGGACTATATTGTACCGTGTATCTGTATCGCATGAGCCGAAGGCGAAATCGTTGTAGTCGCGGGGACAAATCGTCCAGCGGCGTTGTTTGCAGAATTTGAAGCAGTGGCTTGTGGTCCGTTTCGAGCGTTATGGTGATTCCCATTATGTAATCCGCGAATCTTTCGGCCGCGTACGTCAAAGCTAGAGCCTCTTTCTCAATTTGGGAATAGCGCTGTTCGGTCGGAGTTAGAGTGCGCGAGCCGTAGGCGACAATCTGCCGCTCTTCGCTACTGCCCTGCAAAAGAACGAAACCAATACCGTAGCTTGAAGCGTCTGCCTGAATCCAAATTGGTTTTGAATATTCATACAGCGCCAAGACTGGGGCCGTCCCCAAGAGTTCTTTTATTTTCCGAAATGCGTCCGCTTGCGGTGTATCCCAAACGAACGCTGTATTTTTTTTTAGAAGAGAGTTTAGGGGCTCGAGGATAGTGGATCGGTTTGGAATGAACTTTGATGCGAAGTTAAGCATTCCGAGAACTTGCATGAGAGCTGCTTTGTTCGTAGGCTCCGGAAGATTTTGGATGGCGGATACTCTCTCTGGCAAGATTTTTATACCTTCGGACGAGACTAGGTGTCCGAGAAACTGCACCTCTTGCACACCTAACTTACATTTAGCTTGGTTTAGGGTTATTCCTTCTTTGCTAATTCGTTTTAAAACTTCTCTCAGAGTCGCGTCGTGTTGTTCGATTGATTCTCCGTGAACCAATATATCGTCCATATGGACTATAACATTTTCCATATCGTCGAAGATTCTCGAAAAAACCTCTGCGAACAAATCCGGCGCGGAATTGATCCCGAATGGGACTCGTTTAAATCTGAATCTACCGAACGGTGTTATGAACGTTGTTAGAGGTTGACTCTCTTTGTCTAACTTGAGCTGATAAAAACCGGATTTAGCGTCGAGTTTACTAAAGTATTTAGCTTTGCTCATGCGAACCAGTGAAATGTCGACGTTCAGGATCGGAAAAACGGGTCTGAGAATATTTTTGTTGATTTGTGTGTAATCCCCGCAAACTCGAACTGATTCCCCTTTCGGAATACATACTATTGGGCTACACCATTTCGATGGCTCTTTTACCCGCTCGATTACACCATCTTTTTCCATCTTGCTCAGCTCGTTTTTCAGTTTGGGAATCAATGGTATTGGGACCGTACGCGGGACCGTCTGATTGAAAGGAATAGCATCGCGTTTCAAGTGAATTTTAAATTCCTGCTTGAAGTTTCCGAGGCCTTCGAAAATTTTCGGAAATTCCCGCTCAATATGAACTGACGAATTGCAAGAGGCTTGTAGCGGACCCATTATACGCACGAGATTGAATATTTTTATCGCGTCTTTGCCGAGGAGGTTTTTTCGGAGGTTTCTTATTACGCAACATTGTACAGGTTTCGTAATACTATTGATTTTTATCGTTACGGGTAACATACCGGCTATATCTAAAGGTTTTCCGTCGGGGCCTTGTACGTTCATTTTTTTCGGCATTATCTTACCGAGTTCGCTTTCTGGGACGTCGGAATATCTCAAGCAGGTTACATCTGCTCCCGTGTCGATGTGGAAACTCCTACTCTGCTGAAACTCTCCTATGAACGCATCCACGTCGAAGTTATCGGTGTTTTCATTCTGAGTGACGTTCCCGAGGCAGTAAATCTTCGAGTCTTCTTCCCCATCAGCCGGATTATTCGTTGAAGCTTCCCGCGTAGAAAAAATTAGTATGGGATTGACTCTGGGAGGACGATGGGCGAGAGGCTGGGGTTTGTTTGGAATTGAATCTGGGAAGCACTATGGGCAGTCATCTGGGTTTTGGGACCCGGCTGGATGGTTTCCCAGACCTTTTCCCATAGCTTCAGTGGACGGGGGGAATCCTCGTGCAATCAATCCCATACGCTTTTCCAGATTCTCTCCCAGCCGTCGCATACGAACGGGGATCCTCGTGCAATCAATCCCATACGCTTTTCCAGATTCTCTCCCAGCCGTCGCATACGAACGGGGATCCTCGTGCAATCAATCCCATATGCTTTTCCAGATTCTCTCCCAGCCGTCGCGTACGACCGGGGGAATCCTTGCGCGATCAATCCCATACATAGAATCCCATGTTATGTGTAAGTGAAAGAAGATGAAAAAATAGATTTTGTCAAATGGAAGAAAAAAATAAAAAACGAAAAAATATGCCTAAAACCAATTTTTTTCGACGGATATGAGTTCCCCGAGCAAAGTTAAATGCTGCTATACGTAATCGGCGTTTGAAATTCGATGTAGGTCCCAAAAATATTGTAAAGTATTGGATGAGTTTAACATAGATCTTTTAATTTATCTATCCAAGCTTTTCCCAGTACATCACATTATTTTTGGGGCCTTAAATGAAATTTAACCGCCGATTATGTACTACAGCGCTTAACTTTGCACGGCGAAATCATATTCGTTGAAAAAAAATTAGATTTGAGCATATTTCTTCGTTTTTCATTTTTTCCTTCCATTTGACAAAATCTATTTTTCCTTCTTCTTTCATTTACACATAATAAGGGATTCTATGCATGGGATTGATCGCGCGAGGATCCCCCCGGTCGTACGGTACGGCCGGGAGAGAATCTGGAAAAACGTATGGGATTGATTGCACGAGGACTCCCCCCGTCCACTGAAGCTATGGGAAAAGGTCTGGGAAACCATCTAGCCGGGTCCCAAAACCCAGATAACTGCCCATAGTGCTTCCCAGATTCAATCCCAAATAAATCCCAGACTCTCGACCATCGTTCTCCCAGAGTCAATCCCATACTAATTTTTTCTACGCGGGTTGTGAGAGATTTACTGACTTCGATCGACAAACTTTGTCCCAGTGGCCTGTTTTTCCGCAGCCGCGACATTTAGAGGTAATCGCAGGGCACTTGTTGTTTCTGTGGAACTTCAGGCCACATCTCGAGCACTCGGTAGTCCGTTTATTCGGCGTGGCACCTTGGCCGCTCGCTGCAACGTTTCTTACGTTGTCGATCTCAATAACTTCTGGTGCTGTCGGCAGCAGTTTAACCTGTCGGCGTTGATCTTCGGTTTGACGAGCTATAGTGACCGCTGATTCTAGGGTTAGGTCGGACTTGAGCTGCAGGCGTTCCTTCGTTCGAGCGTCGGCTAACCCCATGACAATTCGGTCTCGGATCAACTCTTCTTTGAGCTGGCCGTAGTTACATTTTTCCGCCATTACGTGCAGCGCTGTCACGTAATTGTCGACTGTTTCTCCGACGAGCTGCGATCGAGCGTTGAATCGAGAGCGCTCGAAGACGACGTTTTTTTTCGGCTCGAAGTAATCTGAAAAAGCTGTTAGCACCTGTTCGAAACTTTTATTCTCCGGATTTGGCATCACTTGAGCGAAGATTTCTTCGCTTTTTTCTCCCATTGCGTACATCAAGATATCGATTTTCTCCACCGCTGTTTTTCCCGACAAATTCGCCACGTTCAAATATCTCATGAAACGTTTTTTCCAGGTGGGCCATGTTTCTGGCTTTTTAAAATCGAAGTTATTCGGTAGTTGGAGGATGTTAGCCCCTGCGGCGTTGCCTTGGATGGCAGGCTGTCCGTCGGCCATATTGCTTGGCGGCTCTCACTCGGCTTTGCGCGGTATATTGCGACCGTCGTTTTGCTATCTTGTAGCTGCTGTCGATGAGTTTGTTGTTCCGCGCTGCTTCGAAATAATCGTGTTCTTCTACCCCACACTTAGCACCATGTTTTGCGAGTGCGTCGGCGTCTAACGTTGGAGGGTTAAGGTTTGGGCAAAGAAAAACGTACGCGTGAGTGAGGTGCGATCGTGCTCGACGCAATGCCGTGGGGCCGACCGACCCAGAGCCTCCTCGGCCGACTCTCGTCGCGCTCCCTCTTGGCTCGGTCCCACAACACCCTCGTTACCCCTATTCGCAACAACGGACCGAGAGTAGGGACGATAGGGGAAATACAGAATAGGGATCGGGTCCGGTCCCGTCGAGTTAAGAATACGGAACTTCGACTGTAACTGTTTGCCTAGAGTTGCAGCATGGAGTATATAGATTTTTTTCACTTTTGGAGGAACTATGAAAAAAGTAAACTTGATTACACACAACTACCAACTATTTAAGAGGGATTGCATCAAATATAACGAGTTTGTCGTTTTTTCAATTTTTGAGGAACTACAAACGATTTTAGACTCGCAGCTTTGAGTCTATCGACGCTACGTTAATTCCGGAATAACTACAAACGAAATTGACTTCACTACAAACAACTACAAACGATTTGAACGCCAGAGCTTGAAATATATCGACGCTACGATCATTCTGGAGGAACTACAAACAAAAATGACTTCACTACATACAACTGAAAACTATTTTAAAAACAGATCCGATTTCAGAGGTCTACCGTGTGACATTCTACGGAGAAAAAGTCCCTAGGAATTTTCGCCAGGGGGACGTCTTCTTTGGAGGACTTTACTGACATTTTTGGATAGTCGATTCCACGCAAAAGGAGACGGGTCTTTTTTTTCGAGGACTTTTTGGCCGTCTCCACATGTGCTAGGGGTATCGAAAATACGACAAGCGTGTCGAAAATACGAGAAGCGCATGCGCATATCGGTTCGTTGTCCTTTCGTGTCACGGTCGGCCATACATAACCTGGCACTTCGTGCATTTGTTACAAAAAATATTATGCGATGCCCCTGAGCCCTCTGCTGTCCCTTTGAGTTTGCCGGCCATTACGTATCTCGTATCTCGTATCTCGTGTAAAAAAAAAAATTGGCGTTCCAATGCTAGTGGTTTATTGTGACGCTTGCAAACACCGGAACGCCAATTTTTTTCAGCACTTTTTGTGCAAAAAAAAATATATATTTTTTGTTATATAGAATCTTTATTTTCCTGTTATGCTTGGCTTATAAAATTTTGTTCATTTTTTTTTTAAACAATATTTGCAAATCGGATTTTTCAGTACTTGGCGTACCTTTTTTTTTTTTTTGAAAAAAATATTTTGGGAAATTTCACTTCTTTTTGAAAAGCTACTATTTTTTTGTAATTTTCCCTTTAAAATTAATTTCGAACTTAGAAAATTTAGATCGAACAAAATTAATTCTATATGTAAAACCGGGCGAACGGCACGTCACATATTCCACTTGATTGCCGGTTATGTTGTTCGAGATCGCAAAGAAAAATTATAATTGATATAAAATCACACGTATCTCGTAACGTAACTCGTAATTTTTCTTTTTTACTTCGCGTCGAGACACTAAACCACGATACGCAATACATAATTATTATTTTCGGAAACACTCAAAAAAATGTTCACGCCGCAAAAATACGTGCCGACGATAAGAACTGTCAGCTGAGCCGGCTGTGGCGACGAGCGCGCCACCGCGCGAATTTTTCTATGAACTTATGTAAACGTAGACGGCGTATAACTTTGCCACCGACACCAGCTGACAGCTACGCCGGCTGTGGCGACGCGCGCGCCACCACGAAATTTTTCGATGAACTGATGTAGACGCAGACATATATATACGGGACAGGACACTTTATAATCGTTTGGACCCTGTGAAATTCCCGACCTCGAGATCTCGAAATAGGCTAAACCAATTGAATGGTAACTAGGCTCTTTCGAAAGATTGACCCAAAATTACATTATAAAAGTGTCCATGAAAATTCGATTCGTTGTCTTATTGCGACGATATATCGATCGAAAGTTCAACGCACTATACACTTCCGGTATATTGGCGTAGGTTACTCTTAGTAGCGGCACGCCTTGTACTGTTTTTTCAGTACTTGGCGTCGAAGCGCTACCGCGCTTCTTGATATTTGACGACTCGTGTCGTATTGTGTAACGGCGTTACCCCGTGAAAGGTAACTGTTGCCCAAAAATATTGTTTGCATAGTTTTCCCCCGATTATTGTGAGTTATTTTTGACAGTAATTTTCCCGCGATTTTCTCTGTAATTTTCCCGAAGACCCTTCATCCCTTTGCTGAGAATATTCGACAGTCCCGTCGACATTTTTCCCTTGTCACGAATCGCGTACGCCTCGCGGATCGCCTCGTGGCAACCCCCGTTAAAGTCTTCGATTATTTTCCCCCGATCGTCCCCTCAACCGTACGACTCGTGATTATTATTTATTCGAGTCATTATTATTTTGTAGAATTTTCTGAGTTGTTTTCTTAGTATTTTTCCCCGATGTCATTTATTAATTTTTAGACCCCCGAGTCCGTCGCCCCGTACAATTTCAACGTCGTCCCCGTTTACCCCCGACATTTTCTTGTCGTCGCGAGGCACGCAAATCGTTGCCGATTGCCTCGTGAGCTTTTCGACGCAGAGTATTATTTATAGTTCGTTATTATTTTGTTGCGATTATTATTAGGATTTATTTGCGTTGATTTTGGCTGATTATTTTCTTTATTTTTTTCTTTTTAGTTATCTATTATTTTCGAGTTATCATTGTTATTATTAGTTATACGATCTCAGTTATTTCCCTTCCCGTGGTCCCTTCAGCATATAAGTTCCGATGAAAACCCCGTTACACCCTGCACTCATTACAAAAAGTATAGTGCGCAACTCGGACCAAGTTGGGGATTGCAAATCGGGTGATTGCAGCGAATAGAAACGGTTTAGATAAATATTTAGATTATAATTTAAAGAATCTTTTTTCTCGCGATTATAATGCTTTCTCGTTTACATACATCGTTTACATTGTGACGAGGCGTTACCACCATCGTTGTAACGTGCGAAATAGGCTATAGTATAAGCCACTGGATCGTCTCTCCCGCCTAGCGCCGATAGACCAGCGAAAATCATTGAGCGCGTTGCTGTCGTTTATGCGAATTCGTTACAGGTAAATTCGGCAACTATGCGAGGAGAAACAGCGTGAGAAGCGTTAGACGAAGGATCTACGTGAAGTGACGCTCGATATTCGCGAGCGTTGCCCCCTCTCCTCACCGGCACGCGACACATCGAGGCTCGATGAGCGATGTCGCGGGAGACGAGGACATGAGTCAAAGGGAGACGAGAGTCTAGAGAAGACAGTAGTCGAGAGAGTCGATTATTAATAGAGAATAACTAGGAGAATTATATTCTTGCGAGTTAGAGCCGAGAGTGGCTGTAGTATTGCTGGTAGTAAATCCAGTATTGAGTTTAAAGTAGAAATAGTTTGCGTGGAAATTAGTGGCCGTGCCGATTTTCCGGGGCAAAATTAATCGCCGAGCGAGGCGTAGCCACGAGGACAGTTGAGGATAGCGAGAGCCGAGTACTTGGGATCAGGATAGACGCGAGGTCCAGCGGCGTAATATTGTAAAGGTAGGCAGAGCCGAATTGTTTCTATTGCATAATTTTCCGTGGACGAGAAGTGTCTCTCCCGGGTTAATAAAGGCGTGTTGTCGATTCTTCGGCCGTGCCGGCCTCTCCGGTAAATAAGTCGAGTACCGCGCGAATATTTTTGCGATTATCTTCCGAGAAAGGAGCTAAGATATTTTGTACTTTTTCATTTTCTTTTATTTTATTTTATTGTACGAAAGATCGAGAAATATATTGTGTGATTGTTATTGTTTTACAAATTGGTTTTGCATGTTATTTCATTCACTCGCGTATCCGAGAATATTTAACAGCTCGTCGAACTGCACCCCTGTCACGTGGGACAGAGGAACGGAACATCGAGAAAAAAGAATCTTCTTGGATGTTGGGAGTAGAAACAACTTCCTGGCGTTCAACGGTAAAGAGTAGAGGAATTACGGTTACCCGAGGGGCATTATTATTGTTGGGCGGCGGTGGTTTTAATTTGCCCGATTTAATTACAACGGCCCGTCACAACATACATACAAATACGTTTACATACATACAAATGTAAAAATTACCGACCAATATTTTTACATCGAAAATTACGTCGCAATACTATATTTTAACCGTAACTTTACAGAAAATAAAAATACCAGTATTGTAACACCACTTCCATGCTAGTTAGACTATGTTACCGTTGCCTATCTAGAAATGGATGGATAGAAATGATGACTGGAATATACTGTATTCAATTTGCAGTAATCACTGGAATGACGTCAGCATCGTCAAATAGGACATTGACATTTGTAGAACCTGAAATAAATTTAATAACGTGGTCAGAAAAATTTAAGTTATTTAATGGAAAAATAAAAGTCCGCATTAATTGTGTAACCCACGCCGCAAAAGTTCTCAAGTGACATGTCGTATATTTTTCCAGCAGTTATGCCGCAAGGGTGGATACTCGCTCTTATGAACAGAATTATCAATTTTCTCGATCGCACAGACATCATATACCATTTACAGCAGTATCTATATAACATAAGACATGCATTGCTTATTTTGCTTTCTCGTACAGAAAAGTTCATATTCATGGGGGTCAGCGCGTGTTATTGGGGAAATCTTCTGTAAAAAAGGAGACTTGAATAAGATTCATGATATTTAGTATTCTACAAATTTGTAGTACAAATCGCGGTATGCTAAACGTGCATTTTGATATCTGTCAAAAAAAATCGTATATACAACTATTTAGCTTTTTCAGTTTTGCCTGAGCGATGTGATGATAGACTGTACGTACACGGAGTCGGGAAAAAGCGAACTTTCAGACGTTATCCAATGACCAGGCAAACTGATGCAAAACAGATGAAATGTTTGGGCGAAGGTAAACAGTCCCATTCTCATAACGTCTTCTCTTGGAGTGTTCTTAGCAACGGTCTGCGCGATGTCAAGGAAATAGCACAAATAAAAATGACGCGAATAGCCTTGATTGATTACATACTTGATAACCCGTAAAAGACAAAGACACGACGCTGAAACCAACTATCAGAAAAAGCATCCACTGGCACGTTGACTGAATATCGCGAACGTACCTTTATTAAGAATAAAAATATATACAAAATGGTCAATTAATGGTTACCTGCCATGAATATAGAGATAAATAATTAATCATGAATTATGATGGAGTGATGGGTCACAACGTTTTTAGCGTTTTATCACAACAAATCGGATCGCCATATTCACAACATATATCTTTGCGTATTTTGTTTAATAAAAAAAAATCGTTGAGGCTGCGCGGCAAGCACCCCCTCCGCCTCCAGTGATAGCTACATATTGTTTTAAAACACTTCGCACGGAATTGAATCCACACCCATACCGGTAAACTGTACTGTATCTGGGTTTGCCTGTGGGCCCGTGTGTACTTTGTATTCGAACAAAAAATGTTGGCTGAGTAATTTTGCTCGCAAAGATACTGTTAAGGGGATTGTTGTACTAAACATTGATATAAAATGGCTTTGTTACCTCCACTCCATAAACCGAATTCGCTAACATGGAATTATCAGATTTTGAGTGACCGGGACTGCCCCATTCTCTTGTACAATTGCATACCATTATCATACTCACTGCAAATTAAGTTTTTTCGTGTCGCGGGTTCGGGGGAAGCTTACGACGTGACCCAAAGCTGTCTTATTCAAAGGGTTAAACAATGAACAATATTGGCGGATGGTTTCATCACTTACTCCAGGAGATTCTTGTGTCTCTTGATACAAGACACAATATTATGGAAAAAAACATCTGCATGATATTCAGGATGGAGTATAACTTCGTCATTTGCGGCATCATTCTGTTGTATCATGTCTTCCAGATCATATCTGTAGAAGAAGTACACCAAAATTGGATAATTAAAGAGTAAAGTACAATACAGTCCACGCTCCGTATTCTTAAGTCCCCTTAACTTAACTGTTCCCTTACTTTAACTCGTTACCATGGTAACGAATTCCCTTAACTGTATTTCTCCTCGGATCCTTTTCCCAACTCTGAGCGGTACGTGCGCTACAAACGCTGCGCGGCGCCTATGCTAATAGTCATTCTGCGCCCCTATAACCTCTCCGTTTGAAATGTTTGAAATATGTATCAACTCTAGGAATGTGACGATTGTGGAAAAGTGTACATACAAGAAACATGTATTTGAAATAAAAATCAGACGGTAAGTGGAAAATAATTTGAAAGTTTCATTTACAACAATTATAATAATTTAAACATTTAAATATTATAACTTTTAAATATTATAATTTAATCAACAAGATTATAATTTTTTGAATTCTCGATCGTATTTTATATTTAAAAATTTTTTTTATCGAGGATTTACAGTTAACAAAATTATTCCGGTGGGTCCATCGAAAACATTTTCACCGTGACAATTTGATCGATGGTAAATGCTTGAAATTTTTCAAGCATCTCCAGACCTTCCGCTGAGGCGTTCCAGCGAATTTGATACCGCGTCGCAAAGTTCTCAACATTTTGATGGGCCTCTTTCGCTGTTAGCTCCGGAAGGACTTCGTTATTGTTGGCCTCACCATCTTCATCGGTGTGTGCATCGGGGTCTTCACTTTCCTCCAAGTAAGTCTCCGATAGGATTTCTGCATCGGTCTTTTCTCTCCATCCGCAGTCATTATCAATTTGGAGCCATCGGTCGGTGTCCTCCATTGTAATTCCTTCGTGTCCAGGAATTCTAGATGCAAGGTGGAAAAATGTCTCTGCTTGGAGATTAATATCGATGGATTCAAAGCCGGTGCCAACTGGAAACAGGTTTTTCCATCCGTTCCTCACATTTGCCGCTGTGACATCCTTCCATGCTGAGGCAATAAAATTGTAGCATCGAAGCATATGAAGAGAACTCAGCAGCTTTGTGACGCTCTCAAAGGAATTTTCAGTGAGTACAAGGCGCAATAGATTTTTTTTATACATTTTTTTTAATTTCTCAATTATTCTCTGATCCAAGGGTTGTATTAGCGTAGTTACGTCTGGCGGAAAATATTTAACGATGCACTTATCGTTTAGTGCATGAAAGTGTTCCACTGGTGGATGACTCGGTGCATTGTCAAGAAGAAGAACACACCTCGCCTCCGCACCGTGGACACGTTCGATTTCGGGAAGGAACACCTCGGTGTACCACTGTGTGGTGAGTTCGCGGTTCATCCACGCACTTTTTTGTCCTTTATAAATAATGGGAAGAACCTGGATGTTTTTAAAGCATCTCGGCTTTTGCGATTTGCCGATTACCATGAGTGGCACTTTATGTGTTCCACTAGCATTTGCACTAATCATTACTGTTACGCAGTCCTTCGCTAGCGTGCGGCCTGAAGCATTTTTTTCGGCAGATGTTACGAAAGTTTTGTTCGGCATCACCTTCCAGTATAGCCCAGTTTCGTCTGCATTATATACCGTGTCTATACCATACCTATTTTCCGTAAGATATTTTGAAAATTCTTCGCAAAACGCATCGCTGGCTTCCGTATTTGATGAAAATTTCTCTCCCTGAATCGTTAAATGTTTAATTCCGTGGTATTTTTTAAACTTTTGCAAAAATCCGTCGCTCGCCTTAAAAGAACTTGGACCATTCGGTTCTTGGTTAAAGAGGAGGGCTTTTTCTTGTAACAAAGGTCTGCTGATGGGATCACCGATGGAGCGCTTTTGAACGAACCACTGGTAAAGACATTTATCCAATTGGGACTCTTCCAGCCCCGAATATCGCATCCTTTTGTTACTGTTTCCCCCAGCTTCATCAATTGTCCTTTTTTTATGCAAAATGTTTTCTCTATTTTTTTTATCCAGGTGACCGCCGATTTCGTTATTTGGAATTCAGTCGTAAGATTCGTGCAACTTTCGCCAGCATCCAATCGGTGCAATAATTGAAGACGTTCATCGATCGTCGAGCGTTTTGATTTTTGTCTTTCGACGTTCTTAACGTTCATCTGTAACTTATCAAATTGAATTGTAATTTATTATGACTCAGCAAATATAAAGGGAACAGTCACTTAAAAAATCGCAAAAAAAAAAAAAAAATTTAATATTTATGGTTGTAAATGAAAAATCAATCTTAACCGAATGAAATATGGTTTTTAAATTGTTATTCTACATTTTTTCAGAGTCATACATTGTATCTTGTCGCATAGAGACGCAGTCAAACTGTGTTCACTTGTCGCAGCTTTTCAACCAAACGATTATTTATCCTTCGACAAGCGACAAGTGAAAAGAGTTTGATGGCGTCTCTCAGCGACAAGATGCAATGTACGACTTAGAAAAATGTTGGCTTGTCGCTGAGAGACGCAGTCAAACTCTTTTCAATTATCGTTTGTTGAAGGATAAGCAATCCTTCGGTCAAAAAGTTGCGACAAGTGCTTCGCCGCTGCGACAGGTGCTTCGACGCTGCAAGTGCTTCGCAGCGTTTCGACTAAAGAATTGGTTAGTCTTCGACAAGCGACAAGGGAAAAGAGTTTGACTACGTTTCTCAGCGACAAGCCACAATTTTTCAGAGTCGTACATTGTATCTTGTCGCTGAGAGACGCCGTCAAACTCTTTTCACTCGTCGCATGTCAAAGGATAAGCTATCCTTCGGTCGAAAAGCTGCGACAAATGAAAAGGGTTTGACTACGTCTCTCAGCAACAAGATACAAAATATATTTTCTAAGATTGATTGTTCATTTATAACTATAAATACTGAAAAAAAATAATATTACGAATTTTTCCAGTCACTCAATTTCCGTAAATAATAAAATACGTATATGTACATTATATACCTTTCGTTTACACGATATATTTGTTTTTGTTTATTTATGTATTACTATTTATATTTGTTGCGCACGAGATTCAAGAGTCAAGATAGCGTAAATCTTTTTTCGATTTCTACGTTGTGTTATTCACCGACCGGCCTTCACAGTTTGGTGCCTATTTTGGAAAATGTAAACTCCGCACGCGCAGCAGTTACAAGGTGGCTTCGTACCTGCGGACGCGTGTCCCCCTCGTTACCCCTATTCGCAGCAACGGACCGGGAGTATACGGACGATAGGGGAAATACAGAATAGGGATCGGGTCCGGTCCCGTCGAGTTAAGAATACGGAGCGTGAACTGTATTACAAAAAATGTTTAAAGTATCTATCACCTTAATACTTCAAACATTCCGCAAGCATGTTGTGCAATAGCCATGTAGAAAACATCAGTGGCCACGAGGACTGTTAGGACAATAATAAGACCCGGACAAAGATGACAGAATATCAACCAGAAGTACTTGTCCGGATCGATCCCGTAGTCTGCTGGAAACATATCTATTCTATTTCGTGAGTGATTCAATGGTGCTACTACGTCCAGAATTTTCGGCACTAATGGCGTCAATATCCAACCGATCACAACCAAGGCGGACTCTACTGTAATTACATGCGTAATTTACAAATTTTCATTAGATCATTAACTAAAGCACAATCAGGAAATATCATTTGTACAACTAACTGGTATACGTTTGTGTGTAGAGTCTCCCTAACTTTCCGTGTTTTTGAAGAATTTTAAGTTTCGGCGATGTTCTCAACCGTTCCCAGTCCATTCTCGTCTTATCCAGAATTTTTTTGATCTTCAAGATACAAGATACAATATACAAACCACAATACACGATACACGATTTAGAATACAACATTTTCAATTTCAATAGTTTCATGTGCTGATAAAGTAGCACTATTTCCGTTTTTTTCTCACTTGCAGTGAATAAATTTGAGAATTCGTTAGCATCATGAGACAACATGCATTCGCCATCAGTGGAACGGCTGTTGCAACAAAATGATCCAATTTACCCCATCCAAGGAACAGCGCCCGCGTCTAAATACAATGAGTTGATCCGTTAAGATAAAGAGAGTAATAAGACACACAAGAAATATATATAACACAATATTAGACGAGACAAAATAACACGAACCCAATATTATAATATTATATTTAAGGGGGCTGAGTCACCTAAAAATTATTTTTTTATTTTTATTTTTTTATTTTTTTTTCTGAATGTACATGCGGTGTACTACATACACACCAAATTTTAGATCGAAATTTAAAAAATTACCGAAGTTAGAAGCATTTTAGTAGTGTTAGAAATAAATAATGCGTGAAAAAAAAAATTCCGAAATGCAACACGAACAATGCCGGAATACCGCATCTCCGCATGTTTTTTTTTCTTCTAATAAGAAGAATAAGAAACATCGAGAAAGGAACATAAAAAAAACAATCGATGTCGAAACTGCGTTCGGTAGGTAACGATTTACCGACCAAAGGGTCGTTACGTCTAATCGATGCGACTCAGATTATCGCCGCTACCGCGCTTTGTTTTGAGTCTGCGATACACCGGCGTAATGTAGCAGCGATGATTTTTACTCGATTGTGTCAATCGGGTAAAAAACTGAGCTTGTAAACTCAGTGTATTAGTTATATGTCAGTGTTTACAGTTTTTCCGAATGAACGAAATATATTCTGTATTTTTGCCCGCAATAGTGTAAAAATGTTTTTCACAGTGACAGTGTCGCAAAGCGAAAAGTCTCGCAGACTTAACCTCTTTTTTAAACGTCAGATTTGACGTAAGAGTATATTTTCTTATGTGTTAAACATTTTTTTTGCATTTACGAGATTTGTGAAGTGAAAAAAAAAAAAACCAAAAAAGAAAATCTGATTTTTATGTGATAGAAAAAAAAAGTGGACATTTTTATGTGACAAAAAAAATTTTTTAATAATTTTTTTTATTGCGGATCACCCAAGTTGGTTATTTTCATTAATCTGTGAAATTCATTTTTTTCCATTTTATTTTTCTTCGCTTGCCGCAGGTTTCAGAGAGAATGGCCCCACCAATTTTGGATTGCGACGGCTTATTTTCTTCGTAACAGTCAGTGTTACGGAACGAGTGCGGGAATTTTTCATGCGATCAAAAATGGATTTATCGCAAGCCATTATGTGAGTGGTTACGAGACAAAAAGTGGAAAAAGTGAATTTTTTGGTAGTTTTTAACTCATAGCTGCGCCAGCGAAGCTTCAAAAAAAATCCCCGCACTCGTTCCGCAATAAACTGTCTAACGAAGAAAATAAGACATCGCAAGCAAAGATTGATGCTTTCGTTCAGTCCGAAAGCTGCGGCAAAGGAAAAATGTTTGACCATTGCGCATTACACCGGAATACACTGTAGGTCTCCAAAAAAATTCACAGCGGTAGTCTAACACATATATATTATGGAGGTAAAATGGAATTTTTCATTAAACTTATATATACTGCAAAAAAAAATTGTTACTTTTCGATTTTTTAGGTGACTCAGTCCCCTTAATATTAGTAACATTTAAAAATTAATATTGTTACTATAAAATTTCATTATGCTGACCTGTGGTACCAAACCACTACACCCTACAAGGAATATAAACCAAAATTTTGCGATTCGTTCCCTACGCAATTGATACGGCCACTGGCCGATAAAACAAAGAAGTCGTTTATTAATAATGTAATATGGCCCGTCGAAGATGTCACCCGACCATGAATTATTATTTTTTAGTCCATTCACTGTCTCCATATCGTTTTCCATTATGGTATTTTGGGTTAATATTTACAGTGCGTACTTCCAACGCTATACGATTCTATACGGTACGGTTCAAGCTTCTCAGATACGCATAAACGGCCGTACTTTCGCTGAAATAAAAATATTGTGAGAGAACGTCATTCCACATATATGTTATACTACTATATCTGTAGCTTACACGTTTTTACAATGTCTAAAGTTAGAACTTTTAATAAAATGAACGGCAGATTCGTCACCGTGAACAAACCCGAGGTCGGTTGTACGGTGTATGTTTTACACCATGTCGTAAAAAGCTGAGTTCAGATGTCAGGCAGAACGATTAACGCCAAAAGCTCTACACAGGCGTATTCAAAATTCGTGTAGGGGAGTTAAGTAATCAAACAAAAACTAACTGGTTTATGAATACTACGAATGATGCGAAAAATGAAAATCCTAAAAGTAACATTCCAAATGTTCCGTTTTTCTTGATTGTTTGTGGATAGTTCTATACAAGGCGGCAGTAAATGTACGTATGATTAAAAACCGTATCCCACGGACTCATGCAAATTGACCAACTACGGAGTTAAAACTGCTCGTGCACATAATTTACTGTTGCGTGTCCCTAAACGCCGACAATACGGTGCTATCCGGGGCGATTATATTCCACATTTTATGATCAAGTGACTTCCGGGATCGAAGCGATGGTAGATGCGTAAAAACAAAATTCTAGTGCGCAACGCACTCCGTATTATCAGTGAATTGAAGTACATGGGGAACATTAGAAAAAGAGCGTTGGTCAATAGCTCTAGTAGACATACCGTATCATCATCACGTCGGTGGAAAACCGGAAGTAGTATTGTGGACAAATGAATTTCTTAGTGAGGTCATGTCATGAAAAAGTGATGGATAATCGAATGGCCTGAGTCATAAGTATAGCTGGCGTGCGTCTTTCGTAATATTAGAGTAGTCTGCTATATTTTGTGAAGTGGATTTTTCGCTCCTGTCACAAAGCCGAGAAATATGCAGACCTTTTCACTTTGTCGATAAATAATTGTTTAAAATTGTTCTTTATGAGTATAATTATTTTTTTCGCGAAAAAAAAACTTTTCCAGACATGAGAATATGAAAAAAAAATCGTTTTTCGACGAAAATTTGTAAAATTTAAAAAAACGTTGGAAATACGTCGATAGAATAATCATTAGCAGTTTTTTTTTATCAACTCTAAACAAATAAATCGGGTGAACACAATTAACAAAGATTTCGACTGCGATGAATCTTCGACGGTCGAAGGATAGAAAATTCTTTTTTTTATGTTTGCACGCTTTTTATTTGAGCTATACCGCGTAGAATCAATTTGTGTATTTGGGTAAAATACGAACAAAGATTGAAACGAGATGTCGATTTTTTTTTATATGAAAAAATCATCCCGCCACAGAGTACGCGCGCCGCGACGTATGAGCATCTGTGTATCGTCTGCTACGAAATTGTCATCTGATTCTAAAGTTTGACAGATAGAATAAAACGAAAAAATATATACTCGCGATTTTTTTATTTCTATTTGGGAAATTTTAATTATTTTGGATATTCGATAAACCCTTTTTGGTGAGTTTACAACCAATTTTTTCAGTGCATACGTGAAATGTATAATTTTTATTACGAATGTGAATAAAGTATGGTAAAATATTGCGAATGATTTTCGGTGATAATATATTATTTTCGAAATAAAAAACGCAAAAATTTGTGAATCTGTGTATGATATTTCGTGTTTTATTTTTCACAACCGAAGTTTTTTTTAACATGATGAAAAATGGATTTTTGGCAAATCTAAATAACATAACCTTTGAAGCAAATCTAGTTATAACCACTGTTTTTGGATTATTTCATAAATAAAATTATATTTGTCAGAATGACTCAAAATTTGTTGTGCATAGTGCTTTCGATGCAATGAAATATTGTTGCGAAAGAGAAAAGAATTGGTTTCCAAGATTCTTAATTGGAGCACCGTACGGACATCAGATGTGAGAAAATAATTTTTTTTATGGAAAATTGTGATTAATAAATAGTTAGAGATGTAGGATTGTCTCCAAATTTGCTGTGCATAGTGCTTTTGATAAAACAAAATGTTCATTATGATGGCACCGTACGGACATTTGACCGAAGGCAAATGCAAATTGTGGCCAACAATTTTTTAGAAAAAATACTTAAAGGTCTCAGATTGGTTTTAAAAGTGATGTGCATACTGGAAATAATGTAATAAAAAAACCCTGCGAAGGAGAACGAAATTGGTTCGCACCATCTAAAGTTACAGTGTGATACGAACGTCCGAGAAGAAAAATTCAACCAAAAAGTTGTTTTCATTGCACCGCAGGCTAAAAAAAATATTTCTATTCATCGCAGTCACTTCAAAGTAACTACCCGCGTAGAAAAAAAGAATCTCAGCGAGATTCTTGGCGAGAATCTCGGCGAAATTTCGCTGACAATCTTTCCAAGAATCTCACCGATAATCTCGCCGAGAATCTAAGCGAGATCTCGCTGAGAATGCCGCATGTGTCCCGGACCGAGATTCTTATACAATCTCACCGTGCTTCTTCGCGAGATTATTTTTAACCCAACCGGGACAATCTGCACACGATCTCACCATGCTTCTTGGCGAGATTTTTTTAATCGCGCGCACAATCTCGCCGTGCTTCTTGGCGAGATTGTTTTAATCTCCCACACAAGATCACAGTGCTTCTCTGCGAGATTTTTATTTATCGCTGCGGGGAATCTCCAGCACAATCTTGCTGTGCTTCTTGGCGAGATTGTTTTAATCGCGCACACAATCTCGTCGTGCTTCTCTGCGAGATTTTTATTTATCGCTGCGGAGAATCTCCGGCACAATCTCGCAGTGCTTCTCCGCGAGATTTTTATCTATCGCTACGGGGAATCTCCCGCACAAGCTCACAGTGCTTCTCTGCGAATTTTTGTTTATAGCTGCGGGAAATCTCCTGCACAATCTCGCCGTGCTTCTTGGCGAGATTGTTTTAATCGCGCGCACAATCTCGCACTGTTTCTCTGCGAGATTTTCATTTATTGCTGCGGGGAATCTCCGGCACAATCCCGCCGTGCTTCATGGCGAGATTATTTTAATCGCGCGCACAATCTCGCAGTGCTTCTCCGCGAGATTTTTATTTATCCTTGCGGGGAATCTTTCACACAATCTCGCCGTGCTTCTTGGCGAGATTGTTTTAATCGCGCGCACAATCTCGCAGTGCTTCTCCGCGAGATTTTTATTTATCGCTACGGAGAATCTCCGGCACAATCTCGCAGTGCTTCTCCGCGAGATTTTTATCTATCGCTACGGGGAATCTCCCGCACAAGCTCACAGTGCTTCTCTGCGAATTTTTGTTTATAGCTGCGGGAAATCTCCTGCACAATCTCGCCGTGCTTCTTGGCGAGATTGTTTTAATCGCGCGCACAATCTCGCACTATTTCTCTGCGAGATTTTCATTTATTGCTGCGGGGAATCTCCGGCACAATCCCGCCGTGCTTCATGGCGAGATTATTTTAATCGCGCGCACAATCTCGCAGTGCTTCTCCACGAGATTTTTATTTATCCTTGCGGGGAATCTTTCACACAATCTCGCCGTGCTTCTTGGCGAGATTGTTTTAATCGCGCGCACAATCTCGCAGTGCTTCTCCGCGAGATTTTTATCTATCGCTACGGGGAATCTCCCGCACAAGCTCACAGTGCTTCTCTGCGAATTTTTGTTTATAGCTGCGGGAAATCTCCTGCCTAATCTCGCCGTGCTTCTTGGCGAGATTGTTTTAATCGCGCGCACAATCTCGCACTGTTTCTCTGCGAGAGTTTCATTTATTGCTGCGGGGAATCTCCGGCACAATCCCGCCGTGCTTCATGGCGAGATTATTTTAATCGCGCGCACAATCTCACAATCAATCTCGCAGTCTCAGCGCCCTGCGAGCGCAGATGCTCTTGTTGGTAGGCTCCGCCCCCCAAACTCCCCGAAAAATGTCCCTTCGGGACATTTTTTAAGGCACTCACAGGGGTACACGTAGCGCTACGCGCTCCGTATCGAGTGTATTTACACTTCGTGCTATGCGCTACGGATGAAGTATGTTGATACGTCCCGCTCCGCGTTTCATTTCGAAAGTACGTATGAGGGAAAAACATTTATCAGTTACGTAAATTGATTCATAGTGTTGAACCTTCGTCGAATAAAAAAACTACTTTTTTATACCAATTGATTATTATTATTCACGACGGATATTTCCTTTTTGTTTGACGATAAATTGCCAAATATTGAGACACGAGACAAATATAACGAATTGCATCGCGTATAACTTGATCAAATTAATTTAACGAATCAAATCATGTCTAGTAAAGTCGTTTTATTGGTTTAAAACTTATGACCAGATTTAATAAATGTAAAACAAACACACGAAACATGTACCAACACCAACACGATTACCATTTAGCATTCAGGTCAAATATCCCCTTTAAATCTTTTCCCTTCGATGTTTTTTTTTTCTTCCTCATAATAGATGAAATCAGTTCGTTATTGTCTCTGTAGAAGATCAAAGCATTGTTGAAGAGAAGTTCAAGAATTTTGCTATTCTTTTTTCATTTTCAATGAAATTTTGTCGACATTTATGCATGCTGTAAAAAAATGCTATCTCGAGAACGAAAAAATATATCGTCTTGGTTCCTGTCATGTATTGATGAAGAAGTAGTACGTTACTCGAATAAAAAGATTGTCGTCTTGGATGACTCCGAAATATTTTTTACAATTTGATGAAATTCTTAAAAAAATCGACTGTGAAGGCTCTTTGACAGTCCTCTTATAAAAAAATTCGTTTCTACCATTTGAGATGGATTTTTTTTCTTTCTCATAATCCATGGAATTAGCTCGTTATTGTCTCTGTAGAACAGACAAGTATTGAAGACGAGAAGTTTAGGAATTCGATATTTTTTTTCGTTTTTCAATGATATTTTATTGATAGTTATCGTCGCTTACAACATTTTTTTATAATTTTATTATATATTTTTATATTTTTTATATTGTATATTATAATTTAAAATTATAATATAATTTTTTATATTTTTATTGTATTAATTCCGAAAATTTTGAGATTTGTTGGTTCACTCGCGTTTTGTTCGGCGCAGTGAATTTCTGTTTTAATTTCTTCCCATTCTTGTCGCGAAGAATTATTAATAGTTTTGATTTATTCAGTAATGTCTGATGACGGCCAAATATATATATTGTAACGGTACTGGGACCTAACCCTACCCGGTCCACCGGTAACTGAAGCGGGTAAACACGACACCCGCAAAGGCAGCCGAAGCTCCGCCCACTTGGAACGCCGAAGCGTATCACGGGACGAGATAAGCGCCAACGGCCGTTATTCCCGAAAATCGAAATTGATATAACGATCGAGCGCGGATGACAGGCAGCCCGCGACGCCCGGCACACCCCGGCAGACTCGAAGCCGCGCCCGAATGCGAATTATAGCGCGATTTAAAGCGAAAATGCCGTTACGAAAGAAAACACGAATTCGAGTTACGGATAAATTACCGTTGCATCGGCGTCATCGATCATACGGCCAGTGCCGCAGATAACGGGACTCTGTGAGAGGTATAAAGCCCGAGCAAAGCAACAATCGCTCTCAGTCTTTTAAAACCTAAACCGCCTATACTCCTTGTGGAAGCAAACCCCAGACATCTCTGGCCTTTGTGCAAACTCCTGAGAAAGCCAAATCTCCCTGCAGTTAACTCTATTAATCTAAAAATTACGGCATTGCCCAATTCGAAACAAATAGAAAATAGAATTCACTGTTGTAAGCTTGACCGAGCCAAGCTCCGCGAACGACGGTAGCACAACTTTAAAATGCGACTTCAGTAGGCAAGGTGATAGAAGATTCGATTAATCGAACTGACTAAAGCTCTCGAGCAACCAAAGAATCAAATCCGTCAACTCGTTATTTGGTACGCCCCGTGTCCCCGTGCACCTCTGCCGCAGATAAGGGCGTAACGAATAAATTCAAATCATTGTCTTTCTTGTCCCCGTGCACCTCTGCCGCAGGCGAGAAACTTAATTTGTCAACGTAGAATCCTTCAGCCAGGAAAGCTCCACTGCCGACCGTCCTGGAAGGCAGGGAATTTTGAAAGTAGAATCAAGAATAAACACTCCAGAGATTTCTCTGTTTGGTCGGGGCAAGTCGACACATTACTTGCGAGTCTACGGACTCTTAGCATAGGCGCCGTGACCCGTACAAACACTAGGTAGGCGGAGCGCGGACAAACACAGACCCATCATCAACACATTCCCGAGATAAGTTCAATTCGCGCACTAAAAATCATTCATCCTCTCATAAACTAATGATGAAAATCGGCACCGTCTGTGGACACTGTTGCGACCGAGAACTCTGAAGTTTCTTCCCTCCCTTCGACAGCCCAGAGCACGGCACAATACACTGACAAAAAAACGAATAAAATTACATTGGCGCCTAACGTGGGACTATCGAAAAGGTTGGCGCTATCGATAGTGAAATTCGTAAAATCGTCGAATTAAATTCAGAGTGCGAGTAAAACGGAAATATCGAAAGATCACCATATAAACGTCATGTCGTAGAAATCGAAGTGACATCGCGAACGACAGTAGGAATAAAAAGAAAATAAATAATTCGCACGTCAATACAGCGATTTCCGCGTATCATCATTCTATAAGAAATATAAAATAAAATCATAGCAGAAGACTCAATTTGAAAGCGTCAAACCAATATCGCAAACGGCACTCATAATTAAACGACGAATCATGGCTCCGCCCATATCGCAGTTTCAAGGGGCGATGGCGAAAGTCCCGAACACGTCGTCAACATCGACACCAACGTCATCTATAACAATGACAACGACGAGACCATCCGCGGCGGGAATAGGCGCGAAAGAAACCAACGCGATAAATGCCGATGACTCATCGACTATAGCGTCATTTATATCGTTTTATACGATTCCTCATCCCGGTCAGATCGCAGCCGAGAACGAGGCAGCATCGAACAAACATGCGAATATATCGATAGAACCGAGAATAATTCGCGATGAAATCATAACACCGATAAATCCGCGGAATACACGAAATGATTTAAATTCGCTGAGGGCAATTCTTGAGGAATAGCGGAATTCCAAGGGAAATAATCGAGTACGAACGAACGACAGAGTACGTCGGATGAGAACCCGAATTTCAATAGCGTAGCAGAGAATCACTCGGCGCGAGAGCGCGATAATATAGGTAATCATAACAGCAATGACCGGAACGCTCGCGTGCTCGGTAGCAACTGTCAGTGGTTCGATACAACTCAGGCGTCTAATTGTCAAGGTCAGCAACAGCATCCCCCGACGTCAACACAGGAATCAACGACCAACGCGCAACACTCGCAGAGAGCATTCGCTCAAGAGTCAATGGTTGATGCGAAGATCTGGGGGGGCTCCATGATTAATGGCACCGGTATTCAAGAGAAATTCGTCGGAACCCCCGATTCGTTTTCTCCAGGAATTCAAACGTTACTGCGAAACTCTCGGACCACGATATAATTTTAAGGCGTTAGTCGAGCAGAGCTTATTATATTTAGCAAAAGAATAGTGGACACTCTTGGAGAGTAGTGTTTTCTCATGGGAAGATTTTGAGGAAACGTTCGCGCAACGTTTCTGGAATGAGGGTGTACAGCACCAAGTAAGAGAGACTCTCGATTATGACTGGTACAATCCCGAGTCTAAACAGAAACGGCTTGCGTACGCGATAAATTTAATAGGTATAGCACACGAGTTGACTCCCAAACTGACGGATGAACAAATAATCAAAAAGCTGTCGAGACACTTTACCGAAGAAATTCGCGGTGCGATACTCGCTCGAGGGATATGCACGGTAACCGCGATACTAAACTTTTTAGAATCATTTGATCAAGGAGGCGCGATCAATAGCCAGCGCAAACGTTCGAGAGATCGATGCGAGCGGGAATAGGTCAGGCAGTACAGGAAAGGAACTTAACAGTACAAAAACCCGGAGAGCTGTCGCGTCAGACGAATCAAGGCAATCGCGTAGTCCACCGAAGGAGGAACAAAAGAAGAAACAAGTAATCGGAAAATCACGTACCATCCACGCAATGACGACAGTAAGAGCGGATGACAGTGCCGAAGATAAAACCGAGATCTAAGAAATCGAAAACTCGGAAAACGACGAGGCGTCACTTCAGTAGTCATAGCCCTGAGCATTAATCGACAGCGGGAGTCAGGTGAGCGCCGTCTCAGAAGCATTTTACAAGGCAAATTTCGAACGGTTTAGGCAATGACCAACGCTACCACTAACCGGCGTAACTGACACTTCAGCGACAGAAACGAAAGCAACGAAAGTCGCCCGTCAATTCTACGCGAATATCCATTTCCAGCAGGTTAATGGGGCAGGCACGCTGCTCGTAGTACCAAAGTTAACCGTCAAATGTATCATAGGAATAGATTTTCTGTACAAATTAAAAACGAAGCTAGACTCAAAATATTACGAGTTAACATTTTCCGACCCATTTGATCCCGAAAAAACGTTTCAACTACGATTCGCTAATCCACCAGTAGCCGAACGATAAGCAAACGCGATCATGCGTATGGAAGTAGGAATAAAGGACGAAGAGATCGTTACGGACGCCGAGATATACGAAAAAGCCGCGAACACCGAATGGTTATCTCCCAAAGAAAAAGTAAAAATGCATAGCACTGTTAAAGAAACATAGAAGAGCATTCGACAGGAGACCGGGTAAATTACTAACGTACGAACATGATCTCAAAGTCATCCCGCACAAGTCTCTCCAAGCTCACTCGTATCCAATACCTATCGCGTATTGAGACAGTGTTGATGAAAAAATCGAAATGCTGTCGCTCGGCGTTATTCAACGATCGAAAAGCCAGTACTGTAATCCGGCAATACTGGCAATAATCCGGCCAGTACTGTAGTAGCAAAAAAAGACAAGAGCGGCAGACTCTGCCTCGATGCCCGGAGAATTAACGAAATTCTATTGCCCGACAACGAGCAAATGGAAACGCCTGAAATCCTCTTTCAAGAGTGTACATGTATGCCATTTATGTCGTCATTAGATCTAACATCAAGCTTTTGGCAAATTCCCTTAAGGGAGCTGAGTCACCTAAAAAGTAGAATGTTCATAATTTTTTTCTCTGTCTGAAAAAAAATAAAAATAATAATTCGATTGTATTTTCATAATCTATATATGATTAACTACCTTTTTCAATTTTTTCGAGGTCGAGGTTTGTCGAAGCGAAAGCAGAGATTATCAAACTTTTTAGGCACTCACTATAACAATAGACAAAGAGTGCCTATTGAAATGACCATCCGTTGCTCTTCGGAGTCTGTCGGTGGGGTTACTCCGCAGCGAATACTCCAAAATTTTTTATTTTTCACCATTTGCTTCGATGTATCTCCAACATCATGTGTTGTTAATTTGAAGTGATTCCAATGACTGGTAATATTTTTTTTCGCCCGCGGTTGAATAAAAATACCGTTATTACTGAAATTATCTTCTTAGACGTCCGTATCACAGTGTAACTTTAGACTGTGCGAAGCAATTTTTCTCTTCTTCGCAGGAATGATGTATCATATCATCACCATTGTGCACATACATTTTGAAGCCCCTGCGTAGCATTTCAACTTTTGCTTAACAAAAATAATTCATTATTGCTTCGACAAGTATCCGTACGGTGCTGTAACTTTGGACTGTGCGAAGAGATTTTTCTCTTCTTCGCAGCGGTGATGTATCATATCATCACCATTGTGCACAATCATTTTGAAACTACTGCGAAGCCTTTAATGAGGTGTTTTAAATTTTGTTCTGCTAAATGTCCATACAGTGCTCCAATTATGAAGTCTACGAACCTAATTTTTTCTTTTTCGCAGCATTATTTTATTTTATGAAAAGCACTACGCACAGCAAATTTGAAGACATTCTGACATTTCTTAGTATTTTTATTCTCCAATTATTTTTAGTGAGGAATTATTTTAAAAGGTTATATTATTTTAATTTTCCAAAAAACAATTTTTTATCCTGTCACAAACGAAAATTTGGTTGCGAAAAATGAAATACGCAATATCACACATTGATTGCCAAATATTAATCCTTTTTATTTCGAAAATAATATATTTTGAACGAATATCATTCACAATATTTTATATACGTTATTCACATTCATAATAAAAAAAAAAAATTTCGTGGGTGCACTGAAAAGCTGGTTATAATTCCACAAAGAAGAATCATCGAATATCCAAAATTATTGCAATTTGTCAAATAAAATTGAAAACAATCGCGGCCATTTATTTTTTTCCATTCATTCTATCTGTCAAACTTTGGAAGCCGACGATAATTCGATAGAAGACGTGATAAAGTTTGCATACGTCGCGACATTGGTATTCTGTGTCGGGATGATTTGAATCGAAAATAACAATCTTATTTTTTTCTCATTGTTTAATGTATATAACTTTAAATATTGGGAAACTGCAGTTTACTTTGTTCAAATCTCTACCAATTTTTCGAACCAAAAAAAAAATCAATTTTTACCTCGTATGGTTCCAACCACCCCTCTATTTTTATTTCAATTGTTTCAATATACTTATCTCAAAACAAAATAAAACGATAGAAAAATAAAATTTCTTGAGTTTCTCGTCTGCAATGTTTTACTCTCCGACAGTGACAACTAATATAATGGCAACGGACCCGACAGTCCGCACCAATGCTCGGCCAAAAGACCTCTCGCCCGTAAGAGCAAACGCAACACTGGTCCAAAGGACCAGTCTTCCCTACTTCCTAACACTTCAACCACTACCAGGAGAATTCGCGTAGGATGTTGAGTCGCGAGGCTTGGAAAAACCCTGCTCTCCCCGCCGAAGCGGATCGCTGAACAAGTTGGATCTACCCCTAGGGGAAACGACTCTCTTCGCCAGCGCCCAGCAACACCGAGAGTACAAGACCCTGGGCTGCCGAACGCTGTTACCAGCGGGGGCCACGAGGAGGCGGAGTCGTCGGCTTTTTCGCCCGATCCCGTGCAGGTTCCCGAGAAATACTCAGGTAGCTTTTCGGGGGAACTACTCCCACGCCGGTGTCTTGACAAGTTGCACAAGTGCAACCCCTGCTCCGTCAAGTACACCCCAAAAATGTGAATAAACCCTACCTAACGACCACCCGAACTACGGGTTACCGCGAAGATTACGGACCCGCAGCCCATCACCGAAGTTCCGACACTTCTCGGCTTTGGTGGCCTACGACTAAGGATGTCTCGCAGAGACAGTTGGATGATAGACGTCCGCCGGAGAAGCAAAACCGTAGACGAGACCTGAAACGACAAAAGAAAAGAAAAGAAAGAAAAGAAAAGAAAACCCCCCTACCCGAGGAGCTCCGCAAGCTCCGCCTGCCCTTTGAGCCAAAGCGACTCCCTAGTGAAAGCGCGGAGAATAGAAAAGGCCTCTGGAGATGCCACCAAGTGGTGCGCCACCTCCGGCCACTGCCTCTCACCGATGACCTCCCGCAGAGCGACTCTCTGCGGTTCGAAGTTTGGGCACTCCAGGAGGAAGTGCTGAACGGTATCCAGCATACCGCATTCGCAACGCGAATCGTCTACGAGCCCCAATGTCTCGAGACGCGCCCTAAAATTACCGTGCCCGGAGAGGGCCTGCGTGCTATAGTGGTCCGGACGGAACCACTTAGCGTCTAATCTAGCGCGAATATTCCTAAAGAATTCATATGTGATGCGGCCCTTCGGAGAAGAATCCCAAAGGTTTTGCCACATCACGAGTCCCTGTTCTTTTATTCGCCTAACAGAGTCCTGACCCTGCAATATATCTACGTCGTTAATCCTGGCGTCCAATCCTATCCTGATTTTATAAGTTTCCCTGCGTTGTTCCAGAAGAATGTCTAGTGGAATTTCGCCGGCGATGACGCACAGCGAGGCCCACGACGTCGTACGATACGCCGCTGCGACTGCCAGAAGGGCAGTTCGCTGAGCCGAAAGAAGAACCCTAACATCGTGCACGTTGCACAGATCCGACCATCCCGCAGCGGCATAAGTCGCTATCGGGACAAAAACCCCACGATAGAAAGTAGAGAGCGCCCTGAAACGCAATCCCCATCCCGCGCCTGCCAACCTACCTAATTTCTTAAAAAGCGACCCGACCTTGTCGCGCAAATAGCTACAATGGGTTTTCACTCCCATTTCCTTGTCAAAGTGGACGCCAAGATACCTAACACTGTCTCTAAAGGGAATCGCGGTTTCGCCTATCTTAATAGTCGGATACCTACGTGCCAAATCCGGCTTCGTTTCGCGCCTACGTTGACGATCGGGGCGGGCACCCCCGCGTCTACCTACCGGTGGTCTACGAACCCACACGGTCTTGAGGAGGATCGCCTCCGTCTTCTTCGCGGAAAGCTCGAGCCTAACCTTCTTACTCCATTCGACGATTCTATCTACGACCCGCTGACCCTCGATCTCTACCTCCCGTCGCGACTCGCCTTTAACGAGGACAAGAAGATCGTCCGCATAGGCGATGAAACGATCTCCGACAGTGACAATAACCAGTGAATTGATTCCATCTATTGTAGGGAAGAGAAAAAATGCTTGAAGTGTTATAACCGAATTCGCTTATAGATCGACAGGCCAAGAGTCCTCGCCGTCGAATTCATCGAGAAATTGATTTTTTTATTTTGGACGCATCCAAGACACTACAACTTTATTTGGAGCAGAGTACTACTTCCTCTTCAATACACGAACCAAGACGATATCTATGTTAGTTCTCGAGTTATAATTTTTTTACTACAACAATTAATATCAAGCAAATTTAATTGAAAATCGTATCAAAAAGCAATTTTTCTTAATATTCAGCTCCAATACTTTGGGTCCTGTCCAGAGGCAATAATAAACTGATTTTATGTATTTCAGGGAAGAAAAAAACATTTAAACAGATGCATATAAAGGGGACATTAGACCTGTTGGTAAATGGTAATGGTGTTCGTGTTGGTAAATATTTTTTGTGTTGATTTATACTCATTTAATCTGGTCATAAGTGTTAAGCCAATAAAACGACCTTTACTAGATATCATTTGATTCGTTACATTAATTTGATCAAGTTCTACGTGATGCAATTCGTTATATTGTTCGTAAAACAGAAAGGAAATATCAGTTGTGAATAATAATAATCAATTCGTATAGAAACGAAATGTTTATATTCGATGACGGTTAAACTATGAATCAATTTACATAAGTGATAAATGATTTTCCGCCATACGTTCTTCCGAGATGAAACGCGCAGCGCGATGTATAAACATATTCGATATGCAGCGCATAACGCAAAGTGTAATCATACTCGATACGGAGCGCGTAGCGCGACGTGTATTCCTGTGAGTGCCTTAAAAAATGTCTCAAAGGGACATTTTTCGGGGGGTTTGGGGGGCGGAGCCCACCAACAAGAGCCTCTGCGCCCGCAGGGCGCTGAGGCGCTCGTTTTACTTGTCGCAGGATTCAGACTGTAGGAGTAAATTAATTTTGACTTTTCATAGCTCATTTTCTTCGCTGGAGTATTCATTATGGAACGAGTTCAGAAATTTTTTTTCGACGGTCCCCCGATGAAGCTATCGAATAAAATGTAGGAAAAAATGTCATTTTCACATGACTGCGATGCTCTTTTTCCACGTTTTATTCGATAGCTCCATCGGGGGACCATCAAACGCAATGCTACGGTAACTTTACCGACCAGTAAGCGAAAGCATAGGTACCCCTTCTCGAACTACTACGCAAAGGAGTACAGTGGAAGTGGGGAAAACGAAGACGGACACTTTCAGAACGTCAAATCGCTATTCTGCACCGATATTATCCTGCGCTACCCGGATAAAAAAAACCTCGACACAGATGCCAGCGACTACGTTCTCGGCGCTGTGTTGCTGCAACTGAATGACGATAGAGAAAAGAGCAGCTCGCAAGTCGAACGCTCAAAGGAGCTGAAATCAGGTACTTCACGACAGAGAAGGAATTCTTAGTGATCGTGCGGGCGCTGCAAAAGTTTCGCTCGTACCTTCGATGCTCAAAGGTCATAATAACAACCGATCATGTCGCGCTAACATTCCTACGAGAATGCAAGTTGTCACACGCGCGACTAACTCGCTGGACACTTGCGTGGAGAAAAATATCGTCGCTGACGCACTGAGCCGTCCAATCATCCCGGAAACACAAAATAAAAAACAAGAAGTTTTGATAGCAGCACTAGCCTGTGAAATATCGCCCGATCTCGAAGAACTGCTCGTGAATCTAGCAGAGATACAACGCCGAGACGACGCGACGAAAAAACTTATCAAATCAATCGAAAAAGAAATCGATACTCCCGGATATCTCATAGAGAAAGAAGTATTGTAAAAACGCGTACAAGGCAATCCGCGAGCCGTAATACCAAAAATGGGAGCGAAGACGATTATTCGATCGTGCCACGAAATGTACGATCACGCGGGAGCAAAGAAATGTTACCATATAATGTGCGAGAAGTGCGAGAAGATTTCCACTGCGCGGACTTATATAGAACAACACGAAAACTTATCGCAACGTGCGAGTCGTGTGTTACGTCACGCACTTTTCGGGAACTCTTTTCGCGAAACTTGCGCTGCTCTTCGACCGCACCGAGAGAAGCTGCACGCGTACACTCGCGAGGAGACGGAAGGACTGAGGGAAATAAAAGAAAAAGCCAAAACCGCTGTGTGTGGGAATCGCAGACAGAGGACCATTGACTGGAGAAAATTTAACAAACTTTCGAAAGCGACATCGTCGAGACGAAGTCATAAAATAATTCTGTCTTCAAAGACATAAAAAAAATCAACATCCTCAATGGCTTCGAGTTACTCGAGCACTCCAACGTTTTGTCTGAAGATATAGGACCACGGCTCGATCACCAAAAGCTGAGCACGTGGCCCCGACACAATGCTGTGAAGAAAATTCACTAATACCAGCAAGAAACGCCGGCTCATGTACCTGGGCCAGTCGACATCGAATGGATTGGATTGTTGCTAAGGCAGCAAAGCGCTGTCCTCCAAAACTCACCAACACCATGAACCATTGAGGCTCATAGACACGAGCGCTCGATGGCATCGAAGTTCACCAACACCATGAAGCATCAAGGCTCATGGACACGAGCGCTCGACGACTCTGAAGACGACCAACACCTCGGAGCTGCGATACCGACAGCTTCACCCCCAACCACTATGCATAGGGCCCAGTGAGTTAAAAAAACTTCCGATCTCCTCCGACGATTGCAGCACCTCTCGTGCATCGTTCATAGCCACCCCCGCGAACAATAAGAGATTCCCAAATGTCGCGAATTTGACATGTAGACATTTTCTGATAAAATCACGTATGCGTATGAATATTGGGTGAGTTCGTCAGCAATATTCAAACTTTGTAATCATATTTTTATGCATTTTTCACGTATTTCCCCGGCTATACTTTATTGCTGGGGGTACGTCAGGTATTTGCGCGTTACTCAGGTAACCATCATAAACCTTCTGGTCTTTTCCCATCATAAAAAGCAATTCGAAAAAAAAAGGCCGAATTATATTATTTACGCCTTCAGCAATATCTCGCATTACTCAGAGACTACACATTCAAATGAAAAATATCTTGCAAACCGATATTGCTTTAAAGATAAATAGTTCAATTTATGATCTTTACCAGCGACGAAAGAAGAATATCGAGTTACATATGAAATGTTTTTTTTTTTTCAAACAACTGCCTCTGATAAGTTTCTTCTAAACATTTGGTTGAAATAAATAAAGATAAGTGGTGCTCGTTCGAAGAAGCGATTCTATTCAGCTCGCCGATTTGTCACGGTTCCTAGAAAGAAAACAAGCGTCTCTGCGCCCTGCGGGCGCAAATGCTCTTGTTGGTGGACTCCGCCCCCCAAACCCCCGAAAAATGTCCCTTTTTTTAAATGTGACATTTTTTAAGGCACTCACGGGGGTGCTCCGGGGGTGATCCGTATCGAGTGTATTTACACATCGCGCTAAGCGCTACGGGTGAAGTGTGTTTATACGTCACGCTCTGCGTTTCTTTTCGAAAGTACGTATGAGGGAAAAACATTTATCAGTTACGTAAATTAATTCATAGTGTTTAACCTTCGTCGAATAAAAACATTTCTTTTTTGTACCAATTGATTATTAATATTCAGGACGGATATTTCCTTTTTGTTTGACGATAAATTGTCAAATATTGAGACACGAGACAAATATAATGAATTGCATCACGTAGAATTTGATCAAATTAATTTAACGAATCAAATCATGTCTAGTAAAGTCGTTTTATTGGCTTAAAACTTATGACCAGATTTAATGAATATAAAAGAAACTGACAAAGCATGTACCGACATCAACACGATTACCATTTAGCATTCAGGCCAAGTATCCCCTTTAAATCCTTCCCCTTCAGTGTTTTTTTTCTTCCCCATAATAGATGGAATCAGTTCGTTATTTTATCTGTAAGAAACGAAATCATTGTAGAAGAAAAGTTCAAGAAATTTGCTATTCTTTGTGATTTTCAATGAAATTTTGTCCATATTTATGGATGCTGCAAAAAAATGCTATCTCGAGAACGAAAAAATATATCGTTTTGGTTCCAGTCTTGTATTGAAGAGGAAGTAGTACGTTACTCGAATAAAAAATTTGTTATCTTGGATGGCACCGAAATATTTTTTACAAATTGATGAAATTCTTGAAAAATTCGACTGTGAAGGCTCTTTGACAGTCCTCTTATAACAAAATTCATTTCTACCATTTAAGATATATTGTTTTCTTCTTCATAATACATGGAATCAGCTCATTATTGTCTCTGTAGAACAGACAATTATTGGAGAAGAGAAGTTTGAGAAATTCGATAATTTTTTTCGTTTTTCAATGAAAAGTTATTGATATTTATCGTCGCTTACAAATATCAAATTCAGCATCATGTCATATTGTATTTTTTTAAATTTTATTTAATCACAAACAAGGATAAGTTGCTCGGTCCGGAATAACTCGTAAAATCGACAAATTCAGTGTTTTTCACTTTGTCGATAAATAATTGTTTAAAATTGTTCTTTAAGAGTACAATTGTTTTTTTCGCGAAAAAAAAACTTTTCAAAACGTGAGAAGATGAAAAAAAAAATCGTTTTTCGACGGAAATTTGTAAAATTTGAAAAACCGTTGGAAATACGTCGATAGAATAATCATTAGCAGTTTTTTTATCGGCTGTAAACGAATAAATCGAGCGAACAAAATTGACAAAGATTTCGAATGTGATGAATCTCCGACGGTCGAAGTGTAAAAAATTCAATTTTTATACATTACACACTTTTTATCTGCGCAATAACGCAGAGAGTCAGTTTGTAAATACGATTTCTATGAGAGGAAAGGATTAGAGACGGTAATTTCGAGATATTTGAAAAAACGAATCATTTTTTGAAAATTCGTGAAGTTAGTCTTCGCTTCAAAAAAATTATATCTCTGCAGCGAAAAAAGATATCGACTCTTATCTTGTCTTGTTTTGAAGAGGAGAACATACTTTGCCAGAAACAAAATTAGTAGTTTTTATTATTAACTCTACACGAATAAATGGGGTGAACATAATTGCCAAAGATTTCAACTGCGATGAATCTTCGACGGTCGAAGGATAGAAAATTATTTTTTTGATGATTGCACACTTTTTATTTGCGCTATACCGCGTAGAATCCATTTGTATTTAGGTAAAATACGAACAAAAATTGAAACGAGATGTCGATTTTTTTAATTTGAAAATCATCCGGCCACAGAGTACGCGTCATTTTTCGTATGAGCACGTATGAGTACGTATGAGCATCTGTGTATCGTCTGCTACGAAATTGTCATCTGCTTCCAAAGTTTGACAGATAGAATAAAACGAAAAAATAGATACTCGCGATTTTTTTTTATTCTATTTTGAGAATTGTAATCATTTTGGATATTCGATGAACCTTTTTTGTGAGTTTACAACCAATTTTTTCAGTGAATACGTGAAATTTATCATTTTTATTAGGAATGTGAATTATGGTAAAATATTGCGAATGATTTTTGGTGATAATACATTACTTCCGAAATAAAAAACGCAAACATTTGTGAATCTGTGTATGATATTTCGTGTTTTATTTATCACAGCCAAAGTTTTTTTTGTAACGTGATGAAAAATGGATTTTTTGGATTTTTGGTCTGTGTATGACATTTCGTGTTTTATTTTTCACAGCCGAAGTTTTTTTTTAACATGATGAAAAATGGATTTTTGGCAAATCTAAATAACATAACCTTTAGAGCAAATCTAGTTATAACCACTGTTTTTGAATTATTTTATAATTAAAATTATATTTGTCAGAATGATTCAAAATTTGTTTTGCATCGTGCTTTCGATGCAATGAAATATTGTTGCTAATGAGAAAACAATTGGTTTCCAGGATTCTTAATTGGAGCACCGTACGGACATCTGATGTGAGAAAATAATTTTTTTATGGAAAATTGTGATGAATCTATAGTTAGAGATGCAGAATTGTCTCCAAATTTGCTGTGCATAGTGCTTTTGATAAAACGAAATGATGCTGCGAAGGAGAAAAAAATTGGTTCGTAGAGTTCATTATAATCGTACCATACGGTTATTTGACCGAAGGCAAATGCAAATTGTGGCCAATAATTTTTTAGAAAAAATACTTAAAGGTCTCAGATTGGTTTTAAAAGTGATGTGCATACGGGAAATAATGTAATAAAAAAAACCCTGCAAAGGAGAACAAAATTGATTCGCACCATCTAAAGTTACAGTGTGATACGGACGTCCGAGAAGAAAAATTGAGCCAAAAAGTTGTTTTCATTGCACTGCAGGCTAAAAAAAAATTTCTATTCATCGCAGTCACTTCAAAGTAATTACGCATGATGTTGGAGATACACCGAAGCAAATAGTGAAAAATAAAAAATTTTGGAGTATGCGCTGCGTTTGGCAGACTCTCTGTATCTCTTCTCCTCTGTCCTTAGGTGCTGCTTATTGTTTTTAGTCTTTTAGGTTGCCGGGATTGTCGGGAACGGGAAATTGTGAAGTTTGTGTCTCGTCTAATTTATTTATTTTTTTTTCCTTTTTAAAATTTTTTTTCCAATATCTTATGTCATTTCATAACTAAAACGTGTTATGTCTCCTCTCTCTCTCTTTTTGTGGCTGCCTCCATCCTTTTTTTTCCCTCATTTAAAACTTTTTATTGCCACTGTGAGGAGGGCGGTTGCAAGGTTTATTTACTTATAACTTACTTATAATTTAATTTCTGTTTTACTCAAGTATTCCATAATAGCTTGGATTTGGGAATTCGAAGGATTTTTCACCAGTCCCTTAATACTAATAGGGAAGGGCGTATTGAGCCCTCTGAGTTTCTCCATTAACTGTTCTCTGTCGGCGAAGAAAAGTGGACAAAAGTTGAATAGATGATCAAGGTCCTGGGGTGCCTCTTCGCAGTCACACGCGTTTGATTCTCTTTTTTAGGCACTCACTATAACAATAGGCAAAGAGTGCCTATTAAAATGACCATCCGTTGCTCTTCGGAGTCTGTCGAATGGGTTACTCTGCAGCGCATACTCCAAAAGTTTTTATTTTTGAAGTGACTGCGATGAATAAAAATACTTTTTTTAGCCTGCGGTGCAATGAAAACAACTTTTTGGCTGAATTTTTCTTCTCGGACGTCTGTATCACACTGTAACTTTGGATGGTGCGAACCAATTTTGTTCTCCTTCGCAGGGTTTTTTTATTACATTATTTCCAGTATGCACATCACTTTTAAAACCAATCTGAGACCTTTAAGTATTTTTTCTAAAAAATTATTGGCCACAATTTGCACTGCCTTCGGTCAAATGTCCGTACGGTGCCATCATAATGAACTCTACGCACCAATAGCTTTCTCCTTCGCAGCATCATTTTGTTTTATCAAAATATCACTATACACAGCAAATTTGGAGACAATCCTACATCTCTAACTATTTATTCACCACAATTTTCCATACAAAAATTATTTTCTCACATCTGAAGTCCGTACGGTGCTCCAATTAAGAATCCTGGAAACCAATTCTTTTCTCTTTCGCAACAATATTTCATTGCATCGAAAGCACTATGCACAGCAAATTTTGAGTCATTCTGACAAATATAATTTTAATTATAAAATAATTCAAAAACAGTGGTTATAACGAGATATCTTTCAAAGGTTATGTTATTTAGATTTGCCAAAAATTCATTTTTCATCATGTTAAAAAAAAAACTTCGGCTGTGAAAAATAAAACACGAAATATCATACACAGATTCACAAATGTTTGCGTTTTTCATTTCGAAAATAATATATTATCACCGACAATCATTCGCAATATTTTACCATACTTTATTCACATTCGTAATAAAAATGATAAATTTCACGTATTCACTGAAAAAATTAGTTGTAAACTCACAAAAAACGTTCATCGAATATCCAAAATAATTGCAATTTCCCAAATAGAACTAAAAAAAATCGGGAGTATATATTTTTTCGTTTTATTTTATCTGTCAAACTTTGGAAGCAGACGACAATTTCGTAGCAGACGAAACACAGATGCTCATACATCGCGGCGCGCGTACTCTGTGGCCGGATGATTTTCAAATTAAAAAAAATCAATATCTCGTTTCAATCTTTGTTCGTATTTTACCTAAATACAAATGGATTCTACGCGGTATAGCGCAGATAAAAAGTGTGCAATCATAAAAAAAATAATTTTCTATCCTTCGACCGTCGAAGATTCATCGCAGTCGAAATCTTTGGCAATTATGTTCACCCGATTTATTCGTTTAGAGTTAATAATAAAAACTGCTAATTTTGTTTCTGGCAAAGTATGTTCTCCTCTTCAAAACAAGACAAGATAAGAGTCGATATCTTTTTTCGCTGCCGAGATATGATTTTTTTTAAGCCAAGACCAATTTCACGAATTTTCATCAAAAAACAAATCGTTTTCTCAAATATCTCGAAATTACCGTCTCTAATCCTTTCCTCTCATAGAAATCGTATTTACAAACTCACTCCCCGCGTTAGTGCGCAGATAAAAAGTGTGCAATGTTTAAAAATTGAATTTTTTACACTTCGACCGTCGGAGATTCATCTCATTCGAAATCTTTGTCAATTTTGTTCGCTCGATTTATTCGTTTACAGTCGATAAAAAAACTTCTAATGATTATTCTATCGACGTATTTCCCACGTTTTTTCAAATTTTACAAATTTTAGTCGAAAAACGATTTTTTTTTCATATTCTTACGTCTTGAAAAGATTTTTTTCGCGAAAAAAACAATTGTACTCTCAAAGAACAATTTTAAACAATTATTTATCGACAAAGTGAAAAACACTGTCGATTTTACGAGTTATTCCGGACCGAGCAACTTATCCTTGTATGTGATTAAATAAAGTTTAAAAAAATACGATATGATATGATGCTAAATTTGATATTTTTAAGCGACGATAAATATCAATAAAATTTCATTGAAAAACGAAAAAAATTATCGAATTTCTTAAACTTCTCGTCTCCAATACTTGTCTGCTCTACAGAGGCAATAATGATCGGATTCCATATATTATGAAGAAGAAAAAAAATATATCTCAAATGGTGGAAATGAATTTTGTTATAAGAGGACTGTCAAAGAGCCTTCACAGTCGAATTTTTCAAGAATTTCATCAATTTGTAAAAAATATTTCGGTGTCATCCAAGATGACAAATTTTTTATTCGAGTTACGTACTACTTCCTCTTCAATATAATACAGGATCCAAGACGATATATTTTTTCGTTCTCGAGATAGCATTTTTTTTGCAGCATCCATAAATATGGACAAAATTTCATTGAAAATCACAAAGAATAGCAAATTTCTTAAACTTTTCTTCTACAATGATTTGGTTTCTTACAGATAAAATAACGAACTGATTCCATCTATTATGGGGAAGAAAAAAAACACTGAAGGGGAAGGATTTAAAGGGGATATTTGGCCTGAATGCTAAATGGTATTCGTGTTGGTGTCGGTACATGTTTTGTGAGTTTGTTTTATATTCATTAAATCTGGTCATAAGTTTTAAGCCAATGAAGAGACTTTACTAGACATGATTTGATTCGTTAAATTAATTTGATCAAGTTCTACGTGATGCAATTCATTACATTTGTTTCGTGTCTCAATATTTGACAATTTATCGTCAAACAAAATGGAAATATCCGTCGTGAATATTAATAATCAATTGATACAAAAAAGAAATGTTTTTATTCGACGAAGGTTAAACACTATGAATTAGTTTACGTAACTGATAAATGTTTTTCCCTCATACGTACTTTCAAAAAGAAACGCAGAGCGTGACGTATAAACATACTTCATCCGTAGCGCATAGCGCGATATGTAAATACACTCGATACGGAGCGCGTAGCGCGACGTGCACCCCCGTGAGTGCCTTAAAAAATGTCACATTTAAAAAAAGGGATATGTTTCGGGGGGTTTGGGGGGCGGAGCCCACCAACAAGAGCATCTGCGCCCGCAAGGCGCTGAGACGCTTGTTATTCTTTTGTGCGGAATCTCCATTAAAATCACCGTTAATATCCGTGATTCTAGAGTCACTCGTGAAACCCCTGTAGTACACTCGGGTGTACGAATCTATCCAGTGTCTACCGTGCGTCGCGTTTCTCAAATTAATCCTCGAGTTTAGTTAAATTTTCAATATTGCGATGAACTCCCCTTTGATTGTCGTGATTCTCCTTAGTTGTTTTCTTGTAGTTTCCGTAATAATTGCGATAATTTTGTATCTCCGCGCCTACCGTTCCGTTACCCCGCAAGAAGTCGTTACAGCACCCAGTGCTCCTCTTGAATACTTTTTCCCGTATTGTCGCGATGTCCACCCTCCGCTCACCACGGAGCCCCTTTAACATCACCGCGCGAAATAGTAGACCTCCCCCCCCCCCCCCCATGTACCCCCGCGCCTAGGCAAGGTAACGCTCAGCAAGAGACCCGAGACACCGAGAGAGACCGAAAGCAGAGACAACGCACGAGCTAGAGAGAGAGCGGGAAACAGCTAAGGAAGATATTCGCTCGACAACAACAGGACTCGTCGCTGGCCAAAGTCCACCGTTGCCGTCCCGTCGTCTCTCTCATCGACCACGCCGCCCGCCGCTCTCGATCGTCGCTCAATAGCTCGAGCGACGATAAATCAATATCGCTGCCGCCATCTGACACCTCGCCCGTCGATCGAGCGAATTATCGACCGACGCCGAGTACCGTCTTCTCTCTCTCTCCACCGCCTTCCGTCGCGCTGTCAACGGAGAAGATTTCCGAGAAGAAGGACGAGCGTTACCGCAGCCTCGTTCGAGCCGTTGATTAGGATAGACGCGTGTGGACGATTCCCCCCCGCCATTTTTGTAAGGGAATCGCCCCGCGTGAATTTATTGTAAAGAGTGTGATATTTGCGAGTAATAGTTTCCCTCCCGCGTGATACATTTCCCCCGACTCTTCCCCCGATATTTTCCCCGTAATTGAGTCAGTGAAGTGACCGGTAATCACTTCTTTCTTTATTTTTTTCCGTATAATTTTTCCAAGTTTCGCCATTTACCGGCCAATACTCGTGCACGTGGTGAGTGGCGTGCGACGTTATTTTTGCGTGCGACGTTATTTTTGCGTGCGAAGTTATTGAGTAAGTAAGTTAAACGTGTGCAATTGAGAGTATTTTTGATCGTGTATTTTCCCCCGTTATATCGCCCTGACGTCCCTGAAATTCGTATGTGAGCCGAAGGCATTAAATTGCGAGCCCAAAGATCGGTTGACCCTCCCCTGAGCCCTCTGCTGTTCCCTTGAGTTTGCCGGCCATTACGTACTCAGTGTAAAGTTGAATATTTGCTGACTCATGTTGAGTCGTATAACGGTGTTACCCCGTGAAAGGTAACTGGCGCCCAAAAAGATTGTTTGAGTAGTTTCCCCCGAATTTCGAGATATTTTGTGAGTTATTTTTATTGGTATTTTCCCCGCGATTTTCCTGGTAATTTTCCCGAAGACCCGTCGTCCCTTTGCCGAGAATATTCGATAGTCCCGTCGACATTTTCTCTTGCCACGAGTCGCGTACGCCTCGCGGATCGCCTCGTGGCAACCACCGTTAATTCTTTTATTATTTTTCCCCGACCCTCCCCTCGCCCGTACGACCCGGAATTATCCGTTGTTCAAATCATTATTATTTTTGCGAATTATTATTATTATTTTGTATTATTTCCTTGATCATTTTCTTAGCATTCCCCCCCCCCCCCCCCCCCCCCCCCCCCGATTTCGTTTATTAATTTTCAGCTCCCGTCTCCGTTTACCCCCGACATTTTCACCGCAGAGTACTATTTTCCGAGTTATTATTTTATGATTTAGTTGCGATTATTGGTAAGATTTATTTGCGTTTATTTCGGTTGATTATTTTCTTTTATTTTAGTAATCCATTATTTTCGAGTTATCATTGTTATTATTAGTTAGTCGATCCCCGTTATTTTCTTTCTTAGTTTATTAGTTCTTATTTTCTTGTCGATTTCTTTGCATTATTTCTTTTCACCGAATTTATAATAAATTATTATTACTGTTGTTAAGCATCTCCCCGCCGCCTACGATTATTCAGTTTTTGCCTTATCCCCCCCCCCCCCCGAATATAAGTTTGACGAAAACCCCCCGTCACAACGAAAGGATCGTACGCGGAAATTTGAAGTATTCTACCCGAGCGTCACGGCGATCTCTACTATTTCGCACGCTGGTGTTAAAGAGACTGCGTGGTGAGCGGAGCCTCCATTCGAGTACGCGAAAAATTCTTGTACGAATTTACTTCGTTACAAATTTTATTTACACAATCTCTTACCCTGGGTTTCTTCCGAATGAATTTGATGTGTTGTGTTGTTGTTTTTTTAGCGTGCACAATCCCTTGTACGGCGATTTTGTTAGCTTTTGCCAATTCAGCGAGTTGGATAATTTCTTTGCGCACTTGTGCATATGCCGCCACCAATTTAAAGAACGCGGGTTCCGTATTCGACTTTTTCGAGTATTTCGCGGATGTCCCCGGGCGATGAATCTGTTTGTATCGCGACGTCGCACATTTCGAACTGTCACTTGCCGGGTATAGATTTATACTGATGTTTCGTTGATTCGGTAGATCGATCTTCCGATCACCGTGTTTGGGTTTTCCTTCCTATTCATAATTCGTATTATGATTTCGGTTGGGTGTCGCGTATTGTTCGTCCTCACGGTTGACATTCCGCGTGAACCTCGTTTCGGTCGGCTGGCTCGCTATCTTGTTTACTCCGCTATTATATCTCGTTTGACAGAAGATGGGCTCAGTAAAGGGTCAGCCTTATTTACCCGCGTAGAAAAAAAGAATCGCAGCGAGATTCTTGCCGAGAATCTCGGTGAGATTCCTCTGAAAATCTTTCCGAGATTCTCAGCGATCTCGGTGAGATTCCTCTGAGAATCTTTCCGAGATTCTCAGCGAGATCTTGCTGAGAATGCCGCATGTGTCCCGGACCGCGACTATCGCCGCGCTTCTCCGCGAGATTTTTCTTTATCGCTGCGGGGAATCTCTCGCACAATCTCGCAGTGCTTCTTGCCGAGATTTTTATTTATCACGGCGGGGAATCTCGCACACAATCTCTCCATGCTTCTTCGTGTTTGAGCGAAAAATTAAAGAGAAAAAAAAATTAAAATTAGTCAAATAGAAGGCGAAAATAAAAAATGTAGAAATTAGCTCGGAACCAAATTGTGGTAACAAAGTTGCATTCAGCAAACAATATTAGACTCTATAGTAGAAAACGCTGATTTTTTTTTTTTTTTTCAAAATTCTGCAAACTTTTGGCCGTCATGTGGGACTCTTGCTAAGATTCCTTGCGGAAAACCGGGAGCACTTGGAAAAAAAACCAGCGATTTTCCACTATAGCGTCTAAAATTTCTCGTTGAATGCAAATTTGTTGCCGAAAATTGATTCCGGCTAAAATTCTACGTTTTTTATTTTCGCCTTCTATTTGACTCATTTTAATTTTTTTTTCTCTTTCATTTTTCGCTTGAACACGAAGAAGCACGGCGAAATTGTGTGCGAGATTCCCCGCAGTGATAAATAAAAATCTCGCCAAGAAGCACCGCGAGATTGTGCGGGAGATTTCTCGCAGCGATAAACGAAAATCTCACGGCGAAGCATGGCGAGATTGTGTGCACGACTAAAACGATCACGCGGAGAAGCACAGCGGGATTGTGCGCGCGATTAAATAATCTCGCCAAGAAGCACGGCAAGAATCGCGGTCCGGGACACATGCGGCATTCTCAGCGAGATCTCGCTTAGAATCTCGGAAAGATTCTCGGAAAGATTCTCACACGAACTCACCTAGATTCTCGCCAAGAATCTCGCTGAGATTCTTTTTTTCTACGCGGGTAATTTCTTCGATTCATCCGGATTCGTAGTATGGTCGGATATCCCGCGTGTGGTATTGCCCGCCTTCTCTATCGCTATCCACGTACTTCAAAATGTATAACGGTTCCGAGACAATCTTTTTAATTTCGTACGGTCCCTTGTATAGGCTCATGAACGTGGCGATTAGTTTTTTTTTTTTCAAGATTTGACGCGTTTAGTCCTTTGACTAACACGCGATCTCTTACAAACGTATCTTGTTACTTTGTGTTTGTTATTATATTCGGTGGCTTGTTTGCCTCTTCTTTCTTTCATATTTCGTCGTGCTAATGCTATCCACTGTTCGGGCGATGTTGTTGATGTTGGATTTTCTTTTGGCTTTTTCAATAGTTATACCCAGGGTTTTTGGCGGTTTCCCTGTGTGGAGTTGCAACGAAATGCATCCTGTCGTCTCATGATATGATTCGTTGATGCACGATTCGATAATTTCGAGATACGTTGTCCATGCGGTATGTTCTTGCCTCAGAAAGGTATGAAAGAACGTTGATAATTCGCGGTTGATTCGCTCCACTGGATTCGCCTGTGGGTGTCGAATTGATGGTAAGATCCGTTGAATGTTGAGTTTCAGGAGCACGTTTTTCCATTTTTTTCCTGTTAATTGGGTGTCTTGATCGAGTGCTCGTGGTTTTCCTACTTTCGGGATATATTAGTCATTGGTGAGGCACCGTATCGCGATACAATTGCGGGAATTTAGAAAACACATTTATGACTGCGAGAATATGTTTCATACCGTACTTTACCGTCGGTAGTGGTCCATAGAAGTCGAGCGACACGAAATCGCCTGGACGCTCCGGCAGGATGCTGCATGTTTCTGCATGTGATGCGTTCGTGTATACTTCATTTTTTTGGCAAGATTCGCACATCGCGATTAATTTGCGGGTTACACGATAGAGATTCGGACAATAGAAATCCTCTCGCATTATGAGGTAACATTTTTTTGTGCCCGTGTGGTCGTGTATTTCGTGGCAGGAGCGGATGACTATTCCTGCTTCTTTTTCGGTATCGCGGCTCGCGGTACACCATATATTATTTTATAGAGGAGACGATCTTTTACTGCATATCTGGGGTTCTCGATTTTCCTCTCGATTGATTCAATCAATTCTCGCGTTGATGCGTCTCGGAGTTGTGTAGTACCGAGGTTTGTGAGAAGATCTTCGAGATCGGATGATTGTTCGCATGCTAGCGCGGCAATTAAGACGTCGTGTTTGTTGTCCTTTCGTTCATGTATCATCGGTCGACTTAATATATCGGCGACGATGTTTTTATCTCTTGAACAATGCTCGACCGTCATGTCATATCTTGGATCGCAAGGGTCCAACGGGTTAATCGCGCGTGACAGTTTACACTTTCTTAAGAACGGTAGAGCTGCGTGATCGGTTGTTGTGATTACCTTCGATCTAAGCAGGTTGGAACGGAATTTTTGCAGTACCCACACTATGGCTATCAACTCCTTCTCGGTCGTGAAATAACCGATCTCGGCTGCTTTTAACGTGCGACTCGCGAATTGTAATACGCCTTTTTCCCCGTCGTCGTTCTTTGGAAAAAGAGCATTGCAGTCATGTGAAAATGAAATTTTTTTTCCGCCTTTTATCCGATAGCTCCATCGGGGGACCTTCAAAAAAAAATCCCTGAACTCGTTCTATAATAAATACTCCAGCGAAGAAAATGAGCTATGGAAAGTCAAAATTGATTCACGCCTGCGGTCTGAATCCTGCGACAAGTAAAAAAAGTTTGACCATCTCTGCATTCGCTTCGACAAACTTCCGGACTTCAAAAAAAAAATTTGAAAGTAGTTAATCATATATAGATTATGAAAGTACAATCGAATTTTTATTTTATATGTTTTTCGGACAGAAAAAAAAATAATGAACATTCTACTTTTTAGGTGATTCAGCCCCCTTAATAAAGCTTCTGCGACACTGGCTGCTTGGCTGTTTTCTTCTTGCAGATGTCTCACAGGGCGCTCGGGAGTTTCTTGTATTTCTCTTCTTTGATTATTTGTTGACGAACCGGAAGTTTCATTTGAATTTCTTTGTGAAATCCACCATTGTAATTTTCGACTTTCTTTGATTGGGTGTCCGAGATTTTTGCAAAAACAACACTTGGCTATTCGTTGGTTTGATGATGAGTTTGACGCATGATACTGGTCTTCTTCCGTGTTAGACCATTGGTAATGATTTCCGAGGCGTTGTGGTGAGTAGGTTGGCTGCTTCTCGACATAATGCACCTTTTCACTTCGTTGATTGTAGTTCGATAGATTTCGTAGCACATTTTTCGCACGAACGTGCCTTTCGATTTGTATTGCTTCCTTCGTAGTATTGTTGAATGTTGCTCCCTTCGTTATTTTATTTTCGATCTCCGATTTGAGTCCTCTGTTGAAACATTCGACTAGATCGACGTCGACGCTTCTCTTGAATGCATCGTCAATTACTCCTTCATGACTTTGTTTGTAAGCGTCACCTATTCTGTTCCCGAGATCTTTAACTCGATTGGAGTAACCGAGAACCGATTTATTGTCGAATTGAAATACCCTTCCCAATTCTCCTTGCAGTTGATAAATAGATTTTGCGGGCATATAAAACGTTTTAAGAAAATCCATAAACGCTTGCACAATATTTAGCACGACTCCATGTACCGCGCGACGTGCTTCTCGTGCTACCTCGTAATTTATTTCGGAGTATGAGCGCAAGATTTACTTGGCGCCTCCTGAGGAAGCCTCTGCGTCGCTTCTTCGCATCCTTCAATCAAATGTGACAGTGGACTGTTGTAACCGTACTTGACAGAGACTGTACTTGACAGATGTTGTACTTGACAGAGACTGGAGATACAGGTGGAGCGGCCGTCACGTGTGCTAGAATATTATCGATACTGCCCTGTAGCTTATTGATTTGCTGTACTGCTAATTCGCCAAGACCTCTGTGAACTGGTCGTTCCATTGGTGGTCGTATGGTTGGGTCTGTTGGTGGTTGGTTCGTCTGACGCGTAGGTTGAGTAGTTGCGTTATCGCCTTCACTCCTTGGATGTAGATTGCTATCAGTAGTAAGTATTCCTCGTGTTGTATTCGTACGAGCACCGCTATAAATATATAAGAATCTTGAGTGGTTGGTGAAGTTTGTTCCCCAGTGGTTTTACTGGGTGTTCTTCCAAGCGTCAATCTTCATTCTTACTACAGAAGATGTGTAACGTCGGCTTTCGAGTCAAGGCGTTAGCCCTTTACTCAGGGACGGAGACCTCGCCTTAACATTGCCGCAGATTGGAGATCCCTTGGAAGGATATTTGAGATGGATAGTCTCGTTGCACAATTGGAGAGCATGCAGAAATAAAGTCGAATACTTTTCGTAGTTTTAGTACTCACTATGTTTTATTTAAGATCGATATTCGGTGTTGGAAATAATCTTCGCGATACAATAGTTGGTGAAAGCTCCCAGGACTTAGCCGCGTAGGGCTTACGTAGAGAGCTCCGTCGGGCAGCTTGCGCACTCTGCCGAGGAAGTAGGCCGAACAGGGCCTTTCGTAGATCGGAGAGTACTTCGTCGGGCAGAGCCTTACACGCTCAGTGGAGTCTCGTAGATGATGGTCGGAGTAAAAACGCAGAACTACGGAGTTGCTAACGAAAATGCTCACCTTTTTATACTGGTTTAACCCTATCTGTCTAATGTTAAAATTTTGTAAGCGGTGGGGTTAAAATAATGAGAGTGTAAGTCCCGTAAAAATGTTTGAGATGTCTATGCGCCTACCGACTCTTTTCGGTAAAAATTAGTGGTCGTAAAGATCTCGGGTAGCTTTTACTTAGAAGTCCATATGAAGATCGCCGCTAACCCTTTTCACGGAAATGCGTAAAGTTAGGTGACACTCCTAGGCTAGAGCGTAGTGTCTTGGTCAAAATTATTAGGTGCGAGAAGTGTGGCACCCGCGTTTGTCTTTGCGGTGTGTAAGAAGACCGTTGCTAGACCTTATAGAGACGCATAAACTTTTCGGGTGTCGTCTGTAGGAGACGGCGATAATGTAGAGCATCTAACGACTGTTATGGTAAAAGAAATAATAGGCGAGAGTGCAGTGACAGCGTCTTCGCTGTGCAGTGCGTGCGAGGGTTGCCGCTAGTTTTTACTGAGAGACATAAAGTTCGCTGTCACCTCTAGGCGAGGGCGATAGTGCGTAAGGCTGAGAGAGCTTGTCGTAGGCGACACTCTAGAAGAGGCGGAGAGAGCTTGTCATAGGCGACACTCTAGAAGAGGCGGAGAGAGCTAATCGTAGGCGACACTCTATGACTGCGTCGAATGCTTCGAATCGCGTCGAATGCTGCCGCCGAATGCTTAGGCGCGCACGTCTAGGCCTACTACATTATAGCCGCCAAATGCATGAGAGCACGTGCAATGCGTGTGAGTAGAGCGCCCGTAAGCGAGCCCCAAAATCTTTTATATAGGGATAGAGTTTTTATGTCGTAGTGTACTGTTTCTATGTAGTAGGTTACGTGAGACGTAACAACGTCCTTATCTGCGGCAGACGTACGCGGGGATATGAATCGTGTCGAATTTTATTGTACTCGCGTCGATATCTCTGTTTATCCGAGTAATCTAACGCGATGATACGCCATGCAAGACTTTCTTCCTGCCAATGATTCTACTCAATTATTTCCTACCGACCTACCGAACGCAATTTCAACGTTGGGTTATCGTCTACTGGCGGAGATGGGCTGTCTCAAGTGCAAGAAATAATTTTACAAGACCCTACGCATGGAGTTGGGGTATCTCTTTGTGTGTAAGTTCTCGACAAAGTTATATTCAGGGAGATTGGGATATTCTCAAGGAGTGTCAGCAAGATGCCAGAGATGTCTGGGGTCTGCGTTCACAAGGAGTGTATGTGGGTGGTTTGAGAAGAACCCGCGTAGAAAAAAGTAATATGGGAAAGGTTCTTTGCCGGAGTATGGGAATACGATGGGAAATAGTATGGGGAGTAGTATCGAAAAGGGTTTGGGAGAGGTATGGTTGGGGACTGAGCCATACTCACCCCATACGCTTTCCCAGACCCTCTCCTAGCCATCGCGTACGACCGCGGGAATCCTGGCGCGATCAATCCCATACGCTTTTCTAAAGTCTTTCCCAGCCGTCCCGTATAACCGGAGGAATCCTCGCGCAATCAATCCCATACATCGAATCCCATATTACGTGCAAATGAAACAAGCGTCTCAGCGCCCTGCGGGCGCAGATGCTCTTGTTGGTGGGCTCCGCCCCCCAAACCCCCCCAAAAATGTCCCTTCGGGACATTTTTTAAGGCACTCACGGGGGTGCACGTCGCGCTACGCGCTCCGTATCGAGTGTATTTACACATCGCGCTATGCGCTACGGATGAAGTATGTTTATACGTCGCGCTCTGCGTTTCTTTTCGAAAGTACGTATGAGGGAAAAACATTTATCAGTTACGTAAATTAATTCATAGTGTTTAACCTTCGTCGAATAAAAATATTTCTTTTTTGTACCAATTGATTATTAATATTCACGACGGATATTTCCTTTTTGTTTGACGATAAATTGTCAAATATTGAGACACGAGACAAATATAACGAATTGCACCACGTAGAAGTTGATCAAATTAATTTAACGAATCAAATCATGTCTAGTAAAGTCGTTTTATTGGCTTAAAACTTATGACCAGATTTAATGAATATAAAACAAACACACAAAACATGTACCGACACCAATACGATTACCATTTAGCATTCAGGCCAAATATCCCCTTTAAATCCTTCCCCTTCAGTGTTTTTTTTCTTCCCCATAATTGATGGAATCAGTTCGTTATTTTATCTGTAGAAAACCAAACCATTGTAGAAGAAAAGTTCAAGAAATTTGCTATTCTTTGTGATTTTCAATGAAATTTTATCGATATTTATGGATGCTGCAAAAAAATGCAATCTCGAGAACGAAAAAATATATTTTTTTGGTTCCTGTCTTGTATTGAAGAGGAAGTAGTACGTTACTCGAATCAAAAATTTGTCATCTTGGATAGCTCCGAAATATTTTTTTACAAATTGATGAAATTCCTAAAAAATTCGACTTTGAAGGCTCTTTGACAGTCCTCTTATAACAAATTTCATTTCTACCATTTGAGATATATTTTTTTTCTTCTTCGTAATACATGGAATCAGCTCGTTATTCTCTCTGTAGAACAGACAAGTATTGGAGACGAGAAGTTTGAGAAATTCGATATTTTTTTTTCGTTTTTCAATGAAATTTTATTGATATTTATCGTCGCTTAAAAATATCAAATTTAGCATCATATCATATCGTATTTTTTAAAATTTTATTTAATCACAAACGAGGATAAGTTTTTCGGTACGGAATAACTCGTAAAATCGACAAATTCAGTGTTTTTCACTTTCTTAATAAATAATTGTTTATAATTGTTCTTTAAGAGTACAATTGTTTTTTTTTTTTTGCGAAAAAAAACTTTTCAAGACGTGAGCATATGAAAGAAATTCGTATTTCGACAAAAATTTGAAAAAATTTGAAAAAAAAAAAAAACGTTGGAAATACGTCGATAGAATAATCATTAGCAGTTTTCTTATCAAGTGTAAACAAATAAATCCAGCGAACAAAATTGACAAAGATTTCGAATGTGATGAATCTCCGACGGTCGAAGTGTAAAAAATTAAATTTTTAAACATAGCACACTTTTTATCTGCGCAATAACGCGGAGAGTCAGTTTGTAAATACGATTTCTTTGAGAGGAAAGGATTAGAGACGGCAATTTCGAGAAATTTGAAAAAACTATTCGTTTTTTGATGAAAATTCGTAAAATTAGTCTTTGCTTAAAAAAAATCATATCTCGGCAGCGAAAAAAGATTTCGACTCTTATTTTGACTTGTTTTGAAGAGGAGAAAATACGTTGCCAGAAAAAGAAGTGCAGTTTTTATTATTAACTGTAAATTAATAAATCGGGTGAACATAATTGACAAAGATTTCGGCTGCGATGAATCTTCGATGGTCGAAGGATAGAAAATTCTTTTTTTTTATGATTGCATACTTTTTCTTTGCGCTATACCGCGTAGAATCCATTTATATTTACGTAAAATAGGAACAAAGATTGAAACGAGATGTCGATTTTTTTTTATTTGTAAATCATCCGGCCACAGAGTACGCGCGCCGCGACGTATGAGCATCTGTGTATCGTCTGCCACGAAATTGTCATCTGCTTCCAAAGTTTGACAGATAGAATAAAACCAAAAAATATATACTCGCGATTTTTTTAGTTCTATTTGGGAAATTGTAATTATTTTGGATATTCGATGAATCTTTTTTGTGAGTTTACTACCAATTTTTTCAGTGAATACGTGAAATTTATCATTTTTATTACGAATGTGAATAAAATATGGTAAAATATTGCGAATGATTTTCGGTGATAATATATTATTTTGGAAATAAAAAACGCAAACATTTGTGAATCTGTGTATGATATTTCGTGTTTTATTTTTCACAACCGAAGTTTTTTTTTTAACATGATGAAAAATGGATTTTTGGCAAATCTAAATAACATAACCTTTAAAGCAAATCTTGTTATAACCACTGTTTTTGAATTATTTTATAATTAAAATTATATTTGTCAGAATGACTCAAAATTTGGTGTGCATAGTGCTTTCGATGCAATGAAATATTGTTGCGAAAGAGAAAAGAATTGGTTTCCAGGATTCTTAACTGGGGCACCGTACGGACATCAGATGTGAGAAAATAATTTTTTTATGGAAAATTGTGATGAATAAATAGTTAGAGATGTAGGATTGTCTCTAAATTTGCTGTGCGCAGTGCTTTTGATAAAACAAAATGATGCTGCGAAGGAGAAAAAAATTGGTTCGTAGAATTCATTATGATGGCACCGTACGGACACTTGACCGAAGGCAAATGCAAATTGTGGTCAATAATTTTTTAGAAAAAATACTTAAAGGTCTTAGATTGGTTTCAAAAGCAATGTGCATACTGGAAATAATGTAATAAAAAAACCCTGCGAAGGAGAACAAAATTTGTTCGCATCATCTAAAGTTACAGTGTGATACGGACGTCCGAGAAGAAAAATTCAGCCAAAAAGTTGTTTTCATTGCACCGCAGGCTAAAAAAAATATTTCTATTCATCACAGTCACTTCAAAGTAACTACGCATGATGTTGGAGATACACCGAAGCAAATGGTGAAAAATAAAAATTTTTGGAGTATGGCGCTGCGGAGTAACCCCTTCGACAGACTCCGAAGAGCAACGGATGGTCATTTTAATAGCCACTCTTTGCCTATTATTATAGTGAGTGCCTAAAAAGCAGAAAAAATAATTTTTGTCAAATGGAAGGAAAAAATGAAAAACGAAGAAACATGCCTGAAACTAATTTTTTTCAACGAATATGAGTTTCCCGAGCAAAGTTGGGTGCTGTAGTACATAACCGGCCTTCCAATTACGTTTAAGGTCTCAAAAATATTGTAATGTACTTTAAAAAGCTTAGATAGACACATTGAAAAATTTATGTGAGAGTCATCCAATACTGTACAATATTTTTGGGACCGACATCCAATTTCCAGCGCCGATTACATACAGCAGCATTTAAGTTTGGTCCGGGAATTCATATCCGTCGAAAAAAATTGTTTTTAGGCATATTTATTGGTTTTTCATTTTTTCCTTCCAGTTGATAAAATGTTTTTTTTTTCTTCTTCTTCTTTCGTTTTCATATAATATGGGATTCTAGATATGGGATTGATTACGCGAGGGTTCCCGTGGTCGTATGCAATGGCTGGGAGAGGGTTTGGAAAAGCGTATGGGGCGAATATGGCTCAGTCCCAAATCCCATACCTTTCCCAAACTCTTTTCCATACTATTTCCCATCGCATGCCAATACTCCAGTATTTACAGTAGACGCTTTCCCATACTACTTTTTTCTACGCGGTAAGACTGAGGGAGATATTAGCGTTGCTTGAGCTTTTATATGTTCGAGAAGTCCCGTTATTCGCGTCATGTATCGGATTATTCGTGACGTCGGAGAATCGGTGATTTTTCCTTAAGTTAAATTTTCGAATCTCGTTGCAACGGTCATTATTTCTTAATTCGAGACGTGATACACGTTCTCTACCTATCGGTGGGCGCGGCCTCGCCTAATTCTGGGGGAGCTTGGTCCTCTCGTTCGGCCTCCTTATCTTGATCTTGACGCAGGGACGTTTCAGTATTTTGAGATTTCCGTCTATCGTATGAACACTACTTGGTAGTGTTTGCGAATTTACGCCGATTCGCCGCGACCAAACAGAATTAATCTGATAAAATTTATTTAAATTTTATGTTTTTTTTTACGCAAAATTTCGTCGCCTCCCGGGACGTTCGGCAACGGAGCTGTCCTTGCTCAAGGATACTAAGATATCTCGACTTTTCTCGCCGGCGGTTTTAATACCGAGGACAGGAATTGTCTTTCAAAACAATTGTTTGACGCGCTACCATCGGTGGCCTTAATGCCGAGGGTGGAATCGCGCCAAACTCGATACTACTCGCGACCTTTCTGTTTGTTCGTTTACCGATCTTTCCGAAACGTGCACGTTTCACTTCATTTGAGGATATGATCTTCGATCGTTAATTTCTCATGCACTCGCACGGAATCACGAACTATTTCTTTCAATTACACTTTTTTCTTTTTTACACTTACGACGTAACGTCTACTCGCGGAGTTGGGTTGTCTCAAGCACAAGAATTAACTACGCAATTATAACAAACAAGTTGGGCTATCCTGTTCCTTATGTGTTACGTTAGATTATTCAGGGCGATGGGCTATCTCGACTGCATGTGATATATTGCCGTTTTAACAATAACGCGAGTTGGGCTATCCCGAAATATTGTACCGCGGTGATTTTAATATCAAGGAGACGGGTCACTTTCTCAAGGAGCGTCCTCGAAGGCCAGCTTTGTCTGGAGTCCGTTTCTGCAAGGAGTGTAGGTGGGTCATCGGAAATATTAAACTGAGAAGTGTTCGTAGTTCGCTCGTGCTTTTATACTCGTGCGATTTACCGTTATCTCACGTCGGTACAACGGAAAATTTGCCTTAATTTGAATTATGATTTTGTTCGGTAACGATCAAATTTCCGTATATCGCATCGTGATTCGCGGTGTTCGTGTTTTTCGAGGCAGGGCTTATTTTGCTTAGGCAGAGACTTTTATTTTGAAATGGGTCGTAACGACGATTTATCCATAGGTACGCTCTTGATTTGATGGGAAATTTCACGGTGGGCGAGGCTTCCACGATGATCTGCCGGTCTGCCGACGTTCGAAATTTCTCTGTAATGGATGATTTTTGCTATCACGCGCGGTGATTTGATCCCGTAGTTTTGAGGGGGCGGGCTGTGGTTCTTGTACTGTTGGTACGGCTCGGCCTGCCGCATTCTCCGGATCGATATCGTTCGTCGATATAGATTGTCTTGCCGTTCGTCGGTATGACAAGTGTCGTTTCATTACAATATATACCGCGGATTTTTCGCTCCCGTCACAAAGCCAGCAAAAGTACTGGCGTAAGAGACGGCACAGCACAACGGTCAACGTTCTGGTTCTCGGTAGAGTCTCGGCAATCCAACAAGGCATTAGCTAGCATTTCGGATTTCATTTTGATTACTTTGTATTCACTTTTCGGCAAACGAGCGACGGTCTCACGGCATATTCATCGAGAGCATCCGCAACACCGGAATTTCTGCTACCAACGCGCGAGAGAGCGTCATCGAATGCCTCAACATTGGCAACAGCAACGGCGAATCCACGCTAGTCTACGCTCTCGCGGACAGCATTGGTCGTCGGCGAGTGAGGCGAGAGCCGTATCAGCGCTACGGCGTCGCAGTAGCAACGGAAAGCACGACACCGAGCTACCGCGCACTCCAAAAGTCACCGGGACGATCTTTGCCTCGAGTATCGATCTCGCGATAGCGGGCGGTGGATCGACTCGAAGTCTCGCTGTATTTCAACAGCATCGTTCCCTGGAGAAGGAATTAAACTCCGCTTTATTAAGACCCTAGCAGCCACTGCACCGCTCTCTCCGTGGACTAAAAGTTAAATGCGATGCATAACTAAAGATACGGGAGATAGTTCGATGTTTAACTAAAAGTTGAATGCGATAGATAACTAAAGATAAGGGAGATCGATGTAAAATGTCGTACAATATCATGAAACCGGGTAGATCGTGTTACGTCCCGTAAAAATCCATAAAATTAGATGGATTAATATTCATCAATAAAGGAATAATCCTAATAGTTAGGTAATCATCATTTATTACAATTAAACAGTAGGAGGTAAATCAGATACAGAATAGGCAAAGAGAGCACGGGAACAATAAATAAGGAAAAAGTTAATAACAGAGTTCCAGGAATATTAACACCGAAAATATCGGAATAAAGAACAGAAGTAAAGTACAATCAGGTAGACAGGAAAAAGAAAGGAAAAAAATTCAAATAGAGAAACTTCTGAATGAGAAGATAAGGAGACTCATGTAAAACACGCGAATACATGCGTCGGTGCAACTCCCGCTCGAACGGCGCGTAACGCGAGGCGAGTAACGCCTGGATCGCCCTTCAGCGGTAATGAGAGCAGCACCTCACGGACAGCAAATGTATCGATATCGATGAAAGGGTTTAAACGCTGAGAAAGGCGGAGAATTGTGAAATAACCAAGAAAACGCATAGAAATAAGTTAAATAAAAGTTAATCATCAAAAAGAAATACGTTAACAGTAAATAATCAATAATGAAATAAATAATAACTAATACGGGGGAAATAAAATAACCATAAATGTTTAAGAGTGAACAAAAGGTAAAATAGATCAACAATGATAAATAAAAGTATTGAAAACGAGAAATAAAATTGTCAGAATACAAATTCAGGAAGAAATCAAAAAGATTATTAATCTAGAAATGATGAAACGGGTAAAAATCAACATAAAATTACCATTTAAGTTCCTACAGAAAACTCAAGAGCCCGTAAAGAAGATCAAAAAAGGGAAATAAGCAAATTTGACAACATTGTTTAATCAGAAAAATAATTAATAAATCCATCGCAAACAATTAATGGCCTCAGGAGGAGTGGGGGAAAAGCATCCAAGGTATCAAAGGACAAGGAGCGACAATAACGCTAAAGAGAAACCTGCACCAATGATGAGCCACGGAGTCTTATCAACTACCCTCGCCGCCTTCTGTCGTCAACTTGGACAGCACAACAACGGAATTAAATCACTCCATCGACGGACCTTTAACTGGGAGATTCAACCGACAGTCTTGTCACTTTACATCAGGAGAACTGAAACTTTGAAGAACCATCGACTCAAAAAATAATTTCAAAATAACTTTTGTATTTAAATAAATTTAAGAGTTATCGAGCAAAGATACTCAACCATTGTAAATTCAAATCTTTTCAAACTGTCTTGTACTAAGTTTCATTTAAAATAATAAACGAAAAAAGAGCACATTGTTAACAAATCTCAGAATTCCTTCGTTTATTCGTTTTGGCGATCAACAATATTGCCGAAACATTTTAATCATCATTCGTATACTGACATTCATCTCATCCAGGGATAATTGAGGGAAGATTATCATCAGTCGGTTTCCACCCGAACATCAGTCCATACCTATATTTTCGAAACCGATCTATCAACCTCCCATGGGAAGTTGAGAGTGTTTTCACCCATTATTCATTTTCTGGACGATTAGTCTCTCGATTCAATTCCACATTCCATAAAGCGTCATATCTGAATAACGTGTGAAGGAAGGGTCCTCTACCCTTCTTGACCGAGATAGAGTGAAAATTGCTAATCGGAACGTAACAATAGTAAACGTATATAAGTAGAGAATAGTCGGCATAAACGTAATATCGGAATTCATAAATACCGGGTAGATAACGGCGATAGATAAATAAAGATGATGTAGATAATTCGATGTAAAGTGTAGCGCAATATCATGATAAAGAGGATAATCTATCGGTCGAACAGAGTGTCGAACAGAGTGACGCCCTGTTCGAACAGCCAAGATTTTCGTGTCTTTTGCTGTCGGAGATTTCGTTCAGCAAAAATATTGTATCTTATTGTAGAAGTTACTCAAGATCAAGAGATATTCTTTGTTTGAATGTTAGAACTAAAGTAATTTCGGGATTTTTATATCCAGGATACTCATGATATTGCGCTATACTTTACATCGAATTATCTACATCATCTTTATTTATCTATCACCGTTATCGAACCAGTTGTCATGACCTTATCGCTAGTTATCCTTCGCATTTATCTTTCAGTTAACTGCTGTCGGACATTCATTTTCAAAACAAGTATCTAATTAATACATTTTTTCAGTGAGCAGCACCGAAACGCACGACTCGGCGCCTGTCTTCGAAGACGTTAAGAAGCGTTCTGCGGTACATTTTATCCTAAGACTTAAGAGACGAGTGTACCGGAAACTGCCTTCAGAAACGTTGGCGGACTCGAGTGGCCTGATTTCTCTGCTTTTGAAATTGATTATTGTTGAGTCAATCTTTTCTGCTTGCTAATGTATTTCAAAGTCCAATGAAATAAAAAATGCAACGACTCATTACTTGTATCATTGATATAAATTTGCGCAATCTCAACCTTATAGGGTGCATAAGCCAATGAATAGACAGTTAACCAGACGAAAAAAATCTAATGAAACTTTTTTATACACATGCTCTTATGAAAAGTATCCATTCACTGATTCCATCCATTCATTGGCTAGTTCACACTCCTAGACAATTTAAAACAACTTAAAAAAGATTTTCTATTGTACATCACCTGCCCTTGCACTTACTCCGCCACAAAGACTCAAGCTAACGCTGCTTTATGAGACAGGTTCTGCTATACTCTAAAAACGTATCATTAAACTATACAAGATGTCACAGCAACCACTTAAGGAAGAAGGCTAACGTGAACTATGGCCGTAAAGTAAAGAAAAATAATGGAGTAGGTACTGCGTAGCTGTTCAGACATGCAAATTGACGACTTACGGGATTGCGTGACTGCAATTCGTGCACGTTAGGCAGTGTCGCGTCTCAGCAATTGCAAATACCATACTGTCCCTTTAGTACGTCGGTTACGATCAATAATCGTAGCAGAAGTCGAAATGATGGGATAGTACGCTGTCGAAAACATCTTCCCAACTACAGTAATCACCTGTATTATCGCGTACTTGTCAGAGTGAATTGAAATAAAAATTGTGCCTTGTTCAGAAGCAGCTAGCGAAAGAAGAAATCATTATCACGTGTCGCGGCAATTTCTCGTCACCAAGTACTTCCAAGTTTTGTTACAGGTCGCGTGATGCTGTCATGTATGTTACACTCAAACATTTAATTCAACGAGAATTTCGAAAATATTTCCTCCGATGGTCTCCGAGTCGTGGATACGTGCCGGTGATGAGCTGGACCTCACCTCGTGGATTTCGCCGTCAATATTTTATATTGGTCTTCATCATCAGGGTAAGGTAATATAGAAGAGATTTCATAACTTTTGCTATTGTAACGGTGCGCTTTTAGAGTCTTACAGATCTTTGCTCTATCAGCGGCGTTATCGTGAGTTTTTGGCTCACGTGATGTGAGAGCATGTGCTGTGAATGAAAAATCTGTTGGTTAATTCGAAATGTCAACGTAAATCGTTTTTTTATTGAAACGATGACGTTGATACAAATGAAAACGATATGAGTTTAATTATTGATTTGATCGCTCGACTGTTTATTAACTCTTCCGTGATTTAAGTTACGAAAAAGATTGACGGGTTAGTTTATTGCGGATACGGGTATTCTCATTGTACGTTAACCGCCGCTTATTAGATAATGGTCACCGAGGTCCCCGTAGGCAGTTGCCGGCGTTTCTTACGGATTTGTGAGTCGTTGCAAAACAAATGACTCGATTAATTTACTCGGAAAGATGGAAATCTTCACGAAAGCTATCGCCGAGGTTCCCCAAGGTGGTTGCCGGTAGGAAGGAAATCCTACCGGCAACCTACGGTCAATAGCGCTAAGTGCCCTGAGGGATTATTTCATCGATGCGCACGAATTTGTTAAGCCGTTTCAGCACACCCCGGGCAGTGATAAGAAAGGACAGCGAAGATTGACGTAGCAGAAAACAGCCTCGAAGCAGAAAACAGCTCGGTTATATAAGAGCCAATCGCGAGCACAGGAGACACTTTCTTCCGAATCTCCAGACGGAGAGGAGTTCATGCGTGGCTAGGGCACGTTTGATCTTGACATTCCAGCTGTGATTACTGATAATTCTCGATAATCAGAAACACCGAAAAACTTTAATTATACGAGGAAAGCGTTGCTTTATTGGACAGAGTCTCACCGCTAAGAAAACACAGTGGACAAATTTCCCATCGATGATCCGATCCATAAAGGCAGAACCAACGTTGGCCGTTTATCTATAGCAAACGAATTAATCAAATTTTCTTTCTGCGAAATCTCTTTTGGTTTTGATATTTCTTATCCGCACAAGGTGGTTGCTGGTAGGATTGCCTTCCTCCATTGTGTCTTCTTAGCGTCTTAGCGTCCATTGTGTCTTCTTAGCGGCGAGACTCTGTCCAATAAAGCAACGCTTTCCTCGTATAATTAAAGTTTTTCGGTGTTTCTGATTATCGAGAATTATCAGTAATCACCGCTGGAATGTCAAGATCAAACGTGCCCTAGCCACGCATAAATTCCTCTTCGTCTGGAGATTCGGAAGAAAGTGTCTCCTGTGCTCGCGATTGGCATAACCTTATATAACCGAGCTGTTTTCTGCTTCGAGGCTGTTTTCTGCTACGTCAATCTTCGCTGTCCTTTCTTATCACTGCCCGGGGTGTGCTGAAACGGCTTAACAAATTCGTGCGCATCGATGATATAATCCCTCAGGGCACTTCGCGTTATTGACCGTAGTTATCGATTGACTGTGCGGTCGGTAATCTTATGCGCTGTTTTACCGAAAGGTATGGTAAATGACCGATGTAGCGCATGAAAGTAAAAATGTGAGAGGTAAACATTTAATACCGTCTCAGTATGTATATTGAATTGACCAAACGAATGTGTTATGTAATTTTAAGGAAATTCCGCGATCAGTTCTACCCCATGAAAAAAAAACGATCTCACCACCTATTTTTCAGTGTAAAAATTTTTTTTACATTTATAGCATGAGTTAATATGAAAATAACAAACTTCGTGAACGAATTTGATTTGGTATCACCTAGTGTGGTAAAATAAATATACATATATTAAATCTAACAAAATATCATTAAAACTAATACATTTGATGTTCAATTGGAGTACACTTAGAACTTAAAATGACACTTCGCAATTGAATCTTCTTTGCGATTATCGTAGCGTGGGACTTTGAATTCTGAGTTGGAATAAAAAAAAAAAACAAAATCGTTAATTCAAACAAAACGTAAACCTAAGACGCGAAATCGAAACGTACGCGACCTTCGGCCGTTAACCGTCGCTAATGCATCGGAATCTGGGTGGGCGCTAGTTAATTTTTATTTCGCCAGTACTAATGCACTGGACTAATCTGGAGGTTGGTCGTTTTGTCAAACGACAACAAGCGTCTCAGCGCCCTGCGGGCGCAGATGCTCTTGTTGGTGGGCTCCGCCCCCCAAACCCCCCGAAAAATGTCCCTAAGGGACATTTTTTAAGGCACTCACGGGGGTGCACGTCGCGCTACGCGCTCCGTATCGAGTGTATTTACACATCGCTCTATGCGTTACGGATGAAGTATGTTTATACATCGCGCTCTGCGTTTCTTTTCGAAAGTACGTATGAGGGAAAAACATTTATCAGTTACGTAAGTTAATTTATAGTTTTTAACCTTCGTCGAATAAAAATATTTCTTTTTTGTACCAATTTATTATTAATATTCACGACGGATATTTCCTTTTTGTTTGACGATAAATTGTCAAATATTGAGACACGAGACAAATATAACGAATTGCATCACGTAGAAGTTGATCAAATTAATTTAACGAATCAAATCATGTCTAGTAAAGTCGTTTTATTGGCTTAAAACTTATGACCAGATTTAATGAATATAAAACAAACACACAAAACATGTACCGACACCAATACGATTACCATTTAGCATTCAGGCCAAATATCCCCTTTAAATCCTTCCCCTTCAGTGTTTTTTTTCTTCCCCATAATTGATGGAATCAGTTCGTTATTTTATCTGTAGGAAACCAAATCATTGTAGAAGAAAAGTTCATGAAATTTGCTATTCTTTGTGATTTTCAATAAAATTTTGTCGATATTTATGGATGCTGCAAAAAATGCTATCTCGAGAACGAAAAAATATATCGTCTTAGTTTCTGTCTTGTATTGAAGAGGAAGTAGTACGTTACTCGAATCAAAAATTTGTCATCTTGGATAACTCCGAAATATTTTTTTTACATATTGATGAAATTTTTGAAAAATTCGACTTTGAAGGCTCTTTGACAGTCCTCTTATAACAAATTTTATTTCTACCATTTGAGATATATTTTTTTTCTTCTTCGTAATACATGGAATCAGCTCGTTATTGTCTCTGTAGAACAGACAAGTATTGGAGACGAGAAGTTTGAGAAATTCGATAATTTTTTTCGTTTTTCAATGAAATTTTATTGATATTTATCGTCGCTTCAAAATATCAAATTTAACATCATATCATATCGTATTTTTTTTTATTTTATTTAATCACAAACGAGGATAAGTTTCTCGGTACGGAATAACTCGTAAAATTGACAAATTCAGTGTTTTTCACTTTCTTGATAAATAATTGTTTATAATTGTTCTTTAAGAGTACAATTGTTTTTTTTTTTTTTTGCGAAAAAAAACTTTTCAAGACGTGAGCATATGAAAAAAATTCGTATTTCGACGAAAATTTGAAAAAATTTGAAAAAAAAAAGTTGGAAATACGTCGATAGAATAATCATTATTAGTTTTCTTATCAAGTGTAAACGAATAAATCCAGCGAACAAAATTGACAAAGATTTCGAATGTGATGAATCTCCGACGGTCGAAGTGTAAAAAATTAAATTTTTAATCATAGCACACTTTTTATCTGCGCAATAACGCGGAGAGTCAGTTTGCAAATACGATTTCTTTGAGAGAAAAGGATTAGAGCCGGCAATTTCGAAAAATTTGAAAAAACGATTCGTTTTTTGACGAAAATTCGTAAAATTAGTGTTTGCTTAAAAAATTCATATCTCCGCAGCGAAAAAAGATTTCGACTCTTGTTTCGGCTTGTTTTGAAGAGGAGAAAATACGTTGCCAGAAAAAGAATTAGCAGTTTTTATCATTAACTGTAAACGAATAAATCGGGTGAACATAATTGACAAAGATTTCGGCTGCGATGAATCTTCGACGGTCGAAGGATAGAAAATTCTTTTTTTTATGATTGCACACTTTTTATCTGCGCTATACCGCGTAGAATCCATTTATATTTACGTAAAATAGGAACAAACATTGAAACGAGATGTCGATTTTTTTTTTATTTGAAAATCATCCGGCCACAGATTACGCGCGCCGCGACGTGTGAGCATCTGTGTATCGTCTGCTACGAAATTGTCATCTGCTTCCAAAGTTTGACAGATAGAATAAAACGAAAAAATATATACTCGCGAATTTTTTTAGATCTATTTGGGAAATTGTAATCATTTTGAATATTCGATGAATCTTTTTTGTGAGTTTACTACCAATTTTTTCAGTGAATACGTGAAATTTATCATTTTTATTACGAATGTGAATAAAATATGGTAAAATATTGCGAATGATTTTCGGTGATAATATATTATTTTCCAAATAAAAAACGCAAACATTTGTAAATCTGTGTATGATATTTCATGCTTTATTTTTCACAACCGAAGTTTTTTTTTTAACACGATGAAAAATGGATTTTTGCCAAATCTAAATAACATAACCTTTAAAGCAAATCTTATTATAACCACTGTTTTTGAATTATTTTATAATTAAAATTATATTTGTCTGAATGACTCAAAATTTGTTGTGCATAGTGCTTTCGATGCAATGAAATATTGTTACGAAAGAGAAAAGAATTGGTTTCCAGGATTCTTAATTATAGCACCGTACGGACATCAGATGTGAGAAAATAATTTTTTTATGGAAAATTGTGATGAATAAATAGTTAGAGATGTAGGATTGTCTCTAAATTTGCTGTGCGTAGTGCTTTTGATGAAACAAAATGATGCTGCGAAGGAGAAAAAAATTGGTTCGCAGAGTTCATTATGATGGCACCGTACTGACATTTGACCGAAGGCAAATCCAAATTGTGGCCAATAATTTTTTAGAAAAAATACTTAAAGGTCTTAGATTGGTTTCAAAAGCAATGTGCATACTGGAAATAATGTAATAAAAAAACCCTGCGAAGGAGAACAAAATTTGTTCGCATCATCTAAAGTTACAGTGTGATACGGACGTCCGAGAAGAAAAATTCAGCCAAAAAGTTGTTTTCATTGCACCGCAGGCTAAAAAAAATATTTCTATTCATCGCAGTCACCTCAAAGTAACTACGCATGATGTTGGAGATACATCGAAGCAAATAATGAAAAATAAAAAATTTTGGAGTATACGCTGCGGAGTAACCCCTTCGACAGGCTCCGAAGAGCAACGGATGGTCATTTTAATAGGCACTCTTTGCCTATTGTTATAGTGAGTGCCTAAAAATGGACTCTACATTGTGACGAGATCTCTGAGCAGAATGGCTGAATAACCGATAATGACCATCGAATGTACTTTGCGACTGCGAACGGTTACGGAAATGCATGGTTACTTAGAATGCGGGTTGTGGTAGAAGGGTCGCGACCCGTTACCAATAATATAGCACCCGAAAACTGAGATCGAAATCTCAACGTTACTGTAATCGGAAACGAGTACTATTCAAGAGACTCGACAGTTCCGCGCCAAGTACATTTGTCCGTGACTCGCCAGAGGGTATATAGGCGAACCCTCACTCTCCGTTTATATATTTTTAGGCACTCAATATTACAATAGGCAAAGAGTGCCTATTAGACCAGCGAGGCCTCTTCACACAGCTTTCGATGGGGATTCAACATAGCGTATGCTCCAAAAAATGTAGTCTTTCAGCATTTACTTCGGTGTACCTCCAACATCATGCGTAGTTAATTTGAAGTGACTCCAATGACTGGAAATATATTTTTTCGCCTGCGGTTGAATAAAAATACCGTTCTTACTGAAATTATCTTTTTAGACCTCCGTATCACAGTTTAACTTTGGACTGTGCGAAGCAATTTTTCTCTTCTTCGCAGGAATGATGTATCATATGATCACCATTGTGCACATACATTTTGAAGCCCCTTCGAAGCATTTGAATATTTGTTTAAGAAAAAAAAATTATTTTTGCTTCGACAAGTATCTGTACGGTGCTGTCACTTTGGACTGTGCGAAGTAATTTTTCTCTTCTTCGCAGAGGTGATGTATCATATAATCACCATTGTGCACCAACATTTTGAAACTACTGTGAAGCCTTTAATGAGTTGTTCCAAAATAAAAATTCAATTTTGTTCCGTTAAATGTCCCTACGGTGCTCCAATTATGAAGTCTACGAACCTAATTTTTTCTTTTTCGCCGCATTATTTTATTTTATCAAAAGCACTATGCACAGCAAATTTGAAGATATTTCGACGTCTCTGAACATTTTTTGCAGGCATTTTCCATTTAAAAATCGATTTTCACCCGTCAAATATCTGTACGGCGCTGCAATTCTGAAAACTACGAACAATTTTTTTTTTAATTTTCCGCAATATTTCATTGCATCGAAAACACTATACACAGCAAATTTGAAAACATTCTGACATTTCGTAATATTTTTATTCTCCAATTATTTTTAGTGAGCAATTATTTTAAAGGTTGTGTTATTTTAATTTTCCAAAAAACAATTTTTTATCATGTCAAAAAAGAAAATTTGGTTACGAAAAATAAAATACGAAATATCACACATTGATTGACAAATATTAATCCTTTTTATTTCGAAAATAACATATTTTGAACGAATATCATTCACAATATTTTACAATACGTTATTCGCATTAATAATAAAAAACAACGATTTCGCGGGTGCACTGAAAACTTGGGTATAATTTCACAAAGAAGAATTATCGAATATCCAAAATGATTGCAATTTGTCAAATAAAATTGAAAACAATAGCGACCATATATTTTTTTTCATTCATTCTATCTGTCAATCCTCGGAACCGACGATAATTTGTAACGTCTCACGTAGCCTACTACGCAGAAACAATACACTACAACGTAACAACTATCCCTATATAAGAGATTTTGGGGCGCGCTTACGCGCGCTCTACTCACACGCACTGCACGTGCGCTCATGCACTTGGTGGCCATAATGTAGTAGGCATAGACGTGCGCGCCTAAGCATTCGGCGGCACGCAGTCATAGAGTGTCGCCTATGACTATCTCTCTCAGCTCTATCAGAATGCCGCCTACGACTAGCTCTCTCAGCCTCCTCTATACTCTATCGCCCTAGTCCAGAGATGACACCGAACTTTATGTGTCTCTGTAAAAACTAGCGGCAACCCTCGCACGCACTGCACAGCGAAGACTTTATCGCTGCGCTGTCGCCTATTAACTCTTTTACCATAAGAGTCGTTAGATGCTCTACAATATCGCCGTCGCCTACGGACGACACCCGAAAACCTTATGCTTTTCTATATGGACTAGCGCCAGTCTGCTTACGCACCGCAAAGGCAAACGCTGGTGCCACACTTTCCGCGCCTAATAATTTTGACTATGACACTACGCTCTAGCCTAGAAGTGTCACCCAATTTCATGCATCTCCCTAAAAGGGTTTAGCGGCGATCTTCATATGGACTTCTAAGTAAAAGCTACTCGAAATCTTTATGACCACTCATTTTTACCGAAAAGAGTCGGTAAAGCGCATAGACACCTCAAACATTTTTATGGGACTTACAATCCCATTATTTTAACCCCACCGCTTACAAAATTTTAACATTAGACAGATAGGGTTAAATCAGTATAAAAACGTGAGCACTTTCGGTAGCAACTCAGTAGTTCTGCGTTTTTACTCCGATTATCATCTACAAGACTCCACTGAGCGTGCAAGGCTCTGCCCGACGAAGTACTCTACGATCTACGGAAGACCCTGCTCGGCAGAGTGCGCAAGCTCTGTCCGACAGAGTTCTCTTCGATAGCCCGTGCGGCTAAGTCCAGCGAACGCTCTACGATAGCCCGTGCGGCTAAGTCCAGCGAACGCTCTACGATAGCCCGTGCGGCTAAGTCCAGCGAACGCTCTACGATAGCCCTGTGCGGCTAAGTCCAGCGAACACTCTACGATAGCCCGGTGCGGCTAAGTCCACGCAACGCTCTACGTTAGCCCTGCGCGGCTAAGTCTTCGGAGATTTTTCCAACTATTGTATTCGAGAAGATTATTACCAACACCAACCATCGACTTTAAATAAGACATAGTGAGTACTAAAACTACGTAAAGTCTTCGACTTTATTTCTGCATGCTCTACAATTGTGCAACGAGACTATCAGTCTCAAAAAAAAAATATAATTTTTTTTTTCATTTTTTAATGTATAGAACTTCAAATATTGGAAAGCTGCAATTTAATTTTTTCAAATCTCTAACAATTTTTCGAAACAAAAAAAAATTCAAATTTTACCTCGTTTTTTTCCAACCACCCTTCTATTTTATTTTAATTGTTTCAATATACCTATCTCAAAATAAAATAAAACGATAGAAAAATAAAACTTCTCGAATTTCTCGTCTCCAATGTTTTACTTTCGGACAGTGACAATAACGAATTGATTCTGTCTATTATAGGGAAAAGAAAAAGTGCTTAAAGTGTTATAACCGAATTCTCTTATACATCGGCAGTCGAAAAGCCGTCGCCATCGAATTCATCGGGAAATTGAATTTTTTTTTATTTTGGACGCATCCAAGACACTACAACTTTTTATTTAAGCAAAGTACTACTTTCTCTTCAATACACGACAAGAACCAAGACGATATTTATGTTCGTTCTTGTGTTTGAGAAAGAGCGCGCCGAGACGAGTAAGGTGAACTAGACACCCTCGTCGTCGCGCGGCAGCAGCTCTCGGCATCTCGATAAAGGCCGAAGAAAGCCGAGTGCCCGGCTTCACGATCTATCGCGCTCACCGTCGATGCGAGGATAGGGCAGTGAAAATTAACGGCGTCAACGTTTTGCTAACGGTTTCGTGTTCTCTCTTCGGCTTTCGTTCTTTCTCGCGGTCAGCTCGTCTCGATTTGCTCATGTGAGTACTCAGACGGAAGCTAAGACACTTGTGTGGCTCATAAGGTGAAATACAGTTCACGTTCAGCTCATTCGTTCGACTCGCGCGTTAAACAAAAAGTCTCCTGTGCGAGCCACGCGATCGACGGCATCTCAACGGTCAACTCGCCTCGCGGTAATCGACTCGTGCGACGCGAGGAACATTGACGATTTCGTGTGCGCGTAATTAATATAATTCCGTGCGCGTCATAAGTCAATTGCTCAGCTGAACTGTCGCTGCAAATGCGGCAATCTCGCTCATCCGAGCAGCTCGTAATTTTATACCAAGATTGTTACTCTTTTTATATTTTTGACTTTACATTTCTTTGACTCTCATCGACAACGCTCAATAAATTCGAAATTCTCATCGCCAGCTCACCAAACGAATTTTCTCGTCTCGCCTATATTATTTAACACCTTCTCCTCCGATCCGGGAACCTTGCATGCTCGCCTGCTCAACATCTTGAGTTATAATTTTTTTTGCTACAACGATTAATATCGAGTAAATTTTATTGATAATCGTAACAAAAAGGAAATTTTTTGGATATTCGGGTTCTGTCCAAAGGCAATAATAAAGTGATTCCATGTATTTTAGGGAAGAGAAAAATATTTCAAGAGTCTATATTCGTTAAAATGTCTATATTCGATGAAGGTTAAACTATGAATCAATTTACGTAAGTGATAAATGATTTTCCCCCATACGTTCTTGCGAGATGAAACGCGCAGCGCGAAGTATAAACATATTCGATACGTAGCGCATAACGCAAAGTGTAATCATACTCGATACGGAGCGCGTAGCGCGACGCGTAGCGCGACGCGTATCCCTGTGAGTGCCTTAATAAATGTCCCGAAGGGACATTTTTCGGGGGGTTTGGGGGCGGAGCTTGTTTCTTTAACACGCTCCAATTCAAGAAGTATAATGTAAATTAAACAAGCACCTCAGCGCCCTGCGGGCGCAGAGGCTCTTGTTGGTGGGCTCCGCCCCCCAAACCCCCTGAAAAATGTCCCTTCGGGAAAAATGTCCCTTCGGGACATTTTTTAAGGCACTCACAGGGGTACACGTCGCGCTACGCGCTCCGTTTAAAATTTATATGCACGTCACGCTACGCGCTCCGTTTTAAATTCATACGCACGTCGCGCTACGCGCTCCGTATCGAGTGTGTTCACACGTCGCGTTGCGCGTTTTATTTCGGAAGTATGTATGGGGAAAAAGCATTTCTCAGTTACGTAAATTGGTTCATGGTGTTTAATCTTACTAGAATAACAATATTTCTTTCATATACAAACTGATTATTATTTTGCGTCATTGAGATATTTGTTTTGTTTGACGATATATTGTCAAATATTGAGACATAAGACAATTATAATGAATTGCGTCGCGTAGAATTTGAACAAATTAATTTAAAAAATCAAATCATATCTAGTAAAAATTTTTTTATTGGCTTAACACTTATTAATAGATTTAATGAGTATAAAATGGATAACCAAAAAATGTACTAAGTATTTATAAAAATAACTTTTAGTCAATATTTTTTTTGGCAATTTTCGATTTCAAAAAAATTGTATAATGGAGCTTATGTTAACAAATTATAAATTGACTTTCTTGTTACGATTTATTTACAAGTGAACTTAACATGGAAATGTAGAACAATGAAAAATAGTTGCGTTCATTGCATATTAAAGTTTTCATTAATCATAAAGCATTATGTTGCTTATAGATTTATATTTTACCCAGTCGATGAGATACCTCTTTGTTTTATGTATTTCTTGGACGTATTCAGTACAAATGAAAATAGCATGAACTTAGAATCTTTCAACGTTTTTTTATGTATAGAGATGGAAGTGAATTTATATAATGACAACTATATGTTTTAATTTTCGCGGTTGTCGCGAATCAATTCTACTTCAGTATATTTACTAAAACAGCGTACTGCAACTAAGTATGCAAATAAGGTTGATCAAGTTTTACAGCAGGTTTATAATATTTTGCTAATTTCCACACCACCATGAGGTATAGCAATCGGCGCGTTTCTTTTTTTTTAAGTGGTGAATCCCCATGAGGCCCACTATCCACTGTTATTATTTGTTATATTGTATTATATTATCCTTTTTAGAAATGGAACATTGTTGCTTTAAATCGGTATCAATATTTTTTAGTCTGATTAAGTCATTATTTGAATACTAATTATATTATATGTTACGTAATTAATTATTGTTCCAATTGAAACCAAATTGGTTTATGATCGCTAAATATACTTTCAAATATATGGATATTTAAATCTTTATTATTACTAAAGCAAAGATCTATGAATGTATTATTATCTGTAGTAAACGTGTTGTATGGTAGTATCGGAAACAGGTTGTTATTTCTCATAAGTTCTAGTAATGATATACTTGAATTTGATTTTGCATCATTCAAATTAATATTAAAATCACCTATAACAATAGAATATTGTAAATTTTCTTTTTTTATAGCTTCGAAGGCTAGATTCATATTACATTTGAAATTTGTAAAAGGAAACTTTGGTGATTTATAAATTGTGATAATACAATAATTGTTAATTATTATACCAGTTGTAATCATATATCCGTTTTTGTGTCGATTTGTACAATTATAAAAACATCGAATTGAGCTAGGTAATGTTGATTTTCTGTATGTAATAGTTCCAAAAGCTTTTCTCGCAAATCCTTGACAATCTTGACGTTGAATAATTGAATAATCATTTATATCTACATCATCTTGGGGTAATGTCCAAGTTTCTACAAGACTCAGTATATCGCATGTCGTAAAACTTCTATCTGATTTTACTAAAGAAAGGTGTTTATTTAAACTTCGAACATTTTGATATATAAATAGAATATGTTCATTCGTTTTATAATCTTTTGGGAACTTTAGATCCAGATGCAAAAGATTGTCCGTTCTTAATCTAAGCATTTCGGATTTTACTTTGTCACAATTTATTTCTGGCATTGGCGCTCTATATTGCCCTTTAATAAATAACCCTTTCGCACTAGTTGCTCTGCTAAAGGCAACATATAACATTCTTTTGTCCATTCTATTTGTCAAATTTACTACTACATTTTGATATGTACCTCCTTGCGATTTATGAATCGTTATTGCTTCTGCAGGTGTTAAAGGGAATTGTTTTCTACATAATTGAATAGCCGACGATTTTCTTAAATTCATTGTTCTGGTTACATGATTTATCGGTGTTAAATCCAGTGGTATATTATTATTTTTCATTTGGTTCAGACATTCTGATCGTGTGACATTACCAACGTTTAAATCTACAAATTTCAAATATACTCGTATAGGTACACGAATACGATTATTTGATTCGTCTATATAATATCCATACGATATTTTTACCAATCTACCACATGCTCCATTGGTTAAACCATCTTCAGTTCGAATATTTACAGTTAACATGTATCTTGCTCCGACTTTCAACATAACTTCATTCAATAATCCTTGAGTTTTGTTTGACGGAAGCATTTTAGCATATTCGAGCATTCTTTTTTTACTTTCTATAGTGCCTTCTCCTATACAATAATCGACACATTCATTGTTAAATGCTTCAGTTTGTAATGAATTTTAGAAAACTGACATTATAATTATTTACTAATGCATTGGTAGGAAATAACACCATGCTGTCTTTCGGAATTTCTACATTGGCAGGTAATTGATCACATTGTCTCGATATAAAAAGCTCGTCATCTTCTTTTGTTGTATTTCCGGTAGCTAAGTTATTTAAAGCTTCAGCGAATGTTTTATCTTCTCTTTGTCGCATTATTTCTGTTAACTCATATAATTGAAATTTTGACCACAAATAAGCACCTTGCAATATTCCTAGAGGGTGGTTCTCGCATTCGAATATCCATCCATCCATAACTGGTTTCAATTGATGGAAATCGCCTAATACTATAAGAGATTTTCCGCCGAATATTTTATCAGTTTTAAATATTTGTTGCAGACGTTGATTTATTTGGCTGAATACTCTACGTCCCGTCATGCTAATTTCGTCAATAATAATTACCTTTACATGGTGTAATTGGTGAGCCACAGTATTTGCTGTATCCTCACTTAATCGATTCATTTCACTTTGGTTAATTGGCAAACTAAATGTTGAATGAAGCGTCGTGCCGCGAATACCAAACGCAGCTTTGCCAGTTGGAGCACATTTTAGTAAAAACAAGCTATCTGGTTCATTATAAACATTATTATATAGTCGCAGCAGAGATTGTGTAATAACGTTAATCAATATACTTTTTCCTACTCCTGCCCCTCCGCTTATGAAATGATAAAATTCAGTGTCTTGTGTTTTTAATTTGTGTATTAAATTAATATGATATCTATATTGTTTTTCATTCAAGCAGGATATTAGTTGATAATATTCATTATCTTGCATGAGTTTTGGAACAATGAATGTTTCTTTAGCTTTACCAGGTTCATTACAGATTTCAAGACCGATGTCAGCATGATCATATCCAATATCATGAATTATAAATTCTGCGGGAATTCTATCGGTTTCTTTTTCTGTATTGTTGTCCACAACTGCCTCATGATTTTCATCGACTATATTTTCTAATATATTATCATAATCACTAACTTCGTTATGAATGTATTTTATTCTATTACTTGTAATTATTTCTTTGTATGTTTCATAACATGTTTGTGCATCGATATTTGTTGGTTCACTTTCGCGCCATGCATTAAATAATAATAAATGTTCTCTGTAATAGTTAATTTCGTCCTGATGAATATTATATTTTCTATATCGAATAATTTTAGGTTTTGATCGTAATTGAATATATCCTGTTTTATCTAATAATGGGATCCAATTGTTTGTAATATTGTCCTCTATTATTTCATTATAGGGTTCATCTTCATTCAAATTTTCGTCATTTACAGTAATGTTTTTTGCGTTGACAGATTTTTTATAATTGTATAGTGATGCAAAGTCAGCTAAGCAAATATCTTCTAGTGTAGTGGAACGCAGTTTATAATGATCTAATAATCCAAGTTGTACTATGTCTGTTGATTCAGGATCCAATTGTTCCAATTCAAATTTTGGTTTCAATAGTTTAGTTCTTTCCTCATTTGGCACCGTATTAATGTAAATTGAGGCTCTTGAACAGTGAGACATAGGAATTGACAATAAATGGTAAACTACCTCTTGCGCAGAAATTTCACTTTTGTTAACAAAACAATTGGCAATACTTCTGAATTGTTGTTGTATTGAGTTATTTCCTTTTTTTAATAAATCAGCACATTCTTTTAATGTACTTGCCATTCCTCTTTGTGATTTATTAATATAATTTACAACATACGATACACATGCGTAAGGATCTAGAATGAATTGAATGTCCATGTTCGCTTGGTGCAATTTTAATATAGATTCATTAAAAGGATTTATTTTAATATCACATACATTTCTTTTTAATAGAATCATTGGTCTTTTAATGTGCGTTTGAATAGCCGTTAAGTATTCTTTTTCAGTCATAGACAGTTGTTATACCCCCGAATAATGAGAGCACCGCCGAGGTTACGCTTACGCAATAACCGAGGCGAGCGATCTCGTAATATTGCGCCGACTGCACAGTATCGCATACTGGAACGATGATAAGGTAAACATCATTACCAAATTTCGTCAATATGCTGAATTGCTCGCTCCACTTTATCTCCTATAAAGTGTGAGACTGAGCGCAAGACGAGGAGTACAATTGGTCATCCGATACTGCGCGGTTGGTTGCGTGTAGAGAGACTCGTGCAAAGGGTCTATAAGTAGTACTACGTTACTTTGGTCGGACAGTAGTCCATATTCTGTATAATATAATTCTGTGTGATAATTTGAGTTTGCGTATCAACGCATTAATAAAGAAAGACACTTTCGCTTACAACTCCTGCATTCGTACATTCACTGGGGTTCCAACCCTTTTCCGATAAACATCCCAAAAAATAATAGAAAATATTCATTACCGCTAACCTCGGCGTAGCTAACCGGGATTCGGCGGTATAACATTGGTGGCAGCGGTGGGATATCGGAGTGATAAAACGAACCAGAGTGTACCGAAAGTGTGTCACTCGCTGTACACCAATACAGTTGTGAGTAAAACCGTCACCAGGGGATCGACGGGACAGCCAACCGCGAGGAGGGACTGCAGACCTCCACTAGATCGTCACCTAGCAGAAAGGGACGTGGAAACAGTATCGAAGAGGGAGCCTGAGGTTATACAACGCAGAGGCAACCTGAGATGTGGCAGATAAGCACCCTGTAAGTGCAAGAGTAATCTATTCACGAAACTAACACCTGTACGGGAATAAAAAACCAGTAGGCGCGTTACTAACCCCGTCAGGGCGTGAATAAAGGGCTAAGAGCCAGATAGAAGCCACATGAGTGATAGAGAGGTACCAGAGGAACAGGCTGCGGGGACTTCGGGACAGCAACCACCCCCGCAGGATCCTTCGGCATCCACGCAGGAGGACCAGCGTGTAGCAGCTGGTCTAGGGGCTGCGTTACAGGAGATAACGGCAGTCGCGAGGTCGGAATTAGCAGTACAAGGCCCGGTACGACAGCCGAGAGGCGAATCTTCTCCAAACCCTCTTTTCGGGGTCAATTTACGTAGAGGCGCAGCGTTTGACGAGCTCGCCGATTTGGATCAAAGTATGTTCGAGCCCAGGGGTGCACCACTCCCAGGGGTTGATCTCACCCCACGTGCAGTAGAAGCAGAGATACAACGTTTGAGGGCACAATACCGAAACACACTGGGCGAACGAAGAGGGGGATTTTACAACCCGGATAGAGACCGGAATTGGACGACTACCTTCGGTGATGGAAGTAGGCTTTACCCCATGGGAGTGGAGATCCCAGGGGTACGCCGAAATTTATTTCCGGATCCACCTGCGGAGGTAAACAACACCGCGGCAGCCGAGGAACGGGTTGCCGATCGACTCGAGAGGGGGGATCGAGAATTAGAGGCCATACGAGCGGAATTGGCCGATTACGTAGCCGGGGAGGTGGAGCGAAGATTAGCCGAGCGTCAAGGGAGACGGCGAACCACCCATCCGGAGGATGAGGAGGACTCACCGTATATCAGCTTGGACTTAGCGCTGAAAAATATCAAAACATTTGATGGCAATAATCCCAACAGATTGGAGGAATTCTTGTCATCCTGTGAAGCTGTATGGGAAAGGGTGAAACCAGCGCATAGAGGAACACTCCTGGCGCTCGTACGTAGCGGGAAACTTGAGGATCGCGCAACACGAGAATTACGACATAAGGTGATACGTAATATGTCGGAATTACGTCATGAATTGGAAGCGCTGTACGGGAAGCGAAAATCTCTCGCTGCCCTGCAGTACGAGTTCTGCCTATTAAAACAAGGACCGAAGGAATCGGTAGCGGCGTACGCCGCAAGGGTGGAGCGACTTACGGGGGAGGTATCGGAAAAACTTTGTGAAGATACCGAACCTCATGGTGCGCGATACGTTGAGGCGGCTGTGAGACGAAGCGCACAAATGAATTTCGAGAATGGATTACAGCCGGATATCCGTATGATAGTGCGCTCCCGGAATTACGGAAGTCTACGGGACTCCGTAGTCGGAGCGGCGGAAGTCGAAAAAATGCTCGGATCACAGGGCAGTAAGGGAGCGCCGGGGGGTAGTCAACCTCGACACTCGGTGGGAGGAGGGGGTGCGACACCCCGAAAATGTTTTACTTGTGGACAAACGGGACACATCTCGCGTGATTGCACGAGAAAATCGGGACGCCCGAGTCTCCCCGCACCAGGACCGGGGAAGGAGGTGAATCAAGTGAAAATGACGTGTAACTACTGCGGGAAGGTAGGTCATTTGTGGAGAGACTGTAGGAAGCGACTGCAACAGGGCGGCCAAAAGCCGCAGCAGTCAGGGAAAAATAACGGCAACGAGCAACCACCTCCGAAGCCACAGGGGACTGGGAAAACCGTCAAAGATTTCCTGGGAACCGACCAGCAGCGGGCGGAACGAAAGGGACAACAACACGAAGTATACGTCGTCAACGTCACGTCCGCGGGGATTGCTAGCGATTTCCACATAAAATCGCCAGAATGCCGAACCGAAATACTGACACTGAAAGCCGATACGGGAGCACAGGTCAGCTTGATAAGTCCAGAGGTTCTCGGGGGTGAGATACAAGCGGAAAAATCCGAGTCGACGCTCATCGGGTTGGGAGGACAGCCAGTACTCTCGACGTTCATAGCGCAAATACATTTGGAGACACCGAAGGGTACCATATCGCATTGGTTCCACGTAGTGCCTGAGGGGATGGATTTAGGGGTGCATGGCTTCTTAGGGATGGACTTCATTCGCGAACATAAAGTGGACATCCTCCGGGGCAAGGAAATCCGAATTCACGGCCATCGGATGCCCTTAATCGACGGAAGATTGAAGATGAGAGTACCAGCGCGAAGCGAGAATATCGCTTACGTAGCAACTTGCAGTCGGGTAATGGGACTCGCTGACAAGAAGGAGGTCGCCGAGGGAGTAGCAATCGGCGCCTGTACGACGAAACCGCGAGGAAACAGCTGTGCGGTATGCATAATAAATACCACCTGCGAGGAAGTTGAGATCGAGCGACCGACAGTGACACTCGAGCCGTTCGAATCAGCAGAAAAATCGTGTCACAACAAGAGCGCACGCGAGTTAAACATCGCGCGCGTGGCGAGCGGCAATGAGGGGGAAGACGGCGGCACGCGACTCACGCGCTTACGTGAAGCAATCGACGTGCGAAATTTAAATTCCGAGGAAAGAGAAACACTACTTGAAATATGTGAGGATTTTGCAGAGATCTTTCACCTGGAGGGCGACTGGTTGCCGTGTACTACGAAAATTGAGCATGAAATTCCCCTTCGCGAGGGCGTAAAACCGATAAAAGTGCAGCCGTATCGTTTACCGGAAGCGCATAAGAAGGAAGTTGCAAAGCAAACGGAACAGATGCTGAAGGACGGCATCATACAGGAAAGTCGAAGCCAATGGAATGCACCGCTGCTCGTGGTAACGAAAAAACCTGACGCGGCGGGAGTAGTAAAATTACGAGTCGTTGTAGACTTTCGTAAGCTTAACGAGGCGACGATCGGTGATTCGTATCCATTACCGAATATCACCGATATATTGGATCAGCTGGGGAAGGCGCAATACTTCACCACCCTCGATTTAGCATCGGGTTTCCACCAAATTCCCATGGCGGAAAAGGATAGAGAAAAAACTGCATTTTCCACACCGCAGGGGCATTTCGAATATACTCGAATGCCCTTCGGGTTAAAAAATGCCCCTCCGACATTCCAAAGGCTCATGAACACCGTGTTGGCGGGACTCGACGGTATAAAATGCTACGTATATCTTGACGATATAGTGGTATTCGGGTCAACGCTGACGGAGCATAACAAGCGACTTCGCGAGGTATTTACGCGCCTGCGAGAGGCGAAATTATCGCTGCAACCGGGGAAGTGTAGTTTTCTAAGGAAGGAAACGCAATATTTAGGGCACATAATTTCTGATGAGGGAGTGCGACCGGATCCCTCGAAAATCACGGCGGTACGGGATTTTCCAGTACCGAATAATATGAAGGGAGTACAGTCCTTTCTAGGGCTTGCCGGTTATTATCGAAAATTTATAAAAGACTTCTCGAGAATCGCCAAACCATTAACAGAATTAACGAAGAAAGAAATTCCATTCGAGTGGACGGCGAAACGGGAACACGCATTCGTCGAATTAAAAAATGCGCTGACGTCGGCACCGGTGTTGCAGTATCCGGATTTCTCGAGGCCGTTCGTCGTGACAACCGATGCTTCGGATAAAGCTATCGGCGCGATACTATCTCAGGGGGAGATAGGAGAAGATTTGCCAATTTGTTATGCGAGTCGTACGCTCAACAAATCGGAACAAAATTATACCACTACAGAAAAAGAATTAATTGCAATTGTCTGGGCGGTAGCACAGTTCCGACCGTATGTATATGGTACAAGGTTTACAGTCGTAACAGACCACAAGCCCTTAGTATGGCTATTTAGTGTAAAGGATCCGGGCTCAAGGCTTATGCGCTGGAAAATAAAATTGTCGGAACATGAGTTTGACATAGTGTATAAAGCCGGGAAGAAGAATACAAATGCCGATGCGCTGAGTCGAGTATATGTAACGACGCGCTCGCATGCACGACGGGCGGAGAGAGAGACAGCCAGCGACGGCAACGAGCACGAGGGAGAGAGCGACAGTGGCGAGCGCGTGGACACTCCATCGCGACGCAGCGAAGACGCGAGAGAGACAGCGCGAGGCAACAGCGGTGACTCGAGTGCGACGGATGACGCAACAGCCATCATGCCAGGTGAAGCGGCAGTCAGCAACGAGCGCGAGAGAGACGGACGACGCGATAGCGACAGCGACTCGGACGACGGAGATAACGGCGGCCATGCGAGCTACGGTGATAAGGACCGTAGCGATGGCGAATCTTTAAGTAAAGAGGAGAGAAGGAAAATTCTATACGAATATCACGATGCTCCTCTCGGCGGCCATCAAGGCGCAACGCGTATGTTAAATAGGATACGACTCGCATACACCTGGCCCGGAATGCGGAGAGAGATAGAAGAATACGTTGCGGCATGCGATAAATGCCAACGAAATAAAATTCGTTCGACGCCGAAAGCTCCGATGGTGATTACCGATACGCCATCGCGGGCGTTCGAAAAGGGTGCACTTGACATCGTTGGACCTTTGACGCAAACGGAAACGGGGAATAAGTATATTCTCACGTTTCAGGATTTATTGACGAAATTCAGCATCGCAATACCGCTTCCCTCGCAAACAGCGAACGATGTTGCTCGAGCGTTTACGGAGGAAATTGTGTGTCGATATGGGATACCGGAAATCGTGCTCACGGATCAAGGGACGAATTTCCTGAGCTCAATATTTAAAGACGTATGCAAGCTGTTACACATTGAAAAGGTGCAAACAACGGCATATCATCCGCAATCGAACGGTGCTCTGGAGCGTTCACATCGAACGTTGGCTGAGTACCTGAAAAGTTACATCGACGAAGACCAGAGGAATTGGGACAAATGGTTGCCGTACGCTATGTTCCAATACAATACCACTCCCCATACGGCTACGGGCTTCACGCCCTACAGCCTAATATTCGGAAGGGAGGCTGAGCTCCCGACTTCATTAAAAAAACCCTCGGGTACACTATACGCTTACGACGATTATTCGCAAGAGTCACGGGAGCGAATGCGAGCATCTTGGGCAATGGCTCAGGCTAATCTCAAGGCCGCAAAAATTCGCGCAAAGGAATTCCACGACGGGAAAGCGAAAGAGAGGAAATTCGGTATTGGAGAGAAAGTTTTGCTGCATGACGAGACGGTACGGCAGGGAAGATCGGCGAAACTCACTGCCAATTGGATAGGACCATTCGTAGTTGAAGAGATACATCCTCCCCTCAATTATACGATTCGCAAAGGGCGGCGGAGGCTGAAAGTCCACGTGGATCGTCTCCGCGAGTATATCGAAAATTAAGGAGTCGGATTTTTAAAGGGGGGGGGGGGGGGGGGGGGAGCTGTGTAGCTGTTTAGCTGTAAAAAAAAAAAAAAAAAAAAAAAAAAATATATTGCGAGGAATAACACTGTTGCAGGGTGTTATACATGCTGGTGATGGTCAGCTGCGACAATGGTTATGACATACGGGAATTTCGCAATGTGCCCGGAATTTATTTCGAGCACATTGGTACGTTGAGTTTATATACGGATGTCTGGACTTTGGCTGTGCGAATGGATCTTTCGAACCTCATGGCACTGGAGGAATCAATCCAATGGCATCTAAGCGTGTATCAGGACCGATGTAAGGAGTCAAGGAGTTCCGGAGGTCACTGTGCCGAGATGTTGGTGCATCTGGAGCGTCTCTCCAAGAAGGTCGAGGAAGAAATTGGCCTGATACACGATCTCGTGGGAGGAGAGCATCGGGATAAGCGCGGATTGGTCGATGGATTGGGATCTGTGCTCAAATCCATTACAGGAAATCTCGATGCATCCGATGGCGAACGTATCGAGAACGAAATTTCGGCGGTACGTGATACGCAGGAATCTATGAAAAATGGGATGCTGCGACAGTTGCAAGTGGTCGAGTCGTCACTCGACATGTTCAATCGCTCGTCGCACGCGTCTGAGCGAAATTTCCAGAAGTTAAATGACATGTTGCGGGAAGTCAATGGGTACTTTCACAACAGCACCAGTCGCCTAGCCAATCAGCAGCAATTTGACGAAAGTTTGGGGCTCCTAGACTCATATATGGAGGTATTTCTCGGCGAAGTGAGGGATATCGCGAACTTATTCGCCGGGATTGCATCTGGGACGGTGAATCCAACGATCGTCTCGCCAGAGAAGCTGACGAAATATCTTTCTGAGGCATTGCCGCATGTGCCGAAGGGATATAGCTTCCCTCGACCAGTGGCTAGAGAAAATGCAGCAGCGATTCTGCGTTTGGCCACCACAAGGGCCTATCGCGTTGGGGGGAACGTTACACTCCTCATCGAGATACCCCTCGTCGGTGCAACAGAATACAGTGTCAGTCGAACATATCCACTCCCGAGGCGGGGGGAAAACGACACGTATTACTACCTGGAAACAACGCCGGAGCCGGTAGTAGTGGATCGGGAAAATAGGAATTTCCTACGCATAACGGAACATGAGCTAGAGGAGTGCAAGAAGGATGGAACGAGGTATTATTGTAATCCTCGACACCCCGCATTCACAGTCAACGAGGACGCACCATGCACCGTGCGAACCTACGTGGGAGGTGCGGTAGGTCGGGAACAAAATTGCCCGAAACGCATCGTCAAGTTGACCAGCACTCTCATCGTTAGTTTACGGCAGCCGGGACGTTGGCTATACGTTGCGCCGCGTCCCGAGACAGTGGCAATAGCCTGCATTGGAATGCCGAATCAGCAGGCCATCCTCAGCGGAACTGGATCGCTCGTTCTTACCGGGCGTTGCACCGCAACAGCGAGGAATTTTCGCGTCGAAGCCATGAAACGCATGACGCAGGAAATTACTGACGACGATTTGGTGCCAACATATAACCTTACGTTGACACCCCAGGAGGCGGAATGCGCACCGGTGATAGCCGGGCAGCAAGGGGGCATCACCCTCGAACACGTGGTTAGCACACCACAAGAGCTGAATGACCTCGGCGTACGCCTGCGGCACATCCGAGACAGCCTGGGCAGCCGGGTGTCACGCGCGCAGCAAATATACGAAAAGATCGGCCACCATTCGGTTGGCGCGATCGCGTTACTAATAATGATGATATTCGCCTTATATTGGCTAATTCGAAGACGATGCCGAGCACCGCAACCAGCGATAGAGGCCCCCTGTACGAAGGTGGCAATCCACGGAAATGAGGAGACACCAACGGAATGGCGAAACCAGCGGCAAACATCTCCAGCGATTGAGACAAGAAAAATACCAACGGCGGAAGCTACGAGTGGACCGGGGGAGCCCCGGGACGCCATACGCGAGAGGGAAGGAGAGACCGAGGCACAAAGGGTTGCTCGGAGAAATTCGTTTATTAAAAATAAAAAACGGATACACAACGAGATCGCGACATTACGTCCTTAACGGACAAACTCCCACACTTCGTCATCATCGTCGCTCTCGCCAGCGGGGCGAATCCCCGACGACCCCGAAGGAAGAGATATCCGGTGCCGCTGGAAAGCCGGATAGGCTCGTCGACTCCCACGGCGTCGCGATAAGACCTGCAGACGGGAAGAGCCACGAGCGTACGGCCGATCGTCAAATACGGGGATAACCGTCGACGAGGCAGGAGGGGTGGACGGTGCAGGCGATTGGGGCTGCTGATCCCGATCCGACGACGTCCGGACTGCGAGAGGAACCGAACCTTCCACGGCCTCCTCCTCTGGGGTCAAACGCATCTTCTGCGTAGTGGAGAATTAACAAAAAAAAAAAAAAACAGAAATTAGATAAAAAATTGGAGGGAATATAATAATGGCAATAATAATATAATTTAGGAGAAAAAACACCCATACCTTTGCGGGCGGCGGCGACATATCGACGATGGATATTTTCTTCCGTGGAGTTGAATCAGAAAATCGGAAAGTAAATGACGCACCGCCGCGAACGCACCGGCTTATAGACCGGAAGAATAGCCGACGCAGCAGAAGCGTGCAATTCTCCGGGTTCAATGAACGCAAAAATTCCAACGGAGGGAAAAATTGTAACACTCCGAGTCGGGGAATTTAGCGTAACTTTGGGATGAAACGAAAAGAAATCTCCTGATTTCTTTTCTTTAAGGGGGGAGGGATGTTATACCCCCGAATAATGAGAGCACCGCCGAGGTTACGCTTACGCAATAACCGAGGCGAGCGATCTCGTAATATTGCGCCGACTGCACAGTATCGCATACTGGAACGATGATAAGGTAAACATCATTACCAAATTTCGTCAATATGCTGAATTGCTCGCTCCACTTTATCTCCTATAAAGTGTGAGACTGAGCGCAAGACGAGGAGTACAATTGGTCATCCGATACTGCGCGGTTGGTTGCGTGTAGAGAGACTCGTGCAAAGGGTCTATAAGTAGTACTACGTTACTTTGGTCGGACAGTAGTCCATATTCTGTATAATATAATTCTGTGTGATAATTTGAGTTTGCGTATCAACGCATTAATAAAGAAAGACACTTTCGCTTACAACTCCTGCATTCGTACATTCACTGGGGTTCCAACCCTTTTCCGATAAACATCCCAAAAAATAATAGAAAATATTCATTACCGCTAACCTCGGCGTAGCTAACCGGGATTCGGCGGTATAACACAGTGATTGTAAAAATTCATCGTATGTCATATTTTTATAAGACTTAATATCGCGGCTTATGAGATTTAATTTAGTTTTTATTGTTTTATAGTTTTCGTAAAGTATTCTCTTTTGTTTGCGATTATGTACGTCTGATGGTTCCATAATGGTAGTTCGCTGCATTGGATAATGCGGCACATTATATTTACAGACAACTAGTTCATGTTCGATTTTTCTGCATTTTCTTGTGTGTTTATGTGTCTGTAATGGTATTAATTGTTCAATCGTTGGATTGTTTGAATTACATGATATTATTTTATCTATAAAAGTTTCGCATATTTTTTTGGAATCAATATTATCAGGGTCGTATATGGGAGCATTCTTTAACCAAATCAAAGCATGTACATGCGGACTACCCCTATGTTGAAACTCAATTCTATAATACATATCGATGATTGGCGTATTACTGAATGGGCTATCTGTAGAATTGAGAAATTTCAAAAGACATCTCATCCGGTGATCAAAATATCTTGAGCATGTAACTGGGTCGGATTGTATTAATTTAGCTTTTTCTTGCCAAGACAATTCATTCGCCTCTTCGTTTGATATTGATTCATTGTGAAGAACTTTTTTAAGTATTCGTATTAAATCAGCCCATTTCGTTTCTGCAGCGGATAGTGTTAAAAATATTGACGGTTTTCCTAATTGACGAATCATCGCCATTACTACCTTTTGTTTTTGTTGCCAAAAAGCTGGACTTGACCGATCAATTTGTAGAATTTTTATACAATCGTTGTCTTGAATCAATTTGTCAATGATCGTATTATTTAAAACACTATGAGCAGTGACGTTATTAGTTTTACGTTTCATACGAAGATGAATTTGAATTAACGATACTAATCTTTGTAATCTTACTCTACAATGACTTATAAACATCTTTGGAACTTTCATTGCACAACGTCGATCGTACATTCTAATTTCAGATTTTGCTATATCTCCAATAGAAATTTTAGGATTACGTACCTTTCTACTTTTCCCATCATAAATAGTAGGGAATGCAAGTAATTCGAAATCTTCATCATTCAGCAAGGAGATAGGAATTTGATTTTCTCCTGGAGCTAATTTCAATCCTACGTTGTTAATATATTCGTCCTCCAATAATGTTTCCTAACCACCTGGATTGATTGGTTCATCTTCGCGTTCTTCCCAATCGTCGCATTCGTCTACAGTTCCTTGTAAAAGTTCGTTGTTCAAATTAACATTTCCATTATTCTTTGTATTAAGACTTTGCAAGATATTATTATCATTATTATTATTAATATTATTTTCGTCGTCATGCTCAATCTCATTTGTCTCAATTTGATCTACAGAACATTGGTTTCGAATCCACTCTTCGTCTAAAGTTATTTTATGTTTAATATACAGTTCTGTTGTAATTAAATATCGAACAGCATCTATTATTTTGTTGGGTCTAATTATTTGATAATCGTAATGGTGTTTATCACGCATACGTCTCATAAGTTTCACATGAATTGTTTGAGTATCATTTACGTTTCGCGGAAGTTTAGAAACGAATGAATTTATATCTACCGGAACGTTGACACAATTTCCTTTAATACCATACTGTTTTTCAATCCCTAAAGTTCTTATTTGTAAAAATGGTAATCTAGGAGATATAAATCTTTCTTCCATAGTTGTTAAAGTTTTTAAGCTTGGATGTATTTCATTAAACTCGAAACCATTAATCAGTGCTAATTTCGGTATTTTATTGTTGAATAAATCTTTTCTACATGTTGAGCATAATTGAATAGCGTTATTTTGTTTTATTTTGCATATATTATTCCAATCATTATGAATTTTAGGTTTCAATGATATTTGATTTGATGTAAAAAGGGAGATGGATCTTCGGAACCATAATCCTCCACAACATGAACATACATACGTAGGTCCTTCAGTAATTGATTTTTTGTATACTATACCTGCTTTAGTTTCATTGTTAATATTATCAGTAACAACTAAATTTTCTCTGCAAACTGGATTATTTAACGTTTTTTTATAAATATCTTTTTTAGACCGATCTTGTAGATCTTTTCGTTCAATATCTTTCGGATTATTTCGCACATCTTGTATATATATTATTTTCGGATATTGGTCTGTTGGTTGGATTGCTTGTCTTTTACACGTATTGATTCTCTTATCTTGTTCAATGTGTCCATTTCTGTTAGCTTGTTTAATGTGTTCATGGTTAGTTTTATTCGCATTGTGCATTGGTACAAAGTTTCCAGAACGAATTAACGTTATATTTACTCTTTCGATTGAAACAATACGTGGTTTTTTTATTGATTGTATTATATTTTGTCTTTTTTTTATATATATTTTTTTTGATGTTATCTGTTCATTAATGATGTAATCGGGATCTTCAATTCTTTTTCTCCTTTTACTTAACATGTACATTTTGTGTTCCATTACTTTAAAATCATCGTCGTTTCGTAATTTTCGTTTTCTTATTATATCTCTTTTTTGTTCTTGTTTCTTAAAATTCTCATCGCATCTTTTATTTGTGAGATGTAGCTTTTTTTTTAGTTTTGAATCGGTTTGTATTTGTCTCTTAGTATAAATATTTGTATGTGTTTGATCTGTGTTTTTTGTATTGTGAATCTCTAAATTGTTATTTGCGTTTATAAGATTTGATACATAAGTATTGTTGTCAGCATTTATTAGAGTGTTTATTTCATTCAGCTTACTTATAGGGCGCTTAATTTGAAAATCGGTGTTAATCTCAGAAATTGAATAATATGTACTATGTTGATCATTATATTTAATTTCTTGATTATTTTTGGTAGTATGTTGATCATTGGAGTTTATCTCATGAATAATATTAAATTGTTCTATGCGATTTCGTTTTGTGTTAATGATTTCTATGTTTTTTTCGTTATATATTTCTGATTGTAGATCTTTTTCTAATACGTTCTGGTCAATGCTCATTTGCGACAGCCTTTCTGATATATTTGAAACATTAAAATTATCGTTGTCGCGCATTTTTCGTTTTCTTACTACGTCTCTACCTCGTTTTTGTCTTTTAAAATTTTCGTCACATCTTTCATTTTGAAGACGTAATTGTTCTTTACGTTTTAAGTTGTTTTGTTTTTGTCTTTTAGTACAAATATTTGGATGTTTTTCAAATGTGAGATTTCTATTCTTAGTCTCCAAATTATAATTTATGTTTGGAACATTTAATGCATGTGTACAGTTATCAGCATATATTTGTGTATTTATTCTATGAAGTTTTATTACGGGATACTTGAACGGTAAACCTATGTTATTCTTAGACATTATATTATTTGAGTTGTATTGTTCATTATGTTTAATTACTACATTATTTTTCATTATATTTTGTTCGTTGTAATTTATCTTAGGAACAATATTTAATCGATCGATCTGATATTGCTTTGTTTTAATGTTTTCGTTGCAATTTTTTGGTGACATTTCTGATTGTATATTTTCATCTAGTGTATTTTTGTTCATTTGTATTTGTGAAAGTCTTTCTGTTATATTTGAAAAATTAATATCATCATGGCCGTGGATTTTTCGTTTTCTTATTACGTCTTTACTTTGTTCTTGTTTCTTAAAATTTGGTTCATATCTTTTATTTCGCAGACGTAATTGTTCTTTGAGTTTTAAGTCGATTTGTTTTTGTCTTTTAGTGTAAGTGTTTTGATGTTTTTCAGTAATGAGATCTGTATTGCTAGTCTCCAAAGTATTATTTGTATTCCGAAGATTTAATGCATGTGTACATTTATTAGCATATGTTTGTGTATTTATTCTATTCAGTTTAATCACAGGATATTTCATGAGTATACCTATGTTACTCTTAGTTATTACATAATTTGAGTTATATTGTTTATTATGTTCAATTGCTCCGTTATTTTTAGTTATATTTTGTTCGTCGTAGTTTATTTTAGGAATAATATTCACTTGTTCCGTCTGATTTTGTTTTATTTCAATGTTTTCGTTGTTATTGTTTTGTGACATTTCTAATTTTACATCTTTTTCTAACGTGTCTTGGTCAATGTTTATTTGCGAGAACTTCTCACTTATAATTGTAATATCACAGTTATCAGGAGATGTAACAATCTTTTGAGATGGGCTTTCAAAACATGGGTTCATATATTGATTTATACCAATGTTTTTCCGAACTTCAATATTATTGGTTTGTTTGTTATCAGTATATTTTTTTGTATCTATTCTATGTAATTTAATTACAGGTATCGTCATTTGTATGTCTAAGTTCTTCTTGAAAATGTCCAAATAAGGTTTATGCTGATCATTACACTTTATTGTATTTTTATCAGTATTTTCATTTTTGTGGCTAGTTTTGCGAATGATATTTAATAGTTTAGGATGATTTCGTTTCGATCTATTTTTTATTATTCTACTTTTGTTCTTCTTACTGTGTTCGTTTTTATCTTTTGGATCATTTGTTATTTCATTCGATGATTTATTTATATTTATAGCTTCTTTTTTGGATACATCGTTTATTCTGTTTGATCGATTTGATGACTTGCATTTTTGGTTTCTAGACTCGGACTTATTGCTAAATAATTTTTTATTGTTTATATTGACTTTTTTTGACGTAATCATTTTTTGCATTTGTGTGTCAATATTGATTTTTTTTGAGACTATTGGCGGTTGGTCTGTCATGAATGGAACTGCATTGCATTTGTCGGCAATATCATGAGCTGGATAAAGTTAGCCATACAACTTTAATTAAAAAAAATTTAGACTATACCAATCGATTGGTGGTCGTTTGGTGGTCATTGGTAGTCTAATTAGATGGTTTGGTGGTCAATGGTTTAATTACAGTAATTAAAACAAAAATTAAGGCCCAAAGTTAGCCAAACATTTTTTTTTTTTTTTCAAATCAACTGAATTAGGGCTCAATCGATGCGGAATCGTTTGGTGGTCCCGAATAACGCAATTAAAACGTTTGGTGGTATTTCATTAAGCTAAACAATTAAAAAAACCAAATGGGCCGGGGGTTCATTAGTGCGCAGTACGTCGGTGAACATGCAGACGACGCGCCATCGGTGTCATGGCGTCGCTTTGGCGTCTCATCATCGTAATCAACTGTCGAGTTCCAATTATATATTCGTATAATTATGTATTCGACAAGAACCGACTCTACCTCCTTCACCCGCGTGTCAATATTTTATTATCGCGAACACTTTATTATTCCATTGATTTGCAACGCAGTCTCGAACGATCATGGGACCCATACGGCGAGACGGAAAAAATGGAGCGTCACGATATCGTCGCGGAATGTGGATGTTTTGCTGTCAATCGTAGCCAGGAGTAAGGATTGAGACCCAGTAATCCCCGCGAGACGCCGATTTTGGAACATTCGTGTACGTACACACCGGTCACCAGTTCCGGCGGTTTGTCGTCAACCGTAGCGAGTAATGGTGAGAGAAAACTTTTTGGTCTCCCAGTATATGGCGGTACCGCCGCAGAGTCCACCGCTGTCGTTGCAATCATCGAGTCTGGAACCTCCATAAACACTGACTACGCCGAATAACAATCGTAGCAATTCTTCACTGCCGGAAGCTGTGGTCGAGGCAATACTGGCAACGACCCCCATTGTATGTATTGCTGATTAACATGATTTCAACGATTGCCGCAATATTTTCTCAGGATATGCGACAAGGACTTCGACAATTATATTCGTAAAATCGTTAATTGCACCGACACGAGTGTTAATATAATGACTCTGTTTTGGTGACGTTTCGGTGACAACACCGCTGTTCCTACCTGCAGTCGACGTTGCTGCTATCGGTTCGAGTGGATCTGGTGGTGCTGGAGCTCAAAGTTACGTCGATCCTCACACTTACTAGGAACCCAATCAAGCTGTACGTGAATTCGTCAAGGAAATTGACGCAGGTTACATCACGATAGAATCGATAATAGGTTAGTTTAATTGTTACAAATTGTTTCGCTATAGCAATATGCAAATACTTCGAATATTAATAAAATTCTGTTTAAAAAATCCACAGTTACAGCAAAAATGTAATTTTCTCTGTGCACGAAAAACACGGTTCACTGTTCGGCCCTAAACGTCGAAGAATTGCGTCGCGGGTGGATTTGGCCAACTTATCAAGGATTTTTTCAAGGAACTTATCAAGAATATCAAGAATCTCCGAATATTGCATTTCAAGGTGAGCGATTTTCCATGTAGAATTTCTTCATTTAGAGTGTTTCATATTCTCACGAAAAAAAGCATTTTTTCGATAATTTTTATGTTTAATACGATTATTAATTATCGATTTTATTACAATCGTTTTCTTTTTTTCAGCATCTGACGAAGCTGTGCTCTGCCGCTACTGAATGCATATCGTTGCAACTGGTAACCGACAGTATACTGCAGATGCAGTTGCTACAATCCGGTGCGCTTTGGCACTTGTTGCTTTTCATGTTCAACTACGATTACACACTGGAGGAAGGCGGCGTCGAGAGAAATCAGGACGAGAATCGTCAGGTGGTGGCGAATAATTTGGCGAAATTGGCTATACGCGCGTGCCTTGGTCTCGGCGGTTATATGGTCGGCGATAACGCGACTCCGCACAATCCTGCAACCGTTGCCGCTCTCGACAGCCTTCTAACGCCGTATCTCGCCCGACTGCTCGCTAACGAGAAACCAGAGGATATGCTAAAAATTCTCAATTCCAATTGTCTGAATCCATTTCTTATATGGGACAACGCGACGAGAGCCGAGCTGATGGAGTATTTTGAAAATATGAGACAGGAGAAGATCGAAAGCGGTGCAAATATCGAACACGATCTTAGCGATTTCAAATACAGCGGCGAACTCGTTATCGGTGAAATATTCGTCAAGATATTTAACGGAGAACCAACGTTTCTCATCGAGGTACGTAGAGGAGAAGTTTATTCGAGACTGCCATGTATCGATTGAGAAAAGTCTAGAAAAACATTTTCTTGTAGACACTTTAGAAGTCTGGAAAAATTCACTTATCCGAAAATCGGAATTTTTGTTTTTACTTCTACAAAAAAAAAATGAAAAAAAAAAATGAATTCAATTTCCTTCATTTAGCATAGAAAATACGTTTTAAAATAGAGAAACATAACATAATAATAACAACAATTAAAATACAAGGATAACAATACCACGATAACAATAATGATTCTTGTATTTTCAGAATCGGAAAGGTTTCACGAAAGATTTGCTCGATTTTCTATCACAATCTTCCGATTATCTCGCGTCTATTGGCAGCATGACGTTGACGAAGAAGGATCAGGAAAAGCTTCGTTGTATCGTAATGTCTCTCAAAGCATTGAAGAACGTTATTAAGAACATTCCGGACGTCGAGATGCAGTGCATCGGGCACTTCACTCTACTCTTCGGATTATTGAATTGCAATAATTTCAAACCGATACAAAATGTGTAGACAACCGCGAAGAGCCTGTGGTAAAGCCGTTAAATCTCAAGGCGTCTACTGAGCCATCGTAGTTTTAGAATTCTTGAATAGGGGGTACTGGCGACCGAACACTATCGACAACCAGACTGGCTGGATGAGTTCTGAGGTTTTTACTCATGTTTTACGAGTTTCTCTAACTTATTATCTCATTATGATAAACCGACAATTTCTCACGTTTCTTCTTCCTCATGCTTTTTTTAGAGTACACGAATATGTTGTTTATCGTCCTACTCTCCATGGAGATATTGCTCAAGATGTACAGCTTGGGATTTCAAGTAAACGATGTCTTTATCGTTTAGGTGAACCTATCGAAACTATTAATGGACATTAATGGACTTAATGGACATTTTTAAAGAGTGACAGTTAGATTTTAAAGAGTGATAGCCACACTTTATCATTATTTATGAATTTTATAATTCTGGTATTACACTTCTGGGTTAAAATTATACCTAATGTTGCCGAATCAGAGTCTTGCAATCAAATAAGCAAAGGGTATTTTTTATAAGATGTTAACGCTCAATCACTCAAATTGAACCCTATTTAATTTAGCAAAATTATTCAAATTCAAAAAGTTATTCATTGGTTTTTTGTTTGACACAGGGATACTTCGTTTCATTGTTCAATCGGTTCGACTGCTTCGTCGTCATTGGCTCGATCAGCGAAATGATATTGACGTATACTGAAGTGATGCCCCCCCCTTGGTGTATCTGTACTGCGCTGCGTCCGATTGTTCAGAATCTTCAAATTTACAGTTAGTATCACTGCACGATTTTATGAAACAATATTGTAACATTTCACTGAACTATTCTCGTTGCAACGTCGCAAACGTTGGCTGACGGGATAATCGTTGATACGCGATATATTAATTACGACTTGTGAACAATTTAATTTATATCAAGGATTTTTTAGTCCGTTGTAATACTCATTTTTAATAAACCGTTGGAACGAGCCATGCCATTAGGGTTCTTATTATTTTTGTAATTTCTAATATTTCTCTGAATTAATAGTTATTAATTGAAGTTTCCATTTCCCCTGAAAGAACGATCTGAATTGTACGTAATATGCAGTGGACGTTAATTTGTCAATTTTCTAAATACTATCAATGAGAATGATACTCGTTTAGCTGGAATAGTTTTGCCGCACACCTCATCCGTGCACTGCCCGGTGCGAAGCGCTAATTCGTTCGTACTCCAAACATTACCGAACTATGAATTGTGCCGAGAGGAGAGAAGTATGTACTTGGTTAGGGCTAATTCTAGACGGAGAGAGGAGATATTCGCGAACGAATAGAATGAGATAGTGCGATAGAACGGTTAAGGTTAAGAATCAACATGCCAACACGTTGATCGTCCGACACGAGACGTTTAGTTTTTTAAAAGGTAATCCTCTGGAATCCGTCCCGAATCATGTGATCTGTGCACATGCGGTCGCGAAAATAATTGTTAGTTTTATTACAAGTTCAACGATCTATTTATTTTGTTCAAGACTATCTCCAGACTGCTTAATTAATGTTCGTTGTTTTATAATTAACTGTAGTGACCACGCAGGTATTCTCTTCAAATCGAGCGGATGGTTCTATTTTTTAACGTTATTAAACATATAATTTTGATATCCATGAATATGTCGACGTTTTTGAAAAGAGAATTAAATCTTTTTCTATCGATCCTTCCTCAAAATACGTCATAATTTGCTACTACACCCCTTTATAATATTCCAAAAGATATGTTTTCATTCATTTTCATTCATTTTTTATACATTCAGTTATTTATGTTATTTGTGTTTTTCAGGAAATATCCGATCTGCTGTTTGTGCCGCATAAAATTCTATGGATAATGGATTTGTACAGCACCATTGTAATGGGTAAACCGAACTTTTTTTATCATCATTGAGCGTAGAAATATGTTACTAATCCTTCTAGAAAATCTGAAGTGCATGCTACAATTAATAAAAAGGACTTCCTCCTCGAGAATTATACTGCAACTAAATTATATTGAAAATGAGTATACCCAGTTGTTAATTATTTCATCCGTCAGAGTGGAATCGTATCATGTAGTTGCATTTTATGATTTTGTTATCCGGAGGCGTTCGCACTAACAAATATTCTAATGAAATTTACGATTTTGCAGCAACATTCAACATTCAATTGATTTGCCGAGTGGAATCAGAGGATCGAATTATGAGGTCGCCATGGATGCGAATGGTAAGTTTTTCAATACTACTACAACCCTACGTAACCTACGTACTACGTACCCTATGTATGTACTATGCAATCGACTCACTACATAACCTACGTAACATAAGCGCTCATCTACAAGCAAATGTAGTATGAAGAGATTCAATGATACAGCGATTGTATCTTTGTACTTTCAACTTTCACTTTTACGACACGTTCCTCAGCTGGAATGAATTTATTTGTTTTTTAAATTATTTGCATCTCAAAAATACACTAAGATGCAAAATATATGTTTTTAAATTTATATTACAACCAAAAAACGTTTTACAACAAAAAATATTGTTTATTATACACGTAACCTCAATTTGTCAAAAATGACAAATGGAAAACAATGAAAACAACATCATAACTTGCGAAAAGCGTAGAAAAATTCGTTGTTATGAATTAATAAATTTTTGTGTGATTTCAAGGTGACGTAAAAAACACACAACACAATACTGATAAAATGTAAATTTTACTAGAGACGCACGGGCTTTTTTTCTAAAGTTAATTAAGAGACAATAAGGTTCGACACGCCGGCATATTTGGCGCGATGTCAAGAAAATATAAAAAAAGGACGATATACTATGTGTGTGTGTGTTATTACGAGTCCGACTCGAGATAAAACAGAGACTTGATTCCGTTCTATCAATAAACTTTCGGCTCTATTACATTCTTTATTTCATGCTTATTGTTCACTGGGGAAAAAGGGGGAAGCAACGCGGGAGAAGCTTCGCCCATTGTTTATATTCTGTGGGTGTACGACAAAGAATTCTAATTGTGTAGTGCTTATATTTTTATTTACGAGCGTTACGAAATTTTGATGTGGTTTGGCGTCCCGTAAGTACAAAATATTAACGTGACATAATAAAAGATTCATTAAGAGATACATGACACACGCAGCATCGATGTATTGAAAACGAATATTGTTTTTTTTTATGGTCACAACGCGTTAAACAATACTTTTCTCGCGTTTCGCCATTTTGTTTTGACAAAAAGATTTACGGTTACTTAAAAAAAAAAAGTTTCGACAACTTGTTTCTTTGAGTTTATTATCAATCCGGAATTATTTTAATCGGCAGTTTTATCCTCTTTAACTAAGAAAAAAAAGTACCGCAGTTGTCTCGGCTGCAAGATACCAGATAATTTTCAACGTTTCTAGTTACCGTCAAAAAAGCTGGCTGATACATCAAGTAGAGAACTTGACAATCACCTTAAATCAGCGCTGTATTGTTAAGCATAAACCATATCATTGTCGCCGGAATTTTAAGACAGTCATTGTTATGTTTGAAGTTATTTTCATTATTTTTTTTAACTGGGATATTCGAAAATGTTACGTTGAATCAATGAAAATCGTTGGAGTAATTTATTTTATCTTCTACGAATCGACTTAATAAATTGATCGACATTGACATTAATTATGATATGATAATACTGTGGCCAAAAAATCTGTTCGTCTCATTATATAGCGTGCTATGATTATGTGCACATATATATTCAAGTAAAAAGTCTGCATCCTGCGCTTCACCTCTGATAACATATTGAAAAAGTCCTAAAACTCTCTTGTTAAAAAAATTATACTTTTCTAGACAAATTTTATGCAATTCTCTATCAAAGTTGTTATTGTCCGTTCCATTATTTTACGTGTACCTTTTTCAATTTTTCTGTCAATTATGTAAATCATGGTATTGGATCGTTTGTGTCGCAGATCTTCCTGTAGTACCAAAAAGTTCGTAAACACAATCATTCATATGAGGTTCTTCACAACCTTCGCACAAAGAGTTACGAATTCCAAATCGGTTATGGCTAATATACCGATGTCTTAAAATGAGATGTTCAAAGCTTATGGATACTTTGTTCAACACCATTACAATCTATAACGATATTTTGGTATTGATCCTAATTCCATACTGTTTTTTTCCAGAATATGCCTCGGCAATCATCCGTGTCCCAAGAAGACCGTATCAATGTCGTCAAAAAGTTCATTGAACACTTCGTGACAAACAAATTTCCCCCATACACTTCTCCCGTATGGAAACAGATGAGTCAGGAGCTGGGAAAACGATGGACCCCTCATACCGTATACACAAATGTTCGAGAAAACCGCTGTCAGATTCTGAGCATTGCAAGAAAAGAATTAGGGATAGTCGGATTGGATGGCAACGATGACGTTACAACGCTTGGTATGTTCTTAATGATATTAACGTTTTAACACGTTCTTCATATCAAATATTAAGCTAGCAGTACAATAAATAATAGATAGATAATAATAATAGATAGATTCGTGATCGGCGGGAAAATACGTTGATTATAGACATGAAGGGCCGATTGACTAGTTTGTTTGAGAACCTATTTTGGGGAAAGTAGCACTCGTGTTCGATTTTTTTAATAGGCTGTACTGTTATTTTATTAACACAGATAGTTTGTTCTTTAATGTAATTTCTATTGCATCTCTCCAATTTTTTTTGAAATCTTATCAGAACCAGTGTCAGAGATGTACAATCTGAGACAAAGAAAAAAAAAAACCTATTTCTATACGATTAGTATTTTCATTAGTCTATCGCAATCGGTAACTCTATATCATTCGATGTCTTTCATGGTTTACTCGATAAAGGAACAAGTAGCTTGGTTGGAATACTGTTTATTATCCTTGGTATGGTGTCTTCATAAACTCTTTTGCATTTTGCGCGAAGGAGTTTTATGTTTATACGTAACGGCGTGCAAATAAAGCCTTCGAATTACGTTTTGATTTCGAATACAAAACGAGAATGCTCGCGTCTCTCGCTTTATTACACTCTGTATCATGATTAAAAAAAAAACAACTAAAAAACTGTATTCAGCGTTCTACTAGATATGAAACGGCGCATCAATTTTGTATGAAAATATACTTCGTGTACGATATATACGATTATATACGAATATACGATTATTTTCGATTAAAATATTATTTCAATTATCCATCTTAATTTCTTCCTCTTCGGATAACGATATTTCCAGATAAAACGACGATCAGCGATACGATTTCGTCAGATTCAGATGGCGAGACTTGGTCTCATGATGCGAAGAATACGAAGAAACATAATAAGGATCGCGAAAAAATTGAAACGACGGAGTTCGAATTAGTTCTTACAGAGGAAGAATGGGACTCCATAAAGCCGAAGAGTGACATTTTGTACGGAAATCGAAGAAAAGAAATCCTGCAGCGAGGGATTTGGACTAACGTTATTTCTATAGCATTTTGGAAACAGCACAAAACAAATTGCGCTTTCGTGTACAAGCGAGCAAACGTAAAGGCGAGTGAGGACGGTCGATCGTACTTTGTCGATATTTACGGAAAGTGTAAAAGTGCGACATGCGGCAATACATTTTTTGCACACGGAGAAAAAAATCAGGATCAACAAGGATTGATTATTCGCATTAATACGAGAGACACAAGTTCACAAGTACACGATGAAGTCAAGCGTCCTCTTAATGGCAAATGGAGAAAACAAGCAGCAGAGGAAATGATACAAGAGGGATGCGCCGTCTGGAAAAGGCGTCAAGCGAAAAAACATATGCAGTACGGCGATCTCGAACCTGCGTTTTTACCGAACGCAGACGTTATGCGACAAGCAAAAATGGAACGTATCCACGATGATTTGAACGTGAAACCAGCCGATTCCCGCGATTTGATCCGTACGATAGAAGACTTCCACAGCGATCCAGAGTATGCCGACCTTATACAAGCTGTTGGGTCTTCGCCATTTTATACATTTTACAGTACTCCAGCTCAATTGGATGCATACAAACAATATGTACGTCTCAACAAATCGAATAGCGCGATCTGCGTTGATGCAACCGGGAGTCTCGTTCGGAAATTAGACCGTCCTGGGAATACGAAAACCGGACACATATTTTTATATTCCATTGTGATTAACTTCGAGAAAACGACTCAGCCGGTTCACCAGATGCTTTCAGAAAAGCATGAGACTGAATTTATCGAGTACTGGTTGAAGCAGTGGCTTCGGAGAGGTGCCCCAAAACCGAAGGAAGCTGTCTCCGATTATTCTCGAGCTCTAATATCGGCGTTATGTTTGGCCTTCAATCATCGACCAATAAAATGTTACTTAGACACGTGTTTCGCGATGCTCGAAAATACTCGTGGCGTAATTGAACGCCCTCCGACCGTAATTCGAATCGACGTAGCGCATCTTATCCATATGATTTGTCGGTGGAAGTGCTTTGAAAAAGCCAACCAATGGTGTATTAAAGAATTCTTCGTTCGGTGCGTGGCTGTATTGGTAGAGTGTGAAACACTCGCCAGTTTTCAAAAAATTTTCACTCTAACTTGTGCAGTCGGGCTTCAAGAGTTCGAAGATTCGGAGCTCGAACTTCCGGATATAAAAACAACAAAGGAAGCGCGGAAAAAATTGGAAGGATATATTGCAGTTCGAGGGATCGAAAATAAATTAAAAGAACACACGGCAAGAGAAGAAGTGGATTATGAAAGGGGACCTTTCGAATTCGAAGAGTCAGATGACAACGATAAGTTGGATGACGACACAAAAGCGGGTCATCGCCTTGTAGCGTGGGTTGACCAACAAAAAAAACGAGCGGAAAAATGCTTACGTAAAGGTCAGGATCCTAATGCGTTTTATCTTCCCGGTTTTGTCGAACGATTACACAAATTGGCAAAAGAATTCCCTTTGTGGACGGGCGTAGCAATGCCCTCGAGCTCTCCGCATGCGACATCGAGTTACGTTGAGTCGTACTTCAATGATATAAAAAATCGAGTTTTCGCTAATATTACGACACCGCTTCGCGTAGATTTATTTTTAAAACGTGTTGCGCGTAATATAATCGGCGAAACAAATCTTTTCGCTTCGAAGATAAGGAAAGCGGAGATGGTGGAAACCGATCGAAAACGAGCGGAGTTGCAAGCAGCCGAAATGAACAAAGAAGTTAGGAAAGTCGACACGAGACTAATCGACCAGGAAAATGTCGAACACGCGGAATATTTGTCTCAATCTACGTCATGCGGAAATACAGATACTGCTGCACTACTACCAGAAGTAGACGTCGGAACAATGGAGGAACCAACGTTTGTGGACAATGCCGCCTACTCCGTCGAAAATACACCGTTAGTCGAAAGCCACGTGACTCTTGACGATTCTGATTTATTTTCGGTTGAAAATTGGCGTGGAAAAGGTCTGCTGAATAAAGACGTCGATGATTTTGGTTACAATGGAGAAGATAACGATAATCGAAAATTGCAATGTGATATGGAAGTCCCGGTAAATCTGGAAGAAAGTTCGCTCCCAGACATTACCATAAACGAGTCATATTTTTTGGACCACTCATACGCGGGGCTCAACACATCGCATAGTCCAATGACATCTTCTGCAATCGTAGCTGCAAAAGAATTCGACGATGTCAATCGTAAGCCACATATACACGAACTCGAACAACCAACTGAGCCCGATAAGTTACAATTAGACTCAGAGACTTCTTATTATCTTTCAGACGAAAAATTGCGTAACAACAACGATCCAAATTGCCTTGATAGCGAAACAATCGATGAAGTAGAAATCGTATCGTCATCGTTACAGCTAGGGGTAGACGCTAAAATGACATTCGAGAAACTGCAAACAGCGAATACGAGCAAATACTTCCGGAACTATCCGGAAATTCGTCAAATGAATTTGCACACGGAAAAATTACGACGACCTTTTTTGCTACCGAACGGTTCACATTGCAATCGGGGAGTAAAAATAAACGGCGATACGATATTCCTACGAAAAACTTGTGGTTTCGACTCTGTAGTTCACATTTTGATGACTAGTGCAATAGACAATCTGCAGTATGCGGACTTCTTGAAGCAATCGCAGAACAGCACGTTGAAGTTCGTGTCAGACTTTCTCGATAGCGGCATAACTCCAAGTATACTTCAGGAAAGGGTGAAGATACTGAAAAGTTTTTACAAATCGAAAATCACCTTCCAGACAGAATCTCGTGTTGTATCGTACACCATAGACGCAACTGACTCCATCGAGAATATTGTAAAATACACAATGGCATCGGAGCCGAGTGTTCATAAACGTGAAGAGTGCTCGCACTGCAAAGGCTCCACGTATTCGTGTCCCTTGATAGAACCGAATCATAATATTGTTACGAAAAGAGGTTTTGGTGCATTGCAGTCTGCCTTAGCTTTTAAACCATTCGTGAACGGTGTGAACTGTCCCTGCGGTGGCAAGTTCACGTTATTCACCGAACCTAACATCCATATTTTCGTCCTGCTTGATATTCGTGGTTCCGCCTATCTTTACGACGATCCCAATGATGCATGTGCCCGATCCCAGTCAGGATTACGCGGTAAATTAAAAGAGATGCCCTTAGTAATGGACTTTCGGGTGAAGAAAACGGGACAAAAAAAAGGCTACGAAATAGTCAAATACTGGTATACATTATTTTATAACATTATAAACACACTCATTCGCTATTTTCGCCTAATCGGTGACTTGTTCTTTTTTAAGCCTCACTGGAGTGGTCGGATACAGGGCAGAGCATTTTATCGCGTACTCCCGCCGCGCAAATGGAAACTGGCAAATGTACAACGATATGACCACAGACATAGTTCACAACTATTCATCGAGCACGGAAATCGAACCTCATCTAGCTATATACTTACGTCAAAACTCGAACGAGATGGTGGCTGTTGACCACTAAGCGAAGGTACATTATTTTTGAATTTTGACAACTGGGACATTTGTCGCTACCATTCAAAAATTGATTATGACATGCATATCGTCGTTTTATAGCAACAAAAGCCTCCCGTACAACCGTTAAGTTAAATCCCACAAAAACACCAATAATGGTGTACAAAAAGTTGAGACAAGTACATTTACAGTAGTTGTTTTGACAACACACTAAAATATAAAAAATAGTTCTTTAAAAATTAAAAAACATATGTTCGATCTTTGCAAAAAGTTATTAAATAAATTAAAAGCTTCTTAGGGTTCGTGGCCAAGTACATGTACATTTTGACTCACTTAGTAAAAGGTCAGTCATAGCAGCATACGAGTTATGAATTACAGTCGGATCATTTTGTAAGTCAAAGTATATTTTAAAAGTAACTTGTCTGGCCATAATCGTCACATAATAATTGATTACAAAGTTATTAGAAGTTTTTTTAGCTAATTACGCATTCACATATTGATTTGTTCAGTATAATGGCCAGACAAGTTACTTTTAAAATATACTTTGACTTACAAAATGATCCGACTGTAATTCATAACTCGTATGCTGCTATGACTGACCTTTTACTAAGTGAGTCAAAATGTACATGTACTTGGCCACGAACCCTAAGAAGCTTTTAATTTATTTAATAACTTTTTGCAAAGATCGAACATATGTTTTTTAATTTTTAAAGAACTATTTTTTATATTTTAGTGTGTTGTCAAAACAACTACTGTAAATGTACTTGTCTCAACTTTTTGTACACCATTATTGGTGTTTTTGTGGGATTTCATATCTTTTTGCAAAGATTTGATTGAAATATTTTAATGTCCCGTTTTAAATGTTGATTTATCATAATTTTTCTTTAAAATATTTGCGTTTTTTTATTTTTGTAATATTTTTTTAATACTTCCAGTCATATGTTTATAATATATACATACGAACTTAGCAGCAGCAAACAAAAGTAAATGCAGCGTCCGCTGCAATTTGCAGCGATATATATATATATAGTGCACAGTGTGCGCCGACGACGCCGCTGATATCTACCTATATACCTATATATATAAAGCAATATGGCGGCGAACACTACGGTGATGGGTGCCGCCATGTTGTGTGCGGTGGAGACGACCACTGAATTCGTATTTCGGGTCGCTCAAAAAAAATCAAACCGATATTTCTTATACGCCGGTATCCTACAGGCTTGAAATAAATCGGATTTGATAGATAAAAATAAATAAAAAATTAATGTTCAAACGTTTATTACGTAAAACGTTCGTGTATTAATAAAAAAATAAAAATGTTTTTCGAGAGGCCGAAAACAGCGATGTTTCGCGTATAGGAGTCTTGTCGCGTCTATCGAGCGTCGTCGGTAAAGTAGAACGTAAATGTACTTGTCTCGAGACGCGACCGCGTCTCTTGATAACGTGATACACAATTTAAAAAATATTAAAAGCAATGGTAATAATTTTTTATGTAAAAAAAAAGGTACTTTCCGAAAACTTTATTCATTCTAACGCACAAATTATCGTACATACGAGTTTCGTTAATTTCACTGTAGTGACTATATCTCAAAACTGAAACTAATAATTATTTTTTAATTTTGCACGCAGGAACATTATATATATATCCCAAGATTCCATTCAAAAAATGACCTATACCTTGCATTTAATTGAATATTTGAACCCTAACCCTTTAAAGCATATATTCGAATACGCAAAATACTATTTTTTTTTCATTTTGCTTATTTTCAACGTCTATGTCGTATCGTTCGTGTCGCGTCGTTTAAACGATTTATCAAGCCCAATTTTATCGAAAAAGCGTATTGAAAAATCTCTCTATATTAAGTTTGTTTCATGTTTCATTTTTCAGCTATTGATTCTCGCATTCTCGCATCGCATTCTCGCACTTTCGGCTCGCAGACTCTGCGCAGCACAACTACGTACCCGATATACGGCTCGCGCTCCTCATCAGTCATGAATTTATATTAAATGAACGCTGCATCGTTACGACATCTCTGCACCTCACCGCAGTTCTCCTCTAAGAGTTTCGCGGAGTTGAAAATTCTCGCGCGAGCCGTAAGACCGCAACCGCGTGCCCGTGTCACCGACATAGCGACGTATCTCGACGATCATCCGTTGCCCAGATCACCCGATGACAGGGATTGACTCGCGTCAATAGCACCCGAGGAATGCAGTCAACCCGAACCTTTTTTTTCGCGAGCACCGAAAGCACCCGGTAAGCTTTATTCACGAACATATGAAATATTAAATGTGTAAAAAGAGATTGCGATACAAATATTGTTCAAAAAGAATAGTTGTATTTTTTATCCCGATTAAAAACAAAATGATTTAAGTAATTAATAATAAAATTTAATGTTAAAAATATCATTGCGCGGTTTGAAAAACAGTTTCTGTTTACGATGAAAAAAGTTGCTTTTTTATTTATGCAGTATTATAAGTATTTATAAGTATTATTTGAAATGATTTGTTTGCACACTTTTTTGGACACAGACGGCAGTCTACTGTACGAGAGAATAGAGAATACACCGGAGGTCGACGATCTTGAAGCGCACAAGGCCGCCTTTCGGTGAGATTAATGGCTCGGATAATAAGTTTTGCACGGTTCATAATAAACTTAAACAGATCAACGGACAAAAAAAACAAGGGATGAAGGTAAAGCACCGAGAAAATCTGAGTCTTATAATTTTCTGCTTCTTGCAAGCAGAGTCTTATAATTTTCTGAAAATCTGGCGTCTGCATTGGCAACAGCGCGTTTATACGCGAAATAGAAAGTGAATATTTAACTCACTGAATATACAATTATACCATTTTTGCGACAAATAACGAATCAATTTATGGTTATCAAAAATATATAAATTTCGAACACTCAAGCATAGAAAAAAAAGAAATATATTTTGCATATAAACCCCTATCCCGACTATACCTGAACAGACGACGTTTTTCATTTCTGTCTGTAGGCATCGCGCTGAACGCAAAGCTTCCCGGACCGCCAGCAAAACGCGCTCAACAGCAGGCTCATCCAAAGCACGGTATGCGTCACGTTACCCTGGCGTTTGGGCCTTTCACAACGCCGTTAAAAGGACGAGCCGCTCATCCACGCTTTCTGCCTCATGGGCCACCGATATCGAAAGCAACGCTCGCAAACAGGTCATGTCTTTGATGAATACACCCAACGGTGTTTACTTTCGCAACTCGGATCATACGAAGTGAGCTTAATAACATCCCCTTGAGGTTTGAATCGCATCGATCGATAAATCTCGTCAATACGGATACATGGAAAACATTAAGATAAAATTATAATCGTTGTTAACATATTATTTTCGCAGAAGAATCAGGACTCTAACGTTGGTTCAATTGCGAAGAGCGCCACACGCAAACGTTGGCGCAGATTGCCGATACCGCTTCATCATCCACCGCCATCCCATCCGCAGAGAGCGGCGTCACGAAGCGACGACATGGTAGTTTTTCTCGATTAAGCGATAACATAGATGAAATTTCATCGGGCACTCGACACGAAAAAAAAAAAGAAAAAAAACTAGTCAATTTGCGAGGGAATCTATAATCTAATTAGCAATTAGCAATCTAATCTGAATAAGCAGTGTTTGCGCGTGTTCCAAAGTTGCGTCGAATTGCTCGAACAAGCCGGCAAAATTGTATGAACCTCGAGGAGAAACGAGTTCGGACGATTCGTTGCGGCAACGGAATTTGTAGACACGCGGCTCCGGGGCCGGTCGGTATACGAGAACGACAACGCCGACGATCCGAGACAATGGGAAAAAGCGATAACTTTTCTCGCGGCTTACCCTCTCGACCGATACTATCCATAACATTCTTCGTTCATTCATAACGAGATATTCAACGAAGGGTAGTTGTTATAACTTTTTTTACGATAAACATCATCTGGGCTAATGGAATTGTTTATAAGTCGGAAGCACGTCGAGTGTCGTACCTCTCGATCGAGCGCTAACGAGGGAGCAGCAACAATGAGTTATAAATCTTTATAACAGTCGAGGACGGTTTTAATCGGTGCTGCAATTAATCTTAGTTGCCACTGCAAAGATTTCAGACTCAAGCGATTTTTTTTTCGATATCTCGCAACCAATTTTACCATGTTATTTTTTTCGATAAGATTTTGAATACTCGATCGCGTAGGAGCAAATGCAAAATGATACGAGACTGTAGAACCAAAAGGATTTCGATAAAACTTCAAAAAATAGCAAATAAGCGCTAAAAACGATAAAAAAAAATCAAGCTATCGCGCAACAATTTGAGTGTAATTTTTCGCGACAAGATTTTGGATACTTATAGGAACAAAGCAAAATACATTGCGTCAAATAAAATTCGATATGGTTAAAAAAAAAAGTTGAACAAGCGCCAAAAAAACGATTTGCAAACAAAAAAAAATGTTCAGCGAGTCCCATTCGTATAATCCGAGACTCGAATGATTTACTATAGTCGATTTTTACAGCTTGTTGAATATCATTCAATTTTGCGAGCAATCTGAGAAAGTCAACCCCGAATAGTATCGTGTTACCGAGGCATGGCAACGGAATACGTATTGTACGCGAGAGGTCGCGTGTAAGTTTGTGACAAACCGACAAAAGAGATTCGGAGTTAAATAAAAACGTATAAAATAGGGTTCTCGACGTTGAAATAAGGAGAGGTTTACGTTTCGAGGCTACGTATATATCGAAGACGTGCATGTAAGAATGCTCATTGTGAATATTCTAATTAAATTTTTAAGTTTGATGACTTCCGCCGAAACAATTAATAAATAAACATAAGCATCGCTCAGAAAGCATTTAAAATGTTTTGTCATTACCCTCATTGACGTCGACGATTCTATCAAAAAACACGAATAATTATAAATTGGTAATTCTATCAATGAAGCAGCATTTTCTTTTTTTTTTTTATAGTTAATTTCTAATAACAAGCTGCAAAGACGAATTAACTTTGCTATCTTGCAGCCGACGTGTTTGCCACGCTCATTTATTCCGGTAAGTACAATTTCAATTCAATTGAGTTATTGTTTTAAAACGAACGAATTCTATTACAATAATTTCTTTTATTAGGCTTTCGATTGTTTAACATTTTTATAAATTGTTTATTTCGTGTATTAATTAGCATTCATTTTGCACTTTTCCTATTTTTAATGATAAGCTGCAAACGTGAATTCATTTTTCAATGTGTGGCTAAATAAATCTAATTCAATCGAATTATTTCTTTAAAATAAATAAATATCATCGTAATTATACGCTTCATGTATCTTTCAATCGTCAACTATTTTCATGAGATGAAAAAATAATTATTATTATTTACAATCAATGATAATTCTGCCTCCGGGAATGTCGCAGTCGCTTGCGATGATGAAGCCGCTAAGATCGCTGTCGGAAGATCACACATAGTTCTCGACGGAGCTCAAGCATTAATCTTCTAGGTCTATCCGCAATTGTAGCTTGGCAGTTGACATAAATCTGTTAGCTAACGCGTAAGAAATCTTTAATTTGCGATTAAGAATATGCGGCCTTAGAGTCTATATCTATTATAGCATTAGCTACACGAACGCCAAAGTACCTCAGTTCTAACAGAGATGCAAAAATATGTGTCATCTCTAAGTAAAAGTAATGTAAAAAAATGTATATGTATGTATAATTAGGAACACATCGTCTTTTGTAAAATACAATTTTCATTATAACAAATCGAGGTAATGAAAAACTTTTTCGAAATAAAAAAGGACGAAAAGGCACTCGCTTGAGAACGCGAGACTTTTGGAAAGCCGCAGTAAGCGTTTCTTCGACGAGATGGACAAAGTCACCACTTCCAGGTAACCGCGTAATTCGAGTATCCGTCCCTCCATCAAAAGATTGATCTCCACCTGAGCCTTGTATTTCAACCCGACCGCCTCTTGCCAGAGACGCTGTTGTTCCACGAGTTGAGTTTCCTTACGCGCTTCTATACCTTCCAATTCCATGAGATGAACTCTCAACGCTTCGACGAGTGATACATGCGAATCCAGTTGTCGACGTTAATCTGCGCAAATATGACGATCGGATTTATTTATAGAATTACCGATGATAATCGTGACTAAACACGTCGAAAGCGATTGGACTCACCGAACAATTCTTCGACGTGGTTTCGTTTTCGTCTGTGAAATAATTTAGGTACGCGATAAAAATGGTTTGTATACGAACGGAACAAGCAAAGAAATTTGTACTCACCTCGCCGTTGAAGAAGAAATCTCCACGTTATCGACAAAACGTTTCAACTCAGCACCTCCGTTTGCAGCTTTGAGAGTACCTTTAGATGATGAGGTATTAGAGGTATTAGAGGATGAGGTATCGAAAAATGCCGACACTGCGGCGGTACCGCCATATACTGGGAGACCAAAAAGTTTTCTCTCACCATTACTCGCTACGGTTGACGACAAACCGCCGGAACTGGTGACCGGTGTGTACGTACACGAATGTTCCAAAATCGGCGTCTCGCGGGGATTACTGGGTCTCAATCCTTACTCCTGGCTACGATTGACAGCAAAACATCCACATTCCGCGACGATATCGTGACGCTCCATTTTTTCCGTCTCGCCGTATGGGTCCCATGATCGTTCGAGACTGCGTTGCAAATCAATGGAATAATAAAGTGTTCGCGATAATAAAATATTGACACGCGGGTGAAGGAGGTAGAGTCGGTTCTTGTCGAATACATAATTATACGAATATATAATTGGAACTCGACAGTTGATTACGATGATGAGACGCCAAAGCGACGCCATGACACCGATGGCGCGTCGTCTGCATGTTCACCGACGTACTGCGCACTAATGAACCCCCGGCCCATTTGGTTTTTTTAATTGTTTAGCTTAATGAAATACCACCAAACGTTTTAATTGCGTTATTCGGGACCACCAAACGATTCCGCATCGATTGAGCCCTAATTCAGTTGATTTGAAAAAAAAAAAAAAATGTTTGGCTAACTTTGGGCCTTAATTTTTGTTTTAATTACTGTAATTAAACCATTGACCACCAAACCATCTAATTAGACTACCAATGACCACCAAACGACCACCAATCGATTGGTATAGTCTAAATTTTTTTTAATTAAAGTTGTATGGCTAACTTTATCCAGCTAATATCATGTACAGTTTTATTTATGACTTGATTGTTTCCATTTTTGTAGCATTTATAACTCGTAATATTTTCAGAATTGTTTAATTGTGTCTTTGTTGCTGGTGTCGTTTTTTTTTATGTTTATTGGAGAAACATTCTCTGATACAGTTGAAGTAAGTGGAATAACATTTGACGTGCCAACATTCAACGTTGAACTTCGAGAATATAGAGATTGATCGACAATGATATTTTCTAAAATTTCAAAATGGCCTTCTTGTTCGTTCTCAGGCGTACTTGTGAATAGTAATTTTATATAGGATTGTTTGTTTTCACTGTCGTTTTGTTCCACATTTAAGGTTTGTACAAAGGTAATGATATCATTTACGATTTTGTACATCTGAACTCCTCTTTTGTATCGGTTAACGAACATCCCTACTTCAAAATCAGTACCATAAGTTTTGTCAGCATACATTACCTGCGCGTAATGATGTTCGTTCTTGTACAACGTTGCGCTGGTGGCATCAAGTATTGCTTTAAATTGTGTCCAATGTGTTACAGCATATTCAACTACATTCCTTCGAACTTCGCTGTGATAATTTTCAGTTTTATAAAGACCGTAGGAAAGACTTCGAAATAAACAGTTGCCATCGCCTCGGATTTTGATGATTTTAAATTGATTTTTAGCCATTCGGTATAAATTTTCAGTATTGTTTATCAGTATTGTTATTGTTATTTTCAGTATTGTTTTTCGGTATTGTTATCTTGTAGGGCGCTATTGGCTGCCCTGTTTCGTAAAGCGCTATTGGATGCTCTTTTTCGTAGGGCGCTATTGGCTGCCCTGTTTCGTAAAGCGCTGTTGGATGCTCTTTTTCGTAGGGCGCTATTGGCTGCCCTGTTTCGTAAAGTGCTATTGGATGCTCTTTTTCGTAGGGCGCTATTGGCTGCCCTGTTTTTTGTACAATATATAAATAAAATCTGAAAAAAAATGTAAGTAGTATAAAATATGTATGTAGGTATAATAATGGATGTTTATTTCTATTTAATATTAGTTTACGTTTTGAGTATTATTGACATATATCAGGTGTTTGAATAACATGTGGAGGAATGCATTTTTTGTCATTATTATGTTATGTTATTAGTTTTTATATAAAAGTTTGCACAACAGGATTAATTCTTTATTAATATTTTCGTTAATATACGTGCTTGGAAATGTGTTTAATTGTTTCAATTATGCAAGTGAAAGTATGCAGCTACTTGATTATATTTTTAACCATTGAAATACTTAAGTGACCGTTAAATAGTGGGGATTTGTGATGAATGTCTTAATTTTGATAACATCACGTACTGTTATATTTTTATGATAAAAAAACGATAAAATTCTTGATCATTCACATCGTTTTTCCAAAACAGTAATGTCAGAGATTAGTAGGGACACATGCAATGTTTTTAGTCAAGTGAACTGGAGTTCGACACTAAATCAACGCGGTGATTTCGAGGGTACGATTTTATGATAATCGCCTTTTGCGATATTGAAGAGCTGGGACAAATGTGATCTGTAAGAAATTATTACGTTGGTTGAATGCCGAATGATCGTTATAATGTTGGTTGAATGCCGAATGATTGAAGAATAGAATAGGAGCTGATCGATTTTATCTTGAGGCTTATTGAAGTAAAAGAGAATGATGCAAAGTCCAATTGTCCAATGCTCAATTGCCCAATTGTTTACTTTACAAAAACATGTAGCGAGTGGCAGAGGATTTCTCCCCAATAAGTTCTCTCGTGATTACGCGGTCTGTAATATCATCTGGAACGGTCGTCCCGTTCGTCCCGTCTCTGCAATATCGTGAGAGGCGATGATTACAAAATCGTACTCACGCGTTCGCCGCTATGATTCATAGCGCCACATTGGTTGACTCGGTTAAAAGCCGAGTGTTGTGCATCTTCGTACTAATCTGTGCTTATGTAAAATGATCATTATCTCATATTTGTGTGAATAACTCGTCTTGTGAACGTATCGTGAGGTTATTCTGGTTTCTAATAAGTTTTTATGTAAAATGACGGCCGTATTTTTCTTATATTATCTGGGTATGTTCCAAAATTACTCCCAGGACAGGTGACTTACTGAACGTTGTAATCCTAGTATTGGACGCGTAAATTGGTCTAAGTTCATAAAGGGCATATGCCATATTTCGTTCATTCTTTTTTTAACAATGACAAACCGTCATTGAGCCCGTTGAGCCTTTTGTGAATGTTGAAATTTCAGTATAGTATTACCAGAACTGCCAGATATTGAAAAGTAATTTTGAAAAATATTCATAATATGACTATTTGGTTATATTTATTTTCATAGTTATAAAATTAGAGATGTGAACGATAAATGTGACTGATTATTTGTGCAAAAGTTAATGCAAAATCAAATTCTCATGATATAATTTGTGTTTACAATGTGTTTTTTAATAGTAGTTCTTTGAATAATTAAAGTGTTTTGTGAAGAAAGTAATCTCGTGTTACTATTTAAAGTAATATAATGATGATGAATTACTATTCGTAAAGCAATTAATGAATCAGCGTTCGAAGTTAACGGAAATGACAAATAAACAGCCCGCCAACTCATGAGGGGGTACATATAGGTGGTTGAAAATAAATGATGTATTAATCTAAATCTGCGTAAAGGTTTTAGCATAGTTTTTTCTCAAATGGTTTGCGAAAACAAATAAATGTAAGTTGAGTATAAGATTTCTGAAAAGCGAACATCTATGAAGAACGCATACGACGGAGAACGATATATTATATTATTAACAGTTTTTGAAAAATCACGAATTTTTCCCTATTGTAATGTTTCGTTTATATTGGATTATTAATAGATACATTTGATGAAAAATAGAAAAATTTATTTTCTTACAAATGAGATTGTCTTATTTTAACGTGTTTTCGACTTATTGTACACAAAATTCAATTGCTCAACCAATCGTGTGATACCATATTTGAAATAAATCAATCACTTTACAGTAAAATGAGTGCTTGAGAGAAAAACATTGTAAAACACTTTCGCATAAGGCAACTTCGGTTATGGAGAGAGAGATATTTTTCTATCTTTCGTTAGATATGTCTATCAGTTCAATTCAAACGGATCATTACAATAATAATTTCTAATTTTATCGATAGTCGTTTCATATATATCGTTTTGCATCATATACGCTCTTTGTACGTGTCCGGTTTTCGCAAATTTGATGTTCAATTAACATTTTGGTTGTTTTCGTAAAAAAATTGAGAGAACGTGTGCAAGAGACTTTATGTAGATTTACATTGGTCACTGTAGATGATTTATTTTTAGCGACTTATATGTTACTCATCGATCGGAATGTAACAATGAACAAACTTGTGCGCCACTGCCATTTGACGGTAGTGAATAGAACTATATCTTGTATCGCGAAAAGAAAAAAAATGTAAGTGATGTCTGGTATTGATTAAAGTTTAATGTTGAACGCGATATATTTTTTGTATTTTTTTCGTGGTGGGAATAACGAAATAAATTGTATTATTTGTTTTTTAGGTATATTTATTAATTCGTTTTCCTGTTCTTTTTTCAGATGGCAGCGGAATCGTACGGTTGTTATGCAATGGCGCAGTAAGTTGTCTTTAATACGTAACTTAGACGTCTAGCAGTTATGATAGGTTAAGATTTAACCTACCATAATCGTTTAGTATGATATGATATTTATAATGGTAATAATGGATTCATTTTAATGGCCTGATGGTGTGATACAGAAAGCTTGATCAATATGTATATAATGATAATATAATCAATTATTCATGGAAGTGTCTATTGGGACCACACCGTGCACGGTTTTCGTACCGTTTTCGAAATCACAATATAATTACTCTCCAGTAAAATTATATCGTAATACCATGTACGGAATCTGCCGTTGTCAACCGTAATACTGTGCACGGTTTGCATGTCTGCTATACGGCATACTTTCGAATACCGAGCAAGTCGATCGTTGAGTACCGTGATATCGTATACGATATACAAACTGTTCGTAGACACAGAAACACGGCATAAGTTCGAATTGTAATTTAGCATATACCATGATACCGTGCACGGTTTACTTCGAAACAAAACTTTAAGGGACCGTGATGCCATGTACGGCTTATATATAATATTACGGCTCATACTTATATTTCGATACGGTCCAGGTGAAAATTGCGACAGGTCCAGGTGAGCGTGTTTCCGAATTTAGAATTTATTTTATTAATTCTTGTAGAGCTAATAATCGCAATTTATTTCAAATGATCAACGCACTGGGGTACAATGATGTTTTAAAATTATTGCGGTAAAATTAAAGAGAGCGTTTGGAATTTCGTATTGGTACAAATAATAGGTGATATTGTTTTGTAATGGACCTTTTGTATGTATTTTGTTTTGTAATGGACCTGGACCTGGATCTTAGTCTAGATATCAATGTAATAATAACAATAAATAAATACCTTTTATTATATATATACTCATATGTATATATATATATATTTTTTTTTTTTTTCGAGTGCTGAACGTTCTTTCGAGTGCTGAGAAAACAGTGTTGTCCATTCACGTTTATGACAGTGATACGCGACCTCCTTATCTTTGCAGCATGATGGATCAATGAAGAGTATGTAACTAGTACCTGTAATTTTAATGTAATTGATTGTATAATTCAATATTTCATAAGTTTTTTTTTTGTTTTTCACAGCTTTGATGGGTCAATGGTGGAATTGATAATAATAAGATGCTGATGGAAGAGTTCAGTTGTTTTCGGAGTCGACAAAGTTGCAGTGGACTTTTGGCTGGGTAAATCGACATTAAGTACAGATGAAATATCTTTTTTCTTGTTTATTCTCGGTTGAGTTGGTGTCCAAAATTGCAATTAATTTTTTTCATGCGAATAGTAATTTATGATTTAAAAAAGTCTTATCGAATGCTAATATGATATTTGCTTTTAATGAGATTCTGTATTAATTCGTAAATGTATTAAAACGATGATTGCAGTTTTTGAATTATATGTAGTGGTAATAGATTGTAGTGAATACTCCTGTCTAATATTACTTATTTAATATTTATTTACTGCTGTTTATATCTTGTTTTTTTTGTAATGTGATTTCAAAAAATTTTTAAGCTTTTTTGTATATGACGATGGAACATTTTTTTTGTATATTAAAAAATGATTTATATCATGATTCATGATTCATGATTTTTTTTTATGATTTATTTTATAATTTTTTTTTATTTCTTTTTTATGATTTTATGTTTTTTTTTATGTCATATTAAAAATATTTTGAAATAAGTAAAATTTACTATAAAGAATGTTATACCACAAACACAAAAGAAGTCCGGCGAGGATGATTAATAATGACAACAATCTTTTGTCGCAGGATTGGTCGCAGAGACGCAACAGTATATTTTATGTTTACGCAGTGCGCAGTTGTGATAATTCTCTACGGTGAGAGGAAAGTGAGTAAAAGTAATAATGATTCTGCATAGAGGTTAAAAGATATTAATAATAATATGTTTTTTATGCTCTGTGTCGTTGGCGTAGGATTGGTCGTAGATACTCAACAGTATGTTATATGTTTACGCAGTGCGCAGTTGTGATAATTCTCTATGGTGAGAGGAAAGTGAGTAAAAGTAACAATGATTCTGCGTAGAGGCCAAAAGATATTAATAATAATATGTTTTTTATGTTCTGTGTCGTTGGCGTAGAATTGAATAGAATTTTACTGACGAAACAATTTTCGAACGATTAGATAGCGGTGCAAAATATGGAAGTTGCGGATGTTGGTAAAAATTAAATTTATGTTATTCTTTTTTCTAATATAAGATGAAAGTATAAAACGATAGAATGAAGAAAAAAATGATGTGACAATGAAAATATTTTATTTTGGCGTGAGATGGAACGATGGGAGATTTTTGAGATGTTACGAAACGATTTTTTTCTTTTTTTTTTTCTATTAAAAGTAAAGTATGAGGGGTAAAAAAAGCTAATTATTGAAATTATATTTTAATAGAATCTTTCATTTATTTTTTCTCAATTTAATTATGTGGCATAACCTTAGTTGTCATGGATTTGTTAGTCATAAATTTGAAGGTTAACAAAATCATAAAATTGAAAAAATATATATATGGTTCATATTTACCAATTGTTCCATAAAAAGGTTAATAATTTATTTTTGTAAATAAATTAATATATTTTCCGACTATTTTTCGTTCTGATTAATCTATTTCACCAGTTAATGAATAACTTTGATGAACATTGTGACGTATTTTCCTTCGAGACGATAACGCGAGTTCTAAAAGCCAAAAAAAACAAAAATCGAAAAGCTCAAACCAAACGGGAGCAAAACGCGAACGAAACTTACGTCAGCTTCGGCCGTCCACCCTCGCGGATGCATCGGCGTCCCGGTGGGCGCCAGTTAATTTTGTTTCGCCGGTATTAACAACCGGACGCGATCTGGAGGTGGTGGAGCGTCCGACCTCCGAAGGATAATTTTTGTTTCGCCGGAATTATCAAACCGGGCTGAACTGGAGGTCGGTGGAGCTGCGACCTCCGCAAGGACAAAACGAAAGCAAAACGAAAACGATACGAGAACTAACGCCGACGCATTCGCGAAAGCAAACGGTTGCGGAATTGCACGGGTGCTCAGGATGCGGGTTGTGGTAGAGGGTCGCGATCCTTAGCCAATAAAATAACGAACGGTATCGAAACAACAAAAAAATCGAACTATCGAGCCCTTGCGGGCGAGAGCAATTTTCTTATTGACTGTACGTGACGGGAACGCACGCGAGTGCACCGAAAACGCTCAGCTGATCGACCGATCGAAGCGAGCTAACGAGAACGTAACAGCAGCGGATCGCTAAGCGATCGACAAATTTTTGCAATTCAAAAACTCACCGAAATCTTCTATTAATCCTGTACTAAACGGGAACCTGTATCTCACGATACACCGAGAACTGAAACACTATCACCGATGCACCAGAAGCATTATTTCTAATGCTTCACTCACGCACGGGATCGCGAAGAATTTATTACAAAATTCCTTCGCTTCACTCAACTCACGAAAACCAGAGCGATAGCTGAACGCGAACGAGAAAAGTGACAGCTAGGCCACACTGTGCGCGCGAGAGAGATAGTCTCACTCGAGCGCGCGAACAATAGACCGAACGTCAACACGGGAGCGCGAGAGAAGTCCGAGGTACCTCGAGGGCGTCTCTCGGTAGACTGATTTGCCTATCACACTATCTCGACGAAATCTTATTATTATTTCGGAGATCGCGATCGATAGCTACTGCCCTCTCAACTATTTCACTACGTTATCGATACGAGATTCGAAATTCTTAGCGGTAATCGGGGATCTAGAAGGAATCTTCGCAATCGTTACCCCTAGTCAATGCGCGAGAACAAGGCACTCACCTCGACTGACAAAACTGCGGCAAGGTGCTCCAACCTTACCCGGGATTCAAACCAAATCTCCGCCTGTTCTTCTACGCATTGCACTATGCCGCGGGGTGCCGGGTTTGCACCGGACTTTGCCGTCTTGCAACTACCCCTTGTCGGGACTTTCCTTTACTCGGGCTTTTAAATTCTTCGCGATTCACCACCGAGTAAAGTCAAGTACACCGACCAAACTAACTTGACTGAACAAAACTGAGGCTTATAAATCAATCTTAATTCAAATAATAACTGCAACAAAATCCTGGATCGAGAACATACGGGAACAAAACCGTAACGCGAACGTTAGTGAGAGGCAGTAAGACCGGAACTTTAACAACAAGAATCGATATTGGTAGAAATTGTACTTCTTGTGTTATTTGTGACGATGATTGAAAAAATCACGTCACAACTCCTCACCTCTTACGGGAGGTTTCGAACTAAGGTTCGAAACGGTAGCCAATCCGGGGATTACGGGAACGACCACTCAAGAACGTTGGGTCTTGAGGTTAACCTAATGAGGTTACGGGAACTTTTCGGAATCTTGACACGCGTAGCGTGTATCGGTAGCGGCTCGTCTCTAACACGGTGAATCAGCGAATAACTCGCGATTTCCTCGTGGAGGAGCGGATGAGAGGTTTTGCCTCTCAGTACGGGAATCATCGGAAGAGACCCACGGCCCGTAATTCGGTCGCCATGATCTCTTGCTCCTACCCCTGTTGCTCGTCGGTAGCTAAAATTTTGGGGTAAGACGGGAACCTTACGAGGGACAAAGTCTCGATCGTAGAACGGGAAGTTAAAATTTTTTTTTTTGTTTGTTCAACGGGTACGACAACCCACCACCCTTTTTCAGACAACCACAAGTAGTCATAGAATTTCTCTACGTTACCCCAACATCCTTCGGCGTAGATTCCGGCGGTCGGTGGCACCGTAGCGGGGTCTGATGATCTCTTTACCCGTCGAGATTTGCGGCCCGGAGGCCTGCAAAGCGGAAGCTGCGACTGCCGTCGCGTACGAGAACTTGGACTTTTCGTCCAATTGGCGGAAACTGTGGCCCGGAGGCCTACAAAGCGGGAGCTGAGGCCCAGAGGCCTGCAAAACGGTATCTGCGACTGCTGTCGCGTACGAGAACTTGGACTTTCGTCCATGTGGCGGGAACTGAGGCTAGAGCCTACAGAGCGGAAACATGACGGTTGTCACGTGCGGTAACTGGACTTCTAGCAGCTCGATCGCCGAAGCCTAAGCCTGCGAGGCGAGAACCGCGAGGTCAGGGCTCCCCTGAGGCCCTATGCGGGAACTTGAGGGGCCGGTGCAGCTTTCGCTGACCTCCTCCTCGATCGTTGGCGACGCCTGCTGCTGGTCGCCGCGGGTGGTGCGGGGGCCGGTACCGCAGTGGGCTCCCTAGGGGGAACCGTCCTCGGTCGGTCCGTGTCCATCGGTTGTAGCCGGTGGGCCCGGGCCGCCGCCTTCAGCTCCGCCCGCGGAACGCATCGACCCGCTCGTGGGATGTACGGTCCCTCCCTCTGCCATTGGCCTTGGCACGCCTGGCAGGTGCGCAAGGTTTTACCCTTGCGACCACACCGGCGGCAGAAGGTCAATTTAGGGGGTCCGAGCGGGCACTGCGAGTATCGGTGCCCGTCTCCTCCACAGCTCCAGCACGCCCGGGTAATCGAGCGCGGCAGTGGGCGTATGGGGCCCACCGAGCGTCGAGCCTCAGGCGGCGGCATGCCGATCACCTCGGCGGGGGTCGCTTCGACCGCCGTGGGGTTCGGGACCGGGGGTGGTCTGACCACCTTCGGGATCTTATACGGCGCCGGCCGAGCTTTTGACGGCATCGGGCGCGGCGGCGGTGGTACTACCACAGCGGTCGCAGCGACCGCCGCGTAGCTCGGGATCGGTGGCCGTACAGGCTGCACCGGGCGAGATGTCGTCGGGGCTGCGGGAGGTGCGACCAAGGGGGAAGCCCCTTGTGCACTCGTTCCCTTGTTCGGCCGACGATTGCGAGAGCGCCGAGTCGTCCTTTTGTGGCGGGAATCCTTCGGGGGATCGCCACTCGCCATAGGGACGTCGGTCGGGATCTGCCGAGGCATCACCCAGTGGGAGCAACCCGCTGACGGATCCTCCGCGGGGACGGGGCTCGGGGACTGGGGGGAGTGGGCCAGCGGGCTAGCCCCCTCGTTCCCGACTGTCCCCGCCGACCCATCTACCGCGGGTGGGGCCGCCACGGGTGCCTCCACGGGCTTGGGTTTGTCCGCCGGCACCAGCGACATCGGGGCATCGACGGGACTGCCCAAGTCGACGTAAGGCAGGCGCGGGGATCGAGGATCTTGGCTGTCGACAGCCAGCTCCCCAATCGTCCGCACCAGGGCCTCCGTCGACCGGTCATCCAGCCGCCCCGAGCCGGCGAGTGTGGCGGCGCACGCCCGGGCCATGTCCGTCATTGGAGGCCGGAGGAAAAAATCCTTTCGGTCCTCCAATTCGTACGCCTCCGTCACCATTGCGTCGAACCACGCGACGTCGTCGTATCCTGCCACGGTCAGGACGTCGTCGTCCTCGGCGGGAGGAGTCCTGCCGGGAGTCGGTGGGCGCTTGTCGGGACGCATGATGGGTTGCCTGTAACATAGAATGTTAGTTAGGCCGGTACCTCCGGCGATCGATAAGGTTTCAAGTCCGTCACCGAAATTTTTCCTATAGATCGCCCATCGAGATCGGATAATTCGTAAACTACGCGGGATATCCTTTTCGAAATCATGAACGGCCCTTCAAACGGGGCGTTCAACGCGGCCGATATGTGTCTAGCCGCGTTCGAGAGCGTGTGCGATCGTCGCCAAACGAGATCGCCAACCGCGAACGTACGATCTCGGTGGTGGAGATTATACTGTCCGGATTGCCTGCGGAAGGCTTCGTCGAGAGCGTGAGTGAACGCTGTCCTCAGGGTGTCCAGACGGGCCATACGCCTCATCCACTCCTCAGGATGACGTGGTATCACCTCGAGATCCCCTTCAACCTCTCGTCGCAACGAGGTGGCAGGTGAAGGTTCGCGCCCAAAGTTCGCGAAGGCCGGGGTGGCCTGTAGCGAGCTATGGAACGCGGTGTCATACGCGAACCGGAATTCATGTAAGTGGTGATCCCACTCACGATGATTTCCTTCGAGATACGCGCGGATCATGGTTTTAACAACCCGATTCACACGCTCGGTAGGATTTGCTTGCGGATGGTACGGCGGCGTCGTTTGATGCCGCATCCCGACCCGTTCCGTGAGCTGACGAATGTCCCGGTTGATAAACTCGGTACCATTGTCCGTGACCAGTACTCGGGGTGCGCCCCATCGAGTAACGATTGCCTCATCGAGGACCTTCGAGATCGCTTTTCCAGTTGCCTTCCGAAGAGCGCAGATCTCTATCCACTTGGTATAGAGATCCTGGATGACGAGAACGTACGCGTGCCCTGTGGAGGCCGGCGTAAGCGGTCCCATGATATCGGCAGCGATCACGGTCCAAGGACCGTCGACCACGCGATGACCCATGAGGCCGGCGGGAGCCTGTTGTTCGACTTTACAACGTTGGCAGGTTTCACACTGCCTAACGTAGGCGACAACATCTTTAAACATGCCAGGCCAATAGTAAAGGGTGGATAGACGTCGGTACGTCTTTTCAACACCCAAGTGGCCGGCTTGCGGGAGCGCATGGCACTCTTCGAGAGCGACATGTCGGGATTCGCGAGGAAGCACAAGCTTCCAGGCGTCGAAATCCTCGAATTCGAGGTTCGCGAGATCTGTTGGTCGATGGAAGTATAGTCGATTATCGACTATCTTCCAATCCGGGAACTTAGCGGGTACGCGCAACACATCGCGGAAGCGACGGCGATACCACGCGTCCTGGGTGTCGCGGGCGCACATGGCAGTCTCAGCCTGACCTTCAGGAATTCTCGAGAGCGCGTCGGGAACGTGGTGCAACGCGCCCTTGCGGTGTACTATGCTGAAGTCGTACTCCATCAGTTCCAAAGCCCACCGGGCGAGTCGACCCGTGGGGTTCTTCAAGTTATGTAGCCAACGTAGGCTACTGTGGTCCGTTACCACGGTAAACGAGTACCCCTCGAGATAGCAACGGAACTTTCGTATCGCCCATAATACGGCGAGACACTCTTGTTCCGTGACGGAATATTTCCGTTCGGGAGCTGTCAGAGCGCGGCTCGCATATGCGATAACCCTCTCATGACCTTCGATCACTTGCGTAAGGACGGCACCTAGGCCAACCCCGCTAGCGTCGGTTTGTAACGTGAACGGCAACGAAAAGTCTGGGCAGGCGAGCGTTGGGGAGCTCGTTAGCCGCAGCTTCAACTCATCGAGAGCGCGTTGCTGGTCGGGACCCCATTCCCATGGGTGACCCTTTTTCGTGAGCCGCGTTAGAGGTTCCGCAATCGTGGCGAACTCTTCTATAAAACGCCGGTACCACGACGCCATGCCGAGGAATCGGCGTAGCTGTCGAATATTTTGCGGAATCGGAAAGTCGATGACAGGGGCGACGTTCGCGGGATCAATCTTCAGGCCCTCGCTATTCACGAGGAACCCGAGATATTGGACTTCTGAGCGACAAAACTCGCTCTTTTCGCGATTAATCGCGAGTCCAGCCATCGAGATCTTCTCGAGGACTTTCCGGAGCCACACTAGGTGCTCGTCGAATGTCCGAGTTACGATAATTATGTCGTCGAAGTAGACGAACACATGGGGGTACATTTCTGCACCGAGAAGCCGATCCAGCATGCGCTGGAACGTAGCGGGAGCGTTCGTGAGGCCATACGGCATCCGCTTAAAGTGGAACAGGCCTCGACCTGGTACCACAAAAGCGGTTATCTCACGAGAAGCGGGATCCATTGGAACTTGCCAATACGCTTGGCTTAAGTCCAACGTCGAGATATAGTTGGCCTGTCGCAACTCATCGAGAATACCGGTCATGTTCGGGATGGGGTAAGCATCCTTCTTCGTAACGGCATTGACCTTCCTGTTATCAATGCAGAATCGGTATTTGCCGTTCGGTTTTTTAACCATGACCACGGGACTCGCCCAGTCACTGCGAGAGGGTTCGATAATGTCGGTGGCCAACATTCGATCGACCTCTGCCCACATGATGTCGCGGATGACCGGGGTAACCGGATACGGCTTCTGCTTCACTGGGGGGCTGTCGCCTACGTCAATGTGGTGCGACACAAGAGTAGTGACTGCCCCGTCCGCAGGAATATCCGGTACGTGAGCATCGAGGAATTCGCGCAACCGCGCGTCCTCGTCGGAATCCGGAGTTCGTAGTCCACAGCACAAAGCTAGGTTCGATACTCTCTCCTCGGGAACGAAAGTGTGTCGTATCTCGGGAGCATCACGGAAGAACCATGACTCCCCGAAAAAGTCAACGACCATTTTCGCAGAGCGTAAATAATCCAACCCAAGTATCAGCTCTTCCGAGAGCGATGTTAGGTGGAGTGCGAGAACGGTAGTGCAACGACCCTCTAGGATCGTTGGTACCTCGGAAGCTGCCCTGATCGTCTCCATTTGACTATTCGCAGTCATGACCGAGCGGGGTGCAATTCGTTTGGTTTCCAGGCCGGAATCCGCGAGGAACTTGATTAAGTTCGACCCGAGGAACGTCCTGGTAGCACCCGAATCGACGAGAGCTTTTACGGTACGACCGTAAATCGTGACTTCGACCCGAAAGGCGATAACGCGGCCATCGCTGGCTGCATTAACGACCACGTCGTCGAGCGACGTATCGGGAACGGGGTCGACGTCCGGTAGTGGCCTCTGTCTCCTCTTGCGCGTTTTTGCGCGACGACAAGGCCTTTTAGTCAGGAGCTTGACGGGATCGTTGGTCTTGGGGCGAGGCTGGAGTTCTGCGGAGGCGCGGGCGTATCGCTCACGCGCCTCATTACGCGTTTCCCCGGTTGCACTGGGTGCAACGAGCCGAGGTCACCCCCGAGAGCCCGCATCGGTAGCAAAAGAGTCGTCGCGACCCCTTGCAATCCCGATGGCGATAACCTGTCTGGCCGCAATTCCAGCAGTGCTCATTTGCGGGAACTTTGGGAGCGTTCGCTTCCTGTTTCGGAGCCTGGGAGGTTCCAGCGGTAACTTCCCGTTGGGGCGGATTGCCACGCAGGGTTCTCGAAGCTTGCGGCGGTCCCGCAGTCGCACGGGAACTGGAGGGCTTCGATCCTCCTTCGGTAGCTCGCCTCCGCGTATTGCGGGGCGGAACGAAAGCGTTGAGGAAGTCGAAGGGTTCTTCGCCTTCCTCCCCCAGGGGTTCATCCCTCGCCTCGATCTCCCGCTCCTGAGCGGCACATACTCGTTCGCGTCGAGGAGCTTGCGGTGTCGAGTGCCGGGGGTCACGGTAAGCGAAACCTGGGCACAGCGAGGCCTCTGGTTTCGGGGGCAGTCGGCGAGAGTCCAGGCTTTTTATCACCTGTTCTCGGCGACCAGCTTCCCTCACGAGATCTTTCATCGTTAGCCGATCGTGATACGAGATCATAATCTTGAACGGGGGTAGCATATTACGATATGCGTACCGCACGCGTTCTTGCTCTGTCCACGGCGGGCTAAGACGCGAGAACAAGCCGCTCATGCACCTTAAATAGGCGCGAACCGACTCATGGGAACCCTGAGTCCGGAAGGCTATCTCCTCGCGAAGCGCGATTTGATAGTCGGGATCGGAGAAGCGCTCTCGGAATGCAGCCTTGGCCGCTTCCCAGTCCTGTAACAGGCGGCGCTCCTCCCGGTACCACATCCGGGCGAGACCGGTTAGGCAGAACGTGATCGTCTTTAAGAGATCTTTGTCCTGAATCGGGATCAGTGAACGGCCTTCCTCGATGAGGGCAAGGAAATCCTCCACATCCTCATGCGGTTGGCCCGAGAACGTCGCACCCCATCGTCGAACCTCCTGGAGGACGCGATGAGGCGAGAGTCAGCGTGGTCGAGACCCGGGTCCGTCCCAGTCCTCGAGCGCTGCGAAACCCTCCCGGTCCAACGTCACGCGGCGTCGGACCTCTTCGGCCAGCGGGGCCTGTCGGTTCCCTCGACCACCTACCGGGTTGACGGGAACTACCGCCTGTGGGGCCGGAGGTTCGGGAGTTACCCCCTGCATTGCCTGGGGAACGGGAACATGAGCCGGTATCGGCACGGCTACGGGAGCTACCTCCCCCCCTTGCTGGGCCATGGGGGGCACGGGATTAGTCGGCTGGGCATCCCAAACTCCGGCTCTACGCCGATGTCGAGCCGCCCGCTCCGTATTCCCTCCTAGGAACTGGCCCCGATACCGCTGCGGGGTATTTCGGGGCCTAGGCGCCGGATCCTCCTCAGGAGAGGAGTCCGAGAGAGGTGCGTCGTTGTCCTCTGCCTCGGTAGCTTGCCCTTCCCGGGTCCCCTTTTGCGGGTCGTCCCCGGGGTCAAGCCCTCCCACCGCGCCGTCGTCAGCCATAGCGGTCGACGGTAGCGACGTTCAGAGGGACGGAGCAGCCGGAAGCGATTCCCGGGCGTCGAAAGTTACTTCGCGCTCGGGGGATCGGGAAAACTTTCGAGGGACGAAAATTAATCCGCGCTCGAGAATCGAAAACGGATTTTCGAACTTTGAAAATTAACTCAAATTCGAAAAGCGGAAAAATTTCGAGCCGCGAAAATTAATTCCCGCTCGAAAATCGGAAACGGATTTTCGAACCTTGAAATTTAATTCAAGTTCGAAAACGGAAATATTTCGAGCGACGAAAATTAATTCGCGCTCGAAAATCGGAACGAATTTTCGAACTTCGAAAGTTAGTTCACGTTCGAAAAGCGAAGAGACCTCGAGCGACGAAAATTAATTCGCGCTCGAAAATCGAAACGAATTTTCGAACCTTGAAAACTAATTCAAGTTCGAAAAGCGGAAAAATTTCGAGCAGCGAAAATTAATTCACGCTCGAAAACCGGAAACGAATTTTCGAACTTTGAAAATTAATTCAAGTTCGAAAAGCGGAAAATTTCGAGCGACGAAAATTAATTTGCGCTCGAAATTCGAAAACAAATTTTCGAACTTTGAAAATTAATTCAAGTTCGAAAAGCGGAAAATTTCGAGCGACGAAAGTTACTTCGCGCTCGAAAATCGAAAACAAATTTTCGAACTTTGAAAATTAATTCAAGTTCGAAAAGCGGACAATTTCGAGCGACGAAAATTAATTCGCGCTCGAAAATCGAAACAAATTTTCGAACGTTGAAAATTAATTCAAGTTCGAAAAGCGGAGAGTTTCGAGCGACGAAAATTAATTCGCGCTCGGAAATCGAAAACAAATTTTCGAACGTTGAAAATTAATTCAAGTTCGAAAAGCGGGAGATTTCGAGCGACGAAAATTAATTCGCGCTCGAAAATCGAGAACAAATTTTCGAACGTTGAAAATTAATTCAAGTTCGAAAAGCGGAAAATTTCGAGCGACGAAAATTAATTCGCGCTCGAAAATCGAAAACAAATTTTCGAACTTCGAAGATTAATTCAAGTTCGAAAAGCGGAAAATTTCGAGCGACAAAAATTAATTCGCGCTCGAAAATCGAAACAAATTTTCGAACTTTGAAAATTAATTCAAGTTCGAAAAACGGAAAGTTTCGAGCGACGAAAATTAATTCGCGCTCGAAAATCGAAAACAATTTTTCGAACTTTGAAAATTAATTCCAAGTTCGAAAAGCGGAAAATGTCGAGCGACGAAAATTAATTCGCGCTCGAGAATCGGGAACAAATTTTCGAACTTTGAAAATTAATTCAACGTTCGAAGAGCGGAACGTTTCGAGCGACGAAAATTAATTCGCGCTCGAAAATCGGAAACAAATTGTCGAACTCTGAAATTTAACTCACAGTCCGAAGAGCGGAAAATTTCGAGCGACGAAAATTAATTCGCGCTCGAAAATCGAAAACAATTTTCGAACTTTGAAAATTAATTCAAGTTCGAAAGGCTAAAATAATAATAATAATCGAAAAATTCGGGACCGCGGAAGTCGATGGGCGATCGCTCGAAAAAAATCCCGATGAAGCAGCGTATACCTCGAGCCGAGGGTACTTACCGTTCGGTAGAATTTTCTAAGTTCCCAGGAAACTTTTAATTTTTCGAAATAATTCGAAGGAGCACGTTCGCACTGATCACTTTAATCCCTCACGATGAAATGATTGGCGAACGCGCTTATTCCGGCTGTCGTGAACAGGGGTGCGAGGGGAGGGCCCTTTTCGAAATTTGGGAGAAACAAAAGAAATTGTTTGTCTCATTTCGAGAACCTTCGCACTATCGCGCGAAGCCTACGAGCGTAGGCTCGCTTAACGGTAGCTTCCCCCTCCCCGCCGCGCGCAACGCGCGAGCGTCAGGAGAGAATATTCGCAAATTTCGAAAATTCGAAAAAATGCGAATATTTCCGAAAACGGGCTGAAAATATTTGGATTTTCAGGATACGGGAACGGACGCTCGAGCAGCTGTCGAGAGACACGAAGAAAACCAAAAAAAAATTTTTGGGAAAAAGAAAGAAAGGAAAAGAAGGAGAGAAAGAAAATTAAATTTCAGCGTAATTAATAATAAAAATTCTATCTCTCAACTCTGCGAGACGTTATCGGGTACCCGTGGGTTCGTACGAACATCCACCGCGGGAGAGCGTTAATAATAACGCGCGGAAATAGAAAAGAAAAGAAAGAAAAAAATAAAAAAAAATTCTAACGGAATCGAGACACAAAAAAATTAAACAAAAAAAAAAATATATTCGATAGCGGTTATTTTATTGGCGTGGCCCCACGTTGGGCGCCATTTGTGACGTATTTTCCTTCGAGACGATAACGCGAGTTCTAAAAGCCAAAAAAAACAAAAATCGAAAAGCTCAAACCAAACGGGAGCAAAACGCGAACGAAACTTACGTCACCTTCGGCCGTCCACCCTCGCGGATGCATCGGCGTCCCGGTGGGCGCCAGTTAATTTTGTTTCGCCGGTATTAACAACCGGACGCGATCTGGAGGTGGTGGAGCGTCCGACCTCCGAAGGATAATTTTTGTTTCGCCGGAATTATCAAACCGGGCTGAACTGGAGGTCGGTGGAGCTGCGACCTCCGCAAGGACAAAACGAAAGCAAAACGAAAACGATACGAGAACTAACGCCGACGCATTCGCGAAAGCAAACGGTTGCGGAAATGCACGGGTGCTCAGGATGCGGGTTGTGGTAGAGGGTCGCGATCCTTAGCCAATAAAATAACGAACGGTATCGAAACAACAAAAAAATCGAACTATCGAGCCCTTGCGGGCGAGAGCAATTTTCTTATTGACTGTACGTGACGGGAACGCACGCGAGTGCACCGAAAACGCTCAGCTGATCGACCGATCGAAGCGAGCTAACGAGAACGTAACAGCAGCGGATCAGCTAAGCGATCGACAAATTTTTGCAATTCAAAAACTCACCGAAATCTCCTATTAATCCTGTACTAAACGGGAACCTGTATCTCACGATACACCGAGAACTGAAACACTATCACCGATGCACCAGGAGCATTATTTCTAATGCTTCACTCACGCACGGGATCGCGAAGAATTTATTACAAAATTCCTTCGCTCCACTCAACTCACGAAAACCAGAGCGATAGCTGAACGCGAACGAGAAAAGTGACAGCTAGGCCACACTGTGCGCGCGAGAGAGATAGTCTCACTCGAGCGCGCGAACAATAGACCGAACGTCAACACGGGAGCGCGAGAGAAGTCCGAGGTACCTCGAGGGCGTCTCTCGGTAGACTGATTTGCCTATCACACTATCTCGACGAAATCTTATTATTATTTCGGAGATCGCGATCGATAGCTACTGCCCTCTCAACTATTTCACTACGTTATCGATACGAGATTCGAAATTCTTAGCGGTAATCGGGGATCTAGAAGGAATCTTCGCAATCGTTACCCCTAGTCAATGCGCGAGAACAAGGCACTCACCTCGACTGACAAAACCGCGGCAAGGTGCTCCAACCTTGCCCGGGACTCAAACCAAATCTCCGCCTGTTCATCTACGCATTGCACTATGCCGCGGGGTGCCGGGTTTGCACCGGACTTTGCCGTCTTGCAACTACCCCTTGTCGGGACTTTCCTTTACTCGGGCTTTTAAATTCTTCGCGATTCACCACCGAGTAAAGTCAAGTACACCGACCAAACTAACTTGACTGAACAAAACTGAGGCTAATAAATCAAACTTAATTCAAATAATAACTGCAACAAAATCCTGGATCGAGAACATACGGGAACAAAACCGTAACGCGAACGTTAGTGAGAGGCAGTAAGACCGGAACTTTAACAACAAGAATCGATATTGGTAGAAATTGTACTTCTTGTGTTATTTGTGACGATGATTGAAAAAATCACGTCACAACATTTATAGAAACGACAAAACTTTACAATTTGTTTTGTGTTATCAATAACGAGTAACGCGCACGTGGACTTGTTTGCGATTGGTTGCTTTTTTACGAATATATCATTTGCTATATGAAGTATAGATTTCTCATTTATAATTTAATAAAGATGGCAGTGAACAATCGTAATGTACGATTTTTTTCTCAATTTTCTTATATTTAGTAATTTTATTTTTATTAATATTTTGCAATTTTTTTCAGAACGAAAATCGAATGAAAATCGAAAATCGATGCGGCAGAGGAGCCTACCGTTATCGGCAACGAAGCGCCGGTGGAAGTTATCGAGGATGAGGCAGTGGGTGCCGACGACGAACTCGATGATACTCTCAACCGGAGTAAGTGTTCTATTCAATTTCTTTTGCAATTCATTTTTTATTATTTCGGTTCATTTTTTAGTTCTTTTTTTTCCCGAATTTTTTTTGTAAATTATTTTTTTTATATTACAAAAAAGAATAAACGAAATCAATATAATAATTGTTTTTATAATAAGAAAAAGTTTATTAATGTTAAAAGAAATGATAATAACAATGAATAAAAAATAAATAAAAAAAATTGTTTAGATTATGAATCCACTTGTTCCCAATTTACGTCGAAATTTATTCGTAATATTATTTTTTTTTCGTGCTATGAATTTAAATCTCTTGATTTTTCATCGTCAATCGCATTCACAATTATTCCAAACATCGATCGCGTGATTTTTTACGAAACACAGTAATTTACAGTTATTTACACGCGCCGAAGAAAAGCGGTTCGTTACATCCGAATTATTGCTACAATAATAATTTTTTATTAGTATTAAATCTGTTATTCGTTCGTTGTTCGTGATTAACGAAAAAATATTAATAACTTCGTTATGAATCGCTTATTGTTGAGTTGTCTGCGTCAATTGCCGTAATTGCTTCGAAACCGTTTTCAACAATTTTTTCTTGTCGCGTTCGTTCTTCTTTCGCACTGAGAATACAGTTTTTTGTCGGATTTGTGTAACCTGTAATCATACATTACATTTTAACGTCAATTCCGGAAACGGCAATACTGTCTTTCCTACTTAAATAAATAATTAATACTCACTTTTCGAGTAAAAGAACCGCCATATTAGGTGTCACGAGATTATATTTGCATGGATTTGTGTGCGTAATCGTGAAAATAAGTGGGCCAATCCCAACTCATAAATAGACCTAGTAGTTGTCGCAGTCTCGCAAAATACTGCAGCATCGCGTCCTCCGGTAGACGCGCTACGGGTTCCGATACCGCAAATTCTGAAATTATAAAAATGTAAATGTAATTTCGGTTTTTATGTGATTTGAACGTCAATTGCGCGTTCGGATTTATGCGAAATAGCAAAATCGTTTTATCTCTTTTCTTCGAGCGTTAACTTTTTTTTCCAAAAATTTGAAAACATTTTTTTTTCGTGAAAAAATGTTTTTTACAAAAATTTTTTTTCCTTAAAAAATTATAAATTTAATTCGATCCTCTTGAGGGAAGGTTTGGATGCGAGAAAATTCAAAATAAATCCAAATACCTTTTTATATTTTTTTAAAAATCGATATTAATGTAATTTGCGTCTCGACTTACGTTCGCACTGAATAGTATCCAAATTAACTTGTTGAAGGGCTCTCACAGATATTTTACTTAAGATCGTTGCTGATCAATATTTCTCAAATGGATTTAGAGATACGGGAATACGCGAATTTGCATGCCACCTGCGCAACTTCGGCCTGTAGGTAAAAAATTGAATAAAGTATAAAAATACTATTTGGACAATTAGGGGAATTTTTTTCAATGATGAAGAAAACGAATACCTATAGGTAAATTGGTGAAACACGTGAATGTACTTTGCAGAAAGGCAATTAAATCGGTTATAAATCCCAAGGCGTGTCCTTGTGGTTCCACCAAATTCCAATCGTTATTTTTGAGCTCCAAAAATTCGTCAAGCTTTCGCTTGAGTTTATCGCAAATTTGCTTCTCGGCATCGTCTCTCGCTACTTGGAATATCGCTGATTTTACGTCACGGCAGCTTAGTTGATTCTCGCGCGGTGTTCTACGTGATTATACAACACACAATGAATTAAAAAATTAAAAATTAATAAAAATCAAAAATTAATAAAATTTAAAAAATTAAAAATATATCTACATATATCTCACCCAGTGATGTTGGAGACGAATTCTCCTAAATATTTTGTCGACTTTTCAAGATATCCGGTATTTATAATTATCTGCACGACTTGCAAATGCGCCAACGACGGTTGTCTAACCGGCGAAGATAAACAACTGCTGAACGTCTGCAGGAGCAACAAATTTGTCGATATGCAGGTCATCTCGTCGATCTCTGTTTGCGTGTGATTCAGATCCTCAGAAAATTTGAGACACGCGTAAATGAATTCTTTGATTTGTTGATAGACCTTCGGAACCATAACTGAGAATGGAAATTTCTTTGGGAAATCGGCTATTTTCAATTCCTCGTCGTGATCAGAAAACGATTGAAGAATCTGATTGTATTCCGTCTGCGACGCGACCTGTTTAACCGAAAGAAAATGGTTAATTAAGTAAATTAACGAAAATTCGAGTCTTTCGTAAAATGAATAAATATTGAATGGGATTCTCACATGATTCGGTAAGAAATTATCTTTGTCTAAAATATCACGAAAAACTTGAACCCAATTTTGCATGCGGACCTCGTTGTATCGTCATTTTTGGAAGCAAATCCCAGAGTTGTCCCACCGGATATCCGTAATTCTATCATTTCATGGGATTCATTTAATTATTTGATATTTTTGTATCGCTATAAACAGATTCAGCGGCGATTCTTTGAATAATTTACTCTCAGCGTTGTATTGAACAGTATAATAAGATTTTTCATTTTCAATATTAACATCGCGTCTATGCAATATGCCTGAAAATAATGAGATTCATGGTTAATAAAATAGAATTTATCATTTCTTTTTTTTTTTCGAAAAACTTTTAATACGTTATCTACTTACAAAAAGGGTTCGCAAAGCGTTGAGAATTTTCGAGAGGGCCATCGTCCACAGTTCTTCGAGATACGAACGCGTTGCCAAGACATTGTCGGTATTCATTATGTGATCCTTGACAACGAATAATCCGAGAACCCCGTGAACATAGGTTTGATATCCAACGATACTTTCGTGCTGAAAAATTGGACAAATATTTAACCGATTCGGATAAAAAAATTTTAATCGATCGAAGACTATTAAAAAAAGATCGATTTTTATCGAGAAAAACATCTATATTATCGATAATTTATTTATTGTTTCGGAAAAGATTGTACGATATATATAAACGATTATTGGTTCTTTGAAAACAATGCTGGTAACGTTTATGCCGTATCGTATCGTATGTTTACGAACTTCTTACTTTATTTATCAGGGGTTGTAATACCAATCGTGCCTGTTGCTTCCTCTGCTATTGATAATAAGCTTTAAAGGTATCGCCTTGACGCAGCATCGTGCAGATATGCACGCAACGATGTACAGGACTAAAATCCATGAGATGCTGAGCGCTGAACTCCTCCTCCTCGTTGGCTGATGAACTTGATTGCAGTTTCGTTTTTTTTTTCGTCCGATAATTTCGGTTTTGTTTCCCAGTTGCTCCACCGTCTGAAAACAATAAAAATAATTTAAAAAAAACGAGTATAATAAAATCCAAGAAAAATTAAGAAAATGTATGTAAATTCTCGAGCGAATCTCGATGAATACTGAATTCTCCATATACTCACATGTCGCATAGCATCTTCACCTATTTACGGCGAATATTTTCGTATATTTCCTAAGAAATCTCGCAAATCGGCCATCGATACTTCTTTAATATTTTCCCGCAATCTGTAAACACACAAATAGTTTTTTTCCGTAACAGATAATAGATTGATAATAGAATTTATTATTGTTTTTTTTTCTTTTTTCGAAAAAACTTTTAACACGTTATTTACTTGCAGAATGGGTTCGCAAAGCGTTGACAATTTTCCAGAGGGCCATCGCCTACAGTTCCTCGAGATACGAATGCGTTGCCAAACCATTGCCGGTATTCGATATGTGATCTCCGACAACGAAGAATCCGAGAATCCCGTGAACATACGTTTGATATCCAACGATACTTTCGTGCTGAAAAATTGGACGAGTATTTGATCGATGTGGATAAAAAAAATGTTTGAATCGATCGAAGTCGATTGAAAAAAGATCGATCTTTATCGATTTTTGTATTGAAATAAAATCTGTTTTATCGATAATTTATTTATTGTTTCGGAAAAAATTATACGAAATATATAAACGATTATTGATTTTTTGAAAATAACGCTCGTAACGTTTATGCAGTATCGCATCGTATGGTTACGAAATTCTTACCATATTTATCGGGGGTTGTAAGACCAATCGTGCCTGTTGCTTCCTCTGCTATCGATAATAAGCTTCAACATAATAAGCTTGTACAGGACTAAAATCCATGAAATCCTGAGCGCGGAACTCCTCCTCCTCGTTGGCCGATGAACTCGATTGCAGTTTTTTCTTTTTTCGTCCAATAATTTCGGCTTCGTTTACCAGTTGCTCCAAGAAGAAGAAATCCAAGAAAAACTAAGAAAATGTATGCAAATTCTCGAGCGAATCTCGATGAATACTGAATTTTCCATATACTCACATGTCGCATGCCAACTTCACTGATTTTCGGTGAATATTTTCGTGTATTTTCCAAGAAATCTCGCAAATCGGGCATCGATGCTTCTTTAATGTTTTCTCGCAATCTGCAAACACACAAATAGTTTTTTTTTCGTAACAAATATATTTTTACTCTAATGCAATATTTCGAATCGCATAAAAAAAAAATGTCGTAAATTCCTTATCACGACTCACAGGGGGATCTGTTCGGTGATTTGCGACTAAAATTGATAATTCGTTACTTTCGGAAAATCGTGTTGTTCCAACTGTTCTAATCTATTTGAATACCGAAATTTTTTTTTCTTCCACATTGATATTTTGATTACTAAATTATTTCGATTGATTTATAAATGGAGAGTCTTTATTTAAGTTACTTATGGAGAAAACGATATTTACGCATACCACGTCATTTTTTGGAATCCCGGTCTTTCGAATCCCAGCGAAACTTTGATCGTCGCAAGAATCTTGTCTCGCAGAGGCGTCAGATATCTCATGAATTCCATCAAAGCTCCAAGACTCGCAAGCGTCGATTGTTGGGTGCGTTCGCGAAAATCTTCAAACAATCAATGACCGTTTTCATTTTCCCGTGAAAGTGTAACAAAAGCTTCTTCATTAACGTGAGATCCGAAACATCGCGAGAGAGATTCTTTGCTGCTGGAATTCTGATGACCAAAGAAATCAAAAAACATATAATAAAAAATCTCTGCCTATTGTCCAAAATATTTTTGTAAAAATTTTAGTAAAAATACAAATTAAAAAAATTGAAAAAAAAAATTTTGAATTTAATTTTTTTATTTTTTTTTTTATTTTTTGAATTTCGATTAAAAATTTCTTTTTCATGTTTGAATTCTGTTTTTTTTACAAAAAACAAAAACTTACGTTGAGCTCTTGCGTCTGTGAGCGGACTTGAAGCAGTTCTCTTATCGAATCGATGAGTTCTTGATAATGGTGATTACATATGCCTTCGATATCCTTGTCATGACTCTTGACTCTCTCGTCCAATTTTTCAATAAATTTTTGATGTACGTGTCCATCGTAAATCATTCTAAAATTTTTTTTTTTACACAAACGACAAACGATAGAGGTGGTTCTTTGGCCAGCGACAACGATTTATTGATCGACTGTGACAATGGTGACAACGATGACAACGACGATAATTTGGACGATGATGATTTGGACGACGATGAAGATGATTCGATGAATACTGTTGCTTACGACATTGTGGCATTCGATATAAAAACAAATACCGAAAAACGGGCTGCAAGCAAAAACGAATATTTGAATTATTTTTATGTACAAATGAATAAAAAAAAAAAACAGAAAATTGCGTTAATATGATGTTTATTAATAACCCCCAATGCCCGTGCGGTGAACACGAACTCGAGAGATGTTCATATGAGCACCAAATCATAATTTCTTATATTATAGTTACGATATCAAACAGCGATTTGGCATTCGCTTTTTCGATATTAGCTGCGTGCATATGATTCGTGTTTTTTTTTTTTTTTTTTAATACACGTGTTTATCATTTACGAAATATACGAAGTTAACCGGAGTCAACGCCTTTCTGCGTGAACGCTGCAGTGACACATGAGGAATATGTTAACTCCGGATAATTATTTACCTCGTATAAAAGATATGTCGAGTGTCTCCGATATTTCCCCGAATTATAACCTCAAAAAGATGGACGTCAGATAAACACGCGTACGTTTACAGTACGTTTACACTTGTTTCGTTTACATTCAATTAAGCGTATGTCAATTTTACACGGTTAAAATATACACAGAAATATATGACGACGTGTGTTTATTTTTTTTTTTTTGGAGCCGAAGGTTCTTGTGCGCTCGCGTACGAAATTGTGTGACATACAATTCCTATCGAAGTCACGATTCGTGGGAAATGCGTAAGAATAAATTATTCGTTCATTCGTCTCTGCGCTGTTAACAGCGTCGTAAGATTTTTCACGTTTTCTTTTCTCTTCGTTTCAGGAATCGTCGTCGACCGTTCATTTATTTACATCCGAGATATTAAAGACATAACCTTTACGAACTTTGGAATTTTTATCAGCATTTAACGAACTCTCCGTGTTGTTTAATGGTTTTTATTTTTTTTCACGATCTATGGTTTTATTCGATGAGTAATTGATTTTAGTGCCATCCTTAATTTTTAGTTCGTTTAATAAGTGACCTTAAAAATTAGTTTCTCGTCGTATCGATAATTTTTTCAACTAACTAAAAAAAAAGTGCCTATTACAATTAATACCATTTTTTAAAATTATCTAATACCGTTACTTCTTTAGACTCTAAAAGTTTACTCTGTTTTTTTGTTCTTTTTTTTTATTACGTTTACAAAATATACTTTTTTGTTTTTCGCGTCGCGAAGTTTGCCGTATCACCGTCGGGGGTTATTAGTCTGACGTTTATCGGCTCACGGGATGAATGGAGTTGGTTTCGCCTGATTAAAATAAACAAAACGTGTCGCGTCGCGTGTGTCTTTATTTTATACGATGAATCGTCATTGTTAGTCTCGTCAAAATGAGTCAAAGAAACAGCATAGGTACGCGATACAACAATGTGTGGTGTTGTTTTTTTATGAAGTTGACGTACAGGTTAAACACGTAAATGTTGTGTAAAATCTCAAAAATAAAACTTTTCGCGAAGTTTACTCCGAAAAACTTTTACTAACCGATGCCGGAGCGTCGTGTAATAATTTTGGAAGGAGATATAATAATTTAGTCATGATTGATGTGGTCGCTGGGAGGGAAGCGAGAAAACGAGGGATACTGGAAAATGCGAAATATCGACTGTAAAGAATCACCGGTGATTTACTGAATGACGCGGCGAAGCCGAATGGGATCGAACAAGAACCACAGGTTAATCACATCGAACTCTCAGGTAAGCAGGTGTTATCGTCGAAATACGAAGATTCAGTGGTACTCGCGTGTTCGCGGACGGATTTAACCTCCAAACGCACATCGTGACGTTGAACGATGCAAAAAAGCCACTGTGACGGAGGTTTAACCTACGATGTCGATGTGTATCGCCAATGGTATTTTGGCGAACGAAACTTTCATCGGATATTAAACCATCGATTTTCTCAACAACGATAATTCGTGTCGATAAAAGTTGCGGTTAAAGAGCATCTTTGCATCAAACTGAAATGCATTTTTTTTTTACATTTTTTTAGAAATCAACGCCCATATAGTCAACGATGAGACACATTCATTGCTGTACGCCGACAGATTTGGTGAAATTTTTACCACATTGGCAAAGGTCAGTGAGTTGCGAAAGAAAGAATTTTTAAGAATCGCACTGACGAAACACAGGACGAATCAACGTTCCTAATGAAAATGGCAATGCTGTTGGATCTGTGAAACTCACCGCCTCTAACAACATTGGACTCGATTTTGACAGACAAGATGCTTCATTCGGAGCGTAAATAGATACCGACGGAGAAAATTACATTTCAAATAGGAGTCCCGAGCTATCGACGTTCAACACACTTTTGTTTAATCGCTTGGTCTATGCGATCCTCGCCGACGTTATAAATATTGCATTGGTTCTAAAAATGGAGCATTTGTTTGGCATGGTAAGAAATAATAATTTCACATAATTAAAAAAAAAACATCATTTTTCTCGATTGTCCCCACAAGTTTTGGAAAATCCATTTTAATTACTGCCAAAACGCGAAAAACAAAGACAATCTCATGAAATTCCGGTTGTTAACATTTTTCGTTCAATATCGATTCATTTTTTTCGGAATTTAAAAAAATTATTTTTGAATAAATCACTGATGTTTTTTTTTTTTTTCGATTGCCTCTTCTATTGTTCAGAAAAGTGAATTTTTATTACTGCCGAAACGCGAAAAACAAAGACATTTTCATAAAGTTTCGATTGGTCAAATTTTTTTTAATTGACTAATTGTTGATCAATTTTTTCCGAATTTTTTAAAAATTATTTTGAGATAAATTATACCGAATAAAAAAAAATTATTCTTCTCATTTGTCCCCCACATATTTTTGAATGATGCCATTTAATGACTGCCGAGACATGAACAACAAAAACATTGTTACGAAATTGCGACTGAAAAACACGTTTTTTTCATTGTGTTTGGCAATTTTTTTTTCACAATTATGTTTAAAATTGTGAAAGAATTTAAGATATTTCGAAATATAATTATTTATCAAAAGCAGAGATTCTTTTAATTTTCGATGTGCAAAATAAATAATTGTTTTTCGTTGTTGCAGAGCATCGTCATTCCGTTTTTCGTCGACATGATCAGCCGGCTGAGCGTATGCAACACTTACGAGGAATAGGGCGGTACCAAGATGCTGGTAGCCGCTCTCATATTATCGAACGTGAGGCCCAATTTTGTGAAAGTGATACACCGATTTAAAGGCACTTTATCGTTGCTCGGCATCATCTTTTAAGATTTCGTCGTTTAACGATTTACATTCGTAATCGTATACACGATAATATATCGATATTGGCATGATTTCGACGATATCCTGCCGTTCGCGGACGAACCGGAAGTAATATTTAATGACAACGCGTCGATGCAAGCGCTCGAATTGTTTCGCGAGATTCGCGTATTTTATTCGACGTAAAAAAAAATATATCCCGTACTTTTCTTTCATATCGGAGAATAACGGCGGACGAACCCCTTTGCACTTGTAAATACGTTCCCCGTTATTAATACTGTGGAAGAAGGACGAAAAATCGTGCGAACTGTTCAGACTTCGTACGCTTCAAAAAAGTCTAATCTCATCCGACGCTGTGTATTGCCTTCTGAGTGTTATCAACTTAATAATAAACGAGCTGCACGTCTTTTTACATAGTTAATTCATCAGTATTGCATTTTTCGAGGACAGAAGATATAAGAATGACGATTTCGATATCAAAAGTAGATGAATCCGAGAAAAGTTTATTGATGTATCACGCATTCCTGATGAATTATAATCCATGCCGCGGCGAGACCTCCAACTTTTCTTTTCGAAAGTTATGCTTTTTTCTGGAATAAAATTATTTAAGAGTACACAATATCGTAGTCATTAAGGTCGTTGCATCGATGACGCGATGAAACGAAAAGTTTAAGTCTAAGTAAAAGTAAGTCAACGGTATCGACAGACATGAGATCCACTCTACAGTACTTAATACGAAAAAATAAATAAATCGCAATGGGATGTCAAGACTATGAAAAAAAAAATCATAAGTAAATTATAATTTCATTGTAACAAAAACAAGACACGCGATATAATCGATCGAGGAAATTTCTATATCGAAAATGTATCATTGCGAATTTTGTAACTGTTATTTCGATAATACGGAGATTCTTCGGGTGCATCAGAGTTTTCACGTGATCGAAAATCTCTATACGTGCAATGATTGGGCGACTGTATGTAAATCTTTTGCCGAAGCTGTTCTTAATTGGAAGGAACACTCGACGGGGTTTCGAGTTGTGACAGTATATCTTTGTGATGTTTGCGGCAAAGAAACGAAATAACTATCGGTGCTTCACAAACATAAGCGAGAATGTGAACATTTAACCGCGAAAAAATCGCCGAATAATGAGAACGACGAGAAATACATTTACGAACTTTGCGCTCGGGGATTCGTAAGTATTGAGGAGTTGAGAATTCATAGACAGGAGCAATGCATGACATTTCCGTTCGATGTTTGCGGCAGTTTGTTGCCGACCGCGTATTCGTTGTTGGCTCCCAGAAGACGGCATATCATGTCGCGACCGTATGTTTATAATATATGCAGCAAAAGTTACACGCAATCCAGTCACATGTGGAGTTACAAGAGATTTCATATAGGTGTAAAACGTTATGCGTGTGAATACTGCAAACAGAGATTCACGATCAAACCCGATTTTGCTGATTATACGATTATACCCTTTAAGTGCGATGTTTGCAATAAGGCGTTTCTAACGGGTTCCGTGTTTTATTAGCATAGACTTATTTATCGCAGAGACACGAGGTACAAATGCAGTTATTGCGAAAAAACTTTTACGAGAACAGAGGCGCTGAATAATTATATCAAGATACACACCGGCGCAATACACATCGGCGAGAAATCTCATGCGCGCGATGTATGCGGACGATGCTTCAAGCAAAAGGGCGATATGCGCAAACATCGACGAACACAGTACTCGGTTCCGAAGGAAGATTTTCCGCGAGGAAAAAAAACGCCAAAAATTTTATTCCGTGTGTCTTTTTCTATGCGGCATATTTTTTGGCGATTCTTTTTAAGACTTCGTAGAATCGACAAATTTTTAGCGATCTTTTATGGAGGTTAATAAACTGGAGAATTTCCTATGGTTATCGTACTATTTGAATTTTTTTTATTCGTTTTTTTTTGCATTCAGTACATAAGTGCATAATACGGGTTGGAGTATGTGATTTATAAGCAATAAATATTTCAATAATAAAAATTTTGTTTTTTTTTTGTTAATTTTTTTAATGTACGATGTAACGGGGATCTTATTACCAACTAAAAATAAAATGAAAAGAAACTAAATGCTCGGGATAATGCAAAATTAACAACCGATTTATTTGTCGTGTACTGCAAGATGGAAGAATACCAGAACAGCTTTTGTGAAGGGTAGGTAAATAGTGTTCGATTATTAATTCATTTCAATAACTCCATTCCATTTTCGAAATGTTCGATTTTTTTTTTTTTTTTCGAATTTTGTCGCGTTGTTACGATCGCGCCGGGAAAGGATCCGTGCTTAACGGAAAATTCCCCGGCGCAATTCGAGAGCCCCTCATCAGGCCGACTAAGTTCTCGCACTCGTGTTGGTCGTGGATGCGGTAGCGAATTTCGCTGCCGTAGCCTCGATCGCGCGAGTGCGCGAAATAGAGACCAAATAGAAATATAAGCTAAGTTAGATAAGCAAGGAGATGAGCTGACTGCTGCGCACGTTCCGCGGATAGTAACGAATACCGCGAGAACGGCTTCGTTACCTTTTCCGCTGACCAAAAAACGCGACGGCAGCAAGAATCCTCCCCGGCCTGCCACCCGCCGGTCGCGAGATCGGCGGATGTGCACGCCGGAGAGATCAGTCCCGTTAGACAACGAGAGCGAAAAGCTAGTCTCGGAAAAACTCCTCGAGTAGCTCCTGCTTAGTAAACTTAAAATCTTTCTTTGGAAATCCGCGGTCTACAGAAATCGTTCGAAAGTCGATAAGGCCGAAGGGAGCCAAGTTAGTGTTTTACGTCGCGGTGGTCAGCCTTCTCCCGCTAGTTATAGTGTCTTGAATTACGCCACGAACAATATTAACTGTCGTGTAGCTTTAAGCATCGAGTTCTAAAAATTAATCGTAAGTAGTATTAGCCAGTATGCGTGTGTGAGCGGAGAGCGAATTGTCCTAACTACTATTTTCTATTCAGTTTATACAACGCCTATTCAAATTCAAACTCAACTACACTATTAATAAATCGCAATACATTAAAATTACCAATCGCATTTATCATTCGCACAATCAACCTCAAGAACGTCCTGTACAGGGCGAATCAGACCGATCCCAATAAAAAAATTAAATATAAACTCTTCGCGCTTCACGCGGGGAGGTTTAACTTGACTCCCGAGACCGCTCCGGGACGTAACAAGTAAACTGGTGTCAGAAGTGGGATACTCTGATTACTTCTTGAGATTGGTTGACGAGATAAGCGTCAACACTTTCACTTTGTAAAAGACTTGCAATCACTTTTCGAACTTCTTTGACTTAGCTTCTTCAAAATTTTTCTTAACCTGAAGTTTAACCGTTATACCGTTATCCGTCATAGAAAGACGTTAAATTGAGATATTGACAATCAAACCTACGTTATCAGACAAATGGTGCAGCAGGAATACGCACCTGTGATACAAGGCTATCCTGAGCACGAGATTTTCTCGGATCAGTTGGCAGGAGGTTCGGCAATCTTCGAACCTAATTTCAATTACGGAATAAATATCGTCCGCCTTAGCGAGCTCGAACCGAGCGTAGAAATACATTCTGCAACTCCCGTCCTGCTCTTGAAGGGCGACGATATAATCGAGCTCCTCGGAACTGTCCTCATCACTACGACGGCAGGACCTGGGGGTCCTATACACAATACGTATTTATTTCACATCGCGGAGAATTTTACAAGTCCCTACGCAGGGGTGGTTGGCACGTTTGCCACTTGGGATCCGTCAAACTATCATTATCAACCGATTATAATTGCGCCGGGCGAATAAACCGCGAATACTGGTAATAATCATAATTCCGTTGTAACTATCGTCCGTGCGTAAAGTATATAAAATGGCGACGGGTGGTGGAGAGCAGGCGTCGGTGTCGGCGCCGACGCTCGACGTCTCGACGCGAGCTCTGCAAGACGTAAGCACCGCGATGCAGAACATGACCCTCTATAATCGGTACGCGAACCTGCCGACCTTTGACGGAAAGAATATGTCACTGAGGGACTTCCTTCAGGATATTCAAAACATAAAGATATTTGTGCCGGCGGAAAACGAATCCGAATTCGTCGCGACGGTAATATCTAAATTGCGCGGTAGTGTTCGTAATTGCGTATACGGGGAGACGATCAACACGGTCGAACAGCTGACTAAGTTGTTAAAGAAACGTCTCGCGAGAGGAAAGACCTACGCGTACTATAGTCAACAATTGTCGTCCATAAGAATGAAAAAGGACGAAAGCGTAGGCGATTTTTACGACCGAATCCGTATTCTAGTTAGTGGCAGCCGTACTGCGTACCGGACGCAACACGGCAGGGATCCCCCTGATAAGGATGCGGATCCTATCTACGATCTTGCACTTGCGGCATTCATGGATGGATTGCCGACAAATATTGGCCAGGCCGTGTGGCCTCGTGCGCCAAAGACTTTAGACGACGCCTTTGAGATCGCGGCGGAGTTCATCGAAAACGAAGAACGCCGGTCTCGCCGCGACGGTAATATAGCGCAAGTGCTCTACGGGAACTTCGGCGACGTGCGTAGTCGATCGCCAAATTCCCGTTCAAATTGGTCTAATCAACGGCCCGGAAATCGCTCGCCGAGTCCCAACTGGCAAGCGAGAGAAGGGCGCGGCAACGCACCTCAGCAACTAGAGGGTGCGGGACGAATGGACGCAGAGGGCTGCGGGCACGAGTTCTGTTGGTTTCAGGGCAGAGGCTGCCCTTGTTGCCCGTGGAACCGTATACGCGCGGCAGAGGCCCGGGCGTCGCGGCCCGACGGTCCTTTAAACTCGCAACCGGCTCGTCCCGCGGAACCGGTGGCGAGCCGGACGCGATCCAATTCACCGATGCGATCGAGCCGTTCGCCCGACGGGCTACAGTCAGTGAGGTTCCTGGGAAACAATGCCTCGTCCTCTGGAACCCCACCCCCGTCGAGGACCCAGTAGTTGAATTAACTGCACCGGAGCTGCGCCGCAAGAAGGGACGGTTCTTCCTTGACACCGGCTCCGCGGCCAGCTTAATTAAATTAGATGCGCTAGATGAAGACCTGCGCGTTGATACTCATGATATTATCTGGATAACCGGCCTGGAGGAAACGAAAATTCCTACGCTAGGATCCGTCAATCTTTATTTTAACGAAAAACCGAGTAAGTTTTACGTAGTTCGCCGACTGCCGTTATCCAGTGACGCGTTAATTGGAAGACCGTTCTTTTACGACGAAGGAGCGGAAATCTCCTTCCACCATAAGGCCTTAGTAACGCGGAGCGACCCGATCCGCCCGAAACCGTTTGTCGAGAGTCCTCCCGCAAAACCCGAACCGACCGCGGAGATACTTTTCACGAAAGCGAAACCCGCGAAAAGAAAGTACAGGTTACGCGCGCGGATGCGCGAACAAATTGCGTTACCAATCGCGGAAACGGACTTGAATGAGGGGTATTTGCCGCGGGTAGAAACTTTAAAGGGCGTGTACGTCGGGGACGCGATCGTAACGCGAAACGCGGGAGTCTGTCAGGTACTGGCGATTAATACGCGTTTCGAAGACGTGGAGATAGAAATAGGCCCGCAGGAGATCGAGTCCTTCGAAATAAAAAACCCGGGAGACTTAGACTCAGGGTTTGAAGATGATAGCACCACGGACGAAGAGGCGTCTCCGCCAGCCGATCGAATATCGGCAATAATGGAAGCGCTACGACTAAACGACCTCAACGACGAAGAGCGTCGACACGTTCGACGACTCGTAGAGGAGTTTCCTTATCGATATAAACTGCCGGGGGATAAGTTACATCGGACGGATCTGGTATACCACCGGATCCCGACGATTGACGATTTACCGGTAAATACGAAGCAATATCGTTTCCCCGTGGTCTATAAGGAAGAGATGGACCGCCAGGTACTAAAGAAGCTTAACGACGGAGTCATAATTCATTCCTGCTCTCCGTATAATTCTCCCGTGTGGATTGTGCCGAAAAAGGCTGATTCGCAGGGACGTCCTCGCATGCGAATGGTTATAGACTTCCGCAAACTCAACGAAAAAACTATCTCCGACGGATATCCATTGCCAAATATGATCGAAATCTTAGAGCAACTCGGCGAAGCCAGATACTTTTCGACATTCGATCTGGCGAGCGGATTTCAGCAAATACCCATGGATCCGAGGGATGGTCCGAAGACCGCGTTCTCCACGTTGAACGGTCATTACGAGTATGCCAGAATGCCGGAAGGGCTGAAAAACGCACCCGCGACATTCCAGCTGTAGGACTACAGGGAACCGAAATGTTCGTCTATCTGGACGACATTGTGGTATTCGCCGCATCCCTCGAAGAACACGAGAAGAAAGTTCGCAGACTCATGATGCGTCTAGAGGATGCGAATTTGAGCCTGGAACCTGATAAGTGCTCCTTCCTGCGAAGGGAAGTCGCATACCTCGGGCATATTGTCAGCTGCGACGGACTCCGCATGGATCCGAAAAAGCTCGAGTCCGTCCGATATTTCCCGGTACCAAAAACACAGAAAAACGTACGGCAATTTCTCGGCCTTTGCGGTTATTACCGTCGTTTTATTCTCGATTTCGCGGAAATCTCCAAACCATTGTCGGATCTCTTAAAAAAGGGACAACCCTTCGTGTGGGGACCAACACAGAAAAAGAGTTTTCGCAAGCTACGAAAAGCACTATGCAGCGAACCGATTTTGCGATATCCCGACCTCGCGAAGCCGTTTACCTTGACGACCGACGCGTCGGATATAGCTCTCGGCGCAGTATTATCACAAAATCACGAGGGATGTGACTTGCCGGTTGCGTATTTTTCGCGCGTCTTGACCCCCCCTCAAGTCAACTACTCAACAACCGAAAAGGAATGTCTTGCGATAATAGAATCTATTGAACATTTCTCGACATATCTTTACGGGAAGAAATTCACGCTTGTTAGCGATCACGAGCCGCTGAAATGGATGCAGACCACTCTGGATCCAGGAAAAAGGCTCAACCGGTGGAAAATGCGATTGCGAAAATATGACTTCGACTTCGTGTACAAGCCAGGTAAGCTAAACACAAATGCCGACGCCCTTTCTCGCAATCCGGTCGCTCGAGAGCTGTCGAGTTCAAGCGATTCGGAGGTAGAGGCGCCGGGAGATACGAGTGATAAGGGTTTGCAGGTATTGCCAATATCATCTGGCGCTGCTTCCACTGAGAAGGGGAACGCATCAAAGCCCAAACCGATCCTCAAAGCTCCATCGGGGGCACGAAAGAAAAATCCTCCGAGGGTGGTTTTACCGCCGAGTACAGAGGCGATAGCCGGTCGCACGCGTGCGAGATTACGCACGACACCGAGCACCGCACCGGTTTACAAGGAGGTCAGCACGAGCTCGGAGGCGTCCGAACCGCCGATACAACGGCTGCATCGAAGCATGCTGCCCGCGGTGCTGCTCCCCCCGAAAAGGCCGAAACCTACTCCGCTTGTCGCACCTGTCACGGAGGAAGCGACAACCGATTCGGATACGGCGGCAGCCGTGGATGCCCCGATGAATCCTCCCGGCATCGCGGTAGTAGTTAGACCACCAATGGATGAATCCGACGATGACGATGTGTTTCAGCCTGAAGAAATTCTACCACGTGCGCAACCCGGGGGAGATTGCGCGTCGAAAACAATGCAAGAGTCCCTCCAATGGTTCGACGAATCGCTGCGACTGTTGGAGGAACGATTTGAAAACAAAACCAGCGCACAAGATTCTAAACAAGACTCCTATGGCGAAGAAAATTTCGACTGGCCGGATTTCCTTTCCGAAGGAAATGAGGTCCCACCAGAGACACAGGAAATTCTCAACGCCCTTGACCCGATTGATGAAGCCGGGCTTGATCTCGAGCTATCGCGTCGGCTAGAGAAAATCGCCGAGCGAGAGAAAGGGGTAAGCGAAGCCGAATTACTTCGGCGCGTAAGCCTTAAGGGAGTCACGCTGCCAAGTAAAGAGGATGATACCGATGCCGATGACGAGAGTGAGGAGATGAAAGAAATCGACCCGAGCCCGTCGGAGGTCATGGTTCACGAGGCAACCGAACTCGAAACCGCCGCGCCGGAAGTCCCGCGACGATCGGTGAGATGGTCACTGCCTCCCGCGGGCCACGATCCCATGGCGCGTTCCACGCCGCACCCGAAGCGAGCGGTGCGTGCGGCACCGGAGGATGACACTATTACCAATCCAATTCCCGAGGACGAATCAAGCATAGGCTCGATCCCCGGGAATGGATCGAATGGTAAAACAATCGACCTTCAGGAAGAAACACCAAAAATCGGAATTAATTGCCCAAATGCCTCGTTCGAGGTAGAGCCATCGGATAGCGACTTCGTCAACGATGGGCGCGAATCGAAGTCCTTGAGCGATAAAGTCGCGGAAAGGCACGATAAGCCGGTAGTCGGTACTCGCGAGTGCCTGACTTACCGCATAGACAATTATGTGCACTTTATCTCGGCGGACGGCGAATTATCGACCCCGATCGGGCGATTGTTAGCCGACCTGGGAAAAATCAACGCACAAGCCATAAAAAATCAAGGGTTACGGGTCGGCCAGATAGCAATAACGCCGCACGGCGAGCGAAATGTCTACAGCGTGGTTGTAAAAACCCGTTATTTTGACCAGACGCCGGACGACAACGTATTACAAGGCTTAGAAAATCTGAAAAAAATTCTCGTAAATTCAGGCGTCGAGTCGTTTCGAATTTCACGTGCCGGGGATTACTCCGACACCCTGTCGAGTGGACGACTCGTTGAAAAACTACACGAGCTCTTCGATAAGTCTGGCATAGCGGTGACGGTTTGCTACGGCAAGCTGTTATTGCCGCCAGCAGAGTCGAGAGCTAAGATAATAAATGAGTTTCATTGTAGCCTTTTCGGAGGACACAAAGGAATAACGAAAACTTATCGGAAAATCCGAGAGCGTTTTTATTGGCCCTCGCTTCGCAACGATGTCCAAAATTTTATTAGACGCTGTAAAGGCTGCCAAGAGCGAAAGCTTGTACGGCTGCCAAGAGCGAAAGCTTGGCCGTGAGCCAATGCTGTTGACGGATACACCCGCCGATACTTTTGACAAAGTTTCACTCGACACCGTGGGCCCTTTACCCACGACGCCTCATGGCAATAAACACATACTTACCATGCAGGATCATTTGTCGAAGTATTGTCTAGTGGAGCCTATTCCGGATTTAAAGGCCACCACTATCGGCGAGGCCGTAGCGCGCCGATTGTTTACACAGTTCGGCGCCCCCCGGGCTATCCTAACCGATCGAGGGGCTGCTTTCACCAGCAGTCTGCTACAAGAAATATCCGAAATATTCAAAATAAAACAATTAACGACCTCCGGGTACCGACCGCAAACTAACGGGGCACTCGAGAGGAGTCACATCGTATTGATCGAATATATAAAACAATACGCCACTCAATACGACGATTGGGATAGGTTGTTGCCTTATGCCGAACTCTCGTATAACACGTGTGTTCATGAGGCAACAAACTTCACACCCTATGAAATTGTTTACGGGAAACTGGCTCGGCTGCCGAGCGAATTCCCCGTTGACAATAAATTAGAAACGTACAATTCTTACACCATCGAATTAATCAAACGTTTGTCGGAAATTAGAGCGATGGCGGGAGATAATCTAAATGCAGCGAAAGAAAAATGTAAAAGCTATTACGATCGGAAGGTCCGCCCTTTCGAAGGTAAGATAGGCGATAACGTCTACGTCCTTAAGGAACCAAAGAAAGGGAAGTTTGATTGTCAATATCACGGGCCGTATAAAATCGTGGAAATATCTGATCGAAGTAATGTAATCCTCGAAACAGTAAACGGTCAAAGAATTCGTAAACACGTTGACAAAGTCAAGTTGGCGTATGAATAAATTAGTTGACTATCCTGTGTAAGCCGGGAGGATTCGAACGACGCGCGGCGTAACGGGATACGTAAGCCAGGTTAGCAGGTAAGACGGGGCATAGCGCGCGCTCCCTCCGAACGCGTGCCGTCTCTGTCACTCTGTCAACGCCGCGCGCGGCCGAACCCTTCCAGGCAATAAACAAATGTAACCGAATGACGTATGAAAGAGAACGAGTGTAATGTAATGTGAGCGAGGCGAGATTAGCCATGTGTTGTGTTTTGCAGACGTAGCTGCCAGTGCGCGATAATCTCCGCCGAATTCTCCCGGGCAACAAATCTACCGGGAAGATGAAGCTGTTGATGACATGCATGTGCCTGACTTACGTCCTCGGCCAGTTGAATCAACATGACGTGTATCACGTGACCCCGGTGGCGGATCGCCCAGGACTGTACTACGAGCGAGTGGTGACCCTTCGATTGCAACATGTCGATTGGAGGGTGGCTGTTTTTATCGATTTGCAAAAATTCCTATCAAGCTTCCCGGAGGAACAATCGCGATTGTCAGAAGTGTTAGAGAAGTGCCGCGAAGTAACTTTCACGCTGTTCCACGGCACCAACTTTCCGCGAGGCAAATGCAGCGAATTACTGAATTCGGATCATTTGCACAGCCGCGTCGCGCACGCTAGAGCGCTAGCGAACGAGTTGTCCAGAATAGCTCACGATTCGACGCCTATTAGGCCTCCCAGTGACCTCCATCTGCGCACAATGAAAAAACGATCCGTGCCTCTAGGATTCATCGGCTCGCTGAGCAAATCGCTTTTCGGGACGATGAACGAAGAAGACGCGGAGTATATAAACAGTCAGATCGACAGATTGTTTTTCGATCAGGCTAACATCACGAGGCTTATCGGGAAGCAAATGCATCTCACTCGTTCCATCCTACAGGAATTACACGAGGAGCATCTCGAAGAAACCAAGCGAGTAAACGTCATGGACCGACGAATAAACGAATTGTGGAAAACCATAGGAGGAATCACGAAGGATACCGCTGAGATGATCTTCCGCGTCGAGCTCGTAAATTACGCACGGCGCGTCGAGATAAAAATCGACCGCTATATCGACGCGTGTGAACAGTACCTTCAAGTCATCACAGCGGCCCGTGACGGACGTTATCACCCGGCCGTTCTTACTACGGCACAGCTAACGGCCATCTCTCGTGAAATAAGCGAGCGCGAGGGGAGTTATTGGCACGAGTATCGCGCGCCGATTTAATGTATCATACGGGAAGGCTACTGATTATCGCGCATATTCCGCTGCTGGACCGAACAAGCTACAACCTGTATCGAATGCATCCGTGGCCGGTACCGCAGACAACAATCAACACAACAGGATCGGCCCATATTACGCCGGGTACCACGTATATCGCGGTGTCAAACGATCGCCGGAATTATTTCCTTGCCGACGATATCTACATCGCCGGATGCAGTCGACTCGAACAAAAATACATTTGCACGATGGAAATGCCTTTGCACGAGGTATCGACGTCGGAACAATGTGAAATCACGATGCTTACGAGACCGTCGGTAGAAGCCTATCGCAGCTGTAACGTGAGAATCCGGGCTCAACACGGGGCCTCATGGACACATTTGCCATCTCAAGGAGGGTGGTTGTTCTCTCTCAACGAACGAGAGAAAATACATATTCTCTGCGCCGGACTCGGGGAGATAACGACGACGCTGGAGGGGGCCGGAGTGTTCCATCTTAGCCCCAACTGCGTCGGACGGACGCGAACAACGGCGCTCACCGGCATCCGTACTTACGACAGCCGGGAGCAATATTTTTATACGCCGGATGTATCGCTAAATGTGACGATCGTGGTACCAGAACTTCTCGAGCTCCCGAATGCCGCGAGCTTCGCATTAGCCCCCGAATTACCTGACGAAATAATTCCGGGAAAAATCTCGGAGTCATGGAAGCTGCAGGAGGACGGTGAGTCGTTGTTTGAGTTAGAACAACGAATCATTGAAATAGGAACTCATCGACGCGAAAAGCAACGGCGGCAATATTTATTCCTCGCCGGATTTTCGTGCCAAGGGCTATTGATAACGGCATTGATGTTTTGGTTTTGCCGTTCAAGAATATTGAGTGTATTACCGTGCCTATGCCGTTCAAAGCGACGACGACGAAATAGTGGGCTCGAGGCAGGACGAGGGGACGACATAGAGAAACGAATCTCGCGAACGAAACTTCGTTCAAAGAAAGGCTATCGCTTTCCGAGTACCACACGTGAGGCTGCGGCATCGGCGACGTTCGACGTCGAGAGCGAAAACATCGTAATCTCAAGTGGAGCCGAGCGCCGTAACAAAACACCACCATGCTCTCTGCCCAGGCAAGACGCCGAGGTAGATTAGAACGGTTTAGCTGACTCGAACCTTTGTGCCCCCCACCAAGACGTCGGTCCCAATAAGGGATGGGGGCAGCAAGACGCCAGAGGAACGCTTGACGACCGCTGGACGCCTCATCGTCACTTATTAAACTGCCGTCACCCGAGCGACATATACCTCCGACGAAATTACCGAGGAATACCGCCGCGAACAAAGTGCCGGGGTGTTGTAGTGCCTAGCATACGTCGTGCGTCGTGCAACAGATCTTAGTGACGAATCGCGAATAAAACGTGAAAAATCTGAACATTACGCGTGGACATTAACGCGAACCCAGTGATAAATCGTGTCAGTTGTTGGAGCCGAGTTACGCCGCGTCGCCTGTCCAGGTTACTGTGGCTAAATTCGGTTCATCCTCTGAAAAACCCGTCTAATCGGGCAGTGCCCAGTCAATCCGCACCTACTGTGGAGGTCACCTCGCGTGACGAATTAGCGAAATCCGCTGATTTAGCGTCAACCCGCTGAATTAGCGTAACCGCTGACTCCCCTTGAGTGCGAGACTGAGCTCTGTCCTTCCTCTCCTTGAGCGATCTTCCGCTCAACTTCCCCGTTCTGTGCGAAATCCGCTTGAGATTTTCCTGGCGGACTTTACTGAGCGATAACACCGCTTAGCATCGTCTGCCGGAGTTTCTCTGAGCGTACATCCGCACGAACACCCCTAACCTTTATTCCCTGCGAGGAGGGTGACCGGGATAGCTCGCGGTGCCTGAATGGGTCGGCGTGCCGGGGCAAAGCACCGACAACAACGCGAGAAGGCGATCGCAGCGGCGGCTGCGAGGAACGAAGAGGAGCCAGTTCGCGAAGCCGTTGCACCTACGGCTGCACCACAGCGGTCGTCCGTCGGAACGGCTCAACCGGCTCCACCATCCACGCCTACTGAACCGCCGACAACCGCGAGTAAGGAGAGACCGGTGGCAACGGTACTGCCCTGGAGTATGGCCATTCCATACATCCTACCGGATCGGCCACCCGCCGCGCAGCCACCCACAGCAACCGAAGGAAGCGCGGCACCTGCAGCAGAGGAGCCGATCGCCGGACCATCGAGGAGGCGACGGGCCGACGAACGTGAGCCAACGGTCGACGGACCGCCGAGGAGACGACGGGCCGTCGCTCGCGACCCAACGGCCGAAGCACCAGCGGAGCCGGCCGACGAACCACCCAGGAGACATCGACCGGGCCCGCTATCATCGAGACGACGCACCGTTCGAGAGGCGGTAGAACCGGCAGCGGCCCAACCGGCAACCATCACCATCGAGTGAAGTTGCCTCGATAGAGTGAAGTTCGCGCTGGTCGAGTGACATTCGCGCCAATCGGGACTTTCGTGCGTGAAGCTCGTGCGATTGAGACTCTCGCGAGTGAAGTTCGCGCTGATATAGTGAAAGGTTCGCGTGAACGAAAAAAAAAAAAAAAAAAAAAAAAAAAAATGGAACAACGCGCAAGGAGCACGACGCTAAAAGGACTCTGCGCATGCTGCGGCAGAACGGTGTCGACATGCCCAGACTGGGCCAATTGCTATGAGCGAGCCACCATGCGGCCAGGGAGAGGCGGCGAAAGACGCACCTGCGTCCTTTGCTGCACGACCCTGGCCTACAAGGACATAGCGCGACACGCCGGCGTGTGCGTCGCGCAATACGCGCGATGCATACAGCATCTAAACGCCGACGGAGCCGGCGCATCCGGCGCCAGCAGGACGAAAACCGTGGCGACGGGTCCCCTCGCCGGGCCCAGCCAGCCAGCTACCAGCCCGGTAACGCGACCATCGCGAACGATCTGGCCGACCGCGAGACCGGGAGCCCCGGTCAAGCGGCCAGCCACAATAACCGTCAAGGACAAGGCGGTACAGGCGGAACCGGCAACGAAAGACAAGGGCACCGGGACTGTGCCAATGAGCCTGACGCCGGGAGCAGCTTATCCACATGTCCAATGGATCGGGCCAGTGCGCCTCGGACGGCCGCTCTTAAATTCGGACAGGCAACGGCTCGAGAGAGCTTTCGACAGCCTCTGGCGCGAGGTTTACTCGCTGCTCGACGCGGGAGACGTCGAAAGCGTCGCGGAGCCGCCAAACAAGGCAGAGGAGGCCGACGGCCAAAAACCTGCCGCGCAACGCGACGAGGAAGCGGAGGAACCGCCAGAAACGAGGACAGAGGAGGCCGAGCCCGAGCCGGCAACACCGACGTCCGAAGACGGCTCCGAAAAATCATACGAGGCACCGACAATCACCAGGATCTACGGACCGCGGAACCAGGATCGGTTCGACATCTGGGTGGAGAGAGGGCTCCTTTTCGAAGAAAAGGCCGCCGACTATATGGACGCGGCAGGCCGAGCCGAACTCCGGAGAAGCTTCGCCCGCGAGGAAGCGAAGATACACGCGGCTCCTCCTTCTCCGCCATCGCCCACTGTAGTGGCAGAACGTCTCCGGCAATGGGTGGCACAACAACAATTGTTCGGCGAAACCATCGACGAAGCCGCGGATCAGAAGGACGGCGATCGCGAGATGGCCTCCACCGCCTCCACCAGCGACGAAGGCGGCTTGGGAAACGAGAACGGCGACAACGACGATCCGGCTGTGCCAACCGCTGCCACGGACGGCGCAGCCGGAATCGAACAGACAGCAAAAGACGTCGAGGAACTGGATCGACTACTGTGGTTGCAACTACATCTGCAGCCACAGGTATTCGCCCACGTATTCGGAACGCCGGCCGAGTTCTTGGAGTTCGTCGAAACGCACCTTGACGGCGAGGGAGACACGGCCGTCAACAACAAAACATAGACGGCGAGGGAGACACGGCCGTCAACAACCATACATAGACGGCGAGGGAAACACGGCCGTCCAACCCCACCTCACCAACAGCCAAACCGCCGTATCGTTAATATATTACTTTTATTATTTACCTCTACTTTCGTCTGTAGATCTTCTCTTATTATCTTCACCTTCCTTATTATCTATCATTTTATTGCGACATCTTCTTTTATTATCCATTATTATCTATTATTATCTATAATTACCTATAATGGCGATGATCGAATCGACGAGGGCGTCGACTCTTAAGGGGGGAGGGATGTTACGATCGCGCCGGGAAAGGATCCGTGCTTAACGGAAAATTCCCCGGCGCAATTCGAGAGCCCCTCATCAGGCCGACTAAGTTCTCGCACTCGTGTTGGTCGTGGATGCGGTAGCGAATTTCGCTGCCGTAGCCTCGATCGCGCGAGTGCGCGAAATAGAGACCAAATAGAAATATAAGCTAAGTTAGATAAGCAAGGAGATGAGCTGACTGCTGCGCACGTTCCGCGGATAGTAACGAATACCGCGAGAACGGCTTCGTTACCTTTTCCGCTGACCAAAAAACGCGACGGCAGCAAGAATCCTCCCCGGCCTGCCACCCGCCGGTCGCGAGATCGGCGGATGTGCACGCCGGAGAGATCAGTCCCGTTAGACAACGAGAGCGAAAAGCTAGTCTCGGAAAAACTCCTCGAGTAGCTCCTGCTTAGTAAACTTAAAATCTTTCTTTGGAAATCCGCGGTCTACAGAAATCGTTCGAAAGTCGATAAGGCCGAAGGGAGCCAAGTTAGTGTTTTACGTCGCGGTGGTCAGCCTTCTCCCGCTAGTTATAGTGTCTTGAATTACGCTACGAACAATATTAACTGTCGTGTAGCTTTAAGCATCGAGTTCTAAAAATTAATCGTAAGTAGTATTAGCCAGTATGCGTGTGTGAGCGGAGAGCGAATTGTCCTAACTACTATTTTCTATTCAGTTTATACGACGCCTATTCAAATTCAAACTCAACTACACTATTAATAAATCGCAATACATTAAAATTACCAATCGCATTTATCATTCGCACAATCAACCTCAAGAACGTCCTGTACAGGGCGAATCAGACCGATCCCAATAAAAAAATTAAATATAAACTCTTCGCGCTTCACGCGGGGAGGTTTAACTTGACTCCCGAGACTGCTCCGGGACGTAACAGCGTTACTCGATTTTTTTTTCATATGAATATTTTTGACTCGTTTGAATAAAATATCGAATTCAATTATTGATAATTCGTTTGGGTAATACCTGGGAAATTAAAAAAAAAATCGAAAACCTCTAGTGCTTGCACTTTTAATGGCATATTTTTAATCACAGTTAAGTGCGTGAAATTCATCAATTTATGACGCTTTAGAATCATTTTTATTTAAATTCGGTAACTAAAAATATAGTTGGAGCACGTCATTTATAAGCAATAAATAATAACAATTTTCTTTTCCCATTATTATAGTATGCGAATACGTTGATGATATGATATGTTTAAAGATATGCCTTTATCATAGATTTTTTTTATAGTAGTGTTGGGATAAGGAAATATCGATCATAAATGCACAACAATAAAGTACTCCAAAATCCTTAAAAAAAATTTGCTCTTTTAGATGCGTATTTGCAATTGTAACTCTTTGAAATTGATCCATCAGAAAACTTCATTTTTCCAGTGTCAACGCATCTCTGACTAATCTTTATTGAATGCGGCTGGCAATAGTGTGACACACGAGGTGTTGAGTGTAAACGGTCCTACAGTTCATAAACGAAAATTCTACCGCTTGTGCGCGCGTGTACCGTGTTTTACCTGTATGCGTAGGACAACGAGTTGCGATATAGTAGATTAGTGACCTAGCCAATGGCATGAGATCGTTGCAAAAAAAGCAAATGGCGGAGAATAACGAACACGTAAGTTTTCGTTTGTTACTTTTTGTTTTATTTTTAATATTGTTATTCAATTTACATATTTCTATACATTATAGAATATTCGCGAGGAAGACGCGAATCTCCGACAGGAGATAGCCGTCGAAATGGATGAGGGTAGCGAGGGAGCCGGGGGGGCTGTTCGAGCCGGCGAGTTTGATGAAGGCGATGCGGGTGTCGAACGTATGTATATACAATAATTATTTCAATTCTTTTTGTCATTTTAATTTCTATAAATTGTGCTATTTTTATAAAAATGTTTGGCATATTTTTTAAAGAATACGCGTTCTTACGACCATTATTTTATTCAGTTTTTATCTTATAGGATATATTCTTTTGATTTGTAGGTTACCTTTTAGTTTTTTTTTAATTATGGAATATTTTTGTTTAAATGGATGTCATTTAGTTTATATTTTATTAATAATTTATAAATTTTTTTTTTTTTTTTATTTCTAGGGCCTTATCGTCGAAGGCGTGCTGGACGCGCTGTGCAATTGCGTAAACAGCGCAGGGTTGAAGCAGAAAATGCTCGCACAGCACATTTCATTCACTGTCTCGCCAATCCACATCAGTGGCGAGAAAATTTGTATCGACCATTCCGTCAGCGTGGGCGTGGGAGAGGTCGTGGCGGTGAAAGGAATAATTATCAAGATGACGCTGAAGGTCGTCACGCCGGAAGACACCGTTCCCCTTTACGTGAACGTCAAAACTGATGACAAAAAAAAACACCTATTAATCTAACAAAAAATATTTATCATATTATAAAAATGTAAAAAATATATTTTTCTAAAATAATAAATAATTCGTAGCCGATGTCATAAATGTTATATATTACGTAAGTGAAGTTACTTTTCGAAGATTGCGACAATCAATTGCAGCCATTTCAATGCAACGGTCCGATTTTTAATTTGTTATCGAAATTCTTATTTATTATTTATTTTTTCATTTCGTTTTGCATATGTTTTTCTTTTCTGGTTGCTTTTTGTTAAATTACATTTCACTTTTTATTCGTTTTCCTTTATTTTTTTATTGTACTTTACTTTTTATCTTTTTATTTCTCTCTTTTTTTTCTTTCAGTTTTCTTTGTCTCTTATTGTTCTTCCCTTCTTCTTCTGTTCATTTCATTCCGTTTTATTTATGTTTGTTTCTCCTTTCTCTCTTTTTTTTCTATTTTTCGTTTTAGCTTTTCTCTATTTTTCATCGTGCCCCTTCTTCGTCTGCAGTAGAATTGTTTTCCTTTTCTTTGTTCATTTTGTTTTATTTTTTTTATATTCTTTATGTTTTATTGATTACTTTACTTTGCTTCACTGTTTTTTTTGTTATTTCGTTTCTTTTTTTTTCCTTTTCAGTTTTTTTTGTCGTTTATCGTTCTTCCTTTCTTCTTCCATTTATGTCATTCCGTCTTATTTATGTATGTTTTTATTTCTGTTTTTCCCCTCTTCATCGTTTTTTCCGTGGATAGTAGAATTGTCTTTTTTCTCCTGGTTTTTTTTTTTATTTTGTTTTACTTTTATTTTCATTCCGGTCGGTTTACCCCTTTTTTTCTTTAATATTTAAAATATTTAAATTTTAATATAAATAAAAAGGAGGATTTCTGTTTTTGAGATAAATTTGTAATAATTCATTTTTTTTTTTCGAAATGATTAATGAAAATTAATTTTTTTTTTGTAGGCGTAGAACATCACCCGGTGCAGACGCGACCGCAGTCTTATCAATAGCCGCGAGCAACAACGCTGAATCACAACGGATCCGGTGAGCAATAGACGTCGAACGATAATTTGAAAAGACAGAGCAGCGCGGATTTCGCGGCACCGAGTCAAGGTAAGCGAATCTTTTTCTCAGATCGTTTTTTACACGAAAAATCATGAGAAGAGAACAGTAAAACGTTATTTATATTGTCATTAATCTCTCACAATAATCACAACGAAAACAAACGGTTGAATTTATCGAAATGAATACATTTTATAGAAGTAGCGCTTCCCCTGCCATCGAGTGCTCCGCCACCGACGCGGATGGCTCAGTGGAACACTCCTCACGATCCCGGTCAGTTCTTCGTTCGTCAAAAGAACGAACCGAGATTACGCGATTCGCGAAATTTTTTTTATATATTTAATTAATTTTTTTTTTTTACCCAAATAAATAGCTTTCACGTATCTGTATGCCTGTTACCGAAACTGCATGCGACGGGATCCGATTAATAACCAATTGAAATAATCAGTATCACCACATTCATCACATTCCCAATTTTTTTCTCGTACATCGCACCCCACGTATACTTTTTGCTGCAAAAATGGATTTTTTATTTATTTTTTTTCACCTCCGCGGCATACGCTCTTCTTATGTTATTATTTTTTTTTATTCTTACCCCTTTTTGCAATAAACACAGCGCACGCCTGTATATGCACCCTTAAGATCCTTGCAATTCGCCGTTATTCGCCAAAGAAACGTTCGTCGCGCTATTGCTAAAAAAAATTCGAATGCAAATAGTTTTTTTTTTTACAAAAAAAAAACGAACATTACTTTTTTATGGAATATGTCTAATTTTTCTGTGATGCGAGTTTAAAAAAAATCGTTTTCCAAGAATTAAAGATAAATTCGTCAAAAACGAAAAATGCGTCGATCGGTAAAAAGTTCGATTATCCCAAAAAATGTTATTACAAAGATAAAATATGTACAATAAAAAAAACACCGCATTTTCTCCGATAAAATACTTCGATGTCAAAGATAAAATTATTTTTCCGATGTGACGAACGTTCTTACGGCAGTGAACGGCGAGTTAAACTGCACGTCTCTTTCTCTTCTCGTCTAACGATATGTTATTTTTTTTATCTTTCAGCTTACGGCAACGTGGCACTGAATCTTCGGCAGGTGAGATCAATAAAAATTAAAAAATATCGTTTCACATCCCCTATTCGGGAAAAAAATCGATTTGAATCAAATTTACCTACGATAAATTATTTTTTTTTAGTCGGGACAACAGCCGGTGCATTTCTTCACTGGAAGACCAACTTCTCTGCCGCCTTACGTAGCTCCGCCACCAGCGATATCGCCGGGTGCCCACAATATCAGCGTCGTCGACGGCGGTCGAAGAGCTTCGGAGAGCGGATCCGAGAGCGAGCAGAGTTCCGGCGGAAGTCGCAAGGATCGCGATTACAAAAGAAAACGAGCTCTGTGCTGAGTAATCTTTTCGGCAGAAGGAAGAAACCCTCGCAATCGTAGCATTTCATCGCGAAACCCTAAATTCATAAAAGCGTTAAACTGATTTACCGTATCTTCCGAAGATTTCAAGAGAAATTGCCGACAAAAAAAAAAAGAAGAAAAAAAATCTTTTTTTTTTATAATCTTTAGGTTCATATTTATAATAGTATAGATATGTATAACGTTCATTTGATGCCGAGGCGGTAGAGTTTCTGCTTTGAATGTTTTCACGAAAAAGGAATAAAAGAAAGAAAAAAAAAAGAGATGGAAAAGACGTTGTCGAGAGTTAACTACGTACAGAGTTAAGGTATTGAGTAAAGGTATTACTCTCTGAGTAAAAAAAAAAATAGGTCGCTATAGCTTCGAAAAAGAATGGATAAAAATGAAAAAAAAAATCAAACTAATCGTATAATAAGTACGGCTTTGAAAAGTACCTGACCTCGAGGGTGAAATGAACGAAATAATTGTCATGCGAATGCATTGAAAGAGAAAAAAAAAGTTACAAAAATGAAAAAAATACGAAAAAGAAGGACCGCTTATCTTTTAGGTGTCATAATATATGTTACGAATATATTTACAGATTGTTATATATTTGAAGATCCGCCCTCCACCCTCCCCCCTCCTTACCCTCGCGCGCGCCCTCCGCTATTATAAATATGTATTTGGAAACCAATGAAAATGATATAACTATACAAATATACTTCACAAATATTATATACATAATAAATATAAAATTATACATATATTATATTTTCGACGCGTAATATTATACGTTTTTTTTTTCCTTTTTCTCGATTTCATTGTGGAATAAATAGATAATAAAACGCTATTAATTACGGCGCGCAGAGTTACACGACTTGTAAAGATTGTTGAATACCATAAAAAAAAAAAAAAAGGCAACAAAACTCATAAATTTTTGTTTATATTATAGAAACGCGCGCAGCAGTGCCCGCGAAGGAATTAGTTGTGTAGAAAACAAAATAAAAGAAATATAATAAAAGAAAAAAATATAGTAAATTTATCTCGTTATTTTCATTTAATTTTTTTTCCGCAATTTTTTCATTCCCGAGGATAAAAAAAAGTATAATTTTGGTCTTTTAACAAAAAATTAGAATTAAATTAAAAAAAAAAACACTTCAAATTTGAAAAAATCCAATTCAATTTTTTTTTTTTTTTTCATTTCTTTTTTTTTCATTTTTTTCAGTCTTTGTACAGACAATACGTGTCTCTCGCGCGTGCACGTGGGCGAACGGCCCACATGCCGTCACGGGATTGAGCGCCAATAGCAGTCTATCCGTTGCCACGGCGATTATTGAGAAACCAAAACAAACTTTCGACGCGTAACATCGAGTGGACTGCAAAACATCTGTTGCCTTTGTCCATCGGCATCGTCGGTCCACAAGAAGAATTTGCACTGTGAGTCGCGAGACTTGGCGCACACATAGAACAGACGTCCTAAGATGGAAATAAACGCAAAAAAAGTCAATTAATTGATAATTTACTCGAATTTATATCGTGAAAAAATAGTATCTATTTTCTCGCAATTGTTAAAATTCCAACTTTCATATCCCGAAAAACGGGGAATAACTCCATTAATGTTTTTTCCATGAGAATAAAATTACAGAGATTTCATTTTATATAATTTCCTTTCTCTTTCAATAGCTTATCAAACACAAACCTTTGTTGGGACCGTCTTTTACAACAGTTCTCTGACTTGCGCTTTCGTGGCAATCGCACAGTATAACGACGTCATCGTCGATCGTTCCCCAAGTTGGAAATAAATTTTCTCTGTTCACTATAACGGCGTTTCCGGTTGGCGCCGAAGGCCTCTTAAAATTTCCTGTTGCCGAACCTGATGCTGGCGGCCTTCTGTTCGCCGCGGCAGGTAATCCTACGTTACCGATGTTTCCAGCGTTCGCACGACTTCCACCGGACGTTTCGCCTCTCGTTGTTCCCGATGCGTTGGTCCGATTTCCGGCCGTCGAAGAACCTCTACCGCCGCCGCCGCCGGACGGAGCTCACGAGTTACTCGAACTTTGCGTCGGTCTCGAATGACTGAAGGAACTTCCGGTATTCGCCGATCCATTGGAAGCACCATAGCCGCTGTCGTTCGGACGATCGACTCTTTTTATATTCTCGTCTTTGATGTTCATCATCTCGTTGATCATCTCGTGAACATCGGATCACAGCCTCCTATGCACGCCATGTACTCTGTACCCAACATCGGGAACGCACCGGGTTTCATTTTTACATTCAACCTGTGCACATCGCCGGGACACTAAAATACATATCGGAATAACAGTTACGAAAATTCGGTGGTTTGAAAAATTGCCATTAAAAAACGAAGTCGACGGCGTTAATTCTTATTAATCAATATTTTTTTAATTAAGGAAGTGGTCTCGCTGTGTATTGCCAAAAAGTGTGATTCACGCGAAATTTAAAGAGAATTTCGACAATTTTTAATAGAATTTTTATCATTAAAAAAAAATAGAAGAATTTTTTCTAATTTTCGAAAATTTGTGTTTTTCCATACAAAATAAAAATAAAAAAAATCTTTTTCGAAAATTAGGCAAAAATATCATAAGTATTAAAAAAAATTATCGAATAAATTTCGGCCAAAGAAAAAGTAAGGTTACTGGATAATTTGTTAGAAAAATGATATTTTTTTTACTACAGAATTTGTTAGTCACTTTTTGGAATTATTATTATGGAAAATTAATCTTTTTAGCACTTCCTGTACAGTGGAATTTTTTCAGATTTTTATTCCATTAGAAAGTCGTCGAAGTTCTCTTTGATTTTTGCGTAATTCTTCGGTAATACGCAACGAGATCACTTCTTGAAAAATCCAAAAATCTCCTCGAATAATTATCCTAAGCAAAAAATGTCGAAAAAAAAAATCGCTTACACGAGGATAGATTTCGTCGAGTACTTCGACATCCGTAACATCCTGCGGCAGCCAAATAGCGTTGTTACACGTTGGATAACACGTGCATCCGAGATATTTCCCGTTACCCTCTCGTCTTTCCTTTAGCGTCATATTCGATCCGCAACGCGAACATTTGAAAACCGTTGGATCATCGGCCGGTATAATGTTCTCCAATTCAGCAGCCGGCGTCGGCGTCACCTCGAGATATTTTGCTAATGCCGCGTCTATCAAATTCGCGCATTCCAAAGTGATTGTAAAGACGTCGCGGTATTTCGTTATCTGACGCTCCAGAACGACGTTGGGATCTTTGCGTCCCTCGCAAATGCTGGAAACCGAAACGTTAATTAAGCAAATTAATTATTTCTCTCGGTGTTTTCAAAAAATTGAAGCGCATAGCTTTGTATTAAATTTAGAAAAACTTCTGTTGCGTTAAAAAAAAATTAAGTTCGATAGCAAAAAATATACGATATGTTCATTTTTTTTTTTTATAAACGAATTTTAATGTATGAAAGACTCACTCTTTCAGATCGCTTTTGAGTTCCGCTCGAAGATTCGGTTTCGACATCTGAAATCCCATATCATCGTAACCCATTACGAGTCCAATGCCCAATTTTCCAGGTAAAAAGTAAATTCCGTCGCAGAGACCGACGTACTGTCGCGATTTGATGGTATCAATGTGATCGGCGTGCGTGGCGTCGGTGCCGATACCGTGTTTGTCCATCAGAGCAATGAGATCGGCTTCTATAAGTAAACTCGGCGGCGAAGTATGTTCCTTAACCATTTCGATGCTCGTCGGCGAAAAGACTTGTCTCTGTTCGTAGACATGAATCTCTTTCGCGTTCCACTTCTCGTAGATGTAAACTTCGAGATAATTCTTCGCGAGAATCTGCAGTCCGGAGGCGAGGAATTTTTCGCCGGCAATGTCGATCTCCACAGTGGTTTCGTGTTCCTCGGCGTTCTTTGAGACGCAAGCGAGGAAATGCTGCACTACGAATTCGTAAACCTTCGCCTCGTTTCCCTGGAGACCGGAAGCGAGTTTTGTCGGATGAATCGGCGGATGCGCTTGATCGCTTTTCTTTCCTTGTCGCGGCGAAACTCCGTCGTCCAATACTCGCTGAGCAAATTCGCCCCAAGCTTCGTTATTAACTTGTTAATCATTGATCATATAGGCTAATCGGTTTCATCGTCTTATGTGTGGAAATCGTTATCTGACTGTGTCGTTATTTCTTAATCGATGAAACAGCGTAATAGAAGATTGGAACTTCGAATTCGTCTCGATTTTGCAAGTCGACAATAACGATAGACGATAGAATTTTACTCGATTATTCTTATTTGGAAAGGAATGATTTTATCGTTCCACGTTTAAAGGCGTATAGGTCTTATCATCGCTATTTACTTATTACTTTCTAATGAAATATTCATTTTTTCAACGCTTGTTTTATCTTTTTTTTTATCGATGCGAAACGATAGACATGAGTATAATAGTATTAATAATCCCACAAAAACACCAATAATGGTGTACAAAAAGTTGAGACAAGTACATTTACAGTAGTTGTTTTGACAACACACTAAAATATAAAAAATAGTTTTTTAAAAATTAAAAAACATATGTTCGATCTTTGCAAAAAGTTATTAAATAAATTAAAAGCTTCTTAGGGTTCGTGGCCAAGTACATGTACATTTTGACTCACTTAGTAAAAGGTCAGTCATAGCAGCATACGAGTTATGAATTACAGTCGGATCATTTTGTAAGTCAAAGTATATTTTAAAAGTAACTTGTCTGGCCGTAATCGTCACATAATAATTGATTACAAAGTTATTAGAAGTTTTTTTAGCTAATTACGCATTCACATATTGATTTGTTCAGTATAATGGCCAGACAAGTTACTTTTAAAATATACTTTGACTTACAAAATGATCCGACTGTAATTCATAACTCGTATGCTGCTATGACTGACCTTTTACTAAGTGAGTCAAAATGTACATGTACTTGGCCACAAACCCTAAGAAGCTTTTAATTTATTTAATAACTTTTTGCAAAGATCGAACATATGTTTTTTAATTTTTAAAAAACTATTTTTTATATTTTAGTGTGTTGTCAAAACAACTACTGTAAATGTACTTGTCTCAACTTTTTGTACACCATTATTGGTGTTTTTTTGGGATTTCATATCTTTTTGCAAAGATTTGATTGAAATATTTTAATGTCCCGTTTTGAATGTTGATTTATCATAATTTTTCTTTAAAATATTTGCGTTTTTTTATTTTTGTAATATTTTTTTAATACTTCCAGTCATATGTTGATAATATATACATACGAACTTAGCAGCAGCAAACAAAAGTAAATGCAGCGTCCGCGGCAATTTGCAGCGATATATATCTCTCTATATATATAAAGTTTCCGCCGCTGTCGCCGCCGCCGCCGCCGTCGCCGCCGCCGTGTCAGGAATCGAGGGGAGGGCAAAAATATTCTAAGTCCCTCTAAAGAGGAAAAGAAAAATATTCTAAGAAAAATATTCTTAGAGGGACTTAGAATATTTTTCCCTCTAAGGGGGACTTAGAATATTTTAAGAATTTCTAAGTCCCTCTAAGGGGGACTTAGAATATTTTAAGAATTTCTAAGTCCCTCTAAGGGGGACTTAGAATATTTTCGGTCGAAGGGGGCGAAGAATATTTTTCTGAAGGGGGGGGGGGGAGGTCGTGGGAGGGGAAAGTCAAAATATTCTAAGTCCTTCAAGGGGGGACTTAGAATATTTTTGGTCGAAGGAGTAATGGCGAATGGGGGGGGGGGGGGGGGGGGGAAATATTCTAAGTCCCTTCAAGGGGGACTGACTAAGTAAAAATACAAAAAAAAAGTGGCGGCGCCCTCCATTGGTGAAAAGTTGCGGCGGTGATTAAACATTATTATAATGTTGATAAAAGAAATGCGAGCGCGCGTAGCGCGCGAGCCCGGGGAAACTCTAGTATATATATATATAGTGCACAGTGTGCGCCGACGACGCCGCTGATATCTACCTATATACCTTGTGACGTGCTTCTCGAAGTCTTCGGACTCTACTTCGATCCGCGACCCGTCCAAAATATAATGACGCCCTTGTTTTTCAATTCCCTTACCTTTCCCTCTGATTCACGCCGAATTGTTGCTGGGCGCCAGGATATCTATCACCCGATATCCAGGGTATTATCCGATCCTCTATTATCTCAAACTTACAACTAACTTACACGGCTAGCGGGATAGGGAGTGCAGTTCGGGCGCGAAGTAAATTCAACAAATTAATAACTTTTCACACACTACGCACGAAATAAAAGCAATAAAACGACAATTTATTCAATTATTTCCCGTAGTTTAACACAAAAGTTTTAGCCTCTTCGACGGGCTCTCTCCGAACGACGATTCGTTCGCAACAATACAATACTTTTGACTCGCGGGACTCAACGTAAATTATTTTCTCGATCTGTCGTCGACGCGGCGAGAATTAATTCGAAATTTAACCGCTAATTTGCCGAGTACGGGCGAGAAAGCACTCTGCGATCCGCGTATCGCTCTCGGCATACAGAAAACCAAAGATGGTGGGCACCACGTGCACCTACCTGTTTAATTATCCGCGACGCGATGCGATCGACCTTCTAGCTTCCCTCAGCTTTCCTCAAGACAACGGTATTCTATTTCCGGCCGTCGACACGGCGGTAATTCTCGTCTGCGGACGTTGATTTTCGATACTTCTCCCTCACGGAGATACAATTTCACGGAATCCCTTATCGCTCGTTTATTAGCTCACTAGTCTCAACTACTTATCGAATCTTTTATTCGATTATCTAATGCCTTTGTTCTCACACTAAAGAAATGACTGCAGAGCGACTAACTAATAGCACGCGTTAAGCGAGAGTTATCATAATGCGTCTAACTTTTAGCACGCTTCCGGCGAGAGTGACGCTTCCTCGCCCGTACTTCGTTACGCGGACCGATAGCTGAGGGGAAGGGGGTCGCGACGGTTCCCTTGCTGTACTTCGGCAATTATTATTGGTTCCTCGCGGCTCCTCTCCTATTGTCTTCTCCTCGCGCGGTAACCGGCGTAGCTACGACTTTTCGCGTATCTGAAAAATATAATACGGCTCTCCGGCAGACATATGTTCTATACTTTTCAGTTTTCTCGGGTTCCGCGGGGATCGACTCTGTGCGCGCGCTAACAAAGACTCTCGCGCGTGCCCTACCTATAGCGTGATGCGAGAGCGTCTATAACGCCTCGTCACAACCTATATATATAAAGCAATATGGCGGCGAACACTACGGTGATGGGTGCCGCCATGTTGTGTGCGGTGGAGACGACCACTGAATTCGTATTTCGGGTCGCTCAAAAAAAATCAAACCGATATTTCTTATACGCCGGTATCCTACAGGCTTGAAATAAATCGGATTTGATAGATAAAAATAAATAAAAAATTAATGTTCAAACGTTTATTACGTAAAACGTTCGTGTATTAATAAAAAAATAAAAATGTTTTTCGAGAGGCCGAAAACAGCGATGTTTCGCGTATAGGAGTCTTGTCGCGTCTATCGAGCGTCGTCGGTAAAGTAGAACGTAAATGTACTTGTCTCGAGACGCGACCGCGTCTCTTGATAATAGTAATAATTATGACAAAGAGGCGCAGTTAAAAAATACTGTAGGTATCGTTTCGGTCGATAAACTTGCATTCATGAAAATAAAGAAAAATAAAAATAAAAAAAACGATCACAACCCGGACCTCATGACTTCGTGTGTATGTTAAAAAAAAGAAACAAAAAATAAAAAAAAGTAGAAAGTTTACCAGAAAAAGTATTCTACAAATAGTAGAGAAGACTCTCGAGATGCTGATTCGGACTCGTGTGTATCGATTGCGATACGAGAAAAGAGAGTTTGTGCGCCAACTGGCAGGGTGCCGGCACCCTTACGGTACCACTCCAGTTAAAGTACATGTGAGTGAGCTTATAGGTCAGCCTTTGGATCTTCGAAGCATTCAGTCGCAGAGTGTCATAAATGACGCTATATCCTGTAGGCGATACAGTGCCCCGTCTGATGAACTGCGAGACGACAAAGAAGTCGTACTTCAACGGATTTGTGATGACGTCGTCGACAACCGTTCCCGGAGGCGGATTATTACCGTTTAGGAACAATCTCGTGTTTAATCGCTTTGTTACGATTATGTATGCCAAGCAAACTTGTTCGAGACTTCCGTAGATCCCGGCGAGCTTCGACTTGAGATTTTCAACCTCGTGTTCAAAGACGTAGGGAATCTGACCCTCGCCAACTCCGTCGCGATAGATGACGATGCGTGTCGGCAATGCTTTATTCCATTCTTGATATTTCTGGATGGCTTTGATCATGTTGTTTGCCAAATCGTTGGACAACTCTTCGCCGGATGTATGAGCGCTAACCGCTGAGAAATATCTGCTGCATGCGGCGTCGAGCGATGCGACAAGCGCCCCTACAAAAAAACGTTACAGTCTCAGTGACAACGTAATTCTATGTGTTAACATTTTAAGATCGTCGCAGCGTTCAGCGATACGCAATGCCCTCAAAAATGAGAAATCACAGAGATATTTCAAACACTTCTTGACGGGATAAAATCTGACAAACATATCATGCATATAGAAGATGCTGAAAAGATTAATCTTGCATAAAAATAACGTTATTATATTATTAACAAGCAGATGAAAATAAAAATTGTTCAACAAATTATCCGCCAAACCAACTTTTTTTTTCAGCTGAAAATGATATGTTAACTTTCTTGAATACTCATTCATTTTTTGAAAACTCTTGTGGACTGTTTCAAAAATATCGTTTTATGGCATTTTTTTCTTTAAAAATGTGCTTTCAGTCGCCAAATTTTGATATGTGTTTGTCATAAAATCACCTACTGCATCCGAGAAGTTTCCGGAAGATTGATAAAATAGATTCGTAAACGCAGCGGAATCATGAAAAAAAAACCGATATTTTCAAACAGTACATAAAATTCTGAAAAAAAAAAAAATCATACGTATTCAGAAAAATGTACATATTATTTTCATCTGAAAAAAAAGTTAGGTTGACGGATAATTTGTTGAACAATTGTTTGTCCATGTATTTGTTATTAACATTTTGGAATTATTTTTATATAAAATTAATCTTTTCAGCACTTTCTGCGTGATTTTTCTCAGCATTCTATATGCGTAATTTATTTTTTTAGATTTTTACCCCATCGAGAAGTGTTGGAATGATCTCTCCGAATTCTCACTTTTGAGGGCGTTGAGCACCACTCAACGCAAGGGACTACCTTACAGAGAGTGCATTCGTTACATTCCCAGCCGAATGTGAAATTCAGAGTTAATCTCGAAACTTCCCAATCGAATAAAAATCTGAAACATTGCAACTATATAGAAAGTCCTGAGAACCTTCATTTTCCGATACAACAATTCGAAAATTATTTTAAAAAAAAGTAGTTTATAAAATCATCCGGGAAGCGATCTTTTTTTTAGCCGAAGTTGATTCATTAATTTTTCTAAATACATATACAGAGTTCCGTTTTTCGGAAAACTACCTTTGATTAATTATTTGATTATTACACTTTTTCAATGTAATGTATCGTATTTTGAGAGAACGTATCCATAATCCGTGACTCTTTATGCAGTACCAAAAAATATACTTTGGAAATCGAAAAAACTGATTTTATTTTGTTTTCTATATACTCAGACAGATTAACGAAACAATTTGTCCGTAAAAAAAATTACGTCACCGGATGATTTGTCAAACTACTTTTTTAAATTTTGTTAATATCTTTTTGCATTTAATAATATAAAAAACGTGATAATTTATACAAAAATTATGTTCTTAGCACGTTCAACAGGGTAGAATTCGTAAAAAAGATTTTTTCTACATTGGAAATTATTTAGAATTTTCTCCGAATTCACATTTGTTCGGGAATGGTTTTACAACGAAAAAAAAATCGAAATTGCTCTGAATGTTTGAGGTTTCCAGGTTGAAAGATCCTGAAGGTGAGTTCCACCCTAATCTGACAGAAAACAAATTCGATTGGACTTACCAAAATCACGATCTTTCGTGTTGGCGTCGTGGCAAACATCGAAGCCGGCAACTATGAGACCTTTGAGAGGAAAGTTAACCGTCCAAAAAGCACCGCCGATCTTGCAATTCATTTGAACGGCTACTTTGGTCGCTATAGAAGCGACACCTCTGCTGTTAAGATTTTTTCCGAGAATGCATTGCGACGGTACAGGGCGATCCACGCAAGACTTTTTCCTTATCGCGGAATAACGATCGGCACGATTGTTCGGTACAACGCACATTATCAATTGGGGATTACTCCGACCCATGATATCCTCGATTGCGCATGTGTACGAGTTTGCCCGATCGTCGTTGATGACGATTCTTTCTGGATTCGCGATGGGAAAGTTTATCTGTCTGACGGACGATCTAATCGTTGCGACGAATGCTTCGCTGTCGTTCACCAAGCGATTCGGAACGATGATGAACCACTTTTGTAGTGTCGCGGTTATAAACATTTGTTTGTTTCTCAGTTCGCGCGTCCAGTCGGCCTGATCGCCCGCGCTCACTACACCCGACTGTCCTCCAAAGCCGATTCTCTCGGGTTCGAATATTCGTCTGGGTATATTAACGAGTTTGGTGTCCAATCTGAAATTCCACTCTCTTAGCTCGTCGACAACTTGGGGTTCGGTCTGAAGACGTCGATTGAAGCTCAGCAATCTCTGAATACGACCGTTTGGATTGAGTCTCGTGTGATTAGCGAGCTCAAGCATCATCTGATGATCGCTTCGCATGTCGTCGGTAATACCCGTTGATCTGCACAGCTCCGGCACCAGGTAAAGCAATTCGGCGAGTCCGGCACGACGGTCGCGCGTTTTACTTCTCGATAACAACATCGACTGCGTTGCGTGTCTTATGTTTATCTGATATCGGTTTTGGTAATAATCTTTGTACGTGATTTCTTCGCTATTACGCATGAACGTGGACATCGGCGATGCCGAGTAATCGACATCGTCGATCCTGTAAGTATGATTGTTATAATCGGTAAGAACAGTCAGACCAATCACTTGCGCGCTGAATCTCGCCTGAAATATAATGTACGAAAATTACGCTAATAAGATCGCTTTATATAATTCGATGGCAATATTATTGATAGGCAAAGTTATCAATACCTGATAGTTGTCGCCGTGACGATTGTAGCACTCGTTCAGGATATCCAATAGAGTTTGGTGGCGCATCACTTTATGCGTAATTTCAGAACACATGAGAATATCGCGTTCGTGTTGTCTTATCGAAGTTTTGTAACCGGGCCACAATTCTAATCTGTATGCATGCACTTCAACCTTGAAAATACACAATTGATAGTTATTCGTCGAGTTGTGTTACTTACGAAGGACTTCCTTTTTTACCCTGTTGGCGGCGTCGAAATAGTTTCTTCCAACCAATTGCAGCTTTAGGTACTCGAGACACTTGCGCATTATGATGTTGAAAAATTGAATGCAGTGCTCGTCTCCCTTGACCATGTCGCCGACTAGACGGATTGATATCTTAATGTGCGTCGCGTCCGACCGTCTCTCCGAAAAGACCTCCAATGGCTAACAGATGCACAGATTAAAGGGCCATTTAACATTGGACACACATAACATGTAAAAAGCGCTTCTGGAATTCATTATTTCATCATCGAACTTTTTTGCTGTACCAACGGCGCTAATCCAATTCTTTCGGAAATATATTCGTCTCGGTACGCGGATAACTTATGAATCCTTGAGTATACAATTTTTCGGCGACTTTCATCGTCTCTTTGGCGTTGAGGCGGAGCTTTCGCGATCCCTGCTGCTCGAGTTCCTGAAAATAGTATTAAGGCATTGAGACAATTTTTTTTTTCGTGCGCATTAATGAGAAAAGGAAACGAAGCTTTTTCTTTTTTGTGGGGAACTCTTTGCGAACTCACAACTGTATCGAGAGGCAAAGATCTCCATTTACTCTTCGGTTTTCTGGTTACTTTTTCGACGGTAGCGTGCGGCTGTTCGAGACACATATCCAAGAAAATTTGACATGTCAATTTCTCGAACAAACGATTTCTTCCCCATCGAAATTCCACGTTAATATTGTCGTGATTGTCGCAAACTTTGATTTTCCAGTAGGGTTTCGATACGAATCTCTTGATAGCCAAAAATCTTTCGACTCCGAACCCCAATGTGGGAAATTGATAACTTCCGTAACTTATTAGCATGTCGTTCAGCTTTGTTGGAAATACTTTCGTCAGTCTTAGCGTCTGAAATCTCGTGAACGCGGCACCTATCCGCAGATCCAATTCGCTTCTCACGTCCATCGTGTCCTTTATCGCTTTGTACGGCTCGCCAAGCGTTTGAATTGCTCTCTGTACTGACGCGTGAGTTATTTCGGAAAATTTTGCTCTGAAAAACCAAAGATTCTCGTGTTATTGCGAGGAAAAGCTTCAAACGAAAATTAATTTCGGGAACATAATAATTTTGCGCGGAGCTCGGAGTACAGTTTGTCGTACAAAAGAAAAATTCGCTGGACAACGATAACTTTTTATTGAATCAATAATTAAAGCATCGAAATTATTCATGAGTCGCAGAAATCGATGAAAAATGATTTAAAACCCAAAAAAACGATCAAAAATTATTAAATCACGAAAAATTTACTAAAAATTATTAAATCGCGAAAAACATTGAATTACGCAAAAAAATGATTAGATCTTTGGGAATTTTCATTAAAATCATTAATTATATATAATCGTACAAATTATGTAAAAGTATTTTACAACTGTGATATACGTGGCGTCTATTTTTCACCTGTAAATTCGTATATTGGGTTTCACCGCCTGGCAAACTTGGATGATCTCAAAACCAATATTTTCTCCTTCTCTGTCGCAATCGGTCCAAATAATCAGCGTTGAGCAATTCTTAACCTCCCTCTCCAGCGTCTTCTTCATTTTTACGTAATTGTCTTCCGCACATTGCTTGACGACCGGCGCATTGAAAAGAGTAAGCGGATGGCAGCCGTACCATTTTCTGTTGTTGCCGACAAATTCGTAACTCAATAAATGTCCCGACACTGACGTCATCAACATTTGACAATTTTGATTAAACAATCGCATATCAAATTCGTAAATTTTGTTGTAAACGGATAAACCGTCGCACTGGAAAAAATAAAAAAAAAAAATTATTTTGGTTGTTGAGTCGCAGCGCTTAATAAAACTTCATATCGACTTACGTGACGACAGTTTCCTCTGTCCGAAAGAGTGGCAATGTTCTTCGTGGCATAATTTTTCTCCGCTACATTCAGGATCTTCATTATCACACCGGAATCGTTACGATTACAAGGAGATATTTTTTTTGTGCTGAATTTTAGCGTCGCGTAATTAACATTTCGTTGAAATAAAATTGACAATCTAAAATGGCAGACTGAATAGATCATGTTACGCACAGCGTCCTTTTTAATTTCCGATAACTACACCATCCGTCGACACGGTAAATCACAACGATTTTTCACTACAACAATAAAAAAATACGCGACGAGTTTGCCGGGACGATAATGAAAAATGTTTACGTCTACATCCGTAGAATCCTAACCACAAAACGCAAAGGTTATTCGAACTGCAGTCCCGTGATTCTTTCATTGGCGAATACTCGATCGTACTTTTTTTAATAACTTGTTTTTCGTAGCGATCATTAGCGGGTAATCCAGTACTAACACTATTTAAGAGTATTTATTTATGACAAGTGAAAATTTATTTATGACGCTCCCAGTCAACCGTGCGGACTGAGAGCCGAGTTTCGTTTCTTTGGGGTTCGCGCTTGGGGCGTCAGACTTTGGCGCTTTGTCGCGCGTTCGTTCTTTCGCCTAACCTATATTTAAACAAAATACTTTTCGGAGTTTATTTCACGCCGCAATGAATTATCGTCTGCTTCTGAAAATTAGCAGACCGAAAAAAAAAATTGCTCTCGAAATTTAAAAAGAAATTTATTTATTGAATTGCAAATAGAGTGAATAGAGTGATAGAGTGATTGAATGTGCAATAATGAATTAATATTTTTGTGAATTAATACAAAAGTTTTTACATCCGAATGTGAAATTTAGATTTTTCATTACAAATTTGAATAATAAATTGCAAGATACTGTTGACATAATTTTGGTGAAAAACTCTCATTTATATCATAAAAAGGAAAAAATAAATGTGTATTTGTTTATGTTAATTAATATTTTATTGTGTTTGTTAGTGCTGTTTTTTTTTAATGTGATAAAATATTTTTTATTGAAAGATAAAACGAAAACGAACATAACCTGTACTGTAATTGCTAATTGTTAATAAAATTTGTCAATGAAACAAATATACATATCGGAAACACTTCAAATTCGCTGTGTATAATGTTTTTAATATAATGAAATATTGTTGTGAAGGAGAAAACAATTGGTTCGTAGGATTTCTACTTATAGTGCCGTACGGATATTCGATGAGAGAAAATTTGTTATTAATGAAAAATTTTAAGAAAAAAATATTTAGAGATGTCGGATTGTCTTCATATTTGATGTGCATAGTGTTATCGATGAAATATAATATTGCTGCGAAGGACAAAAAAATTGGTTCGCAGGATTATTAGTTGGAACACCGTACGGACATTCGTTGAGAGAAAATTTGTTTTTAATGAAAAATTTTGAAAAATAAATACTTAGAGATGTCGGATTGTCTTCATATTTGACGTGCATAACGTTTTTAATGAAATGAAATATTGCTGCGAAGGAGAAAAAAATTGGTTCGCACAGTTCATTATTACAGCGCCGTACGGACATTTGACGAAAGGAAAAGGGATATTTTCAGCAATATTTGTTTTTTTAAGATACTTATAGTTCTCAAATGGACTCCAAAAGTGATGTGCATACTTGTCATAATATGATAAAAAATTGCTGCGAAGGAGAACAAAATTGGTTCGCACCATCCAAAGTTGCAGTGTGATACGGACGTCCGAGAAGAAAAATTCTGCCAAAAAGTTGTTTTTATTGAACCGCAGGCTAAAAAAAATATTTCTAGTCAGCGAAGCAAATGGTGAAAAATGAAAATTTTTGGAGTATGCGCTGCGGAGTAACCCCACCGACAGACTCCGAAGAGCAACGGATGGTCATTTCAATAAGCACTCTTTGCCTATTGTTATAGTGAGTGCCTAAAAACTTGATGCATTTTCATAATACAATTGTTTTTCTAGCTTGCAATTAAGCCCAATTGTAAGATGATCGGTGCCTTCATTGCTGAGATACATCGATTTATTTTTTCCAAACGCTGAGATCGGATAGTCAAGACCGCACCATCGTCTTCGTTCCGGCGGACGGGTCCGAGCGTAGCCCATCTCGCCCGGCCAAACGATCCACGCGACTAACAGAGTTGGTAACGTATATAGGTATAGACCTGATCGAACGTTCTTATATTTACAAAAACTCGTGAAAGTTACACCAAGCATATTTTAATAATATGTTGTTTCTTCCCGATTCGTTAAAAAAAAAACTTTCTAGTATATGTAAGTTGCGACGTGCTCTTCGCAGGCTTCGGACTACCTGCGATCGGCTACCCGTCCAAAATTTATTGACGCCTTTGCTTTTCAATTCCCGATTTCTTACCCTTTCTTCTCGCCGAATTGTTGCTGGGCGCCAGGATATCTTTCTCCTGATATCCAGCAAATCAATGTTCGCGTACTTTCAAAATGTCACAATACCTTAACTCGACTAGAGGAATAGGGAGTGCAGTTCGGGTGCGAAGTAAATTTTAACACACAATATGCACAATATGCTACCAAATACAAGCAATAAAAAAACGGTTTATTCAATTATTTCGCAGTAACACAGATCAATTTCGCCAGACGTGGGCTTCTCACACAAAAGTTTACAAATACTTTGCTTCGCCGGCATCACGTTGTGCGCCAAAAATTATGACCGACGATATTCGATCGTCGATCATCCAAAAACAATCATGTACTCGCGAGACTCTACGTGAAAATCTATTGTTAGTTTCACATGACAACCGCTCGACGCTTCGAGACTTTTCGAGGATTCTTAACCGAATATTTTGCCGAGTACGAACGAGAAAGTCCTCTGCGATCCGCGTATCGCTCTCGGCAATAAAAAAACCAAAGATGGTGTGCACCACGTGCACCTACCTTGTTTAATTATCCTCGAACGACGCGATCGACCCTCGAACTTCCTTCTAGCTATCCTCAATCAACGATTTTTCCTCGGCCGTCGCTACAGCGAGACTTCCCCAGCGGATCGGATACTTGTCGTCGAATAATCGAATTTCTCCCTCACGGAGATTACGAACACGAGATTCACGGAATACTTGTTACTATGACGATCTGTCTGACTCTATTATGAACTTTTCTCTTTGGTGACAAAAAAGAGAGACGCTCTCCTTTGTCTACGCTAACTAATTCCTACGTACGTCCTGGGTAATCGACGCGGTACACGAGAGTGATAATCGCTCGCTCGTACTACGGTACGCGTTCGGCCATTCGTTGTAACGTCTTCGCGGTGTCTCTCACGTCGCATACTCCTCACGCGCTTCCGATTGTCTACAAGGAATGCCGGAATCCTGAAAAATATAATATGTTTCTTCGGCAGACTCTCGTACTATAGTTTTTCCATCTTCCGGGTACCGCGGGGATCGTCTCTGTGCTCGCGCGGTTATAACGACTCTCGCGCGTATTCCTTCCTAACCTGATGGAGAGAGGGCGTATTATAACGCCTCGTCACAAAGTATACCTCGCCACAAAGGAGACCTATATTGTATTCCGAAGTTATGCGTGACGGGCAAACATTTTTCCTTTGTCGCAGCTTTCGTATAAAACGAAAGCATCAACCTTAGCTTACGAGCTCTTATTTTCTTCGTTAGACTGTTTATTGTGGAACGAGTGTGATCATTTTTTTCAAGTTTCGCTGGCGAAGCTATGAGTTAAAGTTTAACAAAAAATCCACTTTTGCCACGTTTTGTCTCGTAACCACTCACATAATGGCTTGCGATAACTCCATTCTTGATTGCATGAAAAATCTCTGCAGTCATTCCGTGATATTGACTATTATGAAGAAAATGAGACGTCGCAATCCAAAATTGGTGAAGCCATTTACTCTGAAACCTGCGACAAGCGAAGAAAAATATGAGTGGCCAAAAATGAATTTCACAGATTAATAAAAATAACCGACTTGGGTGATTTACAGAAAAAATGCCATTTTTTTACCACAACAAACTAAAAAAAAATTATTTCTTTTTTTTTCATGTCACAAATGTCGTGAATGCAAAAAAATGTAAAAAGAATACTTTTACGTCAAATGTGACTTTTAAAAAGGAGGTTAATTCTGTGAGATATTTCACTTTGCTACACTGTCACTGTGAAAATCATTTTTGCACGATTCCGGGCAGAATTACAGCATATATTGCGTTTATTCGAAAACCTGTAAACACGCACAGAAGTAATTACATCAAGTTTACAAGGGCAGTTTTTTACGTGATTGACACAATCGAGGAAAAATCATCGCTGGTACATTACACTGGTGTATCGTAGACTCAAAACAAAGCGCGGTAATCTCAGTCACATCGATTAGACGTAAGTAGTAGTATGCGGTGCGCTATGGCGCCCCCCACTCCTATCCCCAGACCTGCCCCCTCCACTTTTTGAAAGTAGTGGGGCAGGAGTGGGGGTTGGCAGCCTGCCCCTCCTACCCCCTCCACTTCGGTCCCGTTTCGAGCTCGGTTTGAAGTGGTGGAGGTTAAAAGTGGGGCAGGCTTTAAGGGAGATAGTCATAGCGCACCGCTTTGTTTCATTACATACATTTTTTTTTTATGTAATGCCCCCCTCCCGTGTGTATTTTAATTTAAATAATTGTAAAAATAAATAAAACTCACCATTTTTTTTCTGTCTTTTTTACCCGCATAGTTTTTTTTTTGTCACTCCTGTCTCTACTCCTGTCCCTCTCTCTCTTTCTATTTACACTTTTTGTTTTTTCGCACATGTTTCTCGCTCTTTCACTCCTGTCTCAAATCGGTACTATATTGCGGATACATTTTTTTAATTGATGAAAAAAAAACACACACACACAAAAAACGGAAAGAGAGAGCTCACGCACGCACGCACACAAAATCACAAAAAACCACAAAACCACAAAAAAAATGGAGAGAGCAAAATTATAAAGTTTTAAATATGACGCGACTTCACCGTTCGGAGTGTGTCAGACAAATGACATTTTAACGTAACGCTGCACGCCGTGCCACACAATTGCGGATGCATTTCCGAAAAATGAGTGTCAGCAGATTTGCAGGTGGCCTCCTGAGAGACAAAGAGGCTCGCGCGAGAGACAAGCGCATTCCTGCGGATGCATTTCCGAAAAATAAGTGTCAGCAGATTCGCAGGTGGCCATGCGGGAATAGCACACACAATGTAACACAACAACTCTACATGTTTTATTGGGGGGTGGCCAATCACCGAATCGATGGTACCCCCGTGTGCGAAAATCAATCGGCGCAGTTATTGGCACTGGTATTGTCTCGCGGAGTAGGGTCCCCCTATGAAATCCCACAAAATTTCGTCCGTTTTGCCGGATCTCTCATCGTTTACGATATACAGCCAAAAAAACAGTTAAATAATTGTAAAAAAAATATATTTTTTTGCACACACTCTGACGCGCGCCGCGTCGGTAAGATAGGGACCGCTGTGGACAATAGAGAAAAAAGTGAAAAGTGAGCCACATGTCACGTTAAATGAGAAAAGACAATTGTTTTTTAAAAAGATAAGGAAGAAGGGGTCGCAGTGTAAATAAGAAACTTAAATGTCGTTTCTTTGTTTACAGGTAGGAGTTTATAGTTGAAAGTTATATTGTTTACAAAACTCGGAAAGACAAAATAAAAAACCTTTGTTTACAGAGCAACGCGGAAGACCTTCATTAACCTGCCGAACCTACTCCGAAAAAGATAAAATTAACATTATAAAACGACATTTCTGGACACGGAAAAAGAAAGAAAACGACTCGAAATGGAGAAACTTCGTTTCGAATTCATGCTAAAACCAATAAGCGATGGGAAGTCAAACATCATCGCCATAATCTCAATTTCCACAGAGGAGGGAACAACATATGCAATGCCAGAGGAGCTACAGTCACTTAATTTCCACAAGGAGGTAGTGACAACAACTGCTTGTGGTAAAGTGAAGAACAGATTAAAAAAAAGGCATCAACCGAGAAGAGTACGGATAAATATGACGGAAGAACTAGCGAAGACCTACATAGGCGAGGGGGGAAATATACAATGTGAAGAGCAATTTTTGGAGGAGATGGACGACAGTAAAAAACAACCTGAAATCGCTCACCCAAGTGAAACGAATGTTTGGGAAAAAATTTTGGAGAAATGAGTGGAAAATACACAAGCAAGTGAACACAGAAGTCTCACGAACATATTGGAAAAATTTGTAATCGAAAAGTTTACGAGCAAAAATCCAAATGCCAACCTATGGATAGAGAACTTTGAAAAAGAATGCACACGCTTTAAAATAACGGAGGATGAAAAGAAAATCGAAATACACAGACTGTTTATGGAGAAATCGTGTGCAGATTGGTATAGCTCGATGAGCATAAAATTAACAATAAACGCGGACTGGGCAACGTGGAAAAGAAAATTTTGCGAAACGTTTGCGAACAAGGGATGGAACCCAGTCACGTACGCTCTCCTATACAGATACAAGGAGGGTTCAGTGTTAGATTATGCAATGAGAAAAGTGAAACTTCTATTGGACATGAGACAATCAATCCATGCAGGCACCCTGGTAGATCTGATTGCAGCCGGTTTACCAGAGTTTATACTTAATAAGATTGATAGAGAAGCACTAGAAGAAACGGAGGACTTGTACAACGAGGTTAGCAAATACGAACAAATGGTGAATAGAAAGAACCCGGCCGGGAAGAAGAAGCATATAACCCAAAACGCACAAAACAAGAACGAAGATCACAAGCCGTGTACAATCTGCGAAAAACTTAACAAGGGGGCGCGTTATCACCCCGAGGCAACGTGCTGGTTTAAAGAAAAAGAAAGTGATAGAGAGAAGAAAAGATTTGTAAAACATGTAAACAACGCGGTAATAGAAGCGGAGTTGAACGAGACGGATAAAAAAAACGAGTGGTAACACCATTAATAAAAGTCAAACTAATAGTAGAGGATAAACTGGACATATTTGGAGTCTATGATTCAGGTACAAATATCTCTTTAATTAATGCAAAGTTACTGAAATTAAAAGGAACGGAAAATAATTTAAATAATACAGACCTAGTAACGATTAATGGTGTTAAAAAAACAGAGGGTTTGACAACTTTGAAAATTAAAATCTTCGAGATAGAAGAAAAGTGGACGTATACATCATAGATAAAGAGACTTTCAAATATGATTTTTTGATCGGATTAGATATAATAAAAAAGTTCCAACTGAGTCAAAGTGAGGACTTGAAAATAAGTCAGAAAAAGGATTTGAACACACAAAAAAAACATGAAATAGAGAATGATAGTAAAAGCACCAAAGTAACAAAACATTTGATAAATTTCAACGAACATTTCCAAGAAGAAAATATTGAAATAAAAATAGAGCACTTGAATCTCTATCAAAAGTCCGAAATAGAGAAACTTATAGATAGACACTGGTCAGTCTTTGCCAAGGATAAATATGACATCGGCACGGTAAATGAATATGAGGCACTAATAGATCTATTAGTAGACAAATACTGTAGCAAAAGGCCTTACAGGTGCATGATAGAAGATAAAAAAGAAATAGAAGAACAAATATCAAAGCTATTGGATAAAAAACTAATAGAAGAATCATACAGTCCATTTGCTGCGCCAGTAACTTTGGTATTTAAACAAGCGTCTCAGCGCCCTGCGGGCGCAGATGCTCTTGTTGGTGGGCTCCGCCCCCCAAACCCCCCGAAAAATGTCCCGGCGGGACATTTTTTAAGGCACTCACGGGGATGCACGTCGCGCTACGCGCTCCGTATCGAGTGTATTTACACATCGCGCTATGCGCTACGGATGAAGTATGTTTATACGTCGCGCTCTGCGTTTCTTTTCGAAAGTACGTATGAGGGAAAAACATTTATCAGTTACGTAAATTAATTCATAGTGTTTAACCTTCGAATAAAAATATTTCTATAATATTTTTATTCGTCGAATAAAAATATTTCTTTTTTGTACCAATTGATGATTAATATTCACGACGGATATTTCCTTTTTGTTTGACGATAAATTGTCAAATATTGAGACACGAGACAAATGTAACGAATTGCACCACGTAGAAGTTGATCAAATTAATTTAACGAATCAAATCACGTCTAGTAAAGTCGTTTTATTGGCTTAAAACTTATGACCAGATTTAATGAATATAAAACAAACACACAAAACATGTACCGACACCAATACGATTACCATTTAGCATTCAGGCCAAATATCCCCTTTAAATCCTTCCCCTTCAGTGTTTTTTTTTCTTCCCCATAATTCATGGAATCAGTTCGTTATTTTATCTGTAGGAAACCAAATCATTGTAGAAGAAAAGTTCAAGAAATTTGCTATTCTTTGTGATTTTCAATGAAATTTTGTCGATATTTATGGATGCTGCAAAAAAATGCTATCTCGAGAACGAAAAAATATATCGTCTTCCTTTCTGTCTTGTATTGAAGAGGAAGTAGTACGTTACTCGAATCAAAAATTAATCATTTTGGATAGCTCCGAAATATTTTTTTACATATTGATGAAATTCTTGAAAAATTCGACTTTGAAGGCTCTTTGACAGTCCTCTTATAACAAATTTCATTTCTACCATTTGAGATATATCTTTTTTCTTCTTCGTAATACATGGAATCAGCTCGTTATTGTCTCTGTAGAACAGACAAGTATTGGAGACGAGAAGTTTGAGAAATTCGATAATTTTTTTCGTTTTTCAATGAAATTTTATTGATATTTATCGTCGCTTAAAAATATCAAATTTAGTATCATATCATATCGTATTTTTTTTAATTTTATTTAATCGCAAACGAGGATAGGTTTCTCGGTACGGAATAACTCGAAAAATCGACAAATTCAGTGTTTTTCACTTTCTTGATAAATAATTGTTTCTAATTGTTCTTTAAGAGTACAATTGTTTTTTTTTTTTTGCGAAAAAAAACTTTTCAAGACGTGAGCATATGAAAAAAATTCGTATTTCGACGAAAATTTGAAAAAATCTGAAAAAAAAAAAAAACGTTGAAAATACGTCGATAGAATAATCATTAGCAGTTTTTTTATCAAGTGTTAACGAATAAACCCAGCGAACAAAATTGATAAAGATTTCGAATGTCATGAATCTTCGACGGTCGAAGTGTAAAAAATTGTTATACCGCCGAATCCCGGTTAGCTACGCTGAGGTTAGCGGTAATGAATATTTTCTATTATTTTTGGGATGTTTATCGGAAAAGGGTTGGAACCCCAGTGAATGTTCGAATGCAGGAGATGTAAGCGAAAGTGTCTTTCTTTATTAATGCGTTGATACGCAAACTCAAATATCACACAGAATTATATTACACAGAATATGGACTATTGTCCGACCAAACTTATGGAGTACTACTTACAGACCCTTTGCACGAGTCTCTCTACACGCAACCAACCGCGCAGTATCGGATGTCCAATTGTACTCCCCGACTTGCGCTCACTCTCACACTTTATAGGAGATAAAGTGGAGCGAGCGATTCAGCATATTTACGAGATTTGGTAATGATGTTTACCTTATCGTCGTTCCAGTATGCGATACTGTGCAGTTGGCGCAATATTTCATGATCGCACGCCTCGGTTATTGCGTAAGCGTAACCTCGGCGGTGCTCTCATTTTTCGGGGGTATAACATCCCTCCCCCCTTAAAGAAAAGAAATCGGGAGATTTCTTTTCGTTTTTATCCCAAAGTTACACTAAATTCTCCGATTCAAAGCGCTACAATTTTTTTTCCTGTTGGAATTTGCTGATGTTGTGTTCATTGAACTTGGGTTTTGCACGCTTCTGCTGCGTCGGCTTATCCTTCCGGTCTATAAGCCGGTGCGTTCGCCGCAGAGCGTTATTCTCCTCGCAAATTTTGTCTGCTTCACAAGGAATGGAAATCCATCGCCGGAATGTCGCTACCCGTTAAGGTAAGGGGGTTCTGTCTCCCGAAAAAATATTATCGTTATTGTCGTATTTCCCCTCTAGTCTTATCTAATTTTTTTTTGTTATTTTTCCCACTTATCGCCACGCAGAAAATGCGTTTGACTTCGGAAGAGGAAGTGGTCGATGGCTCGGTCGCAGTTCCGGTCCAGTCGTTGCCGTCAGAGACACCCTCGGCTCCTGCCGTCCCGCCGCCCGAGGTTCCGGTCTTCGATGATCGGCCCTACGCCCGGGGCTCGACTCGGCTGCAACTTGTCTCAAGACGACGTGGGAATCGGCGTGCCTACCTGGCTCGCCAGCGATACCGAGTCTTGCCTCCTTCGGGATCAACCGGAGTCCGCCCGGCCGGGGAAAGTGACGACGACAACGATGTGTGGGAGTTCGTCCGTTAAGGTCGCGATGTATCAATTTTTTCGTGTATTAGTTTTTTATTCCTAATAAACGAATTTTTCACCTATGTCATCCCGGGGCTTCCCCGGTCCACCCGTTGTTGCTGCTGCTGGCGTCTTGTCTGGTTCTTCTGTCGCGGACGCTCGTCGTTGGTTCCGCCTTTCCGTTGGCGTCTTTTCGCATTTATGAGTCGTCACCTTTGTACAGGGGGCTTCTATCGTCGGTTGCGGTGTCCGGCATCGCCTTTGCGTCAGCCAGTATAGGGCGAAGATTATTATTATTAGTAGCGCAATCGCGCCAACCGAATGGTGGCCGATTTTTTCATAGATCTGCTGCGCGCGTGTTACTCGACTCCCCAGGCTGTCTCGGACGTGCCGCAGGCGTACTCCGAGGTCGTTCAACTCTTGTGGTGTGCTAGCCACGTGTTCGAGGGTGATGCCCCCTTGTTGCCCAGCTATCACCGGTGCGTATTCTGCCTCCTGGGGTGTTAACGTAAGGGTATATGTTGGCACCAAGTCGTTGTCAGTAATTTCTTGCGAAAATTCCTCGCTGTAGCGGTGCAACGCCCGGTGAGAACGAGCGATCCAGTTCCGCTGAGGATGGCCTGCTGACTCGGCATACCAATGCAGGCTATTGCCACTGTCTCGGGACGCGGCGCAACGTATAGCCAACGTCCCGGCTGCCGTAAACTCACGATGAGTGTACTGGTTAATTTAACGATGCGTTTCGGGCAATTTTGTTCCCGACCTACCGCACCTCCCACGTAGGTTCGCACGGTGCATGGTGCGTCCTCGTTGATTGTGAATGCGGGGTGTCGAGGATTACAATAATACCTCGTTCCGTCCTTCTTGCACTCCTCTAGCTCATGTTCCGTTATGCGTAGAAAATTCCTATTTTCCCGATCCACTACTACCGGTTCCGGCGTCGTTTCCAGGTAATAATACGTGTCGTTTTCCTCCCGCCTCGGGAGTGGATATGTTCGACTGACACTGTACTCTGTTGCACCGACGAGGGGTATCTCGATGAGGAGTGTAACGTTCCCCCCAACGCGATAGGCCCTTGTGGTGGCCAAACGCAGGATCGCTGCTGCATTTTCTCTAGCCACTGGTCGAGGGAAGCTATATCCCTTCGGCACATGTGGCAATGCCTCGGAGAGATATTTCGTCATCTTCTCTGGCGAGACGACCGTCGGATTCACCGTCCCTGACGCAATCCCGGTAAATAAATTCGCGATATCCCTTACTTCTCCGAGAAATATCTCCATATATGAGTCTAAAAGCCCTAGACTCTCGTCGAATTGTTGCTGATTGGCTAGGCGACTGGTGCTGTTGTGAAAGTACCCATTGACTTCCCGCAGCATGTCATTTAACTTCTGGAAATTTCGCTCAGACGCGTGCGACGAGCGATTGAACATGTCGAGTGACGACTCGACCACTTGCAGCTGTCGCAGCATCCCATTTTTCATCGATTCTTGCGTATCACGTACCGCCGAAATTTCGTTCTCGATAAGTTCACCATCGGATGCATCGAGATTTCCCGTAATGGATTTGAGCACAGATCCCAATCCATCGACCAATCCGCGCTTATCCCGATGCTCTCCTCCCACGAGATCGTGTATCACGCCGATTTCTTCCTCGACTTTCTTGGAGAGACGCTCCAGATGCACCAACATCTCCGCACAGTGACCTCCGGAACTCCTTGACTCCTTACATCGGTCCTGATACACGCTCAGATGCCACTGTATCGACTCCTCCAGTGCTATGAGATTCGAAAGATCCATCCGCACAGCCAAAGTCCAGACATCCGTATATAAACTCAACGTACCAATGTGTTCGAAATAAATTCCGGGCACATTGCGAAATTCCCGTATGTCGTAACCATTGTCGCCGCTGACCATCACCAGCATGCATAACACCCTGCAACAGTGTTATTCCTCGCAATACATTTTTTTTTTTTTTTTTTTTACATACAGCTATACAGCTATAGCTCTCCCCCCCCCCCCCTTAAAAATCCGATTCCTCAATTTTCGATATACTCGCGGAGACGATCCACGTGGACCTTCAGCCTCCGCCGCCCTTTGCGAATCGTATAATTGAGGGGAGGATGCACCTCCTCAATTACACACGGCCCTATCCAATTAGCCGTGAGTTTTGCTGATCTTCCTTGCCATACTGTTTCGTCATGCAGTAAGACTTTCTCCCCAATGCCGAATTTCCGCTCCTTCGCCTTCCCGTCGTGAAACTCCTTGGCGTGAATTTTCGCAGCTTTAAGATTGGCTTGAGCCATCGCCCAAGATGCTCTCATACGTTCTCGCGATTCCTGCGAGTAATCGTCGTACGCGTACAGCGTACTTGAGGGTTTTTTCAGCGAAGTGGGGAGCTCAGCTTCTCTTCCGAAAATCAGGCTGTAGGGCGTGAAGCCCGTAGCCGTATGCGGGGTGGTGTTGTATTGAAACATGGCGTACGGTAGCCATTTGTCCCAATTCCTCTGATCTTCATCAATGTAACTCTTCAGGTATTCAGCTAATGTTTGATGCGAACGTTCTAAAGCACCGTTCGACTGTGGATGATATGCCGTCGTCTGCACTTTTTCTATGTGCAACAGTTTACCAACGTCTTTGAATACCGAGCTCAGAAAATTTGTACCTTGATCCGTGAGTACGACTTCCGGTATCCCGTAACGACATACAATTTCTTCCGTAAATGCACGAGCGACATCGTTTGCTGTCTGCGAAGGGAGAGGTATCGCGATGCTGTATTTCGTTAATAAATCCTGAAACGTGAGAATATATTTATTCCCCGTTTCCGATTGAGTTAAGGGCCCTACAATGTCGAGCGCCCCCTTCTCGAATGCCCTCGATGGTGTATCGGTAATCACCATCGGAGCTTTTGGCGTCGAACGAATTTTATTACGTTGGCATTTATCGCATGCCGCAACGTAATCTTCTATCTCTCTTCGCATACCGGGCCAGGTATATGCGAGTCGTATCCTATTTAACATACGCGTTGCGCCTTGATGGCCACCGAGAGGAGCATCGTGATATTGATATAGAATTTTTCTTCTTTCATCTTTACTTAAAGATTCGCCATCGCTACGGTCCTTATCACCGTAGCTCGCATGGCCGCCGTTATCTCTATCGTCCGAGTCGCTGTCGCTATCGCGTCGTCCGTCTCTCTCGCGCTCGTCGCTGACTGCCGCCTCGCCTGGTATGATGGCTGTTGCGTCATCCGTCGCACTCGAGTCACCGCTGTTGCCTCGCGCTGTCTCTCTCGCGTCTTCGCTGCGTCGCGATGGAGTGTCCACGCGCTCGCTACTATCGCTCTCTCTCTCGTGCTCGTTGCTGTCGTTGACTGTCTCCTTCTCCGCCCGTCGTGCATGCGAGCGCGTCGTTACATATACTCGACTCAGCGCGTCGGCATTCGTATTCTTTTTCCCCGCTTTATATACTATATTGAACTCATGTTCCGATAATTTTATTTTCCATCGCATGAGTCTCGATCCCGGATCTTGTACATTGAATAGCCACGTTAAGGGCTTGTGATCCGTAACCACTGTAAATTTCGTACCATAAACATATGGACGAAATTGTTCGACTGCCCAGACAATAGCAATTAATTCCTTTTCAGTCGTAGAATAATTTTGTTCTGATTTGTTAAGCGTACGACTTGCGTAACAAATCGGTAAATCGTCCCCTATCTCCCCTTGAGATAAGATCGCGCCGATCGCTTTATCCGAAGCATCCGTCGTCACGACGAACGGCCTTGTGAAATCCGGGTATTGTAACACCGGTGCCGACGTCAGCGCTTTCTTCAATTCCACGAATGCGTGCTCCCGTTTTGCCGTCCACACAAACGGAATTTCTTTCTTCGTTAGCTTCGTCAACGGCTTCGTAATTTTCGAGAAGTCTTTTATAAATTTTCGATAATAACCGGCAAGCCCTAGAAAGGACTGTACCCCCTTCTTATTATTTGGTACCGGAAAATCCCGTACCGCCGTGATTTTTGAGGGATCCGGACGCACTCCCTCATCCGAAATTATGTGCCCTAAATATTGCGTTTCCTTCCTTAGAAAACTACACTTCCCCGGTTGCAGCGATAATTTCGCCTCTCGCAGGCGCGTAAACACTTCGCGAAGTCGCTTGTTGTGCTCCGTCAGCGTTGACCCGAATACCACGATGTCGTCAAGGTAAACGTAGCATTTTATTCCGTCGAGTCCCGCCAATACGGTGTTCATGAGCCTTTGGAATGTCGGAGGGGCATTTTTTAACCCGAAGGGCATTCGAGTATATTCGAAATGCCCCTGCGGTGTGGAAAATGCAGTTTTTTCTCTATCCTTTTCCGCCATGGGAATTTGGTGGAAACCCGATGCTAAATCGAGGGTGGTGAAGTATTGCGCCTTCCCCAGCTGATCCAATATATCGGTGATATTCGGTAATGGATACGAATCACCGATCGTCGCCTCGTTAAGCTTACGAAAGTCTACAACGACTCGTAATTTTACTACTCCCGCCGCGTCAGGTTTTTTCGTTACCACGAGCAGCGGTGCATTCCATTGGCTTCGACTTTCCTGTATGACGCCGTCCTTCAGCATCTGTTCCGTTTGCTTTGCAACTTCCTTCTTATGCGCTTCCGGTAAACGATACGGCTGCACTTTTATCGGTTTTACGCCCTCGCGAAGGGGAATTTCATGCTCAATTTTCGTAGTACACGGCAACCAGTCCCCCTCCAGGTGAAAGATCTCTGCAAAATCCTCACATATTTCAAGTAGGGTTTCTTTTTCTTCGGAATTTAAATTTCGCACGTCGATTGCTTCACGTAAGCGCGTGAGTCGCGTGCCGCTGTCTTCCCCCTCATTGCTGCTCGCCACGCGCGCGATGTTTAACTCGCGTGCGTTAACTCTTGTCGTGACACGATTTTTCTGCTGACTCAAACGGCTCGAGTGTCACTGTCGGTCGCTCGATCTCGACTTCTTCGCAGGTGGTATTTATTATGCATACCGCACAGCTGTTTCCTCGCGGTTTTGTCGTACAGGCGCCGATTGCTACTCCCTCGGCGACCTCCTTCTTATCGGCAAGTCCCATTACCCGACTGCATGTAGCTACGTAAGCGATATTCTCGCTTCGCGCTGGTACTCGCATTTTTAATCTCCCATCGATTAAAGGCATTCGATGCCCGAGAATTCGGATTTCCTTGCCCCGAAGGATATCCACTTTATGCTCGCGAATGAAGTCCATCCCTAAGAAGCCGTGCACCCCCAAATCCATCCCCTCCGGTACTACGTGGAACCAATGTGATATTGTGCCCTTCGGAGTCTCCAAATGTATTTCCGCTATGAATGTCGAGAGTACTGGCTGTCCTCCCAATCCGATGAGCGTTGATTCGGATTTTTCGGCTTGTATATCTCCCCCGAGAACCTCTGGACTTATTAAACTGACTTGTGCTCCCGTATCAGCTTTCAGAGTCAGAATTTCAGTTTTGCATTCCGGTGATTTTATGTGGAAATCACTTGCAATCCCTGCTGACGTGACGTTGACAACGTAAACCTCGTGTTGTTGTCCCTTTCTTTCCGCCCGCTGCTGGTCGGTTCCCAGGAAATCTTTGACGGTTTTCCCGGTCCCCTGTGGCTTCGGAGGAGGTTGCTCGTTGCCGTTACTTTTCCCTGTCTGTTGCGGCTTTTGACCGCCTTGTTGCATACGCTTCCTACAGTCTCTCCACAAATGACCTACCTTCCCGCAGTAGTTACACGTCATTTTTACTTGATTAACTTCCTTCCCCGGTCCTGGTGCGGGGAGACTCGGACGTCCCGATTTTCTCGTGCAATCACGCGAGATGTGTCCCGTTTGTCCACAAGTAAAACATTTTCGGGGTGTTGCACCCCCTGCTCCCACCGAGTGTCGAGGTTGACTACCCCCCGGTGCTCCCTTGCTGCCCTGTGATCCGAGCATTTTTTCTACTTCAGCTGCTCCGACTACGGAGTCCCGTAGACTTCCGTAATTCCGGGAGCGCACTATCATGCGGATATCGGGCTGTAAACCATTCTCAAAGTTCATTTGCGCGCTTCGTCGCACAGCCGCTTCTACATATCGCGCACCATGGGGTTCGGTATCCTCACAAAGTTTTTCCGACACCTCCCCCGTCAGTCTTTCCACCCTTGCGGCGTCCGCCGCTACCGATTCCTTCGGTCCTTGCTTTAATAGGCAAAATTCATACTGTAGGGCAGCGAGAGATTTTCGCTTCCCGTACAGCGCTTCCAATTCATGGCGTAATTCCGACATATTACGTATCACCTTATGTCGTAATTCCCGTGTTGCGCGATCTTCAAGTTTTCCGCTTCGTACGAGCGCCAGGAGTGTTCCCCTATGCGCTGGTTTCACTCTCTCCCATACAGCTTCACAGGATGACAAGAATTCCTCTAATCTGTTGGGATTATTGCCATCAAATGTTTTGATATTTTTCAGCGCTAAATCCAAGCTGATATATGGTGAGTCCTCCTCATCCTCCGGATGGGTGATTCGCCGTCTCCCTTGACGTTCGGCTAACCTTCGTTCCACTTCTCCGGTTACGTAATCGGCCAATTCTGCCCGTATGGCCTCCAATTCTCGATCCCCCCTCTCGAGTCGATCGGCAACCCGTTCCTCGGCTGCCGCGGTGTTGTTTACCTCCGCAGGTGGATCCGGAAATAAATTTCGGCGTACCCCTGGGATCTCCACCCCCATGGGGTAAAGCCTACTTCCATCACCGAAGGTAGTCGTCCAATTCCGGTCTCTATCCGGGTTGTAAAATCCTCCTCTTCGTTCGCCCAGTGTGTTTCGGTATTGCGCCCTCAAACGTTGTATCTCTGCTTCTACTGCACGTGAGGTGAGATCAACCCCTGGGAGTGGTGCACCCCTGGGCTCGAACATACTTTGGTCCAAGTCGGCGAGCTCGTCAAATGCTGCGTAAATTGACCCCGAAGAGAGGGTTTGGAGAAGATTCGCCTCTCGGCTGTCGTGCCGGGCCTTGTACTGCTAATTCCGATCTCGCGACTGCCGTTATCTCCTGTAACGCAGCCCCTAGACCAGCTGCTACACGCTGGTCCTCCTGTGTGGATGCCGAAGGATCCTGCGGGGGTGGTTGCTGTCCCGAAGTCCCCGCAGCCTGCTCCTCTGGTACCTCCCTATCACTCATGTGGCTTCTACCTGGCTCTTAGCCCTTTATTCACGCCCTGACGAGGTTAGTAACGCACCTACTGGTTCTCTACGCCCGTACAGGTGTTAGTTTCGTGAATAGATAACTCTTGCACTTACAGGGTGCTTATCTGCCACATCTCAGGTTGCCTCTGCGTTGTATAACCTTCAGGCTCCCTCTTCGATACTGTTTCCACGTCCCTTTCTGCTAGGTGATGATCTAGTGGAGGTCTGCAGTCCCTCCTCGCGGTTGGCTGTCCCGTCGATCCCCTGGTGACGGTTTTTACTCACGACTGTATTGGTGTACAGCGAGTGACACACTTTCGGTACACTCTGGTTCGTTTTATTCACTCCGATATCCCACCGCTGCCACCAATGTTATACCGCCGAATCCCGGTTAGCTACGCCGAGTTTAGCGGTAATGAATATTTTCTATTATTTTTGGGATGTTTATCGGAAAAGGGTTGGAACCCCAGTGAATGTTCGAATGCAGGAGATGTAAGCGAAAGTGTCTTTCTTTATTAATGCGTTGATACGCAAACTCAAATATCACACAGAATTATATTACACAGAATATGGACTATTGTCCGACCAAACTTATGGAGTACTACTTACAGACCCTTTGCACGAGTCTCTCTACACGCAACCAACCGCGCAGTATCGGATGTCCAATTGTACTCCCCGACTTGCGCTCACTCTCACACTTTATAGGAGATAAAGTGGAGCGAGCGATTCAGCATATTTACGAGATTTGGTAATGATGTTTACCTTATCGTCGTTCCAGTATGCGATACTGTGCAGTTGGCGCAATATTTCATGATCGCACGCCTCGGTTATTGCGTAAGCGTAACCTCGGCGGTGCTCTCATTTTTCGGGGGTATAACAAAATTAAATTTTTAAACACAGCACACTTTTTATCTGCGTAAGTAGTAGTGTACAGCTATAGGGAGACAGGATTTACCCCCTCCACGTGGCCACTGGCGCCAACCCCCCACCACCGGCGTCTACCCCCACCCTCTCCCCCACCCCACTGTCTGGCCCCCATTCCTTCCCCCACCCCCATAGGGCCCCTTAAGCCACGCCCCCTTATTTATAGGGAGCCAATGAGAGAGAGGCTGTGAAAATCTCTGGGCTGTGATTGGTCGTCGCATTTTCACTGAGCCGTGATTGGTTGTCTGGAAATTCCCCGAGCTCTTATTGGTCGAATGATTTTTCAATGGCGCCCTCTATATATTTTCTTCGTTTTTCTAAACTAATATTATTCCAGTAAATTTGCAGCGTTCTGATTGGTTGTCCAATTTCTCCTGGTGCCCTCTAGGAATTATCGGTAGTTTTGAATACTAATACTATTCTGCAGTCGGTAAATTAGTTTTCGTCCTCTATTATCCTAATGGTAATACCGTACCGACAAATAAAAAAAAAAACATTTACAAAAGTATTGTTGTTTATTTAATTTTCTTGTATTGACATTTTACAATTTTCTAGGTTTTACAATTTTTAAAAATCAGTGGTCTTGGGTGATGGGTCAGGGATCATGTTAGAGTCGGTTGACGGCAGTGGTGTGTCTTGCTGGCGCTCGGGCTTGAGCTTCGGTGTACGCAGTAATACCTTCTCAGGTTGGTCCGGCGATGCTGTTGACTCTTGTTCTATGACCTCCTGTAGACAGTCGGGACATTCTCTCTGTTGCGGTGGATACCCTTCGAGCCGTATCTTTAGATCCTTGGGTGCCCAATGTTTATTACAGGCTCTGTACGATGCAACCTCGGGGTCCAGTCGAATATGTTCAGGTAGTTTTGCCCACAGGATGTCGATGTATTCGCTCCAGTGCCTCAGTAGCAAGGGTTTGGGAATGTATTCGAGCTCCTCCGGGAGGAGTTCCCAGGGATCCTTGCCACAGTCGATGACTAGTATGCCACTGATGATCTCCATTTTAGCGAGGTTGTTGACGTTGCCACGAATCGTTGTCAAGTGTGCTTTCTCGTGTGGAGTGATCGTCTTTTATATCTGCCGATGGTGGTGGTGGTGGTGGGGGAGCTCGTGTGTCGGCGATGAAGATGAGATGAAAACTTTTTCTATATTTTTTCCTTCTATTCGCTTATTTACAGGTGACAACCGAAACGGGCTGTACATGTTTGTATACACCGTGATGTACAGTCATTACCGTTGCCTTTTAAAAGTCTTTATTGGCGGATGTTTGAGAGGTTTCGTCTTTTATGTTTCACATATCGTAGATTCTTGTAGTAACGTCGCACAATATTGTCGTTTTTCACCTTATTAGCCGAGAATAGCCTGCAAAAAGCAGCAAGGTTGTAGCCCCGAGACATATAGTCAAGAAACATAACACAATATTCTCCACACACTCGAGACTTGATACACTGTAGGAGTTTGGTGCTCCACTCGTAGCTCGTGGTATTTCGTCGCAGTCGATTGCGATGTTGGTGGACAAGTGGAGGCAGTCCGTAACTGTCGAAGAAGATCCCTTGACCATTGTTGTCGACGTATATGGCTACCCAATGAGTTCCTGGTTTCGTATGATCGTCCGTGTTGACGACGATGGCTGTGGGTCTAGACCAGCGACTCGGGATGCGATCGGCGGGGAAGACTCCTTTCGTCTGTGCTGAGACATGTCGTAGAGCCTCCAGTATTTCTAGGCTGTTCATTGTAGATGCTGCCTGTGCGAGAGTGGGGGCGACGTCTTCGTGAATGCTGATGATGATGATGATACTGATGAGGGTTACGGGGTACGGTAGGCGTTGGTTGGCGCTTTGGTGATGGTGGTGGCGAGAGTTGTTTATTACGGTAAAGGGCAACTATTTCACCCTCCGCAGGTACCGTGGCGTCGCAGGTGTTCGTCGTAGCACTGCTGTCACTGCTCGAAGGCGCTGGGACTATATAGTCTCCCACGCTCGAACCTTGATCTGTATCGGTCGGAATGTCGATATGTGTTGCTTTTCTCGGCATATCGTTTGACCGATCTTTCCGTTGTACGGCGTCCGCTGGTTCCGAGTAAACGGCATTCTCCTTATCCAAAATCTGAGTCCGAAGCCAACGTTTAATTTTCCCCACGTTGTTTAATGCGCACTTTGCGGCGTCTTCCTTTGACACGCCATGATATATGCACCAAGTGTCGTACTTCGGCATGTTCTTGAAGCTAGGTCCCTCGTAATCTTCGAGATTGACTATGTCGCGCCCCAGCACGTCACGTAGAATTTCCGCTTTTTGTACACCTCTCGTGTATATGCGAAGTGCGTATCGGCACATGGCTTTTAGTGCCGCGTATACTTTTGGTAATGGTGTATCACCGTCAACCCACTCTATACCGTGATGAAAGCACGTTAGACGATTATTACTCGCGCGTACTTCTTTAGGTAGTTCACCAAAATCGTATGGCGAGTCGACAACCCAATGGCCGATATGATCACCCTGTATCGTTGTAACGGCGATCTCCTTAGGAAGAAACTCTCCATGCTTGCCGTATAGCGCTTGAATATCAACTATTGCGTCCATGCTGAAGGCGTGAGACGAAATGATGTCGAATGCTTGCTCGTAGCCGGTCTTAAATACGTTTCGACTATACGTATAGCGCCCTCGCCGGGGAATGCGTGATCACGCGTTATGCAGCGGAGAAGGGATGGAGTGCTCAAGCACTAAAATCCGTGATCACTTGACGAGCCGAATCAATTTCAATAACATTGTCATACTCGGCGTAGACAATACAGTTTATTGTAGATGAGAGGGGTTTAGCGAAACGTACTTCGATTCTCACGGTACCGTGTTTAACGAGATTCCAGTGGGTGAAACAGTTTGCAGATAGATCGGGCGTCAAGTCAAAGGCAAACAGACAATAACCTTTTGCTTAAGCGCTACGTGAAATGTCTATGCCGTCGTTTTGAAAATGTATACCTGTGCCTGAAAAAAGGGTATGGTAGCATTCGATCCACGTTTTGTTTGTCTCAAACTCCGGTTGCAGCGGCTTTCCAGGTATCTGTTGACCGTCAACGTACAGCGATAGAAAATTTATCGAATAATTTTGAAAGTTAAAAGGATTTGACGTTTTATCGCCGTTGAAAGCTTTGTTGCTAACAAAACCGAGTATTATGCGCTTCGGTAATTGGCCGAGTATTACATTGTCCAGTGTATCGCCAGCGACGCCACTATGCATGGTAAACGACTTAACCTCCACACGCGTTATAGGATATTTCGCTGTTGTTTTAGCCAGCGTCTTTGCATGGGCTATAAGTACTCCTGGATTGATTTTAGCTCGTCTTATCAGCAGTGTTGTATCGTGAATTAATATCTTGTGTGTAACATCTTTTGATGGCGATTCCATAAGACAAAAAGCGTCTTTCGAGCGTACGAGACGTAGTCGTACTTCCACGCCGTTCAGCAAAAATTTGTCTTGATTGAATACATCGCAGTGAAGATGGCCAATCATATCCAAGGTCCGGCCTCCTTTGACAAAACTGGCTCTCGCGTCTTGGCCGGTGTTGCTCGGACTCGCGCCCGGCAACAACTCGAAACCGCCTGCAGTATCGGCGTACCATAAAGCCGTAGTCAGATGCGATGTTTTTGCGGCAGGGCCATAGTTTAACAACGTTTCAATGTACGCTCTGTATGCGTAGGCATTATTAGGCGGTGCGACAAGTTTTTGATTAAAAAACACGTCTACTTGATTAAAGAGACTGTGCAAAAAATTGTTTACGGGTGCAACTTTGTACTCTGCGCCGCCGTCGGATATTATTTTAAGGCTTACGGCGATCATAGTATGCGCGAGATCCAGGTATTCCTCCCCGTGGCCAGGTATCACAAATTCGATGGGCCCGTCGTCCGACAGCGAAGAGACAGGCTTGTAGTGAACCCATTGCGATGATTCTATAGACGTCTGCGTTGGTGGTATTGTGAATAAGTCGAGTTCCGACTTCATACATTCACACGAGTGTGAGTGTAGAAAGGACATACTTAAGCACTTCCAAAAATATCAACGCGCCGTCTCTTTTTATTTACTCGAGTCTTCGTCACTTTCCCCGTCTTCGTCCTTCTCTTCTTTCTTCGTGATGCTGCACTAGTGGTACTTCTCTTTTTACCCTTTTTCGTCTTCTTGTTTCGCGTGTTGTAGATCTCTTTCTCGCGGAGGTGCGACGAGTTGCGCGTCCAATCAACGACTGCATCGATCGCGCGGCGATCGGACTATTATAGCCGGATCCATTCATAAGTAGTGCAATTTTCTCGTCGGCTTTTCGTTTCAAATTCTCGCCGGATTCTCTGGCCCGACGCTTCAGCGACTCCTTGAATGGTATATTGTTCCCGCTTACGTCTTCAACAACATGCAAGCCAGCGCGCAACGCCTCGCGTCCTATAGCTTTAGCACCTCTCGTGAGGAGCGGTAGTACACTTCTGAAGAGTCCGCCGAGAAATCGTCCAATTCCGTGGCCCCTTTGATAAGGTGCACCGACGAAAACATTGCTCATACGTCCACCGCCGCCGATTTGATTTTCGTAATATGACGCGTCGTGGCTCGCCATTTCGTCGTCTAAGAGACGCGTTTAAAGTGAAGCGTCAGCGTTAACGTCCCGTACTCAAATGTGATTGGCCGTCCCAACTTGTCTCTTATATCTATCTCGATCGTGCGAAAGCAATTATTAAGCAACGGTAAGTAATTTGCCGGCGAAAAATATTTCACCTGTGTCGAGCCATACTTGTACTTTGACGTATTCAGATTTATTATTCGTAATAGAGCGGCCTGTGTGTCGCCAACTGTGTAGGGTACGCACAAATCCGAGTAGACAAAGATTTCTTCGGGCAGAGCGCGGGCAATGCAGGCGGGCATCTGACTTTCGCGCTGTATTCCACGCGTAAAGCTCACGTACGAATTCCCGGCGCTTTCCCAATCTTTACCAGGTGTTAACTCGAATCCAAATACGTGGCGAAGCTTGTCGCTCATTTGCAAGAAATTCAGCGATTCGTTAATTTCTTTACCGCACTTTTTACCCTCAATCGCCACGTAACCGCTTGCATTTTTTGCATTCACTAGTCGTATACCGGCCTCGCTTATACCATCCAGACTATTTATATTTTTCATTAAAGCCTCATGATCGTCATATATGCCGTACGGTATATGACTGATTTTTCTGTCTTTTCGGCCACACTGTGTCCACTGAATTTCAGTCTCATCACGCTGGATGTGTATCATCGTGCAGGGTATGTGAACTTCCGTTAGACCCACAACCCAATGACCATTGAGGGTTATTTCACGTGAAAGGTGTGTGGTGAAATTTGTCGTAGTGTTGTTCGGAAAATACTTCATGCTACTGTTGCTCGGTAGCACGAGAAAAAAATTTTCGTCGGTGTACATGTTAGCCGGCAGGGGTGCGTGTGCTATGCGGCAAGATCGTGAGCGTTAGACGCAGGTATCCACGAGTTGAATTTCGACGGGTAACCGACCCAGCTGACAAAGAGCTGTTTTGCCGCTCCGCGCCCCTTTGTACGTATTACACGGTCAATTTTGAATTCTTTATATTCCGCAACACGTTTCTCGTGTACAGGCGTGATTTCTTCCGCATAAAAAAAACCGTCGATTAACTCTCCCTCGAGATCCTTTAATTCGTAAACTCGGATACCCTGACGGACCGTAACTTTTGTGATTCGGAAAATTTCTTCACTCCAATTCCGCTCGTAACCCTTCTCGAAGGTGCCTTTTGTTCGACTAATCCTAACGTAATCGCCGCACTTGTATTTAACCCCGGTGAAACGCCTTTTTTTGCGTTGTCTCAACGAGGCTCTCGTCATATTCTCGTACGCTACATCGGCATTGTGTAAAGTCACAGCGGCCGGTTGCATCTTAATCGACGAGTGTTTGGCATGGTTGTAGGCGTCGACGAGCTGCTGCAAGATGTCAATGTATCGATGAGTATTTCGGTGCGTAAAGTAACGCCACATTCGCTCTTTTAGCGTACGATTGAAGCGTTCGACAATCGCCGCTTTTATATCAGGGTTACGCGTAACTCTAAACACAATATTGTTCTCCGTAAGAAAGGTTTGCAATTCTTTTCCGACAAATTCCTTGCCTTTATCGGTCTGTAGACAAGCGGGTAAGCGGCCGTTGCTTCGTTGAAAAATCCGTTTAAACGCTTGCGTCACAGAGTGCACTGTTTTGTCTTGTAACGGTTCAACCCATGCATACTTGCTCAATACATCAATGACTGTGAGTAGATAACAGGTATCATCGTTGTAACTCTTTAACGAGCGTAAATCAACGAGATCAGCCTCCCAAACGTCGTCTATATTGTCGACACTGTAGCGAAGTCTTGGGAAAAGCCGTTTGACGGGCTTGTGAATTGTCTACGCGTCCTATTGCCTCAACCAGTCATAAACAGTGGCTAATTCATTCCTTTTATCTGTGAGTCGTCTTGCACCAGCGTAGCCAGCGGGGTGCGAAGGGTCATAATACACTTTTTCGTACGACATCTCTCTCTCTCTCTCTCGCTGACGGTTATGGTACAGCAGTCATTGGGCCCCATTCATAGTTTGAGCCAGTGCGCAAACCCTCGTGGTAATTGAACGACCCCGTCTGACCGTTCGCCGATGCTTGTCCGCTCGGTAGTCCCCGTATCCTCGATCATGCTATCCTTCTTCTTTTTCTTCGTCTTTGACTCGTCCTTTTCACTCTGTTTTGGCGAATAGTCGGTATTTAAGCCTCGTCGCTCGTTGAGTATGTCTTCGCGGCTAGTGCTAAGCCTTAGACTAGCGGCACTTTTACTAGTCGGCCGTTTTACCCTCGTAGCTATGGTTTCTCTTTCTTCTTCTTCTTCTTCGCTGCTGTAATAGGGGGTTCCGTCGTTATCCACACTAGAATAATTTTGGCTACGCTCAACACGCAATCTCGGCTCTCCTCCAAGCGTCCACAATGCTGTGTTTCCGATAAATTCGCGTGGAACAGAGATATCTCGTAGACTCTGAATAAAGTCGCGTCGTCCCACGGCTTTAAACTCCTTTCGCGATCGTACCGCGTCGTTAATAAGATCGACAATATTTGAATTTGGCACGAGCTTGCCGTCTATGGTGACACGTCCCTCTTGGTCCCATCTGATGCGTTGTACTGCTCTCGGTGAATTGCGTAGATAAGACACGAGAGCTTTAGCTTTATGGCGAAACTTTTGCGGAACGCTGTCTATGATTATCGTATCATCGAACGGTTCATTTGCCTGTGATGACGTTTGCTGTTCGCGGGCGACGGTAGATGTCGCTCCAGGTAGCGATGGATCTATCGGACCTTTTCGTGCTTCGAGCAAAAATAAATACCTCTGCAGCACCTGTAGATATTGTTTCCACTTTTCCGAGTCATCGCGATACTTTTTTGAGTTTAAAATTTTCGAAAGTTCCTCATCGAGCCGCGATATAGGATCGCCCGGCGTCTGTACACTTGGTGGTCCGACAGGCGGTGTACGAATTCCGGCGCCACCGCCGCCGCCGCCGCCGCCGGCACTGATCATCGGCTCTTTCCATAGCCCAGCCTCTTCAGCCGGTACTAAAATCATTTTCTTTGCGTGTTCCATTAGATCTCGCTCGTTTGTATTAAGAGTCGGTACTTCCGCCACCGTTGCCGGTAAACAGTCTACTGACCAAACTCGTGATAATCGGTGCCAATAAAAGCGGCAAAAATGCTCCACATCCTTTTTGCATGATGAGGCGTTTTTTCGCTCGCCAGTTGAATTTCCGTCGTTTGCGCGAGGCGCCACTGACGCCTCTACTCTTGCCACCGCCACCGCCGCCGCCGCCGCTCTGTCTTACCGCGGACCATGGCGCTAGTTGTCGCAACACCTTTTTATATTTTTTCAGACGATTTTTCACGTTGGTTTTAAGCTCTACTACGCCGTGTAAAACGTTTAGCGCGCATTCACATATACACTTGACCAACGATTCATCGGCCGCTCGTAACAGCGCTTTTTGCTGTTCTTTACCAGCATGACAGAGGGCGTTCAGAAAAGCGACGTGACGTTTATCGATCGGCGATCGCACAGAACACGACGCTCTCTTCTTCTTCTTCTTCTTTACCATCATCTTCTCGCTCTCGCCCTCCTCCGAGATGTTTGCGTAACCGACACTCGAGCGCTACTGATGCCTTTGCTGTTCCACCATTTGACTAAATACGTCAGGCAAAATCATCATTTACGAAAGCCTCGCTTGTTTTTCGGTATATATACATGCATTTGCGGATCGTCGGGAAATATATTGGTGCGGCATCGACACATATCAGGCGTCGATTGCTTTAGATCCAACAATAGATAGCCATGCGGCTGCGCAGTTGCATCGTGATACGCTTCCGTTAAAAAGCGCGGATCCTCGGGATAAACTTGCCTCGCAAGATGTTGAATTTGTGCCCGATCTCGTGGATTTTTAAAAATAACAATATAATTCGCATTCAGCGAAATATCGCGTTGTCCGTGTCCCTGATGAAAAATATTTTGCGTTATGAAAATAACGCTGATATTTTTATGATGACTGCCTTTCGTGAAGAGGTCTACTATCGTATTGTTTGACGATTCTCTCATTAAATCGTCGATAATAACTAATTTCTTACAATCGTTATCTTGCGAATAATCCTCCGGCTGCGGCAGTCCTTCGTGAAATTCAATTTTAACACTAGTGTTCGTTGAATCCTCCTCATGCGACGAATTCTTGAACAGAGCGGCAGTATCGGCATCGAGATTATCACCGTAGTAAGAATCTTCACACGAAAACTGTCTTACCACAGCCTGTTGGCCCACAAATTAGTGAAGTCCACGGATGTTTCCAACGTACGTCCATTTTCACGTGTTTTTTTTCTTTCTTTTGCCGAGCGTTTCGTCGACGTAGCCAAAACTCACACCGAAAACACTTGAAAATATAATCGTTTTTACACGACTATAAGCTTAACTCTGCGGCGGCGGCGGCGGCGGCGGCGGCGGTGCGCGGAGGACACACGTCGCGGACAAGCTAACTCGACGTGTGCGCGGCGGTGGTCCAGCTAGTACAGACGCGTTCGCTCGCAACATCAGCTTATGAGCGGGCGAGCGCACGCGCGCGTTTCGATCAGCTCTTATACCGCGGCCACATGTGCTCTATAAGTTCATATTGCGCATGTGGCGCCCCCTAGCTTATAATAAAAGAAAAAATTGTCAACAACAAGCGGGAATACGTTTGAAAGTTTTTTATTTTTTAAATTGACAATGATGTCGAATCGTGTAAAAATAAACATATTTTATTCTATCGATGTATAGCGTTTGTACATATTTATACTTATTTTTAAATTACATATCTTTACAAAATTTTTCTTAACGATATATACAGTTTTATAAACATTTTACACTTTATTGACAATATTATGTACATTTATACTATTTCTGTTTATATACAAATTTACAATTTAAAACTATTTCTATTAATATCTATATATATGTACAATGACAACGACGACGACGACGACGACGACGACAACGATACAAATTAACATTCTACGGCTACCGAGGGTTATCCTTTATAGCCGAACGGGAGTGACAGCGTGTGAGACACATGACGTCGTTTATGGCAAACGACACGGCAGGTTTTCGACATTGGCCGAGTTATGACATCATGAAGTGCCGTTCGCTGAATCGACGAATAATTCAGCTGAATCGACTCTACATTCTGTCTCGGCAAATCGGCTCTAATCATTTCGCGTATTGACTCGAAGTTTATTCTCTGGGAATTCTGATAATTTAGACTTAACCCTTTTACCTTACATTCTGTTTTAATAACCGTTTCGGGGCTCGCGCTATTCACCACCTGATACCCGTAAAATTTGGGGCCTCCCGAGACAAACGACTTTATATAGTCTGTCGGTTTTTTTAGTTCGTTGGTCATGTCCCCGAGGAAGTTACCGAGCGGCGGTACCCATTCACCCGGTTGACCTGTGCTAACATAAATCACCGAGTCGGTGTCATAGTACAGCACGCGCCGGTCAAGTTTCTCCAAATAGCTGTATAATTTTAAACGGGCTTGCGCTGTTGTGTACGCCACTATTACGACGCTCGTTTGCGATGATGGTATTATTGCCTCGTCTATTGATACCCAGTTTGCGTACAAAACCTCATCGTTTACCGGCAGTAAGCGTTGCACATCTTTGTCATTATCACCCAAAAGCAACAACAGCTGCTCGCGAGTATTAATGACGGACGTTTGCGTTAAATTATCCCGCTGACCGAATTTTCCCCAAAACGAATTCAAACAAAGTTTCGCAACGGAACGTAAACCCGGGTTTTTGCTAATTTTTTCCGGCGTTAAACGAATACCTTCGGCGCTCTCGTAGTCGTCAATGTATTTTGCCCGCGAGTCTGCATCGACACATTCCGCCGGCCAACCGCTCGCCTCTTGTTTAATCTTTAAAAAGGTGTTTATGTAATCGGCAAACAGACCACCCTCGCGTGTTTCCGGATTATATCGAGTCATTTCGTATGCCCAAATAACGGATATTTCATCGATTCTATAGCCGACCTCAAGTGCTTTGCAAACTTCGTCGATTACCCACGTACCGGTAAAGACACGCTCGTTTACATCCTCATGCGGACACGACGACTGTGTCTTTTCCTCGGCACATGTACGACACAGTGCAAAGAGCAACTTGTGGTGCATACGCACCGGTAGAACCGGATGAAAAAGATCTCGCGGCGGTAAAACCGTACAACGAATCAAGCCGTTAACCGTCGTACCCAGAGCATCGAACGAGCCGTTTAGCAAAGTGGCGCATTCCGAACCGACGTAAATTTTAGGATGACCCTTCGGAAAACGACCCGTTTTAGAAATATACGGATAGAGCGAACAGATATCAATATAACTGATTTTTTCACCCTCCGCAACATCGTACGAGGTCACGGTGTTACCTGTTCGCCCGCCAAAGAACGCGTCGCGAGGATTCAGACGCTCAGACTTTAGACGCGGATGCTCACGCAAAAACGCGTTGATCGCCGGATTGATGTTTCGCTCGTCGTTAAACGCACATTCCCACATCACCTCTAATACGTAACCCTGCTCGCGAATCGTAGTGTCGGTTGCCAGAGTACGTTCGTAACGCTGTTCGTACGATTCATCGTTGGCGCGTGACCGTGCTGTACGGTTCTCGGGGAAACAGCGGGGGCAGCCGTGCCAATAACACCCGTGAAATTGGTAGACAAAGCGATCTTCGCCTCTCTGAGCGAACCCGTCGACGAGTATCCCTTCGGGTAACCGAAACTCACGACCGCGCGTGGCATGAGTTATCTCATGACCTACGCAATGTTCGACCCATAAAAGCCATTCATTAGCTTGCTTCGAGTGGCTGTCTGCGAGTCTGTACCCACCGGCAGGTATGAGACCGATAGTCTGCGGTACGAGGAAGTTACGTCTAAATACTTTTGAACAAGCCGACGCGATTGTTGCTGCCTCTGTAAACGGACAAACATCACCGACTTCGAGAAATATTTTTCGGAATTCATTGCAGGCCCGTCGTAAAATATCCACGTCCATGACGCAATATTTCTCGATCTCTGCTTGAAAATCCCAAATCTCGTTCAGTGCTGCTGTTTCGGCATACCACTCGTAGAAAACCGTATACTCGTCGGGACTCATAGTTTCCGGTGAATAGAACTCGGCGGCAGGTAGTTTACCGATATAGGTCTGATTCTCTAGCGTATTGAACAAATGCGGAAAGTATCCTTTGCCCATTTTATCTTTGAAGCCGAAGGCCTCTGGGAGTGCACTGAGCCGCATATGAAAATAATTCATACTGTCGATGAAAACAGTATGGCCTATACGCATCGAGATTATCGAATTCCCCGTGAGAATGAGTTTCGGCACACCGAGATCTTTACAGTGTTCGACGACGTGACGCAAGATAAATTGCGCGTCGAACGCCTTTGCGTTGTGCGCGATGCAGACGATTTTGCTAAACGACGTGGAACGACGTACCGCGAGTTCGACTAATTCCGCGACGGGTGATCTGCGGAAAATGTGGTTTCGTACACCGCACCAGCAGCACGCGGCACCGACTCTCACGTCATCAACGGAAGATAAACATCTTTCGCACAGCTGCTGTGCCACGCAAAGTGTGACAATGTGCTCGCGAGTATCGTCACCCGGTGTTTTCGTGTAAAACGTGTCTTGACGGGTCTCAAAATCATAAAATATAAAGAGCGTTCGCGGATGTTTTTTCTCGTCAGACAGAATTCGCGGAGCCACCCGTTGCATATAACAATACTCATTGTACCCGTGTACACTGCGGCATAATTGACAAAAAGTTTTACCGCAGTTGTGCGGTTTTAGCGTAGCATCGAACAGCTTTAAGCATTTTTTACAAAAGCGGACTGTCTCGCAAACCGATTTTCGCTCAGAAGCGTGTGTTTTGACCCGATATTCGCGAGCTTTGAGATGATTGTCAAAACACGCTACACTATGAAAAAACCGGTTACAATTTTCGCATGACAGTTCATAACCGTCGATAACTGCATCGTGATCGTTAGCGTCGATGGATCTGACCGGACACGGCGGTGACGCGTAGCAACGAGGACATTTACTCGTACACACGTGACGCTGCAAAAAACGGTACGATTTGTTGCACGGTGTACAATAGTTTCTACCACCGGCCGCTGCTAAAAGATTTGTGATCGGTGAATAGTGGTCCTCGCCCGCAAAGTGTGCAATATTTAATGTTGTGTGCGCCGGAACGTCTTGAAAGCGCGAGTGCCCATTGAAGATGGGTTGCGCGCCGCTACCTAAAGAGTCCCAGTCGTATACGACTATAGCTACACCGGCAGCCATAAAATGCCTTTGGAAAACCTCGATTTCTATATTAGTGCAGCCCGACGCCGGTACTACTACGCGAGCCTCGTTTACAAGCTTTTCAGCCTCGTCCCGTTGAAGTTTCGATTTTTTATGACGAATTTTGTCATAAAAAACTCTCGATTCTTCGCTTCGATCTTCTTTGTTGCGCGCATTCGCGAGGCTTACGACAAGCGATCGAGGGAAACACAAATTATCAAAATTTCCGATTAAAACGATGGACCGATTACTCGCGATTTTACTATCTAAACCGCCCGAGCCGTTTACCATGTCAACGTACGTGACGGTGAACACCAGAGTGTCATAAACCGAAAGGATTCTCGCGCTTTGATGGACACTGCAAAGAAGGTCCCATAATTGCACGTAATTGAATCGCCATACGGGCCTCATGGATACACCGGCTGTACCATTCGTCATACCGGCGGCCTCAAACGCGACACCGATTCTATCGTCCGGCGAGCGGCCGTCTACAAAATGATGGTGGATATCACGGATCGCGTTTCGTATCCACGAGATAGGATTAATACCGGGTGGTGGAGTTAGCAAGGACACTTCGGTTCGTCGACTATTTATTTTAAAATGTTTTAATGTATGGTCCCTCGGTACACCGACTATCCTAAAGCGATGACCCACGGGTAAGACGCGATCATCGTCATCCACGATTTCTTCCCCGTGGGCTATACGGTTATTAATATTTTCAATATCGTTGCCGTCGTCGTCGTCACGCATATTTTTATTAACATCGTTAGAATTTGGCCTCGCAGGACCCCCACCAATCTGTGGCTCAAAAAAACCGCCACTCACCAATTGTGCGACGGCAGCCGCTGTCTCCGCCTCCCACGTTGCGCCCAGCAACGACGAGGAAGACGCTGACGACGCCACCGCCGACGACGCCGATGATGATGACGATGTTGATGATGAATGATGAATGATGAATGATGAATGATGAATGATGAATGATGAATGATGAATGATGAATGATGAATGATGAATGATGAATGATGAATGATGAATGATGAATGATGAATGATGAATGATGAATGATGAATGATGAATGATGAATGATGAATGATGAATGATGAATGATGAATGATGAATGATGAATGATGAATGATGAATGATGAATGATGAATGATGAATGATGAATGATGAATGATGAATGATGAATGATGAATGATGAATGATGAATGATGAATGATGAATGATGAATGATGAATGATGAATGATGAATGATGAATGATGAATGATGAATGATGAATGATGAATGATGAATGATGAATGATGAATGATGAATGATGAATGATGAATGATGAATGATGAATGATGAATGATGAATGATGAATGATGAATGATGAATGATGAATGATGAATGATGAATGATGAATGATGAATGATGAATGATGAATGATGAATGATGAATGATGAATGATGAATGATGAATGATGAATGATGAATGATGAATGATGAATGATGAATGATGAATGATGAATGATGAATGATGAATGATGAATGATGAATGACGACGACGACGACGACGACGACGACGACGACGACGATGACCGTGCCGACGCGGGTGTTTCCGAGCGGTCTGCGGAAGGAAATAGGATATGGTGTGATAAATACTTATGGTTCTGGGAAACGTCCGGACGATTCGATAATTCGAATGATGATTAGATCATCATCCTCGTCGTACGAGTCGGATCCTGAACACGTCACCCCACGCGAATCGTGCCACGGTGCTTGTAGCAGGTGGTTCGGTATCGCACGAACGGTGTCGTTGTCAGAATGATCCGCGTAATAAAACGAGGGTGATTCTGATTCTGGATCACTCATTGACAATGATGATTCCGTTTCCGAATATCTCATTGGCAATGACGATGACGATTCCGAATCCGAATCAACATTCGACACCGGGTCATAATGACGCGAGGACACGGGACTATTGATACAGGCGGGGTCGGGTCTTTGGGTCGCAGGTGAAAACTCTAAGGCGGCATGACCGCCCATGCACCAGGCACCGTGCACGTCGCACGGTTGAGCGGCCTGTAGCAGCCATTGGTGCACACCTGCGGTTTAACAAATAAAGTTAAACCAATTTGTAGTATATATAAACAATACGCGTATAATCAATACATGTATATATGCATATATATATATATATTGTAACGGGGGTTCTTTTCGTCAAACTTATAGTCGGGGGGGGGGCAAGGCAAAGTTGAATAATCGTAGGCGAAGGGGAGGTAGTCAACAAAAGAAGTAGAGATTTATTATAACTCAAAGAAAAAAATAATACAACAGAAGTCGGAAGGGAAAATAAGAAATAATAAATTAAGAAAAAAAAGAAAAAATAACTGGTATCGGATAACTAATAATAAAAGAAACAAAAAAAAAGGATAATTCGAAACTAATAACGAAAGAAAATGAATAAGATAATCTACTGAAATAACGCAAATAAATCTTAACAATAATGGCAACTAAGGGATAAAAAAAAAATGATAACTCGGAGATAATAGTAACAAAAAAAAACTTAAAGAAAATAGTTAACCAAAATAATACGCTTCAGAACGCAACTAAATCATAACAATAATAATTGGCGGCGAAAATGTCGGGGGTAAGCGGGGACGGGGGGGGCTGAAAATTAACTAATTAAATCGGGGGAGAAATACTACGAAAATAATATAAAAGAAATAATAGTAATTCGCAAAACTCGGATAAATGACGGGGAAATGTCCGATAATTTACAGGCCACCAAATACTTCTTATGGAGGGACGACAATATTATTCGGAAATAAAAAAGAAAGGGACGACAATATTATTCGGAAATAAAAAAGAAAGGGACGACAATATTATTCGGAAAAAAAAAAAGAAAGGGACGACACTTGTAAAACCGCGAGGGGAGGGCTCGAGCGATTCACAATAAATAAATTTTTGGGCGCCAGTTACCGTTGCACGGGGTAACACCGTCTCAAGATGGAGGGTGACTATGCAAATTCGAAGTGCCGGCTGTTTCGATGGGACGTCTTATCTCGCGGGAGGGTTAACTGATCTATCGGCTCTGAATTTAATCCTTCGGCTCGATTCGCGGGGTATAACTAATAATTTTGGGGCAATTGGGGATGACGGGGCGAACGCACGATGAGATTTAGATCGATTAAAACTACGCGATAACGACACCCACCACGTGCACGAACGCGAAGCCGGAAAATGGCGATGCCGGCGAATTATACGATCGACAAGCGGTCGATGTTCACGAGATTTCTCGTTAATCAGGGGCGGGAATACGGGGGGAATTATATCACGGGATTTATCACACTCTAAGGAAAAAAATAACGCACTCACTCGTTACAATAATCTCGTTGATACTCGGTATTACGCTCCTTACAATCTCCGTACAATACGTTCGTTCGCTGCGGTATCGTTACGCACGTGTGTTCGCTACGGGATCTCGATCGAGGCTGAGGTACGCTCGTCTTCTCGGAAGTCGTCTCGTAGATCAGCGCTGCGGATGTCGGCGGTGGGAGAGAGAAGATAGTACTCGGCGTCGGTCGATACATCGCTCGATCGACGGCGAGGCGGCAGGTGGCGGCAGCGGTATTGATTGATCGTCGCTCGATGGCATCGAGCGACGATAGTGAACGGCGGGCGGTGGGCGGTGTTGTCGGCTTTCGCGCCGTGGTTGACGGCAACGGCGTAATTCGGCGACGGCTGGTTGCTGTCGAGCGATGTTCTTCCTCGGCTTTTCCTACCTCTCTCTTACTCTCGTGCGTTGTCTCGGGATCTCTTGGCGGGGAGCGTACCTTGCCTATCGCGGGGGTCGTGGGGGGACGGGCGGGGGTTGAATAATATTCGATAGTTCGCGTTGATTTGGCTCCGTGGTGGGTGGAGCTCGATCGAGAGATTTAGCGCTTCTTTACTTCGTTACAAACTCCTCCGGGGGAAATCGAGAGTACTTCCGTGAAGTACTCGAGCAACATTCATACGAGGTTGGCGGGGGAAGAGGGGAGGGTGTTGGAAACAATGGTTCTCGGTTATAATGGTAGTAATACTTGTTTTATTAACGGATCCGTGGCGGTAGTTGAGGCGAGGCGGTTGCACAGTAGAGAAGAAAAAAAAGGTTATAACGAAAAATAAGGAGGCCATTCGACGGCAAAAAAAAACAAAAAAAAAAAATTAACAGAGTAGAAAATAAAATATTGTGTGCATTCCGCTTTCTTTTTCTGCGTTTGGCCAGCTACCGCGCATGGCTTCTTTGGTTCAACTAAATATTTACAAGGTGTCGCTTGTCCGGGGCGTACAAAGGTCGTTGTTGGGGGGGACGATCGGTGGTTTAGCGGAGGCGTCTCGGGCAGTTCTTCGCCTGATGGCTTCGTCCGCCGCAATTCCAGCAGCGCAATCCGGAGGGTGTGTCTGACGGGGGTCGGCTTGGGCGAGGAGTTTCGGTGGGACGGCTAAGGCGGCTGGGACGGGGTGGTTCCGGGTCGGCGTGGGTCGTGGGGGTGCATTTTGGGGGTCGGGGGATTCGAAGGGACATCAGTGGCTGGGGATTGGTGGGAGGTCGTTTCAGGGACGTCGTTCGGGTAGCGGGGGTAGAGTGGGACGACTGGGGTTGACTTCGGGGGCTGTGGGGTGTGCGGGAGGTTGACGGAACAGCGGGATCGTGGAGGGAAATTTCTCGCATTCCCATTATGGCGGGGGCGACTGGGGCTACGGGGACAGCGGGCGGGTAGATGGTGACGGTGATGGGCTTGGGGCGGCTGGTGGTGAAGGTGGTTGGTTTGGGAGTGGGACAAGCGGGGACTGCGGGGGTGTGGGGTTCCGGTGGGGTGTCGCTGGGGGTCGCTACTTCTTCCAGCAGGTGGGCGAACGGGACATCATCGGAGGGGAATTCGTAGCGCCTTCCGGTTGCGTCGGCGCCGTAGTACTCGACGTCGGGGGTGTCGATGACGATCGCGTCTTCTTCCTCAGTATCGGGGTCGGAGGAAGTAGCCGGCTCCGGAAAGTGGGGCTCGCGTGGCACGTCTCGATCGGCCTCGGGGACGACCTCGCGGGTTGCGGGACGGCTGGTGTGCGCCGCCGGCTGTGTGTCGTGGGGGAGTATCGGCCCGTAGCCGATATTCTCCCATCTCGCGTTCCGGGTCGGGTATCGTCTCCACATTATCAACCTGTAAAGCGGGGAAAGCAGTGCGAAATGAGGGGGAATTAGTGCCAAGCGGGGAGTTATCTGCGGGGTGGGGGCTGGGGGTGCTTACCGGAGTTGTAGGTCGCGTTTGGGTATTGTCTATGGCGGGCGGGGTTTCGTCGAGGGGTTCGGCGGGGTTGTCGTTCGGGTGGGTCTGGTCGAGTGTGGTATTGTGGGGGTCGTCGTAGGGTTGTGCGTACGGTTTCAGGTCCTTGACGTGAACCTTGGGCCGTTTGCTGTTCAGGGGGAGTTCGATTTCGTAGATGACGGGGGATATCTTGCGGGTAATTGTGTAGGGGCCTTTGTATCGGGGAGCTAACTTGGCGGCGAAGTTTTGTGCGGCCGATGAGAGCACGCGGTTTCTTCGCAGTACCTGATCGCCTACTTCGTATTGACGATCGATTCGTCCTTCGTTATAATAATGGGCCTGCCGCTTAGCGGCTTCTGAGAGGTTATGTCGAACCCAATCGTGGATGAGGGGCAATCGCTTCATTCGATCTCTCCACACGGACGGGTCTCGTCGGTCCAGGGCGGCTGGGGGTGGGTCATCGTTCAGCAAATTCTTCGAGGGACGGGGATTCCTTCCAAAGTTGAGGAACGCGGGGGAGGCTTGGGTGGAGGACTGGACGGCTGTGTTGAGGGCGAAACAGAGTTCATGGAGATGAATGTCCCAAAGTTGATGGTTGTCTCCAACGTAGGATACAATCATGGTCTTCAGGGTTCGGTTGACGCGTTCTACTGGGTTTGCCTGGGCGTGATACGGGGGGATAGTGGTCTGACGGATGCCATACTGACCCAGGTATTCGGTCATATGGCGGTTGACGAATTCCGTCCCGTTATCTGTGAGGAGGTATCGGGGACATCCCCATCGATTGAGGACTAGGGTTTCGAGGGCGGCTGTGATGGTGGGGCCAGTGGCGGTTCGCAGGGCCTTTGCTTCCACCCACTTGGTGAATTGGTCCTGGAACACTACCACATACCGGTTTTTGCTTTTACTGGGGGGGAAGGGGCCCATCACGTCTGCGGCGACGACCGCCCATGGTCCTTCGGTCGTACGCTCGCGCATGAGGCCTCCGGGGGGGCCGTGGGATACCTTGTTAAGCTGGCAGACTCTACATCGCTTTACATATCTGGCGACGTCGGCAAACATTCCGGGCCAAGAGAAGTCCTGTCCCATGCGTCGGAATGTCTTGTCGACTCCCAGATGTCCCGATTGAGGGGCAAGGTGGGCATTTTCGAGAGCTCTAAGCCTCATATCCATTGGGAGGACGAGTTTCCAGGCATCCAGGTCGTCGAGGGCGGGGTCTACTATTGGGTGAGGGCGGTGGTGGTACAGTCGGCCATCTTCGATGCGCCAATCGGGGTATTTGCTGGGGAACAGGTGGACGTTTCTCATTTGGTTAAGGTACCATGAGTCCTGTGCGTCACCGAGGGCCATTAGGGCGGAATCAGTTCCTTCGAACATTCGGGATAGGGCATCGGGGACAACGTTAAGGGTGCCTTTCCGGTGGATGATCTCCATATCGAGGGCTTGCATGGATAGTGCCCATCGGGCTAATCTACCGGAGGGATCTCGGAGGTTGCGTAGCCATCGAAGGCTGCTATGGTCGGTAATCACGCGGAAGCGAGTCCCTTCGAGATATGGGCGAAGTTTCTTTGCCGCCCACAATACCGCGAGGCACTCCTTCTCGGTTACGCTAAACTTTCGTTCCTGTTTGGACAGGACGCGGGAACAGAAGACTACGGGGTGCTCTTCCTCGTTGATGGTCTGGGTGAGGACAGCACCGATGGCCGAGTCACTGGCGTCGGTGTGGAGGGTGAATGGCTGCTCGAAGTCGGGGCGGGCTAATACGGGGGCTTGGGTTAGGGCCAGTCTGAGGGCCTCGAACGCTTCCTGCTGTTCAGGTCCCCAACACCAGGGGGTATTCTTTTCGAGGAGGGCCACAAGAGGGAGTTTATGTCGGGAGATTTCGCCCAAGAATCGGGCATACCACCCTATCATTCCTAGGAATCTCCGAAGTTCCTTTAGGTTCCGGGGGGTGGGATAGTTCAAAATGGGGGCTATCTTGTCGGGGTCTGTCTTTAGTCCGTCTTTGGTTACTACGTACCCTAGGTACTTCATTTCGGAGAGGTAGAATTCACTCTTGTCACGGTTTATCTCGAGTCCCGCTTCGGAAAGGCTTTTTAGCACCTTTTCGAGGTACTCGAGATGTTGGTCTTCGGTTTCGGTGGCAATCACCACGTCGTCGAGGTACGCGAAGACGTGGGGTTCCCAGGCTGGGTCGATGATGCGGTCCATTAGTCGTTGGAATGTCGCGGGGGCGTTCGTCAGTCCAAAGGGCATACGGGTGAAATGGAAGAGTCCTCTACCTGGGACGGCAAAGGCGGTGGGGGCTCGACTTCCGGGGGCAAGGGGGACTTGGAAGTACGCTTGACTTAAATCCAATTTGGACAAGTATCTGGCGTTCCGGAGACTCGCAAGGATGCGGTCCATGCTGGGGATGGGGTACGCGTCTTTTCGGGTCACTTTGTTTACGTCGCGGAAGTCGATGCAGAACCGGTGCTTCCCGTTGGGCTTGGGGACAATCACCGGATTGCTCAACCAACCGCTGTTGGAGGGCTCGATCACTCCCTCGCGGAGCATCTTGTCGACCTCCGCTTGGGCAATGCGTAGGAGATACGGGGAAATATTGCGGGGTCTTTGGCGAATGGGGGGGTGTCCTTCTACATCTATCTCGTGCTCGACCAGGGTTGTCGAACTGAGAACTCCGGTGGGGTTGGGTTTAATTTCGCGGTCGAGGAGGGCTGTTAAACGGGGGTTTGCTTCTGGGGATACTTCGGCCAAGCCGGCGAATTCGTGGAAGGCGGAGATGGCACGGGGGGTGAGGTCGTGGTCGGCAAATTGACACACTCTGCCACTGGGGAGGGTCCATGTATCGTTTCCGTAATCTACAGCTATCTGGAATAGCCTGCAAAAATCTATGCCTAGGATACTTTCGTATCCGAGGCAGGCAACACGTAACTCGAGGGTTCGTAGTGTACCGGCTACGTTGAAGGTAAGATTGACAACTCCTAGGATGGGGACGACTGTGTTGTTGGCGACTCGTACGCCTCCGGGGTGAGGTTTTGGTTGTAATCCTAGGAATTCGACAGTCTCCGACCCGATGTACGAATGGGTCGCACCGGGGTCTAGGAGGGCGCGCATTACGTGTCCCTGGATTTCCAAGGGTAAATAATGCCGGGGGTCTATCCCTTGGGATCCTATGCAGTCCAACGATTCCAAGGCGGTGCAATGTTCGGGGTTCGTGGGGAAATCTTCAGGGGCATCGGGGTGTTCGGGTGGAGGATGGGTGGTTTCGGGATTCTCGGGGGCGGGGGCGTTGGTCTCGGGTAATCTTACTTCTTCGGGGAGGGCTTCCGTGGCTTCGGAGGGCGACGTCTCTATTGGGGGGGTAATTGGACGTTGGCGGGGGGGGTCCTGGTTTGTTGTCCCCCCCCGCGGGCGTTTCCCGTTTCGCGATATCTGCGACACGTCGGGCAGGAGTTTGCATCCACACCCGGAGTACCGCAGAGTGGGCAGAATATTCCACGGGGTTGGGGGCAGCTACGGTATAAGTGTCCGCGCTCGCGGCAATTGTAGCAGCGGACATTCGCAAATCGTGTCGTATTATCTCTTGGGGTGGTTGGCGGGGTTACTTGTAATGCCATTAAGGGGGGTGGTTGATGGGGGGGGTTCGTGTGGCTGATGGGGGCCGCCGCTGCAGTAGCGTAACTCTGGGGAGTGGGCGTTGCATTTACGGAGCTCGCTGGAGGTGGGGGAGATGCTACGGGGGTCGTGGAAAATGAGGCGGGGTGGTTAGGGGCCTGGGGTGCATCTGCCACGGCGGCAACCCGTTCTTTGGTCTTCTTGGTCGTTCGGGGGGTGTAAGCAGCGCTCGGGAGGACACTCTGATTCGCTGGTGGTGGAGGGCGGTAAGTCCGGGCCTTTTCCTTAGTCGCCTCGATCCTTCTGCATTGCAGTTGGAACTCGAGGAAACTGTGGATCTCATCGCGATGTAGGAATATCGCGATGTCGGGGTGGAGGTTGTCGAAACAAAGGTCTAGCTGGGCTTGGAGGGACATCGGGGGGGCCATGTAACTGAAATATGTGCGCATTTTGGTTAAATAATCGCAGCAGGGTTCGGTGGGTCCTTGGGTTCGCGCTTCAGCTTCCCTACGGAGTCGCTCCTGTAGGTTGCTGTACCCAAATCTCGCTCGGAAATAATAGAGGAATTCCTCATACGTTCCCCACGACGGCCGCTCCACTCGATACCACATGAGGGCATCGGCGGTGAAGCTTTCGGCGAGGAGGCGCATGAGGTCTGCTTGCTGGAAGCCTCGGCTGTTGCAGTATTCGTGGAGGCGGAGGAGGAATTCTTCCCCATCCTCTCCTTCACGTCCTGCAAACTTGGGCCCATTTTGGCGAAAATGGTCCACGTGACGCGTATCTCGGGAGAACGTGGCCTCAAGGGTGTCATTTGGGGCGTTTGCCGATTGTTGGGGTGTTGGATACTGAAGGGGGTGGGTTGTACTTTGATGGCGGGGACGTCCTTGATGTGTGGTTTCGGGGAGGTCGTATGTTCGATTGGGGATCGTTTGCGGGGCGACGGGGGCTTGGGAGTGGGCGCGGATGTTTATCGAAGGGGGGGGGTTGGATTGCAGCGTTGGGCGAGGGGGTACGAGGTTAGCGAACGTTACGGAGGGGCATCGTGGGGTCTGTTGGGGCGGGGGGTCGTGCTGTGGAGTGTCATTGTGGGTGATTTCACCCTCTCGACTTTCCTCCATGCTGAGGGGGTCCTGGTACATGCCAAACGTTTGTCCCGTGGGTAGCTGGTGAAGCGGGGAGGACGCTACGTCGGCAGTTACGCGGGGTGGTTCGTCAGGGTAGACCTGACGGGACTCGTCTAAGCTTGGTTCGACGAACGCTGCCCCGAAAGTGAACGGGGCGGTGCGCCTACGTTCGTCTACCTCGGGGTTCCAGGGGACGTACACTTGGGGGAATAGGCGGCGTACCTCGCTTCGGCAGAATCGGTCCATCAACTGCTCGAGGTTTCCGCTTATCGAGAGGCCGGCGCGATCGCACAGCAGCACGATATCGCTCACATTGGGGAGGTTGCGAATATGCGCGTACATTTGGGCCATTTCTTGTTCCACCTCGGGATCTGAGGGCGCACTAGGGGCAGTGGACGGCTGTCGTCGAGGGATGGCACCTCGCGATTGGGTGGTAGTAGTGGTATGGGTCGTCTTGGAGATCGGGGAAGGTCCAGCGGCGGGGGGTGCGACGGACATTCCGAGGGCTGTAATGGGGACAGCATAGCTGGTGGTCGTGGTAGTCGTTGTCGTAATAGTGGTCGTCGCGGGGGTGGTCATTGTTGTGGGGGGGTTAGTGGTGGTCGTTGGGGGGAGGCCGTCCATTATTATGCGCCAGTGTCAGGTGCGGGGGTGAATTTACAAAAGCAAAGACAGCAAAAAAAAAAAACAACGCAAGTGGAACACAAAATATTACTCGTCAATGCGGGGGGGTCAGTGAGGGGTGGTAAGCGGGGCGGGTCGACTATTGCGGGGGGAAAGCTTGGTGTTATTCGGGGGGGGGGGTTGCCGTGCGAGGGGTATGCAGCTAGCGTGGCGTACACGCTGCGCAAGGCGACACACAAAAAAAACCAAAGCAGAAAGCGAAGAGGAAAGAAAAAAAAAAAAAAACAATAATAAATGCAATCAATATAATATATGAGACCAATAACATAAATTGGGTAATTAAACTCGTGGCACGAGGTGGGTATCGCAACGCAGGGGGAAGATGCTGGTTCTAGGGGTACACGCGTTGTTGTTTTTTTTTTTTTTTTTTTCAACGCCGTGAATACTGGTACTATATGTTTTTTTTTTTTTTTTTTTTTTTTTAAGAAGAAAAGAGGGGAATTTTCAGATTTGATTTGCGGGGGCAGGGGTAGTGAATCCGGGGGGGGGTTAGCCGAAGTGAGCTCTTACGCTTGGAAAGGGCTCGAGGGTGGGCAACAAACAAAAAAACGCAAAAAGAAATTCACTTTTATCCTCCCTTTCCAAAGTATCAGTGCCCCACGTTGGGCGCCATTTTGTAACGGGGGTTCTTTTCGTCAAACTTATAGTCGGGGGGGGGGGCAAGGCAAAGTTGAATAATCGTAGGCGAAGGGGAGGTAGTCAACAAAAGAAGTAGAGATTTATTATAACTCAAAGAAAAAAATAATACAACAGAAGTCGGAAGGGAAAATAAGAAATAATAAATTAAGAAAAAAAAGAAAAAATAACTGGTATCGGATAACTAATAATAAAAGAAACAAAAAAAAAGGATAATTCGAAACTAATAACGAAAGAAAATGAATAAGATAATCTACTGAAATAACGCAAATAAATCTTAACAATAATGGCAACTAAGGGATAAAAAAAAAAATGATAACTCGGAGATAATAGTAACAAAAAAAAACTTAAAGAAAATAGTTAACCAAAATAATACGCTTCAGAACGCAACTAAATCATAACAATAATAATTGGCGGCGAAAATGTCGGGGGTAAGCGGGGACGGGGGGGGCTGAAAATTAACTAATTAAATCGGGGGAGAAATACTACGAAAATAATATAAAAGAAATAATAGTAATTCGCAAAACTCGGATAAATGACGGGGAAATGTCCGATAATTTACAGGCCACCAAATACTTCTTATGGAGGGACGACAATATTATTCGGAAATAAAAAAGAAAGGGACGACAATATTATTCGGAAATAAAAAAGAAAGGGACGACAATATTATTCGGAAAAAAAAAAAGAAAGGGACGACACTTGTAAAACCGCGAGGGGAGGGCTCGAGCGATTCACAATAAATAAATTTTTGGGCGCCAGTTACCGTTGCACGGGGTAACACCGTCTCAAGATGGAGGGTGACTATGCAAATTCGAAGTGCCGGCTGTTTCGATGGGACGTCTTATCTCGCGGGAGGGTTAACTGATCTATCGGCTCTGAATTTAATCCTTCGGCTCGATTCGCGGGGTATAACTAATAATTTTGGGGCAATTGGGGATGACGGGGCGAACGCACGATGAGATTTAGATCGATTAAAACTACGCGATAACGACACCCACCACGTGCACGAACGCGAAGCCGGAAAATGGCGATGCCGGCGAATTATACGATCGACAAGCGGTCGATGTTCACGAGATTTCTCGTTAATCAGGGGCGGGAATACGGGGGGAATTATATCACGGGATTTATCACACTCTAAGGAAAAAAATAACGCACTCACTCGTTACAATAATCTCGTTGATACTCGGTATTACGCTCCTTACAATCTCCGTACAATACGTTCGTTCGCTGCGGTATCGTTACGCACGTGTGTTCGCTACGGGATCTCGATCGAGGCTGAGGTACGCTCGTCTTCTCGGAAGTCGTCTCGTAGATCAGCGCTGCGGATGTCGGCGGTGGGAGAGAGAAGATAGTACTCGGCGTCGGTCGATACATCGCTCGATCGACGGCGAGGCGGCAGGTGGCGGCAGCGGTATTGATTGATCGTCGCTCGATGGCATCGAGCGACGATAGTGAACGGCGGGCGGTGGGCGGTGTTGTCGGCTTTCGCGCCGTGGTTGACGGCAACGGCGTAATTCGGCGACGGCTGGTTGCTGTCGAGCGATGTTCTTCCTCGGCTTTTCCTACCTCTCTCTTACTCTCGTGCGTTGTCTCGGGATCTCTTGGCGGGGAGCGTACCTTGCCTATCGCGGGGGTCGTGGGGGGACGGGCGGGGGTTGAATAATATTCGATAGTTCGCGTTGATTTGGCTCCGTGGTGGGTGGAGCTCGATCGAGAGATTTAGCGCTTCTTTACTTCGTTACAATATATATATATATATATATATATATATATATATATATGCATCTACACATGTTAATTACAACGTGTATATTTTTTATTACTCTGGCTATTTAAAAAACGTCAACTTACCCATTGCTACGGCCGGTTGACGGTCCATTATCACGCCGACCTCCATATCGAGGCTCCTCTCCGCTGCAGCGTCCTCCTCGCAAACGTCCATCGTCTCTCCGTGTTGCTCGACTGCATTCCCCGACGTGACGATCAGCGTTTCCGCAGTTGACAACGTGTCGCCTGCATTATCGCTCTCGTTGTCGTCGTCGTCGTCGTCGTCGTCGTCGTCGCTGAGGCATACTCCGTAGGCCTCAGCATCCGTATCGTCGCGCTCGTCCGACGATACGACGATTAACGTCGCGGCCTCGCTGTTTCCCTCGCTGACGTCGTTGTCCTCGCGGACGTTGTCGTTGTCCGCGCTGACCCCGTTTTCGTATCCGCTGTCGGCCACGCTGTCGTCCCCGCCGTCGTCCCCGCTGTCGTCCTCGCTGTCGTCCCCGCTATCCTCCCCGCTGTCGTCCCCGCTGACGTCCCCGCTATCCGCCTCGCTGTCGTCCACGCTGTCGTCAGCGCTGTCGTCCCCGCTCTCGTCCTCCTCGTCGCCTTCGCTGTCGTCCTCCGCGGTGACACCAACCGCATCGTTGGTCTCGTCGTCGTCGCTGCTGTCGCCGTCCTCATCGCTTTCGATGTCCGACGCCAACATGTCTAGACCGCATTGGGCGTTCTCGCGGCTGCCGACGAGATCGCGGACGACGTGCAGATGACCGCTGTTGCGCTCTTCCACGACGCTCACCGCGATCACGATCGCATCGAGCGAATTATCAAACGCGTGATAGCTGTGAAGCCGGCCAATGACCCTCACCGGCAATTGTCTCAAAATACAACGAAACTCTCGTTGAAGCTGGTGAAGGGTCATTGCGTTGAGCCGCTTCGCCCACGTTGCCGTACAGCGTCGTGCAATCACGGCGCTTCGGAATCGCGCAAACCCAACGGCTTTCTGCACCGCCTTGGCGAGAACACGAGCACGGAACGATTCCATTTTTTTTTTTTTTAAAGTTTGTTGAAAACAAGTAAACTTTACAACACACAGCACACTGCACTGAATATATATATATAAATATATATATAAAACCTTAAAACCGCGAGAAACGTACGTAAAGACACGCTGCGTAACACGGGGTATAAAGGATTCACGAAACAGCAAATTGTTTGAAGTTTCACGAATGACTTCTCGACAGAGAATTGTCAAAGATTTGTCTTTCCGAAGCTTTTATAGTTTTTCGCCTACACCCCACTACAATTTCCGGCCTATGAAAATGCGAGAAAACACAAGACGTTACACTGTCTCCGGTAAACATTACTATGATTTCGACGGTCATTGTTCTCATTGCCTTAAGCCGACTTATTTTTTCACCTCTTTTCGTTGTCTCAAGACATTGCGCACCGATGGTGAAAATATAGAGCTACCCCGTGGCGCGGGTTATTCTGTTGAATGCGCATGCAACCTTGCGCTAAAATACGACTTGTATCTTATGCATAAAAACGCTACTACCTGTAACTTGACGTACCGCCAAAATAAGGCTAACATCGGATACATAAAAACAATACTGTCTACACTTTGTCGCACCGTCGAAAAACCTTTGAACAATCGACTCGAGGACGGTTCGGATTGTTTTCACCGACACTATAGCTAATAAAACGAAAACAATTCTGTCCCTCAAACACCACTCGAAGGGTTGTGCACGAGCCGACCAGTCATAAAAATACCGATCTACAGATAACCGTTTGCCACCGACGCCCTTTTGAAATAGATCTGGATCTATGGACCGTTGCAATACACAGCGTCCACGTCTATTGTAGCTCACTGTCAAAACAATATCGAGGTAACGGTTGGACACGATCTTCGAAGCTAAATCTCTTTTCATCAAACTAAACAATACGGAGTCCCACGACAAATATCGGCTCATCTCAAAGACGCTGCACATCTTTTTTTTTATTTTACGACTTAGAAATTTTAACGGTTGATCTAGATTGGTTTTATGACCGTGACAGAACGCTACAAAAATCCATAAATTTCAAGTGTAAGGTAACGTATCCCGTGTTGTGACCGTCAACTCTTCCAATTTTTATGACTTTTCATGCGCCGCGGATCTCCAACTGTGAGGTCCAGCGATCGATATCTTAGATCTCCGGGATACCAGATTTATAGCCAGACGTTTCTCTGCACTCAAAGATCGATATCTTTTGTTTATGTATATCGGCTTTTCTTTTCCATATGCAGGTGTTTTCTTTGTGGCATATGCGTCACGATCCTACAACCAGTTCTCCCCTCTCTACCACAGTATGTGAAGTTTACAGAGATACTAGCGCCACGGTGCCTCAATATCACATATAAGCGGAACGATACAACAAACATCGGCAGTCCGGGCCCGTGAAAGCGTTAAAGATATTTGAGTTTGAGCTTACGAGTTTCTTCTCGTTTATTTATTACGCTCTTATTCGCTGTCCATTGTTTAAAATGAGTCAAGCTATCGGCGGTGAAGATCTTCGGAACTACGATTTACAATCTACAACCATGGATTACGTATTGTCCGAGGACGACAAAAAACGTCTCGAATCGCCACTGATTCTCGGTACGACATATACACTCAACCAGTCCGAGACAAAAAAAGTGAGCATTGGACTACAACTGCGCGCCGATGGAAGTATACAGCCTGTCGTAAAACTTCAGAACAACAGCACGGCCGGTGGTATTGTCTTTGAATCGGAAGCCTGGAACTTGCTGCAAACTCATCTACCTGCCATTTCACAATACTTTGACGGAAGTCAAAAGATCGCCTGGGGATCGGGTTGGCGCACCCCATCTTCCATACGCGCCGGTGACTGTGAAATCGTGTTTACAACAAGTTTCGGTTCAAAATCTGTCGCGTTTGATCACCGTGTTGAAGAAAACCCCGCGGAGAAGGACGACGACGACGAAGGATTAGGCACACCGACAAAGAAACGTCGAAAGTATTCACCGGCCGTTGTGATGCAAAAACCGTCGTTTGACGGGCTTATCAACTTAATGGTATGCACGGACGAACGTTTCCGACGCCTACAACGAAATGTCACACATGTTCAAAAGTGCCTCGACGTACTTTGTGCCGAATTACTGATGTATATTCCGCCAATGGAGACACCAGAAAAGATAGACAGTTCGCGTGTCAAAGATTTGATAAAAAATAATTTCAAGTCATTGAAAGAAGCTGTTAAACACCGATTGGACCCGTCGTTTATCGAGCTCACGTTTGGCATCGTATTCCTTGAACTGACGGTTCTTGGTATCCCTTTCATCGTGAACGAGATGAAAAAACACCTTATGAAGAATAAGAAAAGTGCGGTTGAATAGCCGTGTAATCGTATACATACCCATTTGCTGTTTTGGATATACTATTAAGAGACATCAGACCATGCGTATAATCATACTAAACGGTAACTTTACGTCGATCCAGTATTAATAATTATATCGTTTCTCATTGTAATTATTATAAGTAGATTTAAGATTATTTCTCGTCAGTCTTCACTTTGCGTCACTTGCCCTTACTTATATAATAACCATATATGAATAAGTATTTTATGTTTCGTTAACCGTGTATTGTAAACTTTCGTTAGCTGCGAGGATGAGACATGGGAGGGGATGGATTATACAGAACGTCTAAGCTACTGAATAATAACGATAATTCGATATACTTAAAACGCCGATTTATTTTTTACCTGCTTCGAATTACCATCATAAGGATCCGCCTAAAACCCATTTTACCGACTGTAGAATATTTTTTAGTATTAACAAGAAGCCGGTAACTCTGAGAGGGCGCCTTGGAAAATTTTTGGACAACCAATCAGAACGCTGCAAATTTACTGGAATAATATTAGTTTAGAAAAACGAAGAAAATATATAGAGGGCGCCATTGAAAAATCATTCGACCAATAAGAGCTCGGGGAATTTCCAGACAACCAATCACGGCTCAGTGAAAATGCGACGACCAATCACAGCCCAGAGATTTTCACAGCCTCTCTCTCATTGACTCCCTATAAATAAGGGGGCGTGGCTTAAGGGGCCCTATGGGGGTGGGGGAAGGAGTGGGGGCCAGACAGTGGGGTGGGGGAGAGGGTGGGGGTAGACGCCGGTGGTGGGGGGTTGGCGCCAGTGGCCGCGTGGAGGGGGTAAATCCTGTCTCCCTATAGCTGTACACTACTACTTGCGTAATAACGCGGAGAGTCGGTTTGTAAATACGATTTCTTTGAGAGGAAAGGATTAGAGACGGCAATTTCGAGAAATTAAAAAAAAACGATTCGTTTTTTGACGAAAATTCGTAAAATTAGTCTTTGCTAAAAAAAAATCATATCTCGGCAGCGAAAAAAGATTTCGACTCTTATTTTGGCTTGTTTTGAAGATGAGAAAATACATTGCCAGAAAAAGAATTTGCAGTTTTTATTATTAACTGTAAATGAATAAATCGGGTGAACATAATTGACAAAGATTTCGGCTGCGATGAACCTTCGACGGTCGAAGGATAGAAAATACTTTTTTTTATGATTGCACACTTTTTATTTGCGCTATACCGTGTAGAATCCATTTATATTTACGTAAAATAGGAACAAAGATTGAAACGAGATGTCGATTTTTTTTTATTTTAAAATCATCCGGCCACAGAGTACGCGCGCCGCGACGTATGAGCATCTGTGTATCGTCTGCTACGAAATTGTCATCTGCTTCCAAAGTTTGACAGATAGAATAAAACGAAAAAATATATACTCGCGATTTTTTTTAGTTCTATTTGGGAATGTAATTATTTTGGATATTCGATGAATCTTTTTTGTGAGTTTACTACCAATTTTTGCAGTGAATACGTGAAATTTATCATTTTTATTACGAATGTGAATAAAATATGGTAAAATATTGCGAATGATTTTCGGTGATAATATATTATTTTCGAAATAAAAAACGCAAACATTTGTGAATCTGTGTATGATATTTCGTGTTTTATTTTTCACAACCGAAGTTTTTTTTTTAACATGATGAAAAATGGATTTTTGGCAAATCTAAATAACATAACCTTTACAGCAAATCTTGTTATAACCACTGTTTTTGAATTATTTTATAATTCAAATTATATTTGTCAGAATGACTCAAAATTTGTTTTGCATAGTGCTTTCGATGCAATGAAATATTGTTGCGAAAGAGAAAAGAATTGGTTTCCAGGATACTTAATTGGAGCACCGTACGGACATCAGAAGTGAGAAAATAATTTTTTTATGGAAAATTGTGATGAATAAATAGTTAGAGATATAGGATTGTCTCTAAATTTGCTGTGCGTAGTGCTTTTGATAAAACAAAATGATGCTGCGAAGGAGAAAAAAATTGGTTCATAGAGTTCATTATGATGGCACCGTACGGACATTTGACCGAAGGCAAATGCAAATTGTGGCCAATAATTTTTTAGAAAAAATACTTAAACGTCTTAGATTGGTTTTAAAAGTGATGTGCATACTGGAAATAATGTAATAAAAAAACCCTGCGAAGGAGAACAAAATTGGTTCGCACCATCTAAAATTACAGTGTGATACGGATGTCCGAGAAGAAAAATTCAGCCAAAAAGTTCTTTTCATTGCACCGCAAGCTAAAAAAAATATTTCTATTCATCGCAGTCACTTCAAAGTAACTACGCATGATGTTGGAGATACACCGAAGCAAATGGTGAAAAATAAAAATTTTTGGAGTAACCCCTTCGACAGACTCCGAAGAGCAACGGATGGTCATTTTAATAGGCACTCTTTGCCTATTGTTATAGTGAGTGCCTAAAAAGAAGAAAACAAAAAATCCAGGCTGTGTATAAACTTCAGGGACCTCAATAAAATAGTAGTACCTCAAGCACAACCGTTCCCATTGATTGACTTTGATTGATTGAGCGCTGCGGAGTAACCCCTTCGACAGACTCCGAAGAGCAACGGATGGTCATTTTAATAGGCACTCTTTGCCTATTGTTATAGTGAGTGCCTAAAAAGAAGAAAACAAAAAATCCAGGCTGTGTATAAACTTCAGGGACCTCAATAAAATAGTAGTACCTCAAGCACAACCGTTCCCATTGATTGACGATCTGATTATGAAAACAAGGAACTGCACATTTTTCACAACATTGGACATAAACTCTGCATTCTGGTCAATCCCTCTGCGGATAGAAGATAGGAAGAAAACCGCTTTTGTGACACAGGAGGGACACTTCCAATGGATGTACTTACCTTTTGGACTCAAAACGTCACCAGCAATTTTTCAAAGGATCCTAAGTAACATATTGAGAAAATATAAACTTACGGAGTTTGCCGTTAACTATATAGATGATATACTGATATTCTCTGAATCCTTCGTCGATCACACAAACCATCTAACGCAATTACTAAAAGCAATCGGAAAAGAAGGTTTTAGATTGAAATTTACGAAATGCACGATTGCATCAGACTCGGTAAAATACCTCGGCCAGTGAAGGATAATTTAATCTCAATATAGGAGTTCCCAGCTCCAAAAACGCAGAAGAACATCAGGCAATTCTTGGAAAAAATTAACTTTTATCACGAATACATCCCGAAGAGTGCAATAATCCTAGATCCACTGCACAAATTACTCAGGAAAAATCAAAAATTTATTTGTTCAAAGGAATGTCAGAGAGCATTTGATAAAGTAAAAGAATTGTTATGTTCTCAACCGATCTTGAAAATATTTGATCAAAACTTACCGATCAACATCTACACAGATGCGTCTTTGGAAGGCGTTGGAGCTATCCTAAAACAGAGGCAGCCTAATGGAAAAGAAAAACCGGTGGCATATTTCTCAAAGAAACTGAATGAATCCCAGAAAAAAAGGAAAGCAATATACTTAGAATGCTTAGCAATCAAAGAAGCAGTAAGATACTGGCAATACTGGCTCATAGGTAAAGCATTCACGGTATACTCCGACCACAAACCATTGGAGAATATGAATATTAAATCGAGAACCGACGAAGAACTGGGGGATCTAACGTATTATCTGTCACAATGTGACTTCACAATCAAGTACGCCCCAGGAAAAGAGAACGTGGAAGCAGATTGTCTGAGTAGAAACCCCGTATTGGAGCCAGATGAAAATAAAGAAGAACAATTAAAAATTGTAAATGTGATAAAACTGGCAGATATTCAAGAAGACCAGGGAAAGAATGAAGAAATACAAAATATGAAGAGGAAGCTAATAGAGAAACACAGCATATACTACAAGAAAATTAATAACAAAGAGAATATTGTTTTATCGGAAGAACTCAGCCGCAAACTTATATAGAGTATCCACCGAGATCTATGTCACATAGGCATTAATCAATTAAGGAAAAAGATAGGCTCAGTATACACTTCGAGAAATCTGATAAAAAACGTAAAAGAACTCTGCAGAGGCTGTGACGTATGTATAAAAAATAAATCAAGAGGACAAAATAAATTCGGCTTAATGTCTCACCTGGGTCCAGCCACGAAACCGTTCGAAATAGTTTCGATAGACACGATCGGGGGATTTGGAGGCTCGAGATCCACAAAAAAATACCTACACCTACTGGTAGACCACTTCACAAGGTATGCATACATCTCGACCTCGAAAACTCACAGTGAAAATGATTTCGTGAAACTAGTCAAGAATATAATGGAAACAATCGAAATTGGATTAATTCTCACGGACCAATATCCAGGGATAAATTCAAAGGAATTCAAAGAATTTCTTGAGGAAAAATCGATCCCAATAATTTTTACGGCGGTAAATACACCATTCTCAAACGGCCTAAATGAGAGACTAAATCAAACACTTGTAAACAAGATAAGATGTAAAACGAGCGAAAAACAAGCGCCTCAGCGCCCTGCGGGCGCAGAGGCTCTTGTTGGTGGGCTCCGCCCCCCAAACCCCCCGAAAAATGTCCCTTTGGGACATTTTTTAAGGCACTCACAGGAATACACGTCGCGCTACGCGCTCCGTATCGAGTATGATTACACTTTGCGTTATACGCTGCATATCGAATATGTTTATACGTCGCGCTGCGCGTTTCATCTCGGAAGAACGTATGGCGGAAAATCATTTATCACTTATATAAATTGATTCATAGTTTAACCTTCATCGAATATAAACATTTCGTTTCTATACGAATTCGTATACGGCACCCCCTCTGCACAAATAGAAAAAAATATTAAAAACTATTTGATATTTAGTACTGATTGTACAATAGCATATACGAATTCGTATAGAAACGAAATGTTTATACGAATTTGTATAGAAACGAAATGTTTATACGAATTCGTATAGAAACGAAATGTTTATACGAATTTGTATAGAAACGAAATGTTTATACGAATTCGTATAGAAACGAAATGTTTATTCGTTTCTGTAAATTGATTCATGTGAATTGTATACGAATTCGTATAGAATCGAAATTGTTATTCGTTTCTGTAAATTGATTCATGTGAATTGTATACGAATTCGTATAACATTTCGTATAATTTCGTATAAACTTTTCGTTTCTATACGAATAAACATTTCGTTTCTATACGAATTCGTATAGAAACGAAATGTTTCGTTCGTTTCTATACGAATATTTCGAAATGTTTCATATACGAATTCGAATAGAAACGAAATGTTTATATTCGAAAATCATTTATCACTTATGTAAATTGATTCATAGTTTAACCTTCATCGAATATAAACATTTCGTTTCTATACGAATTCGTATAGATAGCGGATTCGTTCATTTCGTAAGTGATAATTCGACGAATTCGTATAAACATTTCGTTTTTATACGAAATTTATATTCGATTTTTAATATCAAGTAAATTTAATTGAAAATCTAATAATGTTTATAACGTTGTTTATGTTTATGTTTATAATGTTTATCGAATAATGTTTATGTTTATTCGTTATATTGATCGTAAAACAAAAAGGATTAAAAAAATAATAATTAATTGATTATTATTATTCACAACTGATATTTCCTTTTTGTTTTAGGATCAATATAACGAATTGCATCACGTAGAACTTGATCAACTTAATGTAACGAATTAAATGATATATAGTAAAGGTCGTTTTATTGGCTTAACACTTACGACCAGATTAAATGAGTACACAAAAAATATTTACCAACACGAACACCATCACCATTTACCAACAGGTCTAATGCCCTCTTAAAATGCATCTGTTTAAATGTTTTTTTCTTTCCTAAAATACATGGAATCACTTTATTATTGCCTCTGGACAGGACCCGAAGTATTGGAGCTGAATATTAAGAAAAATTGCTTTTTGATAAGATTTTCAAATAAATTTACTTGATATTAATTGTTGTAGCAAAAAAATTATAACTCGAGAACGAACATAGATGTCGTCTTGGTTCGTGTATTGAAGAGGAAGTAGTACCCTGCTCAAAATAAAGTTGTAGTGTCTTGGATGCGTCCAAAATAAAAAAAAATCAATTTCTCTATGAATTCGACGGCGCGGACTCTTGGACTGTCGATCTATAAGAGAATTCGGTTATAACACTTTAAGCATTTTTTCTTTACCCTATAACAGATAGAATCAATTCACTGGTTATTGTCACTGTCGGAGAGTAAAACATTGCAGACGAGAAATTCGAGAAATTTTATTTTTCTATCGTTTTATATTGTTTTGAGATAAGTATATTGAAACAATTGAAAAAAATAGAAGGGTGATTGGAAACATACGAGGTAAAAATTGATTTTTTTTTGTTTCGAAAAATTGTTAGAGATTTGAAACAAGTAAACTGCAGTTTCCCAATATTTAAAGTTATATACATTAAACAATGAGAAAACAATAAGATTTTTATTTTCGATTTAAATCATCCCGACAGAGAATACCAACGTCGCGGCGTATGCAAACTTTATCATGTCTGCTATCGAATTATCGTCGCCTTCCAAGGTTTGACGAATAGAATGAATGGAATAAAATAAATGGCTGGGATTGTTTTCAATTTTATTTGACAAATTGCAATAATTTTGGATATTCGATGATTCTTCTTTGTGGAATTATAACCAAGTTTTCAGTGCCCCCACGACATTTTTTATTTTTATTATGAATGTGAATAACGTATATAAAATATTGTGAATGATATTCGTTCAAAATATATTATTTTCGAAATAAAAAGGATTAATATTTGGCAATCAATGTGTGATATTTCATATTTAATTTTTCGCAACCAAATTTTCGTTTGTGACATGATAAAAAATTGTTTTTTTGAAAATTAAAATAATATAACCTTTTAAAATAATTCTTCACTAAAAGTAATTGGAGAATAAAAATACTAAGAAATGTCAGAATGTCTTCAAATTTGCTGTGCATAGTACTTTTCATAAAATAAAATAATGCTGCGAAAAAGAAAAAATTAGGTTCGTAGACTTCATAATTGGAGCACCGTATGGACATTTAGCAGAACAAAATTTAAAACACCTCATTAAAGGTTTCGCAGTAGTTTCAAAAAAATTGTGCACATTGGTGATGATATGATACATCACCTCTGCGAAGAAGAGAAAAAATGCTTCGCACAGTCCAAAGTTATAGCACCGTACGGATACTTGTCAAAGCAACAATGGATTTTTTCTGTTAAGCAAAAATTGAAATGCTTCGCAGGGGCTTCAAAATGTATGTGCACAATGGTGATAATATGATACATCATCCCTGCGAAGAAGAGAAAAATTGCTTCGCACAGTCCAAAGTTACACTGTGATACGGACGTCTAAGAAGATAATTTCAGTAATAAAGGTATTTTTATTCAACCGCAGGCTAAAAAAAATACTTCTATTCATCGCAGTCACCTCAAAGTAACTACGCATGATGTTGGAGATACACTGAAGTAAATGGTAAAAAATAAAAAATTTTGGAGTCTGCGCTGCGGAGTAACCCCTTCGACAGACTCCGAAGAGCAACGGATGGTCATTTTAATAGGCACTCTTTGCCTATTGTTATAGTGAGTGCCTAAAAAGGGAAAAAAGCGTGCACTACAATAGCTTAAGAATGTACGAGTAAATATAACGATACGGAACATTCAGTTACCGGCTTCGCACCAAGATACTTATTAGACGGCACCGATGTTTCAATTCTGCCAAGGGAACTGAAGATAGAAAGACCAGGAAGAGACTGGCTTGAAGACAGAAAAACAGCGCTTGAAAATACAAGAAAATCACACAACTACAACAAAAACTTATTCGATAATAGGCGAAGAAACCATGAATTCAACGTAGGAGACATGGTGTACGTGGAAAATGGAAACAAACTAAACAGAAGAAAATTGGATTAACTAAATATCGGACCCTTCGCAATTGTGGAAAAAATATCAAACTCGATATACAGAATTAAAACAGGCCACAGAAAATTAGAATCAAATCTGTTCCACATCACGAAACTCATCCCAGTTCCTACAAAGAAAAAAGAGGAAATAGAAGATAACGAAGATGAAGAAATATAGTGAAAGATGCATTAAGGGTGGTCTGTAGTACAAACAGTGGGGATGACATCGACGAAAATTTCAGCTGGGAATTTTCTTGCCCGGAGGGGGAAGATGTAAAGAAAATGTATTTCTTTGCACACACTCTGACGCGAGCCGCGTCGGTAAGATAGGGACCGCTGTGGACGATAGAGAAGAAAGTGAAAAGTGAGCCACATGTCACGTTAAATGAGAAAAGACAATTGTTTTTTAAAAAGATAAGGAGGAAGGGGTCGCAGTGTAACTAAGAAACTTAAATGTCGTTTCTTTGTTTACAGGTAGGAGTTTATAGTTGAAAGTTATATTGTTTACAAAACTCGGAAAGACAAAATAAAAAACCTTTGTTTACAGAGCAACGCGGAAGACCTTCATTAACCTGCCGATCCTACTCCGAAAAAGATAAAATTAACATTATATAATAATTATTGTTTTTTTTTGCAATTTTTTCTTTTTAGGCACTCACTATAACAATAGACAAAGAGTGCCTATTAAAATGACCATCCGTTGCTCTTCGGAGTCTGTCTAAGGGGTTACTCCGCAGCGCATACTCCAAAAATTTTTATTTTTCACCATTTGCTTCAGTGTATCTCCAACATCATGCGTAGTTACTTTGAAGTGACTGCGATGAATAGAAATATTTTTTTATAGCCTGCGGTGCAATGAAAACAACTTTCTGGCTGAATTTTTCTTCTCGGACGTCCGTATCACACTGTAACTTTAGATGGTGCGAACCAATTTTGTTCTCCTTCGCAGGGTTTTTTTTATTATATTATTTTCAGTATGCACATTACTTTTAAAACCAATCTAAGACCTTTAAGTATTTTTTCTAAAAAATTATTGGCCACAATTTGCATTTGCCTTCGGTCAAATGTCCGTACGGTGTCATCATAATGAACTCTACGAACCAATTTTTTTCTCCTTCGCAGCATCATTTTGTTTTATCAAAAGCACTACGCACAGCAAATTTAGAGACAATCCTACATCTCTAACTATTTATTCATCACAATTTTCCATAAAAAAATTATTTTCTCACATCCGATGTCCGTACGGTGCTCCAATTAAAAATCCTGGAAACCAATTCTTTTCTCTTTCGCAACAATATTTCATTGCATCAAAAGCACTATGCACAACAAATTTTGAGTCATTCTGATAAATATAATTTCAATTCTAAAATAATTCAAAAACAGTGGTTATAACAAGATTTGCTTTGAAGGTTATGTTATTTACATTTGCCAAAAATCCATTTTTCATCATGATAAAAAAAAAACTTCGGTTGTGAAAAATAAAACGCGAAATATCATATACAGATTCACAAATGTTTGCGTTTTTTATTTCGAAAATAATATTTTATCCCCGAAAATCATTCGCAATATTTTACCAAATTTTATTCACATTCGTAATAAAAATGATAAATTTCACGTATTCACTGAAAAAATTGGTAGTAAACTCACAAAAAAGATTCATCGAATATCCAAAGTAATTACAATTTCCCAAATAGAACTAAAAAAAATCGCGAGTATATATTTTTTCGTTTTATTCTATCTGTCAAACTTTGGAAGCTGTTTGAGAAAGAGCGCGCCGAGACGAGTGAGGTGAACTAGACACCCTCGTCGTCGCGCGGCAGCAGCTCTCGGCATCTCGATAAAGGCCGAAGAAAGCCGAGCGCCCGGCTTCACGATCTATCGCGCTCTCCGTCGATGCGACGACAGGGCAGTGAAAATTAACGGCGTCAACGTTTTGCTAACGGTTTCGTGTTCTCTCATCGGCTTTCGTTCTTTCTCGCGGTCAGCTCGTCTCGATTTGCTCATGTGAGTACTCAGACGGAAGCTAAGACACTCGTGCGGCTCATAAGGTGAAATACAGTTCACGTTCAGCTCATTCGTTCGACTCGCGTGTTAAACAAAAGTCTCCTGTGCGAGCCACGCGATCGACGGCATCTCAACGGTCAACTCGCCTCGCGGTAATCGACTCGTGCGACGCGAGGAACATTGACGATTTCGTGTGCGCGTAATTAATATAATTCCGTGCGCGTCATAAGTCAATTGCTCAGCTGAACCGTCGCTGCAAATGCGGCAATCTCGCTCATCCGAGCAGCTCGTAATTTCATGCCAAGATTGTTACTCTTTTTTATTTTTGACTTTACATTTCTTTGACTCTCATCGACAACGCTCAATAAAATCGAAATTCTCATCGCCAGCTCACCAAACGAATTTTCTCGTCTCGCCTATATTATTTAACACCTTCTCCTCCGATCCGGAACCTTGCATGCTCGCCTGCTGAACATTTTTTGGTCCTTCGAGCCGGATCGGAGGCCATAAGAACGTGAAAATTCAGTGAAAATCTCAGTGAAAAAGGACAGCTCGGACAAAGTGTGTGTGGAGTGCCCGTGTACGCATCGATCGTCGCACCGAGGGTCGCTCACCGGTACACGTGCCCCTTGTCGTGTATTCGGTCAGCTCTACGCGTAGTGCTATCTCGCTCTCTCTCGTTCGCATTCGCAACAACTCGCGCGTTCGAGGTGCTTCTTGTAAACATTCAGATCGTCTCATCGTTCGCGAATATTCTCGAGCATTCGTCGTTCTCGATATTCGTCGCATTTTTCGCGCTGTGTGCGTAGTGCTCGGGCTCTCTCGTTACCACACTGTGATACTCAAGTGCCGTTCGTTGACAGCCGGTTTCACTCATTCGCTCGCGAGCATTCTCAGATGTTTACCAAGAGTGCGCTTAGACATTTTTCGTGGACTCGTTGGGCATTTTCGTGAATATTTGCCACACTCGAAGGCTGCTCTTGTTTTCTCGTGCGTTCGTGTTCGTGGTAAACTCGCTCATCAACGGTCTCTCTCACTAGCTCGCGGATTTTCGTCTACGGCTCTCGTGAATATTCGCTGCTCTCTCTGTGTTTGCTCGGACGGCTCGGCGAATATTTTTCTCGGACTTCTCGCGCGTGTTCACATAAACGGTTTTTCGCGATTTCTTCCCATTCGAGTGCGGCAGTTCGAACGTTTTTCGCTCGAGTTTTTTCACACGCCAGCTCTCGCGAAGCGTCATGAGTGCGCCGTCGGAAGACAAGGAATCGGCAGCCGAGTCGCCGTTGACGTTCAAGACGCCGTGCAGGGGTACCCTCGAGGTTCCGAAAGACGCTCTCTCGAGGAACGAGACGAGTTCGAAGACGAACTCGAGGGTCAGCTCACCGGCGAGGTTGCCTACCAAGCTCGCTTTGAAGGTGCAAACGCAAATGGGGCGTTTCGCCGCTCACCAGGAGGCATTGGAGATCTTGAAGGAGCTCGATCGTCAAGAAGGGGAGCTCGACTACTCGCTGGAACAGCTCAAGGTGCAGGACGAGCTCGTTGAGGCCTTGCACGAGGAGTTTCGCGCGGAACACGCGCTTTTCGAGGCGACCTGGCCGGCAGCGATGCTAGACCACGAGTATTTCGCAAACTCAGTGCATAGAGATGGGGCTCGGGCTTACTCATCTTTCAAGGTTCTCGCAGCGAAAATCAAGCGTCGGCTCACCGCTCATGGGCCAGCTCCGTTAAGCTCATCACGTGCTGACGATCAACAGTCGCACGCTAGGCTCCCGTATATCAAGCTACCGCATTTTAAGGGGGAGTACGCTCAATGGCCCGCGTTTTCGGAGATGTTCACCAGCTTGATCATCGATGTACACCTTGATCATCAATGCCTTGAGGGTAAGGGTGAGGGTACACCGGCTCAGATTATCTCATCTCTTCCCGTTACTGGGGCATCATTCGACTCAGCTTGGAAAACGCTCACCACTCGATATGAAAATAAGCGGCTACACATCCAGTCGCATCTGGATGCGATGTTCAGCATTGTTCCGCTCACCAACAAAAGCGGTGCGGGGCTCACTCGTCTCATGGAAAAGGTTGATGAGGCTCACACCGGACTGCGCTCACTTGGAGTCGAACAAAACATGTGGGAATGCATGTTGGTGCATCATGTTACTCGACATCTCGACCGCTCAACCAGGGAAGCTTGGGAGACGTCGCTCGGTCCTTCCAACGAATACCCAACATACGCTAAGCTCAAGGAATATGTAACAGCTCGCGCACGTGCGCTCGAACGAGTCGAGGAGGCGGTCGGGCGGGCGAGCGGCTCAACAGGAGCGATCAAGAAGACAGCTCACCAGGCATCGGCTCAGCCTCGGGCTTCGTCGTCTCAAGGCGGATCAGGCGTAGGCCCGAAACAGGGCGCGTATCCCTGCGACCACTGCGGAGGAAGCCACTTCGTCGTGTCCTGCTCAAAGTTCAGGGAACTCAGCGTTCCCGCTCGTCGCAAGTTCGTGATGGACAACAGTAGATAAGCTAGGCCGGTTCCCCCCCCCCCCATGTCGGTAAGCAGATTCCTACCTTACCAACAGTCGGTAAAAAGGGTTTGAGTCCGGGCTAAAAATTTCGATTTATTTATATTTTAATGACGGAAGAGGAGGAGGAGCGACTTATGATCGAAGGGATGGACGCGTACGTATCTGATAGTATCAATCAGAATATCTGATAGCATCTATCAGAATATCTGATAGCATCTATCGGAATATCTGATAGCATCTATCGGAATATCTGATAGCATCTATCGGAATATCTGATAGCATCGATTAAAATATATTGAACTATTGATAAATAATAATAATAATATTATCATTCGATCATATAATCCGATACTTTGTACGTTTATTTTATTCGAGCATTGTTTACAAAATATCGGGCTTTATTCTCGGCGCGCGCGGACCCCCTCGAGTTTGACCTCTATGCGAGCGTTGAAGGGCGCTTTGCCTCGGGAGTTCGAGGCTTCGTCGAATGCAAGTTTTAACAGGTCCTGCAACAATGTTTATAGCCTCGGGCTATTTTTTAAATGTCTGTCCTGTTATTGGCCGATACTCGTTAGAACAAGTTAAAAATTGGGTATAAATTAAAGCTCGCAGTGCTCAAGGGCTTCATTCACAATCCTTGTGCGAAGCGTCATGGACAAGTCAACGAAGGTAAGTAAAATATTTTTCTTTGCGCCTAACTGTATTTTCCCCTGATAGATATTAATAATTTTATTTTTTTCAGATTCCAATGTGGTATGGCTGCTACTGCTGCTGCTGCGAAGCGGGGCATCGTGGCGATCCCCGCTTCGGGAGGAGAGGCATCGATTTGCCTCTCCCTCCCTTCGAGGTTCGTCGGCGAGCATGTGAGGTAAGAATTTTCATATTCACTCAACTATACTTTCGCGTAATTAATTAATTAATTAATGAAATAATGTTTTTTTATTTTTATTTTACAGATCCCGCAAGACGTGGAATACGACCCGGCAAGGCCGGGACTTTTGGTGAGGGATATCCCTCCACCACCACCACCACCGCCGGGATTTTCGGTGAGGGATATCCCTCTGCCACCGGATCCACCTCTGCCGCCGACGGATCCAAAAGGTGAGCTGGAGCTGCTGGACCCACCACCACCATTACCGGATATGCTGCTGCTGGAGAGCGATCTCCGACTCTCCAGCAGCAGCTCCAGTAGCAGCTCCGGTAGCAGCTCCAGCTCTACCAGCAGCAGCAGCAGTGGCATCAGCAGCAGCAGCAACGAGGAGTCGCTACGAAGAAAGAAGAGGGTGGTCGAGGCGCAGAGCGAGCCCTCCCCCAAGAAACCGAGGACGGGTCTGACTTCGGACAAGGAGAATCGTCGTCCGACGATTCTTGTATCTCCCCCGAAGTCAGACCCGTGCATAAGGAGGAGGACTCGCCCTGCGCGGCTCCTCGTTGCTGCTGCTAGGCAGCCAACAGTCGCACCGGCCGTGGGGCCGCCAGCAACGGCGGACCCCCCGCCGAAGGAGAGGCCGCCTGCTGCCGCCAGGGTCGCGAGGTGCCCGCAAGCCGCGAGGGCCCCGACGGCAGCAAGAGCGGCCCTCCTAAAAAAAATTTTTCAATTAAAAAAAATGTAAAAAAAAAAAAATAAAAAACAAAAAAATGTAAAAAAAAATAAAAAAAATGTAAAAAACAAAAAAAAATGTATTTTTTAATAAAAAATAATTGTTTACCTTTATAAATCTGTTTGTCTTATTATTTTGCATGCGATATCTAGAACCTGCCCCGACTAGAAACAACCTGTATCGACTTGTATACTCCATCCATAAATATCACAATTCGATAAGTAACGTTAGGTAAGGTCGATTTTCCCGCCAAAAATTCAAATCTCCTGCTATGATGAGGTCACGAGTCGGTAATTTCGACATCCGGATTGATCGACTGTCGGTAAATCATACTTTCATTGTTCTTTCTCCGTAAAGCTATGTGATGATGAATCGCGGTTCATTATCGACTTTTTGAAGAGTATATTGACGACTTTCGCGGAAAGTAAGTTTTTTTCAATACGTCAATCAATTCTGCGATCGATACAAAGATTCGAGGTAACTGTTAAAAAAAAAAAAAAAATTAGAACTTTTTCACTATGACGACTTAGTCTGTGTATCACATAACTTTGAAATTAATTTCTTATAAAATAGGATTAAAAAAAAAAACACTTGCGTATATTATCATCTTTAAACTTTTATTCGAGCATAGTATCTAAGGTGAGAATTGACATTGAGCGTAGTAATCATTAAGTGTCATAGGGTAATCGGGTATACATTCCGTACTAGCATTCTTGACTTCTTTCTCGGTTGTCTGGAGAAGCCACGTTTTCAAATTGCGCGCGTTGTAGGCTGCGCAGTGCGGATTCCAAGTGCGTTTGTGATTGGTGCACGAGATATCCGCAATGTGTTCCAATTTTTGCAAGGATGGACAACCCAGATCTTCAAGATTGTACACGTTGGGCAGAATTTTCTCCAACCAGCGTTTCTTCTCTACACCCTTGACATGGACTTTGCTGGCGTCTCGCAGAAGATTATGCAGAGTCTCGGTGACTTCTTCGTACGGTACGTCACCGCTGTCCCAGGAGATGCCGTGATAGTTATTCTCCAACCAGGTGTTCTCGCTTTTGTATTTAGCGGGGAGGAAACTCCACTTGTGAGGCGGCTCGAATAGGTAGACGGACGGAAGAGCGTCATCTTCGAGAGCGATAATGGCCACTTCTTTGAATACAAAGTCGTTGATGGGTTTCTTGAAGCCCTGGAAGTCCACAACGTACTCCATCTCGACGGTGTCTCATGTCAGCGGCTGCTCGCTTATCTCTTTTATACAAAATCTCCTACCCCCACCACCACTCGTGATATTCTTTCACTTTTTCTGCGCATGCCTAATAACAACCAATCACCGATCAGAGCCAAATCTTAACCAATCGGCATCGTTCCCGCCACTAAACATTTTCATTAACAAAAAGCTGACCAATCAGCGTCGACACCGATACTCCCCACCACTTTTCAAGTAATATAAATACAGACCTGGCAGCGGAGGAACTCATTCAACAAGACAACTTCAGTCAGAGACGAAAAGTCAAGATTAATGCATAGGAGCAATCAGCATCGATAATCCCCACCACTTTTTCAAACAGTATAAATACGGTCTTGGCGGCAGAGCAACTCATTATTCGATCAACTACTCGACTGTTCAGTCAGAGACAAGATGGATGCCCAGGATTGCAAGGATGTTATGAAGACATGGGAGGAAGTGTTGGAGCTGATGAATGACAGAAACTCTAGTGAGATCAATGTATGGAAAAATCGCCTCACGGAACTCATAAGCTCGTGGGAGGACTTGTTGTTGATGCCCACATCCACCGTTAACGATAGACAAAAGTATTCAGCCGCAATCGGTTTCCTCAAAGGAATCGAAATTAAATTGGGATGTTTGCTGAAACGAGGTGAGGGTGTACAGGCTCGGGAAAGACTCGTCGATAGAGTAAGATGGTCGGATCTGAAGTCAGCGTTCAAGGAGCGAATCAAAACGGGTGTAATTACAAACCTAAAACACGTAGACGTTAATGAGTTCATGAAGGATTCCAAGACCATGTTCCGCTCGCGAATTAGAAATGTACTCGCGAGAGAGAGAAATACGGTTAAAGTTTACATGGTACTCGCTGCAAAATTCGTTGTATCGAAAAACGATGAAGAAGTGATAGATACAAAGTACTTCAATACGAAGGCCGAACCAATTTACCCGACAACTAACGTGAACCGATGGTTCACGACCAACATCTGCAAACCCATTCTGCGGGAAATGGAGGAGTTCGAGCAGAAGGATTCGGGATGGTCGTTGCACTCGATCATCAATCTAACAGTCAACATTAGCAGGTTCAATCCGATGCGCGGCAACTCTTACGTGAAACTACCGGACGAAATCCTTAACAAAAAAGCGTGTGTCAACGTTAAGAACACTGACAGCATGTGCTTCAAGTGGGCTATCCTGTCCGCACTACATCCTGCTCATCATTGCGATCGCGTTTCCGAGTACAGAAAGTACAAAGACGATCTCAACTTTGAAGGCATCGAATTTCCGGTGATGCCACGACAAATCTCGAGATTCGAGAAACAGAATGATCTGTCGATAAACGTGTACATTCTGAAGATGCGAAAGGGCAAGTTTGAGACGGCACCCCTACACGTTACGGCCGCAAAGAAGCCTCAGCACGTCAACCTCCTACTTGTGCAAGACCACTACGTCGATGAGGAGGAGGAGGAGGAGGAGGAGGAGGAGCAAAACAATGCTGACGTTTATGAGCTACCAAAATTCCATTACGTGTGGATAAAAGAATTGTCCCGATTGGTCTCGTCTCAGCTATCGAAGCGTAATCATAAGCATCATATCTGCGACCGCTGCCTTCACTACTTCCGTGACAAAGAGCAGTTGGCTTCGCATGAAATAGACTGCAAAGATGTAAACGAGTGCAAGGTCAACATGCCAGCCTCGAAGAATAGGATTCTACGATTCAAGAATCACTCGAACAAGGAGAGAGTACCCTTCCTCGTCTACGCAGACTTTGAATGCCTTCTCAAACCGACTCGAGACGAGAATGCTTACCAAAAGCACGAAGCATTCAGCGTAGCATACTACCTTAAATGCAGTTACGATGACTCGCGGTCTAGGTACCGCAACTACAGAGGCGAGAAACCAGCAGAATGGTTCGTTCGCGAATTGCAAGAGTTGGCCAAGGACATTGAAGGAATCCACATGAATCCGAAACCTATGGATAGACTATCTTCGCAACAGATGACGGACTTTCGTACAGCAACCACATGTCACATCTGCGGGAAACGCATGTCCAACAACGATCGAGTCAAGGATCATTGCCATTTGACAGGACGGTAAGTATCTCTAGTTTATAGTTTCTTACATTTTACCAATAACAAATAATGATATGTTTTTTTCCGTACACAGGTACAGGGGCCCAGCACACAACGAGTGCAATCTCAATTACAATGACTCACGCACAGTACCAGTCGTATTCCACAACCTCACAGGATACGACTCCCACTTCACGATACGGGAAATTGCTACAGCCTTCGAGGGTCGCATCGATATTCTGCCACTGACGAAGGAAAAATACATCTCCTTTACGAAACACATTAACGGAAGCGACATGAATTTTCGATTCATCGACTCGTTTCGCTTCATGGCTTCGTCTCTGGAGAAACTAGCCTCATACCTGACGGAACTAAAGACCCTCAGAAGCGAGTTCCCTAACCTCTCCGACGCCAAGTTCGAACTACTCACGAGGAAAGGCGTATTTCCCTACGAGTACGTCGACTCATTGGCGAAACTCGACGAGACGAATCTTCCATCGAGGGAAGATTTCTACAGCTCGCTGTACGATAGCCACATCTCGGACGGGGACTACGATCATGCCAAGAGAGTGTGGGAAGAATTCTGCATCGCAGACCTGGGCGAATACTCGGACCTCTACCTAAAAACGGATGTTCTCCTCTTGGCGGATGTCTTTGAAAATTTCCGAGACAACAGCATCGAAGCCTACGACCTTGATCCAGCTCACTACTACACAACACCAGGATTCACGTGGGACGCCATGCTCAAGTACACGAAGATCGAGTTGGAACTCCTCACCGACCTGGACATGCACATGTTCATCGAGCGCGGTGTGAGAGGCGGAGTGAGTCAGTGCTGCAACCGTTACGCTCGCGCCAATAATAGGTACATGCGCGATCACGATCCAACCGAGGAGACCAAGTACCTGATGTACTTTGACGTCAATAACCTCTACGGCTGGGCAATGATGGAGTATCTCCCGTACGGCGGATTCAAATGGGTAGAGAGTCCCGAAAGCATCGACTTCCCCAACGTTCCGGATACGTCGTCGGACGGCTATATCCTCGAAGTCGACCTCGAGTACCCCGAAAGTCTCCATGATGCGCACAGAGACCTGCCTCTGTGCCCCGAACACAAGTGCGCACCAGGCTCCAAACAACCAAAGCTGATGACGACGCAGGATTCAAAGAGCCGATACATAATCCACTACAGGAACCTGAAGCAGGCTCTCAGGTTTGGATTGGAGCTGAAACGTATTCATCGAGTGTTGCAATTCAACCAAAGCGCGTGGCTCAAATCCTACATCGATCTCAACAGCGATATGAGGAAGCAGGCTAAGAACGACTTTGAAAAAAACCTCTTCAAACTCATGAATAACGCGGTGTTCGGCAAGACGATGGAGAACGTCCGCAAGCACGTCGACGTTAAACTCGTCACTCACTGGGACGGTCGTTACGGCGCCGAGGCGCTCATTGCGAAGCCCAACTTCCACAGTCGCTCGATCTTCGATGAGAACCTCGTTGCTGTACAGCTCACGAAGACCGAGGTCTATCTCAACAAACCGATCTACGTCGGACTCTGCGTTCTGGACTTGTCCAAGATTCTCGTCTACGACTTCCACTACGACTACATGAAGTCGCAGTTCGACGACCGCTGCAAGCTCTTGTACACCGACACCGACAGCTTGCTCTACGAAGTGCGCTGCCCCGACATTTACGACGTCATGAAGCGCGATATCGACAAATTTGATACGTCCGATTATCCAGCTGAAAACCAGTTTGCTATCCCGAGAGTGAACAAGAAGGTCGTGGGACTCATGAAAGATGAGTGCAACGGTCGTATCATGACGGAATTCGTTGGATTGCGCAGCAAAATGTACAGTGTACGAGTCGACGGCCAAGATCGCATGAAGAAGGTGAAGGGTGTGAAGACGCGAGTCGTGGAAACGACCATCACCTTCGATGATTTCGTGCAGTGTCTCCGTGAGAAAATCATCCAGCATCGAGAGCAGCGCGTGATCAGATCTCGTATGCACAAAGTTTACACGGAGAAACAAGTCAAGATAGCGCTCAGTCCTCACGATGACAAACGATATTTGCTACCCGATAGCACGGATACGTTGCCTTGGGGGCATCGCGAGATACCCGATGTGCCAGAACTCGTTCGAATCCCGTCGGAAATTATGATTGAATAATAGACGACCAATCGGAGCACAGGATTCCTCACCACCCCCACCACCACCACCAATCAGAGAGTTACACTCCCAGGTCGCGAGTGGAGGGGATACGAGTATATGAGTAGCGAACTCGCAGTCAATTGTATCATTCCAATGCTGAACCCTTCTCGATGGCATATGTAAATAAAAGATCAATGCAAAATAAACGCAACGAGCTGAAAGCTCGGATCGAACTGTTTATGAAACATATTCAACAAGTACAAAATCTCATTGAAACAAGATCGGATCTACGGCTCATCACTGAAAGATTCAAAAATCTCGGACGATCGGATCTCACGCACCAATCAGAGCGTTCGGCCTCCCACCTCTTTCTTGCTGGTGGAGGGGATACGGGTATATCAACGGCAAGCTCACAGCCTTTCACATCAGACACTCGCAGTCGTTCTCACAATGGACATTGCAAAGCTCAACAAAATCGCTCTTTTGGAGGATTTCCTCCCGACGAAGCAGCTCAGCGCATTGAAGATCAACGAGACCTACAAGGTCACTGACTTGCGACAAGTCACTACAAAGTATGGACTGAAAGCCGTCGCCAGTCTCGATGACGACTGCCAGGTTTTCCTGCCGAAACGCATCTCGGAGGCATTCGAGAAAGACCAGATCATGTTTGATCGAATGGTGCACACGGTAGCGGAAGGAGAATTGTTCCTAAAGTACCTGGGTGGCGGAGCATACAAGCATCAGATTCAATTTAACATCGGCAATAAATAATTTTGTATATCTTTATTAATTGATAATAAATTATTGTTTTATAATAAAAATTGTGTTTTACAAATCAGACTTATTTATCCAACTATTGTGCGAAGTGTCGAATCCCAGCCACTTGACGTAAACTCGATCTCCACGTTTCTCGAGCACTTTCTCCACGAGATAGACATCGGGATACTTGGCTTTTAGAAGCTCCTCCTCGTAGAAACCCCCGGCGATGGGCTCGTCTTGATAGTCCTTTAGCTTGTACGTCACCGGCGTCGTTGGCATCACGCGATTCACCGTGAAAATTTCCGTTGTCCAGTTGGGGGTGTAGCCTTTCTCGAAAACATGTTTGTTCTTGCTCACTCGTACCTTGTCACCAACACGAAATCTAGGTATCTTACGACGACGACGACGCCGACGAGGATCGTGAGAAAAACGCTGCATCACCGTTTCAACGTTGGCTGCAGTGACTTCCTTCGGTTTCATTCCGATCGTGCGATGCTTGGCATCGTTGTAGGCTTTTACGAGATCAGGCAAAATGTCGAGCCACTTGTACGTGCCTTGCAGACTAAATTTAAGCCACATTTTATTCTTGAGTGTGCGATTAAAACGTTCCACAATTGATGCCTTGAGGTTGCTATATGTCGAGTAGTGATTGATACCGTATCGTGTCATGAGGTTCTGGAAATTCGTATTGTAGAATTCTTTGCCTTTGTCCGTTTGAAGATTCGACGGTACGCGTCCTTGCCGGAGCACGGATTCCATAGCTGCAGTGACATCTTGCGCTGTTTTTCGCTTCACGGGAAGAGCCCAGGCAAACTTTGACAGAACATCGATGATTGTGAGCAGGTATTTGGTATCTTTGTTTTCGCGAGCGTAAGGTTGCATCTCCACGAGATCAGCTTGCCACGTTTCATCGAGACCTCGCACAACGAATTTGCGGCGAGGATAATTGCGCCGAGCGGGTTTGTGTAGCTCTTCGACTAGTCTCTCATGTTCCATGCTGTGTCCAATGCGGCAATGGATTTGGAATTTCGTATCGCCAAGTCTAGATTCGTTTCGACGTTTATCTCGATTGCCTTCAATCTCTTCTCCACCTGATCTTGCACAATTTGTATCTTCAGTTGTAGGTCATCCAAATCCTCTCGTTGCTTAGTCGTGATGTGGAAAAGTCCGCTCAATTCTTGTCTTATGAGGCGTTTCGTCAGACTCAGATTGACAGCGTCATTTGGCTCCCTTGACTCGGCAACGTTGCACAGTCTCTTATTCTCGATGTCGTATTGGTTGTCGGTGGTGAGTTTGAATCCGAAGCCCGGGAGCCCTCGTGTACCCTCGTTTCGTCCTAGTTGTCGTCCGAACACGTCGACGCTCATTGTTCAATTGAGGTGTTTGCCACTCGTTCACTGCTATTAATAAACTATTCCAGCTTCGCGCAATTCCTCGATGATCGATACAATCTCATTGATGTGACTCGTATTGCCGGCTGATCGCTCGGCAATCAGCAGACGTAGTCTATCCACGAGTTCGTTGGGGTCGTCCCAGTACACGTAATCCATTCGCGTACCTCGCCTCGCGATTTTGTATCCGGGTATCCCTGAACCGAGTGATGCTCTCTTCCGAGTCGGTGTGGCACCGACTAACGGCGCTATATACGTTTTATACTTGTTGCTGTTTTGTTTGTGGATGACTTCATCCGGACTGTAGTGTTTCCTGTATGCATTCGTCGATTGGAGGATTTTCGCGTAATTATTCTTATCTTCGGCGCTTATAAGATCCGCATCGGGTTGCTTTCGGAAGAGCAATTCGAACAAGCCGACACTCGGATGATACTTCTCATCACCCACAATCACGTATTCCTTCCCAAAACTTATCGGTGAATCTCCAATCATCAATGTACCGTCTGCCAGCTTTCGAACTCCGTAAGTCATGTCGATATACTTTTTTCGATTCATATTGAGTAGGTGAATATATTTATCGACAGTTGTATTTCCTTTGGGTATTCCCATTGATTCGTTAGCTTCCTCGTCGTCATCGTCGTCATCGTCGTCGTCGTATGCAGTCTTGAAAGATAAAGTTTCCCAGTCTTGATTCTCCTCCTCCTTCTTCGGCATCAAGCTTTCGATTTCATCCTTAATTTCACGTCTGTTTGTGTCGGTCGCGGTAACGAGTCGTTCCAGCGGATTAACAATTGGTTTGAACGTGTCGTCCAGAGCTTTTTCCAGTGTTCGCTTGCCCTCTTTGAGAAGTTTGTATTTCCGTCTAACTGCATCCCGCGCTTTGTCGATCTGACAAAGCGTTTTTTTCTTTCGGCGGAACTCTGCCGCAATATCGTCGCCTCGACCTTCCATGATACACTGACAGTTTCACTTTGCGCGCGATATATTTATAGCAAAGCAGTCAAAACCCTTTCTGTATCGACCGCAATCGAGGCCCCTACGATCTTTGTCGATTACGAGGAATCCATGATCATCGTCGTTCCAGCATGTCGAGCACAAATCTTTGAACTGCGAGTACGACATGTCCGTATTCACATGGTCGTCATAGACGTGTTTGAGATTTACATCGTCTTGTCGAAAAATCACCAGCAAATTAACGTTATCGCGCACCAGATGTTTAGGAATCTGTGCGTAGGATTGACAGAGATAGAAACAATCAATGTTTTTGTGTCTGCCCATACAGTAGAAGGCTCTGACATTGTCTTGTTTCTCGCAGGCGATATCATCGAAAATCATGATAGAATTGGGATGAGCGTCGGCGGGTGAAACGACTTGATCATGTTCACCGAAGGCAAAGTATTCGATACCCTCTAGGGGTGTGAGGAGTTTTTCGAGAAACTTGTACTTTGATTGATTCAGGGACTTGGAATAGACGTAGACATTTTCGAATCTCAGTCCATTGGGATGCGTGATGAGAGCGAGCAGTGCGTTAGTCTTGCCGCAATTCGATGGACCGCAAAAAACTGCGCGAATACTGTCAGGCAGCAATTCACCATGGCGTGTGCGAACACTTTTTTGCTCGGTAAGAGCATCAAAGTTCGCCACCGGAAGCTTGTGCGATTGCTCTCTGAACTCCATGACGACTGAGCCGCCAGGGTATAAATAGCGCGCTTATATACCGTTGGATTCATTCATCGACTGGCCGCGCTAGCGGGATGATCGTACACAAGGGCCAAGGTCTCCTTAACAAGATTATCAACAATCTGCCTATCGAACTTCATCTACCGGGCTACCAATACTGCGGACCGGGCACGAGAGTAGCGAAACGTGTCGCTCGCGGTGATCCCGGTATTAATCCTCTGGACGCAGCCTGCAAGGAGCACGATATTGCCTATTCGAAGAATCGTGACAACGTTGAAGCGCGTAACGCAGCTGACAAAGTTTTGGCGGATAACGCTTGGCGACGCGTCTGGGCAAAGGACGCTGGTGTGGATGAGAAGGTTGCCGCTTACGCTATAACAAACGCGATGAAGCTAAAATCCAAGCTCGGTATGGGGCTGAAGAGAAAGACGAAGCCCACGATCATGCTCTCCAAGATCGTGAAAGCTGCCTCGAAATCGACTGGGAAAAACTCTAGAGAAGTTATTCGATCGGCATTGAAAAAGGCTCGCGATGCCGTGAAGAAAGCGGGTGGAAGAAAACACGTTCGTGTACCGCGCATACTACCAGTCCCCGAAAAAGTTGGTGGATTTTTGCCTTTTCTCATACCCCTGTTTGCCGGCTTGAGTGCAACGGGGGCGCTGGCAGGTGGCGCTGCGGGAGTGGCAAAAGCTGTGAACGACGCAAGCGCCGCGAAGCAACAGTTGGCAGAGAGTCAGCGACACAATAAGACGATGGAAGCTATCGCTCTCGGCAAAGGTCTCTACCTCAAACCACACAAGAACGGGTTCGGTCTGCATTTGGATGCGCGAAAAAAAAAAAGTTTGACGTCCGTCTGCCCAAACGCGCTCTAACGGACGCTGATCTTCTCAAGTACGCACGTGCTGCAGGGATTCCCCATTTCCGCGGAGTATTTATGCGAAACGCCTTACCGACTGGTGGACCTCATTATCGCGAGTCAGCTATAATTAACCTAGATGACGAAGATGGACCTGGAACACACTGGGTGGCATATCGAAAGAATGGCAGTAATGTCGTTTACTTTGACAGTTTCGGAGATCTTCAACCACCTCGAGAGCTGATGGAGTATCTTGGAGTTGATGAGGTTCGGTACAATCACGCGCGATATCAGGATTACAACACGTACGAGTGTGGCCATCTTTGTCTGAAATTCCTATATAAGAGTTTGTAGTGCGTGCATTGAATCAGTCGAGCAGTGTTCATCGTCATGGAAGATTCATTGACTCTCAGCTTATCTGGAACGTCATCTACACTAGAAGCCCAATATTTTCCACCAATTGAACTCTCGGCCGATAAACACTACGTTCTTGGACTAGTGGAATTACTAACATTCAACTCTATACCCAATATCGATATTGGTAAAAACAAGTTTTACGTGGGGAACGAGGTGATCGTGTTGCCGACCGGAAGTTACGAGATCGAAGATATCGAACAATATTTGCAGGAAGCTCTTGCGCCAAAAGGCGTATCCATCAATCTCAAGCCCAACAACAATACGCTGCGCAGCGTCATAAAGAGCAATCAAAACGTCGATTTTCGACCGCAAGACTCAATCGCTCGTCTGTTAGGTTTCACTCAACGCGAGCTATCACGAAATAAGACTCACAGCTCGGAATTACCTGTTGCTATCCTCAAGGTCAACGCATTGCGAGTAGAGTGCAACATCACTTCAGGAGCGTACATCAACGAACGTAAGGTGCACACGATTCACGAATTTTTTCCAGCAGTGCCGCCAGGATATAAGATCATCGAAGTTCCATCGCAAGTCATTTACCTTCCGATCGCCGTCAAGGTCATTGATCACGTACAATTACGCATAGTTGATCAAGACGAAGAACCGGTGAATTTTCGGGGCGAAATTATTACCATCAGAGTGCACATCAAGGAAGTCAAGTAGCTATCATGGGTATCGTCTACAACAAAGTTGGCCGGGGCTATAAAAGAGAGTCAACATGGCGCCCACCAATCAGTCGTCAACGAACACTGAAGACACTAACACGTCGCAACATTCAATTTCTAAGAAGCCTGGGACTCCGAGTCGCTGGTGGAAGAAGAAAGTAACCTGTCTGATATTTTGTTTTTGCTGGAATGGAAGAGGTTCTGCACGTTCAGTCGAACGTGGTATTCGACGAATCCGTAACGCATTACGAGATTCATGCGCATCAGCCCTACACTTCATCAACCTTCAACAATAGCGATGAGATTCGAATATCCATTCAACATCAAGATCTGTGCCTCTTGCCCGCACGAAGTTCGCTGCACGTTTGTGGAAGATTGACCAAAGCGGATGGGACTGTCGCCGCTTCGACGAAGCTGGTGAACAATGCCATCGCCCATCTATTCGAGGAAATTCGTTACGAGATCAATGCCATAGAGATCGACCGAAATAAGAATGTTGGTTTGACGTGTCTCATGAAGGGTTACGCATCGTTGAGCCCTGGTCAGACTGCACTAGTTGAAAATGCCGGCTGGCTCGATGTCGAAGAGACTAAACAACTGACGGATGACAGTGGGTACTTCGATGTATGCATGCCTCTCTCTATGATTCTCGGCTTCGCCGAAGACTATCAGAAAATCATCGTCAACACAAAGCACGAGCTCATTCTCGCGAGATCGAGGAGCGACACGAATGCAGTTGTGCAAACGGCGCTCGAAAATCGAACTTTTGAGGAATTCAAGATTGGGCTTACGAGAATTGAGTGGCTGATGCCGTACGTGACGTTGTCGGACAAACGTAAGATACGTCTGCTCAGCCATATTGAAAAGGACGTCACCATGAGCTTTCGCACCTGGGAATTGTGCGAGTATCCCATGCTCCCAAACACGACGAAACACGTTTGGACGGTGAAAACGTCCAATCAGTTGGAGAAACCACGCTTCGTCATTGTGGGCTTCCAGACGAATCGAAGAGTAGTCAAAACGGCGAACGCTAGCCGCTTTGATCATTGCAAAATCACCAACGTGAAACTCTTCCTCAACTCCCAGTGTTATCCGTACAGTAACCTCAATCTCGACATGAGTCGCAATCAGTACGCTGTGTTGTACGACATGTACGCCACCTTTCAGAATGTATACTACGGCAAGGAGTCGGAACCCATGCTGACGAAGAAAGACTTCCTCATGCATGCTCCGCTAATCGTGATCGATTGCTCGAAACAGAACGAGTCGCTCAAACAGGCTCCAGTCGATGTTCGTCTCGAATTGGAGGCTGAAACAAATTTCCCCGTGGGAACTACGGCCTACTGTTTGATCTTGCACGATCGAATTGCCGAATATAATCCCATAAGTGGGGATGTGAAAAGACGCCTATAAAAGGCGCGTACGGAGCGGACTCGCAATCAATTGCCATGGAGTACGTGGTGGATACACAAGGGTTCCAGCAGCCCATGAACGACTTTGTCATTAAAGAGCTCGCAGTGATCCCGCTCAACTGTGACCTCCCACCTATGGTCTTCCTGTTCAAACCTCCGACACAGTGGAATGATCTTCCGGCTAAGTACAAGAGCGTGAATCTTTGGTTGGAACGCAATTATCACCATCTCTCCTGGTACTCGGGAGAGTTGCCATACGCCGAAGTAGAAAACGTCCTTCGAACCGTGTTCAACAACGCAAGTACCATCTACGTGAAGGGGGAGCAGAAGAAAAAATGGCTCGAACAGTTTGGATACAATGTACGCGATGTCCCGGATTGTCCGTCGCTGAAGAAGCTACACCCCGAGATAGTGAAGACATCATGCCCCCACCACAACGATTTGGCAGTTAAAACTCGATGCGCACTTCGAAACGTACAGCTGTTGAAGAAATTTCTTCGAAACAACGTTCCATCTCTGGGACGATCGCTCAAGCTATTCCATCGCATCGGACTACTATCGTTCATGGAACCTAGAGATATTGCGCAGCTGCCCAAAGAATTCATCATTACCTTCGTTGCAAAAAGCGTCGAGCTTGCGTGGGATAAATTGCCTGATTTCCTCAAACGAGACCCTGAAGTCGCCGAGTGTTTGCGATGTCGAGAACACTTTCCCATGGAAAACGAATTATCTGCACCAATGAAGAGAGAGTGCATTCAATGTATCAATAATAACAATAATCATTAGTCTGTAAAGCGAATTTGCTAAAATAAAACAAGATTTTTCGTATTAAATTGAGTTCATATATTCTAATAAATAAGCTCCGTAGATTAGTTCCAATATCCTGATCTCAAACTATAAATATCGCAAGTCGATAAGTAAGGTTAGGTAAGGTCGATTTTCCCGCCAAAAAATTCAAATCTCCTGCTATGTCAACATTACGAGTCGGTAATTTCGATAGCATAATTCAAATTTCGCGGCAAACCGGATGCTGATGTCGAAATATCATGATCGATGCTATCCCGATCGTTGCTATCCCGATCGTTGCTATCTTGATCGTTGCTATCCCGATCGTTGCTATCCCGATCGTTGGCCGGCCGGTAAAACTGGCTATTTTCCGCAAAAAGGGTCAAATAACCGTTGGTATCCTGATCATTGCTATCCCGATCGTTGGTCGGCCGGTAAAATTGGCTATTTTCCATAAAAAGGGTCAAATAGTCATTGGTCGGTAAATTTAACATCTTTTTTCCTTCTCCCTCTTCCTCTTGTCGGTAAGTCGGTAAGTCGGCAATGTCGGTAATGTCGGTAAGTAGAAATCTTTTAGCCCGGACTCAAACCCTTTTTACCGACTGTTGGTAAGGTAGGAATCTGCTTATCGACATGGGGGGGGGCCGGCCTAGCTTATCTACTGACAACCGCCTGTGCTTTAACTGCCTTGGCAGGCACAGCATGAAGGTTTGTCGCTCAATCCACTCGTGCAAGGAGTGCAAGTCGAGGCATCACTCGATGTTGCACGAACCATCGAACACCAGGCCAGTACAGCCTTCGACCAGCTCATCAAGTGTGCCTGCGACGACGGAGTCACGGGACGGCTCGGCCAGCTCGCAATAGGGACACGACGCAATCGGCCAATCGACTGCTCATCACTCATCGACGCGCTCAACACTGCTTGCAACCGCCATCGCTCAGCTCATCACCACAGTCGTCGCTCAACAAGTACGTTTGCTCATCGACCCAGGATCTGAGCTCACGTTCGTCTCAGAACATCTGGTTCGCCAGCTCAACCTCGAGCGGCGTAGCTCATCAGTGGAGATTTTCGGCATTGGAGGGACACGTGCAACTCGAACCAGGGGCAGAGTTCAGCTCTGTCTGCGCTCAGTTCACTCCCGCCGTTCAGTCGAGGTGCACGCGCACATCTTGAGAACGGTGACCAACGTGTTGCCTTCGTTCGAAGCAGAGGATCATCACTGGCCACATCTCAACCGATTGACTCTTGCCGACCCGGAATTTCTCACCCCGAGGCCTATCGACATTATCATTGGGGCGGATCACTACGGCCAGGTAATTAAACCCAATATCATCAAGGGCGGCTTGTCGATGCCGATCGCTCAGCTCTCGCTGTTCGGTTGGTTGGTGCTCGGACCGGTACACTCAACGAAGGATATCGCTCATCAATCGCTCACTGTATCATCTCATCAAGAGGACGCTCAGCTCCAGAACCTCCTCACGAGATTCTGGGAACAGGAAGAAGTCTTCGTCAAAGCCGAACATCTGGTTACTCCAGAGGAAGAGGAGTGCGAACAACATTTTCGGCGAACGCATTCACGCGACAGCTCAGGGCGCTATGTTGTTCGGCTTCCGCTCAAGGAACCTGCCTCGCGTCTCGGTGACTCATACGGCTCAGCTCGTCGATGCTTATCACGAGCTCTTAAACGCCTTTCTCGGGATGATACCTATCGAGACTTGTATCGTGAGTTTTTGGCCGAGTACGAGGGGCTAGGTCACATGCAGAAAGCGCCAGAAACAGCTCAACCAGGATCGACGATTTATTATCTGCCACATCACGGGGTTCTCAGGCCGGAACGGGAAACAACGAAGCTCAGAGTGGTGTTTAACGGCTCGTGCGCTACGAGCTCGGGTCTCTCTCTCAACGACATCATGCACACCGGAGCAAAGTTGCAATTGGACATCCCGGACGTTCTCATGTGGATTCGGCTTCATCGTCACGTTTTCGCGACAGACATCACGAAAATGTTTCGGCAGATACGAGTTCATCAAGACGACTGGGACCTTCAGCGAATTCTCTGGGTTGACGAGCAGTTCAAGCCCATAGAATACCAGCTCACCACCGTCACGTACGGCACAAAGTCAGCTCCGTTTCTCTCCGTTCGCACCTTGCTGCAGCTTGCAGATGACGAAGGCCATCGGTACCCGTTGGCCGCGTCGGCACTCATTCACGGTCGGTACGTCGACGATATATTCGGAGGCGCGGACTCCGAAGATCAGCTCAAGGAGGTTGCACGCCAGCTCAAGCAGTTGTGTCATGCGGGCGGATTCCCGCTGGCTAAGTGGCACTCGCCGTCATCTAGTCTGCTCAGGGAGTTCTCAGCAACGAGTTCCTCGACGGTCATCTCGTTGGACGATTGCGCAACAAAGTTACTCGGGCTGAGGTGGCAAACGCGCGACGATAAGTTCGTGTTCGCCGTGAAGCCTGCTCAACAGGTTGCTCAGCTCACAAAACGTTCGGTGCTCTCAGAAACTGCTCAGATTTTTGATCCGCTCGGTTTTCTCACTCCGGTTACAATTCGTGCAAAAGCTTTGTTACAGGAATTGTGGCTGCTCAAGATTGGCTGGGACGAGCCTTTACCGTCTCGCATCTCAACACGATGGATGTCTCTCAGAGAAGATTTCTCACGGCTGGCCAGCATCTCATTACCAAGATGGCTCAACACTTGGAGTAATTCCGAGGTTGAGGTTCACGGCTTCTCTGATGCATCACAGCTTGCCATGGCGGCGGCTGTTTACATCGTGGTCTACTCATCGTCCACAGACGCTTCGGCGACTTTGGTGTGCTCCAAAACGAAGGTGGCACCTCTCAAACCGCTCACCATACCCAGGTTGGAACTCTCGGCAGCGCTGCTTCTCTCAAAGCTCGTCAAATACGTTCAGGCGACGATACGCAGGGACGTAAGGGCTACTCACCTGTGGACAGACTTAGAGGTTACGCTCATGTGGATCAAATCACCGCCAGCTCGGTGGAAAGACTTTGTGAGGAACAGGGTCTCTCAAATTCAAGATCTCACCCCCACGGCTCATTGGCATCACGTCCCTGGCACAAGCAATCCTGCTGATTGCGCGTCCAGGGGGATAACGACAGCTCAGCTCAAGGATCACGCTCTTTGGTGGAACGGTCCAGCTTGGTTAACGAAATCAGAGGACCGCTGGCCATCACGATCTCATCCATCGGTTCCCGACAGTCTTGCTGATCACGAGGCTCGTCCGGGCATTTCTCTGACAGTGGCAGCTCCAAAACAGGACTATCACTGGGATCTTATTTACAAAGTATCCCGCTCAGATAAACTGTTTCGACTCACAGCCCTCTGTTTCAGGATTACTCTCAAACTGAGAGGACAGCTTGCTGAGGCGGTAGTTTCTCTTTCACCCGAGGATATCGCCAAGGCAAGGCAATTTTGGATCAAGGCAACCCAGGCTCATCGCTACTCATTCGAGCTCAAGACACTCGCTGCAGGCTTGACGTTACCTAGCAGTCACGCGTTCTCACGCTTAACGGCGTTTATCGACGGGCACGGAGTTGTTCGCGTTGGAGGACGGCTCGCTCACTCATCGCTCACTGAGGAAGCAATGCACCCAGCGATCTTGCCTCGGGATGCTCGTCTTTCGCTCATGCTCATCGACGAAGCTCATCGACGTACTCATCATGGAGGAGCTCAGCTCACTCTGGCTCACGTGCGCCAATCCTGTTGGATTGTCGGCGGAAGAGCCCCGGTCAAGGCGCACGTGTTACGGTGCGTCGTGTGCGCTCGGCAGAGGGGGATCTGTGCTCATCAGCTGATGGGCCAACTACCTCTCTCCCGAGTCACACCTTCGCGGCCGTTTTTACACACGGGCGTCGACTACGCAGGACCGCTCACGCTTAAACACGTCAAGGGACGTGGGGCAAAAACACAGAAGGGGTGGATCTGCGTGCTTGTCTGCTTCTCAACGTCCGCCGTCCACCTGGAGGTGGTGACGGACTACTCAACGGATGGTTTCATCGCAGCGTATCGGCGGTTCACCGCGCGACGGGGAATACCGCATACGCTGTATTCGGACTGCGGCACGAATTTCATCGGTGCCGACGCAGCTCTCAGGAGGTTGTTCGAACAAAGTACTCACGAGCATCAAACAATTGCTCGCGTGCTTTTACAGGATAGCTCACACTGGAGGTTCAACCCCCCGGCCGCTCCGCACATGGGCGGGAAGTGGGAGGCTGTTGTTAAGTCAACAAAGCATCACCTTCGAAGAACCATCGGTGAAACTCTGCTCACCTACGAGGAGTTTTCGACTCTGCTCGCGCAGATAGAGGCGATTCTCAACTCACGGCCGCTCGAACCGCTCAGTGATGACCCCCAGGACGTATCAGCGCTTACTCCCGGTCATTTTCTCATTGGCTCAGCGCTCACGACACTTCCAGAACCGTCTTTAGGCCATCTCACCGTCGCCAGGCTGTCGCATTGGCAGCTCATTCAACAACGAGTGCAGGCTTTCTGGTCGCAGTGGTCTGCTCACTACCTCCAGCGACAGCAGTCGGTCTCTAAGTGGCATCATGCATCCAACGAAATCAAGGTCGGCTCTCTCGTTCTGCTCACTGATGAACGGTTTCCACCATGCAAATGGCCGCTCGCTCGGGTGCTTCAACTCCACCCCGGCAAGGATGGATTGGCTCGAGTTGCTACGCTGAAGACAGCTACGACGACGCTCACCCGACCCATTGCGAAGCTCTCACCTCTGCCAACACCGCAACCGGATCATCAGGACTTCTCATCAGCGTCCCGCTGATGGCGGGCGGAAATGTTTGAGAAAGAGCGCGCCGAGACGAGTGAGGTGAACTAGACACCCTCGTCGTCGCGCGGCAGCAGCTCTCGGCATCTCGATAAAGGCCGAAGAAAGCCGAGCGCCCGGCTTCACGATCTATCGCGCTCTCTGTCGATGCGACGACAGGGCAGTGAAAATTAACGGTGTCAACGTTTTGCTAACGGTTTCGTGTTCTCTCATCGGCTTTCGTTCTTTCTCGCGGTCAGCTCGTAATTTTATGCCAAGATTGTTACTCTTTTTTATTTTTGACTTTACATTTCTTTGACTCTCATCGACAACGCTCAATAAATTCGAAATTCTCATCGCCAGCTCACCAAACGAATTTTCTCGTCTCGCCTATATTATTTAACACCTTCTCCTCCGATCCGGGAACCTTGCATGCTCGCCTGCTCAACAGAAGCAGATGACAATTTCGTAGCAGACGATACACAGATGGTCATACGTCGCGGCGCGCGTACTCTGTGGCCGGATGATTTTCAAATAAAAAAAATCGACATCTCGTTTCAATCTTTGTTCCTATTTTACGTAAATATAAATGGATTCTACGCGGTATAGCGCAAATAAAAAGTGTGCAATCATAAAAAAAAGAATTTTCTATCCTTCGACCGGCGAAGATTCATCGCAGCCGAAATCTTTGTCAATTATGTTCACCCGATTTATTCGTTTACAGTTAATAATAAAAACTGCAAATTCTTTTTCTGGCAACGTATTTTCTCCTCTTCAAAACAAGCCAAAATAAGAGTCGAAATCTTTTTTCGCTGCCGAGATATGATTTTTTTTAAGCAAAGACTAATTTTACGAATTTTCGTCAAAAAACGAATCGTTTTTTCAAATTTCTCGAAATTGCCGTCTCTAATCCTTTCCTCTCAAAGAAATCGTATTTACAAACTGACTCTCCGCGTTATTGCGCAGATAAAAAGTGTGCTATGTTTAAAAATTTATTTTTTTACACTTCGACCGTCGGAGATTCATCATATTCGAAATCTTTGTCAATTTTGTTCGCTGGATTTGATCGTTTACACTTGATAAGAAAACTGCTAATGATTATTCTATCGACGTATTTCCAACGTTTTTTTTTTTTTTTTCAAATTTTTTCAAATTTTCGTCTAAATACGAATTTTTTTCATATGCTCACGTCTTGAAAAGTTTTTTTTTGCAAAAAAAAAAGAATTGTACTCTTAAAGAACAATTAGAAACAATTATTTATCAAGAAAGTGAAAAACACTGAATTTGTCGATTTTACGAGTTATTCCGTACCCAGAAACTTATCCTCGTTTGTGATTAAATAAAATTAAAAAAAATACGATATGATATGATGCTAAATTTGATATTTTTAAGCAACGATAAATATCAATAAAATTTCATTGAAAAACGAAAAAAATTATCGAATTTCTCAAACTTCTCGTCTCCAATACTTGTCTGTTCTACAGAGACAATAACGAGCTGATTCCATGTATTCCATTGATTCCATAAAAAAAAACAATTGTACTCTTAAAGAACAATTATAAACAATTATTTATCAAGAAAGTGAAAAACATTGAATTTGTCGATTTTACGAGTTATTCCGTACCGAGAAACTTATCCTCGTTTGTGATTAAATAAAATTTTTAAAAATACGATATGATATTGTGACGATAGTGCAGCCTACGCCTTATTTTCCTTTCCCACGGACTCCTTAGATCCCCTTCCTGCCTACGTGACTTTCCACGACAGCTGCACCCTCGCTATCGCCAGGGCGTCGCGCAGTCGGAATGCGCACCCCCTACATTCCTGATAAGGCCCAAAGACTTTATCTTCCAACTCCCATAGTCCAGCCATGAAGCACCTATCTTTATGACCTGACCTTCCTAGAATCCGAGACATCTGCTGTTCCCAGCATCGCCCAAGACGTGCCCTTCTTCCGACTCCTAAATTCCCTCCCCACCATATCACTGTTTTCCCATAGAGTAGTGCTATAAGAACCACCCTCTTCCTAGGCTAGTTAGTTAGTAGTTCTCCGATGATCTAAGCAGTAACGTCACGCTGTACATTGTATCATCAAGAATAAACGTCTTGTGCTATTCGAATAAGTGTCTACCGCGTTTTTCCTTTCAACAATCGCGTTCCGTAGCCGAGTCGGCAGCTTCCTCAACTAATTTTCAACGAATAAATAAACCACGACGTCACATTGGTGCTAAGTGTGGGGTCTGCCAACTCTAAGTGCCAGGAACATTGAAACGATTAACAACACTAAGAAGTAGCACGAGACACAAATTCAACGCTGGACCATCAAAGAAAATCGGTGAGTAATAACTCATTTACTCAATACCGCGAGCAAACACTCCCAATCGCGACCGATTCCGAAAGTGACTCCACAACTACTAACTCGTGCTCTATGACAAACGTCAGCGGAGTAATTGACAACAAAATGAGCCAAGAAGACGAACGATCGCGACGCGACAGCGAAATATCCGAATTAGATACGGAAGAAATCACACCAAAAGAGGCAATAGAACTTATTAAAGAATTCGATGGAAAAAATATTGGTGTCGAGATGTTCATCAGTTCAATCGAAGACGTGAGACAACAAGTCACCCGCGAAGATTATCTCCGCCGCTTAATTATCGCGAAAAGAATTATCGGGGACGCGGCGCGTGAACTACAGGAATACGACGTCGGAACGTACGATAAGCTATATGAATGCCTTCGGATCCTATTCGGTAACTTGCAACCGGTCAGCGTATTTCGCGATAAACGCTCTCGCATGTTTCAAGGAAAGCTCGAAACCGTCTCGAAATTCACCAACAGATTTCTGGAAGTTCAAAACCAGGTGTTAACGGTACTCGCGAACTCTACCACGGACGAAAATAAGCGTAAATTCATCCTTGAATACGAAAGAGAACAGGGTCTCGAGCAGTATTTGTTAGGACTTCGCAAGGAAATTTCCACCGAAGTACGCGCGCAACGCCCAAATAATATTCGATCGGCAATAGCCAAGGCTCAAGCGTCAGAGGCTTACGACTTCACAAGGGAAATGATGACTAGGAGCCTCAACCTTTCCGAAAGAAATCCGACCACGGCTCCTCGACGCAGCACACCACCAGTATCGCGACCAGCTGTGACTACACCTACAACACCACGACCACAGATACAATGCCGCTACTGCAGCCGCATGGGCCATATGGAAAGGGATTGCCGCGCAAAGAAGCGCGATACGGAAAACCACGGCAGTACCTCTACCCAACAATCGGGATTTCAGAGGGACAGGCCACTGCCTCGACCACCTCCGAGAGTAAACCACGTGCCGGCAGAACCGATCACCGAGGAAAAGCCAGGAATGAACTCCCAAGAATTAACGCAATCGGACCAGACAAACGAGTGGTCAAATTATCGATGCGAGGAACCAGAGGACCAGGGAGATTTTTACTAGACACCGGGTCAGCCATTAGTTTATTGAAACGCAATATGCTAACGGAACGATCTTTGGTCAACAAGAACATCCGCACGAAGTTTACGATGAGCAATGAGGAACACGAATCATTGTTCATCACGCAACAAGAGTTTGAGGGCAGAAAACAAATTTTTCACGTGATACCTGATGATTTCCCTCTCCTAGAAGACGGGCTCATCGGTATCCCATTTATGGAGCAATACCAAACCTTCATTGGTATTGGACCACAGGAATTTTTGGAACTGAACGGCCAGCGATACGACTTCGAGGTAGATGAAACAATCACGATCCCACCTCGATCAGTCTACTGGATCCGGACAACGACAAATATTCGAAATGGACCAGCCGTTACGGCTGAAGAAAATCCAGATGCGGTTGTACCTTGTGTCTTCGAAGCCAAGGACTACCAAGCCCGAGTGCCTGTCATAAACGACTCGGAAGAACCTAAACAGGTTACAATAAAATTGCTGCGCGGGATACCACTCGAGGATATTACCCCTTCACCGTCGGAGGAGCGCCCAGACGCACCGCCGGGCGTAGCAGCCATACATCACATCGCTAGCCAGAACACGGCCGATCGTGTGCGCAAGCTGCAGGAAAATGTGCGGCTTGAGCACGTGCCACCAGAGCAAGCAGAAAAGGTATGGGACATCATCTCATCCTTTCCCGACGTTTTCGCCTTACCTGGCGACCCTCTCCCGGGCACAAAAGCGGTCAAACATCGCATCATAACCAGCGACGACCTGCCGATCAACGTGAAGCAGTACAGGTACCCCCCGGCACACAAAGAAGAAATCGACCGCCAGGTGCACGACATGCTGAAACAAGAGCTCATCGAGCCGAGCGAATCTCCATATAACGCTCCACTGTGGGTCGTGCCAAAGAAATCGGATGCATCAGGAAAAAAGAAATGGAGAATCGTCATCGATTTTCGTAAGCTGAACGAGAAGACAGCTCACGATGCCTATCCTCTCCCATGCATCGACGAAATATTAGACCAATTGGGACGAGCTAAATATTTCTCTGCCTTCGACCTTGCTTCCGGATTTCATCAAATCGCTATGGACGAACGAGACAAACAGAAAACGGCATTCTCTACACCAACAGGCCACTACCACTACAACAGAATGCCCTTCGGACTGAAGAACGCACCGGCTACATTCCAGCGAATGATGAACAACGCCCTGCGAGGTCTCATTGGCAATGCATGCTTCGTTTACCTCGACGACATTATTATTTACGGTAACACCCTCGAGGAACATAACAAAAAAATGATCGATGTCTTCAAAAAATTACGGGAAGCGGACCTGAAACTTCAACCGGATAAATGCGAGTTTCTGCGTCCTGAATTAGAATTCTTGGGGCACGTGATATCAGAAAACGGTGTTCAACCGAACCCAGCAAAAATTAAAGCAGTGCAAGAATTTCCACGGCCAAGCGACCCCAAGGCAATCAAACGCTTCCTAGGACTCGCAGGATATTACCGGAAATTCATCAAAGATTTCAGCAAAGTGGCGAAGCCACTAACAGAACTTTTGAAAACAGCAGCTACCTGGGATTGGACAGAGAAGCAAGAGCAAGCGTTTAATTTATTACGCACAGCCCTTACGACTGCTCCCGTGCTACAGTATCCTGATTTCTCCAAGCCCTTCGTCCTGACTACCGACGCCAGCAACTTTGCACTTGGTGCTGTATTGTCGCAAGGGGCTATTGGAAAGGACCGACCTGTGGCCTACGCATCGAGAACCCTCAATAAGGCAGAACAGCGCTATTCTACCACCGAGAAGGAGATGCTCGCTATTACCTGGGCAACAAAACATTTCCGCCAATACCTGTACGGAAAACATTTTCAGATCGTCACTGACCACAAACCTCTCATTTGGATACTGAAAGCCACTGATCCTCCTACAAACAGTCGTCTGATGAGACTGAGAATGAAGCTCGAAGAATATGAGTACGAACCCATCTATAAAAAAGGTTCATTAAACACTAATGCTGACGCGCTCTCTCGAGTTTACGCGGTAGCGACTCGACAACAACAGAAGGTGTTGCAACAAAAACCAAAAGTTGAGAACGACGCAAAGGATGCAAACAGCGACAACTGTGAAATGACGAAAACACTACAGGAAGAAACTCCTCAGGAAGAACCACCACTCTACATGACATTCGAGTTGTGTGAGAACATTCCAATTGTTACGGAAATAAGCGAAGACATACCACCAAAAGGTACGCCGGCGCTGAAAATCACCGATTCACCAAGCGACGCCGCAGACTGCTTGTACATTAATTTTGACGAAGACGAAATTGATTGGTATAACCGGATCGGCACCGCTCTCATGAAAATACACAAGCCAACGAAAATTTACTTAGGCTGCGAGTACTTGTGTGCTCACCCTGGCGCAAAGATCCGGATAAAACAAATTATCAATTTCATCTGGGCATCGAAAAACGAACGACCTCCGCTCTACCTGTACGACAGCGAGATTTACGAGCCGGACACTGAAGAAGAACGACAACGCATTATAAAAGAACACCATGGGACCAAAGCTACAGGGCACTTTGGGATAACGAAGACTCTCGACCGCATTAAGGCCGTTGCTACCTGGCCGAACATGCAGAGAGACATCGAAGACTTTATTCAAAAATGCGACACTTGTCAGAAAATTAAATTAGTCCGCATACGCCCACGAGCGGAGGCAGTAATTACTGACACGCCGGAACGACCAAACGATAAAATCGCTTTGGACCTCGTGGGACCCATTCCTGAGTCGAGTGAGGGATACAAGTACATACTGTCTGTTCAGGATCAACTCACGAAGTACATCACGCTCATCCCTCTCAAAACACAAGACGCAAGAGCAACAGTTGACGCACTCGTACAAGATTTCATCTACATCCATGGGGCACCGAAGAAAATCCTTACTGATGGTGGACGTAACTTTATAAGTCAGACGTTTAAACACATGGAGAAACTTTTCAAGATCTCGCACATGACAACGACGACTTTCCACCCGCAGAGCAATGGAAGCCTTGAAAGAGCTCACGGGCCAATCAAGGAACAAATAAAATCTCTAATACACGATCACCGTGAGGACTGGGACAAGAAACTAAAATTTGTTTCTATGGCATACAACACCGCCAAACAAGAGGGGATCGGACTTACTCCTTTCGAAATGCAATTCGGACGAAAACCCAACGTCCCAAACAGTATCCCGATCCACCGAACGAACACAACCATCGACGAATACTTTGAAGGACTCCGAGCAGATCACGATCGAATCCTGAAGAAAGGACGCGATCATCTCATTGCGGCAAAGGAACGATACAAGTCAACACAGGACTCAAAAATTTGTCGACCTGCACCAATTTTTAACGTGGGTGACGAAGTCCTCGTCGCACAAGAAAGAGATAAATCCCCACTGGCGCCAAAGTGGGAGGGACCTGCCGTTATACTCGATCGACCATCCGAAGTCAATTACGAAATCTTACTCCGAAATAGGAAAAAATTGATTCATGTAAACAAGCTAAAGCCTTATTACAAGAATTAACCGCTTATTTGTTTAGGTCATGCCGCTATTTCTACTTCTCGTGCTAGCAGCGTCTACAGCTTTCGAAACTCCCGAACCTTTTCAAGTGGAACCGATCTCTGGAGCTATATACCTAGAACACCTGGGAGATGTTGTGATGTTTCACAAGACTTGGACCGTTGTGAACTACGTGGACCTGACCGAAATCAACGCTCAACGAGACGAACTCTTCACCATCGCGCGAAAACTATCCATTATTTGTAATGTTACACGTAGCGAAAAAAAATGTCTAGAGTCAGTAACAATAGAAACCGTACGACAGAGATTATACAGAATAGAAGATCGTAGAGTTCGATTAATGGGGATAATCAATTACACTCCCCGCATTAAAAGAGGCGTATTTAATTTCATCGGGGACATAAGTAAAATCCTTTTCGGTACTCTAGGGAATTCGGATGCAGAATACTATAACGCCGAAATAGACAGGGTCGACCAAGATAATGCGAAATTGAGCTCACTTGTCCGTAATCAGACTACGATCGTAAAAGCAATGATTTCTACTTTCGCAGACGCAATAGTAAATCTGAGAAACGAAACTGACCACCTGCATGCAGCCTTGTATAACGTAGCATATCAAACAGCAAACAATACTCGAGACATTATTATTAGTTCGCAAGTAGCACTGCTGGAAACTCTCATAGACGAATATAGTGAAAACCTCAATAACGTTCTGAATGCGGTTAACGATGGCAAGCAAGGGATTGTTCACCCGCAAGTTCTGCGACCAGCCGATCTGGTTAAAGCTCTTCTCACGATCCGAGAGAGAACTATTTCCAGTGACACGCCTCCGATACCATTGGAAGAATCCGCTTTTGCTGCGATAGTAGATATTAGTGACATTAGCGTCATGATCAGCGACAATCGTTTTTCTTATATTATCAAAGTTCCCGTAGTAGAAAATGCTGTGTTACACGCTTACAGATTAATCCCGGTAATGCAACAAAAATCACCAGCTAGCACGTTCTTTTATCTGAATCCCCCGGATACCATAATTATTGTAAACAGCGTAAGAACCCTATTCACACCAAGTAGCGAAAACGAACTCTCGCAATGCAGAAAACTAAGTTCGAAGTTCCTTTGCAAACGACAAAACCCCGACTATGCGATAAATAATCCGAATAGTTGCGAAGCGATCCTTTTACAAAGACCGGCAGATATTTCCGATTCAAATTGTCAAGTATTGTTCATGAACTTAGCGAAATCTCTATGGATTCAATTGAAGGTCGGAAACTCTTGGATTGTAACCTCGCCAGAACCCGAAACCCTTCACTTATTGTGCGATGATAACAAGTCACGACAAACGACATTGCATGGCGTTAATAGAATAACAATCTCAGCCAATTGCCTCGGTCAAACCGACCACATTATCATTAGACCTCGAATTGAAGAAAAACTCATACAGACCACCGACGTGATTATAAACAAAACCATTTTAATTCCCCAACTCGATGACGTTCTCAGTAATTATTCAGTTTCCCTCGAAGACTTAAAATTAACGACACTAGGAAGACCGACACATATCGACGTAACCCAACTAAAATCCTTAGGACAAACATTAGATGAGATTTCAGACGAAGCTGAAAAGATTGGACGCCACAGACGGAACAAAACATTGTTTGAAACTGTGCACGATGGCCTAAAATATCTCGGGTATGCGTGTATTTGTGTTGTAGTATTATTGGTATCCTGTAAGATAGGACTATGTACTTGCTTAGGTAAGTTGTTGGGAAGACTTTTATCATGTACCTTTTCACCCTGTATCAACATTTACAATAATTGCTTTCACACCAATAACACCGATAGTGCCAATTACGCTGTACAGTATCCACGAGAAGAACTACTCTCACTAGCGGAGATAAGTCACCCTCGAGTTGCATCTCAATCTGTAAGATGTACCAGTAGGAATAATCTTAGTTATGTTAAAGCTTAGAAAATCCTTACAATATTCGAAGGATTTTCTAAATTAAGGGGGGAGGTGTGACGATAGTGCAGCCTACGCCTTATTTTCCTTTCCCACGGACTCCTTAGATCCCCTTCCTGCCTACGTGACTTTCCACGACAGCTGCACCCTCGCTATCGCCAGGGCGTCGCGCAGTCGGAATGCGCACCCCCTACATTCCTGATAAGGCCCAAAGACTTTATCTTCCAACTCCCATAGTCCAGCCATGAAGCACCTATCTTTATGACCTGACCTTCCTAGAATCCGAGACATCTGCTGTTCCCAGCATCGCCCAAGACGTGCCCTTCTTCCGACTCCTAAATTCCCTCCCCACCATATCACTGTTTTCCCATAGAGTAGTGCTATAAGAACCACCCTCTTCCTAGGCTAGTTAGTTAGTAGTTCTCCGATGATCTAAGCAGTAACGTCACGCTGTACATTGTATCATCAAGAATAAACGTCTTGTGCTATTCGAATAAGTGTCTACCGCGTTTTTCCTTTCAACAATCGCGTTCCGTAGCCGAGTCGGCAGCTTCCTCAACTAATTTTCAACGAATAAATAAACCACGACGTCACAATATGATGCTAAATTTGATATTTTTAAGCGACGATAAATATCAATAAAATTTCATTGAAAAACGAAAAAAATTATCGAATTTCTCAAACTTCTCGTCTCCAATACTTGTCTGTTCTACAGAGACAATAACGAGCTGATTCCATGTATTACGAAGAAGAAAAAAATATATCTCAAATGGTAGAAATGAAATTTGTTATAAGAGGACTGTCAAAGAGCCTTCAAAGTCGAATTTTTCAAGAATTTCATCAATTTTTGAAAAAATATTTCGGAGCTATCCAAAATGACAAATTTTTGATTCGAGTAACGTACTACTTCCTCTTCAATACAAGACAGAAACCAAGACGATATATTTTTTCGTTCTCGAGATAGCATTTTTTTGCAGCATCCATAAATATCGACAAAATTTCATTGAAAATCACAAAGAATAGCAAATTTCTTGAACTTCTCTTCTACAATGAGTTGGTTTCCTACAGATAAAATAACGAACTGATTCCATCATTTATGGGGAAGAAAAAAAAACTGAAGGGGAAGGATTTAAAGGGGATATTTGGCCTGAATGCTAAATGGTAATCGTATTGGTGTCGGTACATGTTTTGTGCGTTTATTTTATATTCATTAAATTTGGTCATAAGTTTTAAGCCAATAAAACGACTTTACTAGACATGATTCAATTCGTTAAATTAATTTGATCAACTTCTACGTGGTGCAATTCGTTATATTTGTCTCGTGTCTCAATATTTGACAATTTATCGTCAAACAAAAAGGAAATATCCGTCGTGAATATTAATAATCAATTGGTACAAAAAAGAAATATTTTTATTCGACGAAGGTTAAACACTATGAATTAATTTACGTAACTGATAAATGTTTTTCCCTCATACGTACTTTCGAAAAGAAACGCAGAGCGCGACGTATAAACATACTTCATCCGTAGCGCATAGCGCGATGTGTAAATACACTCGATACGGAGCGCGTAGCGCGACGTGCACCCCCGTGAGTGCCTTAAAAAATGTTCCTTCGGGACATTTTTAGGGGGGTTTCGGGGGCGGAGCCCACCAACAAGAGCATCTGCGCCCTCAGGGCGCTGAGACACTTGTTATATATTTGGAATGCTACCTATCTTTGTGCAATTTTTAAAATCTTATTTACACAATTATGGAAGTTTCTGTCATTCATATTTTACTTAACAAATTTGATAGCATACGCTAACGATTTTCTTTCTCTTCCAGCGCCAACATGTGTGGTGTGTCTAATGTTGCCGATTATGTATTTATTTGTCCCGTGTGGATATCATTGTTGCTGCGAACGATGCGCCGGCATTCTGATGAGTGCAGGAAATAAGACATGTCCGAAATGCCGTGCTGCCGTTCAGGTGGTAAACCGAGTTTTCAAGGAACCGTAAGATGACTGCGCCGGCAACATCTCGTTGCATATTATGCAATTTCTTTTTTTTTTTGGAACATTATATTTTATTAATAAAAAAAGTTTTATAAGTTTATTGAAAACTGTATATTGAGACGTGTCTCATAGGCGCATGCTATAGGTAAGTTAACAGAGTATAGCGCGATAGCCCGCGTGGGCCCCGATTCCCTCAAAAGCTATAGTACGCGCCGGTAGATCCCGCAAGGCGGCCGCTAGATCTCGCATTTTCTCGCGAACAGATAAGCGACAGCGCGCGCGTAAAACGGCGAGCCCGAGTCCAATTGTCACCGAGTTCCACAGAGAGAACAGGTACTTTTTCCTTCAATACCTCCGGGTCCCCAGAGCCTTCGGTGACGTTGGCTCCAGGTGTACTCAATCTCCCGAACAAGGGTGCACACATCTTTGGTGACGAAGTAGTGGGCATTCCTGTTTCCAGTCATCGCTAGTAGCGCCGCGATAGGTAGGTAACCCGAACGGGAGTGAGCCGGAAGGGAGTCGCGGATCGACCAAGTGGTGACACGGTTGGTTGACGATCTCGTGGAAGCAGAACTCCGTGGGATACTCCGTGGGCACGGCACAGTAGAAACGATGTTAAAATTCACATTATAATAATAGTTTACTCCCTAATTTAAAATGAAGACTCAAATAATGCCACTTGTAAAGATTCATGTCCACGAAGAAAGCTCCGTTGATACAACAGTATCCATTGTAAAATTCATCGTCTCTCGTATCGAGTTTTGACTCGTTACGTATAAAGTATTTCGAAGAAAGGAAATGGTAGAATAAAAGGGGAAAAATTAGTAGAATTAATTTTTACGATTTACCGACATATGGTCGATAAATCGCTTTTCTGACTTTCTTTTCGAGTAAAATCGCGACTCGAAGAGTAATCTCAATAAAATCATTATGGTTCGATGTGTAAAAGGAGAATTTCGCATGACTCGAAACATTTTTCGTTTCTTCAGCTCTTTATAATATAGTATCATAATACTATCTTCACTATACATTGAACGGGTAATAAAACCAACAAAATCATATCACCGAATCGACAACGTCTCACGACTTTTTGCTCGTCCCGAACCTCTAACGCGATCTCTCAAACTGAGTGCGTGGCATCGGCTAGAGAGTGAACGTTACAATATATATCATTATTATGCAATTTTTTTTCCAAAGTTCCCATTCTGTTTAAGATACTTCAATTATTTGGTACCTTAAACCTTCGGTGTTGTGCGGAAGTCTTGCTAACTTATATATTACTTTTATTTTATGAATTGGCTATGCAATCTCAGGTTTAGTTTCTGAACCCATACAGATATCATAGATAATGTGTCTCCGAAATGTACGTTCAATTCTTTACTTGCGCCGTCTGTGAAAACCGTTTTTACACACACGTAAAATAAAATTTGTACACTACTTGTGCGAGAAACTTTTTCACAATTCATGTGATTGCAAAACTCGCCTTCGACTCGTGTTCACACTTGTCACAAAAAAAAACCATCACACTCGTATCGTAATGTACTATTTTGTGATGATGAATCAACTGCTTTCGTGAAAATAAAATTACATTTTTTCGATTGACTTCAGTCGAAGATGTTTTACGCCCAGCAGTGGAAATCCCATCTAATGGTTAAGTCCAATACAGGTCCAATGCTGGCCCGGTCTTAATGCCACCGGGCTGACAGAGTCGGGGTGCCGTGCCAATATCAGGAAAAAGATAAATAATTCGAGCTTTTTCTATCATTTTTCCATGTTGGTTTTAAATCAACTGTACTTTCAATAGGTCAACTTGTTGAGATTACATTTTCAGCTAGCTACTGAATGTGCGTGTTATGAATTCACTATTTTCAAATCTTTGTACTGCAAGAAAAATTTCAGCTAATAAATGAGATCTGCAGTACACTAAATAAGTAATTTCGTTAAGGTCTTACTCAAAATTGATGCGCACTGATAGGTATTGATAAATGTTGGATTATTTATATATATTTTTAAATGTCAGTACACATTTTCTGTTTTCAAAATGTGAAACTATTCTCTGAAAACATCACCATAAACGTTGTGGGTCAAGTAAATTGTAAGATGTACAAAAGCATCGTCGAGAGTTTCTTCATGATTCACATTTTCTTCAAACATTATAACGATTATATACTTGGTTTATTGTAACATGTATAAAGCCGAAAGTAACTTTTCAGGGGTTCTAGTTATCGACGTTTATATTTCGGAATTTTGGTCTTTTGCCGTTTTATTTTTCGGACTTCTGAACTGGCGGCATATTGTGATTCGAAATTTTTATCTGTCGATTTTATACCTTTCGGGTTTTTGAGCTGTCCATCGTTTATCTTTCGCACTTTCGAATGAGATATTTTTTGCCGCGTGACTTTTAAATTGTCGATGTTCTGGTCCTTCATATTTTTATTCCATCGCACTATTTATTTCTGTATTTTAAGCTTTTAATTATCTTTCTTCAGAGTATTTTTAATAGAAAAATTGACTATTTACGAATTACTTTATACTATACTAAGATTTCGGAATTGCAGCCATTCCGATCACTGTCGTTTGGACGAAGTTATGTAGTTCACTTTGTTTTCGGCGCCATCCCGATCTATCTAGTACTCCTTCTGGAATTGAATCTATCATATTTTAATGTTTTCGACAATACACTTTTTGATTTTAAGTATGTTGACAATCGAAATAAATAGAATTTCTTAATTGTGTTAAAAAAAAATCGCAATTAATAGCCTTCGAATATTAATCATTCGGAATTTCAAGCCCGCCTCAACATTTGAACGAAAAAAAATTTAAAAATTGTCAAAAACAACCATACATGAAATTGAAATCGAAAAGTTGGCAAAAACAAACAACAATAGAAATTAAAACATTGCCAAAAACCAACAAAAAATGAATTGAAATTGAAAAATTGGCAAAAACAAACAAAAATTGAATTGAAATTGAAAAATTAGCAAAAACAAACAAAAATTGAATTGAAATTGAAAAATTAGCAAAAACAAACAAAAATTGAATTCAAATTGAAAAATTGGAAAAAACAAACAAAAACTGAATTGAACTTGAAAAATTGTCAAAAACAAACAAAAAATCCATTGAAATTGAAAATTTGAATTGATTCACTGAGTTGAACCAATTATTTCGTCATGGATATTGGCGTATTTGCTCTGCGCATGCATTATGATTCTTACGCACACTGACACAACGTAACTTTCGGCGCACAGCGTAGAGTAACGTAGAGTAGCGTAGAGCTGAAAGCATAGAGCTGAAAGTGTAGAGCGTGTACATTTTTAGGCACTCACTATAACAATAGGCAAAGAGTGCCTATTAAAATGACCATCCGTTGCTCTTCGGAGTCTGTCGAAGGGGTTACTCCGCAGTGCATACTCCAAAAATTTTTATTTTTCACCATTTGCTTCAGTGTATCTCCAACATCATGCGTAGTTACTTTGAAGTGACTGCGATGAATAGAAATATTTTTTTTAGCCTGCGGTGCAATGAAAACAACTTTTTGGCTGAATTTTTCTTTTCGGACGTCCGTATCACACTGTAACTTTAGATGGTGCGAACCAATTTTGTTCTCCTTCGCAGGGTTTTTTTTTAACATTATTTCCAGTATGTACATTACTTTTAAAACCAATCTAAGGCCTTTAAGTATTTTTTCTAAAAAATTATTGGCCACAATTTGCATTTGCCTTCGGTCAAGTGTCCGTACGGTGCCATCATAATGAACTCTACGAACCAATTTTTTTCTCCTTCGCAGCATCATTTTGTTTTATCAAAAGCACTACGCACAGCAAATTTAGCGACAATCCTACATCTCTAACTATTTATTCATCACAATTTTCCATAAAAAAATTACTTTCTCACATCTGATGTCCGTACGGTGCTCCAATTAAGAATCCTGGAAACCAATTCTTTTCTCTTTCGCAATAATATTTCATTGCATCGAAAGCACTATGCACAACAAATTTTGAGTCATTATTACAAATATAATTTTAATTATAAAATAATTCAAAAACAGTGGTTGTAACAAGATTTGCTTTAAAGGTTATGTTATTTAGATTTGCCAAAAATCCATTTTTCATCATGTTAAAAAAAAAACTTTGGTTGTGAAAAATAAAACACGAAATATCATCCACAGATTCACAAATGTTTGCGTTTTTTATTTCGAAAATAATATATTATCACCGAAAATCATTCGCAATATTTTACCATATTTTATTCACATTCGTAATAAAAATGATAAATTTCATGTATTTACTGAAAAAATTGGTAGTAATCTCACAAAAAAGATTCATCGAATATCCAAAATAATTACAATTTTCCAAATAGAACTAAAAAAAATTGCGAGTATATATTTTTTTTCGTTTTATTCTATCTGCCAAACTTTGGAAGCAGATGACAATTTCGTAGCAGACGATACACAGATGCCCATACGTCGCGGCGCGCGTACTCTGTGGCCGGATGATTTTCAAATAAAAAAAATCGACATCTCGTTTCAAGCTTTGTTCCTATTTTTTATTTACGTAATTTACGTAACTGATAAATGTTTTTCCCTCATACGTACTTTCGCAAAGAAACGTAGAGCGCGACGTATAAACTGTGACGGGGGATCTTCGTCAAACTTATTTTCGGGGGGGGATAAGACAAACTTGAATAATCGTAGGCGTTGGGGGGATACTTAACAAAAGAGATAGAAATTTATTATAAACACGAAAGAAATTATACAAAAGAAATCAGAAGGAAAAATAAGAAATAATAAACTAAGAAAAATAACTGAAATCGGATAACTAAGAATAAAATAGTAACTCGAAGATGACAATAAAAGAAACTGAAGAAAATAATAAATCTCAGAACGCAAATAAATCTTAATAATAATCGCAACTAAATCATAGAAATAATAACTCGAAAAATAGTACTCTGCGGTGAAAATGTCGGGGGTAAACGGGGACGGGGGCAAAAATTAATAAACGAAATCGGGGGGGAAAATGCTAAGAAAATGATCAAGGAAATAATACAAAATAATAATAATACTTAGCAAAAATAATAAGGATTCGGATAAACAATAATTCCTGGTCGTACGGGCGAGGGGAGGGTCGGGGAAAAATAATACAGAGCTAACGGTGGTTGCCACGAGGCGATCCGCGAGGCGTACGCGACTCGTGGCAAGAGAAAATGTCGACGGGACTATCGAATATTCTCGGCAAGGGGACGACGGGTCTTCAGAAAAATTACTGGGAAAATCGCGGGGAAATTGCTCATAAAAATAACTCACAAAATATCTCAAAAACTCGGGGGAAACAACTCAAACAATACTCTTGGGCGCCAGTTACCATTTACGGGGTAACGCCGTTATTCGACTCGACATGAGTCAGCAAATATTCAACTTTACACGAGATACGTAATGGCCGGCAAACTCAAGGGAACAGCAGAGGGCTCAGGGGAGGGTCAACCGATCTTTGGGCTCGCAATTTAATGCCTTCGGCTCACACACGAATTTCGGGGACGTCAGGGCGATATAACGGGGGGGAAAACACGATGGAGGAATATACAAAATTGCACACGAATGACTTACTTACTTAATAACTTCGCACGCAAAAATAACGTCGCACGCAAAAAATAATGTCGCACGCAAAAATAACGTCGCACGCAAGAAATAATGTCGCACGCAAAAAATAACGTCGCACGCCACCCACCACGTGCACGAGTCGTTCGCCGGTAAATGGCGAGACTTGGGAAAATTATATTCGATGAAAAATACTACAGTGACTACCGGTCACTTCACTGACTGAATTACGGGGAAAATATCGGGGGAAGACGGGGAAAAATTATCACGCGGGAGGGAAACTATTACTCGCACATATCACACTCTTTACAATATAATTTCACGCTGGGCGATTCCCTTACAAAAATGGCGGGGAACGGGGGAATCGTCCACACACGTCTATTCTACCTGACGGCTCGAACGAGGCTGAGGTAACGCTCGTCCTTCTTCTCGGAAATCTCCTTCGTTGACAGCGCGACGGAAGGCGGTGGAGAGAGAGAGAAGACGGTACTCGGCGTCGGTCGATAATTCGCTCGATCGACGGGCGAGGTGTCAGATGGCGGCAGCGATATTGATTTATCGTCGCTCGGGCTATTGAGCGACGATCGAGAGCGGCGGGCGGCGTAGTCGGTGAGAGAGACGACGGGACGGCAACGGTGGACTTTGGCCAGCGACGAGTCCTGTTGTTGTCGAGCGAATATCTTCCTTCGCTGTTTCCCGCTCTCTCTCTAGCTCGTGCGTTGTCTCGGCTTTCGGTCTCTCTCGGTGTCTTGGGTCTCTTGCTGAGCGTTACCTGGCCTATGCGCGGGGTACTCGGAGGGGGGGGGGGGGGGGGGTCTACTATTTCGCGCGGTTATATTAAAGGGGCTCCGTGGTGAGCGGAGCCTCGACTCGAGTATGAAAAATAATAGTACGAATTTACTTCGTTACAAAACATACTTCATCCGTAGCGCATAGCGCGATGTGTAAATACACTCGATACGGAGCGCGTAGCGCGACGTGCACCCCCGTGAGTGCCTTAAAAAATGTCCCTTCGGGACATTTTTCGGGGGGTTTGGGGGGCGGAGCCCACCAACAAGAGCATCTGCGCCCGCAGGGCGCTGAGACGCTTGTTATAGTCTAATTTTATCAAGTATTAACGTGGATTTTGAGGTACACATTTTTTTGGTTTCAACCGCCAATTTTGCATTAAATTTACCTTCAAGTTCTGCACTAAAATTTATTCACACAGATTTTATCATAGAATAAACTTTAAGATTTTGCGTTTGTGATGAGATGTATACTTAAATATTGAGTTCTTGACAATTATTATTAAAATTTTGTTTTGACGAAGCAACCGTACATTGTGTTTTAAATTGTCAGCAAGATATTAAATGTGTAATAAAATTTGAAACTATCTATGTGAGCGTGTGCCCGCAGTATATCCCGACAGAAAAGGAAAAGAAAGTTATAAAAAAGGAAATGAATACAGTCCACGCTCCGTATTCTTAACTCCCCTTAACTTAACTGCTCCCGTATTTTTTCTCGTTACCATGGTAACGAAATCCCTTAACTGTATTTCCTCTCAGCCTCTTTTCCCCACTCCAAGCGGGGGAAACCCCGCGCGCATGCCCCTCGGTACCCCTACTTGCAGCAACTGACCGGGAGTAAGGACAATAGGGAAAAAATAGAAAAGGGATCGGGTCCGGTCCCATCGAGTTAAGAATACAAAGCGTAGACTGTAGAAGAAATACTTCGATTAAAGTACTAGCGTCCGAGTGTACGAGTTTATTATTACGTAAAGAGTAGATTTGGCCTTGAAAAGGGCCGTTGTTTTCTCGTACGGCTCGGGATATCGTATCATTCTTTCACTGTAAATATATTATGGTTTTTTCATTTACATTGTTTTTTTGTTTTCGTTTTATTACGTTTTTTTTACTTTTAATTTAGCCTTCTTTGCATTTTTCTTTTTCAGATTATTACACCGAAATTCCATTTTTGTTCCCCATTTTTCATTGTTTCGTTTTTAAGATTTTATTACGATTTTTTTTTGTTATTGTTTTAATTTTTATTTTATTTAATCAATTTTTTCAGTTTTTTATGGTTTTTTAAATTTTTAACACTTTTTTTTCATTTTCTTACCTCACCCGCATGATCTTCAACTACATGACAAAATACAACTTTTAGTGAAAAAAAAAAAAATTTTGCTTGCAATTTGGGAAAAGCCCCAATTCTGAATAATTACCTTATTTTGTAATCGACATCGACATCATAGCGAATAAATTGTTAATAGTGTGTGACGAAAACACTCGCGTTGTGTGCATTTTTTACTGGTAGTTTTTCTGAGAAGTTAGAGCCCATCGAATTGCACCCCCGTCGCTAGCCGGAACGGAAAGAGACAACGCCAGCCAGAACATCCAATCCTTGGTGTTTGGAATTATAAACAAACACCTGGCGCGTAACAAGATAACAGAGGAAAATCGCAAGGGCGCGAGTTTTATGGGAAATGCAGGCGTCATTATTTTTGGTCGTGATGGTTTTGGCGTTCCCGAATTACGCTGAAACGGCCCGTCACAATGTATAAGAGAATTCGGGTATAACACTTTAAGCATTTCTTCTCTTCCCTATAATAGACAGAATCAATTCGTTATTGTCACTGTCCGAGAGTAAAACATTGGAGACGAGAAATTCGAGAAATTTTATTTTTCTATCGTTTTATTTTGTTTTGAGATAGGTATATTGAAACAATTGAAAAAAATAGAAGGGTGGTTGGAAAAATACGAGGTAAGATTAAAATTTTTTTTTGTTTCGAAAAATTATTAGAGATTTGAAAGAATTAAATTGCAGCTCCCCAATATTTAAAGTTATATACATTAAAAAATGAAAACAAGCGTCTCAGCGCCCTGCGGGCGCCGGGGCTCTTGTTGGTGGGCTCCGCCCCCCAAACCCCCGAAAAATGTCCCGAAGGGACATTTTTTAAGGCATTCACGGGGGTGCACGTCACGCTGCACGCTCCGTATCGAGTGTATTTACACATCGCGCTATGCGCTACGGATGAAATATGTTTATACGTCGCGCTCTGTGTTTCTTTTCGAAAGTACGTATGAGGGAGAAACATTTATCAGTTGCGTAATTCAAAAAACTTAATCATTGAACTGTAGTCAGTTTGTCAAGCTTTGTCAGTCTTTAATTCGTGGATCAAATATTTATATCTATCTTTTCGTAAAGAAAATACAGGAACCGTCAGCACGAGCCTTTATGAGAAGCAAGTTTTGCTCTCACAAGTTATAAACGACAAATCAATACTTATATTAGAGATAATAACTTAAAAACTGCGATCAGTTTACAACATTTGAGAAGACTCTGATCGACTTAACGATTTTCTTCGAATACCTACATACCGTCACTATGTACGCATGAATACTTATGACCTATTAATAATTTTTAAAAACTTTCAACCGGTGTATTACCGTACAATCTTTTCCAATGAAAACGAATTATAATTGCTCTCGAAAATCGTGTATGAAATCTATACACTATGAAAACAGTCCTTTAAAATAAAATCGCATAGTACCACATAAAGAAAACTTCGTGCCCCTGTCAATATTTCTCCGGTACGTAACCGTCAATGGTAAAGAATACCTTATGCAGATTATCGAGTTAAAGCTCACTGATAAGCGCTGTTACACAGCATGAGACCTTCTCGGTAGTCGTCGGGATTTTATAGAAGAACTTCTGAAGGAAGGTCCACACGTTGCACGCCTCCGGCGGGTACTGCAAGTTCATCGTATGGAGAACTTTGAAGCAAGTGTCTACAGCTGCCAGTGTGTTGTCCAACTTGTAGGTGATTTTCTCGAAAAAAACATAAGAGTCCGTAATTTCGAATATCGATTCACCCACAACGATAACACAAGGTTGGATCGATCGATTCATCGACTCAAATCGTTTTTGTTTTTGTGCGAGAAGGACTGTCACGTCTGCAGCATTCTGAAATTTTTAAATTTTTTTAGTCTTACGAAAAAATACTAAATGGCTCGTTACTTAGTTCTTGGTGTTCTATGAAGCGTACTTTAGCATGAAGAACGAAACTTTCTTGCGACTCAACGATCGTTGGTTTCCATGGCTTGCTGTCAGCCTTTCGAATCATTGCTGGAGGCAGTAGTGCAGGCAATAGGTACATAACCAGGGCATCTTTGGAAGCTGTGAAACGAAGCATTACAATGAAAAGAAAAAAAAATGTAACGAGAATTGCTATTGTTCTTATTGCACATATTTTTATCATTTTTATTCCTATCCTGAGCATATGTTATTATTTTTTTATAATTTTCTTCGGTAATCAGTACGAAATTACTGACAGACTTGAAGTAGTTTATACTATATACCGTCGGATGTTGTTTCAGGCAAGTTCTTAAGTATCTTGTATGTTCCATGTTTGTCTTTTCGGGCACGGTTTACCATAATATTGAGAAGTCTATCTCTAATCACCGGCCAATCGTTGAGAAGTCCGAGATTATTATTAGGATACAGCACATTGAAATCAATGGAGACCTAGCGAAAAAGGTTATGAAACAGATACCCTATCAGGAGTAACAGTTAAACTGTAATAATTCGTCATATGTTCGCGAGTTTCCTTTACCAATGTGTATCCTAATGGCAGTTTAAAGAGTGGCCAGTCTTTAAGAATGTCTGTTATCGAAAGATTGGTCGCGGTAATCAACAAGCGAATACGGTTGGGTGCTGTAAGCTTCCACAGCTCCAATACCTTGGTCCACGGATGCGAATAACTGCGAAGCCAAACTTGGTACTCCGTTAACTCTTGCTCAGGTAATACTGCAATTTCGATGGTAATAAATTTTAGCTGTCGGCCACTCATTTGAACTAATTTTTGTTAACCACGGATTATTTCAAGGCTCTCACGATTGTCGATTTGACGGTTACTCGGATTTTGGTCTCGCGATGAAGAGGGTGTAGTGAATTCCAACTTTTTTAGACCGTTAAGTTTTTCCGCTGTTCGTCGATTTCTCTGTTTGTATGGAAGTTTACCCTTCGAAATTTTCTGATTTTTGCCCTCCGTATATGGAGCAATGTAGTAAGTTTCCTATATACATTAGACGACTTTATAGAACGAAACAAAAACTACAGACTTAAAAAAAACTCCATAAATATGTCATTTTCATACCGCACACTCTTTCGGAAATAGTTCAACGATCAATTTTGATACGACTTCAAAATGCGCGTTACTCACGCCAGCCCCGTAGTCAACAAGAAGTTTACGGTCGAGAAGTATCGTTAATGTATCACGCCGAGTTTTATCAAGCTTTCCTTCTTGTTCATAGAAGCGCAAGACGTCTTTACCGTTCTGAGATGAGGATAAAAACGTATGCAAGTCCTAATGAAAAATAGCGATAAAAAATAAAACAATTTTGTAATGATTTTAAAAAACATTGACGTTTAGACGGATAAAATATTTTTATGAGGGTATCGAGATATGTAATATATTACAAATGATTAAGGTCCGAAACATCACGTTTGCTAACAAGAGCCGTTTTGAACCAACGTGATGGCTTGTGGAATAGTTGAGTAAAAGAAACGCTACATGGTATCCTTCATGTGCGCGACTTCTATAATAGTTACTGGGGCTAACGAAAACTGGTGTCTGAAGTACGAAAATAAAGAAAACAATAATGTAACAATTAAATAGTTATCTAGACGTAAATTATTTCAATCGAGTATTCAAATAAAAGTTGACGTAATAAACATTTCTTTCCGGTAATTGATTGTCGATTTAAAAACTGCGATTGCAATGGATTGTCAAAGTGACCACATTTGATTTTCCTTTTTTTTTTAACTTTATGAAAGTATGAACAATATATGCACCTGTTTCGATTTTAGCAAATTAGTGTCTGATTTTCGAAGACATTTTTGCTTCGCCGTTTTAGTCGGCGCAACAGCATCGGGGTCTGATGTTTGCTGCGAGATTAGAGATGTATTTCCTATTAAATTTTGTCCGTGTTTACGTTTTTTTGACTTCGGTGATTCAATGAGACACTGAATTTCTATTTGGTATTAATATAAATCGCGAATGACTGTATGACTTTGTTTGTTCGATGACAAAATAAGTACATGTACCAACCTTGACTTTCCTCTTTCGAATGGCCTCCGTAAAACGATCTTGGTCACCGATCAGAGGAATTAATTTTTCAATCTTGGACTCCGTTAAGTGCTCCAACTGATTGAACTCGATGCGATGTTCTGAAATACATATTTAGTTAGAACTGAAATGAACTGAAAATGTTTCGTATAGATCTAAAAAAAAATGAAACTAGCACGTAACATCTCGTATTTTTTCAACATCTCATATGTGAATCTTAGTCTTAGTCTTCAATGCACAAACCATCTGCGCATTAAAACAAAATTAAGAAAGCCTTTCGACAACTTTTTTTGCACTCTGATAATTTTTGTTTGTTATTTAATATTTTTTTATTTTTAAGTTCTTCGTCAACTTTTTTTTGCTCTCCGATGACTTGTATGTTCTATGATCTTTTTTATTTTTAAGTCCTTCGACAACTTTTTTTTGCTCTCCGATGACTTTTGTATGTTCTATGATCTTTTTTATTTTTAAGTCCTTCGACAACTTTTTTTGCTCTCCGATGACTTTTTTATGTTATATGATCTTTTTTATTTTTAAGTCTTTCGACACCTTTTTTTTGCTGTCCGATAATGTTTTTTTGTAATTTGATAATTTTTTATTTTTAAGTACTTCAACAAGTTTTGTAAATGCTTCGCTTATTGAAAAAAATGAGGAAAGTCCTTCGACAACTTTTTTGTACTAGTCGATAAGTGTTATTTGTTTACTTTTGAATTCAAAGTCTTCCGATCAATTTTGTTTTTTGGTAGAAATCAGGAAAGTTTTTCGACAAGTTTTGTTATGCAAGAAACGTTGTGAAGGTTAAGTCAATCGTAAGCTGAACTTTGCATGTTAAAAAAATAGGAGGTATTACATACTACTTTATAAATGTTTTTTGCTCAATCAGGACGTTTGACGTTGGTCTGTGTCAACACATATTCGCTAATATTATATTTCCCATATTCGCACAATGCATCTTAATATTAATTTATATTTTTTTCGGTTTTATTAAATTTAAAGGAAGGTATTATTCAGTATTATTATTCATCAATAAAGTAAGGTTAGTAAGATGAATCGTACTTGAACGATCTCGAATGTAATAAAATAAAAATGTATATAAAACATGAATTCACCAGGTACTTACTCTCAAAGATGTCCAGATATTCGCTTAACCCGGCGTTTTTGAGAAACTGTTGCACTTCTGAATCGCACATTGTGTTACCGCACTCGAATTCGTCTGACCGTCTGACTGCGTCTAACGCAATTCTACAACGCAATTCTACAACCGTTTCTTCCCATCGAATAAACGATTCATTTGTGGGAAATAAATACCTATTTAAAGGCGCGGTTTCAAATAACCGATTTATTAGACGGAAATAAATTACTATTTAAAGTTATGCTTTCAATATCTGATTTGTTACCATGGAATAAATTGTTTCTTACTCTACGGAAGACACAAGATTCACGCGTTGAATATATTTATTCATTCGAAACAAATACTACATATTATTTGAATCGAGTAAATATATCTTCAAGGCAAATAAAAATATATTAAATTTAAATAAATATTATTCTAATATCAAAATTTATTTGCCGGCAATAAATCTTTTTTCTGGGTGTGGACAAATGAAGCAGAGAATATAGTCCATTTAGAGAAATAAGGAAGGACAATTCACACACGGGATTTGTTCTCTTAAACGCCTGTGTTTATCCTTGCAGTATTGATTAAGTATACATAGCATTAATAACACTGAGCGTGACATGGTAATAAAAGTAAAAAGGCTCCGCCCCCCAAAACCCCCGAAAAATGTCCCTTCGAGACATTTTTGAGGCACTCGCAGGGATACACGTCCCGCTCCGCGCTTCGTATCAAATCGGATTACACTTTGCGATATGCGCTACGTATCGAAAATGTTTATAAGTCGCGCTGAGCATTTCATCTCGGAAGAACGTATCCGGGAAAAACATTTATCAATTATCTAAATTGGTTTGGTTGAATGGTCCCCTGTGCACGGCGAGCTAGCGCGCGACGTAGCTTCGAAGCGACGAGACAACACGGCTGCGCGTTAATATCAATATATCGGATCTCAACAACTTCGCGAACTCGGGTGGTGTCGCTCGGAAAATTTTACGCAGAAAATGCTCGCGTTGAATAAATCAGGAGAAATCGAAAAAAAATAATATTCTACGGCAATACTCGCGATGTATATGCATCGAAGCACATTAACTTTAATGGAATGAAATAATATTCACGCAATAATTCTCAGACGAACACATCGAGTAAAATCGAGAGGTTCACATACATCGTTTACATCGCTACATCGAGACACTCACACGCGTCGACAAATCGCGTCAGTGTTTCTCACAAGACAATAAAGCGTTTCATCCGTAGACAAATTGCGTCAGTGTTTTTCACAATATAAAAAAACGTTTCGTCAGTGGAGAGAGCAAATAAAACGCTCTCATCGCGAATCATCGTAGTCATCGAGCAACAAATTTTCTTGTGGGAAATTAACGAGACCGAAGAGAGTTACACGGAGGGTGGGGCTTGACACCGAAACTCGGCACCAATTCGATCGTCGGCAGCAAAAGGGTAGCAGCCACCGCACAATCACCGAGTCAACAACAGTCGTCAAAGTTAAGGGGACTGAGTCACCTAAAAAATCGAAAAGTAAACTTTTTTTTTTCAGTATATATAAGTTTAATGAAAAATTCCATTTTACCTCCATTATATATACATATTAGACTACCGCTGTAAATTTTTTTTGAGACCTACTGTTCGGGATTATTACGGCTCGGTGCGAGGGTTTTTAAAACACGAGGCTCTTGTCGCGACTCTGTATGCCGTCGGTTCGATATATCGAAGCCTTCGAAAACATCTCGCTCGAGCCATCCAAATTCGCGGTCACTGACCTACGTAAACAGCGCATCGTTCGAGTTTCATGGCCACGCTATTGTTCTCGCGCGATGTCAACACGACTCGAAGACATCGCGCGCGCTCTCTCTCGCCGTCGGGCTCGTCTCGCTCTGACCCATGGAGCGAGGCGAGGTAATCCCTCGCTTTTAATATTCGGCGAATTGTATTCTTCGAAAATACAGGCATCACTGAGGGCATTAACCTGTACTAGCTGATTGACACAGCGTTTCTCTCCGCCGTGGCCGAAACACCTGACGACTTGCGAGGCGTTTTGTTTTCTCGATCCCGAAAAGGGAGTTAGTAGCTCACGAGTTCGCGACGGGTTACCTTCGCCAGCCCTCGCACTCGCTCTCGCTCTCATATCCGCAACGGCACATTTATATTGTTGTTTTTTATTTGCTCATCTATTTTGTTACGTTTTTAAAATACAGAGTTTTTTTATACGTTAATCCGCGTCTTGCAAGTTATTTTCCCTGCAACGATTCCTCCGATCCGCTCAACTCCTTCATAACATTTTGTGATCCTTCGAGCTGGATCGGAGCGAGCGGGAAAGTGCGCGTTCCTTGCAGTGTACAGACTCAGTGAAGTTGGTCGCGGAGAGTGCGATCCGTGCGGACTTTTAAAGACTTTCAAGACATTCGGTAAGACCTTTAGACATTCCGACTCCGCGGGTGTTTACATTAGGAACGCGTTTGACAGCCGTTGCCTCTTCTCGTGCGCGCCCGTGAGTCACGCGGTTTTCGGGACCTCGCGCGCGTCGTCGTTTGGTTTTCGAGTCTCGACTCGCCGAGGCTCTTTTCTCTTTCGCGGAACCGTTTTTTCGCTCGGATTAATTCTCCTCGGTCGCGATGGACGAATTAATTCAGCGTCAGGAGCGCATTTCCGGGCACATCATTCGCGCGATCGATAATCTTAAGAGGCTCGGGCAATCGAATATCACGCGCGGAGTCCTCTAAGCGATGATCGCCTCGATCGACAGTAAGTGGGAATCGTTCTGCGAGACCCACATGGAGATTGAGAGGGAGGCGACTGCGGCCGATCAGAAGCGCGTCTATTTCACGCAGGACGTTTCCGCGACGACCGAGGACCACTATTTCCTCAACAAGGGGAGCATGGCACTCGAGTCAAAGCGCTTCAAGCCTCAAGCTCGACCAACTCGAAACGGAAGTGTCCTGTGTGCGATCGCGACCATTACCTCGGTGGCTGTGACAGGTTCCGTGCGAAGAGCCTGGAGGAGAGGAAGGCGATTGTGCGCGCGAGCAAGCGGTGCCTCAATTGTCTCGGCCAGCACTTCGTCCGCGAGTGCACTTCGCAGAGGCTTTGCCAAGCCTGCAACGCGAAGCATCATACGCTTCTGCACGATGCGAGCTCGAACGAAGCTTCCGGGGGGGTTGCTGGAGGCGCTTCGCCTCAACCCCCGGTCGCCGGATGCTCAAACTCTTCGCAGCGTTCCTGTGTCGCAGCCGTTGGCTCTCGTTGCTTCACAACGTCATCGTATTCGCGCGTACTCCTCGCCACCGCCGTGGTCACCGCGTTCACGGCGGGCGGTGAGTCGGTGATCGTTCGTGCGTTGCTTGATCAGAGCTCGGAAGCCTCGTTCGTTTCAGAGTCTCTCGCGCAGCGACTGAGTCTCCCGCATGAATCCGCGTCGGTCGTCATCACGGGAATCGGCGGCAAAGCATCGCTCCAAGCTCGAGGACGCGTGTCGGTGAGGATAACTTCTCGCGTCGACGCTCGCTACGAGTTGGAATTCGGAGCTCTCGTACTCCCGCGTCTTACCGCGTACGCTCCTCCGCAATCGGCGACCGGCGCGCGTTGGCCTCACCTCGACGGCCTCTCTCTCGCCGACCCCGATTTTTCCTCCTCTCTTCGAGTGGACATTCTTCTCGGTGCGGACGTAATGTCACAGCTCCTCTTCCCAGGAGTCTGCCGAGGAAGTCCCGACGCGCCTATCGCGCAAAATACGAGACTCGGATGGATTCTCTCGGGTTTCATCTCCTCACGAGGGAACGAAAATCCGGCGTGCTCGAGTCTGCAGATCTCGCCGGACCACTCGTTGTCGTCATCGCTGCAACGATTCTGGGAGCAGGAGGAGCTCGTATCGCCGCCGCTCACTTCCGAAGAAGAGGAATGCGAAGCGCACTTCGCGGCAACGCATACTCGCCAGGCTGATGGACGTTACACCGTTCGCCTTCCTGTGAAGAAGCCGGTATCGTCACTCGTAGACTCGTACGCCCCTGCCTCTCGAGTGTTATCTCGCATGGAGCAGCGGGCTTCTCGCGACTCAGTCTTCGCAACGGCGTATACTGACTTCCTCACGGAGTACGAGACTCTCGGACATATGGAGTGCGTGCCTTCGGAAGCTCCGGCGCCGGCTCACGCGTAACATCTACCGCATCACGGGGTGATACGGGAGTCCAGCGAGACTACGAAATTCCGAGTCGTCTTCAACGGGTCTCAGAAGACGAGCTCCGGAGTTTCATTGAATGACTGCCTCCACGTCGGACCGTTACTTCTTCCGGATCTCTTCGACGTCGTTCTCCGTTGGCGGAAGCACGCTGTCGTCTTCTCTGCCGATATGGAGAAGATGTATCGACAGGTGCTTCTCCATCCGGAGGATCGTGATCTTCAGCGCATCCTTTGGCGGGGCGGCACGAGCGCACGACCGAGTGCGTACCGTCTGTGCACAGTAACGTACGGCCTCGCGTGCGCCCCTTACCTCGCTCTTCGGGTTATCCGGCAACTCGCAGATGACGAGAGGGATCGCTATCCACGGGCGAGCGAGGCTCTTCGCACCGACGTGTACGTCGACGACGTCCTCACCGGTGCCGACGACGTAGCTTCGGCTCTCGCAAAACAGCACGAGATTATCGAGCTGCTCAAGGCGGGCGGCTTCTCGCTCCTGAAGTGGACATCGAGCTCGCCCGAGATTCTCTCATCTGTCACCGTCTCTCCGAGCCTCTGGGACGAACTTCGACTTTTCAGGCGAGTCGTCATTTCATATGCTCGGCCTCTCGCGGCGAGCAGCGAGTGACAGCTTCGTTTTCGAGCTCAAATCTCGATGCGTAGAACCTCCCTTGACGAAGAGGAAGATTCTCTCGGCAATTGCCTCGCTGTTTGACCCTCTCGGATGGCTGTCGCCCGTCGTCGTCAGCGCGAAAATCTTCCTCCAGTCGCTGTGGCTTTTAAAACTCGAATGGGATGATCCGTTGCCGGACTCTGTTGCTAGAGAGTGAACAGAGCTGTACGGTCATCTCTCATGCATCTCGGATACACGAGTCCCTCGCTGGCTCAAAATACAGTCTGCTCCGCGCACCATTGTGCTTCACGGGTTCGCAGATGCATCTGAGAGAGCCTACGCAGCAGTGGTTTACGTCGTCGTCGAACCCTCGCACTCGGTCTAGCTCGTCGCTGCCAAGACGAAGGTAGCCCCTGTGAAGCAGGTCTCTCTCCCTCGTCTCGAGCTGTGCGCTGCCCAGCTTCTCGTTAAGCTAGCGAAGCGCGTGATTAGCGTGCTGGAAGTCGACTGCCCAGTGTACCTTTGGTCTGATTCAACCGTGACGCTCGCGTGGATACGCGCGCATCCGGGACGCTGGAAGACGTACGTCGCGAATTGAGTATCGGAGATTCAACGAGCGCTGCCGAGTAGTCTCTGGCGCCACGTCGGTACCAGCGAAAATCCTGCGGATTGCACGTCGAGAGGCGTGCTCGCCTCACAGCTACGCAATCACCCTCTCTGGTGGACGGGGTCTCGCTGGCTTCTCGCTCCTCGCAAAGCTTGGCCAGCAAGGTCGTCACACGAGTGCATCGACGCTCCTGAGAGCAAGATTCACTTGCTCGTCGCATCGAGGGCACGAGAGGAGCCGTCCGATCTCCTCACGCAATACTCGACGCTCGATCGGTTGCTACGAGTCGTCGCTTGGTGCCTCCGCTTCGCCAAGAACTCAAGAGCTCGTTGCACGAAGAGCGCGAATGACGTCGTGCACTCGCCGACGCTGCTTCCCGCCGAACTCGCCGCCGCGCTCACGTGTCTTGTGAGGATCGAGCAGCTGTGATGCTTCCGTGCCGAGTTGACGTCTCTCCAATCATACGCGCTTGCCCCGAAAGGCCCTTTGACTCGACTCAATCCGCACCTCGACTGCAACGGGCAGCTACGCGTCGGAGGGAGGCTGAGGCACGCTGTTCTCGACGCTGAGGAGAAGTATCCGATCATCGTCGCGCGTGAGTCTCCTCTAGCTCGGCTGCTCGCCGAGGACGCACACCGAAGAACACTGCACGGGGGCACGCAGCTAACTCTCGCGACTCTTCGGCAACGATTCTGGATCCTCTCGGGACGTTCCCTCGTGAAGACGCTCGTCGGAAGGTGCATCCGGTGCCTTCGCTTCCGTGCCGCGGCAGCGTCACAGTTCATGGGAGCGCTTCCGAGAGAGAGAGTAACGCCATCGAGACCGTTTCTCCACTCAAGCGTCGACTTCGCTGGACCTATCCGAATTCGAGTGTCGAAGGGGCGTGGTCAAAAACCCACGAAGGCGTACATCGCGGTCTTCGTGTGCTTCTCTACATGAGCCGTGCACCTCGAGGCTGTCTCCGACTACTCGACAGACGCTTTCCTCGCTGCGTACAAGCGCTTCACGTCCCGCCGAGGAGTGTGCAAGACACTCTCAAGCGACTGCGGGACCAACTTTGTCGGAGCCGATGCCGAGCTTCGCTCGCTCTTCGCCGCCGCCTATCCCGCGTAGAAAAAATTAGTATGGGATTGACTCTGGGAGGACGATGGGCGAGAGGCTGGGGTTTGTTTGGGATTGAATCTGGGAAGCACTATGGGCAGTCATCTGGGTTTTGGGACCCGGCTGGATGGTTTCCCAGACCTTTTCCCATAGCTTCAGTGGACGGGGGGAATCCTCGTGCAATCAATCCCATACGTTTTTCCAGATTCTCTCCCAGCCGTCGCATACGAACGGGGATCCTCGTGCAATCAATCCCATATGCTTTTCCAGATTCTCTCCCAGCCGTCGCATACGAACGGGGATCCTCGTGCAATCAATCCCATATGCTTTTCCAGATTCTCTCCCAGCCGTCGCGTACGACCGGGGGAATCCTTGCGCGATCAATCCCATACATAGAATCCCATGTTATGTGTAAGTGAAAGAAGATGAAAAAATAGATTTTGTCAAATGGAAGAAAAAAATAAAAAACGAAAAAATATGCCTAAAACCAATTTTTTTCGACGGATATGAGTTCCCCGAGCAAAGTTAAATGCTGCTGTACGTAATCGGCGTTTGAAATTCGATGTAGGTCCCAAAAATATTGTAAAGTATTGGATGAGTTTAACATAGATCTTTTAATTTATGTATTCAAGCTTTTCCCAGTACATCACATTATTTTTGGGGCCTTAAATGAAATTTAACCGCCGATTATGTACTACAGCGCTTAACTTTGCACGGCGAAATCATATTCGTTGAAAAAAATTAGATTTGAGCATATTTCTTCGTTTTTCATTTTTTCCTTCCATTTGACAAAATCTATTTTTCCTTCTTCTTTCATTTACACATAATATGGGATTCTATGTATGGGATTGATCACGCGAGGATCCCCCCGGTCGCACGGTACGGCCGGGAGAGTATCTGGAAATACGTATGGGATTGATTGCACGAGGTCTCCCCCGTCCACTGAAGCGATGGGAAAAGGTCTGGGAAACCATCTAGCCGGGTCCCAAAACCCAGATAACTGCCCATAGTGCTTCCCAGATTCAATCCCAAATAAATCCCAGACTCTCGACCATCGTTCTCCCAGAGTCAATCCCATACTAATTTTTCTACGCGGGATGCCACCAGCACTCGGATCGCTAATGCTCTCGCCAGCGATGGCATGGAGTGGAGGTTTAACCCCCAGCGGCCGCGCACTTTGGCAGGCTCTGGGAGGCTGCCGTGAAATCGGTGAAGCACCCCCTCCGTCGGGTGATAGGAGAGACAACGCTCACCTTCGAGGAGATGTCGACGTTGCTCGCGCAAATCGAAGCATGTCTCAACTCTCGCCCTCTCGGTGCTCTCACCGACGATCCCGACGACCTGAGCGCTCTGACTCCCGGGTACTTCCTCATCGGGGCCCCCATCTCTGCGGTTCCCGAGCCGTCGCACGATGAGGTGCCAGTGAATCGCCTCTCACGCTGGCAACACATACAGCAGATGCGCGACAGCTTTTGGAGTCGCTGGTCGTCGGAATACCTCCATCAGTTCCAGACGCGCCCGAAGTGGAGCACAGCGCAGCCTCCTTTGTGCGTGGCAGACCTCGTCCTCGTCGTGATCGAGATCGCTCGCCCTACAAAGTGGCCGCTCGCTCGCATCATCGCTACACATCCAAGAGGAGACGGTCACGTACGAGTCGTCACCGTCAGAACTGCGACGTCCACCTTGAAGAGGCCCGTCGTCAAGCTGTGCGTTCTCGCCAAGAGGGAGGACCTCGAGAAGAACGAGACTCACGCAGCAAAGAACAGCGGTTAATTCGTCGTTCGACGAGGCGGGCGGAATGTTCGGGATTATAACGGCGCGGTGCGAGGGTTTTTAAAACACGAGGCTCTTGTCGCGACTCTGTATGCCGTCGGTTCGATATATCGAAGCCTTCGAAAACATCTCGCTCGAGCCGTCCAAATTCGCGGTCACTGACCTACGTAAACAGCGCATCGTTCGAGTTTCACGGCCACGCTATTGTTCTCGCGCGATGTCAACACGACTCGAAGACATCGCGTGCGCTCTCTCTCTCGCCGTCGGGCTCGTCTCGCTCTGACCCATGGAGCGAGGCGAGGTAATCCCTCGCTTTTAATATTCGGCGAATTGTATTCTTCGAAAATACAGGCATCGCTGAGGGCATTAACCTGTACCAGCTGATTGACACAGCGTTTCTCTCCGCCGTGGCCGGAACACCTGACGACTCGCGAGGCGTTTTGTTTTCTCGATCCCGAAAAGGGAATTAGTAGCTTACGAGTTCGCGACGGGTTAACTTCGCCAGCCCTCGCACTCGCTCTCGCTCTCATAGCCGCGTCGGCATATACATATATTCCTTTTATTATTTTGCTAAACCAAATTACCTACTGTGTTACGTTGTTAAAATACAGAGTTTTCATATACACGTTAATCTGCGTCGTGCAGTTATTTTTCCCTGCATCTATTCCTCCGATCCGCTCAACTCCTTCAGAACAAAAATATAAATGGAAAAAAACGAATTTCACAGACTAATGAAAATAATCAACTTGGATGATTCGCAATAAAAACGATTATTTCTATATTTTTTTGATTCATAAAAATGTACACTTTTTTTTTCTATCACATAAAACTTAGAATATTTTTTTTGGTTTTTTTTTTTTTCACTTTACAAATCTCGTAAATGCAAAAAAAAAAATTCTCTTACGTCAAATGTGACGTTTACAAAGGAGGTTAATTCTGCGAGACTTTTCGCTTTGCGACACTGTCACTGTAAAATCATTTTTGCACTACTGTGGGCAAAAATACAGAATATATTCCGTTTATTCGGAAAAACTGTAAACACTGATACATAACTAATTACACCGAGTTTACAATCGCAGTTTTTCACCCGATTGACACAATCGAGTAAAAACCATCGCTGTCACATTACGCCGGTGTATCGCAGACTCAAAACGAAGCGCGGTAGCGGCGATAATCTGAGTCGCATCGATTAGATGTAACGACCCTTTGGTCGGTAAATCGTTACCTACCGAACGCTGTTTCGACATCGATTGTTTTTTTTATGTTCCTTTCTCGATGTTTCTTGTTCTTCTTATTAGAAGAAAAAGAAACATGCGGAGATGCGGTATTCCGGCATTGTTTGTGTTGCATTTCGGCATTTTTTTTTTTCACGCATTATTTATTTCTAATGTTACTAAAATGCTTCTAACTTCGGTAATTTTTTAAAATTCGATCTAAAATTTGGTGTGTATGCAGTACACCGTATGCACATTTAGAAAAAAAATAAAAAAAAAATTTTTAGGTGACTCAGCCCCCTTAAGAACGTCGGCAGCCGGCTGTCAGACATCAGTCACAGCAGTACAACGGTTAGTGAGTCACAGGTTAGTGAGTCTCTTACGTTCCTTTCCTTATCCTGGATTCGGAGAAAAAAAATTGCAGACCTTCGGCAATTAATGCAAAAACGATCGAAAACAAAGTATCAGATGACTCGCATAAAGAATAGTCTCGAAGGAGAAATATCAAAGGACGAAGCACAAATCCGAGCCGCGAAAATTGAGGAGTTGTACCAACAGTTTGATGACATTCAGATTGAAATCGTTGCACTCAAATTGAGTATCGCACCGCCCGAGGGTGGTGAAGAACAGCACTTAGAAGCGACTGAACGAGACTCGAACGCGGAAAGAACAATCTTTGAGACGGCTTATTACGCAGCGGCTACAAAACTCAATCACGTATTTATGCGGAGTTGGAGCAGTACAACCGCAGTACGCCGCGAGTACAACAACAACAATAATAACAACAAAAAAATGCAGCAGTTCGGGGTTTGGAAATCAAACTTCCGAAGTTAAAACTGCCCGAATTTAAAGGAGAGTACGACGAGTGGCTTTTATTTAAAGAGCTATTTACAACCATGATTCATGGGCGCGTGCTGGTTCCCCTTCGATTCGAAATTCCAGTATTTGCGAAGCGCTCTTGAGGGCGAAGCTTTGCAAGTGATCGGTGGAATAGAAATTTCAGGGGAGAACTATGACAGCGCGTTCGAGTTATTCACAAAAAACTACGAGAATACGAAACTTCGCACCAACACTCACCTTAATCAATTGCTTTATTTCCCGGTCGATGGAAAAGTCAAGCCTTCTACAATCAAGCACCTGATCGTCCACATTCGAACTTATTTAAAAGCGTTGAAAACGCTCAAACTTCCGGTTAACAAATGGGATGAAATTATGATCCATCTCGTAAAAAGCAAAATGAACAACACGCAGAAAGATTGGGAGGAAAAAACCAATCGCGACAAGACAAAGCGTTCGATACTGGAAGAATTTCTGACGTTCTTGGGTCGAGCGATGTCGAACACTCGAAATGATTGACAAAGGAAAAAGCAAGCAAGAGATGAAATTTCCAGTGGCAAAAAAGCACGATAAAAAAGTTACTTTGGCGTCGGTCTCCCTGAGAGCATGCACAATTTGCACCGTAGGACACGCGCCTATCTATGCCCGCGATTCTTACAACTGTAATAAACTAAAAATTTTCTTTTTATTAATATTTATTTCTCAGAACTACCTCCTGTCCGATCGTACATTTTCGTACGTCTCGAGTCCTACATACACACACCCGCGTGCTCGACTCTCTCTCTCACGACTCCCTTATCCATTCTCGCGCTGATAATGCCGTTCATCCGCGCGCATGTGCGTAACGATCATTCGACATTCGTACCAACATAACAATTTCTTACATTCGTCCATCCTGTAAACCTTTTTTAGGACCCTCTAAAATCGTCCTATTCTTATCTGATTTTACACAAACATTTTATCTCCCTTTTATTTTATATTGAAACAATTATTCGGTTTCATAATCGAGTAAATACACAGGCTTGCGTCGCAATCGTGTCGATCGAACGTTTTTCGACTTTTCACTCTCTTCTCGTACTCCGTTTTTAACCGCATCATTTTTTATTTCGGCACTATTTATATTTTCTTTCTCACTTATTTCACCGTCACTCATTTTATAGTGCACTATTTCATCGGGATCGAATTCCCTCATCGTTTTACATTTTTCTTTACTCATTTCCGATTCGACTAGTACAATATCTTCGTTATCACATGTTTCGTCCCTCAATTCTAAGTCGCGTTCGAGAGTTGACTACTTATTACGGGCACGCCAAATTTGAACTGTGAGGGAGAGCAGTTAACGCTCGCTGTGTTTTTCTGCCTCCTGCCAAACGTGTGATGACGTAAGTGTCAGTCAACAAAACTTTCGACACCACAAAAAGACCTTTATAGCGCGACTGTAATTCAGTACTTTCTCCTGTTGCGACATGTTCTTTTTTCAGATAAACAATTTCACCTACGGCGTATTTTACAATCTTGTTGTGGCGTTTATCGTAATATTCTTTACTCTTTACTTGTTCTTTTTCTACACTTTCTCGAACTTGATGTCGAACGTCGATTGGATCACGATAAACCTCGCAACTCTCCGTAAGTTCTCGCACTCTCCCATCCTCGAAACGCGGTTGATATCCGTACAAACCTTCGAAAGGGGTTTTTCATGTCGTTTTACTCGGAGACAAATTTACGTCGCGTTCTATTTTCTTAACTTCGTCGTCCCAATCCAATCGTTCGCCCTGTTCTGTCCTAATTATCATTGCGAGTAACAACATTCGATTCATACGTTCTATCAGACCATTCGCCGGTGGATGTCTGCTTGAATTTAATGTGTGTTTTATACCGTGCATCGTACAAAAGTCTTCGAAAACCTTAGCCGTGAAACTCATCCCGCGATCACTGATGATTCTCGTCAGAGCGCCGAATTGTTCTACGAACTTTTTTAGTTTCTTTACAGTAAGCGCAGTGCTCGTGTTTTTGACCGGTTCAAATAAAACATATTTTGTTAATGTGTCAATAAGTCCCAAAATATAACTACTTCCCCTCGACGATGTTTCAAATGGTCCAACATGATCGACATGGTCTACTGGAAATTGTCTTTCGCCTGGCGGAATCGGATGGAGTTCACCCGCTTGTCGACCACTTGACTTCTTGCTCTTAATACACTCCAAACATTGCGCAATATGTCGTTTCAGATAGGTTCTCATATTCGGGAAATAATAATTCTTCGACACTCTCGAAAGCGTTTTATCAATTCTGAATGGACTCGCGAGATCATGATACTTTATCGCTGTCGCCTTTCGCATTGCGTCCGGCACGACGTACAGGTCTACTTTTATTCCGTCTCGTTCAACAGTTCGATAAAGTATTCATTCACGGCGCGTGTAACCTTGAACAGAGTCCAGTTCAGCTTTCGTAGATTTCGACCGATTTTTCGACAGAACGTCGATTTTTCTTTTTAACGATTCGTCTTCTCGTTGATAGAGAAGTATTTCCTCTTCGCGTAGAACTATCTGACAAATCTGAGCTCTTTCCATCTGTTCTACGTTTACCGCTTCGTTCACCGGCGCTCTCGATAAAGTATCTACGTGAGCCATCTGCGAACACTTTCGATGCTCTATGTCAAAGTCACACTCAGCGAGAAGAGCTGACCATCGAACAACATGAGGATTCGTCGTCTTGTGAGCATTAAGATACACTAACGTTTGACAATCAGCATAGATAGTAAAGTTGAGCGATATTAGAAACACTGGTAATCTTTCTACTGCCCAAACGACGGCCATTAACTCCAGTTTGCCGGAGTGATACTGCCTCTTTACAGATGACGTTCTACGACTAATTGCATACACCGGATGCAATTCATTATTATCATTTTCTTGAAATAGTATCGCGCCCAGTCCCTCCGAACTCGCATCGGTATGAAGTTCGGTTCTTTTCGCTTTAGGATCGTATATGCTCAGGACCGGCTTCGAAACTAATTTTTCCCCTTGATTTTGTTAAAAGCCGAACTTTCCTTCTCGCCCCAACGGAACTCTATGTCCTTGAGTGTTAACTCAGTTAGCGCCGCAACGATCGTAGCGAATCCTGGTATAAATCGACAAAAGAAACTCGCCATTCCAATAAATCGCCGTACATCGTGTACATTTTGTGGTTCAGGAAACTTTGAGAACGCTTCAACCTTACTTGATCCCGGCTCAACCCCCGTGTTGCTGACTACAAATTCCAAATAATCTACCTTTGTTTTTCCGAATTGTCATTTCGAAAGTTTCAGAGTTAGTCCGGCCTTGCGTAACGCTTCGAGAACCACTCGCAAACGCTCCATTGACTCGTCCCAATTGCTTGCCAAAACCAAAACATCATGAACATAAAAGAGAAGATATCAGATTCGTAGCGTTCCCAGAGCCATTTCCATCATCTTAGAAAAGTAAAAGGGGGCATTCATTAGACAGAACATCGTTCGTGTAAATTCTCCCGTACAATCCGGCGTAATGAAAGCGGTTTTCGTTCGTGCTTCCTTTTTTAAGGGCAATTGCAAATATCCGTGAGCTAAGTCAAGAGTAGCAACTATTTTCGCACCTTTTAATACCTCGAGTTATTCATCAATATTCGGCAGCGGAAAGTTAATGTGTTCCGTTTGGGCGTTCAATCTTCAATAATCGACTACGAGACGATTTTCTCCGGTTTTCTTTTTAACTAAAAGTACTGGACTCGCGTACGGAGAAGCCGTTTCTCTAACAAGACCCGCGTCTTTCCATTCGGATACTATTTTCTATATTTCGTTGCGTTCGGTATTGTTAGTTTTATACGGTTTCACGCTGATCGGCACACTACCGGCTTTCGTTTGAATATCCATTTCAAGTACATCTGTTTTACCTATTTCAAAAATATTGCGCGCTGTACAATCTCGAAATTCGTTCAACATTTCCATGAGTTACTGTCATCGGGCCGGAGTAACTGCTCCGTCGACGTTAACTTCTGCTTCTTCAACCAGAGTTTCTCGTCGTTTAAGTACCGTTGGCTGTTGAATCTGCATTATAGATGCATCGATGACATCACCAGCTTGAAGTTTACGTGATTCGGTGTCGAAATTCATTATTGGTAAAGATAACTCACCATTACTCGATTTCACGTCGATGAAATTTATCGACGCTTGCAGCAACGTACTGTCACTGATTACGGTCGGTCGACTTTCGTTTAACTTTTCAACGTACGGCATTATCTTTGACAATTCCAACAATAAATTCGTCATAAAAACAAGCTGATCGTTGATCTTGATATAAGCAACATGTTCCAAATCGGTGAACGTTCGACCGATTTGAGATCGGTACTCTGCACGTCGTCGGGAACTATGTGAAACAGAACGTCGTCGGCTCGAACTCCGTCAATTTCAAAGTGTCGCTCGGATAACACCACACGACGACACAAGTAGTATTGTACAGCTATAGGGAGACAGGATTTACCCCCACCATGCGGCCACTGGCGCCAACCCCCACCACCACCGTCTACCCCCACCCTCTCCCCCACCCTACTGTCTGGCCCCCACTCCTTCCCCCACCACCTGTGGTCCCCTCCCCACCCCCATTGGGCCCCTCAAGCCACGCCCCCTTATTTATAGGGAGCCAATGAGAGAGAGGCTGTGAAAATCTCTGGACCGTGATTGGTTGTCTCATTTTCTCCGAGCCGTGATTGGTTGTCTGGAAATTCTCCGAGCTCTTATTGGTCGAATGATTTTTCCATGGCGCCCTCTATAAATTTCCATCGTCTTTTATGTACTAGTATTATTCCAATCATTCGCTCAATAATGATTGGTCGACAGATTTTTCCGATGTTCTGATTGGTCGAAAAAATTTTCCAAGGCGCCCTCTCAGAGTTACCGGCTTCTTGTTAATACTAAAAAATATTCTGCAGTCGGTAAAATGGATTTTAGACGGATCCTTATGATGGTAATTCGAAGCAGGTAAAAAATAAATCGGTGTTTTAAGTATATCGAATTATTATTATTGAGTAGCTTAGACGTTCTGTATAATCCATCCCCTCCCATGTCTCATCCTCGCAGCTAACGAAAGTTTACAATACACGGTTAACGAAACATAAAATACTTATTCATATATGTTTATTATATAAGTAAGGGCAAGTGACGCAATGTGAAGACTGACGAGAAATAATCTTAAATCTACTTATAATAATGAATACAATGGGAAACGATATAATTAATAATACTGGATCGACGTAAAGTTACCGTTTAGTATGATTATACGCATGGTCTGATGTCTGTTAATAGTATATCCAAAACAGCAAATGGGTATGTATACGATTACACGGCTATTCAACCGCACTTTTCTTATTCTTCATAAGGTGTTTTTTCATCTCGTTCACGATGAAAGGGATACCCAGAACCGTCAGTTCAAGGAATACGATGCCAAACGTGAGCTCGATAAACGACGGGTCCAATCGGTGTTTAACAGCTCCTTTCAATGACTTGAAATTATTTTTTATCAAATCTTTGACACGTAAACTGTCTATCCTTTCCGGTGTCTCCATTGGCGGAATATACAGCAGTAATTCGGCACAAAGTACGTCGAGGCACTTTTGAACATGTGTGACATTTCGTTGTAGGCGTCGGAAACGTTCGTCCGTGCATACCATTAAGTTGATAAGCCCGTCAAACGACGGTTTTTGCATCACAACGGCCGGTGAATACTTTCTACGTTTCTTTGTCGGTGTTCCTAATCCTTCGCCGTAGTAGTAGGGGTCAGGTATAGGGAGACAGGATTTACCCCCTCCACGCGGCCACTGGCGCCAACCCCCCACCACCACCGTCTACCCCCACTCTCTCCCCTACCACCTGTGGTCCCCTGTCCACCCATAAGGCCCCTTAAGCCACGCCCCCTTGGGTTATAGGGAACCAATGAGAGGACGGGTGAAAAATTCTCTGGTTCGTGATTGATCGTCTTTTTTTCCCCGAGCCGTGATTGGCCGACTGGAAATTCCCCGAGCTCTTATTGGCGGACGGCTTTTCCGAGATGCCCTCTACAAATTTTCATCGTTTTTAGGCACTCACTATAACAATAGGCAAAGAGTGCCTATTAAAATGACCATCCGTTGCTCTTCGGAGTCTGTCGAAGGGGTTACTCCGCAGCGCATACTCCAAAAATTGTTATTTTTCACCATTTGCTTTGGTGTATCTCCAACATCATGCGTAGTTACTTTGAAGTGACTGCGATGAATAGAAATATTTTTTTTAGCCTGCGGTGCAATGAAAACAACTTTTTGGCTGAATTTTTCTTCTCGGACGTCCGTATCACACTGTAACTTTAGATGGTGCGAACCAATTTTCTTCTCCTTCACAGGGTTTTTTTATTACATTATTTCCAGTGTGCACATTACTTTTAAAACCAATCTAAGACCTTTAAGTATTTTTTCTAAAAAATGATTGGCCACAATTTGCATTTGCCTTCGGTCAAGTGTCCGTACGGTGCCATCATAATGAACTCTACGAACCAATTTTTTTCTCCTTCGCAGCATCATTTTGTTTTTATCAAAAGCACTACGCACAGCAAATTTAGAGACAATCCTACATCTCTAACTATTTATTCATCACAATTTTCCATAAAAAAATGATTTTCTCACATCTGATGTCCGTACGGTGCTCCAATTAAGAATCCTGGAAACCAATTCTTTTCTCTTTCGCAACAATATTTCATTGCATCGAAAGCACTATGCACAACAAATTTTGAGTCATTCTGACAAATATAATTTTAATTATAAAATAATTCAAAAACAGTGGTTATAACAAGATTTGCTTTAAAGGTTATGTTATTTAGATTTGCCAAAAATCCATTTTTCATCATGTTAAAAAAAAAAACTTCGGTTGTGAAAAGTAAAACACGAAATATCATACACAGATTCACAAATGTTTGCGTTTTTTATTTCAAAAATAATATATTATCACCGAAAATCATTCGCAATATTTTACCATATTTTATTCACATTCGTAATAAAAATGATAAATTTCACGTATTCACTGAAAAAATTGGTAGTAAACTCACAAAAAAGATTCATCGAATATCCAAAGTAATTACAATTTCCCAAATAGAACTAAAAAAATCGCGAGTATATATTTTTTCGTTTTATTCTATCTGTCAAACTTTGGAAGCAGATGACAATTTCGTAGCAGACGATACACAGATACTCATACGTCGCGGCGCGCGTACTCTGTGGCCGGATGATTTTCAAATAAAAAAAAATCGACATCTCGTTTCAATCTTTGTTCCTATTTTACGTAAATATAAATGGATTCTACGCGGTATAGCGCAAATAAAAAGTGTGCAATCTTAAAAAAAAGAATTTTCTATCCTTCGACCGTCGAAGATTCATCGCAGCCGAAATCTTTGTCAATTATGTTCACCCGATTTATTCGTTTACAGTTAATAATAAAAACTGCAAATTCTTTTTCTGGCAACGTATTTTCTCCTCTTCAAAACAAGCCGAAATAAGAGTCGAAATCTTTTTTCGCTGCCGAGATATGATTTTTTTTAAGCAAAGACTAATTTTACGAATTTTCGTCAAAAAACGAATCGTTTTTTCAAATTTCTCAAAATTGCCGTCTCTAATCCTTTCCTCTCAAAGAAATCGTATTTACAAACGGACTCTCCGCGTTATTGCGCAGATAAAAAGTGTGCTGTGTTTAAAAATTTAATTTTTTACACTTCGACCGTCGGAGATTCATCACATTCGAAATCTTTGTCAATTTTGTTCGCTGGATTTATTCGTTTACACTTGATAAGAAATCTGGTAATGATTATTCTATCGACGTATTTCCAACGTTTTTTTTTTTTTTTCAAATTTTTTCAAATTTTCGTCGAAATACGAATTTCTTTCATATGCTCACGTCTTGAAAAGTTTTTTTTTCGCAAAAAAAAAAAAAAAAATTGTACTCTTAAAGAATAATTATAAACAATTATTTATCAAGAAAGTGAAAAACACGGAATTTGTCGATTTTACGAGTTATTCCGTACCGAAAAACTTATCCTCGTTTGTGATTAAATAAAATTTAAAAAAATACGATATGATATGATGCCAAATTTGATATTTTTAAGCGACGATAAATATCAATAAAATTTCATTGAAAAACGAAAAAAATTATCGAATTTCTCAAACTTCTCGTCTCCAATACTTGTCTGTTCTACATCGACAATAACGAGCTGATTTCATGTATTACAAAGAAGAAAAAAAATATATCTCAAATGGTTGAAATGAAATTTGTTATAAGAGGAATGTCAAAGAGCCTTCAAAGTCGAATTTTTCAAGAATTTCATCAATTTGTAAAAAAATATTTCGGAGCTATCCAAGATGACAAATTTTTGATTCGAGTAACGTACTACTTCCTCTTCAATACAAGACAGGAACCAAAAAGTTATATTTTTTCGTTCTCGATATAGCATTTTTTTGCAGCATCCATAAATATCGATAAAATTTCATTGAAAATCACAGAGAATAGCAAATTTCTTGAACTTTTCTTCTACAATGGTTTGGTTTCCTACAGATAAAATAACGAACTGATTCCATCAATTATGGGGAAGAAATAAAACACCGAAGGGGAAGGATTTAATGGGGATATTTGGCCTGAATGCTAAATGGTAATCGTATTGGTGTCGGTACATGTTTTGTGTGTTTGTTTTATATTCATTAAATCTGGTCATAAGTTTTACGCCAATAAAACGACTTTACTAGACATGATTTGATTCCTTAAATTAATTTGATCAACTTCTACGTGGTGCAATTCGTTATATTTGTCTCGTGTCTCAATATTTGACAATTTATCGTCAAACAAAAAGGAAATATCCGTCGTGAATATTAATAATCAATTGGTACAAAAAAAAAATATTTTTATTCGACGAAAGTTAAACACTATGAATTAATTTACGTAACTGATAAATGTTTTTCCCTCATACGTACTGTCGAAAAGAAACGCAAAGCGCGACGTATAAACATACTTCATTCGTAGCGCATAGCGCGATGTGTAAATGGACTCGATACGGAGCGCGTAGCGCGACGTGCACCCCCGTGAGTGCCTTAAAAAATGTCCCGAAGGGACATTTTTCGGGGGGTTTGGGGGGCGGAGCCCACCAACAAGAGCATCTGCGCCCGCAGGGCGCTGAGACGCTTGTTCTGTACTAACATTATTCTAGTAAACTTGTTGTGTTTTGATTGGCCGTCTTATTTCTCCTGGCGCCCTCTAGGAGTTACTGACAATTTATAATACTAATGTTTTCTGCAGTCGGTAAATTAGTTTTCGCCTTTTTCTATATACCAAATAGCAATATAGAAAATGTAGGAAGTATAGAAAAAACTTTCGCCCAAATCGGGGATCGAACTTGACTCTCCTGGTCGCCGAAATTGCTGGTCGTGTACGCTAACCACTTAACCACGGGTCGCGTATTATACAAGCACTATTCTATAGCTAGTCAACCTAATCGTGTTATCTCTAACCTTACGGTTAATATCCTCCATACAGTCGAAAGTCGGAAATATTTTCTTTTATTTATTTATCTAATGTCTTATTTAAAATAAATTTATTGATTTTGTAGAAGTCGTGTAAATTTTTAAAAAATTTACGACATTTTCAAATCATTTTCAAAATTTGGAAAAGTGAAATAAAGTCCCAAATTTGGGTATGTTCGCGTAAAAGCATTTCTAATCACACTCGTAAAGTTTCGACGCGAGTGAACGAAAGTTAAAATAACAATAGTCTAAACATTTTTTAAAAAAACATACATTTTTTAAGTTTTCTGATATTTTTGCATTTGTTCGAAATTTTGAAAAATGATTTTTTCGAAAACATACATTTTTACACATTTTCTGACATTTTTAATTTTTTGAAAATTAAAAAAAGAACATAAATCCTGAAATTATGAATATGTTTTTGTAAAATTTTTCTCACTGCCCTTGTAAAGTTTCGGAGCGATTGTGTGAAAGTTAAAGTAACAATAGGGTAAACATTTTTTAGAAACACACATTTTTTAAGTTTTCTGATATTTTGCATTTTTTCGAAATTTTGAAAACGAAATTTTTTCGAAAACATACATTTTTACAAATTTTCTGACATTTTTTAATTTTTGAAATTTAAAAAAGAACATAAATCCTGAAATGATGAATATGATTTGTAAAATATTTCTCACTGCACTTGTAAAGTTTCGGCGCGATTATGTCATAGTTAAAGTAGCAATAGTGTAAACATTTTTTAGAAAACACATTTTTTAAGTTTTCTGGTGTTTATATTTTTTCGAAATTTTGAAAAATGAATATAAGTACAAATATCCACGTATTTGCTGTGAGGATATAGAAAAGTGGTAGATACATTTGTATCGCCGGTGACACGTACGTCGTAATCACACGATACATTAAAAAAAAAAAAAAAAAAAGATGAAGACTTCAAAATGCTACGATGTTCACCGAACGCCGTACCAGCAGTAATTTGGCGATCGGTTGGCCGGGACCGTGTTTGACCGGCCTTGTCAGACCGAACATTACATGGAATTAGTCGGGCAAGTTGGTTATAATGAGAAATTGTTGATTTACATTCACTTTTGTTGGTCGAAACTTCACGTATAAAATGCGTCGGAACAATTTTTTTGATAAGTTGTTTAGCTGGAAACGATGCAATGGACATTCGATCGGTATCGCCGTCGCAAGAAAGACATAGAGAGAGAGAGAGAGAGAGAGATTTGATTTGATTATTTTTATTATGCCCAAGTAATACTGTAGGGCAAAATAACAATTGGAGTATACAATAGGTTTATAAAATGTGAAGCAATAACGTGAGTACTTAAGTATATATATATAGGCCGCAAGAATTAAACATTTACGTATTTCATCGTGAGATCATCACGAAGATAACATATGTAATTTGTGGGGAAGCTTATAATTTAGGTAGGAAGTAAAGTAGGTATGACGCTAAAACTTGGCTTAATAATAACAATTGAACATAGCAAAGTGGGTAGTCCGTGCTTTCGTATTGTACCTTATTGCTAGGGTGATTGACTTGTTTCGAGCTCGAATAGGTGCTCAAAAAGGCGACTTTTAAAGACTGCGAGAGAAGGAGACGACGTGACGAGAGGCGGAAGCGAATGCCACAGATAGACCGCTGACAAGTGAAAAGCATTGTGATATGCTGCTGTTCGGTGGTGGGGGATTGCAAAAGTGAGGGTCGACTGGGGGTGACGAATGGGTCGAGGAGCACCCGTTGGGCGCCTAACGAACATTTCCTTGATGTAGGCTGGCGACTGTAGATTGAGGATTCGATAAACTTGGATTCCTAGGAAGTAGTTGCGACGATTCTTTACTGAAAGCCAACGCAATTGGTGACGATAAGGAGTTATGTGGACGTCTCGACGGAGGTTGAAGACGAAGCGGATACACATGTTGACGAGGCGTTGCAGTTTAGTATTAAGCTCATCCGATAGACCATGATAGACAGCGCAGCAGTAGTCAAGGTGTGGGAAGATAAGCGTGCTCACGAGTTTTATGCGGAGAGGAGTAGAGAGACTGTTTTTATGGTACTTGAGTTTGTGTAATGAGGCGTGGACTTTCTGCGAGATATATGAGACGTGTTTGCTCCAAGACAGATTAGAGCTCAGAAAGACTCCGAGATTACAGGCCTCATGAACGAAAGGGATCGCGTCACTACCAATAGTTATAGATGGTAGAGAATCGACATCGATAGTACGAACATAAACGCTGCTGCCTATAATCATGATTTTGGACTTCCGAGTATTAAGCTTGAGACCGCTCGCTGTAGCATAGTCAGCGATAACTCGAATGTCATGACTGACAAGAGCCATAGCATTCGAGAGATCAGACGGAGAGCATTGGAAGTAGATCTGAGTGTCATCAGCAAAGATCATATGCTCACAGTATCGTAGTCCGTTGGCTATATCATTAATGAAGAGGGAAAATAGTAGAGGACCCAAAACAGAGCCTTGCGGAACTCCAGCTGTCACCGGTAGCCACTCGGAGTTCGGGCCATCCTCACAAACCACTGATTGAGATCGACCGGTTAGATAAGAGAAGAGCCATTTAAGGGCAGATGGAGAAAAGCCAAGACGTTGAAGCTTAGTGAGAAGAAGAAGGTGGGAGACTGTATCAAAAGCTTTGCTGAAGTCGAAGAGTACTAGAATTGTGACTTTTCGCTGATCTATTCCGAGGTTGATATCATTTGTAATTTTAAGAAGAGCTGATTGAGTGCTGTGTGCAGAACGGAAACCGGATTGCCTGGAGTCAAAGATATCGTTGGTCTCGATAAACGAAGTAATTTGATGATGCACGGTACGTTCAAACAGCTTGGAAATTTCACTGAGATTGGCAATTGGACGCGTGTCAGAAGGCGTTAGGGGGGTTTTAATTTTTGAGAGGGGGCGGATAAAGGCGCGTTTCCAGGAGGATGGGAAGTAGGATGATTGTAAGCAGTGATTGAAAAAGGATGAGAGGATGGTGGAAAGAGTAGGAAGAGCATTGTAGATAGCAAATTGCGACAGTCCATCGGGACCCGAGGCGAGAGATTGAGATGAAAGTGAGTGCGAGCAATTAAGAATGTCGTCCGCTGTTATCTGGTGGAAGGAAAAGGAAGGACCAGGTGGAGACGGAGTAGATAATAGACCAAGGATTTCACTGAATTCTAAGGCAGGAGTTGGACTAGAGATAGATGTGAAATACGCATTTAACTCGTCGGCAGAAAAAAAATGAAGAGGGGAAGAAAAGGTTGACTTGATCAGCCCGAGATTTCCCAGCTCTTTCCACAGTCTCGAAGGGTCATCGATGGAATTCAAACGGTTATAATTAAACTGTTGCCGAGCAGAGCGCAAATCAGCCGTTAGTTTATCGCGGAAATCCCGATAGACTGCTAGCCCTAGAAGGTTGTTAGATCTCTTAGCTTGCTTGTATAAGCGACTACGTTGCCGCATTCGCGATTTGAGGGTGTCAGTGATCCAAGGCGATGGAGGTTTACGAATTGGAAAAGTACGTAGCGGAGCGTGAGTATTTAGAGCTTCGAGGATCGACTGTGAGATCGATTCACAGTGCGTCTCGAGAACTCGCGGCGCAATAGGACTCGGCGAGGGTAGAAGATTAAGACCAGCGGCTAGAGAAGATACAGATGCAGAGTAGATTGTCGAGTTGAAATTCTTGAGGCTACGACGAGTGATTGTGTGAGGCTCGATGTATTCAATATTAAAGGCGTAAGAGAGTTGGAGTAAGTCGTGACCTCCGATGAAAGGAGTATCCGATTTCGTAAACGAGTGGAGTTTGTCTTCACTGTCGATTATCATGACGTCTAGCCATGAGTCTGAAGTAGCAGTGTGATACGTTGGTGCTGATTGAACGAGGAAGAGAGATGACGAGTAGATAAAATTGCGTAAGTGGAGTGCTTCGGCGTTATGTGAGAGAAGATTACAATTCATATCACCGCAGATAATTATATTTTTATAAGCATGACTATGTCTAGTGATATCAGTAATTAAATCGTGGAGTAGTTGGGCCTTCGGGCGTCGGTATACTGAGGCGAATAGTAGAGATTGATCGTTGTTACATTGTATTCGTAGTAGTAAATATTCGGGCGAGTTCGAGAAGGTGCTCGGGGAAGCAGAAAGGACTTGTGCTGATAGCGATTTATGAATGTAGCACGCGACCCCTCCACCTTCTTTTCCCTCGCGATCATTTCGAATTAGAAAGTAATTATTTAAGCTTACAAGTGTATCGTGAATATGTGAATGTAGCCATGTTTCCGAGACGGATATGATGTGGAAAAAGTTGGCATCGAAGTAATGACGAATATCGTCGATATGGGCAACAAGTGACATAGCATTAAATTGTGCGATTCGCAGGCTTGATTGAGAGGGCGAAGTTGCAGGGGATATCGCAGAAGGCGAGAGTCAAACGAGCTTCTCAAGATCAGCAGGACAACGAATTTCAATAATTGGATGCCCGTTGTCTTTGCGCACCCTAATGGCTCCGCTGCGAACCCAGACGTATTTGTGTTTGGTTTGAGACGCGCGGCTCTTAGTGTCACGGAGAAGGTTGTACGTATCCGTCGGTAGCATTTCGTTGACATACACGTTACCAGCGGCTTGAATGCCAAGAACTTCGCTAACTTTTAAGTCGCGTTTAGCACGTTTGGAACTGATTACGGCGTCGCATACCGAGTTTGAGGTTAGCGCGACAACGAGTGAGGTCGACGCTCGAGTCGAGTTTGCGGATATGTTTTTTTTTTCGAGTATGCGAGCAGTCAGTATATGATTGACGAGGGGCCCGAGGCCCAACGCGATGAGGACTTTTTTTGCGAGATCCACCGGAAGATCAGGGAGATTAGGGGGAAAGCCAGACATAACTAACTCGCTCTTCGTTGCTAGTGGCTGACGAGCAAGTTGCGATTGCAGCGACGAGACATCCTGTCGAAGCTGTGCGCTAGCTTGTTCAAGTTGGGCTATACGGTTAGAATTTGCACTGACTGTATGGATGAGCTCAGGTATATCCTTGAGTTGGCAGCGTAATTCGTTGATAATTTGATTCTGCGAAGCAATGGAAGCTGTCATGCGAGCATCGGAATCTTTGATATACGCGAACACAGACTCGAGCGTGACCGGTTGAGAAGCTTGCGGAAAAGGGCTCGGCGGCAGACTGAAATTATTTGAGTGTGAGTTAGCCATTGCGTTGTTATCTAGCTGACGACAGCAGAGAGAAGCTGACCTGTACGCAAGATAGTGTTTGACACAACCGGGGTGAAATTTCTGTTGGCAGTCAGGACAACTAACAATCTCGCCGGCTATAGCTTTCGTACATTTGACACAACGAGTGGACATGCAAATTACCTATTCGGCACAGAAGCGAGAAGAAAGCAATATGTGCAGTTGTCGATAAGTTAGGTGTAAGAATAGATTGACGGTCGATGAGCTGCGGCAGTGGTGATTGATCGCTGAGTCGGATAGATGATCGTCGACATAGGCGAGTATGCGCATGCGTAGTGTTGAGCTCGCCGAGACGTTGTAGGTGGCGCGCCGTTATCGACGAAGGTGAGTATAATCCGGCACATGCGCAGCAGTAGGCCGTTGAAACGTTGTAGATGGCACAGCAGTGGATGGAATTGGCAGTCAAAGCAGATACAACGCATGCGCAAGCAAACTCCGTTGAAGTCCGAGAAGGATAGAAGATAATGCAGCAATTGAGGTTAGGAGAATTTCTGCATTTTCAACGAGAATTTCCAGCAAAAGTCAACAAGCCCGACTGATGCGACTAAGTGTCGTTGAGAAGCAGTAATAGAATTGCCCGAATCTGAAAAGATTACGCCCGAGGGCAGAGTCGAGCAGTAATAGTTCGAATAGTAGGCAGAGCGACAAGCAAAGGCGTGCAATAGTACTCACAGAGAGAGAGAGAGAGAGAGAGAGAGAGAGAGAGAGAGAGAGAGAGAGAGAGAGAGAGAGAGAGAGAGAGAGAGAGAGAGAGGGAGAGAGAGAGGGAGAGAGAGCCGCAAATATGTCGGCTACCTTCTGACTCACACAAAGAGGTGAAATACGTTACCTCGCTCTCTCTCTCTCTTTCGCTCCGGCGTAACGTCCGATCATGTTATCTCTCTCGCACACCATAGGAATCTCCTCTTAAAGATTATAAGGCTATCGGTGCAGTACAGCCGAGAATATGACGATCTTAACAAATGGCTCCTTTGTGCTTTACACGAGAAGTTTTTGTCACCTAATGCAAATTATAAAATAAAACATTTCGTATTATTGACAATCTACTAGACTAATCCTGTGGTGCATTTCCTCAATCAAGTTCCGTCAAACTCCGCCCCGTCCACCCGCACACAGAGTTTCTGGTGAGATGTACGTCCGGTTCGGTCCGGTACGTCATCACAGCATTTTGAAGTATTTAAATTTTTCCAATCAATCAAACGCGAACACACGATTCATGGCTTTTTCGGAAGATAGACACATGGGAGATTCTCAATGTGTTTTAATAGCATTTTTAAATTTTTGCCAGAAAAATTTCTCAATTTTCGTGTACGTGAATTCGGAAATTCATTTTTTAGTTTTCATTTCTTTGTCGACCGCAAAGAAAAAATATATGTAAATTTTTAAAAATACACACATGAGAGATTGCAAAATAATTATTAAAATTTAATATTTTTACCAAAATGTTTGCCAAATATTCATTACACGAATTTGGATCGAATATTTATTCTGTCACGAGTAGAAAATTCATGAAGAATCTTTCAAACAAAAAATTACCTGGGATCATATTTTATGTTTAATAAAAAAATCCTTCTTACGAACGAATGAAAATTCGTTAAGCAGTTTCAACTATGTAAAGATTCATGAATTTTTCAAAAACTGCTGCACGGAAAAATTAAATTTGCGAAATCAATGTGCTTTTAATGCCGTTTGTAATTTTTACTTAAACATTTTTTAATTGTCGTACACTTGAAGTTGCATTTCATTTTTTATTTCTTTTTGTCGATCGCAAATACAAAATTTATAAAAAATGTTTCAAACAATAGATATATGAAAGTTGCTCAATATTTATCAATAGTTTTACAAAAATGTTTGCCAAATATTCATTACACGAATTCGGATCGAATATTTATTCTGTCACGCGTAGAAAATTCATGAAGAATCTATCAAATAAAAGTTACCTGGTTTCATATTTTATGTTTAATAGAAAGAAATCATTTTACGAAAGAATGAAAATTTATCAAGCATTTTTAACTGTATCAATTTTTTTGTTTATCACGTTTGTAATTTTTATTTCTTTTCGTCGATCGCGAATACAAAATTTATAAAAAAAAAATGTTTCGAACAATTGATATATGAAAGTTGCTTAATATTTTTTATTTTTACGAAAAGTTGGGCAAATGTTCACCGTACAAATTTGGGCCGAATATTTTTTTATCGTGAGTACAAAATGAACGAAAATCTTGTAATTCAAAATTACAGGGCTTTTTCTTATTCGTATTTATTTAATTATATTAAAGACAAACCAATTATCGAGCAAGCTCACCGAACATAATCCACCAGAACAAATCCTTTACAAACATTCAATACATTTTTTCACATTACCGTAAATATTATATTCTTATTTTAAAGCAGCATTATTAGACTTCTTAAAATAATATATATTAATTTTAGACTTTGAAAAACGCACCTAGCCGTAAAAATAATCAAATCTCTGCCGACAAATAAATTTAAACTAAGTAGAGACACAAATTCCAATGCATTGCAATTTCTATTTGTCACTTTGGCCTGTCAAACTTTTAGCTTTTCGACCGTACGGTGTACTTCGACATTTTCTCGAGTTTTTTCTGTAAACAAAAAAAAAATGTAAAATACATCAATATTGTTGTACAAAAAGGAACTCGTCTACATTATACAAATGATTGGAAAATATTTGAATTAATATAAAAACGGTTCATACGATTCAATAATGTTGGCACGGGGCCGCGTTCGAGCTCTTCTGATTGGCCCGCAACTTTCTCTTTTGTCCAGTAGCCCCACTTCCGATGAAAAACGCTCTACGATCTCAACCAAGACTTGTGGTTCCTCCTCTAAATCCCAGCTTGGCTCGTCGTTTAAGCCCCATAAATCCGTGGTCGTTGGAATAACACGGATATTTTCATTTATATTTCCGTAATATCCCGCATTTTTTTCCTTCTTAGAGGTATCTCGCCAAGATGTGAAGGTAAATGAGGTGAATGCGTCCATGCTTTGTCTACAAAAGACAGAAAGTACATATGATGTAACGCGCAAATATTCACAATCCTTAAAATAATACGCGAGAAGAAAAATATGGAACACAAAAGTCACCTCTCCATTTCTGCAGGTGAACGAAAAGCTCCTTTCGATTGTACGGTGACTCGGTTTTGACGTCTGACGAAAGCAACGACAACGCGCCAGGTTTATATGGATTGTCCCCACCATACCTGTTTTGGGCGTATTTGTTTGACATTTTCTCTAATGCTTCATGCATCCTAAGATTTTAGTGAAAAGATCTGTGAAACTCTTACTAATATAGCAGCCCGACCCATTCTATTATCTTTATAACCGAACGACATGAAAAAAAAAATGCTTCACCCCTTGAATAACCCAGGTAAAAGGGTACAAAAAAAAAGAAAAATTTCTCTTGTTCACGGTACCGTGGTGAAGTTAAACACCGTGTCTCCTTACATACTAGTTAGAAAAAATATATTTTCACAATACCTTCAGTACTCGAAACACGGTTTTTCTTTAGAAAATTATCATAATGAGGTTTCGATTTACCTTTTGCAGGAGGATGTGAGACATCGCAACACCTTTGTTGAATATTTTAACGAAACAAAATTCTGCGGGAATTAACTTGAATATGACGCCTTGGACATGTAATGTTTGGGAAATCGTGTAAATAAAAAACAACACTTTCATGTATAGTCAATTTTCGGTTTAACATTCAATTTTTATTTAACATCACTAATCTTTACAATTATGCAAATACGCAATGAGAATTCGAACATCGGTTAAAGATATGTAATATCATTGCGATATGTACAGGTCACCGTTGATGTACAGTCGTAGCAGTAGCCTAAGTATTGAAGTGTGCACTCGTGAATAGCCCATCCGTGGAATGGCACAACTATGTTAATAGAACAAATGTGTAACACATTAAAATTGTGCGATATATAGACGGTAAATGCATATTTTTTAATTTTAAAGTAAAACTTACACGTTAACGGTGACAGTACGCTGTGTCCGAAGAGTTGAAAGCCCGAGTTGAGAAAACTTTCAGTAGTTGCATGCGCCGCGTCGACCTGAGATGAACTAGGATAACTCGCACGCAAATAGGGTTGTCCGAACGCAAATTCTGCGGTATTGGTGTTGAAATTTGAATCAGTAGAATCACTTTGCCGATAGCGCTGCACTGCTATGTAACGATTCATAAGACGACTCACGCCCGGAAAGTCACTACCGCCCCTCGAGCGAATGATTCCAACCGCAATTAAGACGGCTTGGTAAGACACGTCAAACGCTCCACAATCATACACGCGGCCAATTTCTCTAAGAGACAATCGGTTCAAAACCGACCGCATCGTGCGGCGAGCCTGCTGAAGCCTCATACTCCTCAACTTCGAAAGGCGATGTAACGTAAACCATCTTGCTATGGGCGCACTCCGGACGCGCATTAACGTCACCGTTTTAGTAATAGCTTCAATCAGGTCGTTTGCAAGATAACAATCCATTTTTATTTGATTTATTTCAATTTATGATCAAAACCAGTACACACGACCATACAGGACAAGTTATACGAGCATGCGTACGATAGGACCGAGGTTGGAAATTGTCAAAATGTTTGAGTATGCGCTGCTTTATACATTTTTCCCAGACAACCGTTACCGGCTTTGCCGAGGGGCGAGTTTTTCGAAATTGTGCATTTACTGTGTAGGAAGAAACGCATGATTTGTCGAAATGTACGCTTTCCCTCTATCATTTGTTGGACGAAACCTGTTACTGACGTATTTGGTAATTCAACAGGTAAACCGTTTTCAAATTTTATACTTTGGACAGGCTTTCAGTCCTGAGAAGATCGGCAAAAAAAAACGGCAATAAACAAAAAAAAAGGAGTGAAAGCAAAGTATGCTACCGTGAACAGGTGATTTTGGATGTAGGCTAGCGTTTTTCAGAAGGTTGAACGGCCATAAAGACACTTGTGTTTACAGGTAGATGTTAGTCACCTCAACAGTGTCACAGGTCATATTAAGGAAACAAAGCCCTGTTGGAGCAAAGCCCTCCGAGTAAACACAGGTACTGGTATATACAGAAGAGATTCATAGCATCTGCAGTATAAAAAAAAAAAGGAGTGAAAACACGGATGCGTCCATCGTGAGATCACCGGAGTCGGCTCCCCGTGGTTACTGTCTCGAAGTCGTTGTAAACCCGACGAAATTGCTGAGAAAATCGATGAATTTCCTTCCACGTGCGTGAAATACCCTCCAAATTTTATACTTTGGGCAGGCCTTCAGTACTGAGAAGATCTGAAATACTGTAATAAATAAAAAAAAAAGGAGTGAAAGCAAAGTATGCTACCGTGAACAGGTGATTTCGGATGTCCGCTAGTGTTTTTCCGAAGGTTGAGCCACGCCAAAGACACTTGTGTTTACATCTAGATGTTAGTCACCTCAACAGTGTTACAGGCCATATTAAGGAAACAAAGAAGAAATGAGAAACAAAGCCCAACAAAAAAATTGTTCCGACGCATTTTATACGTGAAGTTTCGACCAACAAAAGTGAATGTAAATCAACAATTTCTCATTATAACCAACTTGCCCGACTAATTCCATGTAATGTTCGGTCTGACAAGGCCGGTCAAACACGGTCCCGGCCAACCGATTGCCAAATTACTGCTGGTACGGCGTTCGGTGAACATCGTAGCATTTTGAAGTCTTCATCTTTTTTTTTTTTTTTTTTAATGTATCGTGTGATTACGACGTACGTGTCACCGGCGATACAAATGTATCTACCACTTTTCTATATCCTCACAGCAAATACGTGGATATTTGTACTTATATTCATTTTTCAAAATTTCGAAAAAATATAAACACCAGAAAACTTAAAAAATGTGTTTTCTAAAAAATGTTTACACTATTGCTACTTTAACTATGACATAATCGCGCTGAAACTTTACAAGTGCAGTAAGAAATATTTTACAAATCATATTCATCATTTCAGGATTTATGTTCTTTTTTAAATTTCAAAAATTAAAAAATGTCAGAAAATTTGTAAAAATGTATGTTTTCGAAAAAATTTCGTTTTCAAAATTTCGAAAAAATGCAAAATATCAGAAAACTTAAAAAATGTGTTTTCTAAAAAATGTTTACCCTATTGTTACTTTAACTTTCACACAATCGCTCCGAAACTTTACAAGGGCAGTGAGAAAAATTTTACAAAAACATATTCATAATTTCAGGATTTATGTTCTTTTTTTAATTTTCAAAAAATTAAAAATGTCAGAAAATGTGTAAAAATGTATGTTTTCGAAAAAATAATTTTTCAAAATTTCGAACAAATGCAAAAATATCAGAAAACTTTAAAAAATGTATGTTTTTTAAAAAATGTTTAGACTATTGTGTGTTTAGACTTTACGAGTGTGATTAGAAATGCTTTTACGCGAACATACCCAAATTTGGGACTTTATTTCACTTTTCCAAATTTTGAAAATGATTTGAAAATGTCGTAAATTTTTTAAAAATTTACACGACTTCTACAAAATCAATAAATTTATTTTAAATAAGACATTAGATAAATAAATAAAAGAAAATATTTCCGACTTTCGACTGTATGGAGGATATTAACCGTAAGGTTAGAGAGAACACGATTAGGTTGACTAGCTATAGAATAGTGCTTGTATAATACGCGACCCGTGGTTAAGTGGTTAGCGTACACGACCAGCAATTTCGGCGACCAGGAGAGTCAAGTTCGATCCCCGATTTGGGCGAAAGTTTTTTCTATACTTCCTACATTTTCTATATTGCTATTTGGTATATAGAAGAAGGCGAAAACTAATTTACCGACTGCAGAAAACATTAGTATTATAAATTGTCAGTAACTCCTAGAGGGCGCCAGGAGAAATAAGACGGCCAATCAAAACACAACAAGTTTACTAGAATAATGTTAGTACAGAAAAACGATGAAAATTTGTAGAGAGCATCTCGGAAAAGCCGTCCGCCAATAAGAGCTCGGGGAATTTCCAGTCGGCCAATCACGGCTCGGGGAAAAAAAGACGATCAATCACGAACCAGAGAATTTTCCACCCGTCCTCTCATTGGTTCCCTATAACCCAAGGGGGCGTGGCTTAAGGGGCCTTATGGGTGGACAGGGGACCACAGGTGGTAGGGGAGAGGGTGGGGGTAGACCGTGGTGGTGGGGGGTTGGCGCCAGTGGCCGCGTGGAGGGGGTAAATCCTGTCTCCCTATACCTGACCCCTACTACTACGACGAAGGATTAGGAACACCGACAAAGAAACGTAGAAAGTATTCACCGGCCGTTGTGATGCAAAAACCGTCGTTTGACGGGCTTATCAACTTAATGGTATGCATGGACGAACGTTTCCGACGCCTACAACGAAATGTCACACATGTTCAAAAGTGCCTCGACGTACTTTGTGCCGAATTACTGCTGTATATTCCGCCAATGGAGACACCGGAAAGGATAGACAGTTTACGTGTCAAAGATTTGATAAAAAATAATTTCAAGTCATTGAAAGAAGCTGTTAAACACCGATTGGACCCGTCGTTTATCGAGCTCACGTTTGGCATCGTATTCCTTGAACTGACGGTTCTGGGTATCCCTTTCATCGTGAACGAGATGAAAAAACACCTTATGAAGAATAAGAAAAGTGCGGTTGAATAGCCGTGTAATCGTATACATACCCATTTGCTGTTTTGGATATACTATTAACAGACATCAGACCATGCGTATAATCATACTAAACGGTAACTTTACGTCGATCCAGTATTATTAATTATATCGTTTCCCATTGTATTCATTATTATAAGTAGATTTAAGATTATTTCTCGTCAGTCTTCACATTGCGTCACTTGCCCTTACTCATATAATAAACATATATGAATAAGTATTTTATGTTTCGTTAACCGTGTATTGTAAACTTTCGTTAGCTGCGAGGATGAGACATGGGAGGGGATGAATTATACAGAACATCTAAGCTACTCAATAATAATAATTCGATATACTTAAAACACCGATTTATTTTTTACCTGCTTCGAATTACCATCATAAGGATCCGTCTAAAATTCATTTTACCGACTGCAGAATATTTTTTAGTATTAACAAGAAGCCGGTAACTCTGAGATGGCGCCTTGGAAAATTTTTTCGACCAATCAGAACATCGGAAAAATCTGTCGACCAATCATTATTGAGCGAATGATTGGAATAATACTAGTACATAAAAGACGATGGAAATTTATAGAGGGCGCCATGGAAAAATCATTCGACCAATAAGAGCTCGGAGAATTTCCTGACAACCAATCACGGCTCGGAGAAAATGAGACGACCAATCACGGTCCAGAGATTTTCACAGCCTCTCTCTCATTGGCTCCCTATAAATAAGGGGGCGTGGCTTGAGGGGCCCAATGGGGGTGGGGAGGGGACCACAGGTGGTGGGGGAAGGAGTGGGGGCCAGACAGTAGGGTGGGGGAGAGGGTGGGGGTAGACGGTGGTGGTGGGGGTTGGCGCCAGTGGCCGCATGGTGGGGGTAAATCCTGTCTCCCTATAGCTGTACAATACTACTGACACAAGATTTTGAGACTCTGATTTTCCGAAACCTCCCAGTACACTTGGCATACGGATTACGTCGAAACTGTTGCACAAAACAACGGTCGCCTTCACTGTACAATCCGAGCGCCCCGGATCTGTCATCGCCTGCAGAGAAACATTGTTCACGTTAACTTGCTTCAAATATTTTTTCAATCTTTTCTCCGAAATAGTCTTCTTTTGCCCATTGACTCTTTCACTTTCACTTTGCTCGGAGAAAACATTTAAAGTTTCCGTTGTTACGATTTTCACTTCTGCTTTACCTAGGGCCAACGGTTTCGTACAGTTTCGGGCATAATGCCCAGCTTCGCCGCACCGTCTACACTCGTTCACTCGAGGAGGTTCGGGACATTTACTCGCGTAATGTCCAAGTTTTGAACAATTGTAACACTTCAATGTTTTCTTTTTCGTCGTGTCCGAATTTTTATTTTCAGTCGAATCGTCGGTCGACTCCGATTCCGTTCGCGATTTCGTTTTCGTTGATGATACTGGCTTTTTAACTTTCACGTTATTATAATTTTTAAGCGTTCTTTCAAAACGAAGGAACCCGTGGAATAGCTGTTCAACACTGTTGTACTCCGTTGTTAACGCATGAACGGTCATGTCTCGACTGTTGAGACCTGTCGCTATCTGTTCACGCACCTCTTCGAAAGGTAACTCGAGAGTATTACACAGACGCACTTTGTCGTAAAAATAGTCTCGTAAACACTCACTATCACGTTGCTTCCGCAAACGTAAATTGTCCCACATTTGTGTCCGATTCACCTTTGGCACAAACGCTGCTTCAAAAGCACGTCGAAAATCTGTCCAACTCCGAAACGCACCGTCCCGCGACAAAAGCCACGAATGGGCAGCATTCCTCAAGTGCATCGTCGCCGTTTCGTAAACAAAAGCCGCGGGCCACCTGTGAATGTATGCCGAAGTTTCGATCTGTTAAAACCAACGCTTAGCTTCAACGCTTCAACCGGCGACTCGCGCGACCCGTAAAATCTCCAATTGTTTTTGTCGAGTCCGGCATAACATGGAAATTTTACTCGGTACGTTTATAGCTTGATTTTGCATCATCGTAGCGTTTTGTTGGATTAATTGCGACATCATATCCAACATACGGTCCATCGAAATGACACGCGGTTCACCGGTACCGAGTTCATTCAAATGCGTCGATCGCTGACTTTCGTGCGATAACGAGTCTCGCGCGTTACCGGAGCCAATCGATGGCTCTTCACTTTGGAAATCCTTTACCCAACGACGCGAAGCATTTATTTGCGGCTGGTCACTCACACCCGTATGAGCAACCGACGGCGTTAACAACGCTTGACCTTGAGTAATCAACGGTCGTATAGTCACATTCCCGGCACTATGTCCAACGGGGTATACAAATGGCGGACGTAACTGGAACATTGGACCATGCGGTGTTTGCGCGAATACGGAATTGACCGGCATCTATTGATTCCCGGCAGCCGGATGAAAATTCATCACCGGTGGCAATTGCGAATATTGTGTCAATTGAAGCTGACCACGTATTCCGCCTCGGAACGACGGAAAATTCGGTATCGACATGATACATGAATTATCGCGCACAAATTAACCGAAAATTTACACAATATTCGAACCCGTGTCGTTCGCGAATAGATTTCCGGAGCACGATTCTTTTTCTTTTTTCTTTTCTTTAAATATAATGCTTAAACGACACTGCTGCGTTTTTATCGTCGATATTCCACTTCTGAATGTAATAAACTAAAATTTTTCTTTTTATTAATGTTTATTTGTCGGAACTGCCTCCTGTCCGATCGTACATTTTCTTTCGTCTCGAGTCCTATTCATACACACCCGCGTGCTCTCTCACGACTCCCTTATCCATTCTCGCGCTGATGACGCCGTTCATCCGTGCACATGCGCGTAACGATCATTCGACATTCGTACCAACGTAACAATTTCTTACACAACTATCAGTATCGGATAGAGTCAATGAAGCAAGATCGAAAAAGTTATACATGAACTGCGTCAGCCAAGGTCATCTCGCTGTAGCGTGTAAAGCATCGTCATGTAAAAAATGTCAAAAAAGCACATTACGTTGTTGCATCTCGAACAAAAAACGAATACGCTACCAGATCGAAAGGCGAACGAAGATTCTTCGGAAAAGTCAGTCGTATCGTGTTACACCAAGGAAGAACACCTATTGCGATCGGAGGAAGCATCCTCGAGTATTAGCATCCTTCGAAAGCGGACGTCACACGTGATATTATCAATGGCTCGTGTTAACATAGAAGATGCAGTTGGTAACTAACAAAGTTGCCGCGTGCTATTAGATCTGGGTTCTCAATGTAATTTAATTTCGGAAGAACTCGTGCGAACGCTCAAGTTAAAATGCGAAAAAAGAGGTGAGTTTATCAGTGGCGTAAACAAAGCACAAACTAATATCGCACAGACAGCAAAAGGCAAGACAAGGTCGAGGTCCCTAGATTACGAAACAGTCATTGATTATTTGGTGCTGCCAAGTATAACATTGCCTTAAGTAAAAATCAACACAACGTTGATATACATTCCTGACATTCCTGGCGGATTACAGTTAGAAGATCCCAACTTTCATGAAACCGGTACGGTTGATCTGTTGATGGGGGCAACGTTGTTTTGGCAACTGATATGTCCAGATTCAATCAAGCAAGAAAAGGGTATTCCATAGCTACAAAATACGTTACTCGGATGGATTGTCGGAGGAGAACTTATCGACGCGTCGACGAAGACTCCGCAATTGTGTGGTCTCATCACAAACACGGCATTACAAGCTCAATTGGAACGTTTCTGGAATCAGGAGGATACACAAGAAACGCGACGATTCACAGGCGACGAAGTGGATTGTAAGTGACAGTTTTCCGAATCGGTAACACGTGATAGCACGGAAGAAGATCGGGATCGTCAGAAAATACTATGGAGATCGGACCAAGCGAAACCAATTCAGACGTATCGCTTTAACACCGTCACTTATGGAACAGTATCCGCACCTTACTTGGCCATCAGGTGCCTGAGACAGTTAGCAGCAGAGGACAAAAGATTCCTGGAAGCTGCAAAGATACTTTCCGAAGATTTTTATGTGGATGATGCATTGATAGACGCGAGTACCGTGGAAAACGCAATGGGTTTGCAGCACAAGCTATCTCAGCTAGTCCGGGAAGGTCAATATCAATTGCAGAAATGGCGCTCTAACGATCAACACGTTCTGAGAAATTTTTCGAGCGCGAGCGAAGGCGATGGCCTACTAAAAATAGATAAGGAGGGAGCGTTGAAAACGCTGGGCCTCCTCTGGGATGTAAAATCAGATAATATGCAATATAGTGTACAAGTCGAGGAGTCATCCAAAATCACGAAGCGGCTCGTACTGTCAAAGATAGCGCAAATTTTCGATCCATTGGGTTTACTCGGCCTTGTGATTATCATCGCAAAATGTATTATGCAAAAAATGTGGCAAGCAAAGACTGGATGGGACGACCCGTTACCGCAAGAACTGCAAGCAACGTGGAATCAGTACTACGGCTGATTGCCGAACATAAACGAGGTTCGCATCCCGCAAAATATCAATCGAGGAAACGTAGAGGGAAAGTTTGATCTCATCAGATTCGGGGATGCTTCGGAGAAGGCATATGGAGCATGTCTCTATGCATGCCTTACATCGAATTTAATTAGTTCGAAGAGTAGAGTGGGCCCGCTCAAGGTCATTTAATTACCGAGACTTGAGTTGAATGCAGCTTTTCTGCTTGCAAAGCTTTACAATACGGCAAGAACGGCATGCGGCGATAAAATCCGGATTACGCATCTCTGGAGTGACTCTACGATCGCACTTAGCTGGATAGCCACATCAGCGAATATACGAAAAACGTATGTAGCAAATCGAGTTTCAAAAATGCAGGATCTTACAAAAGATGCGATGTGGCGTCATGTTGCCTCGAAAGAAAATCCTGCAGACTTATTGTTTCGAGGGATCACAGTCGATGATTGGAAAAACAACGGGTTGTGGTGACACGGACCCAACTGGCTAACTACGGGCGAGTGGCCTCAACGAGAGGAATTCGAAATCGATACATCAGAGATGAAAGCGTCAATGGGGTTCTTGAATACGGGAACAACGTACGACATCCTGCAGCGATTTTCTTCGTACGAAAAGTTGCAGCGAGTAATCCCTTATTCATTACGATTCAAGGTGAACGCATTAGGGAGAAGAGAAAAGAGCCCTCTATCGGTATCAGAATTCGCGATCACAGAAAGATCGATATTAACAATGACTCAACGAGAAGCCTTTTTGCCAGAGCTTGAAGCTCTGAAACGCGAGAAGCAAGTACCCAAGGGTAGCAGGCTTGCAATGCTCAATCCCTTTTTATACAAAGAAGCTTTGATTCTAGTTGGAGGGAGATTGGATCGAGCAGATGTAGCGGACGCTTAGAAACAACCGATATTTTTACATGCGAGATATCACATTACGAAATTAATCGTGAAGAAAGAGCATCTTCGGCTGCATCATTCCGGCCCCGAACAGTTATTATGTTCACTTCGGCAAAACTATTGGCCGATAAGCGGATGACGAGAAGCACGAAAGGTAACCGGAAACTGCCTCTAATGCTTCCACACAAAGCCGACGATTGCGGAAGTAATAATCTGCGATTTACCCAGCGATCGAGTGGGCGGTTTTTTGAAACCGTTCACAAAAACAGGTGCCGATTATGCGGGACCTTTTCAAGTGCGCGGAAGGCGCAGACGAGGACGCGTTCGCACATCAAAAGCCTTGATCGCAGTTTTCACTTGCCTCGCTACGAAAGCGTTTCATTTAGAGCTCGTCACAAAACTAACGACCGAATAATTTCTGGCAGCGTTACGAAGGTTTGTCGCAAGACGCGGTGTTTGCTTGCAAATGAATTCGGACAACGGCACGAATTGCGTTGGAGCAGCTAGAGAGTTGAACGAAGTTTACGAATTTCTCGACAAGAAAAAGAATGCGATATCGGACCACTTGGCACGTCAGAAAATCGAGTGGAAGCACATTCCCCCCAGAGGATCGCATTTTGGCGGTCTTTGGGAGGCTGCCGTTAAAGCGTCGAGACGACATCTTAACACGGTAACGAAGGGCTTCGTTAGCACGTTCGAAGAATATTATACGTTGCTCGTAGAAATCGCATCGATCCTAAATTCCCGACCTCTTACCTCATTGTGCAGCGGCTCCAATGATATGTCAGTCTTAACTCCAGCTCACGTCCTTGTATGAGACTCGCTATTATTACCTGCTGAACACAGCTACATGGAGGTCTCCGATAACATATTTTCTTGTTGGCAGCATTTGCAGAAAGTACGGCAACATTTTTGGGCCCGATGGCATCGAAAGTATTTGCAAGAGTTGCAGAAACGGCACAAATGGTGCTCAAAGGGCGAGAATATTGAGGTCGGCGCGCTCGTACTATTGAAGGAAGACCGTGTATCACCGCTTCATTGGATCATCGGTAGAGTCGTGGAAGTGTTACGTCAAAAATGTGGATGTTTCTCTTTTCACCCTAATTTTTAACGCATGGTTGCGTCGAGTACGATTGAATACGCGCTGGTCAAGAGAGATCTCTCCCTCCTTTACCACTCCTGGCATCAATTATCGGCGCAACTGCCCATTTTCTAGTCTAACCGTGAGGAAATTTACTAAGGATAGGGCTTGGAATGCTATTCGTTGACTTGTCTGAGAGGTATTACGAAATATTTGATCTGTCGCGTAAATAGAATGCCGATCATAGGTGATTTTTATTATGTCGAATTATTTCAACGCGGCACAAACGATCTGGTAACCGGAATGATGTTCTGTGAGTATTGTAGACGATGTTTGGCGACGGCTAGGCGAATTATCGGGGAGGTCGAGTGACAGAGGGTATTATACATACTTCTAATTATAAAAATATCGAAAAAATGGAATTAAATTGTACTTACGTTGTTTGTTGAGGTGTTGATTGTTGCGATGAAATCGGTGGAACACAATTTTGTACGCGGGATTCTCGTAATATTCAGATTTTATTCAAAGAAATTATCTCAGGCAGATTCAAAGAAAGAGAAAGTACAATCGATTCCAAGACCGCTATTCGTACAGAAATCTCTTTCAACAAAGTAAGAGAGGATTTTTGACGGTGAAGCGAAGGTGACTTCGTTACAACGGATGAATTGAGAGTGACAATTTGGTGAACTGGACTGGACCAAGAAGACTCTGGTCGCAATAATGAAAATAAGTACAATTAAGAAAATAAGAAAATAAGTAATAATGAAAATAAGTACAATTTTTTGGAGATGGAAAATATTATAAACAAACTTCTCCAATAGGAGGCTGGTTGAATTCTATTCGTTGTCCGAAAAGTACCCGTGATGTCTCTTTTTAATGGTCATAAAACAGAGTGCGCGGTGTCTAACTCTATCCCTCTCGTCGCCCAGCCGGAGCGCCAGCCTACCGATCGGATGCGCCGGTTGCGCGCTCGGATTTACGGCGTTCCCGTTGACTTCCTAACTCTACTCCTGATCTCTAATCTTGACCGTAGTTACTCTGCCCTGGTACTCGTATTCTTACACTTGCCCACTGTCGTGCCCTCTTTTCGCGGGCTCTTATATACTAGAAAAATGGTAATCAGAGGGGAAAGAACCCTCCCTCATGTATCCCGGGCATTCTGCTCTCCTGATGAGTAACGTTGCCCCCTTCGCTATTCTCCTCTCGGCTTGTTCGAGATTCCAGGATTTCTGGAATATTCGTATTGCGTGATAATGATATTTTATCGCGTTTCCATTGAATTCCCTTTCCTTTCTTATATCTAATTATTTGCCTGAGTTATTCGTAACTTTAATTCTAATAATTCGTAAACAAATTACTTAAAATAATTAAGAGTTGATATGTTTAACATAAGAGAGAGATTCAAAAGATGGTTGTTGTTTGTAAAATTCTCCGGTATGTATTCGTATTCACAGAACGGTGGTAAGAGTCGAGAGATATGTATAGTTTATTACTAATAATTTCGTAGCATTATCATCGTTTAGATGTTGGGTGTCAAATTATTATATATCTGAAAGGTAAAATATTTCTCGGCTCTTGTACAAATTACTTTATTATAAAGTAACAGCATCTTCCTAATATTCCGAGGTATCGGTAGCATAACCGGCCCGATATCGTTGGGCGTTGCCCCCCTAAGAGGCGTGCAGCAACTATTGCGCGTGCCCGGTAACAACGTCGTACGATCGTCTTAGTCCCTTATATGGTCATTCCGGAAATTCTGTTTTGTTGCCCGGGCGAGCTGTATGACTCCCCTCTTTCGGTGTACTTGCTAGACCTTCCCCTATCGTCGCGAACTAACCTTGACGCTATGCAGCTTAGCTTACGCAACTCGTTCTTTGCCCGGGCCCCTTTTTTTATCATTACCGTTCGCCGATTCCGACTTATTTTCTGTCTTTGTAGGTGAATACTGGTCGAATGTTAAATAATATTAACAAACTTATAATTCCATCTTAAAGGTGGAATATTTCTGAACATTTTGATATAACCTGCGATATTTTATTGTTATACTATATACTATAAATGGGGGCGGGGGACCCAGTCAACTACATGCGACGTACGTTTTCTTGCTATAGGTATTTTGTAATTGCTCGCGTTACGATCTTTTCCATAAATTTTGGAAGAGAAATAGTTGCGACATAAGAATAAGGAAATATGCCTGATTAATCTGATATATTGATTGATTTATAAATTTTTCCACCATGAGCCGAGAAAACGAAATTCCAGGAGTACATCTTTGCTCCTAATACCAACCTATACGGTGAACATTATCGGAAGGATAATAGTTATATTGAAATATCATTATTTCATTCTCCCGATCGTAGGGAAACATTTCTTCTGCGCTAGAGGTATGTGATTTTTCCGACGGAATTGCGTCGTCGCGCTCGGTGGTTGAGCCGCCTTCCCCTCGTGACTTATCGTCCAGGCATACTTGTGTTGCATCCCGCGCTACCGCAACTCGGTTCGGCGGTTCAGAAATGATTTACGATTCTCCTCCTTGAAATGTTTAGCTTTAGTAATGTAAATTTTCCTGTTTTATTAGTTTGTTATCTCTCAACTTTTGACCATCTTTGCCTTTCCTTCACCGTTGCATATAGTGTTATCAAACATTATGGAAGCTGCAACGCGTTTTATGAATTCACATACGTTTATTCGTCTAGACTATTTTTCGTGGCCTGCGTAATTTAACTAATCAGCCCTTCTTACGATCATATTTTGTTTCTTGTCATAAATGATATTTTACTAATGTCGATTAGTACTTCTAGATTCAAAAAAAAATAATTTTGTCGTTTTGAATTTATTGATATTTTCATGGTATTAATATCGTTTGCCAATGGATTTCATCGACTACTCTTCCCGTAATTTTGGACAATTTTACCATCTTTGATTCGTTTGATACTGTAATTTATAAATTAATTGCAAAAATTTTTAAGATGATCATCTTCATTAATTAGCATTAAATTAGAAAGCGTGTGGGAAGTATAAAACCGTATTTCCTTTAGGATCGTGATTGAAGAAAATTATGTCGTTATAATGACGGGTGATTAGATGATGTGGGGATGTTCTGTCTCTCAATCGTGTGACTCGTATATTCAGAAATATTACGCGGTGCTGTTCGGTGTCGAAATACCGAAACTCTTTCGGTAGTCAGGGTTAATTTCCATACATGAGATAATGTAGGTTCCCCTTTTTACGTCGGAGGCCCCTTTTGACCTTCAGTTAGAAAACTTTAATAGTCTGGCCGCAGGGTAAAAGTTTAGATCTATACTCCTTGGGTCGATGCAGTAGTCGATTGTACCGACGTCGGCAGCGGAGTTCGCTGTTTCACCGAGCGTAGTGCGTGTGTCGAGGGGGATTGAGACCTCTGTCCGCAACTAGTTCGTGTGGTAGATAATTTTATCATCTATCTTTTACCCTGTTTTTAGCTTTTCATGCTGAATATTTTAACCTTCCAGGACATATGTTTTCCCAAAGGAAAATTATTCGTGAAGTACTATTCGACGATTGATGAGAGAAATCATTGCTTCTCGTGATTTTTATGAGGATGAGTAATATTTGGATTTTCCGTGGAATGTATGAATTCTTTTGGAAGGGGAAAGGTTTGCAGTAAGAAAATAAGCAGACAAATGGGTTGCGAAAACTATTATTAATGAAAAATGATGAAAGTTACGTCAAGACGTAACAGAAGTTCGTCGTAGTGCAGATAACACGTGGCAACCGTCCTAACACCAATAGGCCTGTTCAAGTGAGCCGTGAAATATCTGTATCCGCTTCCAGTCGAAGAAAACTAAGAGCGACAATCACTATTCAGTTTATGATCTGTATTTTCTTGTTTGTTGACTTTATTCATTTTGATTAATAATTTTCGTTATTTCTTGTAAAATAGCTACATAACTATCAGTCACTATCAAACACAGAAGTGAAAAAAAAAGAGACAGAATTATATAGCAATGCAAGATTTATTTTTCTCGATATTGTAAGCATGTAATTAGTCGTTTTGTTTGATAAAAGCTTCATACCGTGGAGATATTCATGTCACTCGTGTGTTCTACGGAGACTATTTGTTTTGTAATCAGTGAATTTCCTTGATTAGTAGTTTACTCATTGAAACGGACCCTTAAAGAACGGTGCGATGTTAGTGAGTATGGTTAGTGATGTTAGAGAGTTTGTGACGAGTGCTCGCTCGCACGAACCTATACCACCCGGGGCGCGCGAATTCAAACGAGATAGAACGATGTTCGCTAATAGTTAACTATATGCCGGACAACCTCTCCCTTAGCTCCAGTCGATATAGACGTATAGCCCATTAAAATAAAACTCTATTTGTAGAATTATTGTATATTGGCGCCTGTAAAAAGTGTACGTGACTTTTGAGCTGAGAAAAACGATTAACAGTTTGAATTCTCTAAAAGAAAATAATTTAGAAAAGATGTTTAAAGTAAAGATAAATAGAATTCCGGAGTTTTTTGTATAAGTCCTGGAGTGGCCATGTGCATGCTTCAGACGGTGGCCAAATGTTTATTGCCGACGCCAAGGGCCCACCATATCGCAAAAGAAAGGCGAAGGATTTTCCTTGTCGACGACAAAACCCTTGACTCGGCACGTCGCTTGTCGGGCCTCATCCGCGTGGAAAAAGCCAGTTATTTCGCCAGCGGTACCCTTCCCAACCAATCAACGAAGTCCTATACAGACTTTACCCCCAATTTTTCTTCACAGTCTTGAATTTGTTTTTAGAAAATAATGACGCTCTGAGTCGCGTCGCTTTTCAAACGGGCAGTCTTATACGAAATGGCGCACGGTTCACATCGGGTTTTGCAGCTAAATATATATATATACTAGTATTTCCCCGGGGTCGCACGATACGCGCGCTCGCGGTTCTTTTATCAACATTATAAAAATGTTTAATCACCGCCGCAACTTTTCACCAGAGGGGGTCGCTGCCGCTTTTTTTTTTGTATTTTTACTTAAACAGTCCCCCCTTAAGAATATTCTATAGAATATTTATTTCCTCCCCCTTTCGCCATTACCCTTGCGGCCAAAAATATTCTAAGTCCCCCTTAGAAGGACTTAGAATATTTTGGACTTCCCCGCCCACGCCCCCCCCCCCCCCCCCCACCCCAAGGCAAAAATATTCTAAGTTCTTCTAAGGGGGACTTCCCCCCGCGATGATTTTCATCGCGATTCGTCGTTTTCGCGGATCGTCAATTTTTGTGTTCAAACTCAAATCGGGATTCGACTCTGGGCAGCGCTGTGCTTTGTTGGGGAGATTTCGGTATTAAGCTTCAGACAGTACCTCGTAACATTGTCCGAAGACAAAGGTTGTTTGCATCATCAGCTTCTTGTATGGATGATTCGTGGCAGGGATTATGTCCAGTTAATGTTTTGATTGTGTAGCTTATCAGCCGCAGTGGTATCGCCTAACGGAATCCACTTACGGCTATCTAGGAATCCCGCTTTCGCACGGATTCGCCAACACCTTGGTCGATTCGCCTCGACGAAGTAAAGTAAATTCTCCAATAGTATTATGTGGCTCGACTTTTTGTTAAATTGTACGACAATATTATAGGAAACGCTTCATCGGCTGCGGCAATGCTCGGGCGATGAAATGCATTAGCGATCTATCTCGTTGTTCGGCGGCGGCGATGCGCAAGGAACAACGAGCTCGTTTTTAATGCTCTAACCCTTTCGTGATACTTCGTTAAGGCGATATCCCGTTGCGTTCTACGTGATTCGACTTCTATACTGCTTGTTCACGTAAATTGCGTGAATCGTGGTTCACGCCGTACTCGGAGCGGAAAATTGACGGTGCTCGCTCGTTGGACCATCGTGCGGGTGCGACGTTTCTTTATCTCCGAACCGAGTGACTTCGCTTTCTCGAACGTTTTACGAATTTAATTTTCAAATAGGAAGACTCGCAAGTTGGGCTATCCCGACAATATTCGTAAACTACTTTTTTTTATTTCGGATAACGTTTGTACGAGTTTTACCAGAAATTGCATTTATTAGACTAAATTTACCCGTTGGGCTATCGCGGTAGTTATAGTTTCGTAAATGCTAATTTCAGGGAGTATTGGCTGTAATCAAGGAGTCGTCACGATAGGCCAGTGCTAGCTGGGGTTCGATCTGAGAAGGAGTGTAGCTAGGAAAATGATTCACAATATGTATAATGAACGAGTTTCTGCGGGTCGTGGGCTTATAGATGCCTCGAGAGTCCCGTTATTCACGTCACCGATCGTCCGATTTGTGACGTCGGTGCAACGGAAAAATTCTCTTAACTTTGAGTCGCGCGACGCGTTGCAACGGATAATTTTTCTTATGTTTGAATTCAATATTCCCTCTAACGGCGAATTTTCCTTAACGCCGCCACTCGCAGATCGAGTTACGAGAGGCGCTCCTCTAGGTATCAAAGAACGGTATCGCGAAAGATTCAGCTTCCGCGCTTATTTACATTTTTACTAAAAAATTCATTTTTTGGCAAACATTGTACTCTTCACAATTTTCGTGCAACAACCCTGATGTCCATAAAAAAGTGCATGTTTTTTTTTTATGAAACCCTTCTCTAGGTATCAAAGAACGATATTGCGAAAGATTCAGCTTCCGCGCTTATTTACATTTTTACTAAAAAATTCATTTTTTGGCAAACACTCTACTCTTCACAATTTTCGTGCAACAACCCTGATGTCCATAAAAAAGTGCATGTTTTTTTTTATGAAACCTTTCTCTAGGTATCGAAGAACGGTATCGTGAAGGATTCAGCTTCCGCGCTCATTTACATTTTTACCAAAAAATTCATGTTTTGACAAACACTCGACTCTTTACAATTTTCGTGCAACAACCCTGATGTTCATGAAAAATTGCATGTTTTTTTTTACGAAACCCTTCTCTAGGTATCAAAGAACGATATCGCGAAGGATTCAGCTTCCGCGCTCATTTACATTTTTACCAAAAAATTCATTTTTCGACAAACACTCGACTCTTCACAATTTTCGTGCAACAACCCTGATGTCCATAAAAAAGTGCATGGTTTTTTTTACGAAACCCTTCTCTGGGTATCAAAGAACGGTATCGCGAAGGATTCAGCTTCCGCGCTCATTTACATTTTTACCAAAAAATTCATGTTTTGACAAACACTCGACTCTTCACAATTTTCGTGCAACAACACTGATGTCCATAAAAAAGTGCATGTTTTTTTTTACGAAACCCTTCTCTAGGTATCAAAGAACAGTATCGCGAAGGATTCAGCTTTCGCGCTCATTTACATTTTTACCAAAAAATTCATTTTTCGACAAAAACTCGACTCTTCACAATTTTCGTGCAACAACCCTGATGACCTTAAAAAATTGCATGTTTTTTTTTTACGAAACCCTTCTCTGGGTATCAAAGAACGGTATCGCGAAGGATTCAGCTTTCGCGCTCATTTACATTTTTACCAAAAAATTCATGTTTTGACAAACACTCGACTCTTCACAATTTTCGTGCAACAACACTGATGTCCATAAAAAAGTGCATGTTTTTTTTACGAAAGCCTTCTCTAGGTATCAACGAACGATGTCGCGAAGGATTCAGCTTCCGCGATCACTTCCATTTTTACCAAAAAATTCATTTTTCGACAAACACTCGACTCTTCACAATTTTCGTGCAACAACCCTGATGTCCATAAAAAAGTGCATGTTTTCTTTTACGAAACCCTTTTCTGGGTATCAAAGAACGGTATCGCGAAGGATTCAGCTTCCGCGCTCATTTCCATTTTTACCAAAAAATTCATTTTTGACAAACACTCGACTCTTCACATTTTTCGTGCAACAACCCTGATGTCCATAAAAAAATTGCATGTTCTTTTTTACGAAACCCTTCTCTAGGTATCAAAGAACGATATCGCGAAGGATTCAGCTTCCGCGCTCATTTACATTTTTACCAAAAAATTCATTTTTCAACAAACACTCGACTCTTCACAATTTTCGTGCAACAACCCTAATGTCCATAAAAAATTGCATGTTTTTTTTTACGAAACCCTTCTCTGGGTATCAAAGAACGGTATCGCGAAGGATTCAGCTTCCGCGCTCATTTTCATTTTTACCAAAAAATTCATTTTTGACAAACACTCGACTCTTCAAATTTTTCGTGCAACAACCCTGATGTCCATAAAAAAATTGCATGTTTTTTTTTACGAAACCCTTCTCTAGGTATCAAAGAACGATATCGGGAAGGATTCAGCTTCCGCGCTCATTTACATTTTTACCAAAAAATTCATTTTTCAACAAACACTCGACTCTTCACAATTTTCGTGCAACAACCCTAATGTCCATAAAAAATTGCATGTTTTTTTTTTACGAAACCCTTCTCTGGGTATCAAAGAACGGTATCGCGAAGGATTCAGCTTCCGCGCTCATTTACATTTTTACCAAAAAATTCATTTTTTGACAAACACTCGACTCTTCACAATTTTCGTGCAACAACCCTGATGTCCATAAAAAAGTGCATGTTTTTTTTATGAAACCCTTCTCTAGGTATCAAAGAACGATATCGCGAAAGATTCAGTTTCCGCGCTCATTTCCATTTTTACCAAAAAATTCATTTTTCGACAAACACTCGACTATTCACAATTTTCGCGCAACAACCCTGATGTCCATAAAAAAGTGCATGTTTTTTTTTTATGAAACCCTTCTCTAGGTATCAAAGAACGATATCGCGAAGGATTCAGCTTCCGCGCTCATTTACATTTTTACCAAAAAATTCACTTTTCGACAAACATTCGACTCTTCACAATTTTCGTGCAACAACCCTGATGTCCATAAAAAAGTGCATGTTTTTTTTTACGAAACCCTTCTCTGGGTATCAAAGAACGGTATCGCGAAGGATTCAGCTTCCGCGCTTATTTAAATTTTTACTGAAAAATTCATTTTTTGGCAAACACTGTACTCTTCACAATTTTCGTGCAACAACCCTGATGTCCATAACAAAGTGCATGTTTTTTTTTATGAAACCCTTCTCTAGGTATCAAAGAACGATATTGCGAAAGATTCAGCTTCCGCGCTTATTTACATTTTTACTAAAAAATTCATTTTTTGGCAAACACTCTACTCTTCACAATTTTCGTGCAACAACCCTGATGTTCATGAAAAATTGCATGTTTTTTTTTACGAAACCCTTCTCTAGGTATTAAAGAACGGTATCGCGAAGGATTCAGCTTCCGCGCTCATTTCCATTTTTACCAAAAAATTCATTTTTGACAAACACTCGACTCTTCACAATTTTTGTGCAACAACCCTGATGTCCATAAAAAAATTGCATGTTTTTTTTTACGAAACCCTTCTCTAGGTATCAAAGAAACATATCGCGAAGGATTCAGCTTCCGCGCTCATTTCCATTTTTACCAATAAATTCATTTTTGACAAACACTCGACTCTTTACATTTTTCGTGCAACAACCCTGATGTCCATAAAAAAATGGCATGTTTTTTTTTACGAAACCCTTCTCTATGTATCAAAGAACGGTATCGCGAAGGATTCAGATTCCGCGCTCATTTACATTTTTACCAAAAAATTCATTTTTCAACAAACACTCGACTCTTCACAATTTTCGTGCAACAACCCTAATGTCCATAAAAAAGTGCATGTTTTTTTTACGAAACCCTTCTCTGGGTATCAAAGAACGGTATCGCGAAAGATACAGCTTCCGCGCTTATTCACATTTTTACTAAAAAATTCATTTTTTGGCAAACACTCTACTCTTCACAATTTTCGTGCAACAACCCTGATGTCCATAAAAAAGTGCATGTTTTTTTTTTATGAAACCCTTCTCTAGGTATCAAAGAACGATATTGCGAAAGATTCAGCTTCCGCGCTTATTTACATTTTTACTAAAAAATTCATTTTTTGGCAAACACTCTACTCTTCACAATTTTCGTGCAACAACCCTAATGTCCTTAAAAAATTGCATGTTTTTTTTTACGAAACCTTTCTTTAGGTATCACCGAATGATATCGCGAAGGATTCAGCTTCCGCGCTCATTTACATTTTTACCAAAAAATTCATGTTTTGACAAACACACGACTCTTCACAATTTTCGTGCAACAACCCTGATGTCCTTAAAAAATTGCATGTTTTTTTTTACGAAACTCTTCTCTAGGTATCAAAGAACGATATCGCGGAGGATTCAGCTTCCTTGCTCATTTTCTTATCAAGAGGCCGCGGTAGCGCCTCGACGCCAAGTACTGAAAAAAAAAGTATAAGGCCTGACGCTACTGTGTATATCTACGTTAATATACCGGAAGTGTATAGGGCTTGCAACTTTTGATCGATATATTTTCGAAATGATACAACGATCGAATTTTCGCGGACACTTTTTTAATGTAATTTTGGGTCAATCTTTCGAAAGAGCCTAGTTTCCATTCAATTAGTTTAGCCTATTTTGAGATATCGAGGTCGGACTTTCCACAGGGACCAAACGATTATAAAGTGTCCTGTCCCATATATATATATCTCTACATCTACATCCGTTCATCGAAAAATTTGCGAGGTGGCCCGCTCGTCGCCACAGCCGGCTCAGCTGTAAGTTGTTATCGTCGGCACGTATTTTTATGGCGTGAAAATTTTTTTGAGAGTTAAATAATAATGATATAATAATGATGTATTGCGTATGATGGTTTAGTGTCTCGACGCGTAGTAAAAAAAATTACTTGTTATGTTATGCGTGTGATTTTATATCGATTATAACTTTTCTTTGCGATCTCGAACAACATAACCGGCAATCATCTAGGGGAATATGTGACGTGCGCCCGGTTTTGTATATAGAATTAATTTTGTTCGATCTAAATTATCCGATCCTTCGAAATTAATTTTAAAATTATAAAAGCAAAAATTCATTATAAACACGGTAAAATGAACAAAATTTTTTTAAGCGAAGTGTAACAGATAAACATAGGATTCTATATGACAAAAAATATTGTTTTTTTTTCGCAAAAAATTGCTGTAAAAAATTGGCATTGCAGTATTTGCAAGTGTCACAATACACAACTAGCATTGGAACGCCAATTTTTTACAGCAATTTTTTTGCAAAAAAGCAACAATATTTTTTGTCATATAGAATCCTTTTTTTTTCTGCCACACTTGGCCTATAAAATTTTGTTCATTTTTTTTTTAATAATATTTGGTAATCGGATTCTTAAGTACTTGGGGTACCTTTTTTTTTTTGGAAAACAATATTTTGGGAAATATTAATATAATCCAATTTATCGCAAATACATTATTCGCTTTTTTTTATGTTTCCCTAGGTATCTACGATTAATATCTAAAAGGTTTTGCCTATACGCTATAATTCTCACTTACCTCAAACAGTCGACTGTGGCCGTTTCGAATAATCACGCCGAATCGACCTCGAATCAGGAGTGTTTTTTCACTACTCAATATTGTCCTTAGGAATCAGAAAAGAAGATCAACGACCTCTATCGACGTTCTATACCGATGACCGTATATCAAAATTCCAAAACATCGAAATAACGTATAGTAAAAATCAAATAATCTTTCAAATTTTGTTTTTTTTTATTCGGATGAAACGCGTTTAAAATAGTTCTAACAGGAGTGGTTTTTAGGCACTCACTATAACAATAGGCAAAGAGTGCCTATTGTTTTCCTTTACAATATGAATTCTTAGGAATTCTCGTTCGCACTATAGTTTTTATAAATTTCGAGATAATGATTAGAATCTTTATATACAAATTCTATAAAAATAGACACAACGCGAACGAATGACTAAAATATTTGACATCTACGATAATCTGAATTTCAATTAATTAAAAACCTCGTAGTTGACAAATGCACTCATTGTTCACACATTGATCAACTTTCAATGCGGATTTGGTATTATTATAAAAATGATATCCAACATTAAAGTAATACTTTCACGACATTGAGGTATCTAATGACCAACTTGTTTGTGTTATTGTATACTTAGTAAATGGGTAAAGTTTTTCCCTAGACTTTATCGATTCCAGACATGACGCGAAAAAATTATAATCGATCAACAGTTGAAGAGTGCTCTTCGATTGTGTTGACAGAAATTTCGCATTCAATAACAGGTCTAATGTGTCCCTATGGAAAAATGTTGACAACAACCACGAGTTTAAGCCGCAATTACCTAAATCGTGATAATTATAAAAAAAGTCATGCAGTCACATCCATCAACGCATCAGCAATGGAAAGTTCACAATTAAATTAATAAATAATATTAATGAAATATTAGAAATGTATAGCATAGGGTGCTATAGCGTCTACCTCACGAACTAACTACGCATATCGCTAAGTTTTATATGCGTGGAAAAATTACTGGAACATAAAATTTATAAGACGTCATGATTCTTGTGATAACTTATTGTACAGCGAATTGAAATTGAACATTTCTAATACAACAACATTTTCAGGCAATGGTCGAATCTTCCCAAAATATGCTTGAACAGGGCCATGGATATCGCCGATTGAAAATTTTAGCTTTTCCATACATAGATGATTAATTGGCGGATGGATCGTTAGTTTTTTCAAAGTTTCATACAATGGGTTTCATACAATCTTGAAATGCCGTACAGATTATAATCTGTATATGACGGGATCGGTATTGATCGCAGCACGAGACGTAATTGGATTCGAAGATCTGGTTAATGATGCTACCTTAACGAAGTCCATAGCTTGGTCGCCTTTTTTGGATGGTGACGGGAATGGGAACGAAGTGATATTATCCATATTTGGATATTCATGTGCGATGATCATTTGATCGGTAATACACATATAGACGCGGAAACCTGGCAACGTTCATGGATGTGAAAATTTGACGACAAACTGTATGTTTTTGTTAGCCCGGATAAGAAAACAGTACATTTTTAGGCACTCACTATAATAATAGGCAAACAGTTCCTATTAAAATGACCATCCGTTGCTCTTCGGAGTCTGTCGAAGGGGTTACTCCGCAGCGCATACTCCAAAATTTTTTATTTTTCACCATTTGCTTCGGTGTATCTCCAACATCATGCGTAGTTACTTTGAAGTGACCGCGATGAATAGAAATATTTTTTTTAGCCTGCGGTGCAATGAAAACAACTTTTTGGCTGAATTTTTCTTCTCGGACGTCCGTATCACACTGTAACTTTAGATGGTGCGAACCAATTTTGTTCTCCTTCGCAGGGTTTTTTTATTACAGTATTTCCAGTATGCACATTACTTTTAAAACCAATCTAAGACCTTTAAGTATTTTTTCTAAAAAATTATTGGCCACAATTTGCATTTGCCTTCGGTCAAGTGTCCGTACGGTGCCATCATAATGAACTCTACGAACCAATTTTTTTCTTCTTCGCAGCATCATTTTGTTTTATCAAAAGCAATTTTCCATAAAAAACTTATTTTCTCACATCTGATGTCCGTACGGTGCCCCAATTAAGAATCCTGGAAACCAATTCTGTTCTCTTTCGCAACAATATTTCATTGTATCGAAAGCACTATGCACAACAAATTTTGAGTCATTCTGACAAATATAATTTTAATTATAAAATAATTCAAAAACAGTTGTTATAACAAGATTTGCTTTAAAGGTTATGTTATTTAGATTTGCCAAAAATCCATTTTTCATCATGTTAAAAAAAAACTTCGGTTGTGAAAAATAAAACACGAAATATCATACACAGATTCACAAATGTTTGCGTTTTTTATTTCGAAAATAATATATTATCACCGAAAATCATTCGCAATATTTTAGCATATTTTATTCACATTCGTAATAAAAATGATAAATTTCACGTATTCACTGAAAAAATTGGTAGTAAACTCACAAAAAAGATTCATCGAATATCCAAAATAATGACAATTTCCCAAATAGAACTAAAAAAATCGCGAGTATATATTTTTTCGTTTTATTCTATCTGTCAAACTTTGGAAGCAGATGACAATTTCGTAGCAGACGATACACAGATGCTCATACGTCGCGGCGCGCGTACTCTGTGGCCGGATGATTTTCAAACAAAAAAAAATCGACATCTCGTCTCAATCTTTGTTCCTATTTTACGTAAATATAAATGGATTCTACGCGGTATAGCGCAAATAAAAAGAATGCAATCATAAAAAAAAAGAATTTTCTATCCTTCGACCGTCGAAGATTCATCGCAGCCGAAATCTTTGTCAATTATGTTCACCCGATTTATTCATTTACTGTTAATAATAAAAACTGCAAATTCTTTTTCTGGCAACGTATTTTCTCCTCTTCAAAATAAGCCAAAATAAGAGTCGAAATCTTTTTTCCCTGCCGAGATATGATTTTTTTTAAGCAAAGACTAATTTTACGAATTTTCATCAAAAAATGAATCGTTTTTTCAAATTTCTCGAAATTGCCGTCTCTAATCCTTTCCTCTCAAAGAAATCGTATTTACAAACTGACTCTCTGCGTTATTGCGCAGATAAAAAGTGTGCTATGTTTAAAAATTTAATTTTTTACACTTCGACCGTCGGAGATTCATCACATTCGAAATCTTTGTCAATTTTGTTCGCTGGATTTATTCGTTTACACTTGATAAGAAAACTGCTAATGATTATTCTATCGACGTATTTCCAACGTTTTTTTTTTTTTATTTTTTCAAATTTTCGTCGAAATACGAATTTCTTTCATATGCTCACGTCTTGAAAAGTTTTTTTTCGCAAAAAAAAAACACAATTGTACTCTTAAAGAACAATTATAAACAATGATTTATCAAGAAAGTGAAAAACACTGAATTTGTCGATTTTACGAGTTATTCCGTACCGAAAAACTTATCCTCGTTTGTGATTAAATAAAATTTTTTAAAATACGATATGATATGATGCTAAATTTGATATTTTTAAGCGACGATAAATATCAATAAAATTTCATTGAAAAACGAAAAAAAATATCGAATTTCTCAAACTTCTCGTCTCCAATACTTGTCTGTTCTACAGAGACAATAACGAGCTGATTCCATGTATTACGAAGAAGAAAAAAAATATATCTCAAATGGTAGAAATGAAATTTGTTATAAGAGGACTGTCAAAGAACCTTCAAAGTCGAATTTTTCAAGAATTTCATCAATTTGTAAAAAAATATTTCGGAGCTATCCAAGATGACAAATTTTTGATTCGAGTAACGTACTACCTCCTCTTCAATACAAGACAGGAACCAAAAAGATATATTTTTTCGTTCTCGAGATTGCATTTTTTTGCAGCATCCATAAATATCGATAAAATTTCATTGAAAATCACAAAGAATAGCAAATTTCTTGAACTTTTCTTCTACAATGGTTTGGTTTCCTACAGATAAAATAACGAACTGATTCCATCAATTATGGGGAAGAAAAAAAACACTGAAGGGGAAGGATTTAAAGGGGATATTTGGCCTGAATGCTAAATGGTAATCGTATTGGTGTCGGTACATGTTTTGTGTGTTTGTTTTATATTCATTAAATCTGGTCATAAGTTTTAAGCCAATAAAACGACTTTACTAGACATGATTTGATTCGTTAAATTAATTTGATCAACTTCTACGTGGTGCAATTCGTTATATTTGTCTCGTGTCTCAATATTTGACAATTTATCGTCAAACAAAAAGGAAATATCCGTCGTGAATATTAATAATCAATTGGTACAAAAAAGAAATATTTTTATTCGACGAAGATTAAACACTATGAATTAATTTACGTAACTGATAAATGTTTTTCCCTCATACGTACTGTCGAAAAGAAACGCAGAGCGCGACGAATAAACATACTTCATTCGTAGCGCATAGCACGATGTGTAAATACACTCGATACGGAGCGCGTAGCGCGACGTGCACCCCCGTCCCGAAAATGTCCCGAAGGGACGTTTTTCGGGGGGTTTGGGGGGCGGAGCCCACCAACAAGAGCATCTGCGCCCGCAGGGCGCTGAGACGCTTGTTCATTATACATTGGCCAAAGCTTCCTACTTCAACGTTGATGGGACGTCAAGCATTCCATGAGATTCTTGGGGTTTCAGTATGTAAATTATCACAGACATTGACGTTCGGACTTCGTGCACTTATGGCAGTGTGACAGTTTGGTCGAGAACGGGCACCACAATTTGAAGCACCGTATGCACGACAATTTCGTGTGCTTTAAAAACTTTCAAGTTATCAAATCATTATCACAGGAGTCCAATTTTTCAACGAGTCATCAGGACTGTTGTAAGATTTCCGGATAAGGATCACAATGTGAAGTCTATACGAGTTGCGGCCGTTCGATGCGATAGATGGTGTTAGACAGTGGTTCGCGTTGTGAAGGAATTGGAGTTACTCGAGTCTAAGCCAATATGAAATGAAATCTTCTGTTTTCATATACATTCGCAAATGTAATTCCATGCTTCTGCCGAATATCTTCTTGTGTGGAATTTCTCTAAACTATTTATTAATAAACGAATACGGAATACTAAAAATGCTCATTATTGTTACGTACATATTATTTTTTTGGAGAACCGACGAATAAATAAAATCTGTATAAGCTAAAGAGTCGATTTTTTGTATTGTTTGTTTTGTATGCTCTACGCATTTTGTATTTTTTACATTATTTTTCCTCATTTCAGTTTTCGACCTTCCATTGCTAACGTTTATATATCTCATTCTACAGAAAGACTTTAGTTATTCAAATTGGTGCATGACGTTTAGAATTTTTTCATTAGAATTTTTTCAAACGCCGGATTTATATATTGCAAACGTCACAATTTAATTCTGAAATATTTTTTCCATACTTTTTTTTATAACGCAATTGACATTGAAAAAAACTTCGCGATTTTTCGTCCCGATTACAGTGGCTCTATCAGTTGGTTTAACCCTTTTATGATCTATACGCATGAAATGTATCCTTATTAGTGGAATTCATACCGGAAGGGGAGGGTGCTATGTTATTTTCTGATAGGTGGAGGGACAGTGTGATTCGCTGAGCGCGCAATAAACACACACAGGGTCACCAGGTGAAGAACGCTTTAGGATCATAAAAAGATTAACTCCAGTGCCCCCCTTTTTCATGTAACGTAAACATAAGCTAAAAAATAAAAAATAAAGTCATTTGTATGATAAGTGCGCAAAAGCAGGCCATTCTGATCTAGTGGGGTACGTCACACGAGTACAGAATTGCCTATGACGCCCATACCATACACACCAATTTTTGTGCAGACTGCGCGAGAAATTCGACCGTGACGACCCCAACCACACTAGCCTGTGCGTAAAAAGACTCTTTATGTACTATGGCGTTAAAAGTGACGATTACGACGGCATACGCATGCGTCGACGTTTGTACCTACGCTCGCAAAAAAAGTGACTTTCTACGCACTGAATGTAGACATCAAAAGACGAACTTTTCACGGAGGCAGCATAAAAAAGATATTTTCAATATAAGGGCGAGAGATTTTTCCGATTTTTCTCGCCCGTGAATCTAACTCGATTTACGACACTATTGCACCCTGTTGCGAAAAAGTACATTATTTCTGGTGCAAGAAAAGTGTGTCATAATATTATATTGTGCAAGAAGGGCCTAAAGTTGGCGATTGCCACAAGTGTGAGACTGCAATTACACGAATTGCAATCGCCAATTCGGCTCGATTTGCACACTATGTTTTTTCTAACAAGTGCAGAAGTAGAGACGCTTTGAGGAGCAGTATTTGCGAGGGAATGCGCATGCACAAATCTTACTCTTGATATTCCTACGCCAAGAGTCACTTTCATCCCACAAAACTGCCACAAAAATTGTCGCTTTTCATGCACGAATTACGAAACAGTTTTTTGTATGTCGAGGGCGTAGAAAGAGCGTTCTGAACTCGTCTTTGACTCGTGCTGCATCTTCACACTCGTCTTGAACTCCCATTCTGCGCCCTTGCCATAACAAGAATTTTTTATAACGAAATCACGAAAATCACGCTTCTTGTGTTTGGGAAGTGTGGGCAGAAAGGCATTTTTTCGCACTAGTCCAAGAGAAAAGATGAGCTTGCGTTCGTACGAGTGAGTAGTATTTGTCGCGTACGCAATGCTGAAAAGTGCCTTCCTGAGCTCACTTCACAGGCACGGAATGCGAGATCTTGGGTGCATGTGTTATAAAAAAAACTTACATTTGTAGCGATAAGCTGAGTAATGGTCGCGGTAGGCAGACCGAAGGTCGCATTATGCAGACCAGTCGTCATAATTGAGTTAATACTGGTACTACCGCAATAAGCAGACCTGAAATCATAACATACAAAATTTTTGTTGCGATGGGCAGACCGGTAATCAAAATGTGATTAATTGTTGTGATTAGTGATGAACAACTATTTATATCATGTTAAAATAAGCATACGTCGTATTTTTCGAATAATGTATTCAAATAAGGTCGTATTTTTTTATATAAAAGTTGTCATGGAGTCTCCAGTACTATGCAAACACGTAGTCGCTGTCGGCGGGAGAGCCCCGTATATAAAGAGTTAATATGGTGAAGATTTTTCTGACGGAATTTGTGAATTTCAACTATACAGGAAAAGTTCACATTATTACAATATATGCAACTTTATTATCGAAATTTGATCGTGGTGGAATCTTTATATATATAAAAGAAAGTCCCGATTTTTCTTGTGTGTTTGTCCACGAGACGCTCACAGACACTAACAGACACTCACAGACACTCTCACAGACACTCACAGACACTCACAGACACTCACAGACACTCACAGACACTCACAGACACTCACAGATACTCACAGACACTCACAGACACATATATAGAACATAAAAATAATTTGTAAAAATCATATTTTATTTTCGGTTTTTAATGCTGCCTATTGTGGGAACTTCGATGATTTTTTTACCGGAACGTCTTCTTACAATAAATACAAGTGTAAATTCGCTTACAAATTTGATTCGGATTGCGCCGGTGGTGTTGTAAAACACCATGCTTTTTTGCAAACATTCGTTCACAATAATTGTACTGAAATTTATTCGTCCCAGGGACATACGCAAAAGAGTTATTGGGAGTCTGTAATTCTTCTTGATTCTGTCGATAGTATTTGCGGGAGACTTTCGACAAACTCTTCCTGTAATACCTAGAGGCAGTAAAGCCGACGCCATTAATGCATGTGTGAAATCATCTTTTTGTGAGAATCTGTCGGAATTTTGACTCTAACAACAAACATGCAAGGTTATTTAAAACGTGACGCACGAACAGGTGTATTTTCTGATACACTACTGCAAGTTGGCAGTGGAACGTACCCTGAACAGAATGGCGAAAATAATATTCATTCAAAATTAGCGACGGTGGTATCTGATCTGACTGAATTAATATCAAAAGTCTATCCAAATATATAGGCACCTTCAAAACACACGGGCTCTTGATTTCGGGAACGCGCTATACTTGCGCCGAAAAATGACAGAGTTAATTTCATCAATGAATTGATACTTAAAGATACACATATATATGAGTATCGGTCGATCGATAGTGTCACAGAAATTCAGCAAGTAACAAATTATCCCATTGAATTTCTAAATTCTCTCAACCCTCCAGAACTTCCATGACATACCCAAAAATTAAAAATCGGAACCCTTATCATACTATTGAGAAATTTGAATGCACCAAAACTGTGTAACGGAACCAGATTAAAAATTACAAGATTAATGACTTACATATTAGAAGCTGAAATTATTACCGGTAATTTAATCGGCGAACATGTGTTAATACCACGCATACCCGTGATACCAGCAAATTACCCATTCGAGTTCAAGCGGAGCGAATTTCCAGTCAAACTATGTTTTGCGATGACAATCAACAAATAACAAGGTCAAACTTTTCAAGTTGCCGATATTGATTTACACGATGTATGTTTTTCACACGGTCAACTACATGTAAGGTTCTTTATTCACGTACCTGGAGATAAAACACCCAATATTGTGTACACAGAAGTTCTCCAATAGGGTGGCAATTTTAAATTATGGTTTTGATTTTTCAAAATCGTGTTCGTGAATCAAATTTGTAAATTTGGTTAACAAAAATGAAATTGATATTCAATATACTTTTTAATTTTCAATTGCTATTTTAATTCGAGAATGCTTACGTAGTAATTTTGAAACTCGCTACGTAATCAATCTCGAATTTAAATGAGATGCTTAGTTGTTTACCTTCCCATGGTGCATCTCGAAAAAAAATTCTCGACTCAAAGACTATGACTCAATTACGAGAGTATTTGGCCAAAAACCAACAAATAAAAATCTATCAATTGTAGTAACACGTCGAATTTTTTTCGTTTATTCTTAAATATTTACTGAAACTGCGTACGCAACCCTTTACTTAGATAGTTCTAATGCAAACCCACGCGAGCGCGCGAAGCGCGCGAGCCCAACAACCTGCTAGTTTAATTATATACCAGCGAATGAATGTTTTAAACATTCGCTTGTCAGATGTTAAAAATATTTCTCACAATTAATGTATTATTCAATGCGCCCAATGAAAGAAAGCATGGATATTAATCGATTAATAACTATCGACTTGCCAATTTGTCGACTGTAATATTAATGCGCCTAATTCTGAATGTTTATGAGTGTAACAGGTGTGTAATCTTTAAAAAATAATAATAATGAAAATCCATTACAAGTCAGATCAACATCTATTCTCAAATAATATTGCAGCAGTATGTTGCTTCCATTTTGCATTCGTTAATTTTATTTTGAACGTTGTGACTTATAAAGGGCAAATAAAAATGTAGACTATCAAATGCTTTTGGACACTTGAGTCCTCTTGACCTCAGTTTATCTTCACACTCTCACAAATGTTAGGACGATCATTATGAATTTCTCGATCACAGTCCAAAGAATGTCGCAAAGCTGACACATAAGATACATTTCTTTCATATTATTAAGTTTTTTTTTATGTTGCTAGTAACTACTTTATTGTCTTATGGGGAATGAAATAGTAAAAATTCATTAATATTCACTTTCTTTTCTATTACGGGGTGAAGTGGAATTAATTTCTGTCGATACTTCTGACTCGCCATTCCTTTTCATCCAAGGTCTGTTTTGTACAGAACATATCTTACATGTATAGACACTATCTTTATCATTTAAATAATCTGTATTATCATGCTCGACTTTCCTAACACAGTTTGTATGCACCCAGTGCTTGCATTTTGCGCATTGTACTGACCATTCTTCATCATTGGATTCTTTCCCACAAAGGTAGCAAATATATTGCATTGACTGTGACAAGACTAACAATTCATTAGCAACCCGTTTTCTCATTTCTGCTGGTTTAAAATTAGGATCTGCTAGTGGTTTTCCAGTTGCAATGCAATCCATAAAGTACATTACGTAAGCCCCACAATTGCAACCGTCACGTTGAATCGGTCTTTCCTGGTCGTCATCAATTACTTCCCATATAATACTGCATAAATTATTCGGAACATTACTGAAAGCCTTACAATCATTTAAATATTTTTTAATTGCCCGCACAGCTCTAGCTTTGTCATCAGATTTCCTAGACATGGGGTCAATGTGCATTAATGTTTTTTCTTTTACATTCAGCACAATAAGCATCCAGTGCTTTTGATAGCAGTATGGCAAAAGAAGTATGTTGTCGAAGTTGCAAGTGAGGTGATACATAGACCAACTTCTATGGTGATTCCAAGTATATCCTGATCCTAAAATACGCAATGTTTCGTAAGCAGGAATGTAATTTACGTTATTCCATGCGAATGAACCAATCTTTGCAACTGCATAACTATCAACAACATTGCTTGAAATATAAGATCTTGGTCTTAATGTTCGATAATCAAGGCCTAGTAATTGAATGAAAGAGTTCTGTATGACAGGTATATCACGATCACAAATATATTGCCCCATATGATACCAAAATTTTGATTTTTTTCCGTTTTCATTTATGTTATAAATTAATTTCGTATAATAGTCTATATCGGGGAAGAGGGCATTCGCAAGAGCACACGCGTGAATAGAATCGGTCGTCGTCGTTTTGTTTGTTAAAGTGCTTGATTTTTCCCTTGAAATGAATGGAACGTTTTCGTTAGTTAAAATAACTTGGTTATTGTCGTTCGTCAAATATGTTGAATCAACGTTATTGTTCAGTGCCTAGCATTATAGAACGCAGGCTAAATCAATTCTCTATATACTTCTATATAAGTCTGTATGTAATGAATAAAGAAACAACCCTTTCCTACTCGAGGATTAATCAATCCTCGAGAACATTTGGTGTCCTAGGCATTGGCGAGCGAAGTCATAAAAAGCATCTGCGATACAGCTGATCTCCTGCTAATAAAAAACGAAAAAATCCCTTAAGTTCAAGAAAAATCACGAAAGGGTAATTGACGAGTCTTTTATGAGCCCGCATATTGCTAGGGCCGTGCGTCAGCGTGCAAGGATCAGCGTCCAGCGCTAAGCCTTTTTTACCTGCCAAAAACGCAAGGCGTCGGCGGGCGATGCGTCCCCACGCAGACTACGACTTCATTCGTCAACTCGCATAAAATCCCTTCTTATTTTGCTCAATTAACCAATTGCTCGAGTCTTGAAATATCGCTCCGAATGTCTAAAACACGCCCATCTTTTTTACCTCGTGAAAAACATATTTTCCAAAAGTCAGTATTAACTCATCAAGCGCAGCAGCAACAACTCGCTGCTCAACACACGATCTTTTTAACTTCTTCGATTTCGTGAACTTCGACACGGACAAGAAATCGTCTTGATCCCTGATTCGAAAGATATCATAGCCGATCCATAGTCATTCTTTAATATTGTACAAACAGTGTAACCATCACATTTTTATTCCGTTTTATTGTTATAAAATTATATTGTGAGTTTGAGAAAAGTGTAAATTCCATTCGTAGCTCACTTTGTCCCACCGTTCCTTTCCAGTCACCTTCGGCGTTAGGAGCAGTTTCGGGAGATATTATCGACGTACCGATAGGTATAAACTGAGACTTACAACCTCAGCAAGAGCCGCGCAAAATTATCGCGAGCTACCGCGTCGGTCACCCCGAACAGTTATCATCAATAGTGTGTTCCAGTATGACCGGTTCATTCTCATCCAAGTTTTCGATCACTTCTTTATTTGCATCGTCAATCGACAGTTTGTGTTTTTTTGTTGCAGACTCTAGATTTGTACCATCATAATGAGATTTTCTTTTTCTTTGGCTTTGTTTTCGCGCCTTTTCCGCCCAGCCTTCTGTAACTTGCAGATCGTCAGCTATTTCTAGGTCATCTGGAACATTAAATTGTTTTGGTTTCGTTGTACCTATCATTCGTTGAGTGCTCAAAATATTCTTCAACTCATCCCGCGAGCAAATATTATCTTTGTACTTTCGCATTAAATTAATAAATTCACCACCGGCTATATTCTTTCGCGATTTCAAAACTCTATGCCTAACCGTATTGAAGTATCCCTCTACACATGCATTGCTCAATCTTATCGTATCTGGGAGTATTTTATTCAGAATAATCCCTGTCCACATTGGTGCATATGGCATATACGTGTCAATAATATATTCCGCCAATTCAGGTACATAGCATGAATTTGTGATTTCGTCTTCAGCCTTTGCATTGATATTTATCGATTTTTTGACATGTGTGTATATGCGCGTGTAACGTTTGTAGAAGAGAGATTTTCTGTAAATAGATGTATTTGTTTTCTCATCAGAAAAGTTTATTTGTTCAGTTTCGTTGTCAGATCCTTCTTCCTCACTGTCGACAACAATGCCTCTTGTCCGTTGAACATTCAACGTTTCCATTGCAGCATTTGCAATTACACCAGATTTCGTCATCAGAATTGTTATCGTATTCTCAAATGCATTATCTAATTCTTCTAAACCGGTACAATTTATCATAACTGCCGTACACTCTAAAACTTACTGCCTTTCCTTGAATAAAGGATAATTCCGCTTAAGGGCATTGCTTATGCGATGCTGATTGTGAGCATTGCAATAGTATATTAGAATGAAGTTATTTTGCAAGCTATGTCCGCTTCGCAAAAAGTCATACATCTTTTGTAAATAATCACTAATATTGCTCTCAAACCATTCCTTTATAATGGCACGAATCGTAGCCCAGGACCAATCAACGACAATGACTCTAAAGAAAGGCCATTTTCGATGTTCATTTTCTACGAACGATTTATACCTTGCCAAAATATTACTGATCGGGGCAATATCGTGTTCACACGTTACCATTTCCATTAATGGAACGGTTATACCGCGTTCTTTACTGCTTTCCTCAGTAATTACTTGACCATTTTTACTGTTTTCACCCTGTCTTCTTTTATTATACCTTCCTTCACCCGTGTTCTCATTATTATTTTTGAAAAATGTTTTTCTTATGACCATAGCATAATACAAAATTACTTTATGTAAGACAGAATCGCTTTGATTAGCGTTCAGTTGAATTTCTGGCTTACGAACGATACTACCTGTGGCATCAAAGTATACAATTTTGTCTTTTTTTTTGACAGTATTAAGCTGTTGTCGATAATACATATGAAACCGATGAAGGTTCCCCGGCCAGTCTGACGTAAGGATCTCTCAATTTATAATCATCCCTACATTTTTGAACGACATCGGAGACATCACTAGATGTTATGCTTTTTCGCTGTGCCGTTGTGATTTCATTACGTGCTTTTCGATAAGTAGCTTCGGTTCTTAAATTTTGATAATTTCCTTCATTCGCAAGATTTTTGTCAATATTTTTGGAAATATCGTCGTAAAACATTTGCGGATCGACGTTTTCCAATACTTGTTTAACTGTCGTCCGTTCCTCGCCCCGCAACTGTTCCATCATCAGCTTTCCTGAATGAACTATTGGCAGGGTAAACTTTTCACCGTCCTCTATATACACAAATACAATCGTATTTTCTTGATTCATGCCATCAATTTCGAATTTAAATTTTTTATTGTGGCTTTTATATCTGCACCTTGCATATGCTACAACGTGTTGCTTGTTTTCTCTAATGGAATAAATTCGTAATGGGCACTTGTACAGCATGGTTTGCCTCAATAAATCTTTCATGAATGTGCGAATAGCATTATGATCAAAACAAGTTCCCATAGATTGAGACTTGGCGTTTAAGCGGAAACTTTTATCATTAGCATTGTACTCAACTTGTCCTCTACTATCTTTCCTAAAAACATTCGAATTTACAACAAACTGTTTTCCGGAGTAGTAAAATTTCGTATTGTTTTTATTCAACGTTTTTTGAATAGCCTCAAATGGAGCAACATCCAGTTCTGTTGTTGTGAATGGCCTGTTTGTATGAAACTCAATCGAAAATATTTTACTTGTTTGTAACAAATCAGCATCTTCTGTTGTTTTTTCTCGATTATTATGTTGGTCTAATTCATCGTCTGAGGCTGAATCTCTATTACTATGCAAAAAACTACTCACAGTATTTATATCGCTTTCGCAACGATAAGGATTTGTAGATTCGGGTACAAGAAGACTAGAATCATCAATACGCGTATATGTGCCTATCAATTTTTCACATCTGTCGTTATCAAGTGATGGGATTTTGTCGAGTTCCGAAACGTTACCGACAACTCCATTGTCGTTCGTATTACTATTTTTGGGTGAAGACATTATACTGCTAAAACAGGAATTAATTCTAAAAGGTTCAGTCCAGGACCAAGGGTTTAGGGTCCATAGTTCGTGCCTGCAATGCGGGTTGAAAGTTAGCTATTCTTGACCAGCGGGAGGAAAAGTAGTACCTTTTCTCCCTAGGGAAGAAAAGTAGCTGAGACATCGGTTGGCCGTAGGCAGGCATAAAAATATGGTAAATTATAGCATAGTCATGAAAAATATAGCGTATGCCAGACGGAAGGAAGTGCATTTTCATGGTAGGAAATGACACACTTTCTTCCCTTGTAGCATAATATACTATTTCGCACGAGTATCGTTCAAAATTTTACTTCACAAGATGTGAATGAGGGTTTCGTGCACGTAAAGCATGCGCGAAACTGCTATTCTCGTACCGAGTCAAATAAAAAATATTCTGTGGTCCGTTGCATTATAAACTTTGTGACGAGTTTTCCTTGATCACGAGCGCAAAGCTAAACTTCAACTCTAAAAATTCAAAACTTAAAGAAAAACCAAATCGAAACTCAAAAAAATACGTGAACTCGAAAACTCTATCTCCTTCGGTCGTCAACCCTCGCGGATGCATCGTCATCCCGGTGAGCGCCAGTTAATTTTTGTATCGCCGGTATTAACAACCGGACTAATCTGGAGGTCGGTGGAACGGCGACCTCCACAGGGTTAATTTATGTTTCGCCAGAATTACCAAACCGGACTAATTTGGAGGTCGGTACTCAAAGAGTAACCAGAACTAAAGTCGATGCATTCGCGAGAGCGAACGGTTGCGGAAATGCACGGTTGCTCAGGATGCGAGTTGTGGTAGAAGGGTCGCGATCCGAGGTCAATAGAATAGCAAACGAAATCCAAAATTGAAATCTCAAAAGCGCATAACGAAAACAATTATTTATTGGCTATGAGCCACGGGATCACACACAAGTGCATTCGGGAACACTCAGCCGACCGGCGAGTTACATTTCTCACGAATGAGTTACATTTCTCACATCGTAAGATGCAGATCCCGCCGAATTACGGATAATTTACGCTATTTCGGTGAGTTACATTTCTCACGAAATGAGTTCGTTCGGTGAGTTACATTTCGTGAATGTAACTCACCGAAATAGCTCAAATTATCCGTAATTCGGCGGGATCTGCATCTTACGATGCCACGAGAACTGTATCACCATTGCTGAACTTTGAGAGCGTTAATTCTAACGCATCTATCGAACGATCAACTCGAAATAATTTCAGTCGAAACTCTCGTCGAGAGCCTGCCGAGGATAACACATGCGAAAAACAAGAGCGACACGAGAGCGAGAACGATATATCGGGATCCACAGTAACTCAAGCGAGACGCCGAGATCACGTGACACTTCTATAGCTCGACCGCGAGAACAATAGGCCGAGGCCTATGACAGCGGGAGCGCGAGGACTCTTCCTTTCCACAATTAACGATAATTAGCTTCAACATAATCGTCTGGGCGTACTATAACGATGAAGAAGAGTTTAAAAAGAACGCCGCTTACATCCTCGGGTCACCGCGAATCGTTGTACGCAAAAGAGAGATTAAGTTTAGAATAAGTTGACGAAATGGAGAATACATGTACTTTCGGTTCCACGGTGCTGTGGCTTTTCCCGGTATACGCAAATTGTCATTATCGATATACTGTGTAGTTGGGGCAGATCTTGAGACTCGGTCGGGGAAGATCTTTCGTTCCCTTTCTGGTCCTCTGGTTTCACGAGTTTTTCCAATGGCACAGTAGAACGATAATGACAATTTGCGTATACCCGGAGAAGCCGCAGCACCGCGAAACCGAAAATACATGTCTCTCTTTTACTCACCTTCTCGGCAATTTGTTTTCAACTTATCCTCCAATTATGCGCAATCCTCCACTTATACTCTCAACTTAATCTCTCCTTTGCGTACAACGATTCGCGATGAGTCGAGGATGTAAGCGACGGTGTTTTTAAACTCTTCTTTATCATTCTAATACGTCCGGATGATTAAACGATCGAATCGCAATATATACGCGTGCGGTAACCGCGCCGTGTCGCTGTTAGCGAGTATGCTATTGTATTCTGGAGATTTGTATAGGCCGTGTGGCCAATGTAAGTCAGTCGTCGTTGTCCCGTCTCGACGGACACTCAGGCGTCAATAAATCGCCGGAGACCGGCTCGCAAATAAATACCTTTTCCCCTCGCCCTGTGTCAGTTATTTACTCGACATCCCAGTTATCACACGCGAATATCGCAAGTTATTTAATTTGAAGAAAAAAAACGAGATTCTTTAGTAGTTACGGTCTTGCGAATTATATCAACTGAGATCGTGAAGAAGACCGCAACTACGGAAGAATCTCATTTTTTTCTTTCTTTGTTTAGCTAAAAGGTCTTGGGTCTTGTACAAACTAAGTTATTACTTGCATCGTTGTCGGACTCGTTGGGCTCATTACACAAAGGCTAATAGGGGTCATAAATAATAGAGCATGCATGCTTTTTTGGTTGTTTGCAAAATCGCCGCGCGAATCCTGGAAGGCGGGCCGCGAGTCGATTATTTTCGCCAAACGTGTTCTCTTGTCACGCACAGACTGTATCTGTTGAACACATATTGTCACGCGTGAAATTACATGTTCTATCGGAATTCCCTGATTGGCTGAATTTCAATCGCCTCACAATTAAATACTATTGCGAGTTTTTTAATTCTGCAAACGGCGGTCGACTCCGACGAACGTCGGAGGCCCGAAAATCCTGGGTGATACGGGTATCCTGAGACACCTTGTATATGGAATACCGAGAAAAGTAAATTAATCCCCGAGCGATAACTTCGCATATAATTGCCGCTGGTGTAGACACAACCACAACACACTGAACGTTTGGGATCGGGTTTCTCGTGCCTTCGAACGTTATTATTTCATGAGGAGACGATGACTACTAATCCACTCAGAGGCCAGTGTCTTACGATCGTCGAAAGTAACAAGACGTGTCAATTCGGTGTGCTTCCGTATCCGATACAAATTCTAGTGCTTTACGAAGCTTCAGAAACTCACGTTTGCTCATTTCGGGGGTTCACATCAGCCAATAAAAATCGAAAGTAAAACTATCTGTCTTTACTTTCAATTTGTTAATCTACCGGAGTGCGAGCGTCGCAAAAGTTCTACCTATTTACAAATGCGAAAAGACCTACCGCGTTTAAATGATGACAAAGAATAAAATTATAATAATCGGTGGCCGAAAAATGAAAATTAGAAAACGGGTATTCGTTGCAACATATTGTAACGGTTACCTTTTTTGCCGGTGCCACGCACACGGTTCGAAGGAGCTGGATAAAGTTAGCCATACAAGTTTAATTAAAAAAAATTTAGACTATACCAATCGATTGGTGGTCGTTTGGTGGTGATTGGTAGTCTAATTAGATCGTTTGGTGGTTACTCGTTTAATTACAATAATTAAAAAACGAAATAAGGCCCAAAGTTAGCCAAACATTTTTTTTCGTTTTAAATTCGCTTCATAGGGGGCTCATTCGATGCGGAATCGTTCGGTGGTCACGAATATTATAATTAAACGGTTTGGTGGTCACTCGTTTCGCTAAAATAATTAAAAATCCAAGTGGGCCCCACAGAGCGCGGGTTCATTAGCGCGCGGTACGTTGGTGACCATTCTATGCGCTATAGGTGTCATGGCATCGCTTCTTGCTGCAGTGTCGCATCCGACGAGTACGAGTCAACCAAACTCGCGCGAAGATTGTGCCGGCTGACCTTTTGTTGCTGAGGAACAATGAACCTCAGACTCCTTGGACACGTGTAATATGAACGATGTGCCGAATCTTAGGCTGCGTCTGGTAGTCAGAGGCTTCTTTTGGGTCTTGAAGATTCGTTGAATCGTGATGAATCGTCCGAGTACCGACATTTATAGGTTAGTATAATCAGTATTCAGGAAGAAAAAAAAATCAAAGAAAAATGAGAAAACAATAAATATCTATCCGTTTGATTCTTCCGTGTCTCCGACCATGGGACAAAGCGCGATCTGATATCGGAGATTACGCAGGACCTCACTAAATCTAACACTCTTTTGAGGTTGCGTAAAGTTGTCGCTGGCAGTAAACGCTAGATGACATCCATCAGAGAATTGAGTAACCATTGCTGCTACGAACAATCTCTTTCTGTTTTAGTACAAGTTGGGTACATGAATGGAAACGTGAGCGGTTTCCGAATCCTGGATGAGTAAAAGCGTCGCTTCATAATGTTTGCGATTGTCGCTGGTCACTATGTATCGGATGGACGTAGTGCAGTCGGAACAAGACATCGTTGAGGCTTTAAAGAGGAACTACAGGTATGATTGCAGAATTCGATACTTTTTCAAAACTTTCAAAAAATTTGTGTCGTCCAAATCGTGTAGAATATTTGATAGTTTTTATACTCAAAGTAAACATTTTTTAGACAATTGATGCAGAGAATCTATCGGTTCATTTCGGCTATAATTTCGGCTCAATACTGATAAGAGGCATTTTTTTATGTTGACACATTTTTTTAAATTACAGATTACGCATTTCGCTGAGACACGAGGAAAAACGTTGCAGCTTTCTGAATGACGAGATAAAGATTATGATATCGACAACGATAAAGTCGCGACTCGGTAAAATATTCACGTTACGATTTTTTACTCCTGAATTTATGCCATTTTTTTGAAATGTTAATTTTTTCGTTTTTTTCGTCACTTTTTTTCTCAGATCCGACGAGAAAAGCGATTGCGACGAATCGCCGTACGAATTAGTACTTCAACGAAGTTTACTCGCCAAAGATCTCAAATCGGCGTTCAACAATAGTCTTTGCACAACAGGCGTTATAAAGATGACGATCAATAAATGGATAGAAGTCAGCTTCTGCCTGCCGCAGAAGATTCATCAATCGCATAAAAAAAAGTTCATCATGAATCCCGAGATAATCGATAGGTAATCAACCGCTGAAAAAAATTGAGTTGTCGCGATTTTTTTTTCGTTTCGTAATTCGAGTTATGAAAAGAAAAAAATAATTTTTCCATTTCAAATTTTGGCAAATTTTTTTTTTTCTATTTGCAAAGAAAACAGTTTTTTCGGTATTAATAAAGTAAACGCTTTTAAGTAATTTAAAAAAAATGTATAATACAAAATTACGGATAAAGTAAACCGAAATATTGGTCTTTGTCTGAAAATTCATAATTTACCTTTGGAGCTAAAATTTGTCAACGTTATCTCACGAGACATAAAAAAATAAATGTGTTTCAGATGCTTGAACAGTTTGCGACCATATCAAGGATCGTTATTGTTAATCGAGCAGCTGGATTTGTTGAGTTCCTTACCAGCAGATTCATCTCCGGCGTTAAGACGAATGATACAGATGTACAATCCACTGAAAACCTTGCAAACACTCGCCGCCGATTCGGATCTCTCGTTGTCTCAAGTCTTTCAACTCATAGAACTTTTGGTATATTGAGCCAAAGCGACAATAATTTATCCGCTGTACGAAAGCAACGATTATGTTGTCTCTCCCGACGCCGTAATTCAAATTAACTTTTAGAATCTTTTTTCGAGCAATTTTTGAGTCTTTACCTTCTACAAGTTCCGCAAAATGAATTTCAATCAGTACGATTAATTTCGCTATCGAATAATCTATTACGAACATCGATTTTTATTCCATTACAGATTATCAGTGGATTTTCTCTGCCGACGTCGATCATCAAAAAATGAATCCCCTCAGTCCGCTGCAGCAACAATCGCAACTAGTTAAAATAATCATTTGGCTGTTGAACAATCATTTGTTGCTTCAGCTTCACACTTACGTGCAATACAGGCCGACGGATTACGGTCGCAACGCTATGGTACACTATAATAGTTTATTCCGTGTTTTGTCGGTATTGTACATTTGAAAAATTACTTCAATCTCTCATTAGCAGGAAACGCTGATGTCACGACGGATCGAGGCCCACCAGCGCAACGGAAAACGACAATAATTCAAGTCTGAATAACACTCCAAAGAGTACACCAAGTAAATCAAAAGAAGACACCGCTCGCGCAATCCGGAAAGACGACGCGATATTCGAATATCCATCGGAGAATTTTCCGATTCCCTCCGGCGGCATAATTCAGATTTACAGATTAATTACATGGGTCGGAAATTAAATCGTGGCGTGACTCATCGTGTAGCCATGGTACACAATATCTTTTGAACAACTTGGTCACCCTACTGTTACTTCTCAATGATGTACGCGTTTTCATTTTGTTTTCCTGACCTTTCAACCTTTTAACGTCTTGAGACCCTCTATCCTGGAAGATGAATACTTCTTATTACAGCTAATTGGTGTAACATTGCTCTCGCAGTTTAAGGCAATATGTATCATGATAACGATGTCGCAATGTATTTTCTTGTTGTACTGATATACAATCAGATTCTCTTTTTTTGCATTGTCATGAAGGTAGTTTAAATAATCGGATTAAAAAAGTTTCTTCACAAATACAAAAACCCACGTACCCGAAAATTAATCAAATAGTAACATTTAAAAAAAAATTCTTTATCTTTTCGGTATTATTTTGAGATTTTTTTTTCAACTCTTATTTCATAAAATTGTTTTTAATTAATGATTATTATAATAATCATTATCATTTATAATTCTTCTTCGACATATAATATTTCCCTCATATATGAGACAAAAGTTTTTGCCGTTGTATGAAATATTTTTCATACACTCTGACACATTGTTATTATGGGAGCAACGTGGACAATAAAAGCGAGAACAGATCGATTCATTAAAAGAACAAAGCTCCGTTGGTCTGCTATTGATTGTCACATGTACCCGGTAATCGCGATTAGGTAATCTTCGCATTCCAGAGCGAGAGAGCTCTCTCTCTCTAGAGAGAGAGTTTAGCGAGTGCGGTACGAGCTCGGCTTTGGATCGTTATTATAATCACGCGCGGCTTCGTGGTGGCCCGCAGCCGATACTCCGACTACCATTTCGAAAATCAAGTCCGTTAAGCATGCCGCTGGCCGTGGCTTATCAGAGACACGCGGCTTCGATCCTCAATCTCTTACAGTGCCGAGTCATAACAATTACCCTATCGTTCGCTAATTCCAGAAGCACACAATCAGCGGAGCGTGGAAAGGACGGAAAAAGCCGTGAATGCGAGAGGAGACAGGAAGAGCTGAATTGTTCATAAATAAATCCGTCTCTATCCGCGACTCTACACCAAACCTTGCGCTATGATACATTTCTTCCTATTTTTACGACATTTGGCATTTTCCTCTCGGCACTCGTGATGTTCCTCTCTTCATGGTGATACTAACTCTCGACGACGATCCGGAAGACACATCGCTGTCTCATACCGTCCTTTAAAACGGTAGTTCGTTGTTTCACAGATATGATTTATTGTGCGTGATAGAAAAAAAAATAGGAAAAAAAGGAACGTTCTATATTTTGTTTTTTAAATATATTTTTCACGGCGGGATAATTGGTCTATACTCCTCTACACTTACTGCAATTTTTCTCGTCCGTAGCGCAAATTACATTGTATGTTTCATTCAGCTTCAATGTAAACAAGCGTCTCAGCGCCCTGCGGGCGCAGATGCTCTTGTTGGTGGGCTCCGCCCCCCAAACCCCCCGAAAAATGTCCCTTCGGGACATTTTTTAAGGCACTCACGGGGGTGCACGTCGCGCTACGCGCTCCGTATCGAGTATATTTACACATCGCGCTATGCGCTACGAATGAAGTATGTTTATTCGTCGCGCTCTGCGTTTCTTTTCGACAGTACGTATGAGGGAAAAACATTTATCAGTTACGTAAATTAATTCATAGTGTTTAACCTTCGTCGAATCAAAATATTTCTTTTTTGTACCAATTGATTATTAATATTCACGACGGATATTTCCTTTTTGTTTGACGATAAATTGTCAAATATTGAGACACGAGACAAATATAACGAATTGCACGACGTAGAAGTTGATCAAATTAATTTAACGAATCAAATCATGTCTAGTAAAGTCGTTTTATTGGCTTAAAACTTATGACCAGATTTAATGAATATAAAACAAACACACAAAACATGTACCGACACCAATACGATTACCATTTAGCATTCAGGCCAAATATCCCCTTTAAATCCTTCCCCTTCAGTGTTTTTTTTCTTCCCCATAATTGAAGGAATCAGTTCGTTATTTTATCTGTAGGAAACCAAACCATTGTAGAAGAAAAGTTCAAGAAATTTGCTATTCTTTGTGATTTTCAATGAAATTTTATCGATATTTATGGATGCTGCAAAAAAATGCAATCTCGAGAACGAAAAAATATATCTTTTTGGTTCCTGTCTTGTATTGAAGAGGAAGTAGTACGTTACTCGAATCAAAAATTTGTCATCTTGGATAGCTCCGAAATATTTTTTTACAAATTGATGAAATTCCTAAAAAATTCGACTTTGAAGGCTCTTTGACAGTCCTCTTATAACAAATTTCATTTCTACCATTTGAGATATATTTTTTTTCTTCTTCGTAATACATGGAATCAGCTCGTTATTGTCTCTGTAGAACAGACAAGTATTGGAGACGAGAAGTTTGAGAAATTCGATTTTTTTTTTCGTTTTTCAATGAAATTTTATTGATATTTATCGTCGCTTAAAAATATCAAATTTAGCATCATATCATATCGTATTTTTTAAAATTTTATTTAATCACAAACGAGGATAAGTTTTTCGGTACGGAATAACTCGTAAAATCGACAAATTCAGTGTTTTTCACTTTCTTAATAAATAATTGTTTATAATTGTTCTTTAAGAGTACAATTGTTTTTTTTTTTTTGCGAAAAAAAACTTTTCAAGACGTGAGCATATGAAAGAAATTCGTATTTCGACGAAAATTTTAAAAAATTTGAAAAAAAAAAAAAAAAAACGTTGGAAATACGTCGATAGAATAATCATTAGCAGTTTTCTTATCAAGTGTAAACAAATAAATCCAGCGAACAAAATTGACAAAGATTTCGAATGTGATGAATCTCCGACGGCCGAAGTGTAAAAAATTAAATTTTTAAACATAGCACACTTTTTATCTGCGCAATAACGCGGAGAATCAGTTTGTAAATACGATTTCTTTGAGAGGAAAGGATTAGAGACGGCAATTTCGAGAAATTTGAAAAAACGATTCGTTTTTTGATGAAAATTCGTAAAATTAGTCTTTGCTTAAAAAAAATCATATCTCGGCAGCGAAAAAAGATTTCGACTCTTATTTTGACTTGTTTTGAAGAGGAGAAAATACGTTGCCAGAAAAAGAATTGCAGTTTTTATTATTAACTGTAAATGAATAAATCGGGTGAACATAATTGACAAAGATTTCGGCTGCGATGAATCTTCGATGGTCGAAGGATAGAAAATTCTTTTTTTTTATGATTGCATACTTTTTATTTGCGCTATACCGCGTAGAATCCATTTATATTTACGTAAAATAGGAACAAAGATTGAAACGAGATGTCGATTTTTTTTTATTTGAAAATCATCCGGCCACAGAGTACGCGCGCCGCGACGTATGAGCATCTGTGTATCGTCTGCCACGAAATTGTCATCTGCTTCCAAAGTTTGACAGATAGAATAAAACGAAAAAATATATACTCGCGATTTTTTTAGTTCTATTTGGGAAATTGTAATTATTTTGGATATTCGATGAATCTTTTTTGTGAGTTTACTACCAATTTTTTCAGTGAATACGTGAAATTTATTATTTTTATTACGAATGTGAATAAAATATGGTTAAATATTGCGAATGATTTTCGGTGATAATATATTATTTTGGAAATAAAAAACGCAAACATTTGTGAATCTGTGTATGATATTTCGTGTTTTATTTTTCACAACCGAAGTTTTTTTTTTAACATGATGAAAAATGGATTTTTGGCAAATCTAAATAACATAACCTTTAAAGCAAATCTTGTTATAACCACTATTTTTGAATTATTTTATAATTAAAATTATATTTGTCAGAATGACTCAAAATTTGGTGTGCATAGTGCTTTCGATGCAATGAAATATTGTTGCGAAAGAGAAAAGAATTGGTTTCCTGGATTCTTAATTGGGGCACCGTACGGACATCAGATGTGAGAAAATAATTTTTTTATGGAAAATTGTAATGAATAAATAGTTAGAGATGTAGGATTGTCTCTAAATTTGCTGTGCGCAGTGCTTTTGATAAAACAAAATGATGCTGCGAAGGAGAAAAAAATTGGTTCGTAGAATTCATTATGATGGCACCGTACGGACACTTGACCGAAGGCAAATGCAAATTGTGGTCAATAATTTTTTAGAAAAAATACTTAAAGGTCTTAGATTGGTTTTAAAAGTAATGTGCATACTGGAAATAGTGTAATAAAAAAACCCTGCGAAGGAGAACAAAATTGGTTCGCACCATCTAAAGTTACAGTGTGATACGGACGTCCGAGAAGAAAAATTCAGCCAAAAAGTTGTTTTCATTGCACCGCAGGCTAAAAAAAATATTTCTATTCATCGCAGTCACTTCAAAGTAACTACGCATGATGTTGGAGATACACCGAAGCAAATGGTGAAAAATAAAAATTTTTGGAGTATGCGCTGCGGAGTAACCCCTTCGACAGACTCCGAAGAGCAACGGATGGTCATTTTAATAGGCACTCTTTGCCTATTATTATAGTGAGTGCCTAAAAACGAAAAAAAAAAAAATAACGATCGAATTTCTATATGTACGAAATCAACACTGACCACGCCGTCAACGAAACGCTTGAATCGTTCGTTTTAACTTTTTTTTAATATTATTTTTTCGCTCCATAGTTCTCTCTTTTCATTAAAAATAAATATATATCATTTCTGAGTATTTACTCCGGTTTTTCTGCTCTTGCGATTTGCACCATTTACGTTCGTTTTTTTAGAGATGCCCGCACTTGCACAAATTGCGTCGCATGTGGTCGCTGACTTATTGTTTGTTCTTGACAATGACGTTGTCAAAGCTCGCGATATATACACAATAAAAACGCATAGACGAGCGTGTGCGAGGAAATTCACGATTGCCGTGGTACAACTCGAAATCCGTTCGCATACACTATCGACAATGAATAATAATCGAAACGTTCCAGGAATAAAGTCAAACGCCATTCCGGCATCACAATTATTTTGTTTTTTTTTTTGTGCGTTTTTATAATCAATACGCCGGCGTTATTTGTATTTAAACAGTACAATGGAAATAATGTGTAAAGTCGGTTCTATGTTTTTTTTTGTGTATCAATGTTCCAGTGCCGGACTCACGGACGGACCAGATCTGCACGGATGAAAAAAAAAAAAATAATGAAGGACTTCCCGACAGGTCTTAAGAACTTTCTTGATTTTTGTGGTGACAGCGTTGTGTTTAACGCAATTAATATTTTACATAACGACGTTATTCTCATTGTCACGTTAAGTCATAAGCCAGAGAACAATGCTCTCGTCCTGATCCTCCAAATACGAATCGGTTACTCCGTTGTCCTCGAGGAATAATCTTCTCAGTATAGCGTCGACTTGTCCCTCGCCGAGTGTTGACTGTGTCGTCAGTATGTCATGCCTTATCTCTTTTTCCAAAAGGCGACGTCACGGACCCCAGTACAAGAGCCGTCAGGACTTTTGACACTGAATGGTCTGGATAGTATTCTTCGACATCGCACGCTCCGAGGAGTCATGAAGATCGGCGAAATGGAGGACGACTTGGTGACACATTAGTTCCAATACGCCTTTGCGGGTACAAATCATTGCGTCGACATTCGTACGTTGCGCCGCGTACAGCGAAGTTGACATTTGTTCCTGTGATCGATCAAAAATAGACTAATTCGAACTGTTTGTATTAAGAGACGAAAATATTGGCTGTTTTTCGTTCGTTGCATGAAAAAAAAGAAGTTATAACGATGCATTTCGAGAGTTAAATATATTGCATGAGTTTACCTTTAAATTTTGGACGCCACCTCAGTACCTCAAGGATGCCACCTCCGTTTGTTGAATCGGCGAACATCTCCAGGTGACGAACATTTATTGATAAGTCAACTATAGGTCACCTCTCAGCTCGTCGTTTGATGGAATGTAGACTAGTACTGGTCGACAATAATCTCTCAATTCGAGACTCCACCAGCTTATTACCCTGATACATCAAGACTCTCTGCGGAGACATTCAACGTCTATTTTAAAATACGATGGTTTGGCCCTCAAACAAACCTATTGAAATTTAATACATAAGCAGAATCATTTATACCTTTGACTTTTCCGAAGTGTCGATATTTTTCGGACAGCCTACCGGGATATTCGTCGTGACGATATTCTGCGTGATCGTTGCTGAATTATAAAACAGCTGCAACGCTCGATCATTTCTTCGGCTTCTTTTTGTTCTGAAAGGAAAAATGCGCATGAATCAAGGACGACCATATAAGGGGATCAAAATTACAAAATATTGTGTACGTCAAAAAAAAATGTAAAGGGGATGACAATAGAAAATTGTTGTTTTTGCCCTTTTCGTAAATCTTGGTTTAGCTTTTCTTTATATCCTTGAATTACCTTTTCTGCATTCTATCGTCTATTGACGGATGTACACGGCTAGATGTGGTTCAATTTCAGCATTCGATGTGCATGTATCTACGTCCGAGTTCGAGTCGTTGTAAACTTGCCAAGTACCACTGTAACGTCGACAGTACGCGATGAAGTGACCTGGAGTGAATCCAACCAATCCAGCAAGGCTAATAAAGAGAGGAAATTAATCTTCGATTAGTAAAATATACTACAGAAAGATTAAGCAAATAGACATTCATAATTAATTCGTATACATGTATTCAGATGTGATGTTGCCTTTATTGTTATTTTTGTTCCTGACTGGAAAATCGATTTTCAAGGGGATCTCTTCTAATTTACATCGTAATCCCTTATTTCTCGATCCCAGACGAGAATAGCCACGACAATCACGAATATCGAGTTCGATGAAAAGGTGAAAGTCCAGCTCGCTAAACATTGTGAACTTGGCAGGTCAGTTATAACAAGTTAAGCCATTCACGAACGGCTTGAAAGCCAGCGCAGCTTTTAAAGAACCAAAACCTCTTTGCGCAATGATGTTATGATTTGGTGACAGTGCGGCAAGCGAATATGTGCGGCCGATACAGTGCGAACACTCATCGTTTTTATAGACCGTCGGCTCCGATATCATCGTAAGTTCTACAGTTCTGTGTATACTGTTCCACGCGTCAATGACATAAGACAGTACGCGAGTTTTCGTTTGAAGAGCGATTCTTTTCTCGTAAAAATCTTTTAATATGTTGACCCTTTCTGTGAGTATCTGTCGAGTCACGCCACTCTTGATGAGCTGCAGTACGAACTTTACTGTGCTGTTCTGCGATTTTTCCAAGAATGATTTATACCGGACGTTGTCTATAGCGCTAGTCATTACAATACTTACTAACGAATCGAATGCACATGTATTCTTTATGATTGTATCACCACCAATTTCCACGCCGCGAGGACAGCGTAAACCGTTTGGCAGTAAGTAACCTTGTGTCCGTTTCGTGGTGAGCATGTTCGCTTGCCGAATTTCTGGGTAAGCGCGAAAGTACTTGCTAATAGTCTGTGGTGGATTTTCAGTTGCCTCTGAAAAGGGCTTTACGTTTTCTTTCTCGTCGAATAATTCGAATTCATTATTATGAAAATCTTTGTCTTGAAATTCAAGAAGATTTTCTGATACCAAATGTACGACGTCCGTCTCATTGAGATTCTCATGGCCAACTAATTCCGGTCGCCCGTCGAAATGTTCTTCGAGTTCTACTGTCGGAATTTCTCCATACTTCATCGGGCTCTTAAGAAGACTCTCTAAGATTGACTGTATAGCATCCGTCTCATTGAGATTCCCGTCGCCAATTAATTCCGGTCGCCCGTCGAAACGGTCTTCGAGTCCTTCTAATACTGTAGGAATTTCGTCATACTTCACCGGGCTCTTAAGAAGATTCTCTAAGATAGACTGTACAGCATCCGTCTCAGTGAGATTCCCGTTGCCAACTAATTCCGATCTCCTATCAACACGATTTTCGAGTTCTTCGGCAGCCGCAATATTACTATACTTCACCGGACTCTGCGGTTTATGTAACTGCGAGTAGGAGTGATCAAAGTGGACACCACAGTCATGTATTTCCGTTGTACTATCGTCTGTGGTCGAGTTATCATTATCCACAAAAGCTTTTCCGCGCCAATCTTCAGCCGACCTCAAGTCGGAATCGTCGAAATCGATTAAATTGACGTTCAACGATGTAGTTTCAACAAAGCAAGACACATTTTGCACGACGGATTCTTCCTCTATGCTGATTTCCAACTCCGATAGCTCATTGATATTGGTGTCCTCGTGTAACGTCCTCGTAGACTTAAGAATTCTGTTTTATTTTCGCATGCTGTAGTTGTAAAGATAAGTAATAAATAGAGAAACCCTTATTGCCGTCAAAAGTAAATAGTGACTAAGCCACATGGCCCAAGCCGCCGCTGCAGCGAGCGGTCTGGCCAGATAGGACCGTTATCGTTGGGCCTATGCTGGACATTGTATATTTGGAAAGGTTTTCGTCCCTTATCCTTACGTTTACAACCTCTCCGTTTTCAAGTTTTCTTTTAATATTTCCGTTTATTACTCTACCTCTTATCCTTAAAATCCTCAACAGATGTTTTATGATAGGTCCGCTGTTTCAACATCTTTTCGTCGACTGCAATAAACCAACTCACGATAACCATTCCTTATTTTCTTCCCACCAATTCAAAAAACTTCCCTTACCACCATCCCCTTCCTTAGGGCAAAATTCGTTAGTCAAGCCAATAGGGATAAGTTCTTCCCTACTATCTAAAATATTCTTGCTGTTCGCGTCCATATATATACACCTCCTCTGTACCTTTTTTACTTCACTTCTATTTCCAACTTCACAGTGTTCTGTTGAAATCTTCTAATTCAAATTTCAAAGTGTTCAGCTGGAAATTTTCTAAGTCCATTATTTCTAAATTCAAATATTTTTCTATTTTAACAGAAGTCTTTAGTTCTATATTTTAAGTTTAACTTTCATGTAATTAGTGTGTGATAAAAAGTGTAACCACATCATTATACCACATCATTATACCACATCATTGTACCACATCATTGTATCGCATCATTGTACATCTTCATCCGTCTCGCAACAACGTAAGTTCATGGACAAAATTAATTTTGATAAATCAAAATTCAGCCGAAAGCGTTATAGGAATAGTATTAAGACTCTTAGGAAACACCTAAAATGGGACGGACTTAACTTAGAGAAAAATTGTCAAATTAAGTTCAGCATTGAAAATAATAAGTCGCCATTAATTATTACAGATTCAAATGTCGAGTCGTATTATGACACTGATACCGGAAAACTTTTATATAATATGGAAATACCTTTGATTTCTTTAGAATAAATTGTTATTTTGTGTTTTTATTTAAATTAAATCAGACTTGTTTTTTTTACTATTCAATTCCTTAAATTACAAGTCCTGTGGAAGGTTATTAAGTATAAGATGACCTAAAGTGGTTCCCATGCCGGTAGCAAGTCTTATAACCAAAGCCAAGAAGCAGGAAAAAGCCGTCCGTAAAGAACAAAAAGAAGCTCGAAGACTTTAGTGGTTCCCATGCCGATTGTCTAGACAGTGACTGAAGTTCGAACGTGGTGAAAGCAACCTAGTATTGTTAAGTAAGCATCTGAAGGTCTTTAGTGGTTCCCATGCCGATCGACCTGAAGTGACTGAACCTCAATTCATAGGTAAAGTGACTGTCAGTTGTTAGATAATCGAGAAGCGGAAGTGGTTACCATGCCGGCCGTTTTCTCATTATTGAGCTCTGCAGATTCATGAGCTGCTGTTGTACATTCTACTTCTCCAAATTCTTCCCAACTCACTCCTTCACCCCCGTCCCGAGCTATTGCGCAAGGCGTAGGCTAAAAAGGGGGAATAAAATCTTGTGCCTCATCCCTTCCGGATGTGACACTCGTATGGCTCATTTTCCGATGAATATTCCGTTTGCTCAATTACTTCCACGTCGTTGGTTCCCAACTCAACTCGATTAAATTCCATTTTTTTTAACTCGGCTTCTCCCTTTTCTGTTTGTTCTACTTCGGTTTGATTTTTTTTGGGTCTTCTCTTTTCATTTCGCTTTAGCTCGATTTGTTTTTTTTCGCCTCTTTTCTCTTCAGTTCGCTTCAGCTCGATTTGTTGTTTTTCGCCTCTTCTCTCTTCAGATCGCTTTAGCTCGACTTGTTTTTTTTCAGCTTCTCTTAATTCGGCTCGCTCCATGTCGGTGTGGCTACCTTTGTGTTTTCTCGTATTCGCTTGCTCGACCTTTGTTTGTTCAGTTTCGGCTTCTTCCAGTGCATTTTGCTTCATCTCGGCTTTTTTCATCTTCGAGACGAAAAGCAACGTTTCACCGATGATATTACGAGCGAGATGTTTCAGAAATAAATCTACGCGTGCCGGTAGTGTAACTTCGGTGTTAAAAACTCGCATTTTTATGTCGTTGAAATAACTTTCCACGTAACTAGATGTAGCATGAGGAGAGCCGCAACGCATTAGCACTCCAGTCCATAACGGGAATTCCTTTGCCAATTTCAATAGCCTTTCGATAAAGTCGGGAAGATAGAATGCATTCACATCCCTACCGAGGCGTTCAGTTTTTTCAGCTCGTTCTTTCTGATCGGTAATCCATTTCACAAGGCGATTACCGGCCTTCGTATCGTCATCGAACTTCTTCGCATCATCAGTTTCGTTGAACACCAGTGAATCCGCTGCACAATGCATTTTTTCTGGAGACGTGTCGACATCAGGCTCACTTGCATCGAATTCGAATGGACCTGCCGTATAATCTTCATCATCTCTAGACGCGTGCGCTTTCAATTTTTCGTCAATTCGTCGAATTGCAATGAAATCTTCCAATTTATACCTTGCCTCCTTTGCCGTGTTTACAAGCGAAAGTTTTAGCGTAGAATCTTCGTGCGTCTGAAGTCCTACTGCGCAAGTTAGAGTAAACACTGTCCGAAAGTTGACCAGTGTTTCGCATTCTACCATCAGCGCAACGCACCGAACAAAGAAATTCTTGATGCAAGATTGATTAGCCTTATTGAAACATTTCCAACGGCAAATCATGTGAATCAAATGAGCCACGTCTATTCGAATCACCGTTGGAGGACGTTCAACTACTCCACGAGTGTTTTCGATAATGGCGAAACAAATATTAAGATATGACTTGATCGTTCTGTTGTTCAACGCCAAACATAAGGCTGATATGAGAGCTCGGGAATAATCAGAGGTGGCTACTTTTGGCTTCGGCGCAACTTTTCGAAGCCATTGCTTCAACCAATATTCTATGAATTCGGTATCGTGCTTCTCCGAAATCCTCTGATGAACGGGCTGCGTCGTTCCCTCGACGTTTATAACAATGCTGTACAAAAAGATATGTCCAGTTTTCGTGTTCCGTGGACGATCTAATTTTCGAATAACGCTTCCCGTCGCATCGACGCATATCGTACTTTTCGCTCTATTTAGTCGGATGTATTTTTTGTACGCAACCATCTGCAACGGAGTACTATAGAAGGCACAAAACGGCGACGATCCTACAGCGTGTATAAGATCGACATACTCCGGATCTTCAACGAGGTTTTCAATTGTCTTTATTAAATCTCGTCCGTCGCTTGGGTTGACCTTCAGATTGCGGTGGATAGCTTCCTTTTTTGCTTGTCGTAAAACGTCGCCGGTTGGTAAGAACATAGGCTCAAAGTCGCCATCCTTCATGTATTCACGTGCCTGCCGTCTTTTCCACACAGCACAGCCTTCGTGAATCATTTCCCGAGCAGCGTCTTTTCGCCTTTGCCCATTGAGAGGACGCTTAACATCGTCGTGTGACTCTAAGCGCGTGTCGCGAGTATTAACGTGTATTATTAACCCTTCCGAATCCGGGCATTTTTCGCCATGACCAATAAAAGTGTTGCCGCATGCAGCACTCTTGCACTTTCCGAATATATCGACGATGTATGAGCCGTCTTCTGGACCTGTCGTCACATTAGCTCTCTTGAAGACAAACGCGCAATTCGTTTTATACTGCTGCCAAAACGCAATGGAAACGACATTTGTCCACATTCCTCGTTGCAAGATCGCTTTATTCCTGTTTCCGTACGAAACGGTATCGACCGGTTTAATGGAGTCCCATTCTGCCGCAGTTAAAAACAATTCGAGCTCTGTCGATTCAATTTCATTGAAATTAATTTCTCCCCTCTTCCGTTTTTTGTCGGGACTCCATGTCGCGTCGTCCATCTGCCGTCTTCTCCGATTTTTTATAAGGCTCGCAGACGCGTCATCCTCGCTTGATGAAGTCTCGTTCGCGTTCGTCTCGCTTATCGCAGTCTCATCTAAGAAAATCCATCAAACAAAGTCAAAGAAGACAATCGGAATAATTTTTTGTAGGTTTACGATTAGGACAAAATTTTATACAATTATAACTAACATGCGCTTCAATGTCAGTCTAAAATTCATATCGATTTTATATTCAGCAGAAAAAACAGAATCAGTAGGTCATGAGTTTTTTTTTACTGATAAACTAAATTAGTCAATTAGTAAACAAAACAATTTAATAAATAAAACGATTTCGTCAAGAAAAGAATCTTACACTACGTTACGCCTAAGAGTACATTCAAGAAAATGTATGTTACGCTACGCTATGCCTGATAGTAAGTTGGAGAAAATTTATGCAGCGCTACGCTTAAAAGTATATTCAAGAAAACTAATCTCACACTACGCTACGCCTGATACAATATTCAAAAAAAAATAATCTTACACTACGCTGTGCCTGATAGTATATTCAAGAAAGTTAAATAGACACATCTGATAATTTATTCAAGTAAACTAAACTCACCGATTTGTTGGGGTACTTCATTTTTCGCATCCAGTACTACTATTCCCAATTGGTCTCTCGCAATTCGAAGGATGTCGAGGCGGTTTTCACGAACATTGATATAAACATCATGAGGCGTCCAACGTCCATCAAGTTCCTTACTCATCTGTTTCCATGTTGTCGAAGTATATGATGGAAACTCGTTTGTCACAAAGTATTTCATATACTTCTTTATGATATTGATACGGTCCTCGAGGGGCACCTTCGATTTTCTCGGCATATCCTATACCGAATGACATTAAATTATTATAATGTACAACATAATGCTTGCAATTACGATGAGGTGGAACCAAGTAGCCGCTTATAATAAATAATTAGAGTAAAAGACTGTGGAAATGAAGACGGGAACTCTAAAGCTATTATAACAGAGATAAAACTCGTACTTTATAACACCAACTATTCACAGACGATTAATTGCAGGACAAACTTTTGTATTGTCACACAATCGTTGTTTATGTTACGTAATTAATAGGATATCGCGTTCATTTTTATAATCATCGTTTTTTTATGTAGTATTTTAATAATTTATACAAGTTCTTCACGGAATATTAATAATGGCGGGAGCTCCTCCCGCGTTTCCTTGATAAGACATAAACAATATCGGAATCAAGAGCCGAATAGCACGGAAGTAACACCCGAAGGTTAATTGATGGGAGGTCAGGAAGTGAGATCTCTGTTTTATCATGGCTCATTTAGTACTGTCACAAAGAGAGGAAAAACTTTAACGTTAGGAAATAGCGCCGATTTTCTTTACCAAAAATAATTAATTACATCATTTTTTTAAATTTCTTTCTCTTTTTACTCATTATTTAGACGATAAAGTGAATATAGTACAAGTTAGGTTTCTATTTATATTAAATATATTTAGTGCTGCTTCGAAAATATCGAGTTGGAATATCAATTGAAGGTTAGAAATGCATATTAGGTTATCTACATTTTATAAACATAATGAAAATAAGAAAATGTTTTTATAAAATTACCATTTCCAAACATGATGATATAGAAATCCTTTCCTCAATTTCAATATCGTATGGATCTGCAACAATCCCTGTAACGTCGGAAATTCTGTGTTAGTATTCAAGAGTTCAAAACTCTCGGAACAATAAACACATTTAATGTGTGATTGTATCACAAAATTCTACAGAAGTGAACGATAGAGTACTGAACTTACGCATTTGTGATTTTAAACTTGTTGGCGATATAATTTTGTTATTTTTCTCAAGGAGCATGAGTGATCTGGCTATTAACAGCACTGCGTCACCACAATCCAAAAGTACCCCACAATCCGGACCCATTATGTTCCGGTGAACGTTGTCTAATGATTCCAGTTTAAGCGTCGTATCGCTGCTCCACGATGCCATGATGACTGCAAGATGCCTTGGATAAACAGACATGGCACTTCTGCAAAAATGTAGTTCGATTAGTAAGCTAAATACTGGCAGCTGTGTGCGTGTATTTGCAACAATTATTATGCATTTCGATTATTATAACTGTACGCATACTTTACGTATCACAGAATAAATGCATATAATGAAAATAAATTGTCTTTGACGTGTAGTCAAATCGAAGATTCAAGGAGATTCAGAAACGGAAACTATCATGTGACTTTTACGAGCAATTACCTCGTATACAATTACATTTTTATACAATTTTGTATAAAAATGCACGTGCTCCTTAAGAAAGAATTCGCACATAAGGAGAAGACATCTTCTAACTACGAAACAACAATAATGGAGTAATATGACTCCTCTTGGTCTTAGAGAAACTGAACAACCGATAAAAATCATTCAGTATTAGGTAAAATAATGCGAGTGTAGCTCAATATTCAAATAGTTTTACTCACCGAAATCGTGAATACACATTCACAAAGATATATTGTAGAGCTTCAAACAAAGCTGTGGCTCCGTACAGCATGGCGAGCATTTGGAATACTTCGAACGCCATATTGAATTACGTCGCAATAAGGCGTATTGAAGGAGGGATACCACTAATAATCTCTTTTGTAAAATGGACGAAAATTAGGGACACATCGATAGTTCATCAAGTGTTGAAAGTTCCATAACGTCAAATATCGAATTTATTTCAAACAGAAGGGTTTCATAAAAAAAAACATGCACTTTTTTATGGACATCAGGGTTGTTGCACGAAAATTGTGAAGAGTCGAGTGTTTGTCGAAAAATGAATTTTTTGGTAAAAATAGAAATGAGCGCGGAAGCTGAATCCTTCGCGATACCGTTCTTTGATACCTAGAGAAGGGTTTCGTAAAAAAAAACATGCACTTTTTTATGGACATCAGGGTTGTTGCATGAAAATTGTGAAGAGTCGAGTGTTTGTCAAAAAATGAATTTTTTGGTAAAAATGGAAATGAGCGCGGAAGCTGAATCCTTCGCGATATCGTTCTTTGATACCTAGAGAAGGGTTTCATAAAAAAAAACATGCACTTTTTTATGGACATCAGGGTTGTTGCACGAAAATTATGAAGAGTCGAGTGTTTGTCAAAAAATAATTTTTTTCGTAAAAATGAAAATGAGCGCGGAAGCTGAATCCTTCGCGATACCGTTCTTTGATACCTAGAGAAGGGTTTCGTAAAAAAAAACATGCATTTTTTTATGGACATCAGGGTTGTTGCACGAAAAATGTGAAGAGTCGAGTGTTTGTCGAAAAATGAATTTTTTGGTAAAAATGGAAATGAGCGCGGAAGCTGAATCTTTCGCGATATCGTTCTTTGATACCTACAGAAGGGTTTCATAAAAAAAAAACATGCACTTTTTTATGGACATCAGGGTTGTTGCACGAAAATTGTGAAGAGTCGAGTGTTTGTCAAAAAATAAATTTTTTCGTAAAAATGAAAATGAGCGCGGAAGCTGAATCCTTCGCGATACCGTTCTTTGATACCTAGAGAAGGGTTTCGTAAAAAAAAAACATGCAATTTTTTATGGACATCAGGGTTGTTGCACGAAAATTGTGAAGAGTCGAGTGTTTGTCGAAAAATGAATTTTTTGGTAAAAATAGAAATGAGTGCGGAAGCTGAATCCTTCGCGATACCGTTCTTTAATACCTAGAGAAGGGTTTCATAAAAAAAAAATGCACTTTTTTATGGACATCAGGGTTGTTGCACGAAAATTGTGAAGAGTCGAGTGTTTGTCGAAACACTTACTTTTTTACTTTTTGGTAAAAATGGAAATGAGCGCGGAAGCTGAATCCTTCGCGATATCGTTCTTTGATACGTAGAGAAGGGTTTCATAAAAAAAAACATGCACTTTTTTATGGACATCAGGGTTGTTGCACGAAAATTGTGAAGAGTCGAGTGTTTGTCGAAAAATGAATTTTTTGGTAAAAATAGAAATGAGCGCGGAAGCTGAATCCTTCGCGATACCGTTCTTTGATACCTAGAGAAGGGTTTCGTAAAAAAAAACATGCACTTTTTTATGGACATCAGGGTTGTTGCACGAAAAATGTGAAGAGTCGAGTGTTTGTCGAAAAATGAATTTTTTGGTAAAAATGGAAATGAGCGCGGAAGCTGAATCCTTCGCGATACCGTTCTTTGATACCTAGAGAAGGGTTTCGTAAAAAAAAACATGCACTTTTTTATGGACATCAGGGTTGTTGCACGAAAATTGTGAAGAGTCGAGTGTTTGGCAAAAAATGAATTTTTTGGTAAAAATGGAAATGAGCGCGGAAGCTGAATCCTTCGCGATACCGTTCTTTAATACCTAGAGAAGGGTTTCATAAAAAAAAAATGCACTTTTTTATGGACATCAGGGTTGTTGCACGAAAATTGTGAAGAGTCGAGTGTTTGTCGAAACACTTACTTTTTTACTTTTTGGTAGAAATGGAAATGAGCGCGGAAGCTGAATCCTTCGCGATATCGTTCTTTGATACGTAGAGAAGGGTTTCATAAAAAAAAACATGCACTTTTTTATGGACATCAGGGTTGTTGCACGAAAATTGTGAAGAGTCGAGTGTTTGTCGAAAAATGAATTTTTTGGTAAAAATGGAAATGAGCGCGGAAGCTGAATCTTTCGCGATATCGTTCTTTGATACCTACAGAAGGGTTTCATAAAAAAAAACATGCACTTTTTTATGGACATCAGGGTTGTTGCACGAAAATTGTGAAGAGTCGAGTGTTTGTCGAAAAATGAATTTTTTCGTAAAAATGAAAATGAGCGCGGAAGCTGAATCCTTCGCGATACCGTTCTTTGATACCTAGAGAAGGGTTTCGTAAAAAAAAACATCCACTTTTTTATGGACATCAGGGTTGTTGCACGAAAATTGTGAAGAGTCGAGTGTTTGGCAAAAAATGAATTTTTTGGTAAAAATGGAAATGAGCGCGGAAGCTGAATCCTTTGCGATACCGTTCTTTAATACCTAGAGAAGGGTTTCATAAAAAAAAACATGCACTTTTTTATGGACATCAGGGTTGTTGCACGAAAATTGTGAAGAGTCGAGTGTTTGTCGAAAAATGAATTTTTTGGTAAAAATGGAAATGAGCGCGGAAGCTGAATCCTTCGCGATATCGTTCTTTGATACCTACAGAAGGGTTTCATAAAAAAAAACATGCACTTTTTTATGGACATCAGGGTTGTTGCACGAAAATAGTGAAGAGTCGAGTGTTTGTCGAAAAATGAATTTTTTGGTAAAAATAGAAATGAGCGCGGAAGCTGAATCCTTCGCGATACCGTTCTTTGATACCTAGAGAAGGGTTTCATAAAAAAAAACATGCACTTTTTTATGGACATCAGGGTTGTTGCACGAAAATTGTGAAGAGTCGAGTGTTTGTCGAAAAATGAATTTTTTGGTAAAAATGGAAATGAGCGCGGAAGCTGAATCTTTCGCGATATCGTTCTTTGATACCTACAGAAGGGTTTCATAAAAAAAAACATGCACTTTTTTATGGACATCAGGGTTGTTGCACGAAAATTGTGAAGAGTCGAGTGTTTGTCGAAAAATGAATTTTTTCGTAAAAATGAAAATGAGCGCGGAAGCTGAATCCTTCGCGATACCGTTCTTTGATACCTAGAGAAGGGTTTCGTAAAAAAAAACATCCACTTTTTTATGGACATCAGGGTTGTTGCACGAAAATTGTGAAGAGTCGAGTGTTTGGCAAAAAATGAATTTTTTGGTAAAAATGGAAATGAGCGCGGAAGCTGAATCCTTTGCGATACCGTTCTTTAATACCTAGAGAAGGGTTTCATAAAAAAAAACATGCACTTTTTTATGGACATCAGGGTTGTTGCACGAAAATTGTGAAGAGTCGAGTGTTTGTCGAAAAATGAATTTTTTGGTAAAAATGGAAATGAGCGCGGAAGCTGAATCCTTCGCGATATCGTTCTTTGATACCTACAGAAGGGTTTCATAAAAAAAAACATGCACTTTTTTATGGACATCAGGGTTGTTGCACGAAAATAGTGAAGAGTCGAGTGTTTGTCGAAAAATGAATTTTTTGGTAAAAATAGAAATGAGCGCGGAAGCTGAATCCTTCGCGATACCGTTCTTTGATACCTAGAGAAGGGTTTCATAAAAAAAAACATGGAATTTTTTATGGACATCAGGGTTGTTGCACGAAAAATGTGAAGAGTCGAGTGTTTGTCAAAAAATAAATTTTTTCGTAAAAATGAAAATGAGCGCGGAAGCTGAATCCTTCGTGATACCGTTCTTTGATACCTAGAGAAGGGTTTCGTAAAATAAAATATGCACTTTTTTATGGACATCAGGGTTGTTGCACGAAAAATGTGAAGAGTCGAGTGTTTGTCGAAAAATGAATTTTTTGGTAAAAATAGAAATGAGCGCGGAAGCTGAATCCTTCGCGATATCGTTCTTTGATACCTAGAGAAGGGTTTCATAAAAAAAAACATGCAATTTTTTATGGACATCAGGGTTGTTGCACGAAAATTGTGAAGAGTCGAGTGTTTGTCAAAAAATAAATTTTTTCGTAAAAATGAAAATGAGCGCGGAAGCTGAATCCTTCGTGATACCGTTCTTTGATACCTAGAGAAGGGTTTCGTAAAATAAAATATGCACTTTTTTATGGACATCAGGGTTGTTGCACGAAAATTGTGAAGAGTCGAGTGTTTGTCGAAAAATGAATTTTTTGGTAAAAATAGAAATGAGCGCGGAAGCTGAATCCTTCGCGATACCGTTCTTTGATACCTAGAGAAGGGTTTCGTAAAAAAAAACATGCACTTTTTTATGGACATCAGGGTTGTTGCACGAAAAATGTGAAGAGTCGAGTGTTTGTCGAAAAATGAATTTTTTGGTAAAAATGGAAATGAGCGCGGAAGCTGAATCCTTCGCGATACCGTTCTTTGATACCTAGAGAAGGGTTTCGTAAAAAAAAACATGCACTTTTTTATGGACATCAGGGTTGTTGCACGAAAATTGTGAAGAGTCGAGTGTTTGGCAAAAAATGAATTTTTTGGTAAAAATGGAAATGAGCGCGGAAGCTGAATCCTTCGCGATACCGTTCTTTAATACCTAGAGAAGGGTTTCATAAAAAAAAAATGCACTTTTTTATGGACATCAGGGTTGTTGCACGAAAATTGTGAAGAGTCGAGTGTTTGTCGAAACACTTACTTTTTTACTTTTTGGTAGAAATGGAAATGAGCGCGGAAGCTGAATCCTTCGCGATATCGTTCTTTGATACGTAGAGAAGGGTTTCATAAAAAAAAACATGCACTTTTTTATGGACATCAGGGTTGTTGCACGAAAATTGTGAAGAGTCGAGTGTTTGTCGAAAAATGAATTTTTTGGTAAAAATGGAAATGAGCGCGGAAGCTGAATCTTTCGCGATATCGTTCTTTGATACCTACAGAAGGGTTTCATAAAAAAAAACATGCACTTTTTTATGGACATCAGGGTTGTTGCACGAAAATTGTGAAGAGTCGAGTGTTTGTCGAAAAATGAATTTTTTCGTAAAAATGAAAATGAGCGCGGAAGCTGAATCCTTCGCGATACCGTTCTTTGATACCTAGAGAAGGGTTTCGTAAAAAAAAACATCCACTTTTTTATGGACATCAGGGTTGTTGCACGAAAATTGTGAAGAGTCGAGTGTTTGGCAAAAAATGAATTTTTTGGTAAAAATGGAAATGAGCGCGGAAGCTGAATCCTTTGCGATACCGTTCTTTAATACCTAGAGAAGGGTTTCATAAAAAAAAACATGCACTTTTTTATGGACATCAGGGTTGTTGCACGAAAATTGTGAAGAGTCGAGTGTTTGTCGAAAAATGAATTTTTTGGTAAAAATGGAAATGAGCGCGGAAGCTGAATCCTTCGCGATATCGTTCTTTGATACCTACAGAAGGGTTTCATAAAAAAAAACATGCACTTTTTTATGGACATCAGGGTTGTTGCACGAAAATAGTGAAGAGTCGAGTGTTTGTCGAAAAATGAATTTTTTGGTAAAAATAGAAATGAGCGCGGAAGCTGAATCCTTCGCGATACCGTTCTTTGATACCTAGAGAAGGGTTTCATAAAAAAAAACATGCACTTTTTTATGGACATCAGGGTTGTTGCACGAAAATTGTGAAGAGTCGAGTGTTTGTCGAAAAATGAATTTTTTGGTAAAAATGGAAATGAGCGCGGAAGCTGAATCTTTCGCGATATCGTTCTTTGATACCTACAGAAGGGTTTCATAAAAAAAAACATGCACTTTTTTATGGACATCAGGGTTGTTGCACGAAAATTGTGAAGAGTCGAGTGTTTGTCGAAAAATGAATTTTTTCGTAAAAATGAAAATGAGCGCGGAAGCTGAATCCTTCGCGATACCGTTCTTTGATACCTAGAGAAGGGTTTCGTAAAAAAAAACATCCACTTTTTTATGGACATCAGGGTTGTTGCACGAAAATTGTGAAGAGTCGAGTGTTTGGCAAAAAATGAATTTTTTGGTAAAAATGGAAATGAGCGCGGAAGCTGAATCCTTTGCGATACCGTTCTTTAATACCTAGAGAAGGGTTTCATAAAAAAAAACATGCACTTTTTTATGGACATCAGGGTTGTTGCACGAAAATTGTGAAGAGTCGAGTGTTTGTCGAAAAATGAATTTTTTGGTAAAAATGGAAATGAGCGCGGAAGCTGAATCCTTCGCGATATCGTTCTTTGATACCTACAGAAGGGTTTCATAAAAAAAAACATGCACTTTTTTATGGACATCAGGGTTGTTGCACGAAAATAGTGAAGAGTCGAGTGTTTGTCGAAAAATGAATTTTTTGGTAAAAATAGAAATGAGCGCGGAAGCTGAATCCTTCGCGATACCGTTCTTTGATACCTAGAGAAGGGTTTCATAAAAAAAAACATGGAATTTTTTATGGACATCAGGGTTGTTGCACGAAAAATGTGAAGAGTCGAGTGTTTGTCAAAAAATAAATTTTTTCGTAAAAATGAAAATGAGCGCGGAAGCTGAATCCTTCGTGATACCGTTCTTTGATACCTAGAGAAGGGTTTCGTAAAATAAAATATGCACTTTTTTATGGACATCAGGGTTGTTGCACGAAAAATGTGAAGAGTCGAGTGTTTGTCGAAAAATGAATTTTTTGGTAAAAATAGAAATGAGCGCGGAAGCTGAATCCTTCGCGATATCGTTCTTTGATACCTAGAGAAGGGTTTCATAAAAAAAAACATGCAATTTTTTATGGACATCAGGGTTGTTGCACGAAAATTGTGAAGAGTCGAGTGTTTGTCAAAAAATAAATTTTTTCGTAAAAATGAAAATGAGCGCGGAAGCTGAATCCTTCGTGATACCGTTCTTTGATACCTAGAGAAGGGTTTCGTAAAATAAAATATGCACTTTTTTATGGACATCAGGGTTGTTGCACGAAAATTGTGAAGAGTCGAGTGTTTGTCGAAAAATGAATTTTTTGGTAAAAATAGAAATGAGCGCGGAAGCTGAATCCTTCGCGATATCGTTCTTTGATACCTAGAGAAGGGTTTCATAAAAAAAAACATGCAATTTTTTATGGACATCAGGGTTGTTGCACGAAAATTGTGAAGAGTCGAGTGTTTGTCAAAAAATAAATTTTTTCGTAAAAATGAAAATGAGCGCGGAAGCTGAATCCTTCGTGATACCGTTCTTTGATACCTAGAGAAGGGTTTCGTAAAATAAAATATGCACTTTTTTATGGACATCAGGGTTGTTGCACGAAAATTGTGAAGAGTCGAGTGTTTGTCGAAAAATGAATTTTTTGGTAAAAATGGAAATGAGCGCGGAAGCTGAATCCTTCGCGATACAGTTCTTTGATACCTAGAGAAGGGTTTCATAAAAAAAAACATGCAATTTTTTATGGACATCAGGGTTGTTGCACGAAAATTGTGAAGAGTCGAGTGTTTGTCAAAAAATAAATTTTTTCGTAAAAATGAAAATGAGCGCGGAAGCTGAATCCTTCGTGATACCGTTCTTTGATACCTAGAGAAGAGTTTCGTAAAATAAAATATGCACTTTTTTATGGACATCAGGGTTGTTGCACGAAAAATGTGAAGAGTCGAGTGTTTGTCGAAAAATGAATTTTTTGGTAAAAATGTAAATAAGCGCGGAAGCTGAATCTTTCGCGATATCGTTCTTTGATACCTACAGAAGGGTTTCATAAAAAAAAACATGCACTTTTTTATGGACATCAGGGTTGTTGCACGAAAATTGTGAAGAGTCGAGTGTTTGTCGAAAAATGAATTTTTTGGTAAAAATAGAAATGAGCGCGGAAGCTGAATCCTTCGCGATACCGTTCTTTGATACCTAGAGAACGGTTTCGTAAAAAAAAACATGCACTTTTTTATGGACATCAGGGTTGTTGCACGAAAATTGTGAAGAGTCGAGTGTTTGTCAAAAAATAATTTTTTTCGTAAAAATGAAAATGAGCGCGGAAGCTGAATCCTTCGAGATACCGTTCTTTGATACCTAGAGAAGGGTTTCGTAAAAAAAAACATGCACTTTTTTATGGACATCAGGGTTGTTGCACGAAAAATGTGAAGAGTCGAGTGTTTGTCGAAAAATGAATTTTTTGGTAAAAATGGAAATGAGCGCGGAAGCTGAATCTTTCGCGATATCGTTCTTTGATACCTACAGAAGGGTTTCATAAAAAAAAAACATGCACTTTTTTATGGACATCAGGGTTGTTGCAGGAAAATTGTGAAGAGTAGAGTGTTTGGCAAAAAATGAATTTTTTGGTAAAAATGGAAATGAGCGCGGAAGCTGAATCCTTCGCGATACCGTTCTTTGATACCTAGAGAAGGGTTTCGTAAAAAAAAACATGCACTTTTTTATGGACATCAGGGTTGTTGCACGAAAATTGTGAAGAGTCGAGTGTTTGGCAAAAAATGAATTTTTTGGTAAAAATGGAAATGAGCGCGGAAGCTGAATCCTTCGCGATATCGTTCTTTGATACCTACAGAAGGGTTTCATAAAAGAAAACATGCACTTTTTTATGGACATCAGGGTTGTTGCACGAAAATTGTGAAGAGTCGAGTGTTTGTCGAAAAATGAATTTTTTGGTAAAAATAGAAATGAGCGCGGAAGCTGAATCCTTCGCGATATCGTTCTTTGATACCTAGAGAAGGGTTTCATAAAAAAAAACATGGAATTTTTTATGGACATCAGGGTTGTTGCACGAAAATTGTGAAGAGTCGAGTGTTTGTCAAAAAATAAATTTTTTCGTAAAAATGAAAATGAGCGCGGAAGCTGAATCCTTCGTGATACCGTTCTTTGATACCTAGAGAAGGGTTTCGTAAAATAAAATATGCACTTTTTTATGGACATCAGGGTTGTTGCACGAAAAATGTGAAGAGTCGAGTGTTTGTCGAAAAATGAATTTTTTGGTAAAAATAGAAATGAGCGCGGAAGCTGAATCCTTCGCGATATCGTTCTTTGATACCTAGAGAAGGGTTTCATAAAAAAAAACATGCAATTTTTTATGGACATCAGGGTTGTTGCACGAAAATTGTGAAGAGTCGAGTGTTTGTCAAAAAATAAATTTTTTCGTAAAAATGAAAATGAGCGCGGAAGCTGAATCCTTCGTGATACCGTTCTTTGATACCTAGAGAAGGGTTTCGTAAAATAAAATATGCACTTTTTTATGGACATCAGGGTTGTTGCACGAAAATTGTGAAGAGTCGAGTGTTTGTCGAAAAATGAATTTTTTGGTAAAAATGGAAATGAGCGCGGAAGCTGAATCCTTCGCGATACAGTTCTTTGATACCTAGAGAAGGGTTTCATAAAAAAAAACATGCAACTTTTTATGGACATCAGGGTTGTTGCACGAAAATTGTGAAGAGTCGAGTGTTTGTCAAAAAATAAATTTTTTCGTAAAAATGAAAATGAGCGCGGAAGCTGAATCTTTCGCGATATCGTTCTTTGATACCTACAGAAGGGTTTCATAAAAAAAAACATGTACTTTTTTATGGACATCAGGGTTGTTGCACGAAAATTGTGAAGAGTCGAGTGTTTGTCGAAAAATGAATTTTTTGGTAAAAATAGAAATGAGCGCGGAAGCTGAATCCTTCGCGATACCGTTCTTTGATACCTAGAGAACGGTTTCGTAAAAAAAAACATGCACTTTTTTATGGACATCAGGGTTGTTGCACGAAAATTGTGAAGAGTCGAGTGTTTGTCAAAAAATAATTTTTTTCGTAAAAATGAAAATGAGCGCGGAAGCTGAATCCTTCGCGATACCGTTCTTTGATACCTAGAGAAGGGTTTCGTAAAAAAAAACATGCACTTTTTTATGGACATCAGGGTTGTTGCACGAAAAATGTGAAGAGTCGAGTGTTTGTCGAAAAATGAATTTTTTGGTAAAAATGGAAATGAGCGCGGAAGCTGAATCTTTCGCGATATCGTTCTTTGATACCTACAGAAGGGTTTCATAAAAAAAAAACATGCACTTTTTTATGGACATCAGGGTTGTTGCAGGAAAATTGTGAAGAGTAGAGTGTTTGGCAAAAAATGAATTTTTTGGTAAAAATGGAAATGAGCGCGGAAGCTGAATCCTTCGCGATACCGTTCTTTGATACCTAGAGAAGGGTTTCGTAAAAAAAAACATGCACTTTTTTATGGACATCAGGGTTGTTGCACGAAAATTGTGAAGAGTCGAGTGTTTGGCAAAAAATGAATTTTTTGGTAAAAATGGAAATGAGCGCGGAAGCTGAATCCTTCGCGATATCGTTCTTTGATACCTACAGAAGGGTTTCATAAAAGAAAACATGCACTTTTTTATGGACATCAGGGTTGTTGCGCGAAAATTGTGAAGAGTCGAGTGTTTATCGAAAAATGAATTTTTTCGTAAAAATGAAAATGAGCGCGGAAGCTGAATCCTTCGCGATACCGTTCTTGTCGAAAAATGAATTTTTTCGTAAAAATGAAAATGAGCACGGAAGCTGAATCCTTCGCGATACCGTTCTTTGATACCTAGAGAAGGGTTTCGTAAAAAAAAACATGCACTTTTTTATGGACATCAGGGTTGTTGCACGAAAATTGTGAAGAGTCGAGTGTTTGTCGAAAAATGAATTTTTTGGTAAAAATAGAAATGAGCGCGGAAGCTGAATCCTTCGCGATATCGTTCTTTGATACCTAGAGAAGGGTTTCATAAAAAAAAACATGCAATTTTTTATGGACATCAGGGTTGTTGCACGAAAATTGTGAAGAGTCGAGTGTTTGTCAAAAAATAAATTTTTTCGTAAAAATGAAAATGAGCGCGGAAGCTGAATCCTTCGTGATACCGTTCTTTGATACCTAGAGAAGGGTTTCGTAAAATAAAATATCCACTTTTTTATGGACATCAGGGTTGTTGCACGAAAAATGTGAAGAGTCGAGTGTTTGTCGAAAAATGAATTTTTTGGTAAAAATGTAAATAAGCGCGGAAGCTGAATCTTTCGCGATATCGTTCTTTGATACCTACAGAAGGGTTTCATAAAAAAAAACATGCACTTTTTTATGGACATCAGGGTTGTTGCACGAAAATTGTGAAGAGTCGAGTGTTTGTCGAAAAATGAATTTTTTGGTAAAAATAGAAATGAGCGCGGAAGCTGAATCCTTCGCGATACCGTTCTTTGATACCTAGAGAAGGGTTTCGTAAAAAAAAACATGCACTTTTTTATGGACATCAGGGTTGTTGCACGAAAATTGTGAAGAGTCGAGTGTTTGTCAAAAAATAATTTTTTTCGTAAAAATGAAAATGAGCGCGGAAGCTGAATCCTTCGCGATACCGTTCTTTGATACCTAGAGAAGGGTTTCGTAAAAAAAAACATGCACTTTTTTATGGACATCAGGGTTGTTGCACGAAAAATGTGAAGAGTCGAGTGTTTGTCGAAAAATGAATTTTTTGGTAAAAATGTAAATAAGCGCGGAAGCTGAATCTTTCGCGATATCGTTCTTTGATACCTACAGAAGGGTTTCATAAAAAAAAACATGCACTTTTTTATGGACATCAGGGTTGTTGCAGGAAAATTGTGAAGAGTCGAGTGTTTGTCGAAAAATGAATTTTTTGGTAAAAATGGAAATGAGCGCGGAAGCTGAATCCTTCGCGATACAGTTCATTGATACCTGGAGAAGGGTTTCGTAAAAAAAAACATGCACTTTTTTATAGACATCAGGGTTGTTGCACGAAAATTGTGAAGAGTCGAGTGTTTGTCAAAAAATAATTTTTTTCGTAAAAATGAAAATGAGCGCGGAAGCTGAATCCTTCGCGATACAGTTCTTTGATACCTGGAGAAGGGTTTCGTAAAAAAAAACATGCAATGTTTTATGGACATCAGGGTTGTTGCACGAAAAATGTGAAGAGTCGAGTGTTCGTCAAAAAATAATTTTTTTCGTAAAAATGAAAATGAGCGCGGAAGCTGAATCCTTCGCGATACCGTTCTTTGATACCTAGAGAAGGGTTTCGTAAAAAAAAAACATGCAATTTTTTATGGACATCAGGGTTGTTGCACGAAAATTGTGAAGAGTCGAGTGTTTGTCGAAAAATGAATTTTTTGGTAAAAATAGAAATGAGCGCGGAAGCTGAATCCTTCGCGATACCGTTCTTTGATACCTAGAGAAGGGTTTCGTAAAAAAAAACATGCACTTTTTTATGGACATCAGGGTTGTTGCACGAAAATTGTGAAGAGTCGAGTGTTTGTCGAAAAATGAATTTTTTGGTAAAAATAGAAATGAGCGCGGAAGCTGAATCCTTCGCGATACCGTTCTTTGATACCTAGAGAAGGGTTTCGTAAAAAAAAACATGCACTTTTTTATGGACATCAGGGTTGTTGCACGAAAATTGTGAAGAGTCGAGTGTTTGGCAAAAAATGAATTTTTTGGTAAAAATGGAAATGAGCGCGGAAGCTGAATCCTTCGCGATATCGTTCTTTGATACCTACAGAAGGGTTTCATAAAAGAAAACATGCACTTTTTTATGGACATCAGGGTTGTTGCGCGAAAATTGTGAAGAGTCGAGTGTTTGTCAAAAAATGAATTTTTTGGTAAAAATGGAAATGAGCGCGGAAGCTGAATCCTTCGCGATACCGTTCTTTAATACCTGGAGAAGGGTTTCGTAAAAAAAACATGCAATTTTTTATGGACATCAGGGTTGTTGCACGAAAATTGTGATGAGTCGAGTGTTTGTCAAAAAATAAATTTTTTCGTAAAAATGAAAATGAGCGCGGAAGCTGAATCCTTCGCGATACCGTTCTTTGATACCTAGAGAAGGGTTTCGTAAAATAAAACATGCAATGTTTTATGGACATCAGGGTTGTTGCACGAAAAATGTGAAGAGTCGAGTGTTTGTCGAAAAATGAATTTTTTGGTAAAAATGGAAATGAGCGCGGAAGCTGAATCCTTCGCGATACCGTTCTTTGATACCTAGAGAAGGGTTTCGTAAAAAAAAACATGCACTTTTTTATGGACATCAGGGTTGTTGCACGAAAATTGTGAAGAGTCGAGTGTTTGTCAAAAAATAATTTTTTTCGTAAAAATGAAAATGAGCGCGGAAGCTGAATCCTTCGCGATACCGTTCTTTGATACCTAGAGAAGGGTTTCATAAAAAAAAATGCACTTTTTTATGGACATCAGGGTTGTTGCACGAAAATTGTGAAGAGTCGAGTGTTTGTCGAAAAATGAATTTTTTGGTTAAAATGGAAATGAGCGCGGAAGCTGAATCCTTCGCGATACCGTTCTTTGATACCTAGAGAAGGGTTTCGTAAAAAAAAACATGCAATGTTTTATGGACATCAGGGTTGTTGCACGAAAAATGTGAAGAGTCGAGTGTTTGTCGAAAAATGAATTTTTTGGTAAAAATAGAAATGAGCGCGGAAGCTGAATCCTTCGCGATACCGTTCTTTGATACCTAGAGAAGGGTTTCGTAAAAAAAAAACATGCACTTTCTTATGGACATCAGGGTTGTTGCACGAAAATTGTGAAGTGTCGAGTGTTTGTCAAAAAATGAATTTTTTGGTAAAAATGGAAATGAGCGCGGAAGCTGAATCCTTCGCGATATCGTTCTTTGATACCAAGAGAAGGGTTTCATAAAAAAAAACATGCACTTTTTTATGGACATCAGGGGTGTTGCACGAAAATTGTGAAGAGTCGAGTGTTTGTCAAAAAATAAATTTTTTCGTAAAAATTAAAATAAGCGCGGAAGCTGAATCCTTCGCGATACCGTTCTTTGATACCTAGAGAAGGGTTTCGTAAAAAAAAACATGCAATGTTTTATGGACATCAGGGTTGTTGCACGAAAAATGTGAAGAGTCGAGTGTTTGTCGAAAAATGAATTTTTTGGTAAAAATGGAAATGAGCGCGGAAGCTGAATCTTTCGCGATATCGTTCTTTGATACCTAGAGAAGGGTTTCGTAAAAAAAAACATGCACTTTTTTATGGACATGAGGGTTGTTGCACGAAAAATGTGAAGAGTCGAGTGTTTGTCGAAAAATGAATTTTTTGGTAAAAATGGAAATGAGCGCGGAAGCTGAATCCTTCGCGATACCGTTCTTTGATACCTAGAGAAGGGTTTCGTAAAAAAAAACATGCACTTTTTTATGGACATGAGGGTTGTTGCACGAAAAATGTGAAGAGTCGAGTGTTTGTCGAAAAATGAATTTTTTGGTAAAAATGGAAATGAGCGCGGAAGCTGAATCCTTCGCGATACCGTTCTTTGATACCTAGAGAAGGGTTCTGTGAAAAAAAACATGCACTTTTTTATGGACATCAGGGTTGTTGCACGAAAAATGTGAAGAGTCGAGTGTTTGTCGAAAAATGAATTTTTTGGTAAAAATGAAAATGAGCGCGGAAGCTGAATCCTTCGCGATACCGTTCTTTGATACCTAGAGAAGGGTTCCGTAAAAAAAAACATGCACTTTTTTATGGACATCAGGGTTGTTGCACGAAAATTGTGAAGAGTCGAGTGTTTGTCAAAAAATGAATTTTTTGGTAAAAATGGAAATGAGCGCGGAAGCTGAATCCTTCGCGATATCGTTCTTTGATACCTAGAGAAGGGTTTCATAAAAAAAAAACATGCACTTTTTTATGGACATCAGGGTTGTTGCACGAAAATTGTGAAGAGTCGAGTGTTTGTCAAAAAATAAATTTTTTCGTAAAAATGAAAATGAGCGCGGAAGCTGAATCCTTCGCGATACCGTTCTTTGATACCTACAGAAAGGTTTCATAAAAAAAAACATGCACTTTTTTATGGACATCAGGGTTGTTGCACGAAAAATGTGAAGAGTCGAGTGTTTGTCGAAAAATGAATTTTTTGGTAAAAATGGAAATGAGCGCGGAAGCTGAATCCTTCGCGATACCGTTCTTTGATACCTAGAGAAGGATTTCGTAAAAAAAAACATGCACTTTTTTATGGACATGAGGGTTGTTGCACGAAAAATGTGAAGAGTCGAGTGTTTGTCGAAAAATGAATTTTTTGGTCAAAATAGAAATGAGCGCGGAAGCTGAATCCTTCGCGATACCGTTCTTTGATACCTGGAGAAGGGTTTCGTAAAAAAAAACATGCACTTTTTTTATAGACATCAGGGTTGTTGCACGAAAATTGTGAAGAGTCGAGTGTTTGTCAAAAAATAATTTTTTTCGTAAAAATGAAAATGAGCGCGGAAGCTGAATCCTTCGCGATACCGTTCTTTGATACCTAGAGAAGGGTTTCGTAAAAAAAAAACATGCAATTTTTTATGGACATCAGGGTTGTTGCACGAAAATTGTGAAGAGTCGAGTGTTTGTCGAAAAATGAATTTTTTGGTAAAAATAGAAATGAGCGCGGAAGCTGAATCCTTCGCGATACCGTTCTTTGATACCTAGAGAAGGGTTTCGTAAAAAAAAACATGCACTTTTTTATGGACATCAGGGTTGTTGCACGAAAATTGTGAAGAGTCGAGTGTTTATCGAAAAATGAATTTTTTCGTAAAAATGAAAATGAGCGCGGAAGCTGAATCCTTCGCGATACCGTTCTTTGATACCTAGAGAAGGGTTTCGTAAAAAAAAACATGCACTTTTTTATGGACATCAGGGTTGTTGCACGAAAATTGTGAAGAGTCGAGTGTTTGTCGAAAAATGAATTTTTTGGTAAAAATAGAAATGAGCGCGGAAGCTGAATCCTTCGCGATACCGTTCTTTGATACCTAGAGAAGGGTTTCGTAAAATAAAATATGCACTTTTTTATGGACATCAGGGTTGTTGCACGAAAATTGTGAAGAGTCGAGTGTTTGTCGAAAAATGAATTTTTTGGTAAAAATGTAAATAAGCGCGGAAGCTGAATCTTTCGCGATATCGTTCTTTGATACCTACAGAAGGGTTTCATAAAAAGAAACATGCACTTTTTTATGGACATCAGGGTTGTTGCACGAAAATTGTGAAGAGTAGAGTGTTTGCCAAAAAATGAATTTTTTAGTAAAAATGTAAATAAGCGCGGAAGCTGAATCTTTCGCGATATCGTTCTTTGATACCTACAGAAGGGTTTCATAAAAAAAAACATGCACTTTTTTATGGACATCAGGGTTGTTGCACGAAAATTGTGAAGAGTCGAGTGTTTGTCGAAAAATGAATTTTTTGGTAAAAATGGAAATGAGCGCGGAAGCTGAATCTTTCGCGATATCGTTCTTTGATACTTACAGAAGGGTTTCATAAAAAAAAACATGCACTTTTTTATGGACATCAGGGTTGTTGCACGAAAATTGTGAAGAGTCGAGTGTTTGTCAAAAAATAATTTTTTTCGTAAAAATGAAAATGAGCGCGGAAGCTGAATCCTTCGCGATACCGTTCTTTGATACCTAGAGAAGGGTTTCGTAAAAAAAAACATGCACTTTTTTATGGACATCAGGGTTGTTGCACGAAAAATGTGAAGAGTCGAGTGTTTGTCGAAAAATGAATTTTTTGGTAAAAATGGAAATGAGCGCGGAAGCTGAATCTTTCGCGATATCGTTCTTTGATACCTACAGAAGGGTTTCATAAAAAAAAAACATGCACTTTTTATGGACATCAGGGTTGTTGCAGGAAAATTGTGAAGAGTCGAGTGTTTGTCGAAAAATGAATTTTTTGGTAAAAATGGAAATGAGCGCGGAAGCTGAATCCTTCGCGATACAGTTCTTTGATACCTGGAGAAGGGTTTCGTAAAAAAAAAACATGCAATGTTTTATGGACATCAGGGTTGTTGCACGAAAAATGTGAAGAGTCGAGTGTTTGTCGAAAAATGAATTTTTTGGTCAAAATAGAAATGAGCGCGGAAGCTGAATCCTTCGCGATACCGTTCTTTGATACCTGGAGAAGGGTTTCGTAAAAAAAAACATGCACTTTTTTATAGACATCAGGGTTGTTGCACGAAAATTGTGAAGAGTCGAGTGTTTGTCAAAAAATAATTTTTTTCGTAAAAATGAAAATGAGCGCGGAAGCTGAATCCTTCGCGATACCGTTCTTTGATACCTAGAGAAGGGTTTCGTAAAAAAAAAACATGCAATTTTTTATGGACATCAGGGTTGTTGCACGAAAATTGTGAAGAGTCGAGTGTTTGTCGAAAAATGAATTTTTTGGTAAAAATAGAAATGAGCGCGGAAGCTGAATCCTTCGCGATACCGTTCTTTGATACCTAGAGAAGGGTTTCGTAAAAAAAAACATGCAATGTTTTATGGACATCAGGGTTGTTGCACGATAAATGTGAAGAGTCGAGTGTTTGTCGAAAAATGAATTTTTTGGTAAAAATGGAAATGAGCGCGGAAGCTGAATCCTTCGCGATACCGTTCTTTGATACCTAGAGAAGGGTTTCATAAAAAAAAACATGCACTTTTTTATGGACATCAGGGTTGTTGCACGAAAAATGAGAAGAGTCGAGTGTTTGTCGAAAAATGAATTTTTTGGTAAAAATGGAAATGAGCGCGGAAGCTGAATCTTTCGCGACATCGTTCTTTGATACCTAGAGAAGGGTTTCATAAAAAAAAACATGCACTTTTTTATGGACATCAGGGTTGTTGCACGAAAAATGTGAAGAGTCGAGTGTTTGTCGAAAAATGAATTTTTTGGTAAAAATGGAAATGAGCGCGGAAGCTGAATCCTTCGCGATACCGTTCTTTGATACCTAGAGAAGGGTTTCGTAAAAAAAAACATGCACTTTTTTATGGACATCAGGGTTGTTGCAGGAAAATTGTGAAGAGTCGAGTGTTTGTCGAAAAATGAATTTTTTGGTAAAAATGGAAATGAGCGCGGAAGCTGAATCCTTCGCGATACAGTTCTTTGATACCTGGAGAAGGGTTTCGTAAAAAAAAAACATGCAATGTTTTATGGACATCAGGGTTGTTGCACGAAAAATGTGAAGAGTCGAGTGTTTGTCGAAAAATGAATTTTTTGGTCAAAATAGAAATGAGCGCGGAAGCTGAATCCTTCGCGATACCGTTCTTTGATACCTGGAGAAGGGTTTCGTAAAAAAAAACATGCACTTTTTTATAGACATCAGGGTTGTTGCACGAAAATTGTGAAGAGTCGAGTGTTTGTCAAAAAATAATTTTTTTCGTAAAAATGAAAATGAGCGCGGAAGCTGAATCCTTCGCGATACCGTTCTTTGATACCTAGAGAAGGGTTTCGTAAAAAAAAAACATGCAATTTTTTATGGACATCAGGGTTGTTGCACGAAAATTGTGAAGAGTCGAGTGTTTGTCGAAAAATGAATTTTTTGGTAAAAATAGAAATGAGCGCGGAAGCTGAATCCTTCGCGATACCGTTCTTTGATACCTAGAGAAGGGTTTCGTAAAAAAAAACATGCACTTTTTTATGGACATCAGGGTTGTTGCACGAAAATTGTGAAGAGTCGAGTGTTTGTCGAAAAATGAATTTTTTGGTAAAAATGGAAATGAGCGCGGAAGCTGAATCCTTCGCGATATCATTCTTTGATACCTACAAAAGGGTTTCGTAAAAAAAAACATGCACTTTTTTATGGACATCAGGGTTGTTGCACGAAAATTGTGAAGAGTCGAGTGTTTGTCGAAAAATGAATTTTTTGGTAAAAATGGAAATGAGCGCGGAAGCTGAATCCTTCGCGATACCGTTCTTTGATACCTAGAGAAGGGTTTCATAAAAAAAAACATGCACTTTTTTATGGACATCAGGGTTGTTGCACGAAAATTGTGAAGAGTCGAGTGTTTGTCAAAAAATAAATTTTTTCGTAAAAATGAAAATGAGCGCGGAAGCTGAATCCTTCGCGATACCGTTCTTTGATACCTAGAGAAGGATTTCGTAAAAAAAAACATGCAATGTTTTATGGACATCAGGGTTGTTGCACGAAAAATGTGAAGAGTCGAGTGTTTGTCGAAAAATGAATTTTTTGGTAAAAATGGAAATGAGCGCGGAAGCTGAATCTTTCGCGATATCGTTCTTTGATACCTACAGAAAGGTTTCATAAAAAAAAACATGCACTTTTTTATGGACATCAGGGTTGTTGCACGAAAAATGTGAAGAGTCGAGTGTTTGTCGAAAAATGAATTTTTTGGTAAAAATGGAAATGAGCGCGGAAGCTGAATCCTTCGCGATACCGTTCTTTGATACCTAGAGAAGGGTTTCGTAAAAAAAAACATGCACTTTTTTATGGACATGAGGGTTGTTGCACGAAAAATGTGAAGAGTCGAGTGTTTGTCGAAAAATGAATTTTTTGGTAAAAATGGAAATGAGCGCGGAAGCTGAATCCTTCGCGATACCGTTCTTTGATACCTAGAGAAGGGTTCCGTGAAAAAAAACATGCACTTTTTTATGGACATCAGGGTTGTTGCACGAAAAATGTGAAGAGTCGAGTGTTTGTCGAAAAATGAATTTTTTGGTAAAAATGAAAATGAGCGCGGAAGCTGAATCCTTCGCGATACCGTTCTTTGATACCTAGAGAAGGGTTTCGTAAAAAAAAACATGCAATGTTTTATGGACATCAGGGTTGTTGCACGAAAATTGTGAAGAGTCGAGTGTTTGTCAAAAAATGAATTTTTTGGTAAAAACGGAAATGAGCGCGGAAGCTGAATCCTTCGCGATATCGTTCTTTGATACCTAGAGAAGGGTTTCATAAAAAAAAAACATGCACTTTTTTATGGACATCAGGGTTGTTGCACGAAAATTGTGAAGAGTCGAGTGTTTGTCAAAAAATAAATTTTTTCGTAAAAATGAAAATGAGCGCGGAAGCTGAATCCTTCGCGATACCGTTCTTTGATACCTAGAGAAGGGTTCCGTAAAAAAAAACATGCACTTTTTTATGGACATCAGGGTTGTTGCACGAAAATTGTGAAGAGTCGAGTGTTTGTCGAAAAATGAATTTTTTGGTAAAAATGGAAATGAGCGCGGAAGCTGAATCCTTCGCGATACCGTTCTTTGATACCTAGAGAAGGATTTCGTAAAAAAAAACATGCACTTTTTTATGGACATGAGGGTTGTTGCACGAAAAATGTGAAGAGTCGAGTGTTTGTCGAAAAATGAATTTTTTGGTCAAAATAGAAATGAGCGCGGAAGCTGAATCCTTCGCGATACCGTTCTTTGATACCTGGAGAAGGGTTTCGTAAAAAAAAACATGCACTTTTTTATAGACATCAGGGTTGTTGCACGAAAATTGTGAAGAGTCGAGTGTTTGTCAAAAAATAATTTTTTTCGTAAAAATGAAAATGAGCGCGGAAGCTGAATCCTTCGCGATACCGTTCTTTGATACCTAGAGAAGGGTTTCGTAAAAAAAAAACATGCAATTTTTTATGGACATCAGGGTTGTTGCACGAAAATTGTGAAGAGTCGAGTGTTTGTCGAAAAATGAATTTTTTGGTAAAAATAGAAATGAGCGCGGAAGCTGAATCCTTCGCGATACCGTTCTTTGATACCTAGAGAAGGGTTTCGTAAAAAAAAACATGCACTTTTTTATGGACATCAGGGTTGTTGCACGAAAATTGTGAAGAGTCGAGTGTTTATCGAAAAATGAATTTTTTCGTAAAAATGAAAATGAGCGCGGAAGCTGAATCCTTCGCGATACCGTTCTTTGATACCTAGAGAAGGGTTTCGTAAAAAAAAACATGCACTTTTTTATGGACATCAGGGTTGTTGCACGAAAATTGTGAAGAGTCGAGTGTTTGTCGAAAAATGAATTTTTTGGTAAAAATAGAAATGAGCGCGGAAGCTGAATCCTTCGCGATACCGTTCTTTGATACCTAGAGAAGGGTTTCGTAAAATAAAATATGCACTTTTTTATGGACATCAGGGTTGTTGCACGAAAATTGTGAAGAGTCGAGTGTTTGTCGAAAAATGAATTTTTTGGTAAAAATGTAAATAAGCGCGGAAGCTGAATCTTTCGCGATATCGTTCTTTGATACCTACAGAAGGGTTTCATAAAAAGAAACATGCACTTTTTTATGGACATCAGGGTTGTTGCACGAAAATTGTGAAGAGTAGAGTGTTTGCCAAAAAATGAATTTTTTAGTAAAAATGTAAATAAGCGCGGAAGCTGAATCTTTCGCGATATCGTTCTTTGATACCTACAGAAGGGTTTCATAAAAAAAAACATGCACTTTTTTATGGACATCAGGGTTGTTGCACGAAAATTGTGAAGAGTCGAGTGTTTGTCGAAAAATGAATTTTTTGGTAAAAATGGAAATGAGCGCGGAAGCTGAATCTTTCGCGATATCGTTCTTTGATACTTACAGAAGGGTTTCATAAAAAAAAACATGCACTTTTTTATGGACATCAGGGTTGTTGCACGAAAATTGTGAAGAGTCGAGTGTTTGTCAAAAAATAATTTTTTTCGTAAAAATGAAAATGAGCGCGGAAGCTGAATCCTTCGCGATACCGTTCTTTGATACCTAGAGAAGGGTTTCGTAAAAAAAAACATGCACTTTTTTATGGACATCAGGGTTGTTGCACGAAAAATGTGAAGAGTCGAGTGTTTGTCGAAAAATGAATTTTTTGGTAAAAATGGAAATGAGCGCGGAAGCTGAATCTTTCGCGATATCGTTCTTTGATACCTACAGAAGGGTTTCATAAAAAAAAAACATGCACTTTTTATGGACATCAGGGTTGTTGCAGGAAAATTGTGAAGAGTCGAGTGTTTGTCGAAAAATGAATTTTTTGGTAAAAATGGAAATGAGCGCGGAAGCTGAATCCTTCGCGATACAGTTCTTTGATACCTGGAGAAGGGTTTCGTAAAAAAAAAACATGCAATGTTTTATGGACATCAGGGTTGTTGCACGAAAAATGTGAAGAGTCGAGTGTTTGTCAAAAAATAATTTTTTTCGTAAAAATGAAAATGAGCGCGGAAGCTGAATCCTTCGCGATACCGTTCTTTGATACCTAGAGAAGGGTTTCGTAAAAAAAAAACATGCAATTTTTTATGGACATCAGGGTTGTTGCACGAAAATTGTGAAGAGTCGAGTGTTTGTCGAAAAATGAATTTTTTGGTAAAAATAGAAATGAGCGCGGAAGCTGAATCCTTCGCGATACCGTTCTTTGATACCTAGAGAAGGGTTTCGTAAAAAAAAAACATGCAATTTTTTATGGACATCAGGGTTGTTGCACGAAAATTGTGAAGAGTCGAGTGTTTGTCGAAAAATGAATTTTTTGGTAAAAATAGAAATGAGCGCGGAAGCTGAATCCTTCGCGATACCGTTCTTTGATACCTAGAGAAGGGTTTCGTAAAAAAAAACATGCACTTTTTTATGGACATCAGGGTTGTTGCACGAAAATTGTGAAGAGTCGAGTGTTTGTCGAAAAATGAATTTTTTGGTAAAAATAGAAATGAGCGCGGAAGCTGAATCCTTCGCGATACCGTTCTTTGATACCTAGAGAAGGGTTTCGTAAAAAAAAACATGCACTTTTTTATGGACATCAGGGTTGTTGCACGAAAATTGTGAAGAGTCGAGTGTTTGTCGAAAAATGAATTTTTTGGTAAAAATAGAAATGAGCGCGGAAGCTGAATCCTTCGCGATACCGTTCTTTGATACCTAGAGAAGGGTTTCGTAAAAAAAAACATGCACTTTTTTATGGACATCAGGGTTGTTGCACGAAAATTGTGAAGAGTCGAGTGTTTGTCAAAAAATAATTTTTTTCGTAAAAATGAAAATGAGCGCGGAAGCTGAATCCTTCGCGATACCGTTCTTTGATACCTAGAGAAGGGTTTCGTAAAAAAAAACATGCACTTTTTTATGGACATCAGGGTTGTTGCACGAAAAATGTGAAGAGTCGAGTATTTGTCGAAAAATGAATTTTTTGGTAAAAATGGAAATTAGCGCGGAAGCTGAATCTTTCGCGATATCGTTCTTTGATACCTACAGAAGGGTTTCGTAAAAAAAAACATGCACTTTTTTATGGACATCAGGGTTGTTGCACGAAAAATGTGAAGAGTCGAGTGTTTGTCAAAAAATGAATTTTTTGGTAAAAATGGAAATGAGCGCGGAAGCTGAATCCTTCGCGATACCGTTCTTTGATACCTAGAGAAGGGTTTCGTAAAAAAAAACATGCACTTTTTTATGGACATCAGGGTTGTTGCACGAAAATTGTGAAGAGTAGAGTGTTTGTCGAAAAATGAATTTTTTGGTAAAAATAGAAATGAGCGCGGAAGCTGAATCCTTCGCGATACCGTTCTTTGATACCTAGAGAAGGGTTTCGTAAAATAAAATATGCACTTTTTTATGGACATCAGGGTTGTTGCACGAAAATTGTGAAGAGTCGAGTGTTTGTCGAAAAATGAATGTTTTGGTAAAAATGTAAATAAGCGCGGAAGCTGAATCTTTCGCGATATCGTTCTTTGATACCTACAGAAGGGTTTCATAAAAAAAAACATGCACTTTTTTATGGACATCAGGGTTGTTGCACGAAAATTGTGAAGAGTAGAGTGTTTGCCAAAAAATGAATTTTTTAGTAAAAATGTAAATAAGCGCGGAAGCTGAATCTTTCGCGATATCGTTCTTTGATACCTACAGAAGGGTTTCATAAAAAAAAACATGCACTTTTTTATGGACATCAGGGTTGTTGCACGAAAATTGTGAAGAGTCGAGTGTTTGTCGAAAAATGAATTTTTTGGTAAAAATGGAAATGAGCGCGGAAGCTGAATCTTTCGCGATATCGTTCTTTGATACCTACAGAAGGGTTTCATAAAAAAAAACATGCACTTTTTTATGGACATCAGGGTTGTTGCACGAAAATTGTGAAGAGTCGAGTGTTTGTCGAAAAATGAATTTTTTGGTAAAAATAGAAATGAGCGCGGAAGCTGAATCCTTCGCGATACCGTTCTTTGATACCTAGAGAAGGGTTTCGTAAAAAAAAACATGCACTTTTTTATGGACATCAGGGTTGTTGCACGAAAATTGTGAAGAGTCGAGTGTTTGTCGAAAAATGAATTTTTTGGTAAAAATAGAAATGAGCGCGGAAGCTGAATCCTTCGCGATACCGTTCTTTGATACCTAGAGAAGGGTTTCGTAAAAAAAAACATGCACTTTTTTATGGACATCAGGGTTGTTGCACGAAAATTGTGAAGAGTCGAGTGTTTGTCAAAAAATAATTTTTTTCGTAAAAATGAAAATGAGCGCGGAAGCTGAATCCTTCGCGATACCGTTCTTTGATACCTAGAGAAGGGTTTCGTAAAAAAAAACATGCACTTTTTTATGGACATCAGGGTTGTTGCACGAAAAATGTGAAGAGTCGAGTATTTGTCGAAAAATGAATTTTTTGGTAAAAATGGAAATTAGCGCGGAAGCTGAATCTTTCGCGATATCGTTCTTTGATACCTACAGAAGGGTTTCGTAAAAAAAAACATGCACTTTTTTATGGACATCAGGGTTGTTGCACGAAAAATGTGAAGAGTCGAGTGTTTGTCAAAAAATGAATTTTTTGGTAAAAATGGAAATGAGCGCGGAAGCTGAATCTTTCGCGATATCGTTCTTTGATACCTACAGAAGGGTTTCGTAAAAAAAACATGCACTTTTTTATGGACATCAGGGTTATTGCACGAAAATTGTGAAGAGTCGAGTGTTTGTCGAAAAATGAATTTTTTGGTAAAAATAGAAATGAGCGCGGAAGCTGAATCCTTCGCGATACCGTTCTTTGATACCTAGAGAAGGGTTTCGTAAAATAAAACATGCAATGTTTTATGGACATCAGGGTTGTTGCACGAAAAATGTGAAGAGTCGAGTGTTTGTCGAAAAATGAATTTTTTGGTAAAAATGGAAATGAGCGCGGAAGCTGAATCTTTCGCGATATCGTTCTTTGATACCTACAGGAGGGTTTCATAAAAAAAAAACATGCACTTTTTTATGGACATCAGGGTTGTTCCAGGAAAATTGTGAAGAGTCGAGTGTTTGTCGAAAAATGAATTTTTTGGTAAAAATGGAAATGAGCGCGGAAGCTGAATCTTTCGCGATATCGTTCTTTGATACCTACAGAAGGGTTTCATAAAAAAAAAACATGCACTTTTTTATGGACATCAGGGTTGTTGCACGAAAATTGTGAAGAGTCGAGTGTTTGGCAAAAAATGAATTTTTTGGTAAAAATGGAAATGAGCGCGGAAGCTGAATCCTTCGCGATACCGTTCTTTGATACCTAGAGAAGGGTTTCGTAAAAAAAAACATGCACTTTTTTATGGACATCAGGGTTGTTGCACGAAAATTGTGAAGAGTCGAGTGTTTGTCGAAAAATGAATTTTTTGGTAAAAATAGAAATGAGCGCGGAAGCTGAATCCTTCGCGATACCGTTCTTTGATACCTACAGAAGGGTTTCATAAAAAAAAACATGCACTTTTTTATGGACATCAGGGTTGTTGCACGAAAATTGTGAAGAGTAGAGTGTTTGCCAAAAAATGAATTTTTTAGTAAAAATGTAAATAAGCGCGGAAGCTGAATCTTTCGCGATATCGTTCTTTGATACCTACAGAAGGGTTTCATAAAAAAAAAATGCACTTTTTTATGGACATCAGGGTTGTTGCACGAAAATTGTGAAGAGTCGAGTGTTTGTCGAAAAATGAATTTTTTCGTAAAAATGGAAATGAGCGCGGAAGCTGAATCTTTCGCGATATCGTTCTTTGATACCTACAGGAGGGTTTCATAAAAAAAAAACATGCACTTTTTTATGGACATCAGGGTTGTTGCAGGAAAATTGTGAAGAGTCGAGTGTTTGTCGAAAAATGAATTTTTTGGTAAAAATGGAAATGAGCGCGCAAGCTGAATCTTTCGCGATATCGTTCTTTGATACCTACTGAAGGGTTTCATAAAAAAAAACATGCACTTTTTTATGGACATCAGGGTTGTTGCACGAAAAATGTGAAGAGTCGAGTGTTTGTCGAAAAATGAATTTTTTGGTAAAAATGGAAATGAGCGCGGAAGCTGAATCTTTCGCGATATCGTTCTTTGATACCTACAGAAGGGTTTCATAAAAAAAAAACATGCACTTTTTTATGGACATCAGGGTTGTTGCACGAAAAATGTGAAGAGTCGAGTGTTTGTCGAAAAATGAATTTTTTGGTAAAAATGGAAATGAGCGCGGAAGCTGAATCCTTCGCGATACCGTTCTTTGATACCTAGAGAAGGGTTTCGTAAAAAAAAACATGCAATGTTTTATGGACATCAGGGTTGTTGCACGATAAATGTGAAGAGTCGAGTGTTTGTCGAAAAATGAATTTTTTGGTAAAAATGGAAATGAGCGCGGAAGCTGAATCTTTCGCGATATCGTTCTTTGATACCTACAGAAGGGTTTCATAAAAAAAAACATGCACTTTTTTATGGACATCAGGGTTGTTGCAGGAAAATTGTGAAGAGTCGAGTGTTTGTCGAAAAATGAATTTTTTGGTAAAAATGGAAATGAGCGCGGAAGCTGAATCCTTCGCGATACCGTTCTTTGATACCTAGAGAAGGGTTTCGTAAAAACAAACATGCAATGTTTTATGGACATCAGGGTTGTTGCACGAAAAATGTGAAGAGTCGAGTGTTTGTCGAAAAATGAATTTTTTAGTAAAAATGTAAATAAGCGCGGAAGCTGAATCTTTCGCGATATCGTTCTTTGATACCTACAAAAGGGTTTCATAAAAAAAAACATGCACTTTTTTATGGACATCAGGGTTGTTGCACGAAAATTGTGAAGAGTAGAGTGTTTGCCAAAAAATGAATTTTTTAGTAAAAATGTAAATAAGCGCGGAAGCTGAATCTTTCGCGATATCGTTCTTTGATACCTACAGAAGGGTTTCATAAAAAAAAACATGCACTTTTTTATGGACATCAGGGTTGTTGCGCGAAAATTGTGAAGAGTCGAGTGTTTATCGAAAAATGAATTTTTTCGTAAAAATGAAAATGAGCGCGGAAGCTGAATCCTTCGCGATATCGTTCTTTGATACCTACAGAAGGGTTTCATAAAAAAAAAACATGCACTTTTTTATGGACATCAGGGTTGTTGCACGAAAAATGTGAAGAGTCGAGTGTTTGTCGAAAAATGAATTTTTTGGTAAAAATGAAAATGAGCGCGGAAGCTGAATCCTTCGCGATACCGTTCTTTGATACCTAGAGATGGGTTTCGTAAAAAAAAACATGCAATGTTTTATGGACATCAGGGTTGTTGCACGAAAATTGTGAAGAGTCGAGTGTTTGTCAAAAAATGAATTTTTTGGTAAAAACGGAAATGAGCGCGGAAGCTGAATCCTTCGCGATATCGTTCTTTGATACCTAGAGAAGGGTTTCATAAAAAAAAAACATGCACTTTTTTATGGACATCAGGGTTGTTGCACGAAAATTGTGAAGAGTCGAGTGTTTGTCAAAAAATAAATTTTTTCGTAAAAATGAAAATGAGCGCGGAAGCTGAATCCTTCGCGATACCGTTCTTTGATACCTAGAGAAGGGTTCCGTAAAAAAAAACATGCACTTTTTTATGGACATCAGGGTTGTTGCACGAAAATTGTGAAGAGTCGAGTGTTTGTCAAAAAATGAATTTTTTGGTAAAAATGGAAATGAGCGCGGAAGCTGAATCCTTCGCGATATCGTTCTTTGATACCTAGAGAAGGGTTTCATAAAAAAAAAACATGCACTTTTTTATGGACATCAGGGTTGTTGCACGAAAATTGTGAAGAGTCGAGTGTTTGTCAAAAAATAAATTTTTTCGTAAAAATGAAAATGAGCGCGGAAGCTGAATCCTTCGCGATACCGTTCTTTGATACCTACAGAAAGGTTTCATAAAAAAAAATATGCACTTTTTTATGGACATCAGGGTTGTTGCACGAAAAATGTGAAGAGTCGAGTGTTTGTCGAAAAATGAATTTTTTGGTAAAAATGGAAATGAGCGCGGAAGCTGAATCCTTCGCGATACCGTTCTTTGATACCTAGAGAAGGATTTCGTAAAAAAAAACATGCACTTTTTTATGGACATGAGGGTTGTTGCACGAAAAATGTGAAGAGTCGAGTGTTTGTCGAAAAATGAATTTTTTGGTCAAAATAGAAATGAGCGCGGAAGCTGAATCCTTCGCGATACCGTTCTTTGATACCTGGAGAAGGGTTTCGTAAAAAAAAACATGCACTTTTTTATAGACATCAGGGTTGTTGCACGAAAATTGTGAAGAGTCGAGTGTTTGTCAAAAAATAATTTTTTTCGTAAAAATGAAAATGAGCGCGGAAGCTGAATCCTTCGCGATACCGTTCTTTGATACCTAGAGAAGGGTTTCGTAAAAAAAAACATGCACTTTTTTATGGACATGAGGGTTGTTGCACGAAAAATGTGAAGAGTCGAGTGTTTGTCGAAAAATGAATTTTTTGGTAAAAATGGAAATGAGCGCGGAAGCTGAATCCTTCGCGATACCGTTCTTTGATACCTAGAGAAGGGTTCCGTGAAAAAAAACATGCACTTTTTTATGGACATCAGGGTTGTTGCACGAAAAATGTGAAGAGTCGAGTGTTTGTCGAAAAATGAATTTTTTGGTAAAAATGAAAATGAGCGCGGAAGCTGAATCCTTCGCGATACCGTTCTTTGATACCTAGAGAAGGGTTTCGTAAAAAAAAACATGCAATGTTTTATGGACATCAGGGTTGTTGCACGAAAATTGTGAAGAGTCGAGTGTTTGTCAAAAAATGAATTTTTTGGTAAAAACGGAAATGAGCGCGGAAGCTGAATCCTTCGCGATATCGTTCTTTGATACCTAGAGAAGGGTTTCATAAAAAAAAAACATGCACTTTTTTATGGACATCAGGGTTGTTGCACGAAAATTGTGAAGAGTCGAGTGTTTGTCAAAAAATAAATTTTTTCGTAAAAATGAAAATGAGCGCGGAAGCTGAATCCTTCGCGATACCGTTCTTTGATACCTAGAGAAGGGTTCCGTAAAAAAAAACATGCACTTTTTTATGGACATCAGGGTTGTTGCACGAAAATTGTGAAGAGTCGAGTGTTTGTCAAAAAATGAATTTTTTGGTAAAAATGGAAATGAGCGCGGAAGCTGAATCCTTCGCGATATCGTTCTTTGATACCTAGAGAAGGGTTTCATAAAAAAAAAACATGCACTTTTTTATGGACATCAGGGTTGTTGCACGAAAATTGTGAAGAGTCGAGTGTTTGTCAAAAAATAAATTTTTTCGTAAAAATGAAAATGAGCGCGGAAGCTGAATCCTTCGCGATACCGTTCTTTGATACCTACAGAAAGGTTTCATAAAAAAAAACATGCACTTTTTTATGGACATCAGGGTTGTTGCACGAAAAATGTGAAGAGTCGAGTGTTTGTCGAAAAATGAATTTTTTGGTAAAAATGGAAATGAGCGCGGAAGCTGAATCCTTCGCGATACCGTTCTTTGATACCTAGAGAAGGATTTCGTAAAAAAAAACATGCACTTTTTTATGGACATGAGGGTTGTTGCACGAAAAATGTGAAGAGTCGAGTGTTTGTCGAAAAATGAATTTTTTGGTCAAAATAGAAATGAGCGCGGAAGCTGAATCCTTCGCGATACCGTTCTTTGATACCTGGAGAAGGGTTTCGTAAAAAAAAACATGCACTTTTTTATAGACATCAGGGTTGTTGCACGAAAATTGTGAAGAGTCGAGTGTTTGTCAAAAAATAATTTTTTTCGTAAAAATGAAAATGAGCGCGGAAGCTGAATCCTTCGCGATACCGTTCTTTGATACCTAGAGAAGGGTTTCGTAAAAAAAAAACATGCAATTTTTTATGGACATCAGGGTTGTTGCACGAAAATTGTGAAGAGTCGAGTGTTTGTCGAAAAATGAATTTTTTGGTAAAAATAGAAATGAGCGCGGAAGCTGAATCCTTCGCGATACCGTTCTTTGATACCTAGAGAAGGGTTTCGTAAAAAAAAACATGCACTTTTTTATGGACATCAGGGTTGTTGCACGAAAATTGTGAAGAGTCGAGTGTTTATCGAAAAATGAATTTTTTCGTAAAAATGAAAATGAGCGCGGAAGCTGAATCCTTCGCGATACCGTTCTTTGATACCTAGAGAAGGGTTTCGTAAAAAAAAACATGCACTTTTTTATGGACATCAGGGTTGTTGCACGAAAATTGTGAAGAGTCGAGTGTTTGTCGAAAAATGAATTTTTTGGTAAAAATAGAAATGAGCGCGGAAGCTGAATCCTTCGCGATACCGTTCTTTGATACCTAGAGAAGGGTTTCGTAAAATAAAATATGCACTTTTTTATGGACATCAGGGTTGTTGCACGAAAATTGTGAAGAGTCGAGTGTTTGTCGAAAAATGAATTTTTTGGTAAAAATGTAAATAAGCGCGGAAGCTGAATCTTTCGCGATATCGTTCTTTGATACCTACAGAAGGGTTTCATAAAAAGAAACATGCACTTTTTTATGGACATCAGGGTTGTTGCACGAAAATTGTGAAGAGTAGAGTGTTTGCCAAAAAATGAATTTTTTAGTAAAAATGTAAATAAGCGCGGAAGCTGAATCTTTCGCGATATCGTTCTTTGATACCTACAGAAGGGTTTCATAAAAAAAAACATGCACTTTTTTATGGACATCAGGGTTGTTGCACGAAAATTGTGAAGAGTCGAGTGTTTGTCGAAAAATGAATTTTTTGGTAAAAATGGAAATGAGCGCGGAAGCTGAATCTTTCGCGATATCGTTCTTTGATACTTACAGAAGGGTTTCATAAAAAAAAACATGCACTTTTTTATGGACATCAGGGTTGTTGCACGAAAAATGTGAAGAGTCGAGTGTTTGTCGAAAAATGAATTTTTTGGTAAAAATGGAAATGAGCGCGCAAGCTGAATCTTTCGCGATATCGTTCTTTGATACCTAGAGAAGGGTTTCGTAAAATAAAATATGCACTTTTTTATGGACATCAGGGTTGTTGCACGAAAAATGTGAAGAGTCGAGTGTTTGTCGAAAAATGAATTTTTTGGTAAAAATAGAAATGAGCGCGGAAGCTGAATCCTTCGCGATATCGTTCTTTGATACCTAGAGAAGGGTTTCATAAAAAAAAACATGCAATTTTTTATGGACATCAGGGTTGTTGCACGAAAATTGTGAAGAGTCGAGTGTTTGTCAAAAAATAAATTTTTTCGTAAAAATGAAAATGAGCGCGGAAGCTGAATCCTTCGTGATACCGTTCTTTGATACCTAGAGAAGGGTTTCGTAAAATAAAATATGCACTTTTTTATGGACATCAGGGTTGTTGCACGAAAATTGTGAAGAGTCGAGTGTTTGTCGAAAAATGAATTTTTTGGTAAAAATAGAAATGAGCGCGGAAGCTGAATCCTTCGCGATACCGTTCTTTGATACCTAGAGAAGGGTTTCGTAAAAAAAAACATGCACTTTTTTATGGACATCAGGGTTGTTGCACGAAAAATGTGAAGAGTCGAGTGTTTGTCGAAAAATGAATTTTTTGGTAAAAATGGAAATGAGCGCGGAAGCTGAATCCTTCGCGATACCGTTCTTTGATACCTAGAGAAGGGTTTCGTAAAAAAAAACATGCACTTTTTTATGGACATCAGGGTTGTTGCACGAAAATTGTGAAGAGTCGAGTGTTTGGCAAAAAATGAATTTTTTGGTAAAAATGGAAATGAGCGCGGAAGCTGAATCCTTCGCGATACCGTTCTTTAATACCTAGAGAAGGGTTTCATAAAAAAAAAATGCACTTTTTTATGGACATCAGGGTTGTTGCACGAAAATTGTGAAGAGTCGAGTGTTTGTCGAAACACTTACTTTTTTACTTTTTGGTAGAAATGGAAATGAGCGCGGAAGCTGAATCCTTCGCGATATCGTTCTTTGATACGTAGAGAAGGGTTTCATAAAAAAAAACATGCACTTTTTTATGGACATCAGGGTTGTTGCACGAAAATTGTGAAGAGTCGAGTGTTTGTCGAAAAATGAATTTTTTGGTAAAAATGGAAATGAGCGCGGAAGCTGAATCTTTCGCGATATCGTTCTTTGATACCTACAGAAGGGTTTCATAAAAAAAAACATGCACTTTTTTATGGACATCAGGGTTGTTGCACGAAAATTGTGAAGAGTCGAGTGTTTGTCGAAAAATGAATTTTTTCGTAAAAATGAAAATGAGCGCGGAAGCTGAATCCTTCGCGATACCGTTCTTTGATACCTAGAGAAGGGTTTCGTAAAAAAAAACATCCACTTTTTTATGGACATCAGGGTTGTTGCACGAAAATTGTGAAGAGTCGAGTGTTTGGCAAAAAATGAATTTTTTGGTAAAAATGGAAATGAGCGCGGAAGCTGAATCCTTTGCGATACCGTTCTTTAATACCTAGAGAAGGGTTTCATAAAAAAAAACATGCACTTTTTTATGGACATCAGGGTTGTTGCACGAAAATTGTGAAGAGTCGAGTGTTTGTCGAAAAATGAATTTTTTGGTAAAAATGGAAATGAGCGCGGAAGCTGAATCCTTCGCGATATCGTTCTTTGATACCTACAGAAGGGTTTCATAAAAAAAAACATGCACTTTTTTATGGACATCAGGGTTGTTGCACGAAAATAGTGAAGAGTCGAGTGTTTGTCGAAAAATGAATTTTTTGGTAAAAATAGAAATGAGCGCGGAAGCTGAATCCTTCGCGATACCGTTCTTTGATACCTACAGAAGGGTTTCATAAAAAAAAACATGCACTTTTTTATGGACATCAGGGTTGTTGCACGAAAATTGTGAAGAGTCGAGTGTTTGTCGAAAAATGAATTTTTTCGTAAAAATGAAAATGAGCGCGGAAGCTGAATCCTTCGCGATACCGTTCTTTGATACCTAGAGAAGGGTTTCGTAAAAAAAAACATCCACTTTTTTATGGACATCAGGGTTGTTGCACGAAAATTGTGAAGAGTCGAGTGTTTGGCAAAAAATGAATTTTTTGGTAAAAATGGAAATGAGCGCGGAAGCTGAATCCTTTGCGATACCGTTCTTTAATACCTAGAGAAGGGTTTCATAAAAAAAAACATGCACTTTTTTATGGACATCAGGGTTGTTGCACGAAAATTGTGAAGAGTCGAGTGTTTGTCGAAAAATGAATTTTTTGGTAAAAATGGAAATGAGCGCGGAAGCTGAATCCTTCGCGATATCGTTCTTTGATACCTACAGAAGGGTTTCATAAAAAAAAACATGCACTTTTTTATGGACATCAGGGTTGTTGCACGAAAATAGTGAAGAGTCGAGTGTTTGTCGAAAAATGAATTTTTTGGTAAAAATAGAAATGAGCGCGGAAGCTGAATCCTTCGCGATACCGTTCTTTGATACCTAGAGAAGGGTTTCATAAAAAAAAACATGGAATTTTTTATGGACATCAGGGTTGTTGCACGAAAAATGTGAAGAGTCGAGTGTTTGTCAAAAAATAAATTTTTTCGTAAAAATGAAAATGAGCGCGGAAGCTGAATCCTTCGTGATACCGTTCTTTGATACCTAGAGAAGGGTTTCGTAAAATAAAATATGCACTTTTTTATGGACATCAGGGTTGTTGCACGAAAAATGTGAAGAGTCGAGTGTTTGTCGAAAAATGAATTTTTTGGTAAAAATAGAAATGAGCGCGGAAGCTGAATCCTTCGCGATATCGTTCTTTGATACCTAGAGAAGGGTTTCATAAAAAAAAACATGCAATTTTTTATGGACATCAGGGTTGTTGCACGAAAATTGTGAAGAGTCGAGTGTTTGTCAAAAAATAAATTTTTTCGTAAAAATGAAAATGAGCGCGGAAGCTGAATCCTTCGTGATACCGTTCTTTGATACCTAGAGAAGGGTTTCGTAAAATAAAATATGCACTTTTTTATGGACATCAGGGTTGTTGCACGAAAATTGTGAAGAGTCGAGTGTTTGTCGAAAAATGAATTTTTTGGTAAAAATAGAAATGAGCGCGGAAGCTGAATCCTTCGCGATATCGTTCTTTGATACCTAGAGAAGGGTTTCATAAAAAAAAACATGCAATTTTTTATGGACATCAGGGTTGTTGCACGAAAATTGTGAAGAGTCGAGTGTTTGTCAAAAAATAAATTTTTTCGTAAAAATGAAAATGAGCGCGGAAGCTGAATCCTTCGTGATACCGTTCTTTGATACCTAGAGAAGGGTTTCGTAAAATAAAATATGCACTTTTTTATGGACATCAGGGTTGTTGCACGAAAATTGTGAAGAGTCGAGTGTTTGTCGAAAAATGAATTTTTTGGTAAAAATGGAAATGAGCGCGGAAGCTGAATCCTTCGCGATACAGTTCTTTGATACCTAGAGAAGGGTTTCATAAAAAAAAACATGCAATTTTTTATGGACATCAGGGTTGTTGCACGAAAATTGTGAAGAGTCGAGTGTTTGTCAAAAAATAAATTTTTTCGTAAAAATGAAAATGAGCGCGGAAGCTGAATCCTTCGTGATACCGTTCTTTGATACCTAGAGAAGAGTTTCGTAAAATAAAATATGCACTTTTTTATGGACATCAGGGTTGTTGCACGAAAAATGTGAAGAGTCGAGTGTTTGTCGAAAAATGAATTTTTTGGTAAAAATGTAAATAAGCGCGGAAGCTGAATCTTTCGCGATATCGTTCTTTGATACCTACAGAAGGGTTTCATAAAAAAAAACATGCACTTTTTTATGGACATCAGGGTTGTTGCACGAAAATTGTGAAGAGTCGAGTGTTTGTCGAAAAATGAATTTTTTGGTAAAAATAGAAATGAGCGCGGAAGCTGAATCCTTCGCGATACCGTTCTTTGATACCTAGAGAACGGTTTCGTAAAAAAAAACATGCACTTTTTTATGGACATCAGGGTTGTTGCACGAAAATTGTGAAGAGTCGAGTGTTTGTCAAAAAATAATTTTTTTCGTAAAAATGAAAATGAGCGCGGAAGCTGAATCCTTCGAGATACCGTTCTTTGATACCTAGAGAAGGGTTTCGTAAAAAAAAACATGCACTTTTTTATGGACATCAGGGTTGTTGCACGAAAAATGTGAAGAGTCGAGTGTTTGTCGAAAAATGAATTTTTTGGTAAAAATGGAAATGAGCGCGGAAGCTGAATCTTTCGCGATATCGTTCTTTGATACCTACAGAAGGGTTTCATAAAAAAAAAACATGCACTTTTTTATGGACATCAGGGTTGTTGCAGGAAAATTGTGAAGAGTAGAGTGTTTGGCAAAAAATGAATTTTTTGGTAAAAATGGAAATGAGCGCGGAAGCTGAATCCTTCGCGATACCGTTCTTTGATACCTAGAGAAGGGTTTCGTAAAAAAAAACATGCACTTTTTTATGGACATCAGGGTTGTTGCACGAAAATTGTGAAGAGTCGAGTGTTTGGCAAAAAATGAATTTTTTGGTAAAAATGGAAATGAGCGCGGAAGCTGAATCCTTCGCGATATCGTTCTTTGATACCTACAGAAGGGTTTCATAAAAGAAAACATGCACTTTTTTATGGACATCAGGGTTGTTGCACGAAAATTGTGAAGAGTCGAGTGTTTGTCGAAAAATGAATTTTTTGGTAAAAATAGAAATGAGCGCGGAAGCTGAATCCTTCGCGATATCGTTCTTTGATACCTAGAGAAGGGTTTCATAAAAAAAAACATGGAATTTTTTATGGACATCAGGGTTGTTGCACGAAAATTGTGAAGAGTCGAGTGTTTGTCAAAAAATAAATTTTTTCGTAAAAATGAAAATGAGCGCGGAAGCTGAATCCTTCGTGATACCGTTCTTTGATACCTAGAGAAGGGTTTCGTAAAATAAAACATGCAATGTTTTATGGACATCAGGGTTGTTGCACGAAAAATGTGAAGAGTCGAGTGTTTGTCGAAAAATGAATTTTTTGGTAAAAATAGAAATGAGCGCGGAAGCTGAATCCTTCGCGATATCGTTCTTTGATACCTAGAGAAGGGTTTCATAAAAAAAAACATGCAATTTTTTATGGACATCAGGGTTGTTGCACGAAAATTGTGAAGAGTCGAGTGTTTGTCAAAAAATAAATTTTTTCGTAAAAATGAAAATGAGCGCGGAAGCTGAATCCTTCGTGATACCGTTCTTTGATACCTAGAGAAGGGTTTCGTAAAATAAAATATGCACTTTTTTATGGACATCAGGGTTGTTGCACGAAAATTGTAAAGAGTCGAGTGTTTGTCGAAAAATGAATTTTTTGGTAAAAATGGAAATGAGCGCGGAAGCTGAATCCTTCGCGATACAGTTCTTTGATACCTAGAGAAGGGTTTCATAAAAAAAAACATGCAACTTTTTATGGACATCAGGGTTGTTGCACGAAAATTGTGAAGAGTCGAGTGTTTGTCAAAAAATAAATTTTTTCGTAAAAATGAAAATGAGCGCGGAAGCTGAATCCTTCGTGATACCGTTCTTTGATACCTAGAGAAGAGTTTCGTAAAATAAAATATGCACTTTTTTATGGACATCAGGGTTGTTGCACGAAAAATGTGAAGAGTCGAGTGTTTGTCGAAAAATGAATTTTTTGGTAAAAATGTAAATAAGCGCGGAAGCTGAATCTTTCGCGATATCGTTCTTTGATACCTACAGAAGGGTTTCATAAAAAAAAACATGTACTTTTTTATGGAAATCAGGGTTGTTGCACGAAAATTGTGAAGAGTCGAGTGTTTGTCGAAAAATGAATTTTTTGGTAAAAATAGAAATGAGCGCGGAAGCTGAATCCTTCGCGATACCGTTCTTTGATACCTAGAGAACGGTTTCGTAAAAAAAAACATGCACTTTTTTATGGACATCAGGGTTGTTGCACGAAAATTGTGAAGAGTCGAGTGTTTGTCAAAAAATAATTTTTTTCGTAAAAATGAAAATGAGCGCGGAAGCTGAATCCTTCGCGATACCGTTCTTTGATACCTAGAGAAGGGTTTCGTAAAAAAAAACATGCACTTTTTTATGGACATCAGGGTTGTTGCACGAAAAATGTGAAGAGTCGAGTGTTTGTCGAAAAATGAATTTTTTGGTAAAAATGGAAATGAGCGCGGAAGCTGAATCTTTCGCGATATCGTTCTTTGATACCTACAGAAGGGTTTCATAAAAAAAAAACATGCACTTTTTTATGGACATCAGGGTTGTTGCAGGAAAATTGTGAAGAGTAGAGTGTTTGGCAAAAAATGAATTTTTTGGTAAAAATGGAAATGAGCGCGGAAGCTGAATCCTTCGCGATACCGTTCTTTGATACCTAGAGAAGGGTTTCGTAAAAAAAAACATGCACTTTTTTATGGACATCAGGGTTGTTGCACGAAAATTGTGAAGAGTCGAGTGTTTGGCAAAAAATGAATTTTTTGGTAAAAATGGAAATGAGCGCGGAAGCTGAATCCTTCGCGATATCGTTCTTTGATACCTACAGAAGGGTTTCATAAAAGAAAACATGCACTTTTTTATGGACATCAGGGTTGTTGCGCGAAAATTGTGAAGAGTCGAGTGTTTATCGAAAAATGAATTTTTTCGTAAAAATGAAAATGAGCGCGGAAGCTGAATCCTTCGCGATACCGTTCTTGTCGAAAAATGAATTTTTTCGTAAAAATGAAAATGAGCACGGAAGCTGAATCCTTCGCGATACCGTTCTTTGATACCTAGAGAAGGGTTTCGTAAAAAAAAACATGCACTTTTTTATGGACATCAGGGTTGTTGCACGAAAATTGTGAAGAGTCGAGTGTTTGTCGAAAAATGAATTTTTTGGTAAAAATAGAAATGAGCGCGGAAGCTGAATCCTTCGCGATATCGTTCTTTGATACCTAGAGAAGGGTTTCATAAAAAAAAACATGCAATTTTTTATGGACATCAGGGTTGTTGCACGAAAATTGTGAAGAGTCGAGTGTTTGTCAAAAAATAAATTTTTTCGTAAAAATGAAAATGAGCGCGGAAGCTGAATCCTTCGTGATACCGTTCTTTGATACCTAGAGAAGGGTTTCGTAAAATAAAATATCCACTTTTTTATGGACATCAGGGTTGTTGCACGAAAAATGTGAAGAGTCGAGTGTTTGTCGAAAAATGAATTTTTTGGTAAAAATGTAAATAAGCGCGGAAGCTGAATCTTTCGCGATATCGTTCTTTGATACCTACAGAAGGGTTTCATAAAAAAAAACATGCACTTTTTTATGGACATCAGGGTTGTTGCACGAAAATTGTGAAGAGTCGAGTGTTTGTCGAAAAATGAATTTTTTGGTAAAAATAGAAATGAGCGCGGAAGCTGAATCCTTCGCGATACCGTTCTTTGATACCTAGAGAAGGGTTTCGTAAAAAAAAACATGCACTTTTTTATGGACATCAGGGTTGTTGCACGAAAATTGTGAAGAGTCGAGTGTTTGTCAAAAAATAATTTTTTTCGTAAAAATGAAAATGAGCGCGGAAGCTGAATCCTTCGCGATACCGTTCTTTGATACCTAGAGAAGGGTTTCGTAAAAAAAAACATGCACTTTTTTATGGACATCAGGGTTGTTGCACGAAAAATGTGAAGAGTCGAGTGTTTGTCGAAAAATGAATTTTTTGGTAAAAATGTAAATAAGCGCGGAAGCTGAATCTTTCGCGATATCGTTCTTTGATACCTACAGAAGGGTTTCATAAAAAAAAACATGCACTTTTTTATGGACATCAGGGTTGTTGCAGGAAAATTGTGAAGAGTCGAGTGTTTGTCGAAAAATGAATTTTTTGGTAAAAATGGAAATGAGCGCGGAAGCTGAATCCTTCGCGATACAGTTCATTGATACCTGGAGAAGGGTTTCGTAAAAAAAAACATGCACTTTTTTATAGACATCAGGGTTGTTGCACGAAAATTGTGAAGAGTCGAGTGTTTGTCAAAAAATAATTTTTTTCGTAAAAATGAAAATGAGCGCGGAAGCTGAATCCTTCGCGATACAGTTCTTTGATACCTGGAGAAGGGTTTCGTAAAAAAAAACATGCAATGTTTTATGGACATCAGGGTTGTTGCACGAAAAATGTGAAGAGTCGAGTGTTCGTCAAAAAATAATTTTTTTCGTAAAAATGAAAATGAGCGCGGAAGCTGAATCCTTCGCGATACCGTTCTTTGATACCTAGAGAAGGGTTTCGTAAAAAAAAAACATGCAATTTTTTATGGACATCAGGGTTGTTGCACGAAAATTGTGAAGAGTCGAGTGTTTGTCGAAAAATGAATTTTTTGGTAAAAATAGAAATGAGCGCGGAAGCTGAATCCTTCGCGATACCGTTCTTTGATACCTAGAGAAGGGTTTCGTAAAAAAAAACATGCACTTTTTTATGGACATCAGGGTTGTTGCACGAAAATTGTGAAGAGTCGAGTGTTTGTCGAAAAATGAATTTTTTGGTAAAAATAGAAATGAGCGCGGAAGCTGAATCCTTCGCGATACCGTTCTTTGATACCTAGAGAAGGGTTTCGTAAAAAAAAACATGCACTTTTTTATGGACATCAGGGTTGTTGCACGAAAATTGTGAAGAGTCGAGTGTTTGGCAAAAAATGAATTTTTTGGTAAAAATGGAAATGAGCGCGGAAGCTGAATCCTTCGCGATATCGTTCTTTGATACCTACAGAAGGGTTTCATAAAAGAAAACATGCACTTTTTTATGGACATCAGGGTTGTTGCGCGAAAATTGTGAAGAGTCGAGTGTTTGTCAAAAAATGAATTTTTTGGTAAAAATGGAAATGAGCGCGGAAGCTGAATCCTTCGCGATACCGTTCTTTAATACCTGGAGAAGGGTTTCGTAAAAAAAACATGCAATTTTTTATGGACATCAGGGTTGTTGCACGAAAATTGTGATGAGTCGAGTGTTTGTCAAAAAATAAATTTTTTCGTAAAAATGAAAATGAGCGCGGAAGCTGAATCCTTCGCGATACCGTTCTTTGATACCTAGAGAAGGGTTTCGTAAAATAAAACATGCAATGTTTTATGGACATCAGGGTTGTTGCACGAAAAATGTGAAGAGTCGAGTGTTTGTCGAAAAATGAATTTTTTGGTAAAAATGGAAATGAGCGCGGAAGCTGAATCCTTCGCGATACCGTTCTTTGATACCTAGAGAAGGGTTTCGTAAAAAAAAACATGCACTTTTTTATGGACATCAGGGTTGTTGCACGAAAATTGTGAAGAGTCGAGTGTTTGTCAAAAAATAATTTTTTTCGTAAAAATGAAAATGAGCGCGGAAGCTGAATCCTTCGCGATACCGTTCTTTGATACCTAGAGAAGGGTTTCATAAAAAAAAATGCACTTTTTTATGGACATCAGGGTTGTTGCACGAAAATTGTGAAGAGTCGAGTGTTTGTCGAAAAATGAATTTTTTGGTTAAAATGGAAATGAGCGCGGAAGCTGAATCCTTCGCGATACCGTTCTTTGATACCTAGAGAAGGGTTTCGTAAAAAAAAACATGCAATGTTTTATGGACATCAGGGTTGTTGCACGAAAAATGTGAAGAGTCGAGTGTTTGTCGAAAAATGAATTTTTTGGTAAAAATAGAAATGAGCGCGGAAGCTGAATCCTTCGCGATACCGTTCTTTGATACCTAGAGAAGGGTTTCGTAAAAAAAAAACATGCACTTTCTTATGGACATCAGGGTTGTTGCACGAAAATTGTGAAGTGTCGAGTGTTTGTCAAAAAATGAATTTTTTGGTAAAAATGGAAATGAGCGCGGAAGCTGAATCCTTCGCGATATCGTTCTTTGATACCAAGAGAAGGGTTTCATAAAAAAAAACATGCACTTTTTTATGGACATCAGGGGTGTTGCACGAAAATTGTGAAGAGTCGAGTGTTTGTCAAAAAATAAATTTTTTCGTAAAAATTAAAATAAGCGCGGAAGCTGAATCCTTCGCGATACCGTTCTTTGATACCTAGAGAAGGGTTTCGTAAAAAAAAACATGCAATGTTTTATGGACATCAGGGTTGTTGCACGAAAAATGTGAAGAGTCGAGTGTTTGTCGAAAAATGAATTTTTTGGTAAAAATGGAAATGAGCGCGGAAGCTGAATCTTTCGCGATATCGTTCTTTGATACCTAGAGAAGGGTTTCGTAAAAAAAAACATGCACTTTTTTATGGACATGAGGGTTGTTGCACGAAAAATGTGAAGAGTCGAGTGTTTGTCGAAAAATGAATTTTTTGGTAAAAATGGAAATGAGCGCGGAAGCTGAATCCTTCGCGATACCGTTCTTTGATACCTAGAGAAGGGTTTCGTAAAAAAAAACATGCACTTTTTTATGGACATGAGGGTTGTTGCACGAAAAATGTGAAGAGTCGAGTGTTTGTCGAAAAATGAATTTTTTGGTAAAAATGGAAATGAGCGCGGAAGCTGAATCCTTCGCGATACCGTTCTTTGATACCTAGAGAAGGGTTCTGTGAAAAAAAACATGCACTTTTTTATGGACATCAGGGTTGTTGCACGAAAAATGTGAAGAGTCGAGTGTTTGTCGAAAAATGAATTTTTTGGTAAAAATGAAAATGAGCGCGGAAGCTGAATCCTTCGCGATACCGTTCTTTGATACCTAGAGAAGGGTTCCGTAAAAAAAAACATGCACTTTTTTATGGACATCAGGGTTGTTGCACGAAAATTGTGAAGAGTCGAGTGTTTGTCAAAAAATGAATTTTTTGGTAAAAATGGAAATGAGCGCGGAAGCTGAATCCTTCGCGATATCGTTCTTTGATACCTAGAGAAGGGTTTCATAAAAAAAAAACATGCACTTTTTTATGGACATCAGGGTTGTTGCACGAAAATTGTGAAGAGTCGAGTGTTTGTCAAAAAATAAATTTTTTCGTAAAAATGAAAATGAGCGCGGAAGCTGAATCCTTCGCGATACCGTTCTTTGATACCTACAGAAAGGTTTCATAAAAAAAAACATGCACTTTTTTATGGACATCAGGGTTGTTGCACGAAAAATGTGAAGAGTCGAGTGTTTGTCGAAAAATGAATTTTTTGGTAAAAATGGAAATGAGCGCGGAAGCTGAATCCTTCGCGATACCGTTCTTTGATACCTAGAGAAGGATTTCGTAAAAAAAAACATGCACTTTTTTATGGACATGAGGGTTGTTGCACGAAAAATGTGAAGAGTCGAGTGTTTGTCGAAAAATGAATTTTTTGGTCAAAATAGAAATGAGCGCGGAAGCTGAATCCTTCGCGATACCGTTCTTTGATACCTGGAGAAGGGTTTCGTAAAAAAAAACATGCACTTTTTTTATAGACATCAGGGTTGTTGCACGAAAATTGTGAAGAGTCGAGTGTTTGTCAAAAAATAATTTTTTTCGTAAAAATGAAAATGAGCGCGGAAGCTGAATCCTTCGCGATACCGTTCTTTGATACCTAGAGAAGGGTTTCGTAAAAAAAAAACATGCAATTTTTTATGGACATCAGGGTTGTTGCACGAAAATTGTGAAGAGTCGAGTGTTTGTCGAAAAATGAATTTTTTGGTAAAAATAGAAATGAGCGCGGAAGCTGAATCCTTCGCGATACCGTTCTTTGATACCTAGAGAAGGGTTTCGTAAAAAAAAACATGCACTTTTTTATGGACATCAGGGTTGTTGCACGAAAATTGTGAAGAGTCGAGTGTTTATCGAAAAATGAATTTTTTCGTAAAAATGAAAATGAGCGCGGAAGCTGAATCCTTCGCGATACCGTTCTTTGATACCTAGAGAAGGGTTTCGTAAAAAAAAACATGCACTTTTTTATGGACATCAGGGTTGTTGCACGAAAATTGTGAAGAGTCGAGTGTTTGTCGAAAAATGAATTTTTTGGTAAAAATAGAAATGAGCGCGGAAGCTGAATCCTTCGCGATACCGTTCTTTGATACCTAGAGAAGGGTTTCGTAAAATAAAATATGCACTTTTTTATGGACATCAGGGTTGTTGCACGAAAATTGTGAAGAGTCGAGTGTTTGTCGAAAAATGAATTTTTTGGTAAAAATGTAAATAAGCGCGGAAGCTGAATCTTTCGCGATATCGTTCTTTGATACCTACAGAAGGGTTTCATAAAAAGAAACATGCACTTTTTTATGGACATCAGGGTTGTTGCACGAAAATTGTGAAGAGTAGAGTGTTTGCCAAAAAATGAATTTTTTAGTAAAAATGTAAATAAGCGCGGAAGCTGAATCTTTCGCGATATCGTTCTTTGATACCTACAGAAGGGTTTCATAAAAAAAAACATGCACTTTTTTATGGACATCAGGGTTGTTGCACGAAAATTGTGAAGAGTCGAGTGTTTGTCGAAAAATGAATTTTTTGGTAAAAATGGAAATGAGCGCGGAAGCTGAATCTTTCGCGATATCGTTCTTTGATACTTACAGAAGGGTTTCATAAAAAAAAACATGCACTTTTTTATGGACATCAGGGTTGTTGCACGAAAATTGTGAAGAGTCGAGTGTTTGTCAAAAAATAATTTTTTTCGTAAAAATGAAAATGAGCGCGGAAGCTGAATCCTTCGCGATACCGTTCTTTGATACCTAGAGAAGGGTTTCGTAAAAAAAAACATGCACTTTTTTATGGACATCAGGGTTGTTGCACGAAAAATGTGAAGAGTCGAGTGTTTGTCGAAAAATGAATTTTTTGGTAAAAATGGAAATGAGCGCGGAAGCTGAATCTTTCGCGATATCGTTCTTTGATACCTACAGAAGGGTTTCATAAAAAAAAAACATGCACTTTTTATGGACATCAGGGTTGTTGCAGGAAAATTGTGAAGAGTCGAGTGTTTGTCGAAAAATGAATTTTTTGGTAAAAATGGAAATGAGCGCGGAAGCTGAATCCTTCGCGATACAGTTCTTTGATACCTGGAGAAGGGTTTCGTAAAAAAAAAACATGCAATGTTTTATGGACATCAGGGTTGTTGCACGAAAAATGTGAAGAGTCGAGTGTTTGTCGAAAAATGAATTTTTTGGTCAAAATAGAAATGAGCGCGGAAGCTGAATCCTTCGCGATACCGTTCTTTGATACCTGGAGAAGGGTTTCGTAAAAAAAAACATGCACTTTTTTATAGACATCAGGGTTGTTGCACGAAAATTGTGAAGAGTCGAGTGTTTGTCAAAAAATAATTTTTTTCGTAAAAATGAAAATGAGCGCGGAAGCTGAATCCTTCGCGATACCGTTCTTTGATACCTAGAGAAGGGTTTCGTAAAAAAAAAACATGCAATTTTTTATGGACATCAGGGTTGTTGCACGAAAATTGTGAAGAGTCGAGTGTTTGTCGAAAAATGAATTTTTTGGTAAAAATAGAAATGAGCGCGGAAGCTGAATCCTTCGCGATACCGTTCTTTGATACCTAGAGAAGGGTTTCGTAAAAAAAAACATGCAATGTTTTATGGACATCAGGGTTGTTGCACGATAAATGTGAAGAGTCGAGTGTTTGTCGAAAAATGAATTTTTTGGTAAAAATGGAAATGAGCGCGGAAGCTGAATCCTTCGCGATACCGTTCTTTGATACCTAGAGAAGGGTTTCATAAAAAAAAACATGCACTTTTTTATGGACATCAGGGTTGTTGCACGAAAAATGAGAAGAGTCGAGTGTTTGTCGAAAAATGAATTTTTTGGTAAAAATGGAAATGAGCGCGGAAGCTGAATCTTTCGCGACATCGTTCTTTGATACCTAGAGAAGGGTTTCATAAAAAAAAACATGCACTTTTTTATGGACATCAGGGTTGTTGCACGAAAAATGTGAAGAGTCGAGTGTTTGTCGAAAAATGAATTTTTTGGTAAAAATGGAAATGAGCGCGGAAGCTGAATCCTTCGCGATACCGTTCTTTGATACCTAGAGAAGGGTTTCGTAAAAAAAAACATGCACTTTTTTATGGACATCAGGGTTGTTGCAGGAAAATTGTGAAGAGTCGAGTGTTTGTCGAAAAATGAATTTTTTGGTAAAAATGGAAATGAGCGCGGAAGCTGAATCCTTCGCGATACAGTTCTTTGATACCTGGAGAAGGGTTTCGTAAAAAAAAAACATGCAATGTTTTATGGACATCAGGGTTGTTGCACGAAAAATGTGAAGAGTCGAGTGTTTGTCGAAAAATGAATTTTTTGGTCAAAATAGAAATGAGCGCGGAAGCTGAATCCTTCGCGATACCGTTCTTTGATACCTGGAGAAGGGTTTCGTAAAAAAAAACATGCACTTTTTTATAGACATCAGGGTTGTTGCACGAAAATTGTGAAGAGTCGAGTGTTTGTCAAAAAATAATTTTTTTCGTAAAAATGAAAATGAGCGCGGAAGCTGAATCCTTCGCGATACCGTTCTTTGATACCTAGAGAAGGGTTTCGTAAAAAAAAAACATGCAATTTTTTATGGACATCAGGGTTGTTGCACGAAAATTGTGAAGAGTCGAGTGTTTGTCGAAAAATGAATTTTTTGGTAAAAATAGAAATGAGCGCGGAAGCTGAATCCTTCGCGATACCGTTCTTTGATACCTAGAGAAGGGTTTCGTAAAAAAAAACATGCACTTTTTTATGGACATCAGGGTTGTTGCACGAAAATTGTGAAGAGTCGAGTGTTTGTCGAAAAATGAATTTTTTAGTAAAAATGTAAATAAGCGCGGAAGCTGAATCTTTCGCGATATCGTTCTTTGATACCTACAGAAGGGTTTCATAAAAAAAAACATGCACTTTTTTATGGACATCAGGGTTGTTGCACGAAAATTGTGAAGAGTCGAGTGTTTGTCGAAAAATGAATTTTTTGGTAAAAATGGAAATGAGCGCGGAAGCTGAATCTTTCGCGATATCGTTCTTTGATACTTACAGAAGGGTTTCATAAAAAAAAACATGCACTTTTTTATGGACATCAGGGTTGTTGCACGAAAATTGTGAAGAGTCGAGTGTTTGTCAAAAAATAATTTTTTTCGTAAAAATGAAAATGAGCGCGGAAGCTGAATCCTTCGCGATACCGTTCTTTGATACCTAGAGAAGGGTTTCGTAAAAAAAAACATGCACTTTTTTATGGACATCAGGGTTGTTGCACGAAAAATGTGAAGAGTCGAGTGTTTGTCGAAAAATGAATTTTTTGGTAAAAATGGAAATGAGCGCGGAAGCTGAATCTTTCGCGATATCGTTCTTTGATACCTACAGAAGGGTTTCATAAAAAAAAAACATGCACTTTTTATGGACATCAGGGTTGTTGCAGGAAAATTGTGAAGAGTCGAGTGTTTGTCGAAAAATGAATTTTTTGGTAAAAATGGAAATGAGCGCGGAAGCTGAATCCTTCGCGATACCGTTCTTTGATACCTAGAGAAGGGTTTCATAAAAAAAAACATGCACTTTTTTATGGACATCAGGGTTGTTGCACGAAAATTGTGAAGAGTCGAGTGTTTGTCAAAAAATAAATTTTTTCGTAAAAATGAAAATGAGCGCGGAAGCTGAATCCTTCGCGATACCGTTCTTTGATACCTAGAGAAGGATTTCGTAAAAAAAAACATGCAATGTTTTATGGACATCAGGGTTGTTGCACGAAAAATGTGAAGAGTCGAGTGTTTGTCGAAAAATGAATTTTTTGGTAAAAATGGAAATGAGCGCGGAAGCTGAATCTTTCGCGATATCGTTCTTTGATACCTACAGAAAGGTTTCATAAAAAAAAACATGCACTTTTTTATGGACATCAGGGTTGTTGCACGAAAAATGTGAAGAGTCGAGTGTTTGTCGAAAAATGAATTTTTTGGTAAAAATGGAAATGAGCGCGGAAGCTGAATCCTTCGCGATACCGTTCTTTGATACCTAGAGAAGGGTTTCGTAAAAAAAAACATGCACTTTTTTATGGACATGAGGGTTGTTGCACGAAAAATGTGAAGAGTCGAGTGTTTGTCGAAAAATGAATTTTTTTCGTAAAAATGAAAATGAGCGCGGAAGCTGAATCCTTCGCGATACCGTTCTTTGATACCTAGAGAAGGGTTTCGTAAAAAAAAAACATGCAATTTTTTATGGACATCAGGGTTGTTGCACGAAAATTGTGAAGAGTCGAGTGTTTGTCGAAAAATGAATTTTTTGGTAAAAATAGAAATGAGCGCGGAAGCTGAATCCTTCGCGATACCGTTCTTTGATACCTAGAGAAGGGTTTCGTAAAAAAAAAACATGCAATTTTTTATGGACATCAGGGTTGTTGCACGAAAATTGTGAAGAGTCGAGTGTTTGTCGAAAAATGAATTTTTTGGTAAAAATAGAAATGAGCGCGGAAGCTGAATCCTTCGCGATACCGTTCTTTGATACCTAGAGAAGGGTTTCGTAAAAAAAAACATGCACTTTTTTATGGACATCAGGGTTGTTGCACGAAAATTGTGAAGAGTCGAGTGTTTGTCGAAAAATGAATTTTTTGGTAAAAATAGAAATGAGCGCGGAAGCTGAATCCTTCGCGATACCGTTCTTTGATACCTAGAGAAGGGTTTCGTAAAAAAAAACATGCACTTTTTTATGGACATCAGGGTTGTTGCACGAAAATTGTGAAGAGTCGAGTGTTTGTCGAAAAATTAATTTTTTGGTAAAAATAGAAATGAGCGCGGAAGCTGAATCCTTCGCGATACCGTTCTTTGATACCTAGAGAAGGGTTTCGTAAAAAAAAACATGCACTTTTTTATGGACATCAGGGTTGTTGCACGAAAATTGTGAAGAGTCGAGTGTTTGTCAAAAAATAATTTTTTTCGTAAAAATGAAAATGAGCGCGGAAGCTGAATCCTTCGCGATACCGTTCTTTGATACCTAGAGAAGGGTTTCGTAAAAAAAAACATGCACTTTTTTATGGACATCAGGGTTGTTGCACGAAAAATGTGAAGAGTCGAGTATTTGTCGAAAAATGAATTTTTTGGTAAAAATGGAAATTAGCGCGGAAGCTGAATCTTTCGCGATATCGTTCTTTGATACCTACAGAAGGGTTTCGTAAAAAAAAACATGCACTTTTTTATGGACATCAGGGTTGTTGCACGAAAAATGTGAAGAGTCGAGTGTTTGTCAAAAAATGAATTTTTTGGTAAAAATGGAAATGAGCGCGGAAGCTGAATCCTTCGCGATACCGTTCTTTGATACCTAGAGAAGGGTTTCGTAAAAAAAAACATGCACTTTTTTATGGACATCAGGGTTGTTGCACGAAAATTGTGAAGAGTAGAGTGTTTGTCGAAAAATGAATTTTTTGGTAAAAATAGAAATGAGCGCGGAAGCTGAATCCTTCGCGATACCGTTCTTTGATACCTAGAGAAGGGTTTCGTAAAATAAAATATGCACTTTTTTATGGACATCAGGGTTGTTGCACGAAAATTGTGAAGAGTCGAGTGTTTGTCGAAAAATGAATTTTTTGGTAAAAATGTAAATAAGCGCGGAAGCTGAATCTTTCGCGATATCGTTCTTTGATACCTACAGAAGGGTTTCATAAAAAAAAACATGCACTTTTTTATGGACATCAGGGTTGTTGCACGAAAATTGTGAAGAGTAGAGTGTTTGCCAAAAAATGAATTTTTTAGTAAAAATGTAAATAAGCGCGGAAGCTGAATCTTTCGCGATATCGTTCTTTGATACCTACAGAAGGGTTTCATAAAAAAAAACATGCACTTTTTTATGGACATCAGGGTTGTTGCACGAAAATTGTGAAGAGTCGAGTGTTTGTCGAAAAATGAATTTTTTGGTAAAAATGGAAATGAGCGCGGAAGCTGAATCTTTCGCGATATCGTTCTTTGATACCTACAGAAGGGTTTCATAAAAAAAAACATGCACTTTTTTATGGACATCAGGGTTGTTGCACGAAAATTGTGAAGAGTCGAGTGTTTGTCGAAAAATGAATTTTTTGGTAAAAATAGAAATGAGCGCGGAAGCTGAATCCTTCGCGATACCGTTCTTTGATACCTAGAGAAGGGTTTCGTAAAAAAAAACATGCACTTTTTTATGGACATCAGGGTTGTTGCACGAAAATTGTGAAGAGTCGAGTGTTTGTCGAAAAATGAATTTTTTGGTAAAAATAGAAATGAGCGCGGAAGCTGAATCCTTCGCGATACCGTTCTTTGATACCTAGAGAAGGGTTTCGTAAAAAAAAACATGCACTTTTTTATGGACATCAGGGTTGTTGCACGAAAATTGTGAAGAGTCGAGTGTTTGTCAAAAAATAATTTTTTTCGTAAAAATGAAAATGAGCGCGGAAGCTGAATCCTTCGCGATACCGTTCTTTGATACCTAGAGAAGGGTTTCGTAAAAAAAAACATGCACTTTTTTATGGACATCAGGGTTGTTGCACGAAAAATGTGAAGAGTCGAGTATTTGTCGAAAAATGAATTTTTTGGTAAAAATGGAAATTAGCGCGGAAGCTGAATCTTTCGCGATATCGTTCTTTGATACCTACAGAAGGGTTTCGTAAAAAAAAACATGCACTTTTTTATGGACATCAGGGTTGTTGCACGAAAAATGTGAAGAGTCGAGTGTTTGTCAAAAAATGAATTTTTTGGTAAAAATGGAAATGAGCGCGGAAGCTGAATCTTTCGCGATATCGTTCTTTGATACCTACAGAAGGGTTTCGTAAAAAAAACATGCACTTTTTTATGGACATCAGGGTTATTGCACGAAAATTGTGAAGAGTCGAGTGTTTGTCGAAAAATGAATTTTTTGGTAAAAATAGAAATGAGCGCGGAAGCTGAATCCTTCGCGATACCGTTCTTTGATACCTAGAGAAGGGTTTCGTAAAATAAAACATGCAATGTTTTATGGACATCAGGGTTGTTGCACGAAAAATGTGAAGAGTCGAGTGTTTGTCGAAAAATGAATTTTTTGGTAAAAATGGAAATGAGCGCGGAAGCTGAATCTTTCGCGATATCGTTCTTTGATACCTACAGGAGGGTTTCATAAAAAAAAAACATGCACTTTTTTATGGACATCAGGGTTGTTCCAGGAAAATTGTGAAGAGTCGAGTGTTTGTCGAAAAATGAATTTTTTGGTAAAAATGGAAATGAGCGCGGAAGCTGAATCTTTCGCGATATCGTTCTTTGATACCTACAGAAGGGTTTCATAAAAAAAAAACATGCACTTTTTTATGGACATCAGGGTTGTTGCACGAAAATTGTGAAGAGTCGAGTGTTTGGCAAAAAATGAATTTTTTGGTAAAAATGGAAATGAGCGCGGAAGCTGAATCCTTCGCGATACCGTTCTTTGATACCTAGAGAAGGGTTTCGTAAAAAAAAACATGCACTTTTTTATGGACATCAGGGTTGTTGCACGAAAATTGTGAAGAGTCGAGTGTTTGTCGAAAAATGAATTTTTTGGTAAAAATAGAAATGAGCGCGGAAGCTGAATCCTTCGCGATACCGTTCTTTGATACCTACAGAAGGGTTTCATAAAAAAAAACATGCACTTTTTTATGGACATCAGGGTTGTTGCACGAAAATTGTGAAGAGTAGAGTGTTTGCCAAAAAATGAATTTTTTAGTAAAAATGTAAATAAGCGCGGAAGCTGAATCTTTCGCGATATCGTTCTTTGATACCTACAGAAGGGTTTCATAAAAAAAAAATGCACTTTTTTATGGACATCAGGGTTGTTGCACGAAAATTGTGAAGAGTCGAGTGTTTGTCGAAAAATGAATTTTTTCGTAAAAATGGAAATGAGCGCGGAAGCTGAATCTTTCGCGATATCGTTCTTTGATACCTACAGGAGGGTTTCATAAAAAAAAAACATGCACTTTTTTATGGACATCAGGGTTGTTGCAGGAAAATTGTGAAGAGTCGAGTGTTTGTCGAAAAATGAATTTTTTGGTAAAAATGGAAATGAGCGCGCAAGCTGAATCTTTCGCGATATCGTTCTTTGATACCTACTGAAGGGTTTCATAAAAAAAAACATGCACTTTTTTATGGACATCAGGGTTGTTGCACGAAAAATGTGAAGAGTCGAGTGTTTGTCGAAAAATGAATTTTTTGGTAAAAATGGAAATGAGCGCGGAAGCTGAATCTTTCGCGATATCGTTCTTTGATACCTACAGAAGGGTTTCATAAAAAAAAAACATGCACTTTTTTATGGACATCAGGGTTGTTGCACGAAAAATGTGAAGAGTCGAGTGTTTGTCGAAAAATGAATTTTTTGGTAAAAATGGAAATGAGCGCGGAAGCTGAATCCTTCGCGATACCGTTCTTTGATACCTAGAGAAGGGTTTCGTAAAAAAAAACATGCAATGTTTTATGGACATCAGGGTTGTTGCACGATAAATGTGAAGAGTCGAGTGTTTGTCGAAAAATGAATTTTTTGGTAAAAATGGAAATGAGCGCGGAAGCTGAATCTTTCGCGATATCGTTCTTTGATACCTACAGAAGGGTTTCATAAAAAAAAACATGCACTTTTTTATGGACATCAGGGTTGTTGCAGGAAAATTGTGAAGAGTCGAGTGTTTGTCGAAAAATGAATTTTTTGGTAAAAATGGAAATGAGCGCGGAAGCTGAATCCTTCGCGATACCGTTCTTTGATACCTAGAGAAGGGTTTCGTAAAAACAAACATGCAATGTTTTATGGACATCAGGGTTGTTGCACGAAAAATGTGAAGAGTCGAGTGTTTGTCGAAAAATGAATTTTTTAGTAAAAATGTAAATAAGCGCGGAAGCTGAATCTTTCGCGATATCGTTCTTTGATACCTACAAAAGGGTTTCATAAAAAAAAACATGCACTTTTTTATGGACATCAGGGTTGTTGCACGAAAATTGTGAAGAGTAGAGTGTTTGCCAAAAAATGAATTTTTTAGTAAAAATGTAAATAAGCGCGGAAGCTGAATCTTTCGCGATATCGTTCTTTGATACCTACAGAAGGGTTTCATAAAAAAAAACATGCACTTTTTTATGGACATCAGGGTTGTTGCGCGAAAATTGTGAAGAGTCGAGTGTTTATCGAAAAATGAATTTTTTCGTAAAAATGAAAATGAGCGCGGAAGCTGAATCCTTCGCGATATCGTTCTTTGATACCTACAGAAGGGTTTCATAAAAAAAAAACATGCACTTTTTTATGGACATCAGGGTTGTTGCAGGAAAATTGTGAAGAGTCGAGTGTTTGTCGAAAAATGAATTTTTTGGTAAAAATGGAAATGAGCGCGGAAGCTGAATCCTTCGCGATACAGTTCTTTGATACCTGGAGAAGGGTTTCGTAAAAAAAAACATGCAATGTTTTATGGACATCAGGGTTGTTGCACGCAAAATGTGAAGAGTCGAGTGTTTGTCAAAAAATAAATTTTTTCGTAAAAATGAAAATGAGCGCGGAAGCTGAATCCTTCGCGATACCGTTCTTTGATACCTAGAGAAGGGTTTCGTAAAAAAAAACATGCAATGTTTTATGGACATCAGGGTTGTTGCACGAAAAATGTGAAGAGTCGAGTGGTTGTCGAAAAATGAATTTTTTGGTAAAAATGGAAATGAGCGCGGAAGCTGAATCCTTCGCGATACCGTTCTTTAATACCTAGAGAAGGGTTTCATAAAAAAAAAATGCACTTTTTTATGGACATCAGGGTTGTTGCACGAAAATTGTGAAGAGTCGAGTGTTTGTCGAAAAATGAATTTTTTGGTAAAAATGGAAATGAGCGCGGAAGCTGAATCCTTCGCGATATCATTCTTTGATACCTACAAAAGGGTTTCGTAAAAAAAAACATGCACTTTTTTATGGACATCAGGGTTGTTGCACGAAAATTGTGAAGAGTCGAGTGTTTGTCGAAAAATGAATTTTTTGGTAAAAATGGAAATGAGCGCGGAAGCTGAATCCTTCGCGATACCGTTCTTTGATACCTAGAGAAGGGTTTCATAAAAAAAAACATGCACTTTTTTATGGACATCAGGGTTGTTGCACGAAAATTGTGAAGAGTCGAGTGTTTGTCAAAAAATAAATTTTTTCGTAAAAATGAAAATGAGCGCGGAAGCTGAATCCTTCGCGATACCGTTCTTTGATACCTAGAGAAGGATTTCGTAAAAAAAAACATGCAATGTTTTATGGACATCAGGGTTGTTGCACGAAAAATGTGAAGAGTCGAGTGTTTGTCGAAAAATGAATTTTTTGGTAAAAATGGAAATGAGCGCGGAAGCTGAATCCTTCGCGATACCGTTCTTTGATACCTAGAGAAGGGTTTCGTAAAAAAAAACATGCACTTTTTTATGGACATGAGGGTTGTTGCACGAAAAATGTGAAGAGTCGAGTGTTTGTCGAAAAATGAATTTTTTGGTAAAAATGGAAATGAGCGCGGAAGCTGAATCCTTCGCGATACCGTTCTTTGATACCTAGAGAAGGGTTCCGTGAAAAAAAACATGCACTTTTTTATGGACATCAGGGTTGTTGCACGAAAAATGTGAAGAGTCGAGTGTTTGTCGAAAAATGAATTTTTTGGTAAAAATGAAAATGAGCGCGGAAGCTGAATCCTTCGCGATACCGTTCTTTGATACCTAGAGAAGGGTTTCGTAAAAAAAAACATGCAATGTTTTATGGACATCAGGGTTGTTGCACGAAAATTGTGAAGAGTCGAGTGTTTGTCAAAAAATGAATTTTTTGGTAAAAACGGAAATGAGCGCGGAAGCTGAATCCTTCGCGATATCGTTCTTTGATACCTAGAGAAGGGTTTCATAAAAAAAAAACATGCACTTTTTTATGGACATCAGGGTTGTTGCACGAAAATTGTGAAGAGTCGAGTGTTTGTCAAAAAATAAATTTTTTCGTAAAAATGAAAATGAGCGCGGAAGCTGAATCCTTCGCGATACCGTTCTTTGATACCTAGAGAAGGGTTCCGTAAAAAAAAACATGCACTTTTTTATGGACATCAGGGTTGTTGCACGAAAATTGTGAAGAGTCGAGTGTTTGTCAAAAAATGAATTTTTTGGTAAAAATGGAAATGAGCGCGGAAGCTGAATCCTTCGCGATATCGTTCTTTGATACCTAGAGAAGGGTTTCATAAAAAAAAAACATGCACTTTTTTATGGACATCAGGGTTGTTGCACGAAAATTGTGAAGAGTCGAGTGTTTGTCAAAAAATAAATTTTTTCGTAAAAATGAAAATGAGCGCGGAAGCTGAATCCTTCGCGATACCGTTCTTTGATACCTACAGAAAGGTTTCATAAAAAAAAATATGCACTTTTTTATGGACATCAGGGTTGTTGCACGAAAAATGTGAAGAGTCGAGTGTTTGTCGAAAAATGAATTTTTTGGTAAAAATGGAAATGAGCGCGGAAGCTGAATCCTTCGCGATACCGTTCTTTGATACCTAGAGAAGGATTTCGTAAAAAAAAACATGCACTTTTTTATGGACATGAGGGTTGTTGCACGAAAAATGTGAAGAGTCGAGTGTTTGTCGAAAAATGAATTTTTTGGTCAAAATAGAAATGAGCGCGGAAGCTGAATCCTTCGCGATACCGTTCTTTGATACCTGGAGAAGGGTTTCGTAAAAAAAAACATGCACTTTTTTATAGACATCAGGGTTGTTGCACGAAAATTGTGAAGAGTCGAGTGTTTGTCAAAAAATAATTTTTTTCGTAAAAATGAAAATGAGCGCGGAAGCTGAATCCTTCGCGATACCGTTCTTTGATACCTAGAGAAGGGTTTCGTAAAAAAAAAACATGCAATTTTTTATGGACATCAGGGTTGTTGCACGAAAATTGTGAAGAGTCGAGTGTTTGTCGAAAAATGAATTTTTTGGTAAAAATAGAAATGAGCGCGGAAGCTGAATCCTTCGCGATACCGTTCTTTGATACCTAGAGAAGGGTTTCGTAAAAAAAAACATGCACTTTTTTATGGACATCAGGGTTGTTGCACGAAAATTGTGAAGAGTCGAGTGTTTATCGAAAAATGAATTTTTTCGTAAAAATGAAAATGAGCGCGGAAGCTGAATCCTTCGCGATACCGTTCTTTGATACCTAGAGAAGGGTTTCGTAAAAAAAAACATGCACTTTTTTATGGACATCAGGGTTGTTGCACGAAAATTGTGAAGAGTCGAGTGTTTGTCGAAAAATGAATTTTTTGGTAAAAATAGAAATGAGCGCGGAAGCTGAATCCTTCGCGATACCGTTCTTTGATACCTAGAGAAGGGTTTCGTAAAATAAAATATGCACTTTTTTATGGACATCAGGGTTGTTGCACGAAAATTGTGAAGAGTCGAGTGTTTGTCGAAAAATGAATTTTTTGGTAAAAATGTAAATAAGCGCGGAAGCTGAATCTTTCGCGATATCGTTCTTTGATACCTACAGAAGGGTTTCATAAAAAGAAACATGCACTTTTTTATGGACATCAGGGTTGTTGCACGAAAATTGTGAAGAGTAGAGTGTTTGCCAAAAAATGAATTTTTTAGTAAAAATGTAAATAAGCGCGGAAGCTGAATCTTTCGCGATATCGTTCTTTGATACCTACAGAAGGGTTTCATAAAAAGAAACATGCACTTTTTTATGGACATCAGGGTTGTTGCACGAAAATTGTGAAGAGTCGAGTGTTTGTCAAAAAATAATTTTTTTCGTAAAAATGAAAATGAGCGCGGAAGCTGAATCCTTCGCGATACCGTTCTTTGATACCTAGAGAAGGGTTTCGTAAAAAAAAACATGCACTTTTTTATGGACATCAGGGTTGTTGCACGAAAAATGTGAAGAGTCGAGTGTTTGTCGAAAAATGAATTTTTTGGTAAAAATGGAAATGAGCGCGGAAGCTGAATCTTTCGCGATATCGTTCTTTGATACCTACAGAAGGGTTTCATAAAAAAAAAACATGCACTTTTTATGGACATCAGGGTTGTTGCAGGAAAATTGTGAAGAGTCGAGTGTTTGTCGAAAAATGAATTTTTTGATAAAAATGGAAATGAGCGCGGAAGCTGAATCCTTCGCGATACAGTTCTTTGATACCTGGAGAAGGGTTTCGTAAAAAAAAAACATGCAATGTTTTATGGACATCAGGGTTGTTGCACGAAAAATGTGAAGAGTCGAGTGTTTGTCGAAAAATGAATTTTTTGGTCAAAATAGAAATGAGCGCGGAAGCTGAATCCTTCGCGATACCGTTCTTTGATACCTGGAGAAGGGTTTCGTAAAAAAAAACATGCACTTTTTTATAGACATCAGGGTTGTTGCACGAAAATTGTGAAGAGTCGAGTGTTTGTCAAAAAATAATTTTTTTCGTAAAAATGAAAATGAGCGCGGAAGCTGAATCCTTCGCGATACCGTTCTTTGATACCTAGAGAAGGGTTTCGTAAAAAAAAAACATGCAATTTTTTATGGACATCAGGGTTGTTGCACGAAAATTGTGAAGAGTCGAGTGTTTGTCGAAAAATGAATTTTTTGGTAAAAATAGAAATGAGCGCGGAAGCTGAATCCTTCGCGATACCGTTCTTTGATACCTAGAGAAGGGTTTCGTAAAAAAAAACATGCACTTTTTTATGGACATCAGGGTTGTTGCACGAAAATTGTGAAGAGTCGAGTGTTTGTCGAAAAATGAATTTTTTGGTAAAAATAGAAATGAGCGCGGAAGCTGAATCCTTCGCGATACCGTTCTTTGATACCTAGAGAAGGGTTTCGTAAAAAAAAACATGCACTTTTTTATGGACATCAGGGTTGTTGCACGAAAATTGTGAAGAGTCGAGTGTTTGTCGAAAAATGAATTTTTTGGTAAAAATAGAAATGAGCGCGGAAGCTGAATCCTTCGCGATACCGTTCTTTGATACCTAGAGAAGGGTTTCGTAAAAAAAAACATGCACTTTTTTATGGACATCAGGGTTGTTGCACGAAAATTGTGAAGAGTCGAGTGTTTGTCAAAAAATAATTTTTTTCGTAAAAATGAAAATGAGCGCGGAAGCTGAATCCTTCGCGATACCGTTCTTTGATACCTAGAGAAGGGTTTCGTAAAAAAAAACATGCACTTTTTTATGGACATCAGGGTTGTTGCACGAAAAATGTGAAGAGTCGAGTATTTGTCGAAAAATGAATTTTTTGGTAAAAATGGAAATTAGCGCGGAAGCTGAATCTTTCGCGATATCGTTCTTTGATACCTACAGAAGGGTTTCGTAAAAAAAAACATGCACTTTTTTATGGACATCAGGGTTGTTGCACGAAAAATGTGAAGAGTCGAGTGTTTGTCAAAAAATGAATTTTTTGGTAAAAATGGAAATGAGCGCGGAAGCTGAATCCTTCGCGATACCGTTCTTTGATACCTAGAGAAGGGTTTCGTAAAAAAAAACATGCACTTTTTTATGGACATCAGGGTTGTTGCACGAAAATTGTGAAGAGTAGAGTGTTTGCCAAAAAATGAATTTTTTAGTAAAAATGTAAATAATCGCGGAAGCTGAATCTTTCGCGATATCGTTCTTTGATACGTAGAGAAGGGTTTCATAAAAAAAAACATGCACTTTTTTATGGACATCAGGGTTGTTGCACGAAAATTGTGAAGAGTCGAGTGTTTGTCGAAAAATGAATTTTTTGGTAAAAATGGAAATGAGCGCGGAAGCTGAATCTTTCGCGATATCGTTCTTTGATACCTACAGAAGGGTTTCATAAAAAAAAACATGCACTTTTTTATGGACATCAGGGTTGTTGCACGAAAAATGTGAAGAGTCGAGTGTTTGTCGAAAAATGAATTTTTTGGCAAAAATGGAAATGAGCGCGGAAGCTGAATCCTTCGCGATACCGTTCTTTGATACCTAGAGAAGGGTTTCGTAAAAAAAAACATGCACTTTTTTATGGACATCAGGGTTGTTGCACGAAAAATGTGAAGAGTCGAGTGTTTGTCGAAAAATGAATTTTTTGGTAAAAATGGAAATGAGCGCGGAAGCTGAATCCTTCGCGATACAGTTCTTTGATACCTGGAGAAGGGTTTCGTAAAAAAAAAACATGCAATGTTTTATGGACATCAGGGTTGTTGCACGAAAAATGTGAAGAGTCGAGTGTTTGTCGAAAAATGAATTTTTTGGTCAAAATAGAAATGAGCGCGGAAGCTGAATCCTTCGCGATACCGTTCTTTGATACCTGGAGAAGGGTTTCGTAAAAAAAAACATGCACTTTTTTATAGACATCAGGGTTGTTGCACGAAAATTGTGAAGAGTCGAGTGTTTGTCAAAAAATAATTTTTTTCGTAAAAATGAAAATGAGCGCGGAAGCTGAATCCTTCGCGATACCGTTCTTTGATACCTAGAGAAGGGTTTCGTAAAAAAAAAACATGCAATTTTTTATGGACATCAGGGTTGTTGCACGAAAATTGTGAAGAGTCGAGTGTTTGTCGAAAAATGAATTTTTTGGTAAAAATAGAAATGAGCGCGGAAGCTGAATCCTTCGCGATACCGTTCTTTGATACCTAGAGAAGGGTTTCGTAAAAAAAAACATGCACTTTTTTATGGACATCAGGGTTGTTGCACGAAAATTGTGAAGAGTCGAGTGTTTGTCGAAAAATGAATTTTTTGGTAAAAATGGAAATGAGCGCGGAAGCTGAATCCTTCGCGATATCATTCTTTGATACCTACAAAAGGGTTTCGTAAAAAAAAACATGCACTTTTTTATGGACATCAGGGTTGTTGCACGAAAATTGTGAAGAGTCGAGTGTTTGTCGAAAAATGAATTTTTTGGTAAAAATGGAAATGAGCGCGGAAGCTGAATCCTTCGCGATATCATTCTTTGATACCTACAAAAGGGTTTCGTAAAAAAAAACATGCACTTTTTTATGGACATCAGGGTTGTTGCACGAAAATTGTGAAGAGTCGAGTGTTTGTCAAAAAATAAATTTTTTCGTAAAAATGAAAATGAGCGCGGAAGCTGAATCCTTCGCGATACCGTTCTTTGATACCTAGAGAAGGATTTCGTAAAAAAAAACATGCAATGTTTTATGGACATCAGGGTTGTTGCACGAAAAATGTGAAGAGTCGAGTGTTTGTCGAAAAATGAATTTTTTGGTAAAAATGGAAATGAGCGCGGAAGCTGAATCTTTCGCGATATCGTTCTTTGATACCTACAGAAAGGTTTCATAAAAAAAAACATGCACTTTTTTATGGACATCAGGGTTGTTGCACGAAAAATGTGAAGAGTCGAGTGTTTGTCGAAAAATGAATTTTTTGGTAAAAATGGAAATGAGCGCGGAAGCTGAATCCTTCGCGATACCGTTCTTTGATACCTAGAGAAGGGTTTCGTAAAAAAAAACATGCACTTTTTTATGGACATGAGGGTTGTTGCACGAAAAATGTGAAGAGTCGAGTGTTTGTCGAAAAATGAATTTTTTGGTAAAAATGGAAATGAGCGCGGAAGCTGAATCCTTCGCGATACCGTTCTTTGATACCTAGAGAAGGGTTCCGTGAAAAAAAACATGCACTTTTTTATGGACATCAGGGTTGTTGCACGAAAAATGTGAAGAGTCGAGTGTTTGTCGAAAAATGAATTTTTTGGTAAAAATGAAAATGAGCGCGGAAGCTGAATCCTTCGCGATACCGTTCTTTGATACCTAGAGAAGGGTTTCGTAAAAAAAAACATGCAATGTTTTATGGACATCAGGGTTGTTGCACGAAAATTGTGAAGAGTCGAGTGTTTGTCAAAAAATGAATTTTTTGGTAAAAACGGAAATGAGCGCGGAAGCTGAATCCTTCGCGATATCGTTCTTTGATACCTAGAGAAGGGTTTCATAAAAAAAAAACATGCACTTTTTTATGGACATCAGGGTTGTTGCACGAAAATTGTGAAGAGTCGAGTGTTTGTCAAAAAATAAATTTTTTCGTAAAAATGAAAATGAGCGCGGAAGCTGAATCCTTCGCGATACCGTTCTTTGATACCTAGAGAAGGGTTCCGTAAAAAAAAACATGCACTTTTTTATGGACATCAGGGTTGTTGCACGAAAATTGTGAAGAGTCGAGTGTTTGTCAAAAAATGAATTTTTTGGTAAAAATGGAAATGAGCGCGGAAGCTGAATCCTTCGCGATATCGTTCTTTGATACCTAGAGAAGGGTTTCATAAAAAAAAAACATGCACTTTTTTATGGACATCAGGGTTGTTGCACGAAAATTGTGAAGAGTCGAGTGTTTGTCAAAAAATAAATTTTTTCGTAAAAATGAAAATGAGCGCGGAAGCTGAATCCTTCGCGATACCGTTCTTTGATACCTACAGAAAGGTTTCATAAAAAAAAACATGCACTTTTTTATGGACATCAGGGTTGTTGCACGAAAAATGTGAAGAGTCGAGTGTTTGTCGAAAAATGAATTTTTTGGTAAAAATGGAAATGAGCGCGGAAGCTGAATCCTTCGCGATACCGTTCTTTGATACCTAGAGAAGGATTTCGTAAAAAAAAACATGCACTTTTTTATGGACATGAGGGTTGTTGCACGAAAAATGTGAAGAGTCGAGTGTTTGTCGAAAAATGAATTTTTTGGTCAAAATAGAAATGAGCGCGGAAGCTGAATCCTTCGCGATACCGTTCTTTGATACCTGGAGAAGGGTTTCGTAAAAAAAAACATGCACTTTTTTATAGACATCAGGGTTGTTGCACGAAAATTGTGAAGAGTCGAGTGTTTGTCAAAAAATAATTTTTTTCGTAAAAATGGAAATGAGCGCGGAAGCTGAATCTTTCGCGATATCGTTCTTTGATACCTACAGAAGGGTTTCATAAAAAAAAAACATGCACTTTTTATGGACATCAGGGTTGTTGCAGGAAAATTGTGAAGAGTCGAGTGTTTGTCGAAAAATGAATTTTTTGGTAAAAATGGAAATGAGCGCGGAAGCTGAATCCTTCGCGATACAGTTCTTTGATACCTGGAGAAGGGTTTCGTAAAAAAAAAACATGCAATGTTTTATGGACATCAGGGTTGTTGCACGAAAAATGTGAAGAGTCGAGTGTTTGTCGAAAAATGAATTTTTTGGTCAAAATAGAAATGAGCGCGGAAGCTGAATCCTTCGCGATACCGTTCTTTGATACCTGGAGAAGGGTTTCGTAAAAAAAAACATGCACTTTTTTATAGACATCAGGGTTGTTGCACGAAAATTGTGAAGAGTCGAGTGTTTGTCAAAAAATAATTTTTTTCGTAAAAATGAAAATGAGCGCGGAAGCTGAATCCTTCGCGATACCGTTCTTTGATACCTAGAGAAGGGTTTCGTAAAAAAAAAACATGCAATTTTTTATGGACATCAGGGTTGTTGCACGAAAATTGTGAAGAGTCGAGTGTTTGTCGAAAAATGAATTTTTTGGTAAAAATAGAAATGAGCGCGGAAGCTGAATCCTTCGCGATATCGTTCTTTGATACCTAGAGAAGGGTTTCGTAAAAAAAAAACATGCAATTTTTTATGGACATCAGGGTTGTTGCACGAAAATTGTGAAGAGTCGAGTGTTTGTCGAAAAATGAATTTTTTGGTAAAAATAGAAATGAGCGCGGAAGCTGAATCCTTCGCGATACCGTTCTTTGATACCTAGAGAAGGGTTTCGTAAAAAAAAACATGCACTTTTTTATGGACATCAGGGTTGTTGCACGAAAATTGTGAAGAGTCGAGTGTTTGTCGAAAAATGAATTTTTTGGTAAAAATAGAAATGAGCGCGGAAGCTGAATCCTTCGCGATACCGTTCTTTGATACCTAGAGAAGGGTTTCGTAAAAAAAAACATGCACTTTTTTATGGACATCAGGGTTGTTGCACGAAAATTGTGAAGAGTCGAGTGTTTGTCGAAAAATGAATTTTTTGGTAAAAATAGAAATGAGCGCGGAAGCTGAATCCTTCGCGATACCGTTCTTTGATACCTAGAGAAGGGTTTCGTAAAAAAAAACATGCACTTTTTTATGGACATCAGGGTTGTTGCACGAAAATTGTGAAGAGTCGAGTGTTTGTCAAAAAATAATTTTTTTCGTAAAAATGAAAATGAGCGCGGAAGCTGAATCCTTCGCGATACCGTTCTTTGATACCTAGAGAAGGGTTTCGTAAAAAAAAACATGCACTTTTTTATGGACATCAGGGTTGTTGCACGAAAAATGTGAAGAGTCGAGTATTTGTCGAAAAATGAATTTTTTGGTAAAAATGGAAATTAGCGCGGAAGCTGAATCTTTCGCGATATCGTTCTTTGATACCTACAGAAGGGTTTCGTAAAAAAAAACATGCACTTTTTTATGGACATCAGGGTTGTTGCACGAAAAATGTGAAGAGTCGAGTGTTTGTCAAAAAATGAATTTTTTGGTAAAAATGGAAATGAGCGCGGAAGCTGAATCCTTCGCGATACCGTTCTTTGATACCTAGAGAAGGGTTTCGTAAAAAAAAACATGCACTTTTTTATGGACATCAGGGTTGTTGCACGAAAAATGTGAAGAGTCGAGTGTTTGTCGAAAAATGAATTTTTTGGTAAAAATGGAAATGAGCGCGGAAGCTGAATCCTTCGCGATACCGTTCTTTGATACCTAGAGAAGGATTTCGTAAAAAAAAACATGCACTTTTTTATGGACATGAGGGTTGTTGCACGAAAAATGTGAAGAGTCGAGTGTTTGTCGAAAAATGAATTTTTTGGTCAAAATAGAAATGAGCGCGGAAGCTGAATCCTTCGCGATACCGTTCTTTGATACCTGGAGAAGGGTTTCGTAAAAAAAAACATGCACTTTTTTATAGACATCAGGGTTGTTGCACGAAAATTGTGAAGAGTCGAGTGTTTGTCAAAAAATAATTTTTTTCGTAAAAATGGAAATGAGCGCGGAAGCTGAATCTTTCGCGATATCGTTCTTTGATACCTACAGAAGGGTTTCATAAAAAAAAAACATGCACTTTTTATGGACATCAGGGTTGTTGCAGGAAAATTGTGAAGAGTCGAGTGTTTGTCGAAAAATGAATTTTTTGGTAAAAATGGAAATGAGCGCGGAAGCTGAATCCTTCGCGATACAGTTCTTTGATACCTGGAGAAGGGTTTCGTAAAAAAAAAACATGCAATGTTTTATGGACATCAGGGTTGTTGCACGAAAAATGTGAAGAGTCGAGTGTTTGTCGAAAAATGAATTTTTTGGTCAAAATAGAAATGAGCGCGGAAGCTGAATCCTTCGCGATACCGTTCTTTGATACCTGGAGAAGGGTTTCGTAAAAAAAAACATGCACTTTTTTATAGACATCAGGGTTGTTGCACGAAAATTGTGAAGAGTCGAGTGTTTGTCAAAAAATAATTTTTTTCGTAAAAATGAAAATGAGCGCGGAAGCTGAATCCTTCGCGATACCGTTCTTTGATACCTAGAGAAGGGTTTCGTAAAAAAAAAACATGCAATTTTTTATGGACATCAGGGTTGTTGCACGAAAATTGTGAAGAGTCGAGTGTTTGTCGAAAAATGAATTTTTTGGTAAAAATAGAAATGAGCGCGGAAGCTGAATCCTTCGCGATATCGTTCTTTGATACCTAGAGAAGGGTTTCGTAAAAAAAAAACATGCAATTTTTTATGGACATCAGGGTTGTTGCACGAAAATTGTGAAGAGTCGAGTGTTTGTCGAAAAATGAATTTTTTGGTAAAAATAGAAATGAGCGCGGAAGCTGAATCCTTCGCGATACCGTTCTTTGATACCTAGAGAAGGGTTTCGTAAAAAAAAACATGCACTTTTTTATGGACATCAGGGTTGTTGCACGAAAATTGTGAAGAGTCGAGTGTTTGTCGAAAAATGAATTTTTTGGTAAAAATAGAAATGAGCGCGGAAGCTGAATCCTTCGCGATACCGTTCTTTGATACCTAGAGAAGGGTTTCGTAAAAAAAAACATGCACTTTTTTATGGACATCAGGGTTGTTGCACGAAAATTGTGAAGAGTCGAGTGTTTGTCGAAAAATGAATTTTTTGGTAAAAATAGAAATGAGCGCGGAAGCTGAATCCTTCGCGATACCGTTCTTTGATACCTAGAGAAGGGTTTCGTAAAAAAAAACATGCACTTTTTTATGGACATCAGGGTTGTTGCACGAAAATTGTGAAGAGTCGAGTGTTTGTCAAAAAATAATTTTTTTCGTAAAAATGAAAATGAGCGCGGAAGCTGAATCCTTCGCGATACCGTTCTTTGATACCTAGAGAAGGGTTTCGTAAAAAAAAACATGCACTTTTTTATGGACATCAGGGTTGTTGCACGAAAAATGTGAAGAGTCGAGTATTTGTCGAAAAATGAATTTTTTGGTAAAAATGGAAATTAGCGCGGAAGCTGAATCTTTCGCGATATCGTTCTTTGATACCTACAGAAGGGTTTCGTAAAAAAAAACATGCACTTTTTTATGGACATCAGGGTTGTTGCACGAAAAATGTGAAGAGTCGAGTGTTTGTCAAAAAATGAATTTTTTGGTAAAAATGGAAATGAGCGCGGAAGCTGAATCCTTCGCGATACCGTTCTTTGATACCTAGAGAAGGGTTTCGTAAAAAAAAACATGCACTTTTTTATGGACATCAGGGTTGTTGCACGAAAATTGTGAAGAGTAGAGTGTTTGCCAAAAAATGAATTTTTTAGTAAAAATGTAAATAATCGCGGAAGCTGAATCTTTCGCGATATCGTTCTTTGATACGTAGAGAAGGGTTTCATAAAAAAAAACATGCACTTTTTTATGGACATCAGGGTTGTTGCACGAAAATTGTGAAGAGTCGAGTGTTTGTCGAAAAATGAATTTTTTGGTAAAAATGGAAATGAGCGCGGAAGCTGAATCTTTCGCGATATCGTTCTTTGATACCTACAGAAGGGTTTCATAAAAAAAAACATGCACTTTTTTATGGACATCAGGGTTGTTGCACGAAAAATGTGAAGAGTCGAGTGTTTGTCGAAAAATGAATTTTTTGGTAAAAATGGAAATGAGCGCGGAAGCTGAATCCTTCGCGATACCGTTCTTTGATACCTAGAGAAGGGTTTCGTAAAAAAAAACATGCAATGTTTTATGGACATCAGGGTTGTTGCACGATAAATGTGAAGAGTCGAGTGTTCGTCGAAAAATGAATTTTTTGGTAAAAATGGAAATGAGCGCGGAAGCTGAATCCTTCGCGATACCGTTCTTTGATACCTAGAGAAGGGTTTCATAAAAAAAAACATGCACTTTTTTATGGACATCAGGGTTGTTGCACGAAAAATGAGAAGAGTCGAGTGTTTGTCGAAAAATGAATTTTTTGGTAAAAATGGAAATGAGCGCGGAAGCTGAATCTTTCGCGACATCGTTCTTTGATACCTAGAGAAGGGTTTCATAAAAAAAAACATGCACTTTTTTATGGACATCAGGGTTGTTGCACGAAAAATGTGAAGAGTCGAGTGTTTGTCGAAAAATGAATTTTTTGGTAAAAATGGAAATGAGCGCGGAAGCTGAATCCTTCGCGATACCGTTCTTTGATACCTAGAGAAGGGTTTCGTAAAAAAAAACATGCACTTTTTTATGGACATCAGGGTTGTTGCAGGAAAATTGTGAAGAGTCGAGTGTTTGTCGAAAAATGAATTTTTTGGTAAAAATGGAAATGAGCGCGGAAGCTGAATCCTTCGCGATACAGTTCTTTGATACCTGGAGAAGGGTTTCGTAAAAAAAAAACATGCAATGTTTTATGGACATCAGGGTTGTTGCACGAAAAATGTGAAGAGTCGAGTGTTTGTCGAAAAATGAATTTTTTGGTCAAAATAGAAATGAGCGCGGAAGCTGAATCCTTCGCGATACCGTTCTTTGATACCTGGAGAAGGGTTTCGTAAAAAAAAACATGCACTTTTTTATAGACATCAGGGTTGTTGCACGAAAATTGTGAAGAGTCGAGTGTTTGTCAAAAAATAATTTTTTTCGTAAAAATGAAAATGAGCGCGGAAGCTGAATCCTTCGCGATACCGTTCTTTGATACCTAGAGAAGGGTTTCGTAAAAAAAAAACATGCAATTTTTTATGGACATCAGGGTTGTTGCACGAAAATTGTGAAGAGTCGAGTGTTTGTCGAAAAATGAATTTTTTGGTAAAAATAGAAATGAGCGCGGAAGCTGAATCCTTCGCGATACCGTTCTTTGATACCTAGAGAAGGGTTTCGTAAAAAAAAACATGCACTTTTTTATGGACATCAGGGTTGTTGCACGAAAATTGTGAAGAGTCGAGTGTTTGTCGAAAAATGAATTTTTTGGTAAAAATAGAAATGAGCGCGGAAGCTGAATCCTTCGCGATACCGTTCTTTGATACCTAGAGAAGGGTTTCGTAAAAAAAAACATGCACTTTTTTATGGACATCAGGGTTGTTGCACGAAAATTGTGAAGAGTCGAGTGTTTGTCGAAAAATGAATTTTTTGGTAAAAATAGAAATGAGCGCGGAAGCTGAATCCTTCGCGATACCGTTCTTTGATACCTAGAGAAGGGTTTCGTAAAAAAAAACATGCACTTTTTTATGGACATCAGGGTTGTTGCACGAAAAATGTGAAGAGTCGAGTGTTTGTCGAAAAATGAATTTTTTGGTAAAAATGGAAATTAGCGCGGAAGCTGAATCTTTCGCGATATCGTTCTTTGATACCTACAGAAGGGTTTCATAAAAAAAAAACATGCACTTTTTTATGGACATCAGGGTTGTTGCAGGAAAATTGTGAAGAGTCGAGTGTTTGTCGAAAAATGAATTTTTTGGTAAAAATGGAAATGAGCGCGCAAGCTGAATCTTTCGCGATATCGTTCTTTGATACCTACTGAAGGGTTTCATAAAAAAAAACATGCACTTTTTTATGGACATCAGGGTTGTTGCACGAAAAATGTGAAGAGTCGAGTGTTTGTCGAAAAATGAATTTTTTGGTAAAAATGGAAATGAGCGCGGAAGCTGAATCCTTCGCGATACCGTTCTTTGATACCTAGAGAAGGGTTTCGTAAAAAAAAACATGCAATGTTTTATGGACATCAGGGTTGTTGCACGATAAATGTGAAGAGTCGAGTGTTTGTCGAAAAATGAATTTTTTGGTAAAAATGGAAATGAGCGCGGAAGCTGAATCTTTCGCGATATCGTTCTTTGATACCTACAGAAGGGTTTCATAAAAAAAAACATGCACTTTTTTATGGACATCAGGGTTGTTGCAGGAAAATTGTGAAGAGTCGAGTGTTTGTCGAAAAATGAATTTTTTGGTAAAAATGGAAATGAGCGCGGAAGCTGAATCCTTCGCGATACCGTTCTTTGATACCTAGAGAAGGGTTTCGTAAAAACAAACATGCAATGTTTTATGGACATCAGGGTTGTTGCACGAAAAATGTGAAGAGTCGAGTGTTTGTCGAAAAATGAATTTTTTAGTAAAAATGTAAATAAGCGCGGAAGCTGAATCTTTCGCGATATCGTTCTTTGATACCTACAAAAGGGTTTCATAAAAAAAAACATGCACTTTTTTATGGACATCAGGGTTGTTGCACGAAAATTGTGAAGAGTAGAGTGTTTGCCAAAAAATGAATTTTTTAGTAAAAATGTAAATAAGCGCGGAAGCTGAATCTTTCGCGATATCGTTCTTTGATACCTACAGAAGGGTTTCATAAAAAAAAACATGCACTTTTTTATGGACATCAGGGTTGTTGCGCGAAAATTGTGAAGAGTCGAGTGTTTATCGAAAAATGAATTTTTTCGTAAAAATGAAAATGAGCGCGGAAGCTGAATCCTTCGCGATATCGTTCTTTGATACCTACAGAAGGGTTTCATAAAAAAAAAACATGCACTTTTTTATGGACATCAGGGTTGTTGCAGGAAAATTGTGAAGAGTCGAGTGTTTGTCGAAAAATGAATTTTTTGGTAAAAATGGAAATGAGCGCGGAAGCTGAATCCTTCGCGATACAGTTCTTTGATACCTGGAGAAGGGTTTCGTAAAAAAAAACATGCAATGTTTTATGGACATCAGGGTTGTTGCACGCAAAATGTGAAGAGTCGAGTGTTTGTCAAAAAATAAATTTTTTCGTAAAAATGAAAATGAGCGCGGAAGCTGAATCCTTCGCGATACCGTTCTTTGATACCTAGAGAAGGGTTTCGTAAAAAAAAACATGCAATGTTTTATGGACATCAGGGTTGTTGCACGAAAAATGTGAAGAGTCGAGTGTTTGTCGAAAAATGAATTTTTTGGTAAAAATGGAAATGAGCGCGGAAGCTGAATCCTTCGCGATACCGTTCTTTAATACCTAGAGAAGGGTTTCATAAAAAAAAAATGCACTTTTTTATGGACATCAGGGTTGTTGCACGAAAATTGTGAAGAGTCGAGTGTTTGTCGAAAAATGAATTTTTTGGTAAAAATGGAAATGAGCGCGGAAGCTGAATCCTTCGCGATATCATTCTTTGATACCTACAAAAGGGTTTCGTAAAAAAAAACATGCACTTTTTTATGGACATCAGGGTTGTTGCACGAAAATTGTGAAGAGTCGAGTGTTTGTCAAAAAATAAATTTTTTCGTAAAAATGAAAATGAGCGCGGAAGCTGAATCCTTCGCGATACCGTTCTTTGATACCTAGAGAAGGGTTCCGTAAAAAAAAACATGCACTTTTTTATGGACATCAGGGTTGTTGCACGAAAAATGTGAAGAGTCGAGTATTTGTCGAAAAATGAATTTTTTGGTAAAAATGGAAATGAGCGCGGAAGCTGAATCCTTCGCGATACCGTTCTTTGATACCTAGAGAAGGGTTTCGTAAAAAAAAACATGCAATGTTTTATGGACATCAGGGTTGTTGCACGATAAATGTGAAGAGTCGAGTGTTCGTCGAAAAATGAATTTTTTGGTAAAAATGGAAATGAGCGCGGAAGCTGAATCCTTCGCGATACCGTTCTTTGATACCTACAGAAAGGTTTCATAAAAAAAAACATGCACTTTTTTATGGACATCAGGGTTGTTGCACGAAAAATGTGAAGAGTCGAGTGTTTGTCGAAAAATGAATTTTTTGGTAAAAATGGAAATGAGCGCGGAAGCTGAATCCTTCGCGATACCGTTCTTTGATACCTAGAGAAGGATTTCGTAAAAAAAAACATGCACTTTTTTATGGACATGAGGGTTGTTGCACGAAAAATGTGAAGAGTCGAGTGTTTGTCGAAAAATGAATTTTTTGGTCAAAATAGAAATGAGCGCGGAAGCTGAATCCTTCGCGATACCGTTCTTTGATACCTGGAGAAGGGTTTCGTAAAAAAAAACATGCACTTTTTTATAGACATCAGGGTTGTTGCACGAAAATTGTGAAGAGTCGAGTGTTTGTCAAAAAATAATTTTTTTCGTAAAAATGAAAATGAGCGCGGAAGCTGAATCCTTCGCGATACCGTTCTTTGATACCTAGAGAAGGGTTTCGTAAAAAAAAAACATGCAATTTTTTATGGACATCAGGGTTGTTGCACGAAAATTGTGAAGAGTCGAGTGTTTGTCGAAAAATGAATTTTTTGGTAAAAATAGAAATGAGCGCGGAAGCTGAATCCTTCGCGATACCGTTCTTTGATACCTAGAGAAGGGTTTCGTAAAAAAAAACATGCACTTTTTTATGGACATCAGGGTTGTTGCACGAAAATTGTGAAGAGTCGAGTGTTTATCGAAAAATGAATTTTTTCGTAAAAATGAAAATGAGCGCGGAAGCTGAATCCTTCGCGATACCGTTCTTTGATACCTAGAGAAGGGTTTCGTAAAAAAAAACATGCACTTTTTTATGGACATCAGGGTTGTTGCACGAAAATTGTGAAGAGTCGAGTGTTTGTCGAAAAATGAATTTTTTGGTAAAAATAGAAATGAGCGCGGAAGCTGAATCCTTCGCGATACCGTTCTTTGATACCTAGAGAAGGGTTTCGTAAAATAAAATATGCACTTTTTTATGGACATCAGGGTTGTTGCACGAAAATTGTGAAGAGTCGAGTGTTTGTCGAAAAATGAATTTTTTGGTAAAAATGTAAATAAGCGCGGAAGCTGAATCTTTCGCGATATCGTTCTTTGATACCTACAGAAGGGTTTCATAAAAAGAAACATGCACTTTTTTATGGACATCAGGGTTGTTGCACGAAAATTGTGAAGAGTAGAGTGTTTGCCAAAAAATGAATTTTTTAGTAAAAATGTAAATAAGCGCGGAAGCTGAATCTTTCGCGATATCGTTCTTTGATACCTACAGAAGGGTTTCATAAAAAAAAACATGCACTTTTTTATGGACATCAGGGTTGTTGCACGAAAATTGTGAAGAGTCGAGTGTTTGTCGAAAAATGAATTTTTTGGTAAAAATGGAAATGAGCGCGGAAGCTGAATCTTTCGCGATATCGTTCTTTGATACTTACAGAAGGGTTTCATAAAAAAAAACATGCACTTTTTTATGGACATCAGGGTTGTTGCACGAAAATTGTGAAGAGTCGAGTGTTTGTCAAAAAATAATTTTTTTCGTAAAAATGAAAATGAGCGCGGAAGCTGAATCCTTCGCGATACCGTTCTTTGATACCTAGAGAAGGGTTTCGTAAAAAAAAACATGCACTTTTTTATGGACATCAGGGTTGTTGCACGAAAAATGTGAAGAGTCGAGTGTTTGTCGAAAAATGAATTTTTTGGTAAAAATGGAAATGAGCGCGGAAGCTGAATCTTTCGCGATATCGTTCTTTGATACCTACAGAAGGGTTTCATAAAAAAAAAACATGCACTTTTTATGGACATCAGGGTTGTTGCAGGAAAATTGTGAAGAGTCGAGTGTTTGTCGAAAAATGAATTTTTTGGTAAAAATGGAAATGAGCGCGGAAGCTGAATCCTTCGCGATACAGTTCTTTGATACCTGGAGAAGGGTTTCGTAAAAAAAAAACATGCAATGTTTTATGGACATCAGGGTTGTTGCACGAAAAATGTGAAGAGTCGAGTGTTTGTCGAAAAATGAATTTTTTGGTCAAAATAGAAATGAGCGCGGAAGCTGAATCCTTCGCGATACCGTTCTTTGATACCTGGAGAAGGGTTTCGTAAAAAAAAACATGCACTTTTTTATAGACATCAGGGTTGTTGCACGAAAATTGTGAAGAGTCGAGTGTTTGTCAAAAAATAATTTTTTTCGTAAAAATGAAAATGAGCGCGGAAGCTGAATCCTTCGCGATACCGTTCTTTGATACCTAGAGAAGGGTTTCGTAAAAAAAAAACATGCAATTTTTTATGGACATCAGGGTTGTTGCACGAAAATTGTGAAGAGTCGAGTGTTTGTCGAAAAATGAATTTTTTGGTAAAAATAGAAATGAGCGCGGAAGCTGAATCCTTCGCGATACCGTTCTTTGATACCTAGAGAAGGGTTTCGTAAAAAAAAACATGCACTTTTTTATGGACATCAGGGTTGTTGCACGAAAATTGTGAAGAGTCGAGTGTTTGTCGAAAAATGAATTTTTTGGTAAAAATAGAAATGAGCGCGGAAGCTGAATCCTTCGCGATACCGTTCTTTGATACCTAGAGAAGGGTTTCGTAAAAAAAAACATGCACTTTTTTATGGACATCAGGGTTGTTGCACGAAAATTGTGAAGAGTCGAGTGTTTGTCGAAAAATGAATTTTTTGGTAAAAATAGAAATGAGCGCGGAAGCTGAATCCTTCGCGATACCGTTCTTTGATACCTAGAGAAGGGTTTCGTAAAAAAAAACATGCACTTTTTTATGGACATCAGGGTTGTTGCACGAAAATTGTGAAGAGTCGAGTGTTTGTCAAAAAATAATTTTTTTCGTAAAAATGAAAATGAGCGCGGAAGCTGAATCCTTCGCGATACCGTTCTTTGATACCTAGAGAAGGGTTTCGTAAAAAAAAACATGCACTTTTTTATGGACATCAGGGTTGTTGCACGAAAAATGTGAAGAGTCGAGTATTTGTCGAAAAATGAATTTTTTGGTAAAAATGGAAATTAGCGCGGAAGCTGAATCTTTCGCGATATCGTTCTTTGATACCTACAGAAGGGTTTCGTAAAAAAAAACATGCACTTTTTTATGGACATCAGGGTTGTTGCACGAAAAATGTGAAGAGTCGAGTGTTTGTCAAAAAATGAATTTTTTGGTAAAAATGGAAATGAGCGCGGAAGCTGAATCCTTCGCGATACCGTTCTTTGATACCTAGAGAAGGGTTTCGTAAAAAAAAACATGCACTTTTTTATGGACATCAGGGTTGTTGCACGAAAATTGTGAAGAGTAGAGTGTTTGCCAAAAAATGAATTTTTTAGTAAAAATGTAAATAATCGCGGAAGCTGAATCTTTCGCGATATCGTTCTTTGATACGTAGAGAAGGGTTTCATAAAAAAAAACATGCACTTTTTTATGGACATCAGGGTTGTTGCACGAAAATTGTGAAGAGTCGAGTGTTTGTCGAAAAATGAATTTTTTGGTAAAAATGGAAATGAGCGCGGAAGCTGAATCTTTCGCGATATCGTTCTTTGATACCTACAGAAGGGTTTCATAAAAAAAAACATGCACTTTTTTATGGACATCAGGGTTGTTGCACGAAAAATGTGAAGAGTCGAGTGTTTGTCGAAAAATGAATTTTTTGGTAAAAATGGAAATGAGCGCGGAAGCTGAATCCTTCGCGATACCGTTCTTTGATACCTAGAGAAGGGTTTCGTAAAAAAAAACATGCAATGTTTTATGGACATCAGGGTTGTTGCACGATAAATGTGAAGAGTCGAGTGTTCGTCGAAAAATGAATTTTTTGGTAAAAATGGAAATGAGCGCGGAAGCTGAATCCTTCGCGATACCGTTCTTTGATACCTAGAGAAGGGTTTCATAAAAAAAAACATGCACTTTTTTATGGACATCAGGGTTGTTGCACGAAAAATGAGAAGAGTCGAGTGTTTGTCGAAAAATGAATTTTTTGGTAAAAATGGAAATGAGCGCGGAAGCTGAATCTTTCGCGACATCGTTCTTTGATACCTAGAGAAGGGTTTCATAAAAAAAAACATGCACTTTTTTATGGACATCAGGGTTGTTGCACGAAAAATGTGAAGAGTCGAGTGTTTGTCGAAAAATGAATTTTTTGGTAAAAATGGAAATGAGCGCGGAAGCTGAATCCTTCGCGATACCGTTCTTTGATACCTAGAGAAGGGTTTCGTAAAAAAAAACATGCACTTTTTTATGGACATCAGGGTTGTTGCAGGAAAATTGTGAAGAGTCGAGTGTTTGTCGAAAAATGAATTTTTTGGTAAAAATGGAAATGAGCGCGGAAGCTGAATCCTTCGCGATACAGTTCTTTGATACCTGGAGAAGGGTTTCGTAAAAAAAAAACATGCAATGTTTTATGGACATCAGGGTTGTTGCACGAAAAATGTGAAGAGTCGAGTGTTTGTCGAAAAATGAATTTTTTGGTCAAAATAGAAATGAGCGCGGAAGCTGAATCCTTCGCGATACCGTTCTTTGATACCTGGAGAAGGGTTTCGTAAAAAAAAACATGCACTTTTTTATAGACATCAGGGTTGTTGCACGAAAATTGTGAAGAGTCGAGTGTTTGTCAAAAAATAATTTTTTTCGTAAAAATGAAAATGAGCGCGGAAGCTGAATCCTTCGCGATACCGTTCTTTGATACCTAGAGAAGGGTTTCGTAAAAAAAAAACATGCAATTTTTTATGGACATCAGGGTTGTTGCACGAAAATTGTGAAGAGTCGAGTGTTTGTCGAAAAATGAATTTTTTGGTAAAAATAGAAATGAGCGCGGAAGCTGAATCCTTCGCGATACCGTTCTTTGATACCTAGAGAAGGGTTTCGTAAAAAAAAACATGCACTTTTTTATGGACATCAGGGTTGTTGCACGAAAATTGTGAAGAGTCGAGTGTTTGTCGAAAAATGAATTTTTTGGTAAAAATAGAAATGAGCGCGGAAGCTGAATCCTTCGCGATACCGTTCTTTGATACCTAGAGAAGGGTTTCGTAAAAAAAAACATGCACTTTTTTATGGACATCAGGGTTGTTGCACGAAAATTGTGAAGAGTCGAGTGTTTGTCGAAAAATGAATTTTTTGGTAAAAATAGAAATGAGCGCGGAAGCTGAATCCTTCGCGATACCGTTCTTTGATACCTAGAGAAGGGTTTCGTAAAAAAAAACATGCACTTTTTTATGGACATCAGGGTTGTTGCACGAAAAATGTGAAGAGTCGAGTGTTTGTCGAAAAATGAATTTTTTGGTAAAAATGGAAATTAGCGCGGAAGCTGAATCTTTCGCGATATCGTTCTTTGATACCTACAGAAGGGTTTCATAAAAAAAAAACATGCACTTTTTTATGGACATCAGGGTTGTTGCAGGAAAATTGTGAAGAGTCGAGTGTTTGTCGAAAAATGAATTTTTTGGTAAAAATGGAAATGAGCGCGCAAGCTGAATCTTTCGCGATATCGTTCTTTGATACCTACTGAAGGGTTTCATAAAAAAAAACATGCACTATTTATGGACATCAGGGTTGTTGCACGAAAAATGTGAAGAGTCGAGTGTTTGTCGAAAAATGAATTTTTTGGTAAAAATGGAAATGAGCGCGGAAGCTGAATCCTTCGCGATACCGTTCTTTGATACCTAGAGAAGGGTTTCGTAAAAAAAAACATGCAATGTTTTATGGACATCAGGGTTGTTGCACGATAAATGTGAAGAGTCGAGTGTTTGTCGAAAAATGAATTTTTTGGTAAAAATGGAAATGAGCGCGGAAGCTGAATCCTTCGCGATATCGTTCTTTGATACCTAGAGAAGGGTTTCGTAAAAAAAAAACATGCAATTTTTTATGGACATCAGGGTTGTTGCACGAAAATTGTGAAGAGTCGAGTGTTTGTCGAAAAATGAATTTTTTGGTAAAAATAGAAATGAGCGCGGAAGCTGAATCCTTCGCGATACCGTTCTTTGATACCTAGAGAAGGGTTTCGTAAAAAAAAACATGCACTTTTTTATGGACATCAGGGTTGTTGCACGAAAATTGTGAAGAGTCGAGTGTTTGTCGAAAAATGAATTTTTTGGTAAAAATAGAAATGAGCGCGGAAGCTGAATCCTTCGCGATACCGTTCTTTGATACCTAGAGAAGGGTTTCGTAAAAAAAAACATGCACTTTTTTATGGACATCAGGGTTGTTGCACGAAAATTGTGAAGAGTCGAGTGTTTGTCGAAAAATGAATTTTTTGGTAAAAATAGAAATGAGCGCGGAAGCTGAATCCTTCGCGATACCGTTCTTTGATACCTAGAGAAGGGTTTCGTAAAAAAAAACATGCACTTTTTTATGGACATCAGGGTTGTTGCACGAAAATTGTGAAGAGTCGAGTGTTTGTCAAAAAATAATTTTTTTCGTAAAAATGAAAATGAGCGCGGAAGCTGAATCCTTCGCGATACCGTTCTTTGATACCTAGAGAAGGGTTTCGTAAAAAAAAAACATGCAATTTTTTATGGACATCAGGGTTGTTGCACGAAAATTGTGAAGAGTCGAGTGTTTGTCGAAAAATGAATTTTTTGGTAAAAATAGAAATGAGCGCGGAAGCTGAATCCTTCGCGATATCGTTCTTTGATACCTAGAGAAGGGTTTCGTAAAAAAAAAACATGCAATTTTTTATGGACATCAGGGTTGTTGCACGAAAATTGTGAAGAGTCGAGTGTTTGTCGAAAAATGAATTTTTTGGTAAAAATAGAAATGAGCGCGGAAGCTGAATCCTTCGCGATACCGTTCTTTGATACCTAGAGAAGGGTTTCGTAAAAAAAAACATGCACTTTTTTATGGACATCAGGGTTGTTGCACGAAAATTGTGAAGAGTCGAGTGTTTGTCGAAAAATGAATTTTTTGGTAAAAATAGAAATGAGCGCGGAAGCTGAATCCTTCGCGATACCGTTCTTTGATACCTAGAGAAGGGTTTCGTAAAAAAAAACATGCACTTTTTTATGGACATCAGGGTTGTTGCACGAAAATTGTGAAGAGTCGAGTGTTTGTCGAAAAATGAATTTTTTGGTAAAAATAGAAATGAGCGCGGAAGCTGAATCCTTCGCGATACCGTTCTTTGATACCTAGAGAAGGGTTTCGTAAAAAAAAACATGCACTTTTTTATGGACATCAGGGTTGTTGCACGAAAATTGTGAAGAGTCGAGTGTTTGTCAAAAAATAATTTTTTTCGTAAAAATGAAAATGAGCGCGGAAGCTGAATCCTTCGCGATACCGTTCTTTGATACCTAGAGAAGGGTTTCGTAAAAAAAAACATGCACTTTTTTATGGACATCAGGGTTGTTGCACGAAAAATGTGAAGAGTCGAGTATTTGTCGAAAAATGAATTTTTTGGTAAAAATGGAAATTAGCGCGGAAGCTGAATCTTTCGCGATATCGTTCTTTGATACCTACAGAAGGGTTTCGTAAAAAAAAACATGCACTTTTTTATGGACATCAGGGTTGTTGCACGAAAAATGTGAAGAGTCGAGTGTTTGTCAAAAAATGAATTTTTTGGTAAAAATGGAAATGAGCGCGGAAGCTGAATCCTTCGCGATACCGTTCTTTGATACCTAGAGAAGGGTTTCGTAAAAAAAAACATGCACTTTTTTATGGACATCAGGGTTGTTGCACGAAAATTGTGAAGAGTAGAGTGTTTGCCAAAAAATGAATTTTTTAGTAAAAATGTAAATAATCGCGGAAGCTGAATCTTTCGCGATATCGTTCTTTGATACGTAGAGAAGGGTTTCATAAAAAAAAACATGCACTTTTTTATGGACATCAGGGTTGTTGCACGAAAATTGTGAAGAGTCGAGTGTTTGTCGAAAAATGAATTTTTTGGTAAAAATGGAAATGAGCGCGGAAGCTGAATCTTTCGCGATATCGTTCTTTGATACCTACAGAAGGGTTTCATAAAAAAAAACATGCACTTTTTTATGGACATCAGGGTTGTTGCACGAAAAATGTGAAGAGTCGAGTGTTTGTCGAAAAATGAATTTTTTGGTAAAAATGGAAATGAGCGCGGAAGCTGAATCCTTCGCGATACCGTTCTTTGATACCTAGAGAAGGGTTTCGTAAAAAAAAACATGCAATGTTTTATGGACATCAGGGTTGTTGCACGATAAATGTGAAGAGTCGAGTGTTCGTCGAAAAATGAATTTTTTGGTAAAAATGGAAATGAGCGCGGAAGCTGAATCCTTCGCGATACCGTTCTTTGATACCTAGAGAAGGGTTTCATAAAAAAAAACATGCACTTTTTTATGGACATCAGGGTTGTTGCACGAAAAATGAGAAGAGTCGAGTGTTTGTCGAAAAATGAATTTTTTGGTAAAAATGGAAATGAGCGCGGAAGCTGAATCTTTCGCGACATCGTTCTTTGATACCTAGAGAAGGGTTTCATAAAAAAAAACATGCACTTTTTTATGGACATCAGGGTTGTTGCACGAAAAATGTGAAGAGTCGAGTGTTTGTCGAAAAATGAATTTTTTGGTAAAAATGGAAATGAGCGCGGAAGCTGAATCCTTCGCGATACCGTTCTTTGATACCTAGAGAAGGGTTTCGTAAAAAAAAACATGCACTTTTTTATGGACATCAGGGTTGTTGCAGGAAAATTGTGAAGAGTCGAGTGTTTGTCGAAAAATGAATTTTTTGGTAAAAATGGAAATGAGCGCGGAAGCTGAATCCTTCGCGATACAGTTCTTTGATACCTGGAGAAGGGTTTCGTAAAAAAAAAACATGCAATGTTTTATGGACATCAGGGTTGTTGCACGAAAAATGTGAAGAGTCGAGTGTTTGTCGAAAAATGAATTTTTTGGTCAAAATAGAAATGAGCGCGGAAGCTGAATCCTTCGCGATACCGTTCTTTGATACCTGGAGAAGGGTTTCGTAAAAAAAAACATGCACTTTTTTATAGACATCAGGGTTGTTGCACGAAAATTGTGAAGAGTCGAGTGTTTGTCAAAAAATAATTTTTTTCGTAAAAATGAAAATGAGCGCGGAAGCTGAATCCTTCGCGATACCGTTCTTTGATACCTAGAGAAGGGTTTCGTAAAAAAAAAACATGCAATTTTTTATGGACATCAGGGTTGTTGCACGAAAATTGTGAAGAGTCGAGTGTTTGTCGAAAAATGAATTTTTTGGTAAAAATAGAAATGAGCGCGGAAGCTGAATCCTTCGCGATACCGTTCTTTGATACCTAGAGAAGGGTTTCGTAAAAAAAAACATGCACTTTTTTATGGACATCAGGGTTGTTGCACGAAAATTGTGAAGAGTCGAGTGTTTGTCGAAAAATGAATTTTTTGGTAAAAATAGAAATGAGCGCGGAAGCTGAATCCTTCGCGATACCGTTCTTTGATACCTAGAGAAGGGTTTCGTAAAAAAAAACATGCACTTTTTTATGGACATCAGGGTTGTTGCACGAAAATTGTGAAGAGTCGAGTGTTTGTCGAAAAATGAATTTTTTGGTAAAAATAGAAATGAGCGCGGAAGCTGAATCCTTCGCGATACCGTTCTTTGATACCTAGAGAAGGGTTTCGTAAAAAAAAACATGCACTTTTTTATGGACATCAGGGTTGTTGCACGAAAAATGTGAAGAGTCGAGTGTTTGTCGAAAAATGAATTTTTTGGTAAAAATGGAAATTAGCGCGGAAGCTGAATCTTTCGCGATATCGTTCTTTGATACCTACAGAAGGGTTTCATAAAAAAAAAACATGCACTTTTTTATGGACATCAGGGTTGTTGCAGGAAAATTGTGAAGAGTCGAGTGTTTGTCGAAAAATGAATTTTTTGGTAAAAATGGAAATGAGCGCGCAAGCTGAATCTTTCGCGATATCGTTCTTTGATACCTACTGAAGGGTTTCATAAAAAAAAACATGCACTTTTTTATGGACATCAGGGTTGTTGCACGAAAAATGTGAAGAGTCGAGTGTTTGTCGAAAAATGAATTTTTTGGTAAAAATGGAAATGAGCGCGGAAGCTGAATCCTTCGCGATACCGTTCTTTGATACCTAGAGAAGGGTTTCGTAAAAAAAAACATGCAATGTTTTATGGACATCAGGGTTGTTGCACGATAAATGTGAAGAGTCGAGTGTTTGTCGAAAAATGAATTTTTTGGTAAAAATGGAAATGAGCGCGGAAGCTGAATCTTTCGCGATATCGTTCTTTGATACCTACAGAAGGGTTTCATAAAAAAAAACATGCACTTTTTTATGGACATCAGGGTTGTTGCAGGAAAATTGTGAAGAGTCGAGTGTTTGTCGAAAAATGAATTTTTTGGTAAAAATGGAAATGAGCGCGGAAGCTGAATCCTTCGCGATACCGTTCTTTGATACCTAGAGAAGGGTTTCGTAAAAACAAACATGCAATGTTTTATGGACATCAGGGTTGTTGCACGAAAAATGTGAAGAGTCGAGTGTTTGTCGAAAAATGAATTTTTTAGTAAAAATGTAAATAAGCGCGGAAGCTGAATCTTTCGCGATATCGTTCTTTGATACCTACAAAAGGGTTTCATAAAAAAAAACATGCACTTTTTTATGGACATCAGGGTTGTTGCACGAAAATTGTGAAGAGTAGAGTGTTTGCCAAAAAATGAATTTTTTAGTAAAAATGTAAATAAGCGCGGAAGCTGAATCTTTCGCGATATCGTTCTTTGATACCTACAGAAGGGTTTCATAAAAAAAAACATGCACTTTTTTATGGACATCAGGGTTGTTGCGCGAAAATTGTGAAGAGTCGAGTGTTTATCGAAAAATGAATTTTTTCGTAAAAATGAAAATGAGCGCGGAAGCTGAATCCTTCGCGATATCGTTCTTTGATACCTACAGAAGGGTTTCATAAAAAAAAAACATGCACTTTTTTATGGACATCAGGGTTGTTGCAGGAAAATTGTGAAGAGTCGAGTGTTTGTCGAAAAATGAATTTTTTGGTAAAAATGGAAATGAGCGCGGAAGCTGAATCCTTCGCGATACAGTTCTTTGATACCTGGAGAAGGGTTTCGTAAAAAAAAACATGCAATGTTTTATGGACATCAGGGTTGTTGCACGCAAAATGTGAAGAGTCGAGTGTTTGTCAAAAAATAAATTTTTTCGTAAAAATGAAAATGAGCGCGGAAGCTGAATCCTTCGCGATACCGTTCTTTGATACCTAGAGAAGGGTTTCGTAAAAAAAAACATGCAATGTTTTATGGACATCAGGGTTGTTGCACGAAAAATGTGAAGAGTCGAGTGTTTGTCGAAAAATGAATTTTTTGGTAAAAATGGAAATGAGCGCGGAAGCTGAATCCTTCGCGATACCGTTCTTTAATACCTAGAGAAGGGTTTCATAAAAAAAAAATGCACTTTTTTATGGACATCAGGGTTGTTGCACGAAAATTGTGAAGAGTCGAGTGTTTGTCGAAAAATGAATTTTTTGGTAAAAATGGAAATGAGCGCGGAAGCTGAATCCTTCGCGATATCATTCTTTGATACCTACAAAAGGGTTTCGTAAAAAAAAACATGCACTTTTTTATGGACATCAGGGTTGTTGCACGAAAATTGTGAAGAGTCGAGTGTTTGTCAAAAAATAAATTTTTTCGTAAAAATGAAAATGAGCGCGGAAGCTGAATCCTTCGCGATACCGTTCTTTGATACCTAGAGAAGGGTTCCGTAAAAAAAAACATGCACTTTTTTATGGACATCAGGGTTGTTGCACGAAAAATGTGAAGAGTCGAGTATTTGTCGAAAAATGAATTTTTTGGTAAAAATGGAAATGAGCGCGGAAGCTGAATCCTTCGCGATACCGTTCTTTGATACCTAGAGAAGGGTTTCGTAAAAAAAAACATGCAATGTTTTATGGACATCAGGGTTGTTGCACGATAAATGTGAAGAGTCGAGTGTTCGTCGAAAAATGAATTTTTTGGTAAAAATGGAAATGAGCGCGGAAGCTGAATCCTTCGCGATACCGTTCTTTGATACCTACAGAAAGGTTTCATAAAAAAAAACATGCACTTTTTTATGGACATCAGGGTTGTTGCACGAAAAATGTGAAGAGTCGAGTGTTTGTCGAAAAATGAATTTTTTGGTAAAAATGGAAATGAGCGCGGAAGCTGAATCCTTCGCGATACCGTTCTTTGATACCTAGAGAAGGATTTCGTAAAAAAAAACATGCACTTTTTTATGGACATGAGGGTTGTTGCACGAAAAATGTGAAGAGTCGAGTGTTTGTCGAAAAATGAATTTTTTGGTCAAAATAGAAATGAGCGCGGAAGCTGAATCCTTCGCGATACCGTTCTTTGATACCTGGAGAAGGGTTTCGTAAAAAAAAACATGCACTTTTTTATAGACATCAGGGTTGTTGCACGAAAATTGTGAAGAGTCGAGTGTTTGTCAAAAAATAATTTTTTTCGTAAAAATGAAAATGAGCGCGGAAGCTGAATCCTTCGCGATACCGTTCTTTGATACCTAGAGAAGGGTTTCGTAAAAAAAAAACATGCAATTTTTTATGGACATCAGGGTTGTTGCACGAAAATTGTGAAGAGTCGAGTGTTTGTCGAAAAATGAATTTTTTGGTAAAAATAGAAATGAGCGCGGAAGCTGAATCCTTCGCGATACCGTTCTTTGATACCTAGAGAAGGGTTTCGTAAAAAAAAACATGCACTTTTTTATGGACATCAGGGTTGTTGCACGAAAATTGTGAAGAGTCGAGTGTTTATCGAAAAATGAATTTTTTCGTAAAAATGAAAATGAGCGCGGAAGCTGAATCCTTCGCGATACCGTTCTTTGATACCTAGAGAAGGGTTTCGTAAAAAAAAACATGCACTTTTTTATGGACATCAGGGTTGTTGCACGAAAATTGTGAAGAGTCGAGTGTTTGTCGAAAAATGAATTTTTTGGTAAAAATAGAAATGAGCGCGGAAGCTGAATCCTTCGCGATACCGTTCTTTGATACCTAGAGAAGGGTTTCGTAAAATAAAATATGCACTTTTTTATGGACATCAGGGTTGTTGCACGAAAATTGTGAAGAGTCGAGTGTTTGTCGAAAAATGAATTTTTTGGTAAAAATGTAAATAAGCGCGGAAGCTGAATCTTTCGCGATATCGTTCTTTGATACCTACAGAAGGGTTTCATAAAAAGAAACATGCACTTTTTTATGGACATCAGGGTTGTTGCACGAAAATTGTGAAGAGTAGAGTGTTTGCCAAAAAATGAATTTTTTAGTAAAAATGTAAATAAGCGCGGAAGCTGAATCTTTCGCGATATCGTTCTTTGATACCTACAGAAGGGTTTCATAAAAAAAAACATGCACTTTTTTATGGACATCAGGGTTGTTGCACGAAAATTGTGAAGAGTCGAGTGTTTGTCGAAAAATGAATTTTTTGGTAAAAATGGAAATGAGCGCGGAAGCTGAATCTTTCGCGATATCGTTCTTTGATACTTACAGAAGGGTTTCATAAAAAAAAACATGCACTTTTTTATGGACATCAGGGTTGTTGCACGAAAATTGTGAAGAGTCGAGTGTTTGTCAAAAAATAATTTTTTTCGTAAAAATGAAAATGAGCGCGGAAGCTGAATCCTTCGCGATACCGTTCTTTGATACCTAGAGAAGGGTTTCGTAAAAAAAAACATGCACTTTTTTATGGACATCAGGGTTGTTGCACGAAAAATGTGAAGAGTCGAGTGTTTGTCGAAAAATGAATTTTTTGGTAAAAATGGAAATGAGCGCGGAAGCTGAATCTTTCGCGATATCGTTCTTTGATACCTACAGAAGGGTTTCATAAAAAAAAAACATGCACTTTTTATGGACATCAGGGTTGTTGCAGGAAAATTGTGAAGAGTCGAGTGTTTGTCGAAAAATGAATTTTTTGGTAAAAATGGAAATGAGCGCGGAAGCTGAATCCTTCGCGATACAGTTCTTTGATACCTGGAGAAGGGTTTCGTAAAAAAAAAACATGCAATGTTTTATGGACATCAGGGTTGTTGCACGAAAAATGTGAAGAGTCGAGTGTTTGTCGAAAAATGAATTTTTTGGTCAAAATAGAAATGAGCGCGGAAGCTGAATCCTTCGCGATACCGTTCTTTGATACCTGGAGAAGGGTTTCGTAAAAAAAAACATGCACTTTTTTATAGACATCAGGGTTGTTGCACGAAAATTGTGAAGAGTCGAGTGTTTGTCAAAAAATAATTTTTTTCGTAAAAATGAAAATGAGCGCGGAAGCTGAATCCTTCGCGATACCGTTCTTTGATACCTAGAGAAGGGTTTCGTAAAAAAAAAACATGCAATTTTTTATGGACATCAGGGTTGTTGCACGAAAATTGTGAAGAGTCGAGTGTTTGTCGAAAAATGAATTTTTTGGTAAAAATAGAAATGAGCGCGGAAGCTGAATCCTTCGCGATACCGTTCTTTGATACCTAGAGAAGGGTTTCGTAAAAAAAAACATGCACTTTTTTATGGACATCAGGGTTGTTGCACGAAAATTGTGAAGAGTCGAGTGTTTGTCGAAAAATGAATTTTTTGGTAAAAATAGAAATGAGCGCGGAAGCTGAATCCTTCGCGATACCGTTCTTTGATACCTAGAGAAGGGTTTCGTAAAAAAAAACATGCACTTTTTTATGGACATCAGGGTTGTTGCACGAAAATTGTGAAGAGTCGAGTGTTTGTCGAAAAATGAATTTTTTGGTAAAAATAGAAATGAGCGCGGAAGCTGAATCCTTCGCGATACCGTTCTTTGATACCTAGAGAAGGGTTTCGTAAAAAAAAACATGCACTTTTTTATGGACATCAGGGTTGTTGCACGAAAATTGTGAAGAGTCGAGTGTTTGTCAAAAAATAATTTTTTTCGTAAAAATGAAAATGAGCGCGGAAGCTGAATCCTTCGCGATACCGTTCTTTGATACCTAGAGAAGGGTTTCGTAAAAAAAAACATGCACTTTTTTATGGACATCAGGGTTGTTGCACGAAAAATGTGAAGAGTCGAGTATTTGTCGAAAAATGAATTTTTTGGTAAAAATGGAAATTAGCGCGGAAGCTGAATCTTTCGCGATATCGTTCTTTGATACCTACAGAAGGGTTTCGTAAAAAAAAACATGCACTTTTTTATGGACATCAGGGTTGTTGCACGAAAAATGTGAAGAGTCGAGTGTTTGTCAAAAAATGAATTTTTTGGTAAAAATGGAAATGAGCGCGGAAGCTGAATCCTTCGCGATACCGTTCTTTGATACCTAGAGAAGGGTTTCGTAAAAAAAAACATGCACTTTTTTATGGACATCAGGGTTGTTGCACGAAAATTGTGAAGAGTAGAGTGTTTGCCAAAAAATGAATTTTTTAGTAAAAATGTAAATAATCGCGGAAGCTGAATCTTTCGCGATATCGTTCTTTGATACGTAGAGAAGGGTTTCATAAAAAAAAACATGCACTTTTTTATGGACATCAGGGTTGTTGCACGAAAATTGTGAAGAGTCGAGTGTTTGTCGAAAAATGAATTTTTTGGTAAAAATGGAAATGAGCGCGGAAGCTGAATCTTTCGCGATATCGTTCTTTGATACCTACAGAAGGGTTTCATAAAAAAAAACATGCACTTTTTTATGGACATCAGGGTTGTTGCACGAAAAATGTGAAGAGTCGAGTGTTTGTCGAAAAATGAATTTTTTGGTAAAAATGGAAATGAGCGCGGAAGCTGAATCCTTCGCGATACCGTTCTTTGATACCTAGAGAAGGGTTTCGTAAAAAAAAACATGCAATGTTTTATGGACATCAGGGTTGTTGCACGATAAATGTGAAGAGTCGAGTGTTCGTCGAAAAATGAATTTTTTGGTAAAAATGGAAATGAGCGCGGAAGCTGAATCCTTCGCGATACCGTTCTTTGATACCTAGAGAAGGGTTTCATAAAAAAAAACATGCACTTTTTTATGGACATCAGGGTTGTTGCACGAAAAATGAGAAGAGTCGAGTGTTTGTCGAAAAATGAATTTTTTGGTAAAAATGGAAATGAGCGCGGAAGCTGAATCTTTCGCGACATCGTTCTTTGATACCTAGAGAAGGGTTTCATAAAAAAAAACATGCACTTTTTTATGGACATCAGGGTTGTTGCACGAAAAATGTGAAGAGTCGAGTGTTTGTCGAAAAATGAATTTTTTGGTAAAAATGGAAATGAGCGCGGAAGCTGAATCCTTCGCGATACCGTTCTTTGATACCTAGAGAAGGGTTTCGTAAAAAAAAACATGCACTTTTTTATGGACATCAGGGTTGTTGCAGGAAAATTGTGAAGAGTCGAGTGTTTGTCGAAAAATGAATTTTTTGGTAAAAATGGAAATGAGCGCGGAAGCTGAATCCTTCGCGATACAGTTCTTTGATACCTGGAGAAGGGTTTCGTAAAAAAAAAACATGCAATGTTTTATGGACATCAGGGTTGTTGCACGAAAAATGTGAAGAGTCGAGTGTTTGTCGAAAAATGAATTTTTTGGTCAAAATAGAAATGAGCGCGGAAGCTGAATCCTTCGCGATACCGTTCTTTGATACCTGGAGAAGGGTTTCGTAAAAAAAAACATGCACTTTTTTATAGACATCAGGGTTGTTGCACGAAAATTGTGAAGAGTCGAGTGTTTGTCAAAAAATAATTTTTTTCGTAAAAATGAAAATGAGCGCGGAAGCTGAATCCTTCGCGATACCGTTCTTTGATACCTAGAGAAGGGTTTCGTAAAAAAAAAACATGCAATTTTTTATGGACATCAGGGTTGTTGCACGAAAATTGTGAAGAGTCGAGTGTTTGTCGAAAAATGAATTTTTTGGTAAAAATAGAAATGAGCGCGGAAGCTGAATCCTTCGCGATACCGTTCTTTGATACCTAGAGAAGGGTTTCGTAAAAAAAAACATGCACTTTTTTATGGACATCAGGGTTGTTGCACGAAAATTGTGAAGAGTCGAGTGTTTGTCGAAAAATGAATTTTTTGGTAAAAATAGAAATGAGCGCGGAAGCTGAATCCTTCGCGATACCGTTCTTTGATACCTAGAGAAGGGTTTCGTAAAAAAAAACATGCACTTTTTTATGGACATCAGGGTTGTTGCACGAAAATTGTGAAGAGTCGAGTGTTTGTCGAAAAATGAATTTTTTGGTAAAAATAGAAATGAGCGCGGAAGCTGAATCCTTCGCGATACCGTTCTTTGATACCTAGAGAAGGGTTTCGTAAAAAAAAACATGCACTTTTTTATGGACATCAGGGTTGTTGCACGAAAAATGTGAAGAGTCGAGTGTTTGTCGAAAAATGAATTTTTTGGTAAAAATGGAAATTAGCGCGGAAGCTGAATCTTTCGCGATATCGTTCTTTGATACCTACAGAAGGGTTTCATAAAAAAAAAACATGCACTTTTTTATGGACATCAGGGTTGTTGCAGGAAAATTGTGAAGAGTCGAGTGTTTGTCGAAAAATGAATTTTTTGGTAAAAATGGAAATGAGCGCGCAAGCTGAATCTTTCGCGATATCGTTCTTTGATACCTACTGAAGGGTTTCATAAAAAAAAACATGCACTATTTATGGACATCAGGGTTGTTGCACGAAAAATGTGAAGAGTCGAGTGTTTGTCGAAAAATGAATTTTTTGGTAAAAATGGAAATGAGCGCGGAAGCTGAATCCTTCGCGATACCGTTCTTTGATACCTAGAGAAGGGTTTCGTAAAAAAAAACATGCAATGTTTTATGGACATCAGGGTTGTTGCACGATAAATGTGAAGAGTCGAGTGTTTGTCGAAAAATGAATTTTTTGGTAAAAATGGAAATGAGCGCGGAAGCTGAATCTTTCGCGATATCGTTCTTTGATACCTACAGAAGGGTTTCATAAAAAAAAACATGCACTTTTTTATGGACATCAGGGTTGTTGCAGGAAAATTGTGAAGAGTCGAGTGTTTGTCGAAAAATGAATTTTTTGGTAAAAATGGAAATGAGCGCGGAAGCTGAATCCTTCGCGATACCGTTCTTTGATACCTAGAGAAGGGCTTCGTAAAAACAAACATGCAATGTTTTATGGACATCAGGGTTGTTGCACGAAAAATGTGAAGAGTCGAGTGTTTGTCGAAAAATGAATTTTTTAGTAAAAATGTAAATAAGCGCGGAAGCTGAATCTTTCGCGATATCGTTCTTTGATACCTACAAAAGGGTTTCATAAAAAAAAACATGCACTTTTTTATGGACATCAGGGTTGTTGCACGAAAATTGTGAAGAGTAGAGTGTTTGCCAAAAAATGAATTTTTTAGTAAAAATGTAAATAAGCGCGGAAGCTGAATCTTTCGCGATATCGTTCTTTGATACCTACAGAAGGGTTTCATAAAAAAAAACATGCACTTTTTTATGGACATCAGGGTTGTTGCGCGAAAATTGTGAAGAGTCGAGTGTTTATCGAAAAATGAATTTTTTCGTAAAAATGAAAATGAGCGCGGAAGCTGAATCCTTCGCGATATCGTTCTTTGATACCTACAGAAGGGTTTCATAAAAAAAAAACATGCACTTTTTTATGGACATCAGGGTTGTTGCAGGAAAATTGTGAAGAGTCGAGTGTTTGTCGAAAAATGAATTTTTTGGTAAAAATGGAAATGAGCGCGGAAGCTGAATCCTTCGCGATACAGTTCTTTGATACCTGGAGAAGGGTTTCGTAAAAAAAAACATGCAATGTTTTATGGACATCAGGGTTGTTGCACGCAAAATGTGAAGAGTCGAGTGTTTGTCAAAAAATAAATTTTTTCGTAAAAATGAAAATGAGCGCGGAAGCTGAATCCTTCGCGATACCGTTCTTTGATACCTAGAGAAGGGTTTCGTAAAAAAAAACATGCAATGTTTTATGGACATCAGGGTTGTTGCACGAAAAATGTGAAGAGTCGAGTGTTTGTCGAAAAATGAATTTTTTGGTAAAAATGGAAATGAGCGCGGAAGCTGAATCCTTCGCGATACCGTTCTTTAATACCTAGAGAAGGGTTTCATAAAAAAAAAATGCACTTTTTTATGGACATCAGGGTTGTTGCACGAAAATTGTGAAGAGTCGAGTGTTTGTCGAAAAATGAATTTTTTGGTAAAAATGGAAATGAGCGCGGAAGCTGAATCCTTCGCGATATCATTCTTTGATACCTACAAAAGGGTTTCGTAAAAAAAACATGCACTTTTTTATGGACATCAGGGTTGTTGCACGAAAATTGTGAAGAGTCGAGTGTTTGTCAAAAAATAAATTTTTTCGTAAAAATGAAAATGAGCGCGGAAGCTGAATCCTTCGCGATACCGTTCTTTGATACCTAGAGAAGGGTTCCGTAAAAAAAAACATGCACTTTTTTATGGACATCAGGGTTGTTGCACGAAAATTGTGAAGAGTCGAGTGTTTGTCAAAAAATGAATTTTTTGGTAAAAATGGAAATGAGCGCGGAAGCTGAATCCTTCGCGATATCGTTCTTTGATACCTAGAGAAGGGTTTCATAAAAAAAAAACATGCACTTTTTTATGGACATCAGGGTTGTTGCACGAAAATTGTGAAGAGTCGAGTGTTTGTCAAAAAATAAATTTTTTCGTAAAAATGAAAATGAGCGCGGAAGCTGAATCCTTCGCGATACCGTTCTTTGATACCTAGAGAAGGGTTTCGTAAAAAAAAACATGCAATGTTTTATGGACATCAGGGTTGTTGCACGAAAAATGTGAAGAGTCGAGTGTTTGTCGAAAAATGAATTTTTTGGTAAAAATGGAAATGAGCGCGGAAGCTGAATCTTTCGCGATATCGTTCTTTGATACCTACAGAAAGGTTTCATAAAAAAAAACATGCACTTTTTTATGGACATCAGGGTTGTTGCACGAAAAATGTGAAGAGTCGAGTGTTTGTCGAAAAATGAATTTTTTGGTAAAAATGGAAATGAGCGCGGAAGCTGAATCCTTCGCGATACCGTTCTTTGATACCTAGAGAAGGATTTCGTAAAAAAAAACATGCACTTTTTTATGGACATGAGGGTTGTTGCACGAAAAATGTGAAGAGTCGAGTGTTTGTTGAAAAATGAATTTTTTGGTAAAAATGAAAATGAGCGCGGAAGCTGAATCCTTCGCGATACCGTTCTTTGATACCTAGAGAAGGATTTCGTAAAAAAAAACATGCAATGTTTTATGGACATCAGGGTTGTTGCACGAAAATTGTGAAGAGTCGAGTGTTTATCGAAAAATGAATTTTTTCGTAAAAATGAAAATGAGCGCGGAAGCTGAATCCTTCGTGATACCGTTCTTTGATACCTAGAGAAGGGTTTCGTAAAAAAAAACATGCACTTTTTTATGGACATCAGGGTTGTTGCACGAAAATTGTGAAGAGTCGAGTGTTTGTCGAAAAATGAATTTTTTCGTAAAAATGAAAATGAGCGCGGAAGCTGGATCCTTCGCGATACCGTTCTTTGATACCTAGAGAAGGGTTTCGTAAAAAAAAACATGCAATGTTTTATGGATATCAGGGTTGTTGCACGAAAAATGTGAAGAGTCGAGTGTTTGTCAAAAAATGAATTTTTTGGTAAAAATGGAAATGAGCGCGGAAGCTGAATCCTTCGCGATACCGTTCTTTAATACCTAGAGAAGGGTTTCATAAAAAAAAATGCACTTTTTTATGGACATCAGGGTTGTTGCACGAAAATTGTGAAGAGTCGAGTGTTTGTCGAAAAATGAATTTTTTGGTAAAAATGGAAATGAGCGCGGAAGCTGAATCCTTCGCGATATCATTCTTTTATACCTAGAGAAGGGTTTCGTAAAAAAAACATGCAATTTTTTATGGACATCAGGGTTGTTGCACGAAAATTGTGAAGAGTCGAGTGTTTGTCAAAAAATAAATTTTTTCGTAAAAATGAAAATGAGCGCGGAAGCTGAATCCTTCGCGATACCGTTCTTTGATACCTAGAGAAGGATTTCGTAAAAAAAAACATGCAATGTTTTATGGACATCAGGGTTGTTGCACGAAAAATGTGAAGAGTCGAGTGTTTGTCGAAAAATGAATTTTTTGGTAAAAATGGAAATGAGCGCGGAAGCTGAATCTTTCGCGATATCGTTCTTTGATACCTACAGAAAGGTTTCATAAAAAAAAACATGCACTTTTTTATGGACATCAGGGTTGTTGCACGAAAAATGTGAAGAGTCGAGTGTTTGTCGAAAAATGAATTTTTTGGTAAAAATGGAAATGAGCGCGGAAGCTGAATCCTTCGCGATACCGTTCTTTGATACCTAGAGAAGGGTTTCGTAAAAAAAAACATGCACTTTTTTATGGACATGAGGGTTGTTGCACGAAAAATGTGAAGAGTCGAGTGTTTGTCGAAAAATGAATTTTTTGGTAAAAATGGAAATGAGCGCGGAAGCTGAATCCTTCGCGATACCGTTCTTTGATACCTAGAGAAGGGTTCCGTGAAAAAAAACATGCACTTTTTTATGGACATCAGGGTTGTTGCACGAAAAATGTGAAGAGTCGAGTGTTTGTCGAAAAATGAATTTTTTGGTAAAAATGAAAATGAGCGCGGAAGCTGAATCCTTCGCGATACCGTTCTTTGATACCTAGAGAAGGGTTTCGTAAAAAAAAACATGCAATGTTTTATGGACATCAGGGTTGTTGCACGAAAATTGTGAAGAGTCGAGTGTTTGTCAAAAAATGAATTTTTTGGTAAAAATGGAAATGAGCGCGGAAGCTGAATCCTTCGCGATATCGTTCTTTGATACCTAGAGAAGGGTTTCATAAAAAAAAAACATGCACTTTTTTATGGACATCAGGGTTGTTGCACGAAAATTGTGAAGAGTCGAGTGTTTGTCGAAAAATGAATTTTTTGGTAAAAATAGAAATGAGCGCGGAAGCTGAATCCTTCGCGATACCGTTCTTTGATACCTAGAGAAGGGTTTCGTAAAAAAAAACATGCACTTTTTTATGGACATCAGGGTTGTTGCACGAAAATTGTGAAGAGTCGAGTGTTTGTCGAAAAATGAATTTTTTGGTAAAAATAGAAATGAGCGCGGAAGCTGAATCCTTCGCGATACCGTTCTTTGATACCTAGAGAAGGGTTTCGTAAAAAAAAACATGCACTTTTTTATGGACATCAGGGTTGTTGCACGAAAATTGTGAAGAGTCGAGTGTTTGTCAAAAAATAATTTTTTTCGTAAAAATGAAAATGAGCGCGGAAGCTGAATCCTTCGCGATACCGTTCTTTGATACCTAGAGAAGGGTTTCGTAAAAAAAAACATGCACTTTTTTATGGACATCAGGGTTGTTGCACGAAAATTGTGAAGAGTCGAGTGTTTGTCGAAAAATGAATTTTTTGGTAAAAATGGAAATGAGCGCGCAAGCTGAATCTTTCGCGATATCGTTCTTTGATACCTACTGAAGGGTTTCATAAAAAAAAACATGCACTTTTTTATGGACATCAGGGTTGTTGCACGAAAAATGTGAAGAGTCGAGTGTTTGTCGAAAAATGAATTTTTTGGTAAAAATGGAAATGAGCGCGGAAGCTGAATCCTTCGCGATACCGTTCTTTGATACCTAGAGAAGGGTTTCGTAAAAAAAAACATGCAATGTTTTATGGACATCAGGGTTGTTGCACGATAAATGTGAAGAGTCGAGTGTTTGTCGAAAAATGAATTTTTTGGTAAAAATGGAAATGAGCGCGGAAGCTGAATCTTTCGCGATATCGTTCTTTGATACCTACAGAAGGGTTTCATAAAAAAAAACATGCACTTTTTTATGGACATCAGGGTTGTTGCAGGAAAATTGTGAAGAGTCGAGTGTTTGTCGAAAAATGAATTTTTTGGTAAAAATGGAAATGAGCGCGGAAGCTGAATCCTTCGCGATACCGTTCTTTGATACCTAGAGAAGGGTTTCGTAAAAACAAACATGCAATGTTTTATGGACATCAGGGTTGTTGCACGAAAAATGTGAAGAGTCGAGTGTTTGTCGAAAAATGAATTTTTTAGTAAAAATGTAAATAAGCGCGGAAGCTGAATCTTTCGCGATATCGTTCTTTGATACCTACAAAAGGGTTTCATAAAAAAAAACATGCACTTTTTTATGGACATCAGGGTTGTTGCACGAAAATTGTGAAGAGTAGAGTGTTTGCCAAAAAATGAATTTTTTAGTAAAAATGTAAATAAGCGCGGAAGCTGAATCTTTCGCGATATCGTTCTTTGATACCTACAGAAGGGTTTCATAAAAAAAAACATGCACTTTTTTATGGACATCAGGGTTGTTGCGCGAAAATTGTGAAGAGTCGAGTGTTTATCGAAAAATGAATTTTTTCGTAAAAATGAAAATGAGCGCGGAAGCTGAATCCTTCGCGATATCGTTCTTTGATACCTACAGAAGGGTTTCATAAAAAAAAAACATGCACTTTTTTATGGACATCAGGGTTGTTGCAGGAAAATTGTGAAGAGTCGAGTGTTTGTCGAAAAATGAATTTTTTGGTAAAAATGGAAATGAGCGCGGAAGCTGAATCCTTCGCGATACAGTTCTTTGATACCTGGAGAAGGGTTTCGTAAAAAAAAACATGCAATGTTTTATGGACATCAGGGTTGTTGCACGCAAAATGTGAAGAGTCGAGTGTTTGTCAAAAAATAAATTTTTTCGTAAAAATGAAAATGAGCGCGGAAGCTGAATCCTTCGCGATACCGTTCTTTGATACCTAGAGAAGGGTTTCGTAAAAAAAAACATGCAATGTTTTATGGACATCAGGGTTGTTGCACGAAAAATGTGAAGAGTCGAGTGTTTGTCGAAAAATGAATTTTTTGGTAAAAATGGAAATGAGCGCGGAAGCTGAATCCTTCGCGATACCGTTCTTTAATACCTAGAGAAGGGTTTCATAAAAAAAAAAATGCACTTTTTTATGGACATCAGGGTTGTTGCACGAAAATTGTGAAGAGTCGAGTGTTTGTCGAAAAATGAATTTTTTGGTAAAAATGGAAATGAGCGCGGAAGCTGAATCCTTCGCGATATCATTCTTTGATACCTACAAAAGGGTTTCGTAAAAAAAAACATGCACTTTTTTATGGACATCAGGGTTGTTGCACGAAAATTGTGAAGAGTCGAGTGTTTGTCAAAAAATAAATTTTTTCGTAAAAATGAAAATGAGCGCGGAAGCTGAATCCTTCGCGATACCGTTCTTTGATACCTAGAGAAGGGTTTCGTAAAAAAAAACATGCAATGTTTTATGGACATCAGGGTTGTTGCACGAAAAATGTGAAGAGTCGAGTGTTTGTCGAAAAATGAATTTTTTGGTAAAAATGGAAATGAGCGCGGAAGCTGAATCTTTCGCGATATCGTTCTTTGATACCTACAGAAAGGTTTCATAAAAAAAAACATGCACTTTTTTATGGACATCAGGGTTGTTGCACGAAAAATGTGAAGAGTCGAGTGTTTGTCGAAAAATGAATTTTTTGGTAAAAATGGAAATGAGCGCGGAAGCTGAATCCTTCGCGATACCGTTCTTTGATACCTAGAGAAGGATTTCGTAAAAAAAAACATGCACTTTTTTATGGACATGAGGGTTGTTGCACGAAAAATGTGAAGAGTCGAGTGTTTGTTGAAAAATGAATTTTTTGGTAAAAATGAAAATGAGCGCGGAAGCTGAATCCTTCGCGATACCGTTCTTTGATACCTAGAGAAGGATTACGTAAAAAAAAACATGCAATGTTTTATGGACATCAGGGTTGTTGCACGAAAATTGTGAAGAGTCGAGTGTTTGTCGAAAAATGAATTTTTTGGTAAAAATAGAAATGAGCGCGGAAGCTGAATCCTTCGCGATACCGTTCTTTGATACCTAGAGAAGGGTTTCGTAAAAAAAACATGCAATTTTTTATGGACATCAGGGTTGTTGCACGAAAATTGTGAAGAGTCGAGTGTTTGTCAAAAAATAAATTTTTTCGTAAAAATGAAAATGAGCGCGGAAGCTGAATCCTTCGCGATACCGTTCTTTGATACCTAGAGAAGGGTTTCGTAAAATAAAACATGCAATGTTTTATGGACATCAGGGTTGTTGCACGAAAAATGTGAAGAGTCGAGTGTTTGTCGAAAAATGAATTTTTTGGTAAAAATGGAAATGAGCGCGGAAGCTGAATCTTTCGCGATATCGTTCTTTGATACCTACAGGAGGGTTTCATAAAAAAAAAACATGCACTTTTTTATGGACATCAGGGTTGTTCCAGGAAAATTGTGAAGAGTCGAGTGTTTGTCGAAAAATGAATTTTTTGGTAAAAATGGAAATGAGCGCGGAAGCTGAATCTTTCGCGATATCGTTCTTTGATACCTACAGAAGGGTTTCATAAAAAAAAAACATGCACTTTTTTATGGACATCAGGGTTGTTGCACGAAAATTGTGAAGAGTCGAGTGTTTGGCAAAAAATGAATTTTTTGGTAAAAATGGAAATGAGCGCGGAAGCTGAATCCTTCGCGATACCGTTCTTTGATACCTAGAGAAGGGTTTCGTAAAAAAAAACATGCACTTTTTTATGGACATCAGGGTTGTTGCACGAAAATTGTGAAGAGTAGAGTGTTTGGCAAAAAATGAATTTTTTGGTAAAAATGGAAATGAGCGCGGAAGCTGAATCCTTCGCGATATCGTTCTTTGATACCTAGAGAAGGGTTTCATAAAAAAAAAACATGCACTTTTTTATGGACATCAGGGTTGTTGCACGAAAATTGTGAAGAGTCGAGTGTTTGTCAAAAAATAAATTTTTTCGTAAAAATGAAAATGAGCGCGGAAGCTGAATCCTTCGCGATACCGTTCTTTGATACCTAGAGAAGGGTTTCGTAAAAAAAAACATGCACTTTTTTATGGACATCAGGGTTGTTGCACGAAAATTGTGAAGAGTCGAGTGTTTGGCAAAAAATGAATTTTTTGGTAAAAATGGAAATGAGCGCGGAAGCTGAATCCTTCGCGATATCGTTCTTTGATACCTAGAGAAGGGTTTCATAAAAAAAAAACATGCACTTTTTTATGGACATCAGGGTTGTTGCACGAAAATTGTGAAGAGTCGAGTGTTTGTCAAAAAATAAATTTTTTCGTAAAAATGAAAATGAGCGCGGAAGCTGAATCCTTCGCGATACTGTTCTTTGATACCTAGAGAAGGGTTTCGTAAAAAAAAACATGCAATGTTTTATGGACATCAAGGTTGTTGCACGAAAAATGTGAAGAGTCGAGTGTTTGTCGAAAAATGAATTTTTTGGTAATAATGGAAATGAGCGCGGAAGCTGAATCTTTCGCGATATCGTTCTTTGATACCTACAGAAGGGTTTCATAAAAAAAAACATGCACTTTTTTATGGACATCAGGGTTGTTGCACGAAAAATGTGAAGAGTCGAGTGTTTGTCGAAAAATGAATTTTTTGGTAAAAATGGAAATGAGCGCGGAAGCTGAATCCTTCGCGATACCGTTCTTTGATACCTAGAGAAGGGTTTCGTAAAAAAAAACATGCACTTTTTTATGGACATCAGGGTTGTTGCACGAAAATTGTGAAGAGTCGAGTGTTTGGCAAAAAATGAATTTTTTGGTAAAAATGGAAATGAGCGTGGAAGCTGAATCCTTCGCGATACAGTTCTTTAATACCTAGAGAAGGGTTTCATAAAAAAAAAAATGCACTTTTTTATGGACATCAGGGTTGTTGCACGAAAATTGTGAAGAGTCGAGTGTTTGTCGAAACACTTACTTTTTTACTTTTTGGTAAAAATGGAAATGAGCGCGGAAGCTGAATCCTTCGCGATATCGTTCTTTGATACCTAGAGAAGGGTTTCATAAAAAAAAACATGCACTTTTTTATGGACATCAGGGTTGTTGCACGAAAAATGTGAAGAGTCGAGTGTTTGTCGAAAAATGAATTTTTTGGTAAAAATGGAAATGAGCGCGGAAGCTGAATCCTTCGCGATACCGTTCTTTGATACCTAGAGAAGGGTTTCGTAAAAAAAAACATGCACTTTTTTATGGACATGAGGGTTGTTGCACGAAAAATGTGAAGAGTCGAGTGTTTGTCGAAAAATGAATTTTTTGGTAAAAATGGAAATGAGAGCGGAAGCTGAATCCTTCGCGATACCGTTCTTTGATACCTAGAGAAGGGTTTCGTAAAAAAAACATGCACTTTTTTATGGACATCAGGGTTGTTGCACGAAAATTGTGAAGAGTCGAGTGTTTGTCAAAAAATGAATTTTTTGGTAAAAATGGAAATGAGCGCGGAAGCTGAATCCTTCGCGATATCGTTCTTTGATACCTAGAGAAGGGTTTCATAAAAAAAAAACATGCACTTTTTTATGGACATCAGGGTTGTTGCACGAAAATTGTGAAGAGTCGAGTGTTTGTCAAAAAATAAATTTTTTCGTAAAAATGAAAATGAGCGCGGAAGCTGAATCCTTCGCGATACTGTTCTTTGATACCTAGAGAAGGGTTTCGTAAAAAAAAACATGCAATGTTTTATGGACATCAGGGTTGTTGCACGAAAAATGTGAAGAGTCGAGTGTTTGTCGAAAAATGAATTTTTTGGTAAAAATAGAAATGAGCGCGGAAGCTGAATCCTTCGTGATACCGTTCTTTGATACCTAGAGAAGGGTTTCGTAAAAAAAAACATGCACTTTTTTATGGACATCAGGGTTGTTGCACGAAAATTGTGAAGAGTCGAGTGTTTGGCAAAAAATGAATTTTTTGGTAAAAATAGAAATGAGCGCGGAAGCTGAATCCTTCGCGATATCGTTCTTTGATACCTACAAAAGGGTTTCGTAAAAAAAAACATGCAATTTTTTATGGACATCAGGGTTGTTGCACGAAAATTGTGAAGAGTCGAGTGTTTGTCGAAAAATGAATTTTTTGGTAAAAATGGAAATGAGCGCGGAAGCTGAATCCTTCGCGATATCGTTCTTTGATACCTAGAGAAGGGTTTCATAAAAAAAAAACATGCACTTTTTTATGGACATCAGGGTTGTTGCACGAAAATTGTGAAGAGTCGAGTGTTTGTCAAAAAATAAATTTTTTCGTAAAAATGAAAATGAGCGCGGAAGCTGAATCCTTCGCGATACTGTTCTTTGATACCTAGAGAAGGGTTTCGTAAAAAAAAACATGCAATGTTTTATGGACATCAGGGTTGTTGCACGAAAAATGTGAAGAGTCGAGTGTTTGTCGAAAAATGAATTTTTTGGTAAAAATAGAAATGAGCGCGGAAGCTGAATCCTTCGTGATACCGTTCTTTGATACCTAGAGAAGGGTTTCGTAAAAAAAAACATGCACTTTTTTATGGACATCAGGGTTGTTGCACGAAAATTGTGAAGAGTCGAGTGTTTGGCAAAAAATAAATTTTTTGGTAAAAATGGAAATGAGCGTGGAAGCTGAATCCTTCGCGATACCGTTCTTTAATACCTAGAGAAGGGTTTCATATAAAAAAAAATGCACTTTTTTATGGACATCAGGGTTGTTGCACGAAAATTGTGAAGAGTCGAGTGTTTGTCGAAACACTTACTTTTTTACATTTTGGTAAAAATGGAAATGAGCGCGGAAGCTGAATCCTTCGCGATATCGTTCTTTGATACCTAGAGAAGGGTTTCATAAAAAAAAAACATGCACTTTTTTATGGACATCAGGGTTGTTGCACGAAAATTGTGAAGAGTCGAGTGTTTGTCAAAAAATAAATTTTTTCGTAAAAATGAAAATGAGCGCGGAAGCTGAATCCTTCGCGATACTGTTCTTTGATACCTAGAGAAGGGTTTCGTAAAAAAAAACATGCAATGTTTTATGGACATCAAGGTTGTTGCACGAAAAATGTGAAGAGTCGAGTGTTTGTCGAAAAATGAATTTTTTGGTAATAATGGAAATGAGCGCGGAAGCTGAATCTTTCGCGATATCGTTCTTTGATACCTACAGAAGGGTTTCATAAAAAAAAACATGCACTTTTTTATGGACATCAGGGTTGTTGCACGAAAAATGTGAAGAGTCGAGTGTTTGTCGAAAAATGAATTTTTTGGTAAAAATGGAAATGAGCGCGGAAGCTGAATCCTTCGCGATACCGTTCTTTGATACCTAGAGAAGGGTTTCGTAAAAAAAAACATGCACTTTTTTATGGACATCAGGGTTGTTGCACGAAAATTGTGAAGAGTCGAGTGTTTGGCAAAAAATGAATTTTTTGGTAAAAATGGAAATGAGCGTGGAAGCTGAATCCTTCGCGATACAGTTCTTTAATACCTAGAGAAGGGTTTCATAAAAAAAAAAATGCACTTTTTTATGGACATCAGGGTTGTTGCACGAAAATTGTGAAGAGTCGAGTGTTTGTCGAAACACTTACTTTTTTACTTTTTGGTAAAAATGGAAATGAGCGCGGAAGCTGAATCCTTCGCGATATCGTTCTTTGATACCTAGAGAAGGGTTTCATAAAAAAAAACATGCACTTTTTTATGGACATCAGGGTTGTTGCACGAAAAATGTGAAGAGTCGAGTGTTTGTCGAAAAATGAATTTTTTGGTAAAAATGGAAATGAGCGCGGAAGCTGAATCCTTCGCGATACCGTTCTTTGATACCTAGAGAAGGGTTTCGTAAAAAAAAACATGCACTTTTTTATGGACATGAGGGTTGTTGCACGAAAAATGTGAAGAGTCGAGTGTTTGTCGAAAAATGAATTTTTTGGTAAAAATGGAAATGAGAGCGGAAGCTGAATCCTTCGCGATACCGTTCTTTGATACCTAGAGAAGGGTTTCGTAAAAAAAACATGCACTTTTTTATGGACATCAGGGTTGTTGCACGAAAATTGTGAAGAGTCGAGTGTTTGTCAAAAAATGAATTTTTTGGTAAAAATGGAAATGAGCGCGGAAGCTGAATCCTTCGCGATATCGTTCTTTGATACCTAGAGAAGGGTTTCATAAAAAAAAAACATGCACTTTTTTATGGACATCAGGGTTGTTGCACGAAAATTGTGAAGAGTCGAGTGTTTGTCAAAAAATAAATTTTTTCGTAAAAATGAAAATGAGCGCGGAAGCTGAATCCTTCGCGATACTGTTCTTTGATACCTAGAGAAGGGTTTCGTAAAAAAAAACATGCAATGTTTTATGGACATCAGGGTTGTTGCACGAAAAATGTGAAGAGTCGAGTGTTTGTCGAAAAATGAATTTTTTGGTAAAAATAGAAATGAGCGCGGAAGCTGAATCCTTCGTGATACCGTTCTTTGATACCTAGAGAAGGGTTTCGTAAAAAAAAACATGCACTTTTTTATGGACATCAGGGTTGTTGCACGAAAATTGTGAAGAGTCGAGTGTTTGGCAAAAAATGAATTTTTTGGTAAAAATAGAAATGAGCGCGGAAGCTGAATCCTTCGCGATATCGTTCTTTGATACCTACAAAAGGGTTTCGTAAAAAAAAACATGCAATTTTTTATGGACATCAGGGTTGTTGCACGAAAATTGTGAAGAGTCGAGTGTTTGTCGAAAAATGAATTTTTTGGTAAAAATGGAAATGAGCGCGGAAGCTGAATCCTTCGCGATATCGTTCTTTGATACCTAGAGAAGGGTTTCATAAAAAAAAAACATGCACTTTTTTATGGACATCAGGGTTGTTGCACGAAAATTGTGAAGAGTCGAGTGTTTGTCAAAAAATAAATTTTTTCGTAAAAATGAAAATGAGCGCGGAAGCTGAATCCTTCGCGATACTGTTCTTTGATACCTAGAGAAGGGTTTCGTAAAAAAAAACATGCAATGTTTTATGGACATCAGGGTTGTTGCACGAAAAATGTGAAGAGTCGAGTGTTTGTCGAAAAATGAATTTTTTGGTAAAAATAGAAATGAGCGCGGAAGCTGAATCCTTCGTGATACCGTTCTTTGATACCTAGAGAAGGGTTTCGTAAAAAAAAACATGCACTTTTTTATGGACATCAGGGTTGTTGCACGAAAATTGTGAAGAGTCGAGTGTTTGGCAAAAAATGAATTTTTTGGTAAAAATGGAAATGAGCGTGGAAGCTGAATCCTTCGCGATACCGTTCTTTAATACCTAGAGAAGGGTTTCATATAAAAAAAAATGCACTTTTTTATGGACATCAGGGTTGTTGCACGAAAATTGTGAAGAGTCGAGTGTTTGTCGAAACACTTACTTTTTTACTTTTTGGTAAAAATGGAAATGAGCGCGGAAGCTGAATCCTTCGCGATATCGTTCTTTGATACCTAGAGAAGGGTTTCATAAAAAAAAAACATGCACTTTTTTATGGACATCAGGGTTGTTGCACGAAAATTGTGAAGAGTCGAGTGTTTGTCAAAAAATAAATTTTTTCGTAAAAATGAAAATGAGCGCGGAAGCTGAATCCTTCGCGATACTGTTCTTTGATACCTAGAGAAGGGTTTCGTAAAAAAAAACATGCAATGTTTTATGGACATCAGGGTTGTTGCACGAAAAATGTGAAGAGTCGAGTGTTTGTCGAAAAATGAATTTTTTGGTAAAAATAGAAATGAGCGCGGAAGCTGAATCCTTCGTGATACCGTTCTTTGATACCTAGAGAAGGGTTTCGTAAAAAAAAACATGCACTTTTTTATGGACATCAGGGTTGTTGCACGAAAATTGTGAAGAGTCGAGTGTTTGGCAAAAAATGAATTTTTTGGTAAAAATGGAAATGAGCGTGGAAGCTGAATCCTTCGCGATACCGTTCTTTAATACCTAGAGAAGGGTTTCATATAAAAAAAAATGCACTTTTTTATGGACATCAGGGTTGTTGCACGAAAATTGTGAAGAGTCGAGTGTTTGTCGAAACACTTACTTTTTTACTTTTTGGTAAAAATGGAAATGAGCGCGGAAGCTGAATCCTTCGCGATATCGTTCTTTGATACCTAGAGAAGGGTTTCATAAAAAAAAAACATGCACTTTTTTATGGACATCAGGGTTGTTGCACGAAAATTGTGAAGAGTCGAGTGTTTGTCAAAAAATAAATTTTTTCGTAAAAATGAAAATGAGCGCGGAAGCTGAATCCTTCGCGATACTGTTCTTTGATACCTAGAGAAGGGTTTCGTAAAAAAAAACATGCAATGTTTTATGGACATCAGGGTTGTTGCACGAAAAATGTGAAGAGTCGAGTGTTTGTCGAAAAATGAATTTTTTGGTAAAAATAGAAATGAGCGCGGAAGCTGAATCCTTCGTGATACCGTTCTTTGATACCTAGAGAAGGGTTTCGTAAAAAAAAACATGCACTTTTTTATGGACATCAGGGTTGTTGCACGAAAATTGTGAAGAGTCGAGTGTTTGGCAAAAAATGAATTTTTTGGTAAAAATGGAAATGAGCGTGGAAGCTGAATCCTTCGCGATACCGTTCTTTAATACCTAGAGAAGGGTTTCATATAAAAAAAAATGCACTTTTTTATGGACATCAGGGTTGTTGCACGAAAATTGTGAAGAGTCGAGTGTTTGTCGAAACACTTACTTTTTTACTTTTTGGTAAAAATGGAAATGAGCGCGGAAGCTGAATCCTTCGCGATATCGTTCTTTGATACCTAGAGAAGGGTTTCATAAAAAAAAACATGCACTTTTTTATGGACATCAGGGATGTTGCACGAAAATTGTGAAGAGTAGAGTGTTTGCCAAAAAATAAATTTTTTAGTAAAAATGTAAATAAGCGCGGAAGCTGAATCTTTCGCGATATCGTTCTTTGATACCTACAGAAGGGTTTCATAAAAAAAAACATGCACTTTTTTATGGACATCAGGGTTGTTGCACGAAAATTGTGAAGAGTCGAGTGTTTGTCGAAAAATGAATTTTTTGGTAAAAATAGAAATGAGCGCGGAAGCTGAATCCTTCGCGATACTGTTCTTTGATACCTAGAGAAGGGTTTCGTAAAAAAAAACATGTACTTTTTTATGGACATCAGGGTTGTTGCACGAAAAATGTGAAGAGTCGAGTGTTTGTCGAAAAATGAATTTTTTGGTAAAAATGGAAATGAGCGCGGAAGCTGAATCCTTCGCGATACCGTTCTTTGATACCTAGAGAAGGGTTTCGTAAAAAAAAACATGCACTTTTTTATGGACATGAGGGTTGTTGCACGAAAAATGTGAAGAGTCGAGTGTTTGTCGAAAAATGAATTTTTTGGTAAAAATGGAAATGAGCGCGGAAGCTGAATCTTTCGCGATATCGTTCTTTGATACCTACAGGAGGGTTTCATAAAAAAAAAACATGCACTTTTTTATGGACATCAGGGTTGTTGCACGAAAAATGTGAAGAGTCGAGTGTTTGTCGAAAAATGAATTTTTTGGTAAAAATGAAAATGAGCGCGGAAGCTGAATCCTTCGCGATACCGTTCTTTGATACCTAGAGAAGGGTTTCGTAAAAAAAAACATGCAATGTTTTATGGACATCAGGGTTGTTGCACGAAAAATGTGAAGAGTCGAGTGTTTGTCGAAAAATGAATTTTTTGGTAAAAATGGAAATGAGCGCGGAAGCTGAATCCTTCGCGATACCGTTCTTTGATACCTAGAGAAGGGTTTCGTAAAAAAAAACATGCACTTTTTTATGGACATGAGGGTTGTTGCACGAAAAATGTGAAGAGTCGAGTGTTTGTCGAAAAATGAATTTTTTGGTAAAAATGGAAATGAGCGCGGAAGCTGAATCCTTCGCGATACCGTTCTTTGATACCTAGAGAAGGGTTTCGTAAAAAAAAACATGCAATGTTTTATGGACATCAGGGTTGTTGCACGAAAAATGTGAAGAGTCGAGTGTTTGTCGAAAAATGAATTTTTTGGTAAAAATAGAAATGAGCGCGGAAGCTGAATCCTTCGTGATACCGTTCTTTGATACCTAGAGAAGGGTTTCGTAAAAAAAAACATGCACTTTTTTATGGACATCAGGGTTGTTGCACGAAAATTGTGAAGAGTCGAGTGTTTGGCAAAAAATGAATTTTTTGGTAAAAATGGAAATGAGCGTGGAAGCTGAATCCTTCGCGATACCGTTCTTTAATACCTAGAGAAGGGTTTCATATAAAAAAAAATGCACTTTTTTATGGACATCAGGGTTGTTGCACGAAAATTGTGAAGAGTCGAGTGTTTGTCGAAACACTTACTTTTTTACTTTTTGGTAAAAATGGAAATGAGCGCGGAAGCTGAATCCTTCGCGATATCGTTCTTTGATACCTAGAGAAGGGTTTCATAAAAAAAAACATGCACTTTTTTATGGACATCAGGGATGTTGCACGAAAATTGTGAAGAGTAGAGTGTTTGCCAAAAAATAAATTTTTTAGTAAAAATGTAAATAAGCGCGGAAGCTGAATCTTTCGCGATATCGTTCTTTGATACCTACAGAAGGGTTTCATAAAAAAAAACATGCACTTTTTTATGGACATCAGGGTTGTTGCACGAAAATTGTGAAGAGTCGAGTGTTTGTCGAAAAATGAATTTTTTGGTAAAAATGGAAATGAGCGCGGAAGCTGAATCTTTCGCGATATCGTTCTTTGATACCTACAGAAGGGTTTCGTAAAAAAAAACATGCAATGTTTTATGGACATCAGGGTTGTTGCACGAAAAATGTGAAGAGTCGAGTGTTTGTCGAAAAATGAATTTTTTGGTAAAAATAGAAATGAGCGCGGAAGCTGAATCCTTCGTGATACCGTTCTTTGATACCTAGAGAAGGGTTTCGTAAAAAAAAACATGCACTTTTTTATGGACATCAGGGTTGTTGCACGAAAAATGTGAAGAGTCGAGTGTTTGTCAAAAAATGAATTTTTTGGTAAAAATGGAAATGAGCGCGGAAGCTGAATCTTTCGCGATATCGTTCTTTGATACCTACAGGAGGGTTTCATAAAAAAAAAACATGCACTTTTTTATGGACATCAGGGTTGTTCCAGGAAAATTGTGAAGAGTCGAGTGTTTGTCGAAAAATGAATTTTTTGGTAAAAATGGAAATGAGCGCGGAAGCTGAATCTTTCGCGATATCGTTCTTTGATACCTACAGAAGGGTTTCATAAAAAAAAAAACATGCACTTTTTTATGGACATCAGGGTTGTTGCACGAAAATTGTGAAGAGTCGAGTGTTTGGCAAAAAATGAATTTTTTGGTAAAAATGGAAATGAGCGCGGAAGCTGAATCCTTCGCGATACCGTTCTTTGATACCTAGAGAAGGGTTTCGTAAAAAAAAACATGCACTTTTTTATGGACATCAGGGTTGTTGCACGAAAATTGTGAAGAGTAGAGTGTTTGCCAAAAAATGAATTTTTTAGTAAAAATGTAAATAATCGCGGAAGCTGAATCTTTCGCGATATCGTTCTTTGATACGTAGAGAAGGGTTTCATAAAAAAAAACATGCACTTTTTTATGGACATCAGGGTTGTTGCACGAAAATTGTGAAGAGTCGAGTGTTTGTCGAAAAATGAATTTTTTGGTAAAAATGGAAATGAGCGCGGAAGCTGAATCTTTCGCGATATCGTTCTTTGATACCTACAGAAGGGTTTCATAAAAAAAAACATGCACTTTTTTATGGACATCAGGGTTGTTGCACGAAAATTGTGAAGAGTCGAGTGTTTGTCGAAAAATGAATTTTTTGGTAAAAATAGAAATGAGCGCGGAAGCTGAATCCTTCGCGATACTGTTCTTTGATACCTAGAGAAGGGTTTCGTAAAAAAAAACATGTACTTTTTTATGGACATCAGGGTTGTTGCACGAAAAATGTGAAGAGTCGAGTGTTTGTCGAAAAATGAATTTTTTGGTAAAAATGGAAATGAGCGCGGAAGCTGAATCCTTCGCGATACCGTTCTTTGATACCTAGAGAAGGGTTTCGTAAAAAAAAACATGCACTTTTTTATGGACATGAGGGTTGTTGCACGAAAAATGTGAAGAGTCGAGTGTTTGTCGAAAAATGAATTTTTTGGTAAAAATGGAAATGAGCGCGGAAGCTGAATCCTTCGCGATACCGTTCTTTGATACCTAGAGAAGGGTTCCGTGAAAAAAAACATGCACTTTTTTATGGACATCAGGGTTGTTGCACGAAAAATGTGAAGAGTCGAGTGTTTGTCGAAAAATGAATTTTTTGGTAAAAATGAAAATGAGCGCGGAAGCTGAATCCTTCGCGATACCGTTCTTTGATACCTAGAGAAGGGTTTCGTAAAAAAAAACATGCAATGTTTTATGGACATCAGGGTTGTTGCACGAAAATTGTGAAGAGTCGAGTGTTTGTCAAAAAATGAATTTTTTGGTAAAAATGGAAATGAGCGCGGAAGCTGAATCCTTCGCGATATCGTTCTTTGATACCTAGAGAAGGGTTTCATAAAAAAAAAACATGCACTTTTTTATGGACATCAGGGTTGTTGCACGAAAATTGTGAAGAGTCGAGTGTTTGTCAAAAAATAAATTTTTTCGTAAAAATGAAAATGAGCGCGGAAGCTGAATCCTTCGCGATACCGTTCTTTGATACCTAGAGAAGGGTTCCGTAAAAAAAAACATGCACTTTTTTATGGACATCAGGGTTGTTGCACGAAAATTGTGAAGAGTCGAGTGTTTGTCAAAAAATGAATTTTTTGGTAAAAATGGAAATGAGCGCGGAAGCTGAATCCTTCGCGATATCGTTCTTTGATACCTAGAGAAGGGTTTCATAAAAAAAAAACATGCACTTTTTTATGGACATCAGGGTTGTTGCACGAAAATTGTGAAGAGTCGAGTGTTTGTCGAAAAATGAATTTTTTGGTAAAAATGGAAATGAGCGCGGAAGCTGAATCCTTCGCGATACCGTTCTTTGATACCTAGAGAAGGGTTTCGTAAAAAAAAACATGCACTTTTTTATGGACATCAGGGTTGTTGCACGAAAATTGTGAAGAGTCGAGTGTTTGTCGAAAAATGAATTTTTTGGTAAAAATGGAAATGAGCGCGGAAGCTGAATCTTTCGCGATATCGTTCTTTGATACCTACAGAAGGGTTTCATAAAAAAAAACATGCACTTTTTTATGGACATCAGGGTTGTTGCACGAAAATTGTGAAGAGTCGAGTGTTTATCGAAAAATGAATTTTTTCGTAAAAATGAAAATGAGCGCGGAAGCTGAATCCTTCGCGATACCGTTCTTTGATACCTAGAGAAGGATTTCGTAAAAAAAAACATGCAATGTTTTATGGACATCAGGGTTGTTGCACGAAAATTGTGAAGAGTCGAGTGTTTGTCGAAAAATGAATTTTTTGGTAAAAATAGAAATGAGCGCGGAAGCTGAATCCTTCGCGATACCGTTCTTTGATACCTAGAGAAGGGTTTCGTAAAAAAAAACATGCACTTTTTTATGGACATCAGGGTTGTTGCACGAAAATTGTGAAGAGTCGAGTGTTTGTCAAAAAATGAATTTTTTGGTAAAAATGGAAATGAGCGCGGAAGCTGAATCCTTCGCGATATCGTTCTTTGATACCTAGAGAAGGGTTTCATAAAAAAAAAACATGCACTTTTTTATGGACATCAGGGTTGTTGCACGAAAATTGTGAAGAGTCGAGTGTTTGTCAAAAAATAAATTTTTTCGTAAAAATGAAAATGAGCGCGGAAGCTGAATCCTTCGCGATACCGTTCTTTGATACCTAGAGAAGGGTTCCGTAAAAAAAAACATGCACTTTTTTATGGACATCAGGGTTGTTGCACGAAAATTGTGAAGAGTCGAGTGTTTGTCAAAAAATGAATTTTTTGGTAAAAATGGAAATGAGCGCGGAAGCTGAATCCTTCGCGATATCGTTCTTTGATACCTAGAGAAGGGTTTCATAAAAAAAAAACATGCACTTTTTTATGGACATCAGGGTTGTTGCACGAAAATTGTGAAGAGTCGAGTGTTTGTCGAAAAATGAATTTTTTGGTAAAAATGGAAATGAGCGCGGAAGCTGAATCCTTCGCGATACCGTTCTTTGATACCTAGAGAAGGGTTTCGTAAAAAAAAACATGCACTTTTTTATGGACATCAGGGTTGTTGCACGAAAATTGTGAAGAGTCGAGTGTTTGTCGAAAAATGAATTTTTTGGTAAAAATGGAAATGAGCGCGGAAGCTGAATCTTTCGCGATATCGTTCTTTGATACCTACAGAAGGGTTTCATAAAAAAAAACATGCACTTTTTTATGGACATCAGGGTTGTTGCACGAAAATTGTGAAGAGTCGAGTGTTTATCGAAAAATGAATTTTTTCGTAAAAATGAAAATGAGCGCGGAAGCTGAATCCTTCGCGATACCGTTCTTTGATACCTAGAGAAGGATTTCGTAAAAAAAAACATGCAATGTTTTATGGACATCAGGGTTGTTGCACGAAAATTGTGAAGAGTCGAGTGTTTGTCGAAAAATGAATTTTTTGGTAAAAATAGAAATGAGCGCGGAAGCTGAATCCTTCGCGATACCGTTCTTTGATACCTAGAGAAGGGTTTCGTAAAAAAAAACATGCACTTTTTTATGGACATCAGGGTTGTTGCACGAAAATTGTGAAGAGTCGAGTGTTTGTCAAAAAATGAATTTTTTGGTAAAAATGGAAATGAGCGCGGAAGCTGAATCCTTCGCGATATCGTTCTTTGATACCTAGAGAAGGGTTTCATAAAAAAAAAACATGCACTTTTTTATGGACATCAGGGTTGTTGCACGAAAATTGTGAAGAGTCGAGTGTTTGTCAAAAAATAAATTTTTTCGTAAAAATGAAAATGAGCGCGGAAGCTGAATCCTTCGCGATACCGTTCTTTGATACCTAGAGAAGGGTTTCGTAAAAAAAAACATGCAATGTTTTATGGACATCAGAGTTGTTGCACGAAAAATGTGAAGAGTCGAGTGTTTGTCGAAAAATGAATTTTTTGGTAAAAATGGAAATGAGCGCGGAAGCTGAATCTTTCGCGATATCGTTCTTTGATACCTACAGAAGGGTTTCATAAAAAAAAACATGCACTTTTTTATGGGCATCAGGGTTGTTGCACGAAAAATGTGAAGAGTCGAGTGTTTGTCGAAAAATGAATTTTTTGGTAAAAATGGAAATGAGCGCGGAAGCTGAATCCTTCGCGATACCGTTCTTTGATACCTAGAGAAGGGTTCCGTAAAAAAAAACATGCACTTTTTTATGGACATCAGGGTTGTTGCACGAAAATTGTGAAGAGTCGAGTGTTTGTCAAAAAATGAATTTTTTGGTAAAAATGGAAATGAGCGCGGAAGCTGAATCCTTCGCGATATCGTTCTTTGATACCTAGAGAAGGATTTCGTAAAAAAAAACATGCAATGTTTTATGGACATCAGGGTTGTTGCACGAAAATTGTGAAGAGTCGAGTGTTTGTCGAAAAATGAATTTTTTGGTAAAAATAGAAATGAGCGCGGAAGCTGAATCCTTCGCGATACCGTTCTTTGATACCTAGAGAAGGGTTTCGTAAAAAAAAACATGCACTTTTTTATGGACATCAGGGTTGTTGCACGAAAATTGTGAAGAGTCGAGTGTTTGTCAAAAAATGAATTTTTTGGTAAAAATGGAAATGAGCGCGGAAGCTGAATCCTTCGCGATATCGTTCTTTGATACCTAGAGAAGGGTTTCATAAAAAAAAAACATGCACTTTTTTATGGACATCAGGGTTGTTGCACGAAAATTGTGAAGAGTCGAGTGTTTGTCAAAAAATAAATTTTTTCGTAAAAATGAAAATGAGCGCGGAAGCTGAATCCTTCGCGATACCGTTCTTTGATACCTAGAGAAGGGTTTCGTAAAAAAAAACATGCAATGTTTTATGGACATCAGAGTTGTTGCACGAAAAATGTGAAGAGTCGAGTGTTTGTCGAAAAATGAATTTTTTGGTAAAAATGGAAATGAGCGCGGAAGCTGAATCTTTCGCGATATCGTTCTTTGATACCTACAGAAGGGTTTCATAAAAAAAAACATGCACTTTTTTATGGGCATCAGGGTTGTTGCACGAAAAATGTGAAGAGTCGAGTGTTTGTCGAAAAATGAATTTTTTGGTAAAAATGGAAATGAGCGCGGAAGCTGAATCCTTCGCGATACCGTTCTTTGATACCTAGAGAAGGGTTCCGTAAAAAAAAACATGCACTTTTTTATGGACATCAGGGTTGTTGCACGAAAATTGTGAAGAGTCGAGTGTTTGTCAAAAAATGAATTTTTTGGTAAAAATGGAAATGAGCGCGGAAGCTGAATCCTTCGCGATATCGTTCTTTGATACCTAGAGAAGGGTTTCATAAAAAAAAAAACATGCACTTTTTTATGGACATCAGGGTTGTTGCACGAAAATTGTGAAGAGTCGAGTGTTTGTCAAAAAATAAATTTTTTCGTAAAAATGAAAATGAGCGCGGAAGCTGAATCCTTCGCGATACCGTTCTTTGATACCTAGAGAAGGGTTTCGTAAAAAAAAACATGCAATGTTTTATGGACATCAGGGTTGTTGAACGTAAATTGTGAAGAGTCGAGTGTTTGTCGAAAAATGAATTTTTTGGTAAAAATAGAAATGAGCGCGGAAGCTGAATCCTTCGCGATATCGTTCTTTGATACCTACAAAAGGGTTTCGTAAAAAAAAACATGCAATTTTTTATGGACATCAGGGTTGTTGCACGAAAATTGTGAAGAGTCGAGTGTTTGTCGAAAAATGAATTTTTTGGTAAAAATGGAAATGAGCGCGGAAGCTGAATCCTTCGCGATATCGTTCTTTGATACCTAGAGAAGGGTTTCATAAAAAAAAACATGAACTTTTTTATGGACATCAGGGTTGTTGCACGGAAATTGTGAAGAGTCGAGTGTTTGTCGAAAAATGAATTTTTTGGTAAAAATGTAAATAAGCGCGGAAGCTGAATCTTTCGCGATACCGTTCTTTGATACCCAGAAAAGGGTTTCGTAAAAAAAAACATGCACTTTTTTATGGACATCAGGGTTGTTGCACGAAAAATGTGAAGAGTCGAGTGTTTGTCGAAAAATGAATTTTTTGGTAAAAATGGAAATGAGCGCGGAAGCTGAATCTTTCGCGATATCGTTCTTTGATACCTACAGAAGGGTTTCATAAAAAAAACATGCACTTTTTTATGGACATCAGGGTTGTTGCACGAAAAATGTGAAGAGTCGAGTGTTTGTCGAAAAATGAATTTTTTGGTAAAAATGGAAATGAGCGCGGAAGCTGAATCCTTCGCGATACCGTTCTTTGATACCTAGAGAAGGGTTTCATAAAAAAAAAATGCACTTTTTTATGGACATCAGGGTTGTTGCACGAAAATTGTGAAGAGTCGAGTCTTTGTCGAAAAATGAATTTTTTGGTAAAAATGGAAATGAGCGCGGAAGCTGAATCCTTCGCGATATCATTCTTTTATACCTAGAGAAGGGTTTCGTAAAAAAAACATGCAATTTTTTATGGACATCAGGAGTGGGATCCTGAGTTTACGGGACGATAGCGATACGACTAACGACACGGTAAACGACACGGCAAACGACACGACGTCGCTACCGTACCGTCGTCGTGCAAACGCCGAGTCACCGAACGCCGAATGTCGTTCGGTTCGCCATTTTCGTCGCCATCAACCTGTCATCGGAGTTGAACATTTTTTCGTTCGGAGTGATAATCTCTCCGACCGCAGAAATTCGTGAATTATCACATCGACGCCACTCATTCTCCTCAAAGAAAAAATAACGTAAGTAAAAATGATATATTTTTGCAAATATATTTTTTTTTAAACTCGTGCGGTTGGAGCTCGAGCACGTAACACGTGCACGTAACGTGTTACGTGCTCGAGCTCCAACTCCGACTTTCTTTGTAAATAGGATTTATTCATTCGCTATAATAAGTAATTATAATATTAATGTTTTACAATTTTCTCTATTTTTTTTTTATTTCAGGTCATCGCGTCAAGAGAATCTCCCGTTCATCGTCATCGTTCTGCATTCCAAGTGCCCAAAGTTATTCATTTTGGTAAGTTATTTAATCTTTTCTTTTTTTATTATTTCTATTTGTGTCTCATTTTTTTTTCTATATTTTTTTTTTCCAGATTTTGCAGCGTTTGTGCACCGCTGTGTCTCATCGTTCGTCGCTGTGCCTCGTCGGGCGAATCCCCCGTCATCGTCGTCGTTCTTCGTCGCTAGAGACCGAAGCCTGTTTATCGTCGTTGGTAAGTTATTTCATGTTTTTTTTCGTTTCTACTTATATTTCATATTCTTTTTTTCTATTTTTTTTTCCAGTTTTCGGAGTGTTTGTGCGCCGCCGTGTATCGTCGTTCGGCTTCGTCGCTGCGCCTCGTCGAGAGAATCCCTCCGTCATCGTCGACGTTTGACTGCGTCGCAGACTAAGTCGAGATAATCCCCCCCGTCATCGTCGTCGTAAGAACCCGAAGGTTTTATCGCTGTAAGTACGAGTTATTTCTTCTGTTTTTTTTTTAAATTTCTGTTTATATCTAATTTTTTTTTTTTTTTTTTTTTTTTTTCAGGTTTTCGAGCGTTCGTGCGCCGCCATCGTCGAGGCGATTTTTATTTTTCGTTCGGCTGCGTCGAGCGAATCCCCCCGTCATCATCGTCGGTAAGTTATCGCATGTTTTTTTTTTTTTTTTTTTCATTTCTACTTATATTTCATATTCTTTTTTTCTATTTTTTTTTTCCAGTTTTCGGAGTGTTTGTGCGCCGCCGTGTATCGTCGTTCGGCTTCGTCGCTGTGCCTCGTCGAGAGATTCCCCCCGTCATCAACGTCGCTCGGCTGTGTCGCAGTATTTCGTCAAGATAATCCCCCTCGTCATCGTCGTCGTAAGAACCCGAAGGTTTTATCGCTGTAAGTACGAGTTATTTCTTCTGTTTTTTTTTTTTTTTTTAATTTCTGTTTATATCTAATTTTTTTTTTTTTTTTTTTTTTTTTTTTTCAGGTTTTCGAGCGTTCGTGCGCCGCCATCGTCGAGGCGATTTTTATTTTTCGTTCGGCTGCGTCGAGCGAATCCCCCCGTCATCATCGTCGGTAAGTTATCGCATGTTTTTTTTTTTTTTTTTTTCATTTCTACTTATATTTCATATTCTTTTTTTCTATTTTTTTTTCCAGTTTTCGGAGTGTTTGTGCGCTGCCGTGTATCGTCGTTCGGCTTCGTCGCGGCGCCTCGTCGAGAGATTCCCCCCGTCATCATCGTCGCTCGGCTGCGTCGCTGTATTTCGTCAAGATAATCCCCCCCGTCATCGTCGTCGTAAGAACCCGAAGGTTTTATCGCTGTAAGTACGAGTTATTTCTTCTGTTTTTTTTTTTTTTAGAATTTCTGTTTATATCTCATATTTATTTTTTCTATTCTTTTTTTTTTTCCAGGTTTTCGAGCGTTCGTGCGCCGCCATCGTCGAAGCGATTTTTTTTTTCGTTCGGCTGCGTCGAGAGTATCCCCCCGTCATCATCGTCGGTAAGTTATCGCATGTTTTTTTTTTTTTTTTTTTTTTTTTCATTTCTACTTATATTTCATATTCTTTTTTTCTATTTTTTTTTTCCAGTTTTCGGAGTGTTTGTGCGCCGCCGTGTATCGTCGTTCGGCTTCGTCGCTGCGCCTCGTCGAGAGATTCCCCCCGTCATCATCGTTGCTCGACTGCGTCGCAGTACTTCGTTGAGATAATCCCCTCCCGTCATCGTCGTCGTTGTTCATCGGAGAACGTGGTAAGTACCATTTTTATTTTCTAAAAATAATTACCGCCTTACGATTGTCGAACTTTATCGACTTAACGTGAAGGCTCGCGAAATGAATTTATTTAATTCAATATGCAGTTGTATGCACGTGAAGCGTTTGAAGTCTTCAAATTAAAAATATCCGCGTGTAATGAATGCGTATGAAGAGGACCGAAATAACCCGCATCAACAGTTGCATCTCCAACACGTGGCACTCCGTGCAAGCAGCGATCCGTTTTCATTGCCGAGTTCACGATTCCGCGAATTATTTCGACTGAACAAGGAGATGGTCCGCTACTTGTTTACCGAATTAGGTCCGATGCTGTCAATGTCAGCTAAAGTCAATTCCATTACACCGGAGTTGAAAATATTAGCTGCGCTGGGATTTTATGCCACGGGCTGCTATCAACGACCGTTAGGCCAACACTATTTGCATTGCATGAGCCAACAGTCGATTGGTCGAGCAATTCACGAGGTAACCGATGCGATATACAACGTATTGGTTGCACAGTGGATTCGATTTCCTACGACTGTCGAGGAGAAGGAATTACTTTCGAATGCGTTTCTCGAGAAAGCAGGATTCCCCAATATCATTGGAGCAATCGATTGTACGCACGTCAATATATTGGCTCCAAAAGCAGAGGAACACAATTACGTGGACCGTCGGGGAATACACTCCAAAAACGTACAAATTGTAAATACATATTTTCAATTTTTAACTTTTTTCTTTGTGGCAGTCACGCGTCAAAAATGTCGTTTAGATTATTATTGTTGTGTTTTTATCAAAACATAATTTTGTAGATTTCCGATTACACGACGCGGATTTTATCGATTAATGCGCGATATGCGGGCAGTACACACGACTCGTTTATTTGGCGACAATCGCAAATCAACGTCGAAATGGAGCGCTGCTTCTCTCGTGGGGAACGGTTTTTTTTAATCGGCGATTCGGGTTACCCCTTGCAACCGTGGCTCATGACACCCATCCTACATCCGGCTCCGGATTCGCCCGAATACCAATACGTGTTTCGGCATTCTTCTGCAAGAAGTTGCATCGAAAGATGCAACGGTTTGCTGAAGGGACGTTTCCGATGCTTGATGGGGGAGCGTACACTGCGATATGCTCCGGCTTTTGTTGGAAGAATTACAACGGCATGCGCTGTATTATATAATATGTGCCTAGCAGGGAACGTCCAAGGTCCCAATTTTGATGAGCCTCTTCGACCCGACGATCCCGATTTCGAACGAATGACTGATGTTGAAGCCCGCGGCGAGGGCGAGAGAATTCGGTCAGAAATAATCGCGACATATTTTACGAATGTTTAAACTCCTCGTACGTACGATCTCGTCGGGTAATTAGCTCGTCTTCTCGCAAGTGAATTTCAATAGAAAAAAAAATTAATCGGTAGAGTTAACAAATTTTTTTTTTTTTTCAGAATTTAGATACTGCAATAGCGTGGGATCTGACCTGTAATTTCATGCTCTACGAGTACAGAAACTGCGCTAAGACCCTCTCAATTAACCGATATGACGGCGATGCGAAACCTTATAGAGGACATATGGCATTTTTATTACTCGGAGCGAATAACGATGATAAAGTGCCTCAAGATAATGACGGAGTACAGAAACAATTCGAAGCATCCGCGCTACGAAGAATTTGAGCAGTTTTTTCGCTGTATTTCGTCCGGCGATCTTTTGATATTTAAAAGAACAAAAAATAAATCCTCCGTCGTCGAGAGGGCCTCTTTGACGAGGATCATCGCCGCCGTTTGTACAACAGCAGTTCAATAGAATCGTGAGAATTGTTGCACGAGCTGACGGTTGTCGTCGGGACGTCGCATTCAACGCGATATACGGAAGCGTATGCGGCGAACGCTTTACAAGCGTAGGATTGTCTCTCAGGTCTCTTCTCGATGTCTCTCCTCGTTTGAGAGACATCAGAGAGGAATGGACAGCAAAAATTTGCCGAAGCCTTCTCGATGTCTCTCCTCGTTTGAGAGACATCAGAGAGGAATGGACGGCAGCGCTATACGCGAAACTTTCGCCTCCCGTTTGCCCAATGTACAGATATCTCCGGAGATGATGGACACGTGGAACAACGAACCTATAGGACCGCCAGTTGATTGTTGGGCTCTCGGATGTATTTTTTACGCATTCGTCAGTCTTCGTCATCCGTTTCCGGAAGGTAAAAAATCGTTTTCTCGCGTTGTAATGCGATAAAACTTTCGAATGATCTGTTTAATTTTTTTTTTGTTTTAATTTATCAACAGGAAACAAATTGGCGATAACGAACGCAAGGTATACTCCGTTAGCGCCGAATCCTCGATTGTCATGCATTCACGGGTTGGTAAAAGGATGTCTCGAAGCGTCTCCCGTAAAGAGGCTAACGACATCGATGCTTCACGAGCGTTTAGCAGCGAACGCGAAGTCGAATAGATTTTTTAAATTTAAACTGCGCGGTTAATTCTATAGCTACCGTGAACGCCGCTCGATAACAAAAAACAATCGTTTTGCCATCGAAAAAAAAACAATAAATCGGTTGCTATAAACAAACAAAAAAACGATTGGAATTTCGAAAGGCATTGGCGAAGCAACGACCGAAAAAAAAAAGTACGATAATATATACAAACAATAAATATTTTTTTGATTAAAATAAAACTCTATAATATTTATGTATATATATATATTTCTTCTAAAGTGGAAAAAAAACGGGCGTTCCGGATGACATGGCAGGAACAAACATACATTCTGGATATTCTTGATAAAAATCGCGAAATGATAACGAAAAAATTCGTTGGCAATCACGCGCGCCAACATTATCAGCAGTTATGGGACGAGATGGCGGAGACACTCAACGCAGAATTTCTAACAGAGAGAGACGGCAATCAGTGGCAACGGGTAAGTAAATATAAATTACTCGGCATTTGAATCGAGAGCACATCGCGTGCGCGTGCGCGCGTTTCCCACGACGTTTCAACCCTTTCCCTTTTTTGTATTTTCGAGGAACCATCGCGTTACGTTTGTCCCGTTCGCTCGTGTACATCAACCCTTTCTTCTTTTTTTATTGTTTTTTTGCTAGTGGCGCTTCCTCTCGATCCACACGCTCCCTCTCTCATCGTTAGTTAATTGCTTGAGTTAAAATTAATTTCCCATTTACATTATAATGTGGGTAGCGAATAGATTTAATATTTTTGTTTCAATTTATTTTGTTCACAGAACATCACCGATTGGATCGGCCGAGTGAAAGCGAAAGCTGCTAAAATTAAGAAAAGCGCTTCAAAAACGGGCGGGGGATCGCCATTGAAAATTTTTTTAACCGATGTCGAAGAAAGACTTTTGGACCTTAAAGGGAACAGCTGTCACGACGGCGACGGAGAAACGAAGGAAGCTGGTTTACCTATCATCAACAGAAAGCCGAGCGAACGCGCGTTAACGCCGAATTTGAGAGTTCAGAAGAAACCGACCGCATGCATCGATCAAGAATTTAACGGAAGAAAAATATTGAAAATGCCTTCTCTCGACCGGCCCGATAATTTCAGCATCGATGGTGCTTCTCACGCTCTGCATCAGAATGCTGCTGCTGTTTTGAATGTACCGAATGACGGGGCGAAAAACAAAACATTTACACAAATCGACTTGCCGCAGACATCCATTTCCTCGATTTCGGAGTCGATTTTAAACGATTGCGAGCAAAGTGATAGCGATTTTGCACGGGACGATGCGTTGTCCGATGAATATTGCGTGTCAGACGTGTCAGACATGGATAGCGTTCTGATCAGTAACAAGTGGACGATGGTAGAAGAATATAAAAGGAAAGCGACGGCGAACGTTGCAGCATCGAATTCGAAAAAACTCCGGGCGGACAATCAGAGAAACAACGACGATGCTAAGAATCATCAAACCGTTGAGGAAAAAGGTTGCATCCCTGCACGCGTCGATTTTCCATTACAGCCGAGTTCCTCCGTTACACCGCAACAAAAAACTGTTTTCACTCAAACTGAAGAATCTCACGACGTTATTCCGCATTTGGTTGAGATCTCCCGCCAATTAAAGGAAACATGCGAAAATGTTTTCTACGTGCTTACGTCGATCGCGGAGCAGCAAATTAAGGGAAAAACAAATCAATCGGAACAGACTTAATCGTTCACGTGAATTTTTCAATTTTTTTCATTATCGAAATCTTCACTTTTTCAAGTTATAATTTTTACTGGTTTTTGCAATTCTTAAAGCAACATTTTTTTTTGGTTTCACAATCGTTCACCGTCTTCTTTTTGCGTAAAATATTTAACAAAAAACTCGAGCAACTTGGCGCAAAGCTGCGATAACGACGATCTGGCAACTTCGCTTGTTCTCGATCCCTTGTTTAAGATTTGTAAAATTTTATAAAAAATGCAACATTTAACCCCTTAATCATACACCCAAAGATTCTAAAGTAAATAAAGAACCATAAAATAAAAATTCGAAAAAAGACGAAATTCCGTCTCTGCCGGAATTCTCGGTATCAAATGTTTCCGATCAATTGCTGTTCACGATAGTTCTTTATCACAGGTGGCACATCAGAGCCATAATTTTTCGCGCTTTGTACAACAAGCAGAGTAAACAACAGTTTATACATATGTAATTAATCTTTTTGATAAACTTGTTAATTTTGCTAAAAATCCGTAAAAATCCGAGAGTCTCACGCAGCAGTTGCACGCCTCCGCTAAGGATCATTATACGGTGAGTGCGAAGAAAAAAAATGAAACACAAGCGATAAAAATCAAAAAGAAAACCAACTAATAACTAATTTTTTTTATGTAGAATATTTTCAAGATTCTTCAGATGGACAATATCGCCCGCGAGATACCGCAAGTGTACAGAGATAATTTGGAATTGGATATACAGGGAGGTATGGTGAATCGAAAGATCGTCGTCGCCGGTGATCTCTTGCTGCGAATTCAGTGTCTCAATTTACTCCGAAAGATATTGGACGCCGACGTTATACACGGAAATTATATAATCGAAATTAAAGCTGCCGGAGTAAATGGTCTCGAAGTTCTTTGCTGGGTAATAATTGTTACATATTTAAAAATCCTACAGTGCATGTAAAGATTTTTAAAAGACAAAAAAGATGAAAACTATCGGTTTTTCAGGCGATTGACGACGTTTTGGAAAAATCAAATGAAACGGGAAAGCGTCGTACAGCGCATTACCTTTATTATCTCGTTCTCATGGGAGATATGGACGAACTGGCGGGCCGAATTCTCGATACGAAGATTTATCGTGAATTATTCAATTCGGAGGAACTTTCGGAAATACAGAAACGCTTGACAATCGACGATATCGATTTGCCGCCGTTGTTGGTCGACGATCATTGGGGCGTTACGCTCGTCACCTATACTCGTGAGTGAACGATCAGAAAAAAATGCAAAAAAAAAATCCGCATCGCACGAAACCACTTATGAAACTCGAATTTATTGCAGAAAGTCCAAAATTCAAGATGTTCGAATTGGAAAGACGATTAATACTGTCTTACGATGCTCAAGAGATACGCGACATATTGCTTCGTCTCGACGGAAATAATCCGATGAATCCACCGTGGCGAGTGAACAGCCGTTGGGAATTGCCGATACCGCTTCACAGCGTAATAATGTCATTGCCACAAGGTTTTCGTCAGGATTACTCGTACATATTGCTCGCGAAGAGTCGAGAATTGGTGATGGCGAAGGATTTTCACGGAGCGAAAGAACTGCTCAATGCGCTGGAGGAAGAAGTTCGAGAACAGCCGGTAGGTCCGTTGAGTTTGTCGTACAAACTCAGCAAATGATACGATTGGGAATCGTTGTTAATCGATATATGGCATTATTTCAACGTTTGGCCGGCAAACAATGGATGTAAGTACGGCGAACAAATCGCTCTAAAAATCGAATGAAAAATATAAAAAATACGAAAAACTATCGTTTTTGTTTCTGTTTTAAGGTGACGTTAAGGCTTTGGTGGAGAAATGCAAGCAATGCATAGCTTCGATACAGTCGACCGATCAAATTATCCCGAGACAAGAGGTAATCGAGTATTGCACGGCGTTTCTCTTGAATACAAGCGAATGGGACTATCTTACGAGTCTCGACAAACGTTGGAGTCATTACGATTTTTCCGCAGCCATAAGTTCGGTGTGTCAGGATATCGTCAAGTTTAAGGGTTCCAGAAAATTTCCGCGAGAAACGTGGGACATCGGTAAGATATATAATGTCGAATAATCTTTTTTTTTAATGTTTTTTGCTGTTTTTTCGTTTTCCATGCTTAACATGGTTAACACGACATTACTAACCGATATGTATCCAATTGTTCTCGTGTATCATAACAGTTCTCACAGTCTTTGGACAAAATCGAGATCCGCCGCAAAAACGTGGAAGCAGCCGCAACGCGAGCCGAAGCGCAACGAGAGACGCTATCGCCAGCACAGCGGGAACTTTGACGACGCTACGAGAACCCACCGCTCTTACGGTCGCAATATCGTTACTCGCGAATCGAGTCTCGAGCTTTACGCGCAGTATTTAGCGCTATGGCCCGCCGGAGTACCAAAGTATGTTGGATATATCGACGTAATTCTAAATCAAGAGGCATTACTCATTACAATTAAAAACTATCGATCTATAAGCTTTTTTTTATTTTTAGCTCCAATTCCTACAATCTAAAGAACATCAGTGAAACACTTTTTCTACTGCTGACGCAGACGCTCAAGTATTATCCAACGAACATACCGTGGCTACGAGTAATGGGAGATCTCAATTTCGGTCAGTAAAAAAAATAATACTAATCGCATTCAATGTGCAAAAAAAAAAAAATACTCCGTCGTTCTTTAATTTTTCAACATCGATGATTCATTTGCAGTTTTGGGATTTTACGAGAGCGCAATGAAATATTATCTCGAAGCGATAATGGTGGCGAGCGATTTGTTCAGTCAACCGGTACCGCGCGCGCATATAGACGATTTGGTTCATCGACGAATGATCAAGAGTTGCGCCCATCTACTGTGCTACACACAGGCCGCTGTTCTTTGTCAATTTTTGGAAGAAGTCGATTATTCGTTGGCGTTTAAAATGGCTGCGAGCGATCAGAAAAGTTCGGCGAGTGCCGACGCTACGGATGCCTACTATCACTGCATATGGGACACGACGATACTTGAGTATCTCATTCATCTTCATACCAAAAGAGGTGAAACATCATCGTAAACAATTGGCGGTTCGTTCAGTGCGAAAATCTATTGCGTACTTAACTATTCAGCTGTTTGTACGATTCTACATTTTGATATTTGTTAATCTAATTTTTTTTTGTTTGCAGATCAAAGTTATCGGTTTACTGGAATTGAACTCCAATAACAACGAAGAGATTCAGAGAGAAGCGGCTAATACCCGTAAAGCCAAATTTTTTTCGAGCTCTCGCCAATCAATACGTCTATTGATTGCGTTTTTATATGGTAAACAATATATATTATTTGTACACATTATAATAAAAAAAAATTTAAAAATTGCGAAATACTCGAGACACGGTTATTGCTCTTTTGTTCCTTAGGAAAGAAATTTTATAACGATTAAATTATTGAGGAACGATATGAGAGAATTTTCGTTCGTCTTTGAAGATTATCCGAGAGCATTCCATCCGCACGATTGATCAAAGAAATTTTATTCTCGTTGAGAATGACATTTTTTCAGCTTCTGCATCCTCGGTGCAGTGATTAAATCCGCCATTTTATTTACCATTTTTTTTTTCTCGTGTTGAAAAAAAATTGCAAACGAACATCAAAAGCGACCGACTAACGTCTTCACAGATGCGCGTGAATGGCATAGCGTCGAGACGGTCTTTGTACCAAACACCTGCTCCGCCGTACAAACACAGCGCTATGCATTTTCCCTCGCGACTACCCTCGCGAATTGTTTAATATAGTCGGAAATAAAGCTTTAAAAAATTAAAATAAACAGCATTCCTTTCTTCTTTCTTTTTCATTTTATTTGCATTTCTTGCTGGAAAAATACACTCGGAGGGTCTGTGGACGGGCACCAGGTAATTTGATCGGTGATACTTCAAATAACTGACTCGAAAAAACGAGTACAATCGTCTTTCGATAATTCAATAAAATTCATGCATTGATTTAATCCGAAACCGAGAAAACGAGTTTTCTCGATACGCGCGTAATTTTTTTTTTTTTACATTTCGATGACGGCGGGGGGAGGGGGAGTTATCTCGACTTAGTCTGCGACGCAGTCAAACGTCGACGATGACGGAGGGATTCTCTCGACGAGGCGCAGCGACGAAGCCGAACGACGATACACGGCGGCGCACAAACACTCCGAAAACTGGAAAAAAAAATAGAAAAAAAGAATATGAAATATAAGTAGAAACGAAAAAAAACATGAAATAACTTACCAACGACGATAAACAGGCTTCGGTCTCTAGCGACGAAGAACGACGACGATGACGGGGGATTCGCCCGACGAGGCACAGCGACGAACGATGAGACACATGGCTCATCACTGCTTCAAGGCAGTGATGAGCGACTAAACGCACGAGATCTCCGGGTAGTTTTTGCTTGAAAGAGTCTTTCAGCCACAGATATTCTGGGATTTCTCGTTAAGCTATCGGAAGACGCGTCGCTGGCAGAAGCGACGCTGGTGTTCGAACAAACGAACGACAAGGTTTCGCTTCGATTGTGTCGAACCAATTGGGTCTTTGATCTCTCCTTGGGATCGATCTCTTCGAGATTTATCTGCGATTCCTTCTCCGTAACTCTTGTGGGAAATAGTATCTCCGAGCCGAGATTTACTATCGCGAGATTAACCGCTGTGTGAGAACGAGCGATCGTCGTATAGGAACATTTGAAAATGACGCGACACTCGTCGGAGTTGTAAGTCTCGTTAAATTTTTGATTGAACTTTAGCTCCGAATTACCTCCGAACTCTTCACCTTGTGAACGAAACCCTCGTACTTCAGTTGACCTTAAAAAAAAATCAATATTGAATATATTTTTTTCTCCATAATAAAAGAATTTCGTGGATACATTTTTTAATATACCTCTAGAATCGTCCCAACCGAAGAAAACAATAGCTCTATCGCCGATCATCAACGAGGGTCGTTTTTCCTCGAGTCCGGGAACCGTCAGCCCGAGCTATGCAGCTATCCATGTCATAACGCTGCATACCGATCGTCAAATTTATTTCTTCCAAATACAACAAAGCGTGAAAGCGCGTCGTATAATTTTCGCTGGTAAGTCCCTCGCGTAGACAGGGAATCATATCGCTCATGACGAGTTCGCTTTCAATTTGTGATTTTTTCTCGTTCACAGAGGGCAAAACGGTGTCCCAAAAGCGTTGGGGAACGCGGAAGACACCGTTGCGCCCAGCGACAAAAGACGGCCGTTTGCAAGGGCGTACGCCTTGAACGTAACAGCCTCCGTCGCCGTTGCCTTACGTCGCGGTCCTCTTTCGGCTCTTCCTCTTACCAAAGGCTCCGTGTAAGTCGACAAATTTCTCGGATTAACTGGTATGCGAAACGTCCGATCGATTTTAAAGCCTTTGAAAATAAAGATAAAGAATTCGTCGGTGGTGCCAACGAATTTTGCCCGACAACGAAACACGTAAGTTACAGATTCGGAGGGATGTATCCGCGAAACGGTGTCGACCGTTGGCGCGACAAGAGACAATTGCGATTGTGACTTTTTCAACATAAATACACAGCAATTCAACGTGTGTGTAAGGTGAACGAGAGATCGTTCGTTATCACAATTCCGTGTTTATCTTTGAGAAGAATATCAACGTTATAGGTATTCGTAGTCGAGCCGTTGAGCGGTGCTGCGATTCCTTCACGTTGAGTTACCTGCAATTTATTAATTTACGATTGATCATTCGCGTGATAGAAATATTTGGTTAATGACGACGGAACGAATAGTTTTTACCTGTCCCAGTGGTACTGCTGTTAAGGGTTGCCCGTTGTAAATACCCTGATCGATCTCTATACAATCTGTGATGACTTTGTCGCTGACACAAGGCATGTAACCGGGTTCGCAGAATCCTTTGTTGAATACTATAACTCGGTCTACCGCTCGCACTCCATTCTGATTGTCCCATTTCGTAACATTGCTGACTTTGCGCTTTGATCGTAGCAGTTGAATCTTATTGACTTCGAGTACCTTGCCACCCAAATCAACGGAAGTCTCGTCGATTCAACCAACGACGAGAGCTACGGCCAATCACCAATATATGGTATAAAAGATGAATTTACTTTGTCGAGATTCAGCGATACGTTTATCGGCTCGAGAAAAACTTGTCTACCCTCTTGTCGCATTACTTTCGCGACTATTTGCCGTTTCATCATTTGCGACTTAGTCACAACTTCGTTGTGCGTTTTTATTTCCTCGTCGTGCCAATTGAAAACTAAATAAAAACACAAATAAACACTTATTCGTTTTATTTTTTATTACATTTATCTTTATTTTAATAATATTTTAAATTCTAACCACTTGAAGAAAGTTATCACGGGTAATATGCAAATTTTTTTTTTTTTATTTGACAGGTGCGACGGTGTCGCAAAAACCGAATCGAGATTTTGACATTATTCCTCCGACGTTAGTCGTATCGTTTGTGGTGTTTGTCGTGTCGTTAGTCGTGTCGCTACCGTCCCGGAAACTCAGGATCCCACCCCAGGGTTGTTGCACGAAAATTGTGAAGAGTCGAGTGTTTGTCAAAAAATAAATTTTTTCGTAAAAATGAAAATGAGCGCGGAAGCTGAATCCTTCGCGATACCGTTCTTTGATACCTAGAGAAGGGTTTCGTAAAAAAAAACATGCACTTTTTTATGGACATCAGGGTTGTTGAACGTAAATTGTGAAGAGTCGAGTGTTTGTCGAAAAATGAATTTTTTGGTAAAAATAGAAATGAGCGCGGAAGCTGAATCCTTCGCGATATCGTTCTTTGATACCTACAAAAGGGTTTCGTAAAAAAAAACATGCAATTTTTTATGGACATCAGGGTTGTTGCACGAAAATTGTGAAGAGTCGAGTGTTTGTCGAAAAATGAATTTTTTGGTAAAAATGGAAATGACCGCGGAAGCTGAATCCTTCGCGATATCGTTCTTTGATACCTAGAGAAGGGTTTCATAAAAAAAAAACATGCACTTTTTTATGGACATCAGGGTTGTTGCACGAAAATTGTGAAGAGTCGAGTGTTTGTCGAAAAATTAATTTTTTGGTAAAAATGGAAATGAGCGCGGAAGCTGAATCTTTCGCGATATCGTTCTTTAATACCTACAGAAGGGTTTCATAAAAAAAAACATGCACTTTTTTATGGACATCACGGTTGTTGCACGAAAAATGTGAAGAGTCGAGTGTTTGTCGAAAAATGAATTTTTTGGTAAAAATAGAAATGAGCGCGGAAGCTGAATCCTTCGCGATACCGTTCTTTAATACCTAGAGAAGGGTTTCGTAAAAAAAAACATGCAATTTTTTATGGACATCAGGGTTGTTGCACGAAAATTGTGAAGAGTCGTGTGTTTGTCAAAAAATACATTTTTTCGTAAAAATGAAAATGAGCGCGGAAGCTGAATCCTTCGCGATACCGTTCTTTGATACCTAGAGAAGGGTTTCGTAAAAAAAAACATGCACTTTTTTATGGACATCAGGGTTGTTGCACGAAAAATGTGAAGAGTCGAGTGTTTGCCGAAATATGAATTTTTTGGTAAAAATGGAAATGAGCGCGGAAGCTGAATCTTTCGCGATACCGTTCTTTGATACCTAGAGAAGGGTTTCGTAAAAAAAAACATGCACTTTTTTATGGACATCAGGGTTGTTGCACGAAAAATGTGATGAGTCGAGTGTTTGTCGAAAAATGAATTTTTTGGTAAAAATAGAAATGAGCGCGGAAGCTGAATCCTTCGCGATACCGTTCTTTAATACCTAGAGAAGGGTTTCGTAAAAAAAAACATGCACTTTTTTATGGACATCAGGGTTGTTGCACGAAAAATGTGAAGAGTCGAGTGTTTGTCGAAAAATGAATTTTTTGGTAAAAATAGAAATGAGCGCGGAAGCTGAATCCTTCGCGATACCGTTCTTTGATACCTAGAGAAGGATTTCGTAAAAAAAAACATGCAATTTTTTATGGACATCAGGGTTGTTGCACGAAAATTGTGAAGAGTCGAGTTTTCGGGGTAAATTCGATTTTTCGCATACAAGGACCCGCGCGCGGCGCTTAAAACTCTTCGATGTTGTTTGTTGTCCCTTAAGAAAGGGTTTTGGTAAAAGAAACAATCCTGCGCCGAGGTACACATAGCTTGTTTAATCAAAATCAAACGGATAAAGCGTTTGGCGATGAACATAACCTCTTAGCGCTTTTGACAGTTGCCTCGGCGTGAGAGCTGGAAAACCGTTGCAACCTTGCAACGTTTCAAACTTCACCGCTATCGTTGTCCCTCGTCGTCGTCCTGCGTCCATCCTCGTGGTCTCTCGCCGTCGTGCTGCGTCGATCCTCGTTGTCCCTCGTCGTCGTCCTGCGTCCATCCTCGTTGTCCCTCGTCGTCGTCCTGCGTCGATAGTTGTTATCCCTCGTTGTCCCTCTTCGCCATCGTCTTATTCAATTAAATTAAGGGCGATGAAATTGACTCTGGGACCGCGTTCACTGACATCGGATCGGTCATCCCGTTCCGATAGTCGAAGCGGAATCATCGATTTCATCTCCGTTTTCTTCGAATCTATGCAAAATCTGCGTCATAAGCTCGCGACAGTCGATCGCGCATTGCCAAGCTACAGAAGGATTATTCGATTAAATTTAGGGCGATGAAATTGACTCTGCGACCGCGTTCACTGACATTGGATCGGTCCTACCGTTCCGATAGTCGAAGCGGGATCACCGATTTCATCTCCGTTTTCTTTAAATCTCTGCAAAATCTGCGTCATAAGCTCGCGACAATCGATCGCGCATTGCCAAGCTACAGAATGGTTCTTGAGAACTACGAAGAGGTCGATCTGCATTTCAGAACTGTGAACAGGTCGACCTGGACTGCCGGAACTACGAAAAGGAACAGGAAATGCGAAGACCTACGGAGCCAAAGTCACACGATGTCGAGAAGTCACTAGAGTGACCTGGACATCGCGGGCATTGACGTTTCTTGACGCGACACTCTGGAAAAGGGTTTTCATATGCCGAACATCAAAAAACTACGGAGCCAAATTCACACGATGTCGAGAAATCATTAGGGTGGCCTGGACGTCGCGGGCATTGACGTGCTTTGGCGCGATACTCTGGAGAAGGTTTTTCACGTGCCGGACAATTAAAAACTACGGAGCCAAAGTCACACGATGGCGAGAAACCATTAGGGTGACTTGGACGTCGCGGGCATTGACGTTTCTTGACGCGACACTCTGGAAAAGGTTTTTGATATGCCGAACATCTAAAAACTACGGAGCCAAAGTCACTTGCGATTGCAAAGACTTGCAAAGACTTGCGACAAGTCACAACAAAGTATGGACTGAAAGCCGTCGCCAGTCTCGATGACGACTGCCAAGTTTTCCTGCCGAAACGCATCTCGGAGGCATTCGAGAAAGACCAGATCATGTTCGATCAAATGGTGCACACGGTAGCGGAAGGAGAATTGTTCCTAAAGTACCCGGGTGGCGGAGCCTACAAGCATCAGATTCAATTTAACATCGGCAATAAATAATTTTGTATATCTTTATTAATTGATAATAAATTATTGTTTTATAATAAAAATTGTGTTTTACAAATCAGACTTATTTATACAACTATTGTGCGACGTGTCGAATCCCAGCCGCTTGACGTAAACTCGATCTCTACGTTCGTCGAGCACTTTCTCCACGAGATAGACATCGGGATACTTGGCTTTTAGAAGCTCGTCCTCGTAGAAACCACTGGCGATGGGCTTATCTTGATAGTCCTTTAGCTTGTACGTCACTGGCGTCGTTGGCATCACGCGATTCACCGTGAAAATTTCCGTTGTCCAGTTGGGGGTGTAGCCTTTCTCGAAAACATGTTTGTTCTTGCTCACTCGTACCTTGTCACCAACACGAAATCTAGGTATCTTACGACGATGACGACGAGGATCGTGAGAAAAACGCTGCATCACCGCTTCAACGTTGGCTGCAGTGACTTCCTTCGGTTTCATTCCGATCGTGCGTTGTAGGCTTTTACGAGATCAGGCAAAATGTCGAGCTACTTGTACGTGCCTTGCAGACTACATTTAAGCCACATTTTATTCTTGAGTGTGCGATTAAAACGTTTCACAATTGATGCCTTGAGGTTGCTATATGTCGAGTAGTGATTGATACCGTGTCGTGTCATGAGGTTCTGGAAATTCGTATTGTAGAATTCTTTGCCTTTGTCCGTTTGAAGATTCGACGGTACGCGTCCTTGCCGGAGCACGGACTCCATAGCTGCAGTGACATCTTGCGCTATTTTTCGCTTCACGGGAACAGCCCAGGCAAACTTTGACAGAACATCGATGATTGTGAGCAGGTATTTGGTATCTTTGTTTTCGCGAGCGTAAGGTTGCATCTCCACGAGATCAGCTTGCCACGTTTCATCGAGACCTCGCACAACGAATTTGCGGCGAGTATAATTGCGCCGAGCGGGTTTATGTAGCTCTTCGACTAGTCTCTCATGTTCCATGCTGTGTCCAATGCGGCAATGGATTTGGAATTTCGTATCGCCAATTCTAGATTCGTTTCGACGTTTATCTCGATTGCCTTCAATCTCTTCTCCACCTGATCTTGTACAATTTGTATCTTCAGTTGAAGATCATCTAAATCCTCTCGTTGCTTAGACGTGATGTGGAAAAGTCCACCCAATTCTTGTCTTATGAGGCGTTTCGTGAGACTCAGATTGACAGCGTCATTTGGCTCCCTTGACTCGGCAACGTTGCACTGTCTCTTATTCTCAATGTCGTATTGGTTGTCGGTGGTGAGTTTGAATCCGAAGCCCGGGAGCCCTCGTGAACCCTCGTTTCGTCCTAGTTGTCGTCAGAACACGTCGACGCTCATTGTTCAATTGAGGTGTTTGCCACTCGTTCACTGCTATTAATAAACTATTCCAGCTTCACGCAATTCCTCGATGATCGATACAATCTCATTGATGTGGCTTGTATTGCCAGCTGATCGTTCGGCAATCAGCAGACGTAGTCTATCCACGAGTTCGTTGGGGTCGTCCCAATACACGTAATCCATTCGCGTACCTTTCCGCGCGATTTTGTATCCGGGTATCCCTGAACCGAGTGATGCTCTCTTTCAAGTCGGTGTATACGTCGGCTATATACGTTTTATACTTGTTGCTGTTTTGTTTGTGGATGACTTCATCCGGACTGTAGTGTTTCCTGTATGCATTCGTCGATTGGAGGATTTTCGCGTAATTATTATTATCTTCGGCGCTTATAAGATCCGCATCGGGTTGCTTTCGGAAGAGCAATTCGAACAAGCCGACACTCGGATGATACTTCTCATCACCCACAATCACGTATTCCTTCCCAAAACTTATCGGTGAATCTCCAATCATCAATGTACCGTCTGCCAGCTTTCGAACTCCGTAAGTCATATCGATATACTTTTTTCGATTCATATTGAGTAGGTGAATATATTTATCGACAGTTGTATTTCCTTTGAGTATTCCCATTGATTCGTTAGCTTCCTCGTCGTCATCGTCGTCGTATGCAGTCTTGAAAGATAAAGTTTCCCAATCTTGATTCTTCTCCTCCTCCTTCTTCGGCATCAAGCTTTTGATTTCATCCTTAATTTCACGTCTGTTTGTGTCGGTCGCGGTAACGAGTCGTTCCAGCGGATTAACAATTGGCTTGAACGTGTCATCCAGAGCTTTTTCCAGTGTTCGCTTGCCCTCTTTGAGAAGTTTGTATTTCCGTCTAACTGCATCCCGCGCTTTGTCGATCTGACAAAGTGTTTTTTTATTTCGACGGAACTCTGCCGCAATATCGTCGCTTCGACCTTCCATGATACACTGACAGTTTCACTTTGCGCGCGATATATTTATAGCAAAGCAGTCAAAACCCTTTCTGTATCGACCGCAATCGAGGCCCCTACGATCTTTGTCGATTACGAGGAATCCATGATCATCGTCGTTCCAGCATGTCGAGCACAAATCTTTGAACTGCGAGTACGACATGTCCGTATTCACATGGTCGCCATAGATGTGTTTGAGATTTACATCGTCTTGTCGAAAAATCACCAGCAAATTAACGTTATCGCGCACCAGATGTTTAGGAATCTGTGCGTACGATTGACAGAGATAGAAACAATCAATGTTTTTGTGTCTGTCCATACAGTAGAAGGCTCTGACATTGTCTTGTTTCTCGCAGGCGATATCATCGAAAATCATGATAGAATTGGGATGAGCGTCGGCGGGTGAAACGACTTGATCATGTTGACCGAAGGCAAAGTATTCGATACCCTCTAGGGGTGTGAGGAGTTTTTCGAGAAACTTGTACTTTGATTGATTCAGGGACTTGGAATAGACGTAGACATTTTCGAATCTCAGTCCATTGGGATGCGTGATGAGAGCGAGCAGTGCGTTAGTCTTGCCGCAATTCGATGGACCGCAAAAAACTGCGCGAATACTGTCAGGCAGCAATTCACCATGGCGTGTGCGAACACTTTTTTGCTCGGTAAGAGCATCAAAGTTCGCCACCGGAAGCTTGTGCGATTGCTCTCTGAACTCCATGACGACTGAGCCGCCAGGGTATAAATAGCGCGCTTATATACCGTCGGATTCATTCATCGACTGGCCGCGCTAGTGGGATGATCGTACACAAGGGCCAAGGTCTCCTTAACAAGTTTATCAACAATCTGCCTATCGAACTTCATCTACCGGGCTACCAATACTGCGGACCGGGCACGAGAGTAGCAAAACGTGTCGCTCGCGGTGATCCCGGTATTGATCCTCTGGACGCAGCCTGCAAGGAGCACGATATTGCCTATTCGAAGAATAGGGACAACGTTGAAGCGCGTAACGCAGCTGACAAAGTTTTGGCGGATAACGCTTGGCGACGCGTCTGGGCAAAGGACGCTGGTGTAGATGAGAAAGTTGCCGCTTACGCTATAACAAACGCGATGAAGCTAAAATCCAAGTTCGGTATGGGGCTGAAGAGAAAGACGAAGCCCACGATCATGTTCTCCAAGATCGTGAAAGCTGCCTCGAAATCGACTGGGAAAAACTTTCGAGAAGTTATTCGATCGGCATTGAAAAAGGCTCGCGATGCCGTGAAGAAAGCGGGTGGAAGAAAACACGTTCGTGTACCGCGCATACTACCAGTCCCCGAAAAAGTTGGTGGATTTTTGCCTTTTCTCATACCTCTGTTTGCCGGCTTGAGTGCAACGGGGGCGCTGGCAGGTGGCGCTGCGGGAGTGGCAAAAGCTGTGAACGACGCTAGCGCCGCGAAGCAACAGTTGGCAGAGAGTCAGCGACACAATAAGACGATGGAAGCTATCGCTCTCGGCAAAGGTCTCTACCTCAAACCACACAAGAACGGGTTCGGTCTGCATTTGGATGCGCGAAAAAAAAAAAAAGTTTGACATCCGTCTGCCCAAACGCGCTCTAACGGACGCTGATCTTCTCAAGTACGCACGTACTCCAGGGATTCCCCATTTCCGCGGAGTATTTATGCGAAACGCCTTACCGACTGGTAGACCTCATCATCGCGAGTCAGCTATAATTAACCTAGATGACGAAGATGGACCTGGAACCCACTGGGTGGCATATCGAAAGAATGGCAGTAATGTCGTTTACTTTGACAGTTTCGGAGATCTTCAACCACCTCGAGAGCTGATGGAGTATCTTGGAGTTGATGAGGTTCGGTACAATCACGCGCGATATCAGGATTACAACACGTACGAGTGTGGCCATCTTTGACTGAAATTCCTATATAAGAGTTTGTAGTGCGTGCATTGAATCAGTCGAGCAGTGTTCATCGTCATGGAAGATTCATTGACTCTCAGCTTATCTGGAACGTCATCTACACTAGAAGCCCAATATTTTCCACCAATTGAACTCTCGGGCGATAAACACTACGTTCTTGGACTAGTGGAATTACTAACATTCAACTCTATACCCAATATCGATATAGGTAAAAACAAGTTTTACGTGGGGAACGAGGTGATCGTGTTGCCGACCGGAAGTTACGAGATCGAAGATATCGAACAATATTTGCAGGAAGCTCTTGCGCCAAAAGGCGTATCCATCAATCTCAAGCCCAACAACAATACGCTGCGCAGCGTCATAAAGTGCAATCAAAACGTCGATTTTCGACCGCAAGACTCAATCGCTCGTCTGTTAGGTTTCACTCAACGCGAGCTATCACGAAATAAGACTCACAGCTCGGAATTACCTGTAGCTATCCTCAAAGTCAACGCATTGCGAGTAGAGTGCAACATCACTTCAGGAGCGTACATCAACGAACGTAAGGTGCATACGATTCACGATTTTTTTTCAGCAGTGCCGCCAGGATATAAGATCATCGAAGTTTCATCGCAAGTCATTTACCTTCCGTTCGCCGTCAAGGTCATTGATCACGTACAATTACGCATAGTTGATCAAGACGAAGAACCGGTGAATTTTCGGGGCGAAATTATTCCCCTCAGAGTGCACATCAAGGAAGTCAAGTAGTTATCATGGGTATCGTCTACAACAAAGTTGGCCGGGGCTATAAAAGAGAGTCAACATGGCGCCCACCAATCAGTCGTCAACGAACACTGAAGACACTAACACGTCGCAACATTCAATTTCTAAGAAGCCTAGGACTCCGAGTCGCTGGTGGAAGAAGAAAGTAACCTGTCTGATATTTTGTTTTTGCTGGAATGGAAGAGGTTCTGCACGTTCAGTCGAACATGGTTTTCGACGAATCCGTAACGCATTACGAGATTCATGCGCATCAGCCCTACACTTCATCAACCTTCAACAATAGCGATGAGATTCGAATATCCATTCAACATCAAGATCTGTGCCTCTTGCCCGCACGAAGTTCACTGCACGTTTGTGGAAGATTGACCAAAGCGGATGGGACTGTCGCCGCTTCGACGAAGTTGGTGAACAATGCCATCGCCCATCTATTCGAGGAAATTCGTTACGAGATCAATGCCATAGAGATCGACCGAAATAAGAATGTTGGTTTGACGTGTCTCATGAAGGGTTATGCATCGTTGAGCCCTGGTCAGACTGCACTAGTTGAAAATGCCGGCTGGCTCGATGTCGAAGAGACTAAACAACTGACGGCTGGCAGTGGGTATTTCGATGTATGCATGCCCCTCTCTATGATTCTCGGATTCGCCGAAGACTATCAGAAAATCATCGTCAACACAAAGCACGAGCTCATTCTCACAAGATCGAGGAGCGACACGAATGCAGTTGTGCAAACGGCGCTCGAAAATCGAACCTTTGAGGAATTCAAGATCGGCCTTACGAGAATTGAGTGGCTGATGCCGTACGTGACGTTGTCGGACAAACGTAAGATACGTCTGCTCAGCCATATTGAAAAGGACGTCACCATGAGCTTTCGCACCTGGGAATTGTACGAGTATCCCATGCTCCCAAACACGACGAAACACGTTTGGACGGTGAAAACGTCCAATCAGTTGGAGAAACCACGCTTCGTCATTGTGGGCTTCCAGACGAATCGAAGAGTAGTCAAAACGGCGAACGCTAGCCGCTTTGATCATTGCAAAATCACCAACGTGAAACTCTTCCTCAACTCCCAGTGTTATCCGTACAGTAACCTCAATCTCGACATGATTCGCAATCAGTACGCTGTGTTGTACGATATGTACGCCACCTTTCAGAATGTATATTACGGCAAGGAGTCGGAACCCATGCTGACGAAGAAAGACTTCCTCACGCATGCTCCGCTAATCGTGATCGATTGCTCGAAACAGAACGAGTCGCTCAAACAGGCTCCAGTCGATGTTCGTCTCGAATTGGAGGCTGAAACAAATATCCCCGTGGGAACTACGGCCTACTGTTTGATCTTGCACGATCGAATTATCGAATATAATCCGATAAGTGGGGATGTGAAAAGACGCCTATAAAAGGCGCGTACGGAGCGGACTCGCAATCAACTGCCATGGAGTACGTGGTGGATACACAAGGGTTCCAGCAGCCCATGAACGACTTTGTCATTAAAGAGCTCGCAGTGATCCCGCTCAACTGTGACCTCCCACCTATGGTCTTCCTGTTCAAACCTCCGACACAGTGGAATGATTTTCTGGCTAAGTACAAGAGCGTGAATCTTTGGTTGGAACGCAATTATCATCATCTCTCCTGGTACTCGGGAGAGTTGCCATACGACGAAGTAAAAAACGTGCTTCGATCCGTGTTGCACAACGCAAGTACCATCTACGTGAAGGGGGAGCAGAAGAAAAAATGGCTCGAACAATTTGGATACAATGTACGCGATGTCGCGGATTGTCCTTCGCTGAAGAAGCTACACCCCGAGATAGTGAAGACATCATGCCCCCACCACAACGATTTGGCAGTTAAAACTCGATGCGCACTTCGAAATGTACAGCTGTTGAAGAAATTTCTTCGAAACAACGTTCCATCTCTGGGACGATCGCTCAAGCTATTCCATCGCATCGGACTACTATCGTTCATGGAACGTAGAGATATTTCGCAGCTGCCCAAAGAATTCATCATCACCTTCGCTGCACAAAGCGTCGAGCTTGCGTGGGATAAATTGCCTGATTTCCTCAAACGAGACCCTGAAGTCGCCGAGTGTTTGCGATGTCGAGAACACTTTCTCATGGAAAACGAATTATCTGCACCAATGAAGAGAGAGTGCATTCAATGTATCAATAATAATAATAATAATCATTAGTTTGTAAAGCGAATTTGCTAAAATAAAACAAGATTTTTCGCATTAAATTGAGTTCATATATTCTAATAAATAAGCTCCGTAGATTAGTTCCAATATCCTGATCTCAAACTATAAATATCACAAGTCGATAAGTAAGGTTAGGTAAGGTCGATTTTCCCGCCAAAATATTTAAATCTCCTGCTATGTCAACATTACGAGTCGGTAATTTCGATAGCATAATTCAAATTTTGCGTCAAACCGAATGCTGATGTCGAAATATCATGATCGATGCTATCCCGATCGTTGGTCGGCCGGTAAAACTGGCTATTTTCCGCAAAAAGGGTCAAATAATCGTTGGTATCCTGATCGTTGCTATCCCGATCGTTGGTCGGCCGGTAAAATTGGATATTTTCCGTATAAAGGGTCAAATAGTCATTGGTCGGTAAATTTAACATCTTTTTTCCTTCTCCCTCTTCCTCTTGTCGGTAAGTCGGCAATGTCGGTAATGTCGGTAATGTCGGTAAGTAGAAATCTTTTAGCCCGGACTCGAACCTTTTTACCGACCGTAGGTAACGTAGGAATCTACTTGCCGACATGGGGGGGGGGGGGAATCGGCATAGCTTATCTACTCGTCGCGTTTACTGATCGGCGGAAAAAGTAACGTAGACGCTCGCAGGGTATTCGTTACTATTCGCGGAAAGTGCGCAGCAGTCAGGTCATATCTCGTTACTTATTTATCTAGCTTATCAGTTAGACCTATTCTATTTCATACCCTCGTGCGATCGCGGCTGCGGCGGCGAAATTCGTCACCGCGTCCACGGTCGACACGAGAGTATCCTAGGCGGTGCGATGAGGGGTTCTCGAATTGCGCCAAGAAATTTTTCGTTAAGCACGGATCGTTTCCTGGCGCAATCGAAACAGGAGTGTCACCTAACTTTATGCATTTGCGTAAAAGGGGTTAGCGGCGATCTTCATATGGACTTCCAAGTAAAAGCTACCCGAAATCTTTACGACCACTAATTTTTACCGAAAGAAGTCGGTAAGCGCATAGATATCTCAAACATTTTTACGGGACTTACTATCTCATTATTTTGAACCTACCGCGTACAAAATTTTAACATTAGACAGATAGGGATAAACTAGTATAAAAAGGCGAACATTTTCGGTAGCAACTCAGTAGTTCTGCGTTTTTACTCCGACCATTATCTACGACACTCCACTGAGCGTGCAAGGCTCTGCCCGACGAAGTACTCTACAATCTACGAAAAGCCCTGTTCGGCCTACTCTCTCGGCAGATTGCGCAAGCTCTACATGACGGAGCTCTCTACGATAGCCCTGCGCGGTTAAGTCCTCGGAGCTCTTACCAACTGTTTTATCGTAAAGATTATTTCCAACACCGAACATCGACTTTAAATAAAACATAGTGAGTACTAAAACTACGAAAAGTCTTCGACTTTATTTCTGCATGCTCTACAATTATGCAACGAGACCATCAGTCTCAAATATCCTTCCAACGTATCTCCAATCTACGGCAGTGTTAAGGCGAGGTCTCCGTCCCTGAGTAAAGTGCTAACGCCTTGACTCGAAAGAGAGGCCAACGTTACACATGTTCTGTACGAACTCGCAAAAGCTCGTCTGGACGTAACACAAAACAAATTTGGTGTCAGAAGTGGGATTTGAATGCTCTCACTGCCGCAAGAATGAAGAATGGCGCTTGGAAGAACACCAACTAAAGCCACTGGGGAACAAACTCCGCCAACCACTCAAGATCCTCATATGAGCAGTGCTCGCACGAATGCACCGCAAGCAATTCTTACCACTGGGAGAAATCTTCCTCCAAGTATTAGTAATCAAGGAGATAACGCAATTATTCAATCTACGAGTCGGACGAACGCACTATTGTTAGGACTAACCACACAATCATCAGCGGAACGACCAGTTCACACAGGTCTTGGCGAATCAGCAGTACAACAAATTAATCAGCTACAGGGCAGCATCGATAATATTCTCGCACACGTGATGGCCGCTCCACCTGTACCTCCAGTCTTTGTCAAGTATGCGCTTGAAGCGACTCATCTTCGACGGTTACATTCCACTGCCACATTTCATTGAAGGATGCGAAGAAGCGACACAGATGCTTCCTCAGGAGGCACAGGCAAACCTCGCACTGATACTCCGAAATAAATTACGGGGAGAAGCACGGCGCGCAGTAGGCGGGGTCGAGCTAAATGTGCAGTCGTTCATGGATTTTCTTAAAACATTTATATACCCGCAAAGTCCGTCAACCAACTACAAGGAGAATTAGGAAGAGTATTGCAACTCGACAACGAATCGGTTCTCGCTTACTCCAATCGAGTAAAAAATGTCGGAAATTGAAAATAAAATAACGCATGCGGAAAACGTTCTACGAAATCCGAAAACGAATCAACATCCGTCAGACCACAACCAACGAAAGGAGAAGATACATTACATCAAAGAAAATCCGACTTGCCATACCTGCGGCAAGATTGGTCACTTAGCTGCATCGTGTTGTCAGCGAACCTCTCAACCTTCGGACTCGTGTCAAGAAAAGAATCAATCGCCACAGCTGCAGTTCAAGGAGAGATATCAAGGGTTCTCCAAATGTAGGGAAAAACAAATACAACGCAATGGACTCATCACAAAGAAAGCGACTGCCTAAGTGTGGATTCTGTAAGAACCTCGGACACACACTTGAAGAATGCCGAAAATTAGACTGGTGGATTTCTCGGAAGAATTCAAACGACACTTCCGACCCTTCAACAAGCAACCAGCGGGACAAGAAGCAAGAGGATTGCTAGCGACCTTTGCAACAACTACAGGAAGGAAACACTCAAGCAGTAAGAGTCGCATCGGCTTTACTGAACCGTACAAGTAACGTGCCAGTCATCAAAATAACATCGAAAGACTTAGTACAGCCAGCTTTACTGATGATCGATACGGGTTCTCCTCTGAATTTGATTAAAAGCAAACAGGTTGCAGCAAATGTGTTCACCGACAAAACAGAAATCGTAAAAATCAGTGATATAACAAAAGACTACGTTTGATAAATAGTGTTGTACCCCGAATATCACAGGCAGTACAGAAATATGTATTGTGCAATAGCAGAAGTATGCAGGTGACGCGTGAGGCGCGATCGCCGAAACCGAACGCCTCGCGAGCGATTGAGCAATCGACGCATCGACCGCGCGACCCTCAATCGCAGTCAAGTAATGCAACGCGTCAGCAATTAAGGTAGCGCGGCGTCTCCGAAATCTTGAACAGAATCTGGAGCGGTAAATAATAAACAGCAGTCAACGAATAAGTCGCAATATTACCGAATATCGTAATAATGCTTCGTCTTCGAAATTATGTTGACAAGCTCGCTCGTATATATCGACACGAGCTCGAGCATCGGACAGTGTGGGATTGACTCGTGATACAGGGGGTCCGAATTGACTCCTGAAACTGTACGTCTGCTCCAAGGGATTCGAGCAAGGAATCCAAGTTACAAGTATTATACGCGATAGCGGGTCGAACCCGAGCTCTATCGAAGAGTGAGTCATAACGTAAAGTGAAGTATAGAATCGTCCAGTAAGCTATACTGTTCACACGAGTTGTGTTTGATTGTAAAACTATTCCGTTGTTTTTTTCCTTTAATAAATATCATTTTGATCTACGTTCGGTGGTTCTCACTGGAGTTCTAACTCCTGACTGGTACAATCCCTTTTATTATTTCGGGTTAAAATCCCAACCTTCGGGCACGGAGTGATCAACCGGGTTTCTGGGGTACAACAATAGGAAGAACGGAGATACGCATACTGGATTCTGACGTTACATTCCATCTCGTAAAAGACGATGTAATGGACAGCCAGATAAGCGGGACTAATATAGCAATGATTAAGACTTGAATCGTATGGAAATGATAAATCGAAGTCACTTTATTAGTCGTAGTTATATTAATAGGGAGAGTGTACCGTCTAACACTGCTGGTAGTCTGAGATGAACTGAATAATCAGGTGTCGAAGCAAAAGGCTTCGATGCCGGTAACTTGTATTGTTGCGCGTGTGAGGTATACCTCCGCGCGCTGATAAGGACCGTCGCGCGGATACTGGTCGCGCGGCGGCTTGACCGTTGCCGTGAGACAGCGATCTAATTGTTGCTCTCACGGCAAAACTGCTGACGGCCAAAATATGCGTTATCTCGCTTCTCAGAAGGAGAAGCGAGCGTTGCGAAATATTATGGCTATTGTAAAATAATGAAAAAGATATTTCAGAATAGGGGACCGTTACATTCCCCCCCACAGAAAAATTTAGCGATGCTCCTGCATCGCGCGTTATATATAATATTTCGTTTGTGTGTGTGACTCTATACAATCCGAAAAGAATTAGCAAAAGGAAAATATTTTACTTTGTGTGTTTGTGTTGAAAATTTCTTCTTTTTTTTTTGTTGATCCGTTGTATATTCTTTGAATGGTTCCTTGGATTTTTGGGAAAATAGATTATTGTTGGGTTCTGTAACATTTCTAAAAAAAACTTTAGTTTTTCAAGTTAGTAGGGGTGGTTAAGTTATTATGAGTAGGTTAGGTTAGGAATAATAATATATGGATAAATTCAGTAAATTTTACGAATAAGGAGAAATGTTGCTCCTTTTTATTTTTTCCTGTGGTTTTTCGTCTGTAGTAATTTCCAATTCGAATCCCTATTTTATCCTTCCAGAATTGTTTATGTATTTGTCCTTATTTTTGAAGTTTTATGCTGGGTGTAATGAGTCCTTTTGTTTTACATTTCCATTTTTGGTATAATTTGCTTATTGTATGGTTCCTGTAACAGTCTAGAAATCTGATTAATGGTTAGTTAGTAGGTGAGACATGTTATATTCTGGGATTTGGTTCGCTCGGTATAGCGATTCTGGAAAGAGGGTAAATGATTAAAGAAACGAATGCGTGTGTATTTTTTTCTTTTTTTTTTATAAAAAAAAACGGGTTTCGAGTTTCGTTTACTTTGTTTTTTTTTTTATTGAATGCAAAAGTTTATATTGTGACGAGGCGTTATAGACGCTCTCGCATCACGCTATAGGTAGGGCACGCGCGAGAGTCTTTGTTAGCGCGCACACAGAGTCGATCCCCGCGGAACCCGAGAAATATAGAACACAAGTCTGCCGGAGAGCTATGTTATATTTTTCAGGTTCGCGTAAAGCCGTAGCGACGCCGTTTACCGCGTGAGGAGAAGACGATAGGAGAGGAGCCGCGAGGAACCAATAATAATTGCTGAAGTACAGCAAGGGAACCGTCGCGACCCCCTTCCCCTCAGATACCGGTCCGCGAAACAAAGTACGGCCGAGCGAGTAACACTCTCGCTAGATGCGTGGAAAAAGTTAGACGCATTGTTGTAACTCTCGCCGGAAGCGTGCTAATAGTTAGATGCATTACTATAACTCTCTTAACGAGTGCTATTAGTTAAACGTTCTATCGTAACTTTGTTAGCCGTTGAGAAAAAAGGCAATAGTAGAATCGATCAGTAGTGAATCGATATTGTTGAGTTGTAAACGAGCGATAGGGATTCTGTGAAGTTTGATCTCCGAGAGGGAGAAGTTTCGTAAATCTCAACGTCCGCGGAGGAGAATCAACGCCGTGTCGACGGCCGAAATAAACCGTTGTCTCGAGGAAAGCTGAGGGAAGCTAGAAGGTCGATCGCATCGCGTTGCAGATAATTAAACAGGTAGGTGCACGTGGTGCACACCATCTTTGGTTTTCTGTATGCCGAGAGCGATACGCGGATCGCAGAGTGCTTTCTCGCCCGTACTCGGCAAATTACCGATTAAATTTCGGATAATTCTCGTCGCGTAGACGATAGATTGAGAAAATAATTCACATCGAGTCCCGCGAGTCAAAAATATTGTATTGTTGCGAACGAATCGTCGTTCAGGAAAAGCCCGTCGGAGAGGCTAAAATTTTGTGTTAGACTACGGGAAATAACTGAATAAATTATCGTTTTATTGCTTTTATTTCGTGCGTAGTGTGTGAAAAGTTATTTGATTGTTGAATTTACTTCGCGCCCGAGCTGCACTCCCTATCCCGCCAGCCGTGTAAGTTAGTTGTAAGTTTGAGATACTAGAGAATCTGAGAATACCCTGGATATCGGGTGATAGATATCCTGGCGCCCAGCAACAATTCGTCGAGAATCAGAGGGAAAGGTAAGGGGATTGAAAAACAAGGGCGTCATTATATTTTGGACGGGTCGCTAATCGAAGTTAAAGTCCGAGACTTGGAGAAGCACGTCACAATATATATATTGTAACGTTAACCTCTTCGACCGATGCCTCGCACTCGGTCTCGAGGATCGCGTTTGGGATTCGGGGCGAGCGAAAAATCGTTAGACGTTGTCGAATTGAAATTTTGAAAGTGTAAATTTTTATTGAAAAACACATAAAATTTGCAATACAATGTTCAGATTTCCTCGATGTCGTTGCTTACCTTATTTTGTCGCCTTAACGTCTAGTGAAACACACTCGAGTTTTCGTAAAGCTACAATTCTTTTCCCAAAATCAAATTCAATATTAGTTGATCAGTATCTCGCAGATGGCGCTGAAACTTAAATAAATATCGAAAGGACAAGAATTTTTCTTCTAATTCCTCGGTGAACCAAATATTTAACTTCTTCTATAAAAGTAAATTGAAATATTCGAATTTATCGACAGAATGTTGGTAAATTGCGAAAAAAGCACGATTCGAACAAATATTTCCCCTTAGTACTACGAAGGAACAGAATTTTTTCTTGGAAGTCTCGACTTCCTCGATAAATAATAGCAGTACCCGAATTTACCGGTGAAATATCGGTAAAACTGAAAGATGATTTATCCTAAATTTTTCCCTTAATTCCTCGTTTGTACGTAGGAATTAATTTTAAACAAGACTCATCGAAATTCAACGAGGATAAAAAATTTCCCCTGCTTTATCGGCCGAGCATCCCTTATCGATACGAATATCGGTGAAGCGCGTAAGATTTAAATTTTAAATTATTTACGCGGGTGACTCTACTTTACATCAGGAATTTTAAATATCGTAACTACTCTGCCGTGCCCACGAGATACCCCACGGGATAACGTGAGAAACTGTTCTCGCGTTCTCCCGGCACTCGTGTAACAGAGCCCTCCTCGGAGAGTCCGGCTTCCACGAGATCATGAACCGACAAGTGTCACCACGTGGCCGGTCCGCGACTCGCTTCCGGCTCACTCTCGTCGGGGATACCTCCCTATCGCGGTCCTTACTTGCGTGGATGTGGGGTACAGGAATGTGGGAAGCTACGTCGCCGATAGCCTCCCGCACCCTGGTTCGGGAAGATTGAGTACTCATAGAGCTAACGTCACCGAAAGCTCTTCGGACCCGGAGGATTCGAAGGAGAAGTCACCTGTTCAGCGTCGCCGACAGAACTGGTGGTGAGTCTTCTCGCGCTCGCTGATTTATACCCTTTTTCAGCCAATCAGAGAGCTCGAATGTCTCTGATTGGCTTTTACCAAAAGGCCAATAAGAATACCCGATTTTGGAATTCGAATGAACCAATAGATTTTGAAGTTCCCCGCGGGAAAAAAGCGTGGGGAATTCAAACGCCGAAAATGACAAAATCTCGTAAAATCAAGAAAAAATCTTATAATGGATAGAAATATTTTAATAATATTCACTGAGCGGGAGCTGTATATGCTTACCGTCTCAATATATATATGAGAATTGACAAAAAATAATAATGGTTGAAAAAAGAATTGAGAAATTTAATTATTGTTATATTTTGATTAATTATGTTTTCTTTTTATTATTTTAAGTTTAAGTAGGTTTATTTAGGGTAGTATATAAATGATTAATATTTAAGTAGTTTATATTTTTAAAGTAGTATATTTATATGATTAATATGTATGTAGTGTATTTTTCCCTGTTAGTTGTCTGGGTCTGTCTTTTTGCGTTTGTTGTCTTTTTGTCCCAGTGTTTCCGTTAAAAAAAGTTTTGTCCGTACGTGATTGGCAATTCGTCTGAGTACGTCTGTCGGTTGTTTATGGATCCGGTCGGTGACAGTCTGTTCTGTCAATTTGACTGTTGTCAGTTGTTCTGTCGTCTGCGTTTGTGCGTCAACTGGTTCTGTCAATTGTAATGTCGCCACAGAATTGTCCGATGTCGTGGAAAGGGGTGGAGGGGATCCAGGTGGGGTTGTAGGGTTATATAATATAACGGAAGGAGAGGCTGGTCCGTTCGAGTCTGTCTCTGTTTTTAATTTAGTTTCTGTTTCGGTTTCGTTCTCGTCCGTCTCCATGGGTGTCGTGTTTATGTTTGTTTGTGTCGCTGCGCCGAACTTTTGCTGGACCTCCCACACCGGGAATCGAGGTAGAGTTTCTCCTTTTAGGACGCGGAGGACATATTCGGAGCACCAGAGTAAGTGCTCGAACATGTCATCCGCGTCTTGGAGTTTGTTGCAGAGTGGGCATACTTGAGTGTCCCCGCTCAAGCTCTGCATTTGTGCGCTAAAGTGGGACAAGCAGTCGCCAATGTGCTTCTTCGCTGTCTTAACATTTACCGCGCAAATGGAGCACTGGAATATTCCGCTCATTGTGTTGTTACTGTTCAAAATTTAAAGTATTTAATTTGTTAGATTTTTACCAAATGAAATTATATGACCCTTGTTAGCACAAATGTTTTGCGTGTACATGCGTGTATGTGTGAAGTTTTGTTAGTAAATGTGTTTACGACAGGTGGAGGACGTTTTGGCGGATAAATTTCTTGCCGTAGCTGTGATTTTTAGGCACTCACTATAACAATAGTTAAAGAGTGCCTATTGAAATGACCATCCGTTGCTCTTCGGAGTCTGTCGGTGGGGTTACTCCGCAGCGAATACTCCAAAAAATTTTATTTTTCACCATTTGCTTCCATGTATCTCCAACATCATGTGTTGTTAATATGAAGTGATTCCAATGACTGGTAATATTTTTATTCGCCTGCGGTTGAATAAAAATACCTTTATTACTGAAATTATCTTCTTAGATGTCCGTATCACAGTGTAACTTTGGACAGTGCGAAGCAATTTTTCTCTTCTTTGCAGGGATGATGTATCATATCATCACCATTGTGCACATACATTTTGAAGCCCCTGCGAAGCATTTGAATATTTGCTTAACAAAAAAAATCCATTTTTGCTTCGACAAGTGTCCGTACGGTGCTGTAACTTTGGACTGTGCGAAGCAATTTTTCTCTTCTTCACAGGAATGATGTATCATATCATCAACATTGTGCACATACATTTTGAAGCTCCTGTGAAGCATTTCAACTTTTGCTTAACAAAAAAAATCCATTGTTGCTTCGACAAATATCCATACGGTGCTGTAACTTTGGACTGTGCGAGGAAATTTTTCTCTTCTTCGCAGAGGTGATGTATCATATCATCACCATTGTGCACAATCATTTTGAAACTACTGCGAAGCCTTTAATGAGGTGTTTTAAATTTTGTTCTGCTAAATGTCCATACAGTGCTCCAATTATGAAGTCTACGAACCTAATTTTTTCTTTTTTGCAGCATTATTTTATTTTATGAAAAGCACTACGCACAGCAAATTTGAAGACATTCTGACATTTCTTAGTATTTTTATTCTCCAATTATTTTTAGTGAGGAATTATTTTAAAAGGTTATATTATTTTAATTTTCCAAAAAACAATTTTTTATCATGTCACAAACGAAAATTTGGTTGCGAAAAATGAAATACGAAATATCACACATTTATTGCCAAATATTAATCCTTTTTATTTCGAAAATAATATATTTTGAACGAATATCATTCACAATATTTCATATACGTTATTCACATTCATAATAAAAATAAAAAATTTCGTGGCTGCACTGAAAACCTGGTTATAATTCCACAAATAAGAATCATCGAATATCTAAAATTATTGCAATTTGTCAAATAAAATTGAAAACAATCGCGGCCATTTATTTTTTTCCATTCATTCTATCTGTCAAACCTTGGAAGCCGACGATAATTCGACAGCAGACGTAATAAAGTTTGCATACGCCGCGACGTTGGTATTCTGTGTCGGGATGATTTGTATCGAAAATAAAAATCTTATTGTTTTCTCATTGTTTAATCAAGAAGCGCGGTAGCGCTTCGACGCCAAGTACTGAAAAAACAGTACAAGGCGTGTCGCTACTGAGAGTAACCTACGCCAATATACACATTTTGTGCAGACCGTTGGCGTGTACAGATATACAATATGAAAAATTCTGTGCCGAGTTACTTGGTGTAGAGTTTGTCGAGTGTACAGTCAGTCGGTGTACACTTTTGGTGTAGAGTTGACTTCGTGTAGACTTGGTAGGTGTAGAGTCGGACTCCACCCATACTTAAGAAGGTGGTCATATTTTCCGCGGGAATCAATTTTGCTGCGTACCTGCAGGGTCGCGCGAATTGTTCCAGTGGTATGTCTTTTCCGTCAAATAACGGTATGTTATTAAATACATCGCGAAATGTTACGAAATTCGAAATGTTTTCGAGTTCACTTGTACTGGGATTTGCGGTTGCCATTGCGCTTCTGTTTGACGACAGGCGTTCGGCTCGCGCTTTGTCAGTCAATAATAATCTATAGTAACTGTTTGCGCGTTTAAGGTTGCGTTTATGAGGCGCAATCTTGTGTGCACGGGAGGGAGAAGGTTGTTCTCTCTCTTGTTTCTCCGAAGGATGAGAGGAAAAGGGGTAACAGAGAGTCAGGGAGAAGAAAAAAAAAAATTATTTTATAAACAGGAAAGGGAAGAATTGCTATACATATTTTATTTGGAGAAGTGAAGAAGTTTACCGAATTGGGAAAAAGATTAAGAAGGAATAAGGTTAAAAAGGAAAAATTTAAAAAATTTGCAAAAAATTGAAGAAGTTGAAAAGTGAAAAAATTTTTTTTTTTTTTTTGTAAATATGGAAAAATTGAAAAAGTTGCAAAATATCGAAAAATTGGACAAATATGTAAAATATGAAAGAATTTAAAAATGTGTGAAATATGAAGAATTTGAAAAAATTTGGAAAATTAGAAAAAATTGAAATTTAGAAAAAATTAAAAAAAAAATTAAATTAAATTGAATTAATTAACTTAAAATTAAGTAAGATTTAAATGTTTAAAAGGGTTAGAGAGAAAGGGAAGATTTTATGTAGTTTTATTGCAGTAATTTATCAGCGGTATTCAGCTGCGTACTTCGGTCGGGAGTCGCGCATTGTAAAAGATTATTATATTGATTATTGTTTACAATTTATTTTTTTTTTTCAAAGAATGAGTAAGATTTTTTTTTATTAATTTAGAAAAACGAAAAGAATATTTTTAAGCTAAATTCCCTTGTGTGTCGCATGCAGCGGTCGTACGCCTTCGACTCTGCTGTGTGCGCGACAAGGACGGCGCTACACGATTTTTGCGAGTCGGCGCTCGTTACTCGCTTTCGAAGCTCGTTTTTTATTTTTTTTCACACGTATTTTTGGAATTTTAAAGGTACTTACATTGCTGCTGTTAGAACATTGAAACATGTGTGACTAACCGCCGTCGTTATGCTACGCTCGATTTGCATAGTTACGTGATTGATTTTTTTATTGTTTATTATGTATGTTTCTGTTTTTGCTAATTTTTTCATATCAAGCCAGAAGTCTTGTGTGTACCGTTCAACAACAGTCGTGTAGCTCTTTATATATTCTTAAATAAATCTCTGCTAACAGGTTATGGGCCCAGAACGAATATATAATTAGTGAGAAGTGCAAGGAAGAATAATAATAATTCACACGAAAATTATGGCCACTTCAAACGAATTTAAAATTCCAAAACTATCGACCGAGAATTATCACGCGTGGTCTGTGCGAACCAAAGCAGCGCTGGTACAAAAAGGATGCTGGGACGCAATCGATCCTAGTTACGCCGAACCTCTATCCGCCGAACAGAAGAAATTGGATAATCGCGCATTAACGTTTCTTTTTCTCGTCGTGGAAGATAACTATCTGGATGACATCGAAGCAAGCACGACAGCGAAAGAAGCATGGACATCTCTAAAAGATATTCATTCAAAATATGGCTTGCTTCATACTCTTCAGTTAATGCGGGATTTCTTTAACGTTAAAATGAAATCTGACGAAAAAATGATAAATTATCTCAGTCGAATAATGGATTTGCATCGAAAGTTAGTTAACGGCAATCACGGATTCAAGGATAAAGAAGTAGCTCTCGTCATGTTAATGGGGCTTCCCGAGAAGTATGAAACACTGATTTTGAATCTCGAACAAGACGAAGACGATGTCACTACGAAGAAAGTGAAATCGAGATTACTGGTAGAAGAAAAACGAATAAATCGTAGAGAAGAAGACGAGGAAGACGAGAAAGACGATTCGAAGGCACTATTTATAAAAAATAAACGTGTATCTGGTTATCGTGGCAGAATAAATTTCAACGCTGGGACTAACTCAACTGATATTCGACGAATAAAATGTTTTTGCTGCAACGAACTCGGCCATATTGCACGTTACTGCCCTGAATATCGTAACAAAGGATCAAGCAACGAAGATAGTTACGAGAAGAATAAAAATCACGAAGCAAAAATAGTTTAGAGGGCATTGTGCGTAAAATCCGAGCGAGTAGAGGATTCACAGACATGGTATCTTGACAGCGGTGCAACGGACCATATGACATCTCACTTCGAAAAGCTTACGAACTTTAAGAAAATAACATCAAGTGTGACAGTTGCGAATAAATACACAACACGAGTCGATGGTATAGGACAAGTGAATCTTGAAGTTCTAGATGAAAAAGGAGGGTTAAACGCCACACTAAAAGACGTCTTATATGTACCGGACTTGGATGGGAATCTCTTGTCTGTTGGGAGAATCGAGGAATCGGGTTTAAAAGTACACTTTGCAAACGGCAAAGCAAAAATTATTGACGAGGTTGGTGAAACATTACTAACAACAGATCGTGTAGGTAGACTGTACCCTGTAAAGGAACGAGGGCCTACGGCGAATCTGACTCAAAGTGTTGACGAATCGTTATGGCATCGACGACTCGGGCATCTGCATTACGAAGCCGTTAAACGAATTCGATACGCCAACGAAACAAATAATGAGTCGAGTACAGACACAAACGAAAGCTGTCCTACGTGTAGAATGGGGAAAATGAAGCGTCGAAGTTTTCCGAAGGACGAGACTAAACGAGCAAGAGCACCACTCGAACTGATTCACTCAGACGTAGTAGGGAAGATTAATCCTATATCGAAAAGCGGATCGAAATATTTTGTAACGTTTATACGCGACTATTCTCGTTACACAGTCATATATCCAATGAAGAAGAAAAGCGAGGTATTGAGCAAATTCGACGAATATAGGCGAATGGCTGAAAACCTTCACAAATCAAAAATTCAAACATTGAGAAGTGATAACGGCGGTGAATATCGGAGCTACGAATTCGATACTTACTTGAAGAAACATGGCATTCAAAGACAACTGACCGTTCCAGGAACGCCACAACAAAACGGAGTCGCCGAACGAATGAACCAGACTTTACTCGATTCGACAAGATGTCTGCTCATTGAATCAGGTCTCTCAAAGTCTATGTGGGCAGAAGCCTTAAACACAGCGTGCTATGTCCGAAACAAATGTCCATCGAGCGCCATCGAACAAAAAATCCCAGAGGTTTTGTGGTCAGGAAAGGAAGTCAGTAGGGAACATTTGAGGGTTTTTGGATGCAAAGCTTGGAGTACAGTAAATACGAGAGAGAAGAGGGATAAACTCGATCCAAAAGCGTACGAATGTATATTCGTAGGTTATCCAGATGGCGTAAAAGGGTACAAGCTCTGGGATCAGAATAAAAATATTTTTATTCTCAGTCGAGACGTTATTTTCGAGGAGAAGTCTTTCCCGTTTAAAAAACAAACGAACGAAAAGGGTAATTGTGATGGTAATTGCGATAACACTAACGAGGAAATCATTTTTCGTGTAGACGTCGAGAAGTCAAATAAAACATATAGCGAAGCGCGCGATAGCGACGAAGAAGAACAAAACGAGATTGAAGTTTTTGATAGAGTCGAAATACCGGAACAAATCATAGAAGCTAACGTCGATGCACGAGTCGGAGCTCAGGAAACCGAAATACCCGTACAAATTCCGGAACAAAACGAAAATTGTAACGTCGATATATTTTTTGAAGCTCAAACAGACGAAATACGCGGAGAAATTACAGAAGCTGCAAATGAAATACGAGAGAAAACGATAGAGATGGCGCCAATAGCGACCAATAGCAATAGCGCCAATAGGAGACAAGTTCCTAGGTCTCGAGAACCTATACGGCGATCTGAAAGAATTGCGGCGAAAGAAAAATTAAAAAATGATTTTCACGCGTGTTGTGCCGTTAAACGAGAAGATACTCCACAAGATCCAGAAAGGGTAGAAGATGCTTTATCCAGTCTAAATGCACAAGAATGGAAAGCGGCTATGGAAGAAGAACTCGAAAATTTACGAAGCAACGAAACATGGATTCTAGTACCGAGACCAAAGGACAGACGAGTCGTAAAATGCAAATGGATTTTCAAGCGAAAATTCGACAAAAACGGAAATTTAGAAAGATACAAAGCAAGATTGGTTGCTCGCGGCTTCACACATGTGGAAGGACTTGATTATACGGAGACCTTCTCACCAGTGGTAAAAACAAAAAGCATCAGGACGTTATTGGCACTAGCTGTTGAGCGAAATTGGGCCATTCATCAATTAGATGTCACAGCGGCCTATCTGAACGGGATACTGAAGGAAACTGTATATATGGAACAACCGAAAATGAACCGAGACAGCGATTCTACTCGAGAAGTATGCTTGTTGAAGAAGAGTTTGTACGGTCTTCACCAATCAGGAAGGGAATGGAATTTATGTCTGAACGAGTTTCTTGAAAACAGTAAATCTTCGAAGGTCAAAAGCGGATCCGTGCGTTTACTTCGACAAGAAACAAGAATTGATCGTTGGAATATACGTCGACGACTTCATTATACTATCAAAAAGTGAAGTAAAAATCGAAGAATTCAAACGAAGAATCAACGAAGTATTCAAGGTAAAAGATCTTGGCAAAGTAAGTCATATTCTATCAATGAGAATAGAGAGGTTGGACAAAGATACTCTCACATTGGATCAAATCTCATATGCGAATGACCTACTCAAGACGTTTGGCATGAGCGACGCAAGAGGCGCATCTACTCCATTAGATTCAGGGATGAAATTCAAGCAAGCAATTGACTCAGACATACTAAGTCCAGAGGAGGCTTACAAGTACAGACAAGCAGTCGGTGGGCTTTTGTATTTAGCCGGAGGTACAAGACCTGACTTATCATTTTCTACAACGTACATGAGCCAATTCTGCAGTCGGCCGAGCAAAGAACATTGGGGAGGTGTAAAACACATGCTACGGTACGTGAAACAAACGAAGGATCTACGCCTGACTTTTCAACGAACCAACGAAAAAGTAGGTATATATTGCGATGCAGATTGGGCTGCAGATAAGATAGATCGACGATCTATCAGTGGCTACATAGTCAAACTCGCAGGCACCGCAATTTCTTGGAGCAGTAAGAAGCAGCGAACAACGGCTCTATCTACAGTTGAAGCAGAATACTTAGCCATGTGTCACGTTGCAAAAGAAGTATTGTGGACCCAAAGTTTTCTAACAGAAATTGGAGCGGGCAATTTTATTTCACGGCCACAAACTATAATGGTTGATAACCAAGGTGCGATAGCGTTGGCAAAGAATCAAATCACGTCGGAAAGAAATAAACATATAGACTTGAGACATTTTTGGATTCGAGAAAAGATCGAAACAAAATCGTTGGATTTCGACTATGTTCCCACCGCTGCGAACCTTGCTGATATGATGACAAAAATATCGGGAAGAAAGAAAGCTGAATTACGACGAGACGATTAGTCAAGGACGAGTGTTAGAACATTGAAATATATGTGACTAACCGCCGTCGTTATGCTACGCTCGATTTGCGTAGTTACGTGATTGATTTGTTTATTGTTTATTATGTATGTTTCTGTTTTTGATAATTTTTTCATATCAAGCCAGAAGTCTTGTGTGTACCGTTCAACAACAGTCGTGTAGCTCTTTATATATTCTTAAATAAATCTCTGCTAACAGCTGCCACGTAGAAAAAAGAGGATAATTGCATTAGTTGCGTGTTTCGGATTTTATTTTTGACTTCCTGTGGACTGCCTTCCTTCCTTCAGTTTTTTGTTGGTCTTCTTTTTCTTTGTTGGTTTTCACAGTTTTTTTTTTGTAATGTTTCACTGTTTTTTATAACGTTTCGTCGTTTTTTTTTCACTGTTTTTTTTTTTTTTTTATAGCGTTCCGTTGGTTTTTTTTTTCACTGTTTTTTATTACGTTTCACTGGGTGTGTTTTTTTTGTATATTTTTTTGTTGATTACCACTTTTAATTCAGTTTGACGCTGTATCTAAAATCAAAGAGAAAATAATAGAATGAAAAAAATCAAAATTTCACTTTTCGCGGACGTAGATTTTAGTTCGGACACTTCTGACACCATGTAATGGACAGCCAGATAAGCGGGAATAATATAGCAATTATTAAGACTTGAATCGTATGGAAACGATAAATCGTAGTCACTTTATTAGTCGTAGTTATATTAATAGGGAGAGTGTACCGTCTAACCCTGCTGGTAGTCTGAGATGAACTGAATAATCAGGTGTCGAAGCAGAGGGCTTCGACGCCGGTAACTTGTATTGTTGCGCGCGTGAGGTATACCTCCGCGCGCTAATAAAGACCGTGGCGCGGATACTGGTCGCGCGGCGGCTTGACCGTTGCCGTGAGACAGCGATCTAATTGCTGCTCTCTCGGACCGATGTCTAAAATGGGGTATAAATTCGATACCGTTCATGAAGCTCGAAATAATTGTCGTTCCAGCACGAACGAAAGGACAGTTCTACGTTCGGGTTGCCAATACAGAAGTGAAATTTGGCTATCTTCCCCGACAAGTTATCTCAGAAGGAGTTTTCTCTATCTAATTAATACCACGGACGAAGAAATAGAAGTCGCTGTGCCAGTACTCAAAATCGAGCCGTACGAAGAGATTATGGACAATCTTGCCAAGGAAATAGATGTTGCTGCAGAGGTCACTTCAGCTCTATTTTACGCTACAGAGGGTTCCATGCCACTACAGCACAACACCACTGAGACACAGTCGCCGCACGTGCCGTGCAAAGCTCACAGCGTCGAACATACGAGAATTTTAAGGAAGCGGAATTATATGCGATTCCAGCTACACAGAGAACGTTGTGTCAAGGTGAAACTATAACAGCATACATCATATGCCAGACGATCGAGTTGCAGTTATCACTAACCTGTTACGTTTGGATCATTTGAATGAAGAGGAAAGAGAAAGCGTTCAGATATACCTCGAAGAATTCGCAGATAGGTATTATCTACCTGGTGAAAAGCTTATGCCAACAAATGTTCTGAAGCATCGTATAATCACGACCGATGAGGTCCCGATTACCTTTCGGCAATACAGATATCCGCCGACGTTAAAGAAGGAAATAAATCGTCAGGTAAACGATTTATTTAACGGAGGCATAATAGAGCCCTCCAAATCACCATACAACTCACCCGTATGCATCGACCCAAGAAGGCCGACTCTAAAGGCAATAAAAGGTGGCGAATGGTACTTGACTACCGTGCCCTTATCGAAAAAACGACGAGCGACGCATATCCACTTCCACTAATAAACGAGATTCTGGATCAACTGGGAGGAGCAGTATACTTCTCGACATTCGACCTCGCAACTGGTTTCCACCAAATCGCGATGCACTCGGAGAATAGGCACAAGACTGCCTTCTCAACACCATATGTCCACTATGAGTTCGCCCGAATGCCGTTTGGCTTGAAGAACGCCCCGGCTACATTCCAGCGGCTCCATGAACCAGGTACTCACCGGTGTTCAAAGCTCCGATGCTTTCGTGTACCTGGATGACATCGTCATCGGATCCTCCTCATTAGAACAACACGAGATAAAACTGAAAAGGTTAATGAAGCGATTGAGAGCAGAACACCTCAAGCTCCAGCCCGATAAATGCGAATTTCTACGCAGAGAAGTCGCTTATCTGGGACATATAATAGGAAAGGACGGTGTAAAACCCGACCTAGCTAAACTAACAGCACTGAAAAACTTGCCGGTACCTAAGAACGTGAAGATCATACGACCATTTCTGGGTCTCGCTGGCTACTACAGACGCTTCATTCATAAGTTCTCTCAGATAGTGCTCCAGTATCCGGATTTCACTCAGCAGTTCATCGTAACAACTGAGAGTGAACTGCATCATAACGACATCAGCAACAGTCGGTGGAATTTTAAGCCAAGGACCTTTGGGTAAAGATCGTTCCATCGCATATACATCGCGAGTATTAAATGAGGCCGAGCAAAAGTACAGCACGTACGAGAAAGAAGCTGTAGCTATATTACATGCGGTCTCGCCTCTCCCAGCAACTTAAGATACCATCAAGCTCTTATTAAGATATCGATCAAGATTTTTTGCAGATTATTTTGTGTTATTATTTTCTACTTATTACGATTCGTTTCAATACTGTCCATTATTTCAGGTAAATTCAAATTTAAGATTTAGTTTCGTTTAATTTTGCTTTATAATTTGAAATTCAGTTTTAGTTGAGTTTGGTCAGGATTTTCGACTTTATTTGGTAGTGTAAGTTACGAAATAAAAGCCCAAAAAAAGAAGAGACCCGATGAAATTTCGCGCGAATACGCTAAAGTTTGGTGCAATCCCGGCACTCCAAGGGATAGATCAATGCGTTGAGATCAGGCGGCGGTATCGTTCCGTCCAGGCGAGGGTGATGAAACACCTTGATCTGAGTTATAATAGCGTGAAGCCTTGTATGTCACATATTGACTATGGGAGCGATAACGAAGATCCTTCGAAGTTACCGCTTTATAGTATCGGCTCTCGATTCAATGAAGTCATAAAATGGTTGACAAATCAGGTAGTTATAGGTCAAGATCCCGAAAATGATAATCACAATTCGTTACGAATTCTTGTACGCAAATCAGTCTACCGACAGCTGCCCTAGAGGTAACTCGGTCCTCACTTGCACTTCCGCTTTGATGGGCTTCGGCCTATTCGCTCGAGTTATCGAAGTCTTGTGTAATCGCTGTCTCGCTTGCGTTACCGTGAATCCGGATATCGTTCTCGCTCTCTTATTCGTGCATCTCGTTTCGTTCGCTCATTCCCTTGCAGATAAGACTACTCGATAAGATGCAGTTCCCGCCGAGTTACGGATAATGTACGCCATTTCGGTGAGTTACTTTTCGTAAAAAAATGCATCGATCACGTATATTGTTACGTTTTCGCTCCGAACTCTCGGTCGGCTGAGTGTCCCCAAATGGACTTCAGTGCGACCAAGTCGATCATAGCCAATAAATAATTGTTCTCATTATCGGTCTACCACAACCCGCAACCTGAGCAACCGTTTGTTCTCGCAGATGCATCCGCGTTACTTCTCGTTACCGTATTAGTTTCCGTTTCGTTGTTGCGGAGGTCGCCGTTCCACCGACCTCCAGTTTAGTCCGGTTGTTATCACCGGTGATACGAAGCACCCACCCGGACGCTGGTGCATTCTCGAGGGTGGACGGCCGAAGGTGACGAAAGATTTTGTAAATTGCTATTATTTTGTCTTCCCATAATTTCACACAAAAAAAAAGAACAATTAAAATCAGACGGTCAAATCTATATCGGTTATTTTTTATACTCCAAGTGGAGGGAATACTCAAAAATAAACAAATTCGTTTCACACTTCAAACATATCGTCACTCTTCGCGCGAGGCACAAATTGCCATATTCATTTTCATTTTCGCGAATTCAATCCTCGCACACACGTCGCCGAATTAGGATGCAAGATATAGTGATAATAATAATAATAATAATAATAATAATAATAATAATCTACTCAACAAAATTGTCGTAAAGGCTTCCTCGGTGGCTCTTTCTGTCACCTCAGGGGCTCGCAGTATCTTCGGATGATGTTATTCGGCTCGTCCCTCGGATATCGGTCGAATTCGTGTATTGGCAATTCCGTGATGACGATTCCTCGTACTTGATGAACAACGATGCCGTGCGTATTACTCGACGTCCCCAGAGAGAAAGAGGCCGAGGAGCCTCGTGCGCCGAGGATATTAGTTCGATCGTTACATTGCTAGTTTTAGCGCTCTCCCTTGGAGATTGTCGGCATTACGAAAATCTCGAGGCGCAGTGAGGTGATAGGGCGATTTGGACTTTGTCGAGCGCCGCAAACATTAAATCTTACAATTTCGAGGTAGCGTTTTTTTTTTAATTCGATATAGTTTTTTTCAAGTTTTGACTTTTTAGAGTTAAAGTTTAGCGTTGCGCTCGAGATCAAGGAAAACTCGTCTCAACCTTTTTTAGGCTCCCCGTAGGCCTAACAAAGTCAATACCAAAGTCAGGGACATCCGTTGGAGCGACGACGATGGCTCGCTGGTACGATCTTCGCCATCCGATCTCAGCGTTTGGAAAAAACGATTCGATGTATCTCAGCAACGAAAGCACCGATCATCTTAAAATTGAGCTCAATTGCAAGCTAGATGCATAATTATATTATAAATGTCTATTCAGTTTTTTAATAGACACTTGTTAAATCAAAGCATGCTTAATAAAAAATATATGCGCGCAGAGGGAGGATTCGCGTATAGAGTCTCCGGCGGTCACGCGCAAACGTACCTGGCGCGAGACCCTGCCGAGTCTTTTGCTATAAGAACAAGCATAAATTGTAACTGCACCGCGCGCAAATCATGTTATGTAGCATTTCGGCAAATTATTTTTTTTGCGCCACTTGAGGTACCCTTGTACCACTTTCCTGTACTATTAAGATCGGTTTGGTGCTGTGCCGTATCCTCAATTGACTTTATCATATATAATAAACTGTCATATTGTCGGCAAAAAGTAAAACTCGAGAATGTCTTGTATTACGGTTATAATGCCATCATGAAGATATTGAAAAGTAGGGGCCCAAGATACGACCCTTGCGGAACATCTAAATGCTGGCCAGTGTACACGTATAGTATACAGTTCACAGTGTACAGCAATATATAGTCTAACTTTGTCCACTGAACCCACATCCGGTCTAAGAATTAAGTGTTGGCCATATTTCTACATTTAAACAAAAATTCCCTTCATTTATGATATTTCAGCCGAGTCAGCCGACAAGAATTATTTCTCGTATTTTCTTGGGATATGTACCGGTAAAGGGTTGGAACCCCAGTGAATGTCGGATCACACAAAAATGTATTCTAAAAAGTGTCCCTTTATTTTGCGCGTGAATACGCGAACCCAATTTGTTTTACGCCAGCCGGCGCACATTTCTTGCAACTTGAAACAATAAACATATGTAAAATCTGTGATCATTAGAATTAAACTTAAAATACGATCGCGGTCGTATGCGATATGGCATACGCGGGAATCCTCGCTCGATCAATCGCATACGTTTATCCAGAGGGTTCCCCAGACATCGCGTAAAACCGAGAGAAACTTGACATTCTAGATATGGAATTGATTTCGCGAGTATTCTCCCAGTCGTCCGGGATGGCTGGGAGAGGCTCTGGAAAAGCCTATGGGATTGATCGTGGGAGTATTCCCGCGGTCGCACGCGTCCGCTAGGAGAGGGTCCGGGAAAGCGTATGAAGCGAATATGGCTCAGTCCCAAATCCCATACCTCTTCCAAACCCTTTTCCGCAATACTTCTCATACTATTTCCCATCGTATTCTCAAAGACGCAAAGACGCTTTCCGATACTGCTTTTTTCTACGCGAGTACTCACTGCGGGAAGTCCCTCGTACCTTGAAACGCTGCGTCGTCCCTCGTCATCGCCCCGTCGTCGACTCCACCGCAATAATCCTCGACACCTGGACCAAAAAGAAGACATATTATTATATAATTCGCATTCAAAATCACTTACCGGAGTGAATCTTACCTGTCGTCGTTCTCTCGTCGATTCGACTCGTTGGAGCTCTCCGTCGGTGTTGCAGTCGATGTCCCTCGTCGAGTGTCCTCCGTTATCTATAACACTCAAACATCATTAATTATTATTGGTACAATATTGTAGCCAAATATTTCAACTTTACACTTACCTGTTGATTCACCGGGTTCCTTTGAAGTCGACGCTTCCCGTTGTCTCGCTAGATCTTCTGGCATCTGAAACATAAAATATACAAATAAATTTATATTTAAAACCATAAAATTGCTTACCGAAATTACAGTTATCCCTCGGCGCGACGCGAAAACCCCGAAAATCCTTCGGGAAACCGCGACGTCGCGAAACGTAACCTCAACTATCACTCGCGATATAAATTCAATGAATGCGACGTGTCAAACTCATAACACGTCGCAATTCCCGCATACAATATCTACAAAAAAATCGCGCACTCGAGTAATTCACACGCGCATTCAAACAATTCACCAAAATAAACAAATTCACTTTACCCCGCGAGTCGAGGAATTTCGCGAATCGATGACGTGGTGACACGACGGATCGACCCCGACCGCGCGAAAAACATATTTCAAAATCCCCGAATGTTCACGGGTTCGACCGAACACCACCACGAGCGCGTCCGAACTCTCCGTTCGCGAACTTTCTTGCAGGCGCAGAATGACGGCGGGCGGGGATAAAAGAGCGAGCCTCTCGCTGCGGAAATACAGAATCTCGCACTGAAAAGTGACAAACGTATTTGCCACTGCAAAAGTGTTCGAATACTCTCCCGCCGAACAGGTGGTATTTTTCGACTAATACTGCAAAGTATTACTTCTTTACATATTACTGAAAAAAAGTCTCTATCTATACAAATTGCCCTTCTACACACTCTTTGTGCAAATTGTAACAAGGGGTAACATAAAGGGTAAAAAATGTACATCAAGCGTCTAGTTCATGCCACGACAACCACCAGCCTATCCAACGACGACGACCAATCTAGCCTACCTCCGATGACGACTTTGGCGAGTGGAACGGCGTGAATCGAAAATAGCCATCGTTGCGGTACAACATATGGATCCGCGGTGGGTACAACAAGTAGTCCCCGAATTCCGCGAACCTGGCAGCTATCGTTTTATTCCCATCACTCGCTCCTGAATCTTCTACACAGAAAAATCCTTCCACAACCCTTTCATCCCTAAATCCCGACCCAAAGTCAGCCTATCACCTCTCCTTCGATATTCCTCCTCTTAGTTCTGACGCGGAATTTGTGGAGCTATTCAACTCCCTCACGACAGCCATCGAACAGCCAAGGCTCTTTCCACCATCGGAGGAATACGTCCCTTCCCGGATTTCTACTCGATCGGCCAACCTGACCACGGGGCAGCGTCGACCACCGATCAACAGCCCTCAGAAGCCGAGAAAGAAGCCTAAGTCAGATTAAAGGTGATATTAACATCTTCGAGTGGACAAAAGAAAAATCCCCAATTACACCCATGAAGGGTCGAGCTCGTGCGACGAAGACCCACTCTTCTATTCGCCAACAGCCGTCGGCTTCAAATTCTTTACACTGAATTATTACAATGTTCGGACTTCAGTCCGAATCGAGCGTCGGATGTTCGATGCAGTGGTTGTCTAATCGCCAACCGTCCGTCTGGTGTGGCAACTCATATTCGCACGCCACGGTTATTGCGCAAGGATAATTCCGGCTGTGCTGTCGATACTCCTGGGTATAACAATTTCATTGTTATTTTTTTTGCACATTGAAATTTTTCAAGAATCCGAGTCAGGTTTGCTTCATTTTCAGCATATCTTGTGTTAATTTCTGTAGGAATCTAAGACCGGCTGTAAGAGTCTGTTGGAGACTGTTGAGAATACGTTTTTATCGCGCTGACTGTGCGTACACTCGCTTCCCGGAGCAGCACTGTAAGCGCGTGTCGAGAGACGTCGTTGCACGCACGAGATATTCCGAAGTCGGAGTCGGGCAATCTCGGGTGTGCTCGGGCTCTCCCCGTAGAGAGTACCTGTGCGCGCTAATAAGGGCATAGGCTTGTCTCTCCGAGTCACCTGTGATGCTAGCATTAAGTATCATATCAAATAAAGTGTACTTCTATCCTCGATTATAGAACCGCTCGTCTCTTTCTTTTTTCCCTATACCCACAATCGCGAATAATCTGCTCTAACAGAGACCTTTATATGAATTGTAACAAAGCGTTATACACGCTCCCATTCACGCACACAGAGAAAAATGCACGACAGTCTAGACGCGCGATGAGAGCCTCTTCCCAACGATACGTAGAGGGGAACCGATAGTATAACGAAAGATATACTGTGTTAGGATATTTGTTAAGTTGGAGGTAATGCAATAGGAGAAAGAGGAGCAACGAGAACTCGAACGACGATCGTAGAGAGACGATAGGAGCGGCCGTACCCCCTCCCCCGTACCAATCGAAAATTTGCGTAACGAGGCACGAGCGGGAACTTTCGTGCAGACCGCGAAACATTAGACAAGTATACGAATTGAAACTATTGTAAATATAGAGTAGGCTAATAAAGAATTAAATTGCAGAAAAGACAGGCCATGCGGAGGGATAGACAACGAATCGAAAGAAGCAAGAACGATTCGTAAGGCAAATTCTCGTGAAAAGAAGGGTAGGCGCACTCGGTGCACATTATTTCGATTACCGATTGAAGACTTCGTTTCTATGAAACGCGCGACGCAGCGACTCTCCGTTCGTGGTCTCGCTAATTTTCCAACGAAATATTGTTTTTTGTTGCTCGTAGCGCCGAGCGTTGTTCTAAAAGTCGTAATAATTCTTTAGTCGGGTTACAGTATTGCTACTGTTACGTCTCGATTTGTGTAATCGGCGAATTATTGTAGAGTTTCTCTGTTTTTGAACGGGGCTAAGCCGTTCAGGGATCGGAGACCATCGGATGCCCCTAGTGGGGGATAGATGCGGGGAGAAAATAAATTTATTTCGCTCTGGTTTAATTTTAAATACAACACCTGATTATCTATCAAAATAGACTTGTAAACCACTTAGGTTGGTTTACCCAATTTGGATTCCATGTATACTTGAAAGAATGTAGTTATTTTGAGCTCGACCTCGCGGGTCGAGCCCCAGAATAGGATTTTTGTTTTCTCGCGTTCGATTGCTGTCAGCGAAAAGTAAATTTTTGAATTGAGACGCTCGCCCTGACTGATCGAGCTCTGGGATTAGACTGACTGAAAAGCGGTGCCGCATTCACCGCGCAATAATTTTTATTCCGCGTTAGTGCAGGGTGTAGCACATCTCGGGTGTACAGGGCCCTGTCTTCTACCGTGGGATTGCTGATGTTACTCAGCATCACATCGTGAGAAAGCGCCGATAAGAGCGTTTCTGAATATAACACCACCATCATCAGCGTGAAACCGCTGATAAGCGGCCCGAACTGCAGCCCTGTTCTCGCTAGCCGTAAATAGATCATAAGAGTGATTATAGGCATTGATAGCGAAGATCCATGCACGCTGGGATCGAAATAGTGTGCGGGCATCCAATCAAGGCACAGACGGACAAAGGGAATAAAACGGGCATCGTCATATTTTGGACGGGGTAGCCGATCGAAGGTACTGTTACGTCCAGCGTAACGCATAGTTTATTTTCTGCTTTACCTTCAATAGCAGTTGAGCCTAAAATTCTTTGTGAAAGTAAAAAGGGGAATCTGATCTAAAAATCCTTCATTAACAATATCTATTTTACCTACTGCTTAATCAGTGTCAAGCTAGCCCAGAGTCTTGCCAAAATCGGTGTACTACCTTAGCGAGTCGATACCGATGAAACAGGGTAAAACAGATCCGGGCCTCACAGGCGGAGGTCGAGAAAGGCGGTCTCTGACCCCTCTCCTGAGCGCTCTCCTAGAGTCCCAAAAAGGAATTAAAAGATACGCGGCCCGCTGACAGTTATCATTGGGACCTACTAGTATCGATATCGACTACCTCTCCGTAGATCATTAAATCGATTTTACCATGGCTCGAAACCATTCAGGGAGGAATTTACAGACAGTCGATTAAAACCGTCGGGTTTTAGATACGTACAATCGGGTCGACAAGTTATCCTCGTTAAGGGAAACGCTTTAAACAGTGTTTTAGTTGAACCGAACTCCACAAGCTAAAACAAAGGAGACGAGGCTCATGACCTTGATTTTAGGAGGAACAAGGAAATATCTTCTATTAAATCTTAATTAATTATAACACATCGGAAAGCAATAGAGGTCAGACTTCTGAAGAAGAAAATAATAAAGTAATGATAAATAGAGAAACGAAACTGAGAATATAGTCCATTTAAAAAGAAATAATAATAGACAATTCACCGCCAGGATTTGCTCTCTTGAACGCCTGTGTTTATCCTTACGGTATTAATTAAGTACGTAGTGGTAATTACACGGAGAATGATACCATTATAAAAACGAAAAGGGATTTTCACCTTATGAAAATTATACAACGTTTGGCATTCGACAGTTCAGGCACAAAACCGCCGAGTAACGAAAAAGAGTCCCCTCGCAACAGACAGAAAACTTGTCCGTAAACTCTCCGACTATAAAGAAATTACTACACGTACCCTATTAATTTAGTTCGTCCTTCGAGAAATTCTTAGCCGTGGATAACCTGTACGTCATTTGTTTAAACAAATGACTGAAGGAGTTAACGGTAAAGCATTTGCCGAGGAAAGTCTTCCATGGCACGCCCCTGGGCAAAATAACATGGAAAAGATTTATTTTTTTATATTATTTTTTAGTAATATAGAATTATACTTTTGCATTATTATCCAGACAGACGAGTACAAACTAATCAAGTACTAAATAATTAGTTCCCGATAATAGGTTAGGGTTTATATCAATGATATTCATTATTATATTTTCATTATTATATTCATTTCTGTTAGGAATAAGCGAGTCCTGGTTATAAGAGTCTTACGAGAAACTACAAATTTTATAATCCACGTAATACGTATAAAATTCAGAAGACATAGGAGAGCGTATTTTCACTGTTCAATACCGGTTTTTATTTGTCTAGACAGTTGACGAAATTCTATAGTCCGATTGGAACTCTGGCGACCTTTTTACATATAAAGTATTTAGCCATAAAAGGCTGTATACCAACAAAAATCTTTCTGGTAATGACTTCCCGGAAAACGGAAACGAGAAAAGGAGGGGATTGATGCCTACGTGATCTCGTCTGCGCCCTTTTACTTTTCGATACCCCACCCCGTCATCCACGGCGCGGGGCCCGATAAACGCATTACGCCTAAAAGAAGGACCACGGATCACGGATCACGGATCATTAAGATCACGGACCAATCAGGGATGAGACCGGTAGCATCACCTCATCTTCTCATTACTGTACCAGAATTTTATACCGAATAGATATACAAAAAGACACTCGCATAGCAACATCCCCTCTACTTGTCACCAAGGAAAATGGTATAAAAACCCCCGAAATTGTGCGCTCAAGAGCACATTTTTTCCCAGTTATTAGAGGAGCACACCTCTTTCAGTTTCATAAGCACACGTTTTTCTGTTATTAGAGAAGGATATTCCTTCAGTTTTGTTCAGCACACCTTTTTTTAGTTATTATCGGAGGATATTCCTTCAGTTTTGTTGAGCACATCTTTTTCTGTTATTAGAGGGGGATATTCCCTCATTTTTTGTTCAGTTTTTGTTCATCTTATTCTTTCATTTATTTGTTCAAAAATATCACAGTAGTATAGTTCAAATCAGTTATCCATTGTTCGAAGTTCAGCTTTAACTCGATTGTCTTTCAGACTTTCGAGTTATCAGTATAAAATCCAGGATTCAGAGAAACGAAATTATTTCTTCAGTTTATAATTTGACATTGTATTTCGCAAGTTTTAGAAATTCCAACCATATAGACACTTGGTCTCCATTGTTTTTTGTTCAATATTATCACCTGTATTACTCATATTTTTTGTGACATTAAAAAGTGTTAACTCTACCTGCATTACCGTGAAACACATCATTGTTTTCTTTAAATTCATTTTCGAATTAAACCAACGTGAAGAAAGTTCTATATCCACGAACACCAGGAAAACACCGTTTATTACCGTAAGTACCTGTTTATTTATTTATCAACCGTGCATTATTTCATTTTATTCTCGCAACCCAGTGATTTAAAGTGACCACCAAATCTCGTTTAACCGTGTCGCGTGCTCCGACACCTGGTCAAGAAACGGCAGGTAGCTGCCGTCACACCGAAGATTTCCTCTCTATCTCTCTTTTGCCTGAGAGACGCCGAACCCTCTACTAATTAGTTTACACCCTACGACACGCATTTAACAAGCACTCTTAAGGGCTCCATCCCAAGCAATTTTCCGCAAGGGTATTCTTTAAAAAGGAGCAATCGTTGTCCTCCTTATCGACACCAGGTGTGGTAAAGGTTGGTTTAACACCCACTTGACCAGCGCGTGCGATTATAACGGAGACAACTGTTATATTTCAAACTAGTAAAGAAACGCCGCTAGTTTGGACGTAACAGTACTCCGTACCCCTCGAAAAGTCCGTCACAGTATATATTAAAAAACCGGGCTTGATAGGTTGCGAAGACTATAAATATTATTTGAATCTTGGCAAGATTCTCGATAAGATATTGATTTCTTAGTCGCCGCCTACCGTAGGTCAAACGTAAATGCTCGATGGTACTGTTTCTATACGCAGATCTGTATAGAATAATTAAACAATTGATTGAGGAAATACACAATTCAACAATTTTTTTCTGCTACAGCCTCCATCGTTTTCGAGACAACGGAATGTTATATCGACTTAAACAACAATATTTTATCAGGGGTAACCCCGCAATTACGAATTACTACTCAGTCAGTCTCTGGAGTGTGGCGCCAATCCTATCAGTTTTATCTGGTGGTATAATTTTGGCCTTGAGTATATTTTTTTTGGAAAAAATATATAACGTAACGTTATGAGTCGTGGTCGAGAATGGAGTCAACGGGTAAATCCAAACATACTGAAGATGCACCGGTGATTCAGCTATCATGGAAACGCGCGAGCATGACTACTTAGATAAGGTTGGTACAAACTCTCGTGGAGTAAACACACCGGTTCCGAATACAACATTAACCGTGGATATTTTTAGAAGGATTGCTTTTAAGTTGTTGTTTATTTACACCAGAATGAAATTTAACTGAGCGGATATAACGGGACATTTTTTAGTCAGTTTTATGCGAATGCACTTTAATGATTATCAAATTTTCCGTCCGTTCGGAACAATTGTTGCCGACTGCGCTGGCAGTGACGAATATCGCCGCTGCAGTCGCGATCGCACGAGGGTATGGAATAGAATAGTTAAACAGATAAGTTATATAAGTAAGTATCGAAATACGGACTGACCGCTGCGCGTTTTGCGAATTTTGCTGTGCACGAACAACGCTGTAACGAACACTGCGAGAGCGTCTTCGTTACCATTTCCGCTGACCACGGAAGTGCGAAGGCAGCAAGAATCCTCCCTGGCCAGCCGCCCGCCGGTAGAGAGATCGGCAGATGTGCGCGCCGGGGAAAACACTACCGTTTTCAGTGATATCATAATAACGTACGACGATCGAGGACATGATGGGCAGGTATGCCATAACTTAGCGAGACGACAGTCTTTCGGAATCCCTCAATGCGGACAGATGTGTTTGATTTATATTATCGTATCAGTTTTGCAATATATTTTCACATTTATATAGTAAACGGAGTATATTGATTTATTGTAATTCTGACATCATCCGTACACGATTAGAGAACGAGAGCGTAAAGGTACAGAACATGCGTAACGTCGGCCTCTCTTTTCGAGTCAAGGCGCTAGCCCTTTACTCAGGGACGGAGACCTCGCCTTAACACTGCCGTAGATTGGAGATGCGTTGGAAGGATATTTCAGAATGATAGTCTCGTTGCAGAAATAAAGTCGAAGACTTTTCGTAGTTTTAGTACTCACTATGTTTTATTTAAAAGTCGATGTTTGGTGTTGGAAATAATCTTCGCGATACAATAGTTAGTAAGAGCTCCGAGGACTTAACCGCGCTGGGCTATCGTAGAGCATTCCGTGGACTTAGCCGCGGAGGGCTATCGTAGAGAGTTCTGTCGGGCAGAGCTTGCGCACTCTGCCGAGAGAGTAGGCCAAACAGGGCCTTTCGCAGATCGTAGAGTACTTCGTCGGGCAGAGCCTTGCACGCTCAGTGGAGTCTCGTAGATGACGGTCGGAGTAAAAACGCACAACTACTAAGTTGCTACCGAAAATGCTCGCCTTTTTATACTAGTTCAAATCTGTCTAATCGGTCTAATGTTAAAATTTTGTAAACGGTGGGGTTAAAATAATGAGATTGTAAGTCTCGTAAAAATGTTTGAGATGTCTATGCGCTTTGCCGACTCTTTCCGGTAAAAATTAGTGGTCGTAAATATTTCGGGTAGCTTTTACGTAGAAGTCCATATGAAAATCGCCGCTAACCCCTTTTACGGAAATGCATAAAGTTAGGAGACACTCCTAATCAAAATTATTAAATGCGGGAAGTGTGGCACCAGCGTTTGCCTTTGCGGTGCGTACGCAGACCGGCGCTAGTCCATATAGAGATGCATAAAGTTTCGGGTGTCGTCTGGTGGCGACGGCGGTAATGTAGAGCATCTAACGGCTCTTATGGTAAAAGAATTAATAGGCGACAGTGCAGTGATAGGGTCTTCGCTGTGCAGCGCGTGCCAGGGTTGCCGCTAGTTTTTTACACAGACATATAAAGTTCGGTGTCATCACTAGACTATGGCGATAATGTATAGAGGAGACTGAGCGAGCTAATCGTAGGCTACACTCTGTTGGCGTTGAGATAGCTAGTTATAGGCGACACTCTCATAGAGACAAAGAGAGCTGGTCGTATGCGGGACTCTAGTAGAGCTGAGAGAGCTAGTCATAGGCGACACTCTATGACTGCGTGTCGCCGAATGGTTAAGTGCGCACGTCTAGGCCTACTACATTATGGCCACCAAGGGCATAAGAGCACGTGCAGTGCATCTGAGTAGAGCGCGCGTAAGCAAGGCCCAAAATATTTTATATAGGGATAGTTTTTTTTTCGCGTAGTATACTGTTTCTATGTAATGGGTTACGTGAGATGTAATAGTAGTCTCGGATAAACTCTTCGCCTAGCTCCTGCATAGTAGACTCAAAATATCTCTATGCAAATTCGCGGTCTATAGAAATTGTTCGATAGTCGATAAGACCGAAGGGAGCCAAGTAAGTGTTTTACCTCGCAGCGACTGCCTGTGTTAGAATAGTATTATACCTTTTTGCCACGAACAATATAACTGGCATTTAGAATTAATTGATTAATCTCATAAGAATTAGTGTTAGGTCTGTCGGTCATCGGAGGAGAGTGTTGGCATGTAAAGAAGGTGTGAGAGAAAGTGTGGAGGGAGTTGGTGAATGCAGACAACAAAATTTATGATCATCGTAAGTAGTCTCAATCGGTATGTGAGTGTGAAGAGTGTGAGTAGAATGCCTGATCGTTTTATGATTATTTCCTAATTAATTTTATACTATTAAGGGGACTGAGTCACCTAATAAATCAAAAAATAAAAAAAAAAAAATTCCGGTATATATAAGTTTAATGAAAAATTCCATTTTACCTCCATAATATATATATGTTAGACTACCGCTGTGAATTTTTTTGGAGACCTACAGTGTATTCCAGTGTTATGCGCAATGGTCAAACATTTTTCCTTTGCCGCAGCTTTCGGACTGAACGAAAGCATCAATCTTTACTTACGATCTCTTATTTTCTTCGTTAGAGAGTTTATTGCGGAACGAGTGCGGGGATTTTTTTAAGCTTCGCTGGCGAAGCTATGAGTTAAAAAATACCAAAAAATTCACTTTTTCCACTTTTTGCCTCGTAACCACTCACATAATGGCTTGCGATAAATCCATTTTTGATCGCATGAAAAATCACCGCACTCATTTCGTAACACTGACTATTACGAAGAAAATGAGCCATCGCAATCCAAAATTGGTGGGGCCATTCTCTCTGAAACCTGCGGCAAGCGAAGAAAAATAAAATGGAAAAAAATGAATTTCACAGATTAATGAAAATAACCAACTTGGGTGATTCGCAATAAAAAAAATTATTTTTATATTTTTTTGTCACATAAAAATGTACACTTTTTTTTCTATCACATAAAACTCAGTATTTTTTTTTTTTTTTTCACTTCACAAATCTCGTAAATGCAAAAAAATGTTTAAAAAATAAAAAAAATACTCTTACGTCAAATGTGACGTTTAAAAAAGAGGTTAAGTCTTCGAGACTTTTTGCTTTGCGACACTGTCACTGTGAAAATCATTTTTGCACTATTGCGGGCAAAAATACGGAATATATTCCGTTCATTCAAAAAAACTGTAAACACTGACACATAACTAATTACACTGAGTTTATAAGCGCAGTTTTTTACCCGATTGACACAATCGAATAAAAATCATCGCTGCTACATTACGCCCGTGTATCGCAGACTCAAAACAAAGCGCGGTAGCGGCGATAATCTGAGTCGCATCGATTAGACGGAACGACCCTTTGGTCGGTAAATCGTTACCTACCGAACGTAGTTTCGACATCGATTGTTTTTTTTATGTTCCTTTCCCGATGTTTCTTGTTCTTCTTATTAGAAGAAAACGAAACATGCGGAGATGCGGTATTCCGCGATTGTTTGTGTTGCATTTCGGCATTTTTTTTTCACGCATTATTTATTTCTAACACTACTAAAATGCTTCTAACTTCGGTAATTTTTTAAATTTCGATCTAAAATTTGGTGTGTATGTAGTACACCGTATGTACATTTAGAAAAAAATTTTTAAAAAATAAATAAAAAAATAATTTTTAGGTGACTCAGCCCCCTTAAATTGAACAAAAGTTATCTATTGTAATCGATCATCTTCGTTTTAGCAATCATTCGAATTGCCACGTATTGTAACCTGTTCGATCGATGCCTCGCACCCCGTTTCAAGGGTTATGTTAGGAGTTCGGGGCGAGCGAAAAACCATTAGACGTGGTTAATTTAATGAGAACAGTAAATAATTATTCATAAACTGTGACGTGACATTCTGCACCGCCACCTGTATGGAGGAGGCAATGGGCAGTGGGTCGGCTTTACGACCCATGAGACGTCGCCCATCGAGTCGTGCGTCCAGAACTCAACCTTCCGTATTATAATTTTGGTTTATTAACCCTTTTATCGCTTTATTATTTTGTTACCTATCTAGAATTACTACCTACTTTATCTATTATTTACCTAACATTACTACCTACATTATCTCTTACCAGTTGTTTTTCTAGCAACTTTACCTAGTATCTGATTATTATTTACTACCTACAGAATTTATCGCTACCTCGCAAAGTTATTATTCGTGTCGGCAGACTCGCGTTATTTCTCCAATTCGAGTATTATTATTTTTGTTGGTCTTTGACGCCTTCAGCGAATTCTTGGAAACTCCGGGAATATTCACCATTGTTTCGATGCCAAACGCTCCTGTTAGATAGTCCGGTACAAAAGTATTATCGTAAGGGTTCGATGCCGGTATCGGCGCGTTGAGCGCGCCGTACCGTTCCCGCGTAGAAAAAAGTAGTATGGGAAAGCGTCATTACCTGTGTATGGGATTTCGATGGGAAATAGTATGGGGAGTAGTATGGAAAAGGGTTTGGGAGAGGTATGGGTTTTGGGACGGAGCCATATTCACCCCATACGCTTTCCCAGACCCTGTCCTAGCCATCATGTACGACCGCGACAATCCTATACGCTTTTCCAGAGTCTCTCCCAGCATAAGGATCCTCGCGTGATTAATCCCATACATAGAATCCCATGTTACGTTTAAATGAAAGAAGAAGAAAAAATAAATTTTGCCAAATGGAAGGAAAAAATGACAAACGAAGAAATATGCGGAAAACTAATTTTTTTCGACGAATATGAGTTTTCCGAGCGAAGTTGAATGCTGTAGTACATAACCGGCCTTTCAATTTCGTTGAAGGTCCCAAAAATATTGTGATGTACTCGAAAAAGCTTGGATAGACAAATTGAAAGATCTATGTGAGATTCAACCAATACTCTACAATATTTTTGGGGCCGACACCGAATTTCAAGCGCCGATTACGTACAGCAGCATTTAACTTTGCTCGGGGAACTCATATCCGTCGAAAAAAATTGGTTTCAGGCATATTTTCTCGTTTTTCATTTCTTCCTTCCATTTGATAAAATTAATTTTTCCTTCTTCTTTCGTTTACATATAATATGGGATAACAGATATGGGATTGATTGCGCGAGGTTTCCCCGGTCATATGGGATAGCTGGGGGAGACTCTGGAAAAGCGTACGGGGTGAATATGGCTCCGTCCCAAAACCCATACCGTTCTCAAACCCTTTCCCATACTAGTTCCCATGCGATTTCCCATCGAAATCCCATACACAGGTAAATACGCTTTCCCATACTACTTTTTAGGCACTCACTATAACAATAGGCAAAGAGTGCCTATTAAAATGACCATCCGTTGCTCTTCGGAGTCTGTCGAAGGGGTTACTCTGCAGCGCATACCCCAAAAATTTTTATTTTTCACCATTTGCTTCGGTGTATCTGCAACATCATGCGTAGTTACTTTGAAGTGACTGCGATGAATAGAAATATTTTTTTTTAGCCTGCGGTGCAATGAAAACAACTTTTTGGCTGAATTTTTCTTCTCGGACGTCCGTATCACACTGTAACTTTAGATGGTGCGAACCAATTTTGTTCTCCTTCGCAGGGTTTTTTTATTACATTATTTCCAGTATGCACATTACTTTTAAAACCAATCTAAGACCTTTAAGTATTTTTTCTAAAAAATTATTGGCCAAAATTTGCATTTGCCTTCGGTCAAGTGTCCGTACGGTGCCATCATAATGAACTCTACGAACCAATTTTTTTCTCCTTCGCAGCATCATTTTGTTTTATCAAATGCACTACGCACAGCAAATTTAGAGACAATCCTACATCTCTAACTATTTATTCATCATAATTTTCCATAAAAAAATGATTTTCTCACATCTGATGTCCGTACGGTGCTCCAATTAAGAATCCTGGAAACCAATTCTTTTCTCTTTCGCAACAATATTTCATTGCATCGAAAGCACTATGCACAACAAATTTTGAGTCATTCTGACAAATGTAATTTTATTTATAAAATAATTCAAAAACAGTGGTTATAACAAGATTTGCTTTAAAGGTTATGTTATTTAGATTTGCTAAAAATCCATTTCTCATCATGTTAAAAAAAAAACTTCGGTTGTGAAAAATAAAACACGAAATATCATACACAGATTCACAAATGTTTGCGTTTTTTATTTCGAAAATAATATATTATCACCGAAAATCATTCGCAATATTTTATCATATTTTATTCACATTCGTAATAAAAATGATAAATTTCACGTATTCACTGAAAAAATTGGTAGTAAACTCACAAAAAAGATTCATCGAATATCCTAAATAATTACAAATTCCCAAATAGAACTAAAAAAATCGCGAGTATATATTTTTTCGTTTTATTCTATCTGTCAAACTTTGGAAGCAGATGACAATTTCGTAGCAGACGATACACAGATGCTCATACGTCGCGGCGCGCGTACTCTGGCCGTATGATTTTCAAATAAAAAAAAATCGACATCTCGTTTCAATCTTTGTTCCTATTTTACGTAAATATAAATGGATTCTACGCGGTGTAGCCCAAATAAAAAGTGTGCAATCATAAAAAAAAGAATTTTCTATCTTTCGACCGTCGAAGATTCATCGCAGCCAAAATCTTTGTCAATTATGTTCACCCGATTTATTCGTTTACAGTTAATAATAAAAACTGCAAATTCTTTTTCTGGCAACGTATTTTCTCCTCTTCAAAACAAGCCAAAATAAGAGTCGAAATCTTTTTTCGCTGCCGAGATATGATTTTTTTTAAGCAAAGACTAATTTTTCCAATTTTCGTCAAAAAACGAATCATTTTTTCAAATTTCTCGAAATTGCCGTCCTCTCAAAGAAATCGTATTTACAAACTGACTCTCCGCGTTATTGCGCAGATAAAAAGTGTTCTATGTTTAAAAATTTAATTTTTTACACTTCCACCGTCGGAGATTCATCACATTCGAAATCTTTGTCAATTTGGTTTGCTGGATTTATTCGTTTACACTTGATAAAAAAACTGCTAATGATTATTCTATCGACGTATTTCCAACGTTTTTTTTTTTTTTTCAAATTTTTTCAAATTTTCGTCGAAATACGAATTTCTTTCATATGCTCACGTCTTGAAAAGTTTTTTTTCGCAAAAAAAAAAACAATTGTACTCTTAAAGAACAATTATAAACAATTATTTATCAAGAAAGTGAAAAACACTGAATTTGTCGATTTTACGAGTTATTCCGTACCGAGAAACTTATCCTCGTTTGTGATTAAATAAAATTAAAAAAATACGATATGATATGATGCTAAATTTGATATTTTTAAGCGACGATAAATATCAATAAAATTTCATAGAAAAACGAAAAAAATTATCGAATTTCTCAAACTTCTCGTCTCCAATACTTGTCTGTTCTACAGAGACAATAACGAGCTGATTCCATGTATTACGAAGAAGAAAAAAAATATATCTCAAATGGTAGAAATGAAATTTGTTATAAGAGGACTGTCAAAGAGTCTTCAAAGTCGAATTTTTCAAGAATTTCATCAATTTGTAAAAAAATATTTCGGAGCTATCCACGAAGACAAATTTTTGATTCGAGTAACGTACTACTTCCTCTTCAATGCAAGACAGGAACCAAAAAGCTATATTCTTTCGTTCTCGAGATAGCATTTTTTTGCAGCATCCATAAATATCGATAAAATTTCATTGAAAATCAGAGAATAGCAAATTTCTTGAAGTTTTCTTCTACAATGGTTTGGTTTCCTACAGATAAAATAACGAACTGATTCCATCAATTATGGGGAAGAAAAAAAACACTGAAGGGGAAGGATTTAAAGGGGATATTTGGCCTGAATGCTAAATAGTAATCGTATTGGTGTCGGTACATGTTTTGTGTGTTTGTTTTATATTCATTAAATCTGGTCATAAGTTTTAAGCCAATATAACGACTTTACTAGACATGATTTGATTCGTTAAATTAATTTGCTCAACTTCTACGTGGTGCAATTCGTTATATTTGTCTCGTGTCTCAATATTTGACAATTTATCGTCAAACAAAAAGGAAATATCCGTCGTGAATATTAATAATCAATTGGTACAAAAAAGAAATATTTTTATTCGACGAATGTTAAACACTATGAATTAATTTACGTAACTGATAAATGTTTTTCCCTCATACGTACTGTCGAAAAGAAACGCAAAGCCCGACGTATAAACATACTTCATTCGTAGCGCATAGCGCGATGTGTGAATACACTCGATACGGAGCGCGTAGCGCGACGTGCACCCCCGTGAGTGCCTTAAAAAATGTCCCTTGGGGACATTTTTCGGGGAGTTTGGGGGGCGGAGCCCACCAACAAGAGCATCTGCGCCCGCAGGGCGCTGAGACGCTTGTTTCTACGCGGGGTTACTGTTGATTCACGAGAATCCGAGAAGACGTTTCAAAATTATTACAAACGAATAACGAATATCCGTATTCATGGAAATGGATGCCGGAGTGTTTATGGTACATTGACCAAAATACTGAGTCGCCGATTCACTCCCGACTTATCAGCTATATGCCGAGCCATCCCAAAAGAATTTCGAGTCTCGCGGTCCGTGAGAATCGGCGTCTCGCCAATGGGACTCGAATGGAAGGGGTGCAGCGGGGTGCAGTTCATCATTATTATCGTATGGACCCACCGCGAGGAAGAGGGACGCCTCAACCTCGCGAGGGAGGTCTCCCCCCGTTGATATCATCCATTGTCGGGTCCTTCGAGAAAGAGTCTCGGTAATTCTTTAAATTATTTTGTTGTATTTGGAGCTCCGACTGTACTTCGCGCGCGAACACGTGATCGGCCGGTATCGATACCCTAACATTGTTTTTATTCGTTGTTTTCCTCTTGTTCCTTGCTGACGTGCGTAACGTCGTCAACAAGCTATAGTACCTAGCAATACGCTGGACGACTCGCCAAATTCTAAGAATTCCTTTGCACACGGCGAGCAAAGGTATCGCGTGAGAATTGGGGGAGAGAGACAACGGGTCGCGTCTATCGGTGTAACGACGCGAATTATTAGTTCTGGACGCACCGGCGAATGAGCAACACCTCGTCTCCTCGCTATCCGCGTTAACAGGTGAGCTCGAGGCTCCCCGTGTCTCGTCGAGTCGGCCGCAATCTCGCGCGGGGTGTTCTTCGCTATAAGGATCAGTGATCGTTAATTAACCCGTGTTAATCAATATGAGTGATTATTAGTTTTGGCGAATCGGTTCGCGTATTAAATTATTTTTTTTTTTTGGCTGTGTTAAACGACCCTGTTGGTTGTTAGTGCTTCGCGTGAGAGACCCGGTCGGCTCGAATCTGGTCGAATGATTATTTCGTGAATTTAGTGTCATATGTGATTGACGGATTTAACTGTTGGTGAATATTCTTGTGAGTACGTTCCGTTATTATTTTTTTCCGTTTACCATCCTGGCTGTCGTAACGCACCTTGCGAATCTTGATTCGCATTCTTATTCGTTTTTGTTTGGTTGTTTATCGAATTAATAACTTTGCAGGTAGTCTTTAGCATTGGTTTACTACCTACTGACTATCTGATTTTCTAGCACTACCTATATTACCCACTACCGATGTTCGCTATCTATCGTATCGTTACCGACCTGCGTACTCTACTACCTACCCGGTTATCGAATACTATCTCCGGAATTATCTACAATATCTTTAATTTTCTACCACCTTTATTGTACCAATCTTCACGTTTTACGATGATACCTTCCGGCCGAATATTCTTTACCTACTTAATCTTACTAACTATCGCCGGTTACCTACTCGTTGGTGATTCTCCGATCATTTTACCGATATTTTATCTAATTATCTTTTCGCCGTTATTTCGTATGGTTGGTGAGGATCGTAACGAGACTTCGTTATCAGCGTGTCATGACTATCTTCCACCGGTTACCTACTCGTTTGTGATTCTCCGATCATTTTACCGTCATCTTATCTCATTATCTTTTTACTACTATCCCTTGTTATTTGCGAGAATCGACGTGAGCTTTCTTTACTGGTGTGTACCGATTATTTAATATCGTTTACCTACTCATCGTCGATTCTCCAATTCTGTCATTGCAATATTATCTAATTGTCTTTTGCTATTATTTCTTCTTAATTTCGAGAATCGTCATGAGATTTCTTTACTGGCGTATACCGGCCTTTCAAGATAATGTACCTACTCATTGGCGATTATCCGATCACGTTACCGCCATATTATCTGATTATCTTTCTGCTGTCACATCTTCCGGTTTGACTGGCTTATACCGATCATTTACTAACGTTTACCTACTCGTTGGCGATTCTCCAGTCATTTTGCTAATATATTATCTTGTTATCTTTTACCGATATCACGCAGTATTTTCGAGAATCGTAACGAGATTTCTTTACCGATTTACCATTACTATCTATCTCCGATTACCTACTCGTTTGCGATTCTCCAGTAGTTTTGCCACAGTCTTATCTAATTATCTTTTGCGTTATCTTACCTAACATTATCTATCGACTTCTTGCTTTTGTTCCATCATCAGTTATATTTTTTTTTCCGTAATAAATTATATAGTAAATTTAATTCGGACGTTTCGTTACTCTCCCGTCCACCCCCCTCTACTCTTCTCCCAGACGGGCTGAGCTAGCCGAATCTCAGTGCCATATGCCTGGCCCGCCGTACGGGGACCCTATGGCACATCTCGGGGTCTAAACTAAAAACCGATCGTTGATCGGCGGTACGTAGTACCTGGCGCCCGGGTACCCCGGGATGTGCGAGAATTACTATCTCGTCGTGGATTCGTTCCGTTATCGCCCCGGCGGCGGGAATGGTGTTGTCGGTGCCATGAGGTGCTGGAGTGGAAAATCTCCTCACAAAACACACAAAAAATCTCCAATACAATGTTCAGATTTCTATTTTTTCGACGCTTCCCATATTCGTTGTTTAAGAGGGCTGAGTCACCTAAAAATTAATTTGTTAAAATTCTTTATATTTTTTTTTCTGAATGTGTTGTAAGGAGGGTAGGGTACGATTTTCGCCGACGAGATTTTCGCCCAAGTCGATCTTCGCCGAAAAGTTATAAGATAGAATAAGTGTCTTGTGCACAATAGATGGCGTAACAAGACATTTTCAGTAGACTTGAGCCCCACCAGCGATAAATTGAAATATTTAAATAAATTAAACATTTTTTTCGTGTACGCGGTGTCCAGGTGTACCGCGATGAGTTCCTCGAGGTCTAGCTTGACCGGGGAAAATCTCTTGCGATCCAGGTGCACCGCGAAGACTACTTCGAGGTTTAGGTTGATCGGAGAGCATCTCTCGCGATCCTGGTGTACCACGAAGACTTCCTCGAGGTCTAGCTTGACTGGAGAGGATCTCTCGCAGTCCAGGTGCACCGCGAAGATTTCCTCGAGGTCTAGCTTGACCGGAGCGATCCAAGTATATCGCACAGACTTCCTCGAGGTTTAGCTTAATCGAAGAACGTCTCTCGCGGTCCAGGTGCACCGCGAAGACTTCTTCGAGGTCTAACTTAACCGGCGAGAGTCTTTCGCGGTCCAGGTGCACCGCAAAGATTTCGTCGAGGTCTGGCTTGACCGGAGAGGATCTCTCGCGATCCAGGTATATAGCACAGACTTCCTCGAGGTTTAGCTTAATCGAAGAGTGTGTTTCACGGTCCAGGTATACGGCAAAGGCATTCTCGAGGTGTAGCTTGACCAAAAAGAGTTTCTCGCGGTTCAGATGTGCCGCGAAGACTTCTTTGAGTTCTAGCTTTACCCAACAAAATGTCTCGAGGTCTAGGGCTACCGTAAGAACTTCTCGGAGGTCTAGTTTGCCCGAAGAAAGACTTTCGCGGGATAGGTATACCGCAAAGACATTCTCGAGGTCAAGCTTGACCAAACAAAATGTCTAGAGGGCAAGAAGTACTAAGAGGATTTCTCCGAGCTCTAGCTTGACCGAAGAACGTCTTTCTCGGTCCAGATGTACCGCCAAGACTTTTTCGGGGTCTAGCTTGGCCGGACAGCGTTTTTCGCAGTCCAGGTGTACTGCGATGACTCTCTTGAGGTTTAGCCTGATCGAAGAACGTCTCGCGCACACCACGTGTACCGCGAAGACTTCTTCAAGATCTAGCTCGACCTAAGAGCGTCTCCCGCGGTTCGGGTGCACCACGAAGACTTTCGCGAGGCGTAGTTCCTCTTCTCCTTACGAGGAAAAATTCTCCGAGGCCTAGCTAGGCCAGTGACTTTTCTGAAGTCTAGTTTGACCGGGGAGTGTCTCATGCGATCTCAGTGACGTCCCGAAGTCTAGTATAATCGTAGGAATCGTTTCAAGTGTACCGCGAAGTGAAGTTTATCTCGCGATCGAGTCTTCTTCAATTGGCTTCGTCGCCGGAGAGTTCTTTCCATTTTAACGTACCTTTTTAGATGAAAACAGTCAAAATTGTGGTAAATATGAGTCATACGTATGCTATACAATTACACTTACGGGGATACAAATCCCAAATGGAAAATTTTAACGACATCTCGCGAAAGTTACCTTAATCGCGAGAGACGCTCTTTGGTCAAGCTAGACCTCAAAGAGGTCTACCAACTCTTCGCAGTCTAGCTTAACCGAAGAGCGTCTCTCGTGATCCAGGTGTACCGCCAAGACTTGACTCGAGATGTAGCTTGACCGAAGACATCTCTGGCACCCCACGTATGCCGCGAAAATTTCCTCGAAGTCTAACGTGATATAAAAGCATGTCTCGCAATCCAGATGTTCCGCAATTATTTCCCGAATGTTTAGCTTGACCGGAGAACGTTTTGCACGGTCCAGGTACCTTTCTCGAGATATAGTTTTAATTATCGACTTGGGATTTGTATGCGCGTATGTGTAACTGTGTACCATACGTATGATTCTTATTTATCATAATTTTGATTGTTTTCATTTAAAAATATACGTTAAAATTAAAAAGAACCCGCCGACGACAAAGCTGATTGAAGAAGAATCGATCGCTGGATAAACGTTATTTCGCGGTATACTTGTAACACAGGACATTCTTTCCGGTCAAATAATATCACCGAGGAAGTCTGCTTGGAGTGCAAGCGGTACTTTCAAGAAGTTTTCATGGTATATCTAGACCGGGAGAGACGCACAACGATCACACCGGACCTCGGAAGTCACCGAGACTGCATGAGACGCTCCTCGGTCAAACTACATTTCAAGAAAATCACTGGCCTAGCTAGAACTAGATCTCGAGAAAGTCTTCACGGTACTGCTGGAAACGCTCTTCCATCAAGCTAGAATTTGATGAACTCGTCGCGGTACACATGGACCGGACGAGACGTTCTTCGTCAGGCTAAACCTTGAGGAATTCCTCGAGGTATACCTAGACCGCGAGAGATTATCACTCGCCTAGCTAGACCTCGAGGCTTTCGCGATGCATGTGCACCAGGAAAGATGTTTTCCGGTCGAGCTCGAACTCCAGAAGAACTCGAGAAACCTCTGTACTGCAAGAGATGATAGTGGCTAAGGTCGACCTCGAAGAAGTTTTGGTAGTGCACCTGGGTCGCGAGGGACACTTTCTGGTCCAACTACACCTCACCTAAGTCCTCATGGCAGCCCGAGACCAAGAGAATGTCTGTTCGGTTGAGCTTGACCTCCATAAAGTCTTTGCGGTACCCCTCGACGCAAGAAATCCTTCTGATTAAGCTAGAGCCTCGAGGAAGACTGCGGTACCCCTGGATCGCGAGAGACACTCTTCAGTCAACTATATACCTCGAAGAAGTCACAGTGGTACACCTGCTCTGCGAGAGACGCTCTCTGGTCAAGCTAGATCTCCACGACGTCTTGACGGTACACTTAGACCGCGAGTAACGCTCTTGGGTCAAACTAGACCTCGAGGAAGTCATCGCAGTAATTTTTTATCTCGAGGCATTTTGTTTGTTCAAGCTTGACCTCGAGAATGTTTTTGTGGTATACCTGGACCGCGAGAGTCTTTCTTCGGTCAAACTAGACCTCCGAGAAGTTCTTACGGTAGCCCCAGACCTCGAGACATTTTGTTGAGTGAAGCCAGAACTCAAAGAAGTCTTCGCGGCAGATCTGAACCGCGAGAAACGCTTTTCAGTCAAGCTACACCTCGAGAATGCCTTTGCCGTATACCTGGACCGCGAAACACATTCTTCGATCAAGCTAAACCTCGAGGAAGTCTGTGCGATATACCTGGATCACGAGAGATCCTCTCCGGTCAAGCTAGACCTCGACGAAGTCTTCGCGGTGCACCTGGACCGCAAAAGACGCTCGCCGGTTAAGCTAGACCTCGAAGAAGTCTTCGCGGTGCACCTGGCCCGTGAGAGATCCTCTCCGGTCAAGCGAGACCTCGATGATGTCTTCGCGGTGCACCTGGACTGCGAGAGACGCTCTCCGATCAACCTAAACCTCGAAGAAGTCTTCGCGGTGCACCTGGATCGCGAGAGGTCCGCTCCGGTCAAGCTAGACTTCGATGAAGTCTTCGCGGTACACCTGGACCGCGAGATATCCTCTCCGGTCAAGCGAGACCTCGACGAAGTCTTCGCGGTGCACCTGGAATGCGAGAGACGCTCTCCGATCAACCTAAACCTCGAAGAAGTCTTCGCGGTGCACCTGGATCGCGAGAGATCTTCCCCGGTCACGCTAGACCTCGAGGAACTCATCGCGGTACACCTGGACACCGCGTACATCTCCGGTGAAGTTTCGAATGAAAAAAATTTCAAATTTATTTAAATATTTCGATTCATCGCTGGTGGGGCTCAAGTCTACTAAAAAAGTCTTGTTACGCCATCTATTGTGCACACGTCACTTATTCTATCTTGTAACATTTTTCGGCGAAGATCGACTTGGGCGAAAATCGTACCCTACCGTAAGGAGATTGCAACTTGCGGATCGCTCTCTCGCAACGAATAAATAAATTTTAGTGACTCGAGCTCTGGAATGTGAGAGGTGGCCGCGATTTATGCTTTTTTTTCTTTGGGAGTAGAAGAGACGTCAGATTGTTTCACGCTACATGTCCGGAGACGGAGTATGCAAATTTGCAAATTTGCAAATTTACGCCGATTCGCCGCGACCAAACAGAATGCATCTGGATAAATTTCTATTATTTTTTTTTGTACGCAAAATATCATTGCCTCCCTGGACGTTCTGCAACGGAACTGGCCTTGCTCAAGGATACTACGATAATTTTCTTTTACTTTTCTCGCCAGTGGTTTTAATACCGAGGACAAGAAATGTTTTTCAAACAGATATATGATGCGCTACCATCGACGACCTTATTGCCCGAGGGTGGGAGTCGCACCAAACTCGTTACCACTCGCGACTTTTTCTGTTTCCTCGCTTACCGATCTTTCCAAAACGTGCACGCTTCACTTCGTTTAAAGATCTGATTTTCGATCTGTCTAATTTCTCATGCACTCGCACGGAATCACGAAAACCATTTCTTTTCAATTACCACGTTTTATCTTATTATCTTATTTATCTTACACTTTCGACGTAGCGTCTACTCGCGGAACTGGAATAGCTCAGCTATAAGAATTGACTACGCAATTTTAATAAACATATATATATTCTCGATTGACTCGATAGACTCGATAGACTCGATTGTGTCAATCGGGTAAAAACTGCGCTTGTAAACTCGGTATAATTATTTATATGTCAATGTTTACAGTTTTTCCGAATGAATGGAATATATTGTGTACTTTTGCCCGCAATAGTGCAAAAATGATTATCACAGTGACAGTGTCGCAAAGCGAAGAGTCTCACAGAATTAACCTCCTTTTTAAACGTCATATTTCCCGTAAAAGTATTTTTTTTTTGTTTTTAAACATGCGTTTGCGTTCACGAGATTTGTGGAATTAAAAAAAAAACATGTTGTTTTATGTGATAGAAAAAAATATATAAAAACAATTTTTTTTTATTGTGAATCACCCAAGTTGGTTATTTTCACCAAACGGTGAAATTCATTTTTTGCCACTTATATTTTTATTGGCTTGCCGCAGGTTTCGGAGAGAATGGCCCCACCAATTTTGGATCGTGATGGCTCATTTTCTTCTTAACAGTCAGTGTTACGGAACGCGTGCAGGGATTTTTCATGCGATCAGGAATGAAGTTATCGCAAGCCATTATGTGAGTGGTTACGAGACAAAAAGTGGCAAAAGTGCATTTTTTGGTAGTTTTTAACTCATAGCTTCGCCAGGGAAGCTTAAAAAAAAATTCCCGAATCGACGTAATGCGACTGGCCGAGCTCTGTATGAGCCATACCGTTAAACAGTACACGACACCACTTCCCTTTAGATTTGATTCAATAAAACGAAAAATTGTCTCTTGATTTCCCTGTCTTTTTCTTGTCCTGTGGGTCGGCTGCACGACCCACAGGATGTCGCCCGTCGAGTCGGTCGTCCAGAACTCACCTTCCCGTATCGTGATTTTATTTTTCCCATATTAAATAGTCAATATTACTGATACGTCCTGACGTAACTCTCTTCATTTTTTCATTAATAACAGTTTTTCGCAACTCATTTTTCTGCTTACTTTCTTACTATGCAAACCTTTCTCCTTCCAAAACAATTAATACATCTCACGGAAAATCCAAATATCACCGATCCTCATAAAAATCACGAGAAGAAATGATTTCTCTCATCAATCGTTGAACGATACTTCAGGAATGATTTTCCATTGGGAAAAATATGTCCAGGAAGGTTAAAATAAACAGCATGTAAAGCTAAAAACAGGGTAAAAGATAGATGATAAAATTATCTACCACACGAGCTAGATGCGGACAGAGGTCTCAATCCCCCTCGACACACGCACTACCCTCGGTGAAACAGCGAACTCCGCTGCCGACGTCGGTACAATCGACTACTGCATCGACTCAAGGAGTATAGATCTAAGCTTTTACCCTGCGGCCAGACCATTAAAGTTTTTCTAACTGAAGGTCAAAAAGGCCCTCCAACGTAAAAAGGGGAACCTACATTACCTTATGTATGGAAATTAACCCCGACTACCGAAATAGTTTCAGTATTTCGACACCGAACAGCATTGCATAATATTCCTGAATATACGAGTCACGCGATTGAGAGTCAGAACATTCCCCACATCATCCAACCACTCATCATTATAATGACATAATTTTCTTTAATCACGATCCTAAAAGAAATACGGTTTCATACTCCCACACGCTTTCTAATTTAACGCTAATTTAATGAATATGACCATTTTAAAAATCTTCGCAATTAAATTATAAATTACGGTATCAAATGAATCAAAGATGGTAAAATTGTCCAGAATTACAGGAGGAATAATCGATGCAAGTTATTGGCAAACGCTACTAATGCCATGAAAATATTAATAAATTCGAAACAACAAAATTATTTTTGAACTTAGAAGTGCTATTCGATACTAGTTAAGAGTGAAATATCATTTATGGCAAGAAATCAAATACGATCATACAAAGGCTGATTAGTCGAATCACGCAAAGACACGAAAAATAGTCGAGACGAATAAACGTCTGTGATTTCGTGAAACACGTGCAGTCACCATAATGTTTGATAACACAATATGTAACGGTGAAGGAAAGGGCAAAGATGGTCAAAATTTGAGGAATAACAAACGAATGAAACAGAAAATTTACATTACTAAAGCTAAACAATTCAAGGAAGAGAGTCGTAAATCATTTCCGAACCGCCGAACCGAGTTGCGGTAGCGCGGGATGCAACACAAGTATGCCTCGACGATGAGTCACGAAGGCAAGGCGGCTCAACCACCAAGCGCGAAGACGCAATTCCGTCGAGAAAAGTCACATACTGCGCGCAGAAGAAATGCCTCCCTACGATCGGGAGAATGAAATAATGATATTTTAATGTAACTATTATCCTTCCGATAATGTTCACCGTATAAATTGGTATCAGGAGTAAAAATGTACTCCTGGAATTTCGTTTTCTCGGCTCATGGTGCACAAATTTATAAATCAGTCAATATATCAAATTAATCAGGAATAATTCCTTATTCGTATGTCGCAACTATTTTTTCCAAAAATCATGGAAAAGGTCGTAACGTGAGCAACTACAAAGTACATGTAGCAGGAAAACGTACGTCGCATACAGTTGACTCGGTTCCCCCCCCCCCCCCATTTATAGTATAAAAATAAACATTGCAGGTTATATCAAAATGTTCAGGAACATTCCACCGTTAACATGGAATTGTTAATTTATCGATATTACTTAACATTCGACCAGAATTCACTTTCAAAGACAAAAAATAAGTCGGAATCGGCACACTGTAAGGATAATAAAAGGGGCCCGGGCAAGGAACGAGTTGCGTAAGCTAAGCTGCATAGCGTCAAGGTTAGTTCACGACGATAGGGGAAGGTCTAGCAGGTACACCGAAAGAGGGGAGTCATACAGCTCGCCCGGGCAACGGAACAGTAGTTCCGGAATGACCATATAAGGGAATAAGACGATCGTACGACGTTGTTACCGGGCACGCGCAATAGTTGCTGCACGCCTCTTAGGGGGGCAACGCCCAAAGATATCGGGCCGGTTATGCTACCGATACTTCGGATATTCAAGAAAATCCTGATATTTTATAATGAAATAATTTGTACAAGAGCCGAGAAATATTTTTACCCTTCAGGTATATAATAATTTGACACCCAAACAATGACAATGCGACGAAATTATTAATAATAAAATATACATATCTCTCGACTCTTACCACCGTCCTCGGAATACGAAGACATACCGGAGAATTTTACAAACAGCAACTATCAGTCGATTTTTCTCTCTCTCTCTTATGTTAAGCATATCAAATCTTAATTATTTTTAGTAATTTGTTTACGAATTATTAATATTAAAATTACAAATAACTCAGGCAAATAATTAGACATAAGAAAGGAAAGGGAATTCAATAGAAACGGGATAAATTTACAATTATCTCGCAATACGAATATTCCAGAAATCCTGGAATCTCGAGCAAGCCGAGAGGAGAATAGCGAAGGGGCAACGTTACTCATCAGGGGAGCAGAATGCCCGGGATACGTGAGGGAGGGTTCTTCCCCCTCTGATTACCATTTTTCTAGTATATAAGAGCCCGCGAAAAGAGGGCACGAGAGTACCAGGACAGAGTAACTACCGTCAGGATTAGAGATCAGGAGTAGAGTTAGGAAGTCAACGGAAACGCGCAACTGGCGCATCCGATCGGTAGGCTGGTGCTCCGGCTGGGCGGCAAGAAGGATAGAGTCAGAGACCGCACACTCTGTTTACCACCATTAGAAAGAGACATCACGGGTATTTTTCGGACAACGAATAGAATTGTACCGCTCTCCTATTGGAGAAGTTTGTTTATAATATTTTCCATCTCCAAAAATTGTACTCATTTTCACTGTGACCAGAGTTTTCTTGGTCCGGTCCAGTTCACCAAATTGTCACTCTCAATTCATCCGTTGTAACGAAGTCAGCTTCGCTTCACCGTCAAAATCCTTTCTTATTTCATTGTTGAAAGAGATTTCTGTACGAATAACGGTCTTGGAATCAATTGTACTTTCCAAAACTCGCATTCTCTTGCATTCTTTTTGAATCTGCCTGAGATATTTTTCTTTGAATAAAATTTGAATATTACGAGAATCCCGCGTACAAAGTCGTGTTTCACCGATTTCATCGCAACAATCAACACCTCAACGAACAACGTAAGTACAATTTTAATTCAACTTCTTCAATATTTCTATAATTAGAAGTGTGTATAATATACTGTGTCACTCTACCTCCCCGATAATTCGCCTAGCCGTCGCCAGACATCATCTACATTACTCACAGAACAACATTCAGGTTACCAGATCGTTTGTACCGCGTTGAAATATTTCGACATAATTAAAATCACCTATGATCCGCATTCTATTTACGCGACAGATAAGATATTTCGTAATACCTCTCAGACAAGTCAACGAATAGCATTCCAAGCCCTATCCTTAGTAAATTTCCTCACGGTTAGACTAGAAAATGGGCAGTTGCGCCGATAATTGATGCCAGGAGTGGTAGAGGAGGGAGAGATCTCTCTTGACCAGCGCGTATTCAATCGTACTCGACGCAACCACGCGTTAAAAAATTAGGGTGAAAGGAGAAACATCCGCATTTTTGACGTAACATTACAATCATTAAAATTTACTACCTATCGGGTTTTCTACCTTAGCGTGACTATCTACCTCGCAAAGTTATTATCGTTATTCACGAACTCTCTATTCATATTATTTTTGGGAATTGCCGAGTCTCTCGTATACTCGGGATTATCTACCTTTGTTTTTTTTTGCTTTCTGCGAAATATCAACGCTCACAGTAATATTTACGTAACGTCAGATACCAGAGAATATAGAGGATCAGTCGGAAGAGAAAGTTATGCCTTCATCGCTCGTTGCGGGGGTTCCGATGCCGCGGTTCATCGCGGGTCGCGCGCAGTATAATTACCGTTAGTTCATGTGAATTCGAAAGGGAAGATTGAATTAATCACAAGCGAATGCCGAACATCAGGATTCGTGGTAGAATGGATGCCGGGGTGAATACGATAGAATGACCGATAGATAGAGTCGCCGATTCACCCGCGACCGGGTTCGAAGGGGTTAAGATGCATCGTGGTGCAGCATACCGGAACGCGTGGATCCACCGCGAGGAGGAGGGACGCATTTTCCTCACGAAGGACTTCCGACGTTGGTATCATCCCTAGTCGACCCATTCTCGATAGTTCCGTTGTCATTCGAGTCCTGACTGTACTTAGAGCGCGCTCACGCGTTCGGCGTGGTATCGTTACCCCTCTCACGGTAATTTCCCTACGAGCTCAGGTACATTCTCTTACGCGCGCGGAAGAGCGCGCCAACTATAGCATCTACCGAATTGGCGAATTCTCGGAATTTCTTTGCGACTCGGCTTGGTAAGGTATCGCGTGAGAATTGGGGGAGAGAGACCAAGGGTCTCGCACATCGTCCGAGAGGTGCGAACAATTAGTTCAGGACGTACCGGCGAATCGATGACACGTGTCTCTCCGCGTTCTCGGCTGTGAAGGCACTGCGGTGAGCCCGTGGCTCCTTTTTAGACACTCACTATAACAATAGGCAAAGAGTGCCTATTAAAATGACCATCCGTTGCTCTTCGGAGTCTGTCGAAGGGGTTACTCCGCAGCACATACCCCAACATTTTTTATTTTTCACCATTAGTTACTTTGAAGTGACTGCGATGAATAGAAATATTTTTTTTAGCCTGCGGTGCAATGAAAATAACTTTTTGGCTGAATTTTTCTTCTCGGACAAGTGACTGCGATGAATAGAAATATTTTTTGTAGCCTGCGGTGCAATGAAAATAACTTTTTGGCTGAATTTTTCTTCTCGGACGTCCGTATCACACTGTAATTTTAGATGGTGCGAACCAATTTTGTTCTCCTTCGCAGGGTTTTTTTTATTACATTATTTCCAGTATGCACATCACTTTTAAAACCAATCTGAGACCTTTAAGTATTGAAAAAAAAAAATATTGGCCACAATTTGCATTTGCCTTTGGTCAAATGTCCGTACGGTGCCATCATAATGAACTCTACGAACCAATTTTTTTCTCCTTCGCAGCATCATTTTATTTTATCAAAAACACTATGCACAGCAAATTTGGAGACAATCCTACATCTCTAACTATTTATTCATCACAATTTCCCATAAAAAAATTATTTTCTCACATTTGATGTCCGTACGGTGCTCCAATTAAGAATCCTGGAAACCAAATCTTTTCTCTTTCGCAACAATATTTCATTGCATCGAAAGCACCATGCACAACAAATTTTGAGTCACTCTGACAAATATAATTTCAATTATAAAATAATTCAAAAACAGTGGTTATAACTAGATTTGCTTCAAAGGTTATGTTATTTACATTTGCCAAAAATCCATTTTTCATCATGTTAAAAAAAAAACTTCGGTTGTGAAAAATAAAACACGAAATATCATGCACAGATTCATAAATGTTTGCGTTTTTTTATTTCAAAAATAATATATTATCACGGAAAATGATTTGCAATATTTTACCATATTTTATTCACATTCGTAATAAAAATGATAAATTTCACGTATCCACTGAAAAATTGGTCGTAAACTCACAAAAAAGATTCATCGAATATCCAAAATAATTACAATTTCCCAAATTGTTCGGTGTCGCGTCGTCGCCTCGCGTGAGTTTAAAATCACATGCTTTCCGTTCGCGTTGGGATATTATTTTTGAGATATTTAAAGCCACCGAAGGCGTCTCGTCTAAGCCTTCTTTCCGCGTTCAAATTCACGGTCAACGCTCGTCGATTCTCGGCGAGAATACTCGCGTTTTTCTGTTGTTTTGCTCAGGTTATTCACTTCGCGCGATGTCAAAATTCTTCGAGGCACCGCGTGCTATATCTATATCGCTGTGCAATTCGTCGCTCCCGAGGCGTTAGCGCAAGGCCGGTCATCGTCGATTTTCACGTGTTTTCGGGATGCAGCCTTGTACTCGGAGCGTTGACCTCCACGAGGGATATAGATCGATTTCTTTTCGAAATAATTCTTGGATAGTGCGTCCCCATCGATACGTCGAACAGCAGTCATCAGCAAGAACACGAAGAGTTCGCAACGACAGCTTACGCTCGAGCATACTAACCCTCGCAACTCGGTTTTCATATTATCTATTTGTGTAGTCAATTTTAGTTAACAATAAATAAAAAGTTTATTGATTTGTTAACCCGGCTTCTTACGTTATTATCCTCGCACTACCCCTCCGATCCGCTCAATTCTTTCTCGATATAACACAAATAGAACTAAAAAAAATCGCGAGTATATATTTTTTCATTTTATTCTATCTGTCAAACTTTGGAAGCAGATGACAATTTCGTTGCAGACGATACACAGATGCTCATACGTCGCGGCGCGCGTACTCTGTGGCCGGATGATTTTCAAATAAAAAAAAATCGACATCTCGTTTCAATCTTTGTTCGTATTTTACCTAAATACAAATGGATTCTACGCGGTATAGCGCAGATAAAAAATGTGCAATCATAAAAAAAAAGAATATTCTATCCTTCGACCGTCGAAGATTCATCGCAGTCAAAATCTTTGCCAATTATATTCACCCGATTTATTTGTTTAGAGTTAATAATAAAAACTGCTAATTTTGTTTCTGGCAAAGTATGTTCTCCTTTTCAAATAAGACAAGATAAGAGTCGATATCTTTTTTCGCTGCCGAGATATGATTTTTTTAAGCAAAGACTAATTACACGAATTTTCGTCAAAAAACGAATCGTTTTTTCATATTTCTCGAAATTGCCGTCTCTAATCCTTGCCTCTCATAGAAATCGTATTTACAAACTGACTCTCCGCGTTATTGCGCAGATAAAAAGTGTGCAATGTTTAAAAATCGAATTTTTTACACTTCGACCGTCGGGAGTTCATCACATTCGAAATCTTTGTCGATTTTTTTCGCTCGATTTATTCGTTTACAGTCGATAAAAAAACGGCTAATGATTATTCTATCGACGTATTTCCAACGTTCTTTCAAATTTTACAAATTTTCGTGGAAAAACGATTTTTAGGCACTCACTATAACAATAGGCAAAGAGTGCCTATTAAAATGACCATCCGTTGCTCTTCGGAGTCTGTCGAAGGGGTTACTCCGCAGCGCATACTCCAAAAATTTTTATTTTTCACCATTTGCTTCGGTGTATCTCCAACATCATGCGTAGTTACTTTGAAGTGACTGCGATGAATAGAAATATTTTTTTTAGCCTGCGGTGCAATGAAAACAACTTTTTGGCTGAATTTTTCTTCTCGGACGTCCGTATCACACTGTAACTTTAGATGGTGCGAACCAATTTTGTTCTCCTTCGCAGGGTTTTTTTATTACATTATTTCCAGTATGCACATTACTTTTAAAACCAATCTAAGACCTTTAAGTATTTTTTCTAAAAAATTATTGGCCACAATTTGCATTTGCCTTCGGTCAAGTGTCCGTACGGTGCCATCATAATGAACTCTACGAACCAATTTTTTTCTCCTTCGCAGCATCATTTTGTTTTATCAAAAGCACTACGCACAGCAAATTTAGAGACAATCCTACATCTCTAACTATTTATTCATCACAATTTTCCATAAAAAAATGATTTTCTCATATCTGATGTCCGTACGGTGCTAGAATTAAGAATCCTGGAAACCAATTCTTTTCTCTTTCGCAACAATATTTCATTGCATCGAAAACACTATGCACAACAAATTTTGAGTCATTCTGACAAATATAATTTTAATTATAAAATAATTCAAAAACAGTGGTTATAACAAGATTTGCTTTAAAGGTTATGTTATTTAGATTTGCCAAAAATCCATTTTTCATCATGTTAAAAAAAAAACTTCGGTTGTGAAAAATAAAACACGAAATATCATACACAGATTCACAAATGTTTGCGTTTTTTATTTCGAAAATAATATATTATCACCGAAAATCATTCGCAATATTTTAGCATATTTTATTCACATTCGTAATAAAAATGATAAATTTCACGTATTCACTGAAAAAATTGGTAGTAAACTCACAAAAAAGATGCATCGAACATCCCAAATAATTACAATTTCCCAAATAGAACTAAAAAAATCGCGAGTATATATTTTTTCGTTTTATTCTATCTGTCAAACTTTGGAAGCAGATGACAATTTCGTAGCAGACGATACACAGATGCTCATACGTCGCGGCGCGCGTACTCTGTGGCCGGATGATTTTCAAACAAAAAAAAATCGACATCTCGTTTCAATCTTTGTTCCTATTTTACGTAAATATAAATGGATTCTACGCGGTATAGCGCAAATAAAAAGTGTGCAATCATAAAAAAAAAGAATTTTCTATCCTTCGACCGTCGAAGATTCATCGCAGCCGAAATCTTTGCCAATAATGTTCACCCGATTTATTCGTTTACAGTTAATAATAAAAACTGCAAATTCTTTTTCTGGCAACGTATTTTCTCCTCTTCAAAACAAGCCAAAATAAGAGTCGAAATCTTTTTTCGCTGCCGAGATATGATTTTTTTTAAGCAAAGACTAATTTTACGAATTTTCGTCAAAAAACGAATCGTTTTTTCAAATTTCTCGAAATTGCCGTCTCTAATCCTTTCCTCTCAAAGAAATCGTATTTACAAACTGACTCTCCGCGTTATTGCGCAGATAAAAAGTGTTCTATGTTTAAAAATTTAATTTTTTACACTTCGACCGTCGGAGATTCATCACATTCGAAATCTTTGTCAATTTTGTTCGCTGGATTTATTCGTTTACACTTGATAAGAAAACTGCTAATGATTATTCTATCGACATATTTCCAACGTTTTTTTTTTTTCAATTTTTTTCAAATTTTCGTCGAAATACGAATTTCTTTAATATGCTCACGTCTTGAAAAGTTTTTTTTCGCAAAAAAAAAAACAATTGTACTCTTAAAGAACAATTATAAACAATTATTTATCAAGAAAGTGAAAAACACTGAATTTGTCGATTTTACGAGTTATTCCGTACCGAAAAACTTATCCTCGTTTGTGATTAAATAAAATTTTAAAAAATACGATATAATATGATGCTAAATTTGATATTTTTAAGCGACGATAAATATCAATAAAATTTCATTGAAAAACGAAAAAAATTATCGAATTTCTCAAACTTCTCGTCTGCAATACTTGTCTGTTCTACAGAGACAATAACGAGCTGATTCCATGTATTACGAAGAAGAAAAAAAATATATCTCAAATGGTAGAAATGAAATTTGTTATAAGAGGACTGTCAAAGAGCCTTCAAAGTCGGATTTTTCAAGAATTTCATCGATTTGTAAAAAAATATTTCGAAGCTATCCAAGATGACAAATTTTTGATTCGAGTAACGTACTATTTCCTCTTCAATACAAGACAGGAACCAAAAAGATATATTTTTTCGTTCTCGAGATAGCATTTTTTTGCAGCATCCATAAATATCGATAAAATTTCATTGAAAATCACAAAGAATAGCAAATTTCTTGAACTTTTCTTCTACAATGGTTTGGTTTCCTACAGATAAAATAACGAACTGATTCCATCAATTATGGCGAAGAAAAAAAACACTGAAGGGGAAGGATTTAAAGGGGATATTTGGCCTGAATGCTAAATGGTAATCGTATTGGTGTCGGTACATGTTTTGTGTGTTTGTTTTATATTCATTAAATCTGGTCATAAGTTTTAAGCCAATAAAACGACTTTACTAGACATGATTTGATTCGTTAAATTAATTTGATCAACTTCTACGTGGTGCAATTCGTTATATTTGTTTCGTGTCTCAATATTTGACAATTTATCTTCAAACAAAAAGGAAATATCCGTCGTGAATATTAATAATCAATTGGTACAAAAAAGAAATATTTTTATTCGACGAAGGTTAAACACTATGAATTAATTTACGTAACTGATAAATGTTTTTTCCTCATACGTACTGTCGAAAAGAAACGAAGAGCGCGACGTATAAACATACTTCATTCGGAGCGCATAGCGCGATGTGTAAATACACTCTATACGGAGCGCATAGCGCGATGTGTAAATACACTCTATACGGAGCGCGTAGCGCGACGTGCACTCCCGTGAGTGCCTTAAAAAATGTCCATCCGGGACATTTTTCGGGGGGTTTGGGGGGCGGAGCCCACCAACAAGAGCATCTGCGCCCGCAGGGCGCTGAGACGCTTGTTTTTTCTTTCTCGAGATAGCATTTTTTTTGCAGCATCCATAAATATCGACAAAATTTCATTGAAAATCACAAAGAATAGCAAATTTTTTGAACTTTTCTTCTACAATGATTTGGTTTCCTACAGATAAAATAACGAACTGATTCCATCTATTATGGGGGAGAAAAAAAACACTGAAGGGGAACGATTTAAAAGGGATATTTGGCCTGAATGCTAAATGGTAATCGTGTTGGTGTCGGTACATGTTTTGTGTGTTTGTTTTATATTCATTAAATCTGGTCATAAGTTTTAAGTCTATAAAACGACTTTACTAGACATGACTTCATTCGTTGAATTAATTTGATCAAGTTCTACTTGATGCAATTCGTTATATTTGTCTCGTGTCTCAATATTTGACAATTTATCGTCAAACAAAAAGGAAATATCCGTCGTGAATATTAATAATCAATTGGTACAAAAAAGAAATGTTTTTATTCGACGAAGATTAAACACTATAAATTAATTTACGTAACTGATAAATGTTTTTCCCTCATACGTACTTTCGAAAAGAAACGTAGAGCGCGACGTATAAACATACTTCATCGGTAGCGCATAGCGCGATGTGTAAATACACTCGATACAGAGCGCGTAGCGCGACGTGCACCTCCGTGAGTGTCTTCAAAAATGTCCCGAAGAGACATTTTTCGGGGGGTTTGGGGGGCGGAGCCCACCAACAAGAGCATCTGCGCCCGCAGGGCGCTGCGACGCTTGTTCTCTCTGTGCGAGTCGGTCGGCAGCTCGTGTGTTAGTTGTCGTTATTATTTAATTATTAACAATTAACTTGGGTTTATTATGTTTGCGAATCGGTACACGTGTTTTGTGTTACTCCGGTCCTTGCAATTGCTTTTGGTGTTAAACGCGAGTAACCCGTCCGGCTCGGCTCTGGTCGACGATTATGTGATTATTTTTCTGTGTTATCTTGTATTTTACGTATTGGTGATTCATGAATATTTGGATTAACTCGTATGGGGGGAAATTTACTGTAAGTACGTTCCATTCAGTTTCTTCGATTAGCAATCTGGCAGTCGCAACTCGTTTAGCGAATCATGATTCTCGACATTATATTTTTTTTAGTTATTACGTCATCGTTCTTATTCATTCATCTACCCCGTTATCATGAGGGCGATTAAGTTAATGACTTTGCGAGAATTCGTCCGTGTATTAATTGTCTAACAGGCGCTATCTGTCCAGCTATGTTATTGAGGGCAATAAAATGATCTAAGTCTTTATTTATCTATGGCTCTTATCTACCCGGTTTTCGTGAATTACGAAGTTCCATTTATGCTGAATAATTCTTACCTAACTGCTTGTATTTCCTACGCCGTTTCACGTTATCAATACCTTCTTGTACAAAATTATCTTTATTTATTTACCGCTCTTAACTACCCTGTTTTTATGAATTACGAAGTTACGTTTATGCCCAATAATTACTATCTACCGGCTTGTATTCTCTACCGTTTCACGGTACCAATAGGTTTTTTTATTGAGAATTATCTATCTAATTATCTTTATTTATGTTAACTAAATTCCCATTAGACGTTTATTATAATAAAGTACGTAGCAAATCTAACTTCGACGTTCGTTATTCTCCCCGTCCACTCCCCTCTACCAATCTTTTAGGCGGGCTGACCTAGTCGTGTCTCAAGTGCCGTGCTTTGCCTCACCGAGCGAGACCCTACCCTTGTATCTCGGGGTCTAAAATTAAAACCGATCGTGGATCGACGGTACGTAGTACCTGGCGCCCGGGAACCCGGAGGTGCGAAATTTTCCTTATCCCGTCGTGGGTTCGTCTCACTATCCCCCCGGCAATGAGGATCGGATCGGGACCACCGAGTGCAGGCGACTGAAAATCCTGTCACGGCATGAAAATTTAAATGCGAAGAAAGAAAGAAAAAATAAATTGGAAATGAAAATAGATTAAAGAAAGTAAAATCATTCTAATTCGAACAAGAGTCTCCACCGAAAGTCTCAACAACCCGCGTAGAAAAAAGTAGTATGGGAAAGCATCTTTGTCGGAGTATGGGAATACGATGGGAAATATTATGGGAAGAGGTATGGAAAAGGGTTTGGGAGAGGTACGGGGTTTGGGACTGAATCATATTTGCCCTATATGGCCAGACCCGCTCCTACCTATCGCGTACGACCGCCCGGACCTTCGCGCAATCAATCCCATACATAGAATCCCATATTATATTTAAATGAAATACGAAAAAAAAAAAAAAAAAATTTTGTCAATGGAAGGAAAAAATGAAAATCGAAGAAATACGCCCAAACCAATTTTTTTCGATGAATGTGCGTTTCTCGAGCATAGTTAGGGGCTGTAGTACATAATCGGCGCTTACATTTTTTTAAGATCCCAAAAATATTGGGATGTACTCGAAAAAGCTTGGAAAGCAATATTTTTGGGATCGGCATCCAATTTCAAGCGCCGATATTCAGCATTTAACTTTGCTCGGGAGACTCATATCCATCGAAAAAAAAATGGTTTTAGGCATACTAGTAATATGTACGTTTTCCATTTCTTCCTTTCATTTAATAAAATGTATTTTTTCGTAATCTTTCATTTACATATAATATGGAGACTCTAAAAAAGCGTATGGGATTGATTGCGCGAGGATTCTCGCGGTCCAATTCCTCTCGCGGAGGAATTCCATACTGATTCTCATACTATTTCCCAATGTATTCCAATACTGCGGCAAAGACGCTTTTCCATACTACTTTTTTCTACGCGGGGAGTACCAAAGCGCACGTGTGAAGAAGACACGGCAACCGAAGTAAATGGTGAAAAACTACATTTTTGCGGAGCTTGCGCTGCGCAGTAACCCTATCGAAAGCTGTGTGAAGAAGCATCGCAGGTCATTTTAATAGGCCTATTGTTATAGTGAGGACCTGAGAATACATTAAATACATCATAACGTCAAAAAAGTTAATTACAAAAAGTCTGAAATAAATAATTAAAATTGATCGGACAATAACTACCGAATCTTCACCATTAAACTAAATGAATTAATAATGTATTTTAATTATGTGTATTGTGTCAGGAAAATAAAAATTCTACTATCTCCTCGACGTCGACGCTCGATCTAACTTGTAGAAAGTTTACATATTCAAATCATCAAACCATTTATCAACAATATTATGCAATATTCAATCCGTGCCTGTCGCTAAATCGTAGTCAAAAATACCTAGACGTGATAGAGTAGACACGATATCATGCGTTGGAGTGACCACCGTGGTATCGTTCTCGAAACGGCGTTAGAATTTGACAAAAGGGCGAAGTTCTCGCATGCGCAATAATATCGATTCCCATCGATCCATGCCGTCGAGAACATCGAAAGAGAGACAAGGGGCACTTGTTCGATAGCCGCGAGAGAGTCGACAAGTCAGCCCTGGAGGAGTCTTTATTAGTAATATTCTGTTGAGTTAGTCATTGTATTCACTGTTTTTTATTAATTTTTTTATTTTTATTTTGTAAAAAAATAATTTTATTTATCAAAGTGAACTGTGTAATTCATTAAAGGATTGAAATCTCACGTAAGTCGAATAAATAAGTTACATTTCACCCATCTCTATATCTATACCATTAAATATTACAAATATTATATACTTTCAGGGGTCCTCCAATCGAACTCCCTTGTTTTGTCTTAAGACAATAAATGTTAGCCGAGCTGACATTTTCTGGAATACAGAACTGCAATACAGAAATGGTGAATGAATTAATTACACACCCCAATAATTAATATCTATTAGTCTAATGGTAAAGATTCGGCAGTTATTGTCTTATCAATTATTATTATTATTTATTTCGGACTATTTTGTAATAGACTTTTTTAATGCTGTTATTTTTTTCAACCAGTTTTCAAGTATGAACATTTTTCTAGTCGGTTTTTTTTTTTAATTCGAATTTTTTCTATTGTGCATGAAATATATTTATTAGTCTTTTTTCAGTGCAAAGTTTTTTCTCTGTGAATTCTAATTGTATTTTTCATCACGTGTATTATAGAGCTCTACAGCGCAGCCGAATCTGTGTAATTCGTACGTGCGACTCACCGACACAACCCAACAGCAGCCGTAGCGTTCCTAAGAAAAGTTATATGCATTATCAACTTACACTCATTGGGTTATAGTTGCCAGCGGTACCATAATCGCCATCAGGAACTGTTCAACGGGAGTTCAAAGACATACTCTCAAGCGCCCGTGAAAATATCGACAATTTAGGTGCAGGATAGAATACAGATAAAAATAAGATAAGTACCGTCAGTTTTTCTGTGCAAAGTATATCCACGGAGAGGGTTTTAACAATTTATCCAACGCACATAGTGATGCGTGTCAGGATGGCCAGGTGCGCAATAAAATAATAAGTGGATCGCGTTTTTTTCCTAGGAATCTATCACACGACAGAATAAGTTATGTATAAGGGACACATTGTACAAGTATAATCATTTATTCATCGATGCAATTTCACGTATCCCGTATACTTGTATGATTCGGTAGGTCGTTCAACCTATTACTTATTGAAACAAAATAAGCACTCTCAATGACAGCTGCGAGTTTCTTTCATATTTTCAACGACATGTTCAGTATCTGCAACAATTTATTGCATACGTATACTCAAAATTCAACTCAATAGAATTTTTGTTTTATTTTAAACTGCGACGATGTCGAAGCAAGCATTGTCTCTCGATGATAATTATCTGAATTTTAATATCCGTTCTTTAACAGTGTTTGGTAGGTCGATAACATTTTTTTCAAGCGTGAATCATTTTAAATATTTTTTTAAATCCCGTAAGGAATGTGGAATCCTTATTCTCGAATCGATGGACAGATATACACTTGCTATGCTGTAGCGCTGTTCATAGTCGCCGGTATGATGCAAACCGCAGCGGAAGTAGTGCACACGTGGACAAGTCAAAACGATGTCGTAATGTTCACGAGGCATTTTACTATCGTTACGGGCATGACCACCACGATGATCAAAGTCGTTAATTTGTGGCGATACAAAGACAAGTTGGAACTTGTCATTGATTTTTTCAATTGGGAGAGACGACAACTCTGCAACCGAACGTTTGGTAACTTTCGCTCGGCTCTTGAGAAGTTTGAAAGTACCCTGAATAACAGCAATAAAGTTAAATATTTTCGCGGTTACTCGAAATGTTTTAAACTTTACTGTCTTTTTTAAATGCGATTTGATAAGGTTCTAAAACTGTACCAGAAGATTCATACTTAATCCGAAGTTCCCATGTAGTAAAAAGTAGTATGGGGTTTATTGCCGGGCTGAACCACGTAAAAATAGAGAGAAATGAAAAAAATCTAATGTACTATCTACACACCAATTTTGAGATCGAAGTTCGGAACATTATCGAAGTTATGAGCATTTCAGGATTTGAGAGTTGCATTTAAGGTTTTAAAGAAAATTCGTCGTGTATCACTGCAAAATGATGTTTTACACCAATTAAATATTTATCTACAATTAATCACATTTAGTCAATGTCACCAAATCGATTCCAGTTGCGTTGAAAAATTAAAAAATGTAAAACAAATGAAAAAATAAGACATCGAAGCAAAAACAAAACAAACTAACGATGTTATGGAAAAGATAAAAATAAGAGGGAAATAAACGAACAAACGCAGATACGTAAGAAAAACAAGGCAATGTTAGGAGAGGCCGGGCCAAGTCGAAACACACGCCGTTAACAATCGAAAAAACCACGTACGTCTATGGCACTTAACAACCTTTCTTGTCAGTTACAAATGCAACTTATAATAAACTTACAGACTGATGCTTGCAAATTCCGAATAATTATGTATTCGAAACGAATTTCCGTTAGTGAAACAACTTTTCTTGTCGTATATAAAAAGGTTTCAAGCAGACATTTATGAATGAGGGCTTTTAAAACCATCGCGCTCTTGAACCTAATCGTATTACTAAAAATGTAAGCCTAGGAGGAATTCAGTTCATGCATTTTACGCCGAGCTATGTTGTATATCATCGAAGAGTATACGATGGGGCACGTCGGAACACTCAAGTACGGGGCAAGTCGGAACGGTCTGAAGTCGCCATCTGTGGGTATACTGGTGGGGTATATACCTTAGTTCGTTTACTCACCACTACGTGGCGCTACTTTGTTTATCTTATCTATGATCTATCGGCGATTACCAAAGAAGCTTTGCCATTAGCAGCAACAATTCCAAATATCGAGGCAGGATTTAAGCGAGCGGGGATCCGGCCATACGATCGCGAAATCTTTACAGAGGAAGAGTTCCTCCCATCGATCGTGAGCGGTCGGCCGTTCGAGTCAACCGTGAATAGCGATGCGGACGGCGGTGGGATACATAGTGGAATTAACAGTGGCCTAGTCATGTATCCCACCTAAGGCCCATTTTAGGATCCACTAAATGTTAGTGGCTAACACGGTGAAATACCGGTGGAATACAATTGTATACCACTGTTAACGGGGACTCACTTCGAGGTAGAATACATAGTGGAAATCACAAATTTGACGGTGGCAGAATGGCAGGTACACACCAGGTGGAATTCATGGTGGGTTAATTGGTGGGTTTTTTTGCTAGGGATATATCAATGCCTATTACCTTCGACTTCGACCTCATACTACGTAAGAGATTCTACTTATCCGTACAAATTTGTCAGCCCTTCCGAATTTTTCCGCCTTCCTATTCCTATGCCTTTAAACACCAGGAAAGTTCGAACATAAAGGCGAGGACGCCAGTATTGCCGCACGATATTCGTCCGTACCCGCAGGCACCTGTAAGGCAGGAAACCAAACGGAAACGGAAACGAGTCAAGTGGCAGATTTTAACGAATTCTCCAGTCATGAAAACATTGGAGGAATCCGATCACGCAAAAAAGAACATAACAACCACCGCAAAGTCAAAATGTGGTAAGCGCCGAAGCGTGAATGCTACTTCAAGGGATTCTCCAGGAACGGATCGAGTCATTTCGAATTGCTAGTGCCTTTATTGCGGTGGGTTGTGGGGTAATTCTTCAGCAGGCGAAGAATGGGTAGAATGCCTAAAATGTAAGCAATGGGCTCACACGAATTGCATTTCGAGCGACTCGCGATTTTTATCTGTCGAAACTGTCAATAAGACAGAATGTATATAAATGTACATCACCATTGATTTATAAAACAGGAATAAGGTTCATATAATAATAGTAGTAGTACACGTTTCTTTATTGTTCACCAAAAACATTAAATTAGTTGTTGTGCTTACATCTGGTTTTTTTTTTTTTTATTTACGTCTATGGCGAACAATAGGCCATTGACCGTAGTCCTTCAGCCCGGTGTGTTTACTTACATTGAATTCCGATAGTGCTGTTTGAAATGGTTCTATTGGGATTCTGTTATTTTGTACAAAAGACATATATCTGTTTAATGGTGGATTATAAACTGTTGAGAATTTGGTATACTGTGTGTGTGGGGAGTTTGTGTCTTGAGGTGAATCTTGGTTGACGTTGTATGCAAAGTGTGGATATGGTATTTAATTGAGCTTTTGCGAATTCTGTACTGAGTTTTTTGGTTCTATTTAAAATCGGTTCGATGTGTGTGATTTTGGGTGCCTAATTTTAGTGAGGCGGCGTAACGCAATAGTTTCAGCAGTTTTAACGTTCTTCAGCGCTGGTGTGTTACAGTTTAAGAGGAGGGGGTGTCCGTATTCCAGTAATGGCCTGCATATACTTTTGTAAATTTTGGTCGTATGTTTTAAGGTTATTGGTTTATTTTGAAAAGTTATCGTTCGAAAATGGGAAGCACGCAAGCAAGCGTGGCAAGCTTGGCAAGCGTGGCACGCGGCAAGCTTTTGTTATTTTGGTGTGTTGATTAAAGTTCAGCTTATTGTCTATGTGGATACCAAGGTATTTCGCTGACTGGCATGGTTTGATTTGCGTGTTGTACAAAATTATGGATGGCGAATCGATTGTGATTTTGTGATTGAAGATAATTAATTTACATTTCTTGGTTTGGTTTTAGACGCCATCTGTTGAACCATGTGATACATTTATTGCTGAGAATTTGGAGTGAATCTATTGCTTTTTTACCGCTGTTATCATGAGCTATGAGTGCTGTATCATCTGCATATTGTAGAAGGTATCGATTTAGGTTCACATCTTCTTTGTTATGACTATCGAAGTTGTAAATATCGTGACAGTAAACGTTGTATAGAAGAGGGGAGAGCGGGAAGCCTTGTGGTACACCTTGTTGTGGGTCGAAGCTGCTTGATACTGCTCTGCCACTTCTTATATTGAGTGAGCGATCAGTAAGAAATTGATTGATAATTAAGAGTAGGTATGTTGGGCATTCGAGTTTCCAGAGTATATATATTAGTCTCCTGTGCCACACACTATCAAACGCTTTATTGATGTCCAAAAGAAGTGTTGCTGTATGTCTGTTTGCCAATTTAGTCGTTTTGATATTCGCGGTAAAGATGGTTAATGGATGAATAGTTGATTTGTTGTTGCGGAAGCCAAATTGATACGACGGGATGTTATCACCGATTGATTCCTCTAGTCTGTTTTTTATAATTTTTTCCAGGATTTTTCCAAGCGATGGGAGTAAAGTAATTGCCCTATAATTTTCTGCTTGCGTGTGGTCGGTGTTTGGTTTCGGAATAGTGACAATGACTCCTTTTTTCCACTATGCGGGGAAAAAGTTTTCAGCGAGACAAAAGTTATATATTTTTAGTAAAAAGTTCATGATCCGCGGCTCAAGGTTCTTAATTATGAACATCGGTACTTTGTCGTGTCCTGGCGCTGTGTTTCTTCCTTTTTGGACTATTTTCTTTAGTTCGGTCGCGGTTATCGGGTAGAATCCTCGGGAGTTAATGTTTTTAAAGTTATTTGTATACCATTCGTTTACTGTATTAGCTGTTGTGGTGTCAAAGTTGTTGTCTATTGTATAGCTGAATGCTGAGTTGAAATGTTGTGCAAATAATTCACCTTTTTCTTCATCCTCGTGTATGATCTTCGCGTTGCTTATGAGATCTGAACCACTCGGACGTGATTGATAACGTGCTAGTTTTTTTATCGTTTGCCAGTAATTTTTTGCTTTTTGGGCGCTTATCTCTTCACACGCTTTCAGCCAAGTGTACGTACGGTATTGATTCATCATTGTTTGGATCGCTTTATTTATTTGGTTAAGTCTAGGCTTTAGTTCCAGTGCTCGGGCTGCTCTGTATTCTCTGTACAGTTTTCTCTTATACTTTATCATTTTCAATATGTATGGCGGGATGTCGTGAGTGAAGTATCTTTTGTTGACTGTGGGTGTATTGGCCTGGACTATTGAAGCTATTTCTTCTGCGAAGTTGATAACAGTGTTGGCGTTTATTGTAGCATTTTCTGAAGAGTTTACGAAGTTTAGCAATATACGGTTGATCTCGGGTATATCTGACTTTTTGAAGTTGAGGTTGACATCTGGGAGCGTTGATTGGATCGGTGCATTTAGGTCTATTGCTAATATTATTGCGAGGTGGTCTGCTCCTAAGTCCGGTGTAACTTCGATGTTTGCGATGCTACTTTTTAAATTTTCTGTAATCAGTATTCTGTCCGGAGTTGAGTCATTATTCGATGCCATTATGAAAGTTGGTGCCGTATTAAGTTGTATGAATGTCGAGTTAGATGTGAAATTATTTAACTGCTGTTTTTTACGGCGATTAACGTTGAAGTCACCAATGATGACAGCATATTTGTATGCACATGTTTTAACGAAGATTGTGTTATCAATTTGGGATACACCAAACCAATTTCACTCAGTTTCTTAGTGTTTATCACAAAGTTTATGGCATTCGGAGAGGCGAACCAAACGCGACCGAACACCACGACTGCTCAGTGAATACTGATATAATAATAATAAACAATAAAATAACATTTCTTCGGTATTTTTATGAATTTTTTTATCTGTTCCAACATGCCCCGCGACGGGGTAAGTCGGAATGATTTGCTATTTACAACAATTATGATAATAATTATGAACAAGAAAATACGAATTTTTTACGTTAAGAAAAATTTTACCCGTGTCAACTTGCCCCACGGCTGTTCTGACGTGCCCCGGTGCGGGGCAAGTCGGAACAATTTGCTACTTTGTGAATTTTGTGTTATCATAAAAGGCCAAAGCCACGTAGGACTTTGAAATCTACAGACTATGTAGCCAACACATCGGAGAACACATTCTGAATTGTAGTATCAATTTCTATTAACAGCATTTTTTAAATTTAATTCATAAGCAAAAAGTATTCCGACTTGCCCCGGTCTCTCCTAATAGAGCCTGGCAGTAATCAATGCGATGGGAGCACAAAGCGAAAGAAATGGGAAAATTGTCAAGGAAAAAGCCACAAATTTTGCACCTGACATATTTGCTGGATGCTATGACCACAATTTGCGCTCGAAAGTCGTCCGCGATGTTACATTTCGCACATCACCGAGAAAATTCTGTATTATAACATTTAATGACGAAACGGTCGTTAATTGCAATCGATATGAGTTGGATTATCGCCGCTTCTGCACTTCGTCGTATGTACGACCTACCAGCGTCCTGCAGACAGCAATGATTTTCACGTGAATGTCGAAAGCGCGTTAAAAACCGGTCTTCGTTAATTTGGCATGATTATTTATGTGTCCAATGATTACAGTTTTTGCTAATCAATGTGTATAATGTCTATTTGTCTGACATAGCGAAAAAAATACTTGTGCAGTGACATTGACAAAAATTGAGAAAAATGTCGGACCTTTATTAACCTTCTTTTTAAACGTGACAGTGTTTTTTTTCTGTTGTTAGACATTTTTTTCGTGATAAAATTATACTTTGTGTTACGTCCCAGATGTTTACCGGCGTACGCGTAGACTTGGACGCTTGTCTCAGCGGTCACGCGCGCTTTTAACTTGGCAACGTAATTCAGGAATATAAATAATTTTAAGGAGTTCTGTTCCTCGAATAAGATCGAACGATCCCGTCGCCGCCGGAAGTACTCTTTACCGTACAAAAATCACATACTATTTTTTGCAACCAGTGCAGGATAAGTACTACTGCCTTACCTGTCGATTGGGGCGCCGTCACAGCGTGCGAGAAGTACCAAAACGCGTGTGAGAAGTAAAATCAGGGTGATGTGTGCATGCACCGCGACATTACAGTACTGCTTGCTATAAAGCACTACTTGGGCCACTCTCGGCAGACACGATAAGTATAGCACTTCTCATGCACACGTTGCAGAATACTATTTTGCGATACTAGTGCAAGAAAACGGACTTTACGGGGATGGTTGTAAGTGGCCGTACGAGCCGGATTGAGGGATACAAGGACATTGTACTCAAATTTTCAAAATATTGTTATGTAACCAAGCCAACAATATTAACGATAGAAAATTGTTACTATCAATTGTTCAAACAACAAATCTTTAAATATTAATCGTTGAACTCCATTTGTTACGTCACAAAAGCCTGATCGAACTGTAACTTGTGTTAACGCGCTGAGAGATACCGCATCTTCTCATCTTTGACTCTATTTTGACTTGCCCGCGGAGGCGACTCAGTGTAATGGGTACTTGTCGCGTAACTTCAGAGGTTACTTACTTGCTGCTATCGTGGACTTGCATGTCACAAATATAATATTACGAATCCCGTTCCTCGATTAACAATAGTGTTTTCAAAGTACAAATATAATTGAGATAACTTCGATCAATAATTCGAGTACTATATTGTTACATCTGGCGAATTTAAAAATTTTATTCGCCGACGCAACTTAGAAATAATCAAATTTTACAACATTTATAATTTACTAGCAGGTCGATGTGGCTCGCGCGCTTCGCGCGCTCGCATTGGATTACATTGGGACTATCTAAGTAAACGGTTGGGTGTGAGAATATTTAATAATAAACGGAAAAAAATCGACGTGATACTACAATTGATACATTTTTATTTGTTGGTTTTTGGGCAAATTCGCTCATAATTGAATCATAGACTTTGAATTTCAATTCCATTTTTGTTAACCAACTTTACAAATTTGATTCACAAACACAATTTTGAAAAATCAAAACCATAATTCAAAATTGCCGCCCTATTAGAGAACTTCTGTGTACACTTTATTGGATGTTGTATCTCCAGGTGCGTGAATGAATAATTTTTTATCTGAACTTACGCGTGAGCATCCTACATATTGTTGACCGTGTTAAAAACATTCATCGTGTAAATCAATACCGGCAACTTCAAAAGTTTGACCTTGTGATTTGTTGATTGTCATCGCAAATCATAGTTTGACTGGAAATTCGATCCGTTTGAATTCGAATGGGTAATTCGCTGGTATCGCTGGTATATGGTATATTACCGGTAATAATTTCAGCTTCTAATATATGAGTCATTAATCTTGTAATTTTTAATGTGGTTCCATTGCACAGTTTGGGTGAATTCAAATCTCTCAATAGTATGATAGGGGTTCCGATTTTTAATTTTAGGGTATGTGGTGGAAGTCCTGGAAGGTTCAAACAATTTAGAAATTCAATGGGATAATTTGTTACTTGCTGCATTTCTGTGACACTGTCGATCGACTGATACACATATTCACGTGTACCGTAATCTTTAAGTATCAATTCGTTGATGAAATTAACTCTGTCATTTTTCGGCGCAAGGGTAGCGCATTCCCGAAACCAAGAGCCCGTATGTTCTGAAAGTATTAATATATTCGGATAGACTTTTGATATTAATTCATCCAGATTAGGTACACTGCCGTTCATTAATGCCTGTTTTGACATTTCCCGCGAAAATTGATAGTGTTTTGTTGTTTGGTGGAATTCTGGTGGCGAGCGAGATTCACATCGATGTGTCGCAACGCAACGTCTTTGAAGGCGGAATGACAGAACCTAACAAACTTACGTTTGACATTGCCGCGGTGATGTGAACTAAGTTGGCTAACGGCCCGCCATGATGAAATATTTTTTATTGGGGTTAGCCCGCCGAAATTTTAAATCAAGAGATTAAATGTAATAATAATATATAATATGTTTCAGAATAAAAATTGAATTAAAATAACTGTTTCTCTTAATTAGAATTTCGAAATTAGCGGTGTCCAGGTCACTTTAGTGATTCCTCGACATCGTGTGACTTTAGCTCCGTAGTTTTTACTGCTCCAGCACATAAGAAAACTTCTTTGGAGCATCGCGCCAAAGCACGTCATTGCCTGCGATGTCCAGGTCATCCTAGTGATTCCTCAACATCGTGTGACTTTGGCTTCATAGTTTTTAGTTGTTCGGCACACGAAAACGCTTTTCCAGCGTTTCGCGTCAAAACACGTCAATGCGATCACCCTAGGGATTTCTCGAAAACGTGTGACTTTGGCTCCGTAGCTCTTCGTATTTCCGGTAGACCAGGTCGACCCCTTCGTAGTTCCGGCGGTCCAGGTCGACCTCGTCGTAGTTCTCAAGAATCATTTTACAGTTTGGCAATACGCGATCGACTGTCGCGAGCTTAAGACGCAGATTTTACATAGTTGCGAAGAAAAAGGAGATGAAATCGAAGATTTCGCTTCGACTATCGGAACGGGATGACCGATCCGATGTCAGTGAACGCAGACTCACAGTCGATTTCAACGCGCTAAATTGAATCGAATAACCATTCTATAGCTTGGCAATACGCGATCGACTGTCGCGAGCTTAAGACGCAGATTTTACATAGATGCGAAGAAAAAGGAGATGAAATTGAGGATTCCGCTTCGACTATCGGAACGGGATGACCGATCCGATGTCAGTGAACGCAGACTCACAGTCGATTTCATCGCGCTAAATTGAATCGAATAATCATTCTATAGCTTGGCAATACGCGATCGACTGTCGCGAGTTTATGACGCAGATTTTACATAGATGCGAAGAAAAAGGAGATGAAATCGAAGATTTCTCTTCGTCCTCATCTTCTTCATCTTCTTCGTCTTCTTCGTCTTCTTCGCCTTCTTCGCCTTCTTCGCCTTCTTCGTCTTCTTCGTCTTCTTCGTCTTCTTCGTCTTCTTCGCCTTCTTCGTCTTCTTCGTCTTCTTCGTCTTCTTCGTCTTCTTCGTCTTCTTCGTCTTCTTCGTCTTCTTCGTCTTCTTCGTCTTCTTCGTCTTCTTCGTCTTCTTCGTCTTCTTCGTCTTCTTCGTCTTCTTCGTCTTCTTCGTCTTCTTCGTCTTCTTCGTCTTCTTCGTCTTCTTCGTCTTCTTCGTCTTCTTCGTCTTCTTCGTCTTCTTCGTCTTCTTCGTCTTCTTCGTCTTCTTCGTCTTCTTCGTCTTCTTCGTCTTCTTCGTCTTCTTCGTCTTCTTCGTCTTCTTTGTCTTCTTCGTCTTCTTCGTCTTCTTCGACTTCTTCGTCTTCTTCGTCTTCTTCGTCTTCTTCATCTTCATCATCTTATTCTTCTTTTTGGCCGTTTTATTGTTAAAGTTTAATAACCGACTATTATCCTGGAATTATCATATTTTTAACGCTGCTCGTTTCATTAACAACACATCGACGGTTGAAACGAATGATACTGATCGAAGTACTGAATAATCTAATGATATTTTTGAAAAAATAAGTCTTTTTTCCAATCAATGTAGGGAAGACCGCATTAACTTGGAATGGCGCTATAAGAAAATCGGAGGTTTCACATACTGAAAACTAACGCTGAAAGGAAATACTTACCGTATTATGCACTCTACTTCCCTAGAGTCCCACACTCTAGTTACCAGTGCACTCGATGAAAAAAGATTACACAACGAAGAAGCCTCAAGCTTCGCAACCTCCGCGCGGCACCCCGCCGCACCCGGGACCTACGTTCACGCTACAAACCGACGCTAGCGGTGTCGGCATAGGTGCCGTCCTCACGCAGCTGATCAAAGGTCACGAGCGAGTCATCGCTTATGCGAGCCGGGCTCTGACGGATCCCGAAAGGAGATATTCCGTAATGGAACAAAATTGTCTGGCCGTCTTATGGTCGATACGAAAGTTCCGATGTTGTCCCGAGGGGTATTCTATTACCGTGGTGACAGACCACAACAGCCTCGTGCGTGGTATCGACGGCGCATCCGCGACGTCTCACGAAGACCCGATAAGTTCCCGGATTAGAAGATAGTCGACAACCAACTATATTTCCATCGACCATTCGATCTCGCTGATCTGGAGTTCGAAGATCTCGACGCTTGGAAGTTAGTGCTTCCTCGCGAATCAAGGCATGTCGCTCTCCGAGAGTGCGCACACGTTCACTCCCGCAGGCCGGCAACTTGGGTGTTGAGAAGACGTACCGCCGTCTATCCACCACGTATTACTGGCCTGGGATGTTTAAGGACGTTGTCGCGTACATTCGGCAGTGTGACATCTGCCAGTGATCGACGGTCCTTGGACCACGATCGCCGCCGATAATATGGGACCGCTAGCGCCAGCGGTCCCATATTATCGGCAGCGGTTGTATTAATTTTGGCGGTCCCATATTATCGGCAAATTATCGGCATATTATCGGCCCAGATTATAGCAAATTTACGTAGCAAATTTACGCGGACAAAATTAAACTCGAACAAGATGATTACGCCCTCCAGAGCGTCATTCTAAATAAAATCAATAATCGATATATGAACGGACTTTTCCTCGAGATTAAATTACGACAACCACGCGCGTAAAGCGTGCCGTCACGATGATAGCGCGTCGAGCTTGAAGCTCTTTTTACGAATCTCTAGCCCTCAAACCGAACGTGCGCGACAGTCTTACCGAGGAGTTTGCAGCTGCGAGAGCCTCCCGAAAATCTTCGAACCGAGTCCTCGCGTCGCGATATGGTAGACATCGTTATTCTCGTCGAGGCGATGTGCGCGAATCAGCGGGAGGCCACGTCCTTCTCTCTCGGCATCCACCGCTTGAGACTCTGAGGACAATCGAGTTCGCAAGCTCGTAAGGACCGTTTGCCCCCACCCCGGCCTAATCGCGCCTATCACGCTTTTCGCGCTTCCCAAAATTTTGAACGCGACGCGCTTCGAAGGAATGGCCGCGCGATCGCTGGAACCTCGCGAACGACCGCTGCGACGTCGCACTGAGATCGGAGGCTCGTCGAGCCTTTTGCGAGCGCTATTGTCATTCTCCGACAGAGCGAGGTAGTCGAGAATCCACTTCGTGCGGCGGCACGGGGTGAGGCCATCGAATCCGAATCTCGACGACTCCTCCCGTTTCTCGAACAGTCGTGGACAGACGTTGAGATTTTTTGTTTTCCTCGAAGCTCGTGGCGCTGAGACGAACCCCGACGGATCCGGAGAGCGCGCTGTTCCCCGCGCTCAGGGCAATCCGCGCGACCTGACGGCGCGACAATGATGATGGTGCTGCTGCTGCCGGCCTAGACCCCCGCACGCTCGGGAGCGAAACAAACGAAATTCGGGGAAAAATTAGTTACGAGTTTCTCAATCTCTAACCGGCCCAGTGACGCCAGACTCGCGGGCGAAAAAGTCCCGCACGCTCGCCGAGCTCCCCCCACCACGTGACATGGACTGGCTGCTGGGCGGACCTTAGCGCGCTAGAGTCACCGGGCTGGTGACGTCACTCATGCCCCGAGCGACTGAGCGCCAGCCCGGGTCGTGACGTCACGCGTGAAGATTCGTGATTTAACTTTAATTCAAATTGAACTAAATAGAAATTAAAGATTAATTTCTTTAAAAATCATAATTGACATTTAAATTGTTAAAAAAAATCAGAATTGATGTTTTATTGTCAAAAATTGAAATTAACGTTTAAATTAGTTAAAAAATCGTAAATTGCATTTCTATTATTTCAAAAATAGCAATTAAAGTTGAATTTGTTTACAAATCACATAAAAATGTTTAATTCGTTTGAAAAATCGAAATTTGCATTTCAATTGTTTAAACAATGGAAATTGGTGATTCAATTATATAAAAAAAACTGTAATTTGGTTTTAATTGTGTAATCAGTCGAAATTGACATTTAATTATTTAAAAAATCTAATTGATGTTCAAATTTTTCAAAAAACAATTAAAAAAATGTTTAATTGATTAAAAAATATGAAGAAATGTTTAATTGGATGAAAAATTTGAAATTCGTATTTAATTTATTCGAACAAACAAAGTTGACGTTTAAATTGTATAAAAATGAATAAAAAAATAATTAATTGGTTTAAAACATCAAAATTCTTGTTTAAATAGTTTAAAAATCAAAACTCATGTTAATTTGTTCAAGAACTCAAAATTAGCGTTTAATTTGTTCATAACTTAGAAATTTGTATTAATTTTGGTTATAAATTCGAAATTTGCTAGTAAATATTATTGAAATTATAATAATTTCAATTTATGAATCTTTTTGTCGAGAACTTGAATTTTTAAACAAATGAAACGCCAATTTTAATTTCTTAATTAATTAAAACGGAAAACTTAATTTTTTTAATGAATTAAATGCCAATTTTGATTTTTTAGAAATTTAAATCTGAATTTTAATTTTTTTTTTAAATTGAAGTGAAGTTCGATTTGTGAGACAAATTGGAAGTCAATTTTGATTTGTGTAACAGTAGATACGTGAATTTGGATTGTTTAAACAGTTCAAACAAAAATTCGGATTTTTTAAATCAATGTAAACGAAAATTTGAATTTTGTAAAGAATTCAAACGAAAATTTCAATTTTTTAAACTTTTTAACTAAAATATGAATTTTTTAAACAAATTGAAAGCAATTTTCGATTTTTTAAACGACTGAAAGGCAAATTTCAATTCATTCAACAATTTAAACGCTGATTTCAATTTTCGTACCAATTGAATCGCAAATTTTGATTGTTTAAACAATTCAAATGAAAATTTGGATTTATTTTAACAATTCAAACAAAAATTTTAGTTTTTTAAACATTTGAAACGAAAAATTGAATTTTTTAAATATTTCAAACGAAAAATTGAATTTTTTAAATAAATTAAAATTCGATTCGGCATTTTTCGATTTTTCAAACGACTGAAATGCAAATTTCGATTCATTCATCAAACAATTTAAACGGCGATATCAATTATCGTACCAATTGAATCGCAAATTTCAATATTCTAAACAAATTGAACGTCATGTTCGGTTGTTTAAACAAAAAAAAAACGAGTTTCAATTTTTTAAACCGATTAAATATTTTGATAATTGTTTTTTAAAAAATGAAATGGCAATGTGGTTTTTTAAACAATTAAAACAAAAATTTCAATTTTTTTAACAAATAAAACGTTTTTTTTTTGTTATTTATAAACAAATCAACTGTTAATTTCGCTTGTTAAACAATTGACCCGATTTATTTATTGTATACTGTGATTAATTGTTATATTATATTATTTTACTGATTAATATATTTATTTATTAGTTAACATATTAATTTACGCGAAGCCAACGTGTGGAGTTGTCTTGTGATGTCACGCAGTCGAGCGCGTTGAGACATGTTCCGTGACGTCACGCGGACGGCAGGCGGGCGCGGGGCGAGAGTGACGGGGGCGTGGCTTACGGCACGCTCGAGTGAATAGGCAGAGGGCAGCCGGCGGGATATTTTTGTCCCGCCAGGGCCGGAGAGGGGGTAAAAAAGTCCCGCATGTGGGATTTCTCCCGCCAATCTGGCATCACTGAACCGGCCCCGTCTGCTCGCTCTGGAGGGACTCTCCCCGGAGATAAGGGCGCCGCATACCACGCCAATTCGCACACCCTTGCCAGCTTTGCGACGAGGATGTAAAAACCACGTCACAATATATTCGGAACCAGAGACGAACGAGACAATTTGATTCTTCACTACGATTGTTAAAATATCGAATAATAATCGTAAAGGAGTACCCCCCTCCCCTCACCCTGCGAGTATCGAGCAACAATTCATTAGGCAAATCATTGAATGTCTGCTATCAATCGTTGCCTGTAACCGTCATAAAATATTTTTTTCGAGTAAAGAGAGAATGAAATCGGTGTGCATGTCCGTTCATTCAAGTTTCACAAAAAATCATATAGAAGGTATCATTTACGTACCATAAAAGTAGCTGTCCGGAAGATTCACGCCAAATTTTCTGAAGGCTCGGACGAAATTGGACGCGTTGTCCGTAACCGTAGCTACGATCTTCTCGAGGGGAAGATTAAACGAATCGTAGATATCCGCGAGAAGTAAGGCGATTCTATCGGCGGAATGTGTCCCCTCGAAGCGTCTACAGGCGAGAGCAGTAGATTTTCGTTGTAACGTTTCCAAGTCGAACCAAAAAGTAAAAAAAAAATTCAAATTAAATAACTAATTAAATATTATTGAAGTTTCTATTACACTACTTTACCCAATGAGCGGTGATGCCGATGAATCGGCGATTTGTTGCACCCCGCGTAGAAAAAAAGAATCGCAGCGAGATTCTTGCCGAGAATCTCGGTGAGATTCCTCTGAAAATCTTTCCGAGATTCTCAGCGATCTCGGTGAGATTCCTCTGAGAATCTTTCCGAGATTCTCAGCGAGATCTTGCTGAGAATGCCGCATGTGTCCCGGACCGCGATTATCGCCGCGCTTCTCCGCGAGATTTTTGTTTATCGCTGCGGGGAATCTCTCGCACAATCTCGCAGTGCTTCTTGCCGAGATTTTTATTTATCGCGGCGGGGAATCTCGCACACAATCTCTCCATGCTTCTTCGTGTTTGAGCGAAAAATTAAAGAGAAAAAAAAATTAAAATTAGTCAAATAGAAGGCGAAAATAAAAAATGTAGAAATTAGCTCGGAACCAAATTGTGGCGACAAAGTTGCATTCAGCGAACAATATTAGACTCTATAGTAGAAAACGCTGATTTTTTTTTTTTTTTTTTTCAAAATTCTGCAAACTTTTGGCCGTCATGTGGAACTCTTGCTAAGATTCCTTGCGGAAAACCGGGAGCACTTGGAAAAAAAACCAGCGATTTTCCACTATAGCGTCTAAAATTTCTCGTTGAATGCAAATTTGTTGCCGAAAATTGATTCCGGCCAAAATTCTACGTTTTTTATTTTCGCCTTCTATTTGACTAATTTTAATTTTTTTTTCTCTTTCATTTTTCGCTTGAACACGAAGAAGCACGGCGAAATTGTGTGCGAGATTCCCCGCAGTGATAAATAAAAATCTCGTCAAGAAGCACTGCGAGATTCTGCGAGAGATTTCTCACAGCGATAAACGAAAATCTCACGGAGAAGCATGGCGAGATTGTGTGCACGATTAAAACAATCACGCGGAGAAGCACAGCGGGATTGTGCGCGCGATTAAATAATCTCGCCAAGAAGCACGGCAAGAATCACGGTCCGGGACACATGCGGCATTCTCAGCGAGATCTCGCTTAGAATCTCGGAAAGATTCTCGGAAAGATTCTCACAGGAATCCCACATAGATTCTCGCCAAGAATCTCGCTGAGATTCTTTTTTTCTACGCGGGACTCCACATATCGACCGCCGTACACACGTATACGCCATTTTCGGTCATTGGCCTCACGGACTGTATCGATGCTTTCTGCGACGTGTGACTCAATCCTTCTGCTGAGAGTTCGGGCGCTCATATGCTTTAATTTGACAGCGCCTTGTTGTATCTTAAGATCTGAAATATAAATTATTAAGAGATTTACAATACCTTGATTATTGAAAGAAAAAACAAAATTAAAAAAAGGTTTTCATTTGAAACTTCTAACGTGTAAGACGTGAGTGCCTAAAAACTATATAAAACTTTTATCTTCAATACAAATTAGTTACGTACCATCAAAGATTTTTTTAAAACTTGGCATTTTCACAGTCATAAATGGGCTCATGCTTTCTAACACGTAATTCGTTACGTTCACTTCAAAATCCGATTGGCTAAACCGACACGTCGCACTTCTCACCCAACTTTGGCGATTGTCATATTCCCGGTTTTTCGTAATTTTATAGCTCTTATACTCCTCAGACTGGCCAGGATGCATTCGCTGGAATGAAATAACGTAATGAGTGCAGAATAACTATACTAGTATATCAATATAACCATTACATTAATGTGTGTACCTGCAGATGCGTCGCGAAATTCGACTGTGCTTTGAAAGAAGCTTTAATAATCTTATTTGTCGGAAGACACTTCTGACAAGTACCATATAGTGGCCCATTTAATGTGGAACGTTCGAGATCTATTATGAAGAACTCTCCATCCGAATATGCATGTTTCTCGCATTCAATTTGCAGCAAATCTTGTGGTACCTCAGTAGGCTGAGGAGTTTCCGATGCCGACAAAAAGGACTCCGCTGCTTCGCAAACGTCCATGCTGTCTCCATCAACAGCAAATGCCGATGTTGTTGAGTCCCCATAACATCTACTGTAAACTAATTAACACTGTCGCTAATTCTTTAGGCCGGACAATCGAAGACGTTTTAGTCAAGTACAAGAGAAAATTAACATAAAAAAATACCTTCTACGGGAAGATTAAAAGAATCTCAGGATTACGCCTTGACGCTAGTTTTCAAGAAACACATATTACTTGAAATATTTCGAATATCTCTCTCTATATATAAAGTTTCCGCCGCTGTCGCCGCCGCCGTGTCAGGAATCGAGACCCCTGCCGCCTCGATCCCGCTCGCTCAGGACTTAGAATATTTTCAGTCGAGGGGGTCGGGGGGGAAATATTCTAAGTCCGTCTAAGGGGGACTTAGAATATTTACTCTTCTCCTGGCCCCGCTCGACCCTTCCCCTGCCGCCCCGCTCCCGCTCGCTCAGGACTTAGAATATTTTCGGTCGAAGCGGTCGGGGGAGGGGGATATTCTAAGTCCCCCTTAGAGGGACTTAGAATATTTTTGCCTGGAGGGGGGATCCCCTTAGCAACGGCCATAGCGACGGTTGCCTTAGTAACGGTTGCCATAGGAACGGTCGCCATAGCAACGGTTGCCTTAGTAACGGTTGCCATAGGATCGGTCGCCATAGCAACGGTTGCCTTAGTAACGGTTGCCATAGGAACGGTCGCCATAGCAACGGTTGCCATAGCAACGGTTGCCATAGCAACGGTTGCCATAGCAACGGTCGCCATGGCAACGGTCGCCATAACAACGGTTGCCATAACAACGGTTGCCATAACACCGGTTGATACAGCAACGGTTGCCATAACAAAGGTTGCCATAGCAACTGTCACCATAGCAACGGTCACCATAGCAACCGTCGTCATAGTAAGCGTCGCCATAGCAACGATCCCCATAGAAACCGTCCTCATAGCAACGGTCGCCATAGCAGGGTGGCGGGGAGAGAAAAATCTTCTAAGTCCCCCCTCCAGGGGCGTTTCGAAGGAGGCAGCCGCGGTGGTCGGCGGCGGAGAAAGCAAAAATATTCCCCAAATGGGTCTTAACTCAAAATATTTTACAATTGACGAGCGAGCGCGCGTAGCGCGCGAGCCCGGGGAAACTCTAGTATTATATATAATTATAAATAAATGTTGGAAGATGTCACTCACCTTGTTTATACATGTGTTTCTATATGAAGAATAGGTTATGTATCACGAGTATGCGCACTACCGAGGTTCTCGACTCCCGCCATTAGATTCAAATTAAACACTGCATGCATCTACTCAAATTTCACATTTCAGTGGCGCCATCTTCCTAGTTTCCGTTCATCAATTATAACACATCTACAGTTAAACAATTGAATTGACTTTGCAACACTCCCAAATAAAAACGACTCAAATCTGATTCCAGTTTTCATCGACGCTAAACAAGAAAATTTTTTGAATGGAAGAGAATATCGCCGTCGGATATATCAACGGTAACGTGTGTGAACAACGTCAAACAAAATCGACGTTAACGGAAATTGTGTCACAGCTGACGAGAATTCCGAAAATAACGAGCGAAAAATCGTATTTATCGGTACCTCGCTACTAGCAGTAGCTTAAAGTTAGATCTATCAGTAATATGGTACTCGAAGCAGAAAAAAAATCGTAGTTGTGAGTATTTTTTTTACTGCCAGGAAAAATACGAATTATAATTATTGGTACTCTGTTACCGATAATAGAAAAAAGTATTAATTGTTGCTATTTTGCTACTCGAAGCAGCAAAAAGTATTAATAATGGTTACTGTTTCATTTAGTAACAAGAAATTATGGGTAATGGTAATTTGCTATCGGTAGCAGGGAAAAGTCATAGCTATACCTACTTGACTACCGAAAAAAGTAAAAAATAATAGATATAAATACTTTGCTACTGAAAGCGGAAAAAAATCACAGTTATTGTTACTTTTTTCACTGCCGGAGTAATGGAAAATCATATTTATTGTTACTCTGTTACCGGGATTGTATGAAAAGTAATAATTGTTTCTACTTGACTACCAAACGAAGTAAAAAATAAATATATAGTTACTTCGCTACATTCAGTAATTATAATTGAGTAACGCGTAATTACAATTTTGCCGATCTCTGCCAGCCACCCACTCCCCCCGATCGCTGAGCCCAGTCCCCGCAGACGGGCAACTGGCTGGCTGTTCTACCTACGAAGTGCCGTGCTTCATCCCGGTCGGAGGAATGGAGGCGAAAGGTTTCACCTCGAAAGACCCCCGTCGCCAACCAAGGACCCGACGATCCCGTCCTCACCGTCGTCGGGCAGGCCGGAGTGCGGAGAAGGCGTCACCTTCTCCAGCACCGCCACCGACTCCAGCGAGTTCCTGTTCGGCAACGCAAATGCCGAGGAAGCTCTCGTCGGCGACTCATGCTACCTCGGCGTGCTACCGTCGACGGTAGCCAACGTGGCCGCCCACAACGGGCACGGAGGAGATCCCGCCCGGCCGTACCGATGCCACCGAAATTTTCGTCGGCACCGCTACCGCCGAAGCCCCCGTCGCAATTGCAAAATGCAATGAAAAAAAGTACCCTTTGATAGGGTCTAACTCAAGAATCTATTAAAGTTTATCAGAGGGTATTTTTTTTTATTAATACATTTTTCTCTCAATTGAAGTGACGTTCAGACACGTCTCGTTCACATTTGCGGGGGCTTCCGAGAATACTATGGATGAATACTATAGAATATATAGATACTATATATATAGATACTATAGAAATGCTATGGATTTTTTTCTCCACGTTTCGATTCTATCATTTACACAGTACATTCGGAAGCACCCACGAAAGACAATGAGACGTATGTACAAGTGCCTCCATTTAAAATAATATTTCTTATAAAAAAATCTTATAGCTTGTAGCTTTTCGATTTGATCGAGGGAGGCGAACGTTACAATTTGTTGTCTTTCTTAATATAATATAATATTTATTGTGGATGCACAAGTACAGAACTCTTTACATTTTTCATTTCATCCTATCTTATTTTACTTTCTTTCTTCCTATTATATTACCCTCGGTTTTCTCATTTTCTCATCTCGCACATTGCACTGATCGCATAAGCTCTTGTTCACGACCTTTCCCTATTTTATCCTTATTCTAACTATCCAACTAAAATAAATAAATAAATAAAATAATTTAAATAAAATAAAATATAAAATAAATAAAAATAAAATAAAATAGTAAAACAAAATCTGTAACTTCACACTATCCTTAAACTAAGAAAAATTACCGTGCTACTCGACTTCATTCCACATCACTGTCTGCAAGTGTTCTATAATTTATTTTTTTTAATCTTTTTGATCCCAGTTTCTCCTTATATTCAAAGGCAAGGCATTGAAGCAGTTAATTCCTACGCAGGCATATGCCTTTATTTCTATTTCCTTGTTTAGTTTAATTTGCCTTGATTTAAAATTTATTGCAGTTCTCGTATTCCCGTCGCAAAAGCGAAGTTCTTTATTTTTAAATAATTGAATCATTGCTGCTCCCTCGTAAGCTTTAATAATTGGCAGTATCTTGATTTCTCGGAAGAGTTCGTTCGTGGAATATAATCTTTCTTTTCTTAAAATTATTTTCAGAGCTCACTTTTGCAATACAAATATCGAATTCATTACATTTTCGTACGCATGTCCCCACGCTATTATTCCATATGTTGCAATTGATTGGAAAAGTTCTTGATATACAAATATTACTCTTTCCTTACTTAAAAAACTATTTAATTTTTAAAAAATAAAAGGCAGGCTTCTCAGTTTGTTTACCACATATTGGACATGCTCTTCCCATCGTAAGTGCTTGTCTATTATTATCCGAAGATATTTAATTGTGTGTGCCGTATTTATTTCTATTGTTTCTGTTTCAATTTTTAGGGTCAGTGGGTCTTCTCTTGGGATACTGTCTCTATAGTATCCAAATCTCATAATCTGCGTCTTTTTAATATTTATCATTAAAGAATTCTCGTTAAAGCATTTTATATATTTCACAAAATTTGTTCATACGTTATCTTCCAAATTACCCCAATCTCGCGCCGTGTACAGAACTACCGTGTCATCCGCATATGCGATGGGAGTTCCCTTTGAGTCTATGCTGAACATGTCATTAATGAGTAGTAGGGGTCAGGTATAGGGAGACAGGAATTACCCCCTCCACGCGGCCACTGGCGCCAACCCCCCACCACCACCGTCTACCGCCATCCTCTCCCCTACCACCTGTGGTCCCTTATCCACCCATAAGGCCCCTTAAGCCACGCCCCCTTGGGTTATAGGGAACCAATGAGAGGACGGGTGGAAAATTCTCTGGTTCGTGATTGATCGTCTTTTTTTCCCCGAGCCGTGATTGGCCGACTGGAAATTCCCCGAGCTCTTATTGGCGGACGGCTTTTCCGAGATGCCCTCTACAAATTTTCATCGTTTTTCTGTACTAACATTATTCTAGTAAACTTGTTGTGTTTTGATTGGCCGTCTTATTTCTCCTGGCGCCCTCTAGGAGTTACTGACAATTTATAATACTAATGTTTTCTGCAGTCGGTAAATTAGTTTTCGCCTTCTTCTATATACCAAATAGCAATATAGAAAATGTAGGAAGTATAGAAAAAACTTTCGCCCAAATCGGGGATCGAACTTGACTCTCCTGGTCGCCGAAATTGCTGGTCGTGTACGCTAACCACTTAACCACGGGTCGCGTATTATACAAGCACTATTCTATAGCTAGTCAACCTAATCGTGTTCTCTCTAACCTTACGGTTAATATCCTCCATACAGTCGAAAGTCGGAAATATTTTCTTTTATTTATTTATCTAATGTCTTATTTAAAATAAATTTATTGATTTTGTAGTCGTGTAAATTTTTTAAAAATTTCCGACATTTTCAAATCATTTTCAAAATTTGGAAAAGTGAAATAAAGTCCCAAATTTGGGTATGTTCGCGTAAAAGCATTTCTAATCACACTCCTAAAGTTTCGACGCGAGTGAACGAAAGTTAAAATAACAATAGTCTAAACATTTTTTAAAAAACATACATTTTTTTAAGTTTTCTGATATTTTTGCATTTGTTCGAAATTTTGAAAAATGATTTTTTCGAAAACATACATTTTTACACATTTTCTGACATTTTTAATTTTTTGAAAATTAAAAAAAGAACATAAATCCTGAAATTATGAAAATGTTTTTGTAAAATTTTTCTCACTGCCCTTGTAAAGTTTCGGAGCGATTGTGTGAAAGTTAAAGTAACAATAGGGTAAATTTTTTAGAAAACACATTTTTTAAGTTTTCTGATATTTTGCATTTTTTCGAAATTTTGAAAACGAAATTTTTTCGAAAACATACATTTTTACAAATTTTCTGATATTTTTCAATTTTTTGAAAATTTAAAAAAGAACATAAATCCTGAAATTATGAATATGTTTTTGTAAAATATTTCTCACTGCCCTTGTAAAGTTTCGGAGCGATTGTGTGAAAGTTAAAGTAACAATAGTGTAAACATTTTTTAGAAAACACATTTTTTAAGTTTTCTGATATTTTGCATTTTTTCGAAATTTTGAAAACGAAATTTTTTCGAAAACATACATTTTTACAAATTTTCTGACATTTTTTAATTTTTGAAATTTAAAAAAGACCATAAATCCTGAAATGATGAATATGATTTTGTTCGGGATTCCGTGTCGTGCACGGCCTCGAACGTAGATCTCAAAAATCACACTACGCGGCAGCACCTCTCGGGCACTGCCGGCCGGCATCGCGAGGCCTCGTGGAACGATCTAGAATCGACCACGAGGCTCTCGTAACGGCTAGCCGGCCGGCAGCGGCCATCTTAACTCTCAGTCTCTTTGGAGAAGTCAAGCGCGCTGTATCGTGTATATCGCTCTCTCAGTTTTTCTCATTCTTTGTCAGCTCACGATCACTTATGTGATCGAACTCATTTAGTTTACGGGAAAACTCATTAGTAGAACTCGAGTTGTCGCACCGGGCGCAAATCACTCAACGTGCATCAGCATTTATAATTTTGTCTCAACACGCGGTACCGCCTTACCCGTGCATCCGTGTTTCATACCACGAACTCATCGGCGAACTCAACGGTAGCTGTTGCTGGCATTAATACAATCCAGCATCAGTGAGCGATCTCAACTCAACGGGAAACTCAAACTGTATAAAATCAGCAAACTCTGTATATAATACGAAGGTTTTATCTCATCAAATAAAGACAAGTGTTTTTTGCGCTTTTTCACGCCAAGTGTGTCCGCCATTATTCCAAAAAATCCTTTATCACGATCACTTGACATCGCGGCAATATTTTCGGTACTTCTCAAACATTGGTCCTTCGAGCTGGATCGTGATAAATTGTGAACACTTAGTGGGAAAAATAGTGAAAAGTTCTGTGGAAAGTCAACGGTAAATCTCATCGGAAAAAATCATCAAATTGTGCAACTCATCGGCTGTGCCGCGCAACAAGTGTGTGAAAAATCTCAAGAGCCAATCACAGTCGCGCTCTCATTGTTCGCGGCCAATCATCATCATTCTCTGTGTTAAACGATCGATCGGGATCTTCGCGTTAGTGAAGTGACTAATCACGTTCGGGCTTTCTCAAACTGTCGCCAATCTCATTGCCGCACTCATTCTACCATCTAACGGTTGCCCTCTCGGCATCGTGGCTTGGCGTTAGCACAGTGGTTCGCAAAAAAAAATCAGTTCTTCGTAAATTTTCGACTCTCGAAATTTTCATCGACTCAACCGCGCTACGCGAACGTCTCACAAACTTTCGTGTAGCCTCTCACTTTTTCGCGTAACTCTGTGCACTCAAAAAAAAAAAAATTCTAAATCGTTTAACTCAGTTTGCGGCGCACTCACTAAACCGGTGAAAATTTATTCGATTCAATTATTAATTTAATTCAAAAAAATTCTCACAACTCTCTCGTGAATCATCGCGCAATCAAGTTCGGTATTTCTCAGTTGATTAAATCGGTAAAATTTAACTCAATTAAATTAACATCGAGTTAATTCAATTCAAAAATCTCTCAAATTCTTCTGTGAACTGTGCGCACTCAAGTGTTCGGAAAATCAGTAAAATTTAATTCGATTTCAAAAAAAATCAGTGAAATTTAATTCGATTTAAATCAATCAAAATTTCTCGCAAATAATTTGTAAATTCGCGCACTCAAATTTTTCGGTTTTTCGCATCCGGTTAACTCAAACAAACTCCTTGTGGTGAAGTTGCACTCAACTTAATCTCATCATGTCAAAGCCAGCTTCCGGTTGTACTACGCCAGAGATTATTGAGACAGGGGCAGTGTGCGTTCATCAAGGCAGAACTCACCAGCGCGCCTGCCAACTGAATTTGCACTCAAGTACCAGTCTCAACTCAATCGTCTCGCGTCGATCGAACTCATCGCCGAGGATCTACCAACCGACTCATCGGTATTAGCACTCAACGACATTGAGACTGAGCTTGGGCAACTTGAAGCAATTCATGCGCAGTTGATGCTACGCATGAATTCTTCGAACTCAACTGGCCAGCAACCTTCATCGACCATGAATACTTCGGGAACAACGAGCATCAACGGGAGGCTACGTTGTACCGTCGCACACTCAAGGCGCTCTCACGTGCCAAATCAGCTGCACTCGCTCGGCAGCAACTCAATCAACGGAAGCATCTCAACCGTCATCATCATCGGCTCCTTACTAGGAAATCGGTGCAATCGTCCACTCATCCGCCGCTCCTCGCACTCACCAAACAACGCTGCTTGCCACAGCGATCTCAAAGGTTTACTCATCCACTCGTTGCACTCATCAGGCTCGCTTACTCATTGATCCCGGATCAGAACTCACCTTCGTGTCGGAAGCACTCATCCTTCAACTCAACCTCGATCGACAGCACTCATCCGTACCAATCATCGGAATTGGAGGGAAAAGGACAACTCAAACAAGGGGTATCGTAACACTCACGCTCGAATCAAACAATACAAACTCACAAGTTACGATACCAGCTCACATTCTCAAAACGGTCTCCTCAATTCTACCTTCCTTCCAATCACCAAATCAATCATGGCCTCATCTCACAAAATTAAAACTGGCCGATCCTCAATTCCTAGAGCCGCGCGCCATTGACATTATCATTGGTGCAGACTCATACGGTCAAATAATCAAGCCAAACATTATCAAAATATCAGACTCAATGCCAATCGCTCAACTCTCAATTTTTGGCTGGCTTGTCCTCGGTCCAGTAAACTCATTTAACTCATTGCCTTGTGTCTCACATCACATTCGCACTCAACCAGATAATTCTGAGCTGCAGGAATTACTCACGAGATTCTGGGTCCAGGAAGAACTCACGTCGGACACTGCAAGCGCACTCTCACCTGAAGAACTCGAGTGTGAAGAACACTTCAAATCAACGCACTCACGCGACAACACAGGTCGCTACATCTTCCGACTACCACTCAAATCATCACCAAGTTTGTTGGGAAACTCATACACAGCAGCTCATCATTGTCTCAACAGGATAAAAAAAAAATTCCAGAAGGACGAATCATACAAGGAACTTTACAAGAACTTCATGAGGGAATACGAGCAGCTTGGTCACATGGTTCGGATCTCACCAAACTCATCAAGGATAACTCAATCAGGCGAGTTCACCGCTTGTGTCACTGGAGGTGGGATGACCTTAGCACCAGATGCCTCAAAAACATCCGGAGGGTTGAGGGTCTCATCCGACAGTACACAAGCACGAACTTCGTCCTGTGCAACATACTATCTGCCGAACCATGGAGTACTCAGACCAGAAAGCAAGACAACCAAGCTGCGAGTTGTTTTCAACGGCTCTTGTCCAACATCATCTGGACAATCATTGAACGATCTCATGCACACGGGGCAGAATCTTCTGCTAGACATCACGGACGTCCTCACCTGGATACGACATCATCGACACATCTTCGCGACAGACATCACGAAGATGTATCGGCAAATCAATGTACACAAGGATGATTGGGATCTACAGAGAATTCTGTGGCTCGACGATCAACTCTACGAGGCTTATTATCAACTTACTACAGTGACATACGGTACAAAGGCTGCTCCATATCTCGCTGTACGAACTCTACTGCAACTAGCCGAAGATGAAGGTCACCGCTATCCTCTCGCAGTGCCTTCATTACTCAAAGGAAGATATGTCGACGACATATTCGGCGGCGCAGACTCAGTCGACCAACTCATAAAAATTGCAACTCAACTGAAAGATATGTGTAACGCGGGAGGATTTCCTCTCGCTAAATGGCAATCAACACACAAGGATCTGCTCACGGCTGTACACTCAACCAAGGAGACGGCACCCATCATCACATTTGACGATTGTGCGACCAAAATTCTCGGGTTAAAATGGCTTCCTCAATCTGACGAATTTGCATTCACGGTACGACTCAAGGAGAACTCTGGAAAACTCACGAAGCGACTCATCTTATCTGAGGTAGCACAGATATTTGATCCACTCGGCTTCATCTCACCCGTCACCATTCGTGCCAAAGTTCTTCTTCAGGAGCTCTGGCTACAAAAAATCGGTTGGGACGACTCATTACCATCCTCTGTGGCAACACGATGGTTACCCATACGAGAAGACTTGAAAAACTTGGCCAAGATCTCAATCCCCAGGTGGTTCAACACTTGGAGCGACTCCACAATCGAACTTCATGGCTTCTCAGATGCATCGCAACTTGCAATGGCGGCTGTCGTCTACATTGTAACGAACTCACCGTCCACTGGCGCCAAATCAGCTCTCGTTTGCGCAAAGACGAAAGTCGCCCCACTCAAACAACTAACCATCCCGAGGTTAGAACTCACTGCAGCGCTGTTACTCTCAAAACTCATCGGTCAAACTCAGAGAACTCTTCAGCTACCGGTCACTTCGACGCAGCTGTGGACGGACTCACAAGTAACACTCACGTGGATCAAGGCACCCGCTTCACGCTGGAAAGACTACGTAAGAAATCGGGTCTTACTCATCCAGCAACTCACCGCTCACGCTCAGTGGAGGCATATCCCAGGCACGTCAAATCCAGCAGACGGCCCTTCACGAGGACTCACCACTCAGCAACTCAAGGATCATCCACTTTGGTGGACGGGACCACCATGGATGATAAAACCTCAGAACTCATGGCCACGTCAACCAAAGATCTCAAGCGACTTCTGCGCACCTGAAGCTCGTCCGGGAGTAGCACTCTTTGTAGCTACACCGAAGGTTGACTATCATTGGGATTTAATCTATAAATTCTCATCATTGCACAAACTCATTCGGATAACCGCAATCTGCTTCAAAGTTAGTGCACGACTGAAGAAGCAACTCACCTCAACGCCTGTAACCATCATCTCATCACGGGAGATGGAAGCAGCAAAACTCTTCTGGGTGAAGGCCACTCAAGCGGCATTCTTCGCCCAAGAACTCAAGACTTTGAAGTCAAACTCAACCTTCGGAAAAACTCACGCATTCGCTCGATTAACTGCCTTCCTTGATCACGAAGGAGTTATTCGAGTTGGAGGCAGACTCAACGCGTCAGCGCTCTCACCTGAGAGCAAACATCAGGCAATTCTGCCTCTCCACTCACGTATGTCAGAACTCATCATTCGAGAATCTCATTACAGAACGCTCCACGGCGGCACTCAACTCACACTGGCAAACATTCGCAACTCATATTGGATCATTGGAGGTGGAGCACCGGTCAAAACTCACATTCTTCGCTGTGTCACTTGCGCAAGGCAGCGAGGAATACGTGCTCAGCAGCTGATGGGACAACTTCCAAAGGCCAGAGTCTCACCATCGAGGCCATTCACTCACACCGGCATAGACTATGCCGGTCCACTCACCGTAAAAACGTGGAAAGGCCGTGGAGCGAAATCATCAAAGGGCTGGATCTGCGTATACATCTGCCTCACAACCACGGCAGTACATCTCGAGGTTGTGAGCGATTACTCAACTGACGGATTCATCGCAACATACAGAAGGTTTATCTCACGAAGGGGAATCCCAACCACGCTCTACTCCGATTGTGGGACAAATCTCGTCGGAGCAGATGCAACTCTACGGAAGATGTTTACGCAGAGCACTCAAGAACATCACAAAATTGCCACTCTACTGTCAAAAGACAGCACTCAATGGCAATTCAATCCACCAGCAGCACCGCATATGGGCGGCAAATGGGAAGCCGCTGTAAAATCACTCAAGTTCCATCTCAAACGCACCATCGGCGATACAGAGCTGACGTTCGAGGAACTCACAACGCTTCTCACACAAATCGAAGCAACGCTGAACTCAAGGCCCCTCGAACCTCTCAGCGACGATCCCGATGACGCAGCTGCACTCACACCAGGGCACTTCTTGACCGGAAGCGCACTCACCTCACTGCCGGAAGCGTCACTCATGGAACTCAACGTCGCTCGACTGGACCGATGGCAACTCATCCAACAGAAATTCCAATGCTTCTGGAAGCAATGGAGCACTCATTACTTGCAACAACTGCAAGCGATCTCAAAATGGCATCATTCAGTCAACGACATCAAGGTAGGAACGCTCGCACTCCTCACAGACGAGCGTTTCCCCCCAAGCAAATGGCCGCTGGCCAGGGTAACCGCACTTCATCCAGGCAAGGACGGACTCACCAGGGTGGTTACGCTAAGGACAGCGACAACCACACTTACCCGGCCCATCACCAAACTCGCACCGCTTCCAGTGCCACTCACGGAACACCTCATCTAAGGACATCATCGGCTCAGCGATGACGGCGGGAGAATGTTCGGGATTCCGTGTCGTGCACGGCCTCGAACGTAGATCTCAAAAATCACACTACGCGGCAGCACCTCTCGGGCACTGCCGGCCGGCATCGCGAGGCCTCGTGGAACGATCTAGAATCGACCACGAGGCTCTCGTAACGGCTAGCCGGCCGGCAGCGGCCATCTTAACTCTCAGTCTCTTTGGAGAAGTCAAGCGCGCTGTATCGTGTATATCGCTCTCTCAGTTTTTCTCATTCTTTGTCAGCTCACGATCACTTATGTGATCGAACTCATTTAGTTTACGGGAAAACTCATTAGTAGAACTCGAGTTGTCGCACCGGGCGCAATTCACTCAACGTGCATCAGCATTTATAATTTTGTCTCAACACGCGGTACCGCTATACCCGTGCATCCGTGTTTCATACCACGAACTCATCGGCGAACTCAACGGTAGCTGTTGCTGGCATTTATACAATCCAGCATCAGTGAGCGATCTCAACTCAACGGGAAACTCAAACTGTATAAAATCAGCAAACTCTGTATATAATACGAAGGTTTTATCTCATCAAATAAAGACAAGTGTTTTTTGCGCTTTTTCACGCCAAGTGTGTCCGCCATTATTCCAAAAAATCCTTTATCACGATCACTTGACATCCCGGCAATATTTTCGGTACTTCTCAAACAGATTTGTAAAATATTTCTCACTGCACTTGTAAAGTTTCGGAGCGATTGTGTGAAAGTTAAAGTAACAATAGTGTAAACATTTTTTAGAAAACACATTTTTTAAGTTTTCTGATATTTTGCATTTTTTCGAAATTTTGAAAACGAAATTTTTTCGAAAACATACATTTTTACAAATTTTCTGACATTTTTTAATTTTTGAAATTTAAAAAAGACCATAAATCCTGAAATGATGAATATGATTTGTAAAATATTTCTCACTGCACTTGTAAAGTTTCGGCGCGATTATGTCATAGTTAAAGTAACAATAGTGTAAACATTTTTTAGAAAACACATTTTTTAAGTTTTCTGGTGTTTATATTTTTTCGAAATTTTGAAAAATGAATATAAGTACAAATATCCACGTATTTGCTGTGAGGATATAGAAAAGTGGTAGATACATTTGTATCGCCGGTGACACGTACGTCGTAATCACACGATACATAAAAAAAAAAAAAAAAAGATGAAGACTTCAAAATGCTACGATGTTCACCGAACGCCGTACCAGCAGTAATTTGGCGATCGGTTGGCCGGGACCGTGTTTAACCGGCCTTGTCAGACCGAACATTACATGGAATTAGTCGGGCAAGTTGGTTATAATGAGAAATTGTTGATTTACATTCACTTTTGTTGGTCGAAACTTCACGTATAAAATGCGTCGGAACAATTTTTTTGATAAGTTGTTTGGCTGGAAACGATGCAATGGACATTCGATCGGTATCGCCGTCGCAAGAAAGACATAGAGAGAGAAAGAGAGAGAGAGAGAGAGAGAGAGAGGTGTTGCATACGAGATTGCCTAGCATTCATTGAAGATGTCTCAATTAAAGAATCGAAAATCCGCAATCTAGAGCTCTCTGTGTTCTTACGAACTTTTTCCAATTTAAATTTGAAACATTTTCTGCATGTTATTCTTCAAATATGTCGGCTACGTTCTGACTCACACAAAGAGGTGAAATACGTTACCTCGCTCTCTCTCTCTCTCTCGTTCCGGCGTAACGTCCGATCATGTTATCTCTCTCGCACACCATAGGAATCTCCTCTTAAAGATTATAAGGCTATCCGTGCAGTACAGCCGAGAATATGACGATCTTAACAAATGGCTCCTTTGTGCTTTATACGAGAAGTTTTTGTCACCTAATGCAAATTATAAAATAAAACATTTCGTATTATTGACAATCTACTAGACTAATCCTGTGGTGCATTTCCTCAATCAAGTTCCGTCAAACTCCGCCCCGTCCACCCGCACACAGAGTTTCTGGTGAGATGTACGTCCGGTTCGGTCCGGTACGTCATCACAGCATTTTGAAGTATTTAAATTTTTTCAATCAATCAAACGCGAACACACGATTCATGGCTTTTTCGGAAGATAGACACATGGGAGATTCTCAATGTGTTTTAATAGCATTTTTAAATTTTTGCCAGAAAAATTTCTCAATTTTCGTGTACGTGAATTCGGAAATTCATTTTTTAGTTTTTATTTCTTTGTCGACCGCAAAGAAAAAATATATGTAAATTTTTAAAAATACGCACATGAGAGATTGCAAAATAATTATTAAAATTTAATATTTTTACCAAAATGTTTGCCAAATATTCATTACACGAATTTGGATCGAATATTTATTCTGTCACGAGTAGAAAATTCATGAAGAATCTTTCAAACAAAAAATTACCTGGGATCATATTTTATGTTTAATAAAAAAATCCTTCTTACGAACGAATGAAAATTCGTTAAGCAGTTTCAACTATGTAAAGATTCATGAATTTTTCAAAAACTGCTGCACGGAAAAATTAAATTTGCGAAATCAATGTGCTTTTAATGCCGTTTGTAATTTTTACTTAAACATTTTTTAATTGTCGTACACTTGAAGTTGCATTTCATTTTGTATTTCTTTTTGTCGATCGCAAATACAAAATTTATAAAAATTGTTTCAAACAATAGATATATGAAAGTTGCTCAATATTTATCAATAGTTTTACAAAAATGTTTGCCAAATATTCATTACACGAATTCGGATCGAATATTTATTCTGTCACGCGTAGAAAATTCATGAAGAATCTATCAAATAAGAGTTACCTGGTTTCATATTTTATGTTTAATAGAAAAAAATCATTTTACGAAAGAATGAAAATTTATCAAGCATTTTTAACTGTAAGAATTTTTTTGTTTATCACGTTTGTAATTTTTATTTCTTTTCGTCGATCGCGAATACAAAATTTATAAAAAAAAAATGTTTCGAACAATTGATATATGAAAGTTGCTTAATATTTTTTATTTTTACGAAAAGTTTGGCAAATGTTCACCGTACAAATTTGGGCCGAATATTTTTTTATCGTGAGTACAAAATTAACGAAAATCTTGTAATTCAAAATTACAGGGCTCTTTCTTATTCGTATTTATTTAATTATATTAAAGACAAACCAATTATCGAGCAAGCTCACCGAACATAATCCAACAAAACAAATCCTTTACAAACATTCAATACATTTACTCACATTACCGTAAATATTATATTCTTATTTTAGAGCAGCATTATTAGACTACTTAAAATAATATATATTAATTTTAGACTTTGAAAAACGCACCTAGCCGTAAAAATAATCAAATCTCTGCCGACAAATAAATTTAAACTAAGTAGAGACACAAATTCCAATGCATTGCAATTTCTATTTGTCACTTTGGCCTGTCAAACTTTTAGCTTTTCGACCGTACGGTGTACTTCGACATTTTCTCGAGTTTTTTCTGTAAACAAAAAAAAAATGTAAAATACATGAATATTGTTGTACAAAATGGAACTCTTCTACATTATACAAATGATTGGAAAACATTTGAATTAATATAACAAGCGTCTCAGCGCCCTGCGGGCGCAGATGCTCTTGTTAGTGGGCTCCGCCCCCCAAACCCCCCGAAAAATGTCCCTTCGGGACATTTTTTAAGGCACTCACGGGGGTGCACGTCGCGCTACGCGCTCCGTATCGAGTGTATTTACACATCGCGCTATGCGCTACGAATGAAGTATGTTTATTCGTCGCGCTCTGCGTTTCTTTTCGACAGTACGTATGAGGGAAAAACATTTATCAGTTACGTAAATTAATTCATAGTGTTTAATCTTCGTCGAATAAAAATATTTCTTTTTTGTACCAATTGATTATTAATATTCACGACGGATATTTCCTTTTTGTTTGACGATAAATTGTCAAATATTGAGACACGAGACAAATATAACGAATTGCACCACGTAGAAGTTGATCAAATTAATTTAACGAATCAAATCATGTCTAGTAAAGTCGTTTTATTGGCTTAAAACTTATGACCAGATTTAATGAATATAAAACAAACACACAAAACATGTACCAACACCAATACGATTACCATTTAGCATTCAGGCCAAATATCCCCTTTAAATCCTTCCCCTTCAGTGTTTTTTTTCTTCCCCATAATTGATGGAATCAGTTCGTTATTTTATCTGTAGGAAACCAAACCATTGTAGAAGAAAAGTTCAAGAAATTTGCTATTCTTTGTGATTTTCAATGAAATTTTATCGATATTTATGGATGCTGCAAAAAAATGCAATCTCGAGAACGAAAAAATATATCTTTTTGGTTCCTGTCTTGTATTGAAGAGGAAGTAGTACGTTACTCGAATCAAAAATTTGTCATCTTGGATAGCTCCGAAATATTTTTTTACAAATTGATGAAATTCTTGAAAAATTCGACTTTGAAGGCTCTTTGACAGTCCTCTTATAACAAATTTCATTTCTACCATTTGAGATATATTTTTTTTCTTCTTCGTAATACATGGAATCAGCTCGTTATTGTCTCTGTAGAACAGACAAGTATTGGAGACGAGAAGTTTGAGAAATTCGATATTTTTTTTCGTTTTTCAATGAAATTTTATTGATATTTATCGTCGCTTAAAAATATCAAATTTAGCATCATATCATATCGTATTTTAAAAAATTTTATTTAATCACAAACGAGGATAAGTTTTTCGGTACGGAATAACTCGTAAAATCGACAAATTCAGTGTTTTTCACTTTCTTGATAAATAATTGTTTATAATTGTTCTTTAAGAGTACAATTGTTTTTTTTTTTTTTGCGAAAAAAAACTTTTCAAGACGTGAGCATATGAAAGAAATTCGTATTTCGACGAAAATTTGAAAAAATAAAAAAAAAAAACGTTGGAAATACGTCGATAGAATAATCATTAGCAGTTTTCTTATCAAGTGTAAACGAATAAATCCAGCGAACAAAATTGACAAAGATTTCGAATGTGATGAATCTCCGACGGTCGAAGTGTAAAAAATTAAATTTTTAAACATAGCACACTTTTTATCTGCGCAATAACGCAGAGAGTCAGTTTGTAAATACGATTTCTTTGAGAGGAAAGGATTAGAGACGGCAATTTCGAGAAATTTGAAAAAACGATTCACTTTTTGATGAAAATTCGTAAAATTAGTCTTTGCTTAAAAAAAATCATATCTCGGCAGCGAAAAAAGATTTCGACTCTTATTTTGGCTTATTTTGAAGAGGAGAAAATACGTTGCCAGAAAAAGAATTTGCAGTTTTTATTATTAACAGTAAATGAATAAATCGGGTGAACATAATTGACAAAGATTTCGGCTGCGATGAATCTTCGACGGTCGAAAGATAGAAAATTCTTTTTTTTTATGATTGCATACTTTTTATTTGCGCTATACCGCGTAGAATCCATTTATATTTACGTAAAATAGGAACAAAGATTGAAACGAGATGTCGATTTTTTTTTGTTTGAAAATCATCCGGCCACAGAGTACGCGCGCCGCGACGTATGAGCATCTGTGTATCGTCTGCTACGAAATTGTCATCTGCTTCCAAAGTTTGACAGATAGAATAAAACGAAAAAATATATACTCGCGATTTTTTTAGTTCTATTTGGGAAATTGTCATTATTTTGGATATTCGATGAATCTTTTTTGTGAGTTTACTACCAATTTTTTCAGTGAATACGTGAAATTTATCATTTTTATTACGAATGTGAATAAAATGTGCTAAAATATTGCGAATGATTTTCGGTGATAATATATTATTTTCGAAATAAAAAACGCAAACATTTGTGAATCTGTGTATGATATTTCGTGTTTTATTTTTCACAACCGAAGTTTTTTTTTTAACATGATGAAAAATGGATTTTTGGCAAATCTAAATAACATAACCTTTAAAGCAAATCTTGTTATAACCACTGTTTTTGAATTATTTTATAATTAAAATTATATTTGTCAGAATGACTCAAAATTTGTTGTGCATAGTGCTTTCGATACAATGAAATATTGTTGCGAAAGAGAACAGAATTGGTTTCCAGGATTCTTAATTGGGGCACCGTACGGACATCAGATGTGAGAAAATAAGTTTTTTATGGAAAATTGTGATGAATAAATAGTTATAGATGTAGGATTGTCTCTAAATTTGCTGTGCGCAGTGCTTTTGATAAAACAAAATGATGCTGCGAAGAAGAAAAAAATTGGTTCGTAGAGTTCATTATGATGGCACCGTACGGACACTTGACCGAAGGCAAATGCAAATTGTGGCCAATAATTTTTTAGAAAAAATACTTAAAGGTCTTAGATTGGTTTTAAAAGTAATGTGCATACTGGAAATACTGTAATAAAAAAACCCTGCGAAGGAGAACAAAATTGGTTCGCACCATCTAAAGTTACAGTGTGATACGGACGTCCGAGAAGAAAAATTCAGCCAAAAAGTTGTTTTCATTGCACCGCAGGCTAAAAAAAATATTTCTATTCATCGCAGTCACTTCAAAGTAACTACGCATGATGTTGGAGATACACCGAAGCAAATGGTGAAAAATAAAAAATTTTGGAGTATGCGCTGCGGAGTAACCCCTTCGACAGACTCCGAAGAGCAACGGATGGTCATTTTAATAGGCACTCTTTGCCTATTATTATAGTGAGTGCCTAAAAACGGTACATACGATTCAATAATGTTGGCACGGGGACGCATTCGAGCGCTTCTGATTGGCCCGAAACTTTCTCTTTTGTCCAGTAGCCCCACTTCCGATGAAAAACGCTCTACGATCTCAACCAAGACTTGTGGTTCCTCCTCTGAATCCCAGCTTGGCTCGTCGTTTAAGCCCCATAAATCCGTGGTCGTTGGAATAACACGGATATTTTCATTTATATTTCCGTAATATCCCGCATTTTTTTCCTTCTTAGAGGTATCTCGCCAAGATGTGAAGGTAAATGAGGTGGATGCGTCCATGCTTTGTCTACAAAAGACAGAAAGTACATATGATGTAACGCGCAAATATTCACAATCCTTAAAATAATACGCGAGAAGAAAAATATGGAACACAAAGTCACATCTCCATTTCTGCAGGTGAACGAAAAGCTCCTTTCGATTGTACGGTGACTCGGTTTTGACGTCTGACGGAAGCAACGACAACGCGCCAGGTTTATATGGATTGTCCCCGCCATACCTGTTTTGGGCGTATTTGTTTGACATTTTCTCTAATGCTTCATGCATCCTAAGATTTTAGTGAAAAGATCTGTGAAACTATACGTTTCTCTTACTAATATAGCAGCCCGACCCATTCTATTATCTTTATAACCGAACGACATGAAAAAAAAAATGCTTCACCCCTTGAATAACCCAGGTAAAAGGGTACAAAAAAAAAAGAAAAATTTCTCTTGTTCACGGTACCGTGGTGAAGTTAAACACCGTGTCTCCTTACATACTAGTTAGAAAATAAATATATTTTCACGATACCTTCAGTACTCGAAACACGGTTTTTCTTTAGAAAATTATCATAATGAGGTTTCGATTTACCTTTTGCAGGAGGATGTGAGACATCGCAACACCTTTGTTGAATATTTTAACGAAACAAAATTCTGCGGGAATTAACTTGAATATGACGCCTTGAACATGTAATGTTTGGGAAATCGTGAAAATAAAAAACAACACTTTCATGTATAGTCAATTTTCGGTTTAACATTCAATTGTTATTTAACATCACTAATCTTTACAATTATGCAAATACGCAATGAGAATTCGAACATCGGTTAAAGATATGTAATATCATTGCGATATGTACAGGTCACCGTTGATGTACAGTCGTAGCAGTAGCCTAAGTATTGAAGTGTGCACTCGTGAATAGCACATCCGTGGAATGGCACAACTATGTTAATAGAACAAATGTGTAACACATTAAAATTGTGCGATATATAGACGGTAAATGCATATTTTTTAATTTTAAAGTAAAACTTACACGTTAACGGTGACAGTACGCTGTGCCCGAAGAGTTGAAAGCCCGAGTTGAGAAAACTTTCAGTAGTTGCATGCGCCGCGTCGGCCTGAGATGAAGTAGGATAACTCGCACGCAAATAGGGTTGTCCGAACGCAAATTCTGCGGTATTGGTGTTGAAATTTGAATCAGTAGAATCACTTTGCCGATAGCGCTGCACTGCTATGTAACGATTCATAAGACGACTCACGCCCGGAAAGTCACTACCGCCCCTCGAGCGAATGATTCCAACCGCAATTAAGACGGCTTGGTAAGACACGTCAAACGCTCCACAATCATACATGCGGCCAATTTCTCTAAGAGACAATCGGTTCAAAACCGACCGCATCGTGCGGCGAGCCTGCTGAAGCCTCATACTCCTCAACTTCGAAAGGCGATGTAACGTAAACCATCTTGCTATGGGCGCACTCCGGACGCACATTAACGTCACCGTTTTAGTAATAGCTTCAATCAGGTCATTTGCAAGATAACCATCCATTTTTATTTGATTTATTTCAATTTATGATAAAAACCAGTACACACGACAATACAGGACAAGTTATACGAGCATCCGTACGATAGGACCGAGGTTGGAAATTGTCAAAATGTTTGAGTATGCGCTGCTTTATACATTTTTCCCAGACAACCGTTACCGGCTTTGCCGAGGGGCGGGTTTTTCGAAATTGTGCATTTACTGTGTAGGAAGAAACGCATGATTTGTCGAAATGTACGCTTTCCCTCTATCATTTGTTGGACGAAACCTGTTACTGACGTATTTGGTAATTCAACAGGTAAACCGTTTTCAAATTTTATACTTTGGACAGGCTTTCAGTCCTGAGAAGATCGGCAAAAAAAAAAAAAAAACGGCAATAAACAAAAAAAAAGGAGTGAAAGCAAAGTATGCTACCGTGAACAGGTGATTTTGGATGTCGGCTAGCGTTTTTCAGAAGGTTGAACGGCCATAAAGACACTTGTGTTTACAGGTAGATGTTAGTCACCTCAACAGTGTCACAGGTCATATTAAGGAAACAAAGCCCTGTTGGAGCAAAGCCCTCCGAGTAAACACAGGTACTGGTATATACAGAAGAGATTCATAGCATCTGCAGTATAAAAAAAAAAGGAGTGAAAAGACGGATGCGTCCATCGTGAGATCACCGGAGTCGGCTCCCCGTGGTTACTGTCTCGAATTCGTTGTAAACCCGACGAAATTGCTGAGAAAATCGATGAATTTCCTTCCACGTGCGTGAAATACCCTCTTAATTTTATACTTTGGGCAGGCCTTCAGTACTGAGAAGATCTGAAATACTGTAATAAATAAAAAAAAAAAGGAGTGAAAGCAAAGTATGCTACCGTGAACAGGTGATTTCGGATGTCCGCTAGTGTTTTTCCGAAGGTTGAGCCGCGCCAAAGATACTTGTGTTTACAGGTAGATGTTAGTCACCTCAATAGTGTTACAGGCCATATTAAGGAAACAAAGAAGAAATGAGAAACAAAGCCCTGTTGGAGCAAAGCCCTCCGAGTAAATACAGCTACTGGTATATACAAAAGAGATTCATAGCATCTGCAGTGTAAAAAAAAAAGGAGCGAAAACACGGATGCGTCCATCGTGAAATCAACGGAGTCGGCACCCTGTGGTCACTGCCTCGAAGTCGTTGTAAACCCGACGAAATTGCTCAGAAAATCGTCGAATTTCCTTCCATTTGCTCCTCTACAAAAAAATTAACGAAACGGCTTCCGTTTGTTCTTTTACAACAAATCAACAAAACTGCCTCGTGCTGCTCCTCGAAAAGCCGTCGCAACTGCCTCCTTTTCCTCCTCCATATATAAAAAATCGAGGAATTCAGTTCGCAATTACCTCCTTTTCCTCCTACACACATTAAAAATCGAGGAATCCAGTTCACAGCTGCCTTCTTTTCCTCTTCCATCAACTACCTCCGTTTCCTCTTCCACATACAAAAAATCGAGAAATTCCGGCCCCAATTTTAATTCTGAATTTCTCGATTTTTTGTATGTGGAAGAGGAAACGGAGGTAGTTGAAGGAAGAGGAAAAGAAGGCAGCTGTGAACTGGATTCCTCGATTTTTAATGTGTGTAGGAGGAAAAGGAGGTAATTGCGAACTGAATTCCTCGATTTTTTATGTATGGAGGAGGAAAAGGAGGCAGTTGCGACGGCTTTTCGAGGAGCAGCACGAGGCAGTTTTGTTGATTTGTTGTAAAAGAACAAACGGAAGCCGTTTCGTTGATTTTTTTGTAGAGGAGCAAATGGAAGGAAATTCGACGATTTTCTGAGCAATTTCGTCGGGTTTACAACGACTTCGAGGCAGTGACCACAGGGTGCCGACTCCGTTGATTTCACGATGGACGCATCCGTGTTTTCGCTCCTTTTTTTTTTACACTGCAGATGCTATGAATCTCTTTTGTATATACCAGTAGCTGTATTTACTCGGAGGGCTTTGCTCCAACAGGGCTTTGTTTCTCATTTCTTCTTTGTTTCCTTAATATGGCCTGTAACACTGTTGAGGTGACTAACATCTACCTGTAAACACAAGTGTCTTTGGCGCGGCTCAACCTTCGGAAAAACACTAGCGGACATCCGAAATCACCTGTTCACGGTAGCATACGTTGCTTTCACTCCTTTTTTTTTTATTTATTACAGTATTTCAGATCTTCTCAGTACTGAAGGCCTGCCCAAAGTATAAAATTTGGAGGGTATTTCACGCACGTGGAAGGAAATTCATCGATTTTCTCAGCAATTTCGTCGGGTTTACAACGACTTCGAGACAGTAACCACGGGGAGCCGACTCCGGTGATCTCACGATGGACGCATCCGTGTTTTCACTCCTTTTTTTTTTACACTGCAGATGCTATGAATCTCTTCTGTATATACCAGTACCTGTGTTTACTCGGAGGGCTTTGCTCCAACAGGGCTTTGTTTCCTTAATATGACCTGTGACACTGTTGAGGTGACTAACATCTACCTGTATACACAAGTGTCTTTATGGCCGTTCAACCTTCTGAAAAACGCTAGCCGACATCCAAAATCACCTGTTCACGGTAGCATACTTTGCTTTCACTCCTTTTTTTTTGTTTATTGCCGTTGTTTTCGCGTAAGCGAACGCGGGTTCGGATCTCAGTAGGAAGGGAATTAAAAGACGACGAGAATGCAGTAACAATTAAATAATTCGGTTTATTGAAAAGTGAAGAATACTGTTCGCGCGACGCGAGACTCCCGTCAATTCGGCGTGTGCGTCGTTCCACATACGACGGTAGCCTCTCTCTCATAAGGACTGTCGCTCTCTCTCCAAATAGAAGCGTTACTCTCGAGAGGCGAACGAAGACAGCTCGATTAGGCGCGGCTATTAGGCTTTGCTATACATTTTGAAAATTGTGCGGTGTTGCCGCGTGTGGCAAACACCGAATACGCGAATTCGGCCTCAACATACCGCCCGCCTCGTTGATAGACGAAATAGCATATTAAACGAACGATAAATTGAACGAATTTGAGAAAAAGTCCTTGTAATGTTCTTGACACCGCCCGCCGTGCGCACGTGCGGGGGGGAGAAGACACTCGGTTTGGTGTCCTTCACGTCGTCGAGTCTGTCACTAGTAGGAGCACGAGCTTGACGATGGGACGACGTAGCGTTGTTGTCGCCGTTTTGACGGTGACTACTCTCGTGAGGCCGTCGGGACCGGGATGAGTCTCGGTTACTCGAGCGAGAGGCCACTTTGCCGGAGGCAGAAGATTGTCGCGGACAAGCACAAGCTCTCCAACTTCGATGTTTGGCTTCTTCGTTGTCCACTTGTTCCGCTGCTGCAGGTAATTCAAGTATTCCGATTGCCATCGTCGCCAGAAGCTTTCGACCATGTGGCTTGTGAGTTGCCACCGTTCCATTCGTGCCGTTGGTAGATGCAACGTGCTCGGTTCGGGAGGTGCAGTGGGAGCACCACCGATCAGGAAATGTCCTGGTGTTAAGGCGACGAGATCCAGCGGGTCTGAGCTCAGAGGGCAAATCGGTCGCGAGTTGAGACATCCCTCGATTTGTGTTACAACCGTGGAAAACTCCTCGAAAGTCATCACGGTTTCTCCGATCACGCGGCGTAAATGGTATTTTGTGGACTTCACGCCCGCTTCCCATATACCACCGAAGTGCGGTGCGCTCGGAGGAATGAAGTGCCACGCGGTTCCATCGTTGGCCAACGCGGCGGCGACTTCTCGAGAGACAGACGATGCTGCTAGGAATATCGCGCGAAGTTCTCGATCTGCTCCACGGAAGTTGGTACCGTTGTCGCTGTGCAGCTCGGCACAGATGCCTCGTCGGGCTGTAAATCGTTTGTACGCGCCGATGAAGGAGGCTGACGAGTAGCTTCCTACCACTTCCAGATGCGTTGCTCGTGTAGCTAGGCAGATGAAGACAGCGATGTACACTTTGAACGTAGTGCGTCCTCGTCCCGAGCTTGCTCGCAGTAAGAATGGTCCAGCGTAGTCCAAACCTGCCTTTTCGAAAGGCCGTGACGGTCTCGTGACTCGTGTCGATGGCAGCTGTCCCATCTGTTGTTGCGGGGTGGCATCCCTGTGTCGAGTACATTCGACGCAGCGATGCACCATTGTTCGTACTTTGTTTCGTCCGCCGATGATCCAACAAAAACGGAGGAGGTAGCTCATCGTGAGTAACGGACCTCCGTGTAGCGTTACCTCGTGAGCTTGACGAATGAGGAGTTCCGTGAACTTCGCGGAAGCTGGCAGTATCGCGGCATGGCGTTCGTCGTATGCAAGACTGGCGTGTTGCAACCGCCCGCCAATCCGGAGTACTCCTTGTTCATCCAGGAACGGGTTGAGTCGTCGCAAAGAGCTGCTAGACGATACCGGTTGTTTCTTTCGAAGTGCTGTGATTTCCTCGTGGAAGGCTTGGCTCTGCGTGAGAAGCATCCACCGATGTCGAGCGTTGGCGATTTCGGTCGCGCTGAGGGGCCGAATTGAATCGTGTTGACTCGAGTCGTGACGCTTTCGAAACCGAAGACACCACGCGGTGATTCGTAGAAGGCGTTGAAGAGACGAGAAGCGAGCAAGAACGGCGTTCTCGTTTTTATCCTCGAGGAGAGTAGCGTGCACCTTTTGTTCTACGCGCGCTTCCAGATCCGTCGATGCTGCATAAGCTAACGAACTCTGTGGCCACTCAGACGATGGCTTCGCGAGCCAATCCGGTCCGTGCCACCAGAGTTTTGAGTCCAAGATTTGATTTGGAGGTATTCCGCGAGTTGCGAGATCCGCGGGATTGTCACTTGATTTTACGTGCTGCCAGTTTGTGCTGGGCAGCAGAGTATGGATTTCGGCAACGCGGTTTGCCACGAATGTCACCCAGCGCGAGGGATGACCACGTATCCACGCTAACGTCACAGTAGAGTCTGACCAAGCGAAGATTTCTTTCGAGATATCGTCCTCGAGCGCTTCCGCGACGTATATCAGCAATCGAGCGAGTAAGACCGCACCACACAGCTCGAGCCTTGGTAGACTGACGGATCGCACCGGAGCGACCTTTGATTTCGCGCACAGCAGCGAGACAGTGACAGAATCATCATCTGCCTCGACCCGTACGTACACGGCAGCGGCGTACGCCCTTTCAGAAGCGTCTGAAAATCCGAGTAGTACGTACCGACGCGGTTGAGATGACGGACCAAGCCAACGCGGTAGGGCGAGTTCTTCCAAACGTGGAAGTGATGCTCGAAGTTGAAGCCATGGATCGAGGATCTCGGCCGGGAGAGGATCATCTCAGTGTACGCCTGCAATCCAAGAATCTTGAAAGAGGATTTTGGCGAGTACCATCACCGGCGCGATCCATCCTAGTGGATCGAACGTTCGAGCGAGTTCTGAAAGAAGCCATCGTTTTGTGGCGGTCGTGTCGTTGTTGATCAGATGGAGTTTGACTCTGAATGAGTCATCGCTGGGCATCCAAACAACTCCGAGAGTTCGTACCCATTCGCTTGAGTCGAACGATCGAGAAGACGTTGACGGTGTTTCGTTGTTGGCGTCGTGCAGCAGCTCGCGGCTGCTTGACATCCACTTACTCAGTTCGAAGCCACCGCTTCTCATGAGCGCAGTTAGAGAGTCTTTCAACTCTCTCGCGGTTTGTAGATCGTCAGCTCCTGTGAGAGTGTCGTCTACGTATGTGTCTTGTCGAACCACGTGCGCAGCTTCGGGGTACCGATGAGCCTCTTCGTCGGCCAGCTGCTGAAGCGTTCGAATCGCGAGATACGGAGCGCATGCGGTTCCGTAGGTGACCGTGAGCAGGCGCATGTCTTGCACAGGAGCGGCAGGTGACTCCCGGTAGACGATGCGCTGATAGTCGCAGTCCTCGGGGGCGACTAGAATTTGCCGAAACATTTTAACTATGTCTGCAGCAAAAACCACGCGATGACGGCTCCATCGCATAAGGATAGTCGCGATGTCCGTTTGGAGTTTTGGGCCCGGCAGCAAAATGTCGTTCAACGATACTCCGGAGGAAGTTTGGTGAGAGGCGTTGAATACGACGCGTAGCTTCGAGCTTCCGTTGACTTCACGTACGACGGCATGATGCGGCAAGTAGTATGCGCGAGGGCCATCGCTCGTGCTCGTTGATGGCTCCATGTGCTTTAGTGAGAGATATTCGGAAAGGAACCTCGAATATTCTGATTGGATTGCTGGATCCGCCTCGTGACGACGCTCGACTCGAGTGAGCGCGCGGCACGCGAAAGCGCGAGATTCTCCAAGGCTTTCGTCGGGATCCTTGCGAAATGGCAGCCGAACAACGTAGCGTCCCGTGTTGTCACGGCGATGTGATGTTTTGAAGAGATTTTCGCAATCTTCGTCCTCTTTTGTCAGATGAGACCGAGCTGGCAGCTCTTCGACTTCCCAGAACTTTCGCACGAGTTCCGAGAGATCGTTTTCCACACGGCAATGGTGGACGAGAACGTTACGCTCGAGCGAGTGAGACGGTGAAACGTTCTGCGATACCGGTCCAGTGAGAATCCATCCGAAGACCGTCTCTTGGGCGAGTGGCGAGCCTGGAGGGCCGAGCCGAACTCCGCTCAAGAGAATTTCACGATACACTTCGGCTCCGAGTATCAAGTCTATTTTTCCCGGCTTGTCGAAGTCCGGATCCGCGAGATTGAGATCCACGATATGATCCCATTGACGTTTCGGCACGACGCGCGACGGTAGGTCACCGGTGACTCGCGGAAGCACGCACGCGACGACCGAGATCCTTACCGACGGATCTATCCGAGAACACACTTTGAGCGAAACGATGCTGTTTGATACTCCGGCCCTCGTACCGGCGATGCCACTAACTGGAATAATCGCGCTTGTACGAGTCGCGCGGAGTGCTTGAGCCTTGGCTTCAGTTGTGAACGATCCTTCAGATCCTGGATCGATGAGAACTCGAGCTGGTACGCTTCGACCCGATACGGAGATAAGCGAGATGAGCGCAGTACCGAGCAGAACATTTCGTGAAATCTGCCGCGTCGATGTCGCATGGTTGGCTTGCACGGGATTCGCAGGAGGCTCCGTGCTCGTCGACGTATTCGCAGCAGGGGGCGATGCGCTCGCCGAGACTGCCGTAGAACTTCGTGCTTGAGTGTGCAGCGACGTATGATGATTTTGACTGCATGTCGCGCACGTCCGCGTTGACGGACACGCAGCAGCGAGAAGACTGTAACCCAAGCAGTTACGGCAGAGGCGTAAACGACGAACTTGTTCCTCTCGTTGTGCAAGCTCCATTGCCTTGTATTTCGGGCAGCTTCCGATGTAGTGTATCTGCGGGCATAGTCCGCACTTCCGTCCGGTTTTCTTCTTCGCGTCGTCGGAGTTTGTCGACGCTGTGTGTGAAGAAAGACCTTGCTTCGACACCTTCGCGCTCGCGGTCGAAGGTTGAATCGGCTGATTCGAGCTCGTTGCTACGGGACGAGCTGCTTCCAACGCGCGAACACGCGTTTCCAGAAATGCCGATAATTGTTTGTACGTAGGAAATTCCCGTGAATCCCCTAGTGATGTTTCCCAATCTCGTCGAGAGAGTTGGTCGAGTCGTTGACACGTGAGATCGACCAAAATCGCGTCCCAGTGCTGAACTGGTTGGTTTAGATTTTTTAACGCTCGTACGGATTCATTGGTTGCATCGAGCAGACGTTTTAAACCCGTAGGCGATTCTTTTCCTGTAGCGGCGATTGAGAGGAGAGCTCTCACGTGCGTTTGAACGAGAACACGCGGATTGTCGTACCGATCGACGAGCAATTGCCACGCGTCCTGATAATTTGCATCGGAAACCGCGATATTCCGAACTAGTTGCGCGGCTTCGTCGGTGAGACTCAGTTTCAAATATTGTAATTTGACCGCACCGCTGAGATTCGGAAGGTCATGAACCATTGCCTTGAAGAGGTCCCGAAAGCTTTCCCACTCGCGAGGTTCTCCCGAAAATCTCGGTATTTCCAATTTTGGAAGCTTACCAGTCAGGGGTGTGACATTGGGAGCCGGTGTTGTTTGCTCGGTGGGTCTGGCTTGCGTACTCGTAGGCAACCACGACAATAAGAGCGCTTTTGCATCGAGATAACAGTCTTGCACTTCGGAAAACGTATCGTCGAGCTCGTATTGCGTCATGGAAGCGTCTGGCATATCGATGAACTTCAGATAGGTGCTGCGGTAATGATTCCAATATTCCTCCAACACTGTCATGCGCGAGCTCACGAATGAAGGCGTTCGCTTGTCACGTGCCGTCTTCTTTAAATTCAGCTCGAATTTGAGAATTACTCCCGAAGAGGTAGTGAGCGTTTGTAGTAAAGCCTTCATTGTGATTGTCCGTTGAACACTTTTCACAACGCGAGATTTTTCTCTCCGTGAGAGCGAGAAATTTATATAGTCTTACGCGACCGCGGGTGGCCCGAAACTGTCTATATATTGTCAATTCACTTTTGTTCACTTTCTGTGAGATGAGCGTTCGAATGCGAATCGAGACGCTTAACGCGAAGCTACGCGCTTTTACCCGAATATAATATTCACTGCGAACGCGACCGGCGCGAGAGATGGGACTCGCACGCGCCTCGAGCTATCTCAATGCGAGCGAGAGAGATAGGGAGCCGAGGCAGTAAGAGCCTCCGTACACCGCGTAACGCGACGTTCCGCGATCGAGCACGAAACAGCGCGAACCAAAACGCGAGAACGGTAAGAGAGAGCACTCTTTTCACAGGGCACGAGCCTAGTCACTGTTATCGTTAGGACGATGTATTTCGCGGCGCGCGAGAACAAAGCAATTCTGCTGGTACGCTGAACGGTAGAGAGAGAGAGCTACGCGAGACACATCGGCACAGCGCGAGAACCGGCGAGGGAGAGCGCGATACTGAACGCGACGCGAAAGAGAGAGAAGAGCGAGCGAGGTGCGAGAGACGTGCAGGCTAAGCGATCTCACTCGTTCTCACTATATTTTCTTCGAAAATATAGTCCGATTATATTGACCGATTCCGATTATACAGAATAATGCGGATGGCGATGGATTGCACGAACAATATGTCGACGACGCACTCGCTCGTGCGGCTCGTCGGCACTTCACAGTTTTGAGAAGACACAAGCACGTGTTTTCCGGCACTTCGATATTGTTTTAACTGAACTACACTTGCCGTTTCGCACTTCGCTACCGAGATCCGGCTCGAAGGACCAGATGTTTTCGCGTAAGCGAACGCGGGTTCGGATCTCAGTAGGAAGGGAATTAAAAGACGACGAGAATGCAGTAACAATTAAATAATTCGGTTTATTGAAAAGTGAAGAATACTGTTCGCGCGACGCGAGACTCCCGTCAATTCGGCGTGTGCGTCGTTCCACATACGACGGTAGCCTCTCTCTCATAAGGACTGTCGCTCTCTCTCCAAATAGAAGCGTTACTCTCGAGAGGCGAACGAAGACAGCTCGATTAGGCGCGGTTATTAGGCTTTGCTATACATTTTGAAAATTGTGCGGTGTTGCCGCGTGTGGCAAACACCGAATACGCGAATTCGGCCTCAACAGCCGTTTTTTTTTGCCGATCTTCTCAGGACTGAAAGCCTGTCCAAAGTATAAAATTTGAAAACGGTTTACCTGTTGAATTACCAAATACGTCAGTAACAGGTTTCGTCCAACAAATGATAGAGGGAAAGCGTACATTTCGACAAATCATGCGTTTCTTCCTACACAGTAAATGCACAATTTCGAAAAACCCGCCCCTCGGCAAAGCCGGTAACGGTTGTCTGGGAAAAATGTATAAAGCAGCGCATACTCAAACATTTTGACAATTTCCAACCTCGGTCCTATCGTACGGATGCTCGTATAACTTGTCCTGTATTGTCGTGTGTACTGGTTTTGATCATAAATTGAAATAAATCAAATAAAAATCGATTGTTATCTTGCAAACGACCTGATTGAAGCTATTACTAAAACGGCGACGTTAATGCGCGTCCGGAGTGCGCCCATAGCAAGATGGTTTACGTTACATTGCCTTTCGAAGTTGAGGAGTATGAGGCTTCAGCAGGCTCGCCGCACGATGCGGTCGGTTTTGAACCGATTGTCTCTTAGAGAAATTGGCCGCGTGTATGATTGTGGAGCGTTTGACGTGTCTTACCAAGCCGTCTTAATTGCGGTTGGATTCATTTGCTCGAGGGGCGGTAGTGACTTTCCGGGCGTGAGTCGTCTTATGAATCGTTACATAGCAGTGCAGCGCTATCGGCAAAGTGATTCTACTGATTCAAATTTCAACACCAATACCGCAGAATTTGCGTTCGGACAACCCTATTTGCGTGCGAGTTATCCTACTTCATCTCAGGCCGACGCGGCGCATGCAACTACTGAAAGTTTTCTCAACTCGGGCTTTCAACTCTTCGGACACAGCGTACTGTCACCGTTAACGTGTAAGTTTTACTTTAAAATTAAAAAATATGCATTTACCGTTTATATATCGCACAATTTTAATGTGTTACACATTTGTTCTATTAACATAGTTGTGCCATTCCACGGATGGGCTATTCACGAGTGCACACTTCAATACTTAGGCTACTGCTACGACTGTACATCAACGGTGACCTGTACATATCGCAATGATATTACATATCTTTAACCGATGTTCGAATTCTCATTGCGTATTTGCTTAATTGTAAAGATTAGTGATGTTAAATAAAAATTGAATGTTAAACCGAAAATTGACTATACATGAAAGTGTTGTTTTTTATTTTCACGATTTCCCAAACATTACATGTCCAAGGCGTCATATTCAAGTTAATTCCCGCAGAATTTTGTTTCGTTAAAATATTCAACAAAGGTGTTGCGATGTCTCACATCCTCCTGCAAAAGGTAAATCGAAACCTCATTATGATAATTTTCTAAAGAAAAACCGTGTTTCGAGTACTGAAGGTATCGTGAAAATATATTTTTTCTAACTAGTATGTAAGGAGACACGGTGTTTAACTTCACCACGGTGCCGTGAACAAGAGAAATTTTTCTTTTTTTTTTTGTACCCTTTTACCTGGGTTATTCAAGGGGTGAAGCATTTTTTTTTTTTCATGTCGTTCGGTTATAAAGATAATAGAATGGGTCGGGCTCCTATATTAGTAAGAGAAACGTATAGTTTCGCAGATCTTTTCACTAGAATCTTAGGATGCATGAAGCATTAGAGAAAATGTCGAACAAATACGCCCAAAACAGGTATGGTGGGGACAATCCATATAAACCTGGCGCGTTGTCGTTGCTTTCGTCAGACGTCAAAACCGAGTCACCGTACAATCGAAAGGAGCTTTTCGTTCACCTGCAGAAATGGAGAGGTGACTTTCGTGTTCCATATTTTTCTTCTCGCGTATTATTTTAGGATTGTGAATATTTGCGCGTTACATCATATGTACTTTCTGTCTTTTGTAGACAAAGCATGGACGCATCCACCTCATTTACCTTCACATCTTGGCGAGATACCTCTAAGAAGGAAAAAAATGCGGGATATTACGGAAATATAAATGAAAATATCCGTGTTATTCCAACGACCACGGATTTAAGGGGCTTAAACGACGAGCCAAGCTGGGATTCAGAGGAGGAACCACAAGTCTTGGTTGAGATCGTAGAGCGTTTTTCATCGGAAGTGAGGCTACTGGATAAAAGAGAAAGTTGCGGGCCAATCAGAAGCGCTCGAACGCGTCCCCGTGCCAACATTATTAAATCGTATGTACCGTTTTTATATTAATTCAAATGTTTTCCAATCATTTGTATAATGTAGAAGAGTTCCATTTTGTACAACAATATTCATGTATTTTACATTTTTTTTTTGTTTACAGAAAAAACTCGAGAAAATGTCGAAGTACACCGTACGGTCGAAAAGCTAAAAGTTTGACAGGCCAAAGTGACAAATAGAAATTGCAATGCATTGGAATTTGTGTCTCTACTTAGTTTAAATTTATTTGTCGGCAGAGATTTGATTATTTTTACGGCTAGGTGCGTTTTTCAAAGTCTAAAATTAATATATATTATTTTAAGTAGTCTAATAATGCTGCTCTAAAATAAGAATATAATATTTACGGTAATGTGAAAAAATGTATTGAATGTTTGTAAAGGATTTGTTCTGTTGGATTATGTTCGGTGAGCTTGCTCGATAATTGGTTTGTCTTTAATATAATTAAATAAATACGAATAAGAAAGAGCCCTGTAATTTTGAATTACAAGATTTTCGTTAATTTTGTACTCACGATAAAAAAATATTCGGCCCAAATTTGTACGGTGAACATTTGCCAAACTTTTCGTAAAAATAAAAAATATTAAGCAACTTTCATATATCAATTGTTCGAAACATTTTTTTTCTATAAATTTTGTATTCGCGATCGACGAAAAGAAATAAAAATTACAAACGTGATAAACAAAAAAATTGATACAGTTAAAAATGCTTGATAAATTTTCATTCTTTCGTAAAATGATTTTTTTCTATTAAACATAAAATATGAAACCAGGTAACTTTTATTTGATAGATTCTTCATGAATTTTCTACGCGTGACAGAATAAATATTCGATCCGAATTCGTGTAATGAATATTTGGCAAACATTTTTGTAAAACTATTGATAAATATTGAGCAACTTTCATATATCTATTGTTTGAAACAATTTTTATAAATTTTGTATTTGCGATCGACAAAAAGAAATAAAAAATGAAATGCAACTTCAAGTGTACGACAATTAAAAAATGTTTAAGTAAAAATTACAAACGGCATTAAAAGCACATTGATTTCGCAAATTTAATTTTTCCGTGCAGCAGTTTTTGAAAAATTCATGAATCTTTACATAGTTGAAACTGCTTAACGAATTTTCATTCGTTCGTAAGAAAGATTTTTTTATTAAACATAAAATATGATCCCAGGTAATTTTTTGTTTGAAAGATTCTTCATGAATTTTCTACTCGTGACAGAATAAATATTCGATCCAAATTCGTGTAATGAATATTTGGCAAACATTTTGGTAAAAATATTAAATTTTAATAATTATTTTGCAATCTCTCATGTGCGTATTTTTAAAAATTTACATATATTTTTTCTTTGCGGTCGACAAAGAAATAAAAACTAAAAAATGAATTTCCGAATTCACGTACACGAAAATTGAGAAATTTTTCTGGCAAAAATTTAAAAATGCTATTAAAACACATTGAGAATCTCCCATGTGTCTATCTTCCGAAAAAGCCATGAATCGTGTGTTCGCGTTTGATTGATTGAAAAAATTTAAATACTTCAAAATGCTGTGATGACGTACCGGACCGAACCGGACGTACATCTCACCAGAAACTCTGTGTACGGGTGGACGGGGCGGAGTTTGACGGAACTTGATTGAGGAAATGCACCACAGGATTAGTCTAGTAGATTGTCAATAATACGAAATGTTTTATTTTATAATTTGCATTAGGTGACAAAAACTTCTCGTATAAAGCACAAAGGAGCCATTTGTTAAGATCGTCATATTCTCGGCTGTACTGCACGAATAGCCTTATAATCTTTAAGAGGAGATTCCTATGGTGTGCGAGAGAGATAACATGATCGGACGTTACGCCGGAGCGAGAGAGAGAGAGAGCGAGGTAACGTATTTCATCTCTTTGTGTGAGTCAGAACGTAGCCGACATATTTGAAGAATAACATGCAGAAAATGTTTCAAATTTAAATTGGAAAAAGTTCGTAAGAACACAGAGAGCTCTAGATTGCGGATTTTCGATTCTTTAATTGAGACATCTTCAATGAATGCTAGGCAATCTCGTATGCAACACCTCTCTCTCTCTCTCTCTCTCTCTCTTTCTCTCTCTATGTCTTTCTTGCGACGGCGATACCGATCGAATGTCCATTGCATCGTTTCCAGCCAAACAACTTATCAAAAAAATTGTTCCGACGCATTTTATACGTGAAGTTTCGACCAACAAAAGTGAATGTAAATCAACAATTTCTCATTATAACCAACTTGCCCGACTAATTCCATGTAATGTTCGGTCTGACAAGGCCGGTCAAACACGGTCCCGGCCAACCGATCGCCAAATTACTGCTGGTACGGCGTTCGGTGAACATCGTAGCATTTTGAAGTCTTCATCTTTTTTTTTTTTTTTTTAATGTATCGTGTGATTACGACGTACGTGTCACCGGCGATACAAATGTATCTACCACTTTTCTATATCCTCACAGCAAATACGTGGATATTTGTACTTATATTCATTTTTCAAAATTTCGAAAAAATATAAACACCAGAAAACTTAAAAAATGTGTTTTCTAAAAAATGTTTACACTATTGTTACTTTAACTATGACATAATCGCGCCGAAACTTTACAAGTGCAGTGAGAAATATTTTACAAATCATTTTCATCATTTCAGGATTTATGTTCTTTTTTAAATTTCAAAAATTAAAAAATGTCAGAAAATTTGTAAAAATGTATGTTTTCGAAAAAATTTCGTTTACAAAATTTCGAAAAAATGCAAAATATCAGAAAAATTAAAAAATGTGTTTTCTAAAAAATGTTTACACTATTGTTACTTTAACTTTCACACAATCGCTCCGAAACTTTACAAGGGCAGTGAGAAATATTTTACAAAAACATATTCATAATTTCAGGATTTATGTTCTTTTTTAAATTTTCAAAAAATTGAAAAATATCAGAAAATTTGTAAAAATGTATGTTTTCGAAAAAATTTTGTTGAGATGCAAATCGAATCGAATCGATCACTCTATAGATCGTTATGTTTTTGTTTCTGAAAAGTTTGGTCGATCGCTGTATTCCGTGATCGTCTGTCTTACAGACCACACGTTCTTAGAAGTTGTACCCTGTTCTCTGTTCAATAAATGTATTATTCTGGTGCAAACTGTGCTATATCAATCCTAACTAAGTGCTCTGTTCAATAGGTTATGGGCCCAGAGCCTTGTGAATAGTGAGAAACACTGAATAATCACGCGTAGAAAAATATTTTTGATGAAATCGGAAGAAAAATTAGTGTTGACGGATCACCATGGATACCACAACGAGATCGTCACTGCCCATTCCGATTTTAACGAAAACTAATTACGATACGTGGAAATTAAGAGTTCAGGGTATCCTAACGAAGAATAAGACGTGGGCCTACGTAATCGGAAGAAAAGTGAAACCGGAAGCCGTTGACGGTAACGCGCAGCGAGCAGCAGCGATAGAAACTTGGGTTGAAGAGGATGAAAAGGCAAAGGCCGATCTTTATCTCACAATCGGAGATACTGAACTTAAGCAAGTAAGACACTGCGCAACCTCTCGAGAAGTTTGGCTGAAATTGGAGTCGATTCACGAATCGCGAGGACCTGCCCGGAAAGCTGCTCTCTGGAAGAAAATTACAAATCTTCGCATGGAAGAAAACGGCGATATATCGGAACATATGAACGAATTTTTCGACATCATCAGTCAATTATCGGGATTGGACTTTATCATCGGCAACGAACAGCAGGCGATAATGCTTCTCAATAGTTTGCCCGATAGCTACGATAACTTTCGGTGTGCGATTCAATCGCGCGACGAACTGCCGGATCCCGAGATTTTAAAAATTAAAATACTCGAAGAAATCGATACTAGGAAAGGAAAATCGAAAGAGAATGATCCGAACGCGATGATGGTGCGAAAACCGAAGAAAAAATATGTTACCAAGGAAAATTCCGCGAATAAGGAGAATTTCTTTAGATATAAATGCCATAACTGCCGAAAAATTGGACATAAAGCGAAGGACTGTCCTGAGAAAAAGCAGAAGGCCTCTATCGCAGAGGATGTAAGTTTTCTGGCTTCTACGAACGAGGAAATCGCTCTTCGCGCTGAATCGAATAAAGGAAAGGATACATGGTGCTTAGATAGCGGATGTACTTCTCACCTTTGTAATAACGAAAATTCGTTCAGCGACTTAACACGTTCGGAGCACCACAAACTTAATTTGGCGAGTAATGCGTCGACGGAAGTAAAGGCGAAAGGTACCGTACAAATCGACACTTCAGACGGACAAACGAATAAAACGGTAAGCCTAGAGAACACGTTGTACGTACCCGACCTTAGAACAAACCTAATGTCTGTCGCGAAAATTACGGACAAGAATAATCAAGTCACTTTCAAGAAAGATCGCGCGATTGTGGAGGATACAGACGGAAAAATTAAGTTAATCGCAGATCGTGTCGGTGATTTATATTACGTCAGAAGTACCACACAAGAGGCTTGCGCATCGATTGAAAATAAGAAATTGAATTTGGCTACCTGGCATTACAGATTTGGTCATCTGAACAAAAGCGATCTTTTGGAAATGCACAATAAGGAAATCGTGACTGGAATGCATTTGAAAAATAACGAGATGCCATCCCCGTGCTCAACCTGTTTGGAGGGAAAAATCACAGCGACTCCATTTCCAAAACAATCCGAAAGAGAAACTGAATTACTGGATTTAATTCACACAGATATCTGTGGACCGATTCGCGTCGAGTCAAGAGGTAAAGCAAGGTACTTTGCGACGTTTATAGACGATCACTCTCGATGGTGCGAGGTGCGGTTTCTTAAAAATAAAAGCGACGTTTTTGGAGCATTCAGGGAATTTAAAACTATTATAGAGAAACAGACGGAACGATCTATCAAGTGTATCCAATCTGATAATGCGAAAGAGTACGTTTGTAAGGAATTCGACGAGTTCCTGAAAAATGAGGGAATAAAACGAAGACTAACTATCCCGTACACACCGCAACAAAACGGTATTGCAGAAAGAAAAAATCGTACCCTCGCTGAAATGGCGCGATGCTTACTCCTACAAGCTGGACTTCCAAAGACTTTTTGGGCGGAAGCAATCTCTACAGCGAATTACGTGAGAAATCGGTGTATCTCGAAGATATTGAACGGAAAAACGCCCTTTGAAATTATACACGCGAAACGACCGAATGTCGAGCACTTCCGGATTTTCGGAGAAGAAGCGTATGCACTCGATAAAAATCCGGGTAAAGGCAAGTTCGACGCTCGAGGAGTCAGATGTCAATTCGTAGGTTACGATGAGCGTTCTAAGGGATATCGTGTCTGGCTACCGAGCGAACGAAAAATAATAATCACACGAGACTTGAAATTTCAAGAGAATTTAAACTTCGAAGAAAAGGAAATCAATTCTACGCCTTCAAGTTCTTCTTCAAGAAGTAACGCCGATAAAAGAAACGAAAGTCCCGATTTTATCGATATCAATCCGATACTCGAAGTTGAAGAAAATCCGATCGAGAATCGAGAGCAAGAGGTCGCCAGGAACGACGATGTAATCGTTGCAAATGAAGAAGAAGAGGAAATAAATGAAGAAGACGCGGACAACGATGAAGAATTAGTCGGAAATAACGAAAAACGCAACGATGAAGATCCACAGATCGAAGATCCAATCGGGCCTACGCTGAAGAGAGGACCAGGTAGACCGGCTAAAATCAAGACGGGACAAAAAGGACGTCCTGCGAAAAGATATAACATGATTGAAATTCATAATGATCCCGTAGTTGCGAATCACGAGCACTCTGAACAAGATGCTGAAAGTATATCGCAATCGGATGAAGGACAGTGCATCGTTCAATTAGCTGAAATTCCATGGAGAGAAGCACTCTCTGGAATACATGCAAAAGAATGGGAAGATGCAATTGTAGACGAAATCGAAAGTCTCGTAAAAAATGACACATGGAACATTGTCGACAGACCTACGAATCGAAATGTAATTGGTTGCAGGATCGTTTTAAGAAACAAGTACAAATCTGACGGCACTGTGGAAAGAAGAAAAGCTCGTGCCGTAGCGAAGGGTTTTACTCAGCGACCGGGAATTGACTTCAATGACACATTCGCTCCTGTCGCACGTCTTAGCTCCGTACGATTACTACTGGCTCTTTCAGCGAAATCGAAAATGAAAATACACCAAATGGATATAACGACGGCTTATCTTAACGGAGTATGCGAAGAAGAAATCTTCATGGAGAAGCCAGCAAGACTGATGGAATCGTTGAAAGAAATTGTAAAACGAAGAGACTCGAATGACTCAATAGCGATTCGTGCGAAACAAATGATCAACGATTTAAGAGGGGGAAGTAAAGTATGTAAACTAAATAAATCGTTGTATGGATTGAAGCAAGCCGGGCATCAATGGCATAAGAGATTTGACTATGAACTAAAATCATTAAATCTAAAGCCAACTGCTTCCGATCCTTGCGTATATTCGATGGAAAGGATGGGAGAAACATTTTTCGTACTCATTTATGTCGACGACATTCTTATAGCTTATCGAAAGGAAACGAACTTAAACTATATTCGAAACGGTCTTACAAAAAGGTTCGACCTTAAAGATTTGGGAATCGCTAAATATTGTCTTGGCATGGAAATCTCCCAAACTGAAGAGTTCATTGCAATGTCACAATCGGGATACATACGCGATATTGTACACAGATTCGGAATGGACCAATCTAACTCAGTGTCGACACCGGTCGATCTCAGTCAAAAATTAAAGGAAGCATCTACTGAGAAGGATTCAAAAAGACCTTACCGTGAATTGATTGGGGCATTGAACTATTTATCCGTACCCACTCGTCCTGACATCTCATTCATTGTTAGTTCTCTGAGTCAATTCAATACTTGTCATGGAGACCAACACTGGATTGCCGCGAAGCGAGTATTACGTTACTTAAAAGGCACGATAAATTATGGAATCGTCTATTCGAAATGTTCCGATAACGTCACGGGATTCGTGGATGCTGATTGGGGGAACTGTCAGATTGATAGAAGGTCATACACAGGATTCGCGTTTATCTTAAACAACGCCGCCATAAATTGGTAATCCAAGAAACAACGCACCGTTGCGTTGTCGTCTACGGAAGCCGAGTATATGGCACTCACCGAGGCTACAAAGGAGTCCATGTATCTGCGGAAATTTCTTACAGAACTTGGAGCACAAAATCTTATAAAAATAACTATCAAAATCGACAATCTAAGCGCTTTAACGCTTGCCAAGAATTCCGTTTTTCACGCCCGATCGAAACACATCGATATTCGATACCATTTCGTTCGAGAGATATTAAAAGACGGTCATATCAACTTACAACACGTTTCGACAGAAGATATGGCCGCCGACATTTTAACCAAAGGTCTTCCGAAGAACAAGCATTACAAATGCATGGAACTACTCGGAGTCAAATCGATTACAACATAATATTGTTTTAATCGAGGGGGAGTGTTGAGATGCAAATCGAATCGAATCGATCACTCTATAGATCGTTATGTTTTTGTTTCTGAAAAGTTTGGTCGATCGCTGTATTCCGTGATCGTCTGTCTTACAGACCACACGTTCTTAGAAGTTGTACCCTGTTCTCTGTTCAATAAATGTATTATTCTGGTGCAAACTGTGCTATATCAATCCTAACTAAGTGCTCTGTTCAATAAATTTCGTTTTCAAAATTTCGAAAAAATGCAAAATATCAGAAAACTTAAAAAATGTGTTTTCTAAAAAATGTTTACCCTATTGTTACTTTAACTTTCACACAATCGCTCCGAAACTTTACAAGGGCAGTGAGAAAAATTTTACAAAAACATATTCATAATTTCAGGATTTATGTTCTTTTTTTAATTTTCAAAAAATTAAAAATGTCAGAAAATGTGTAAAAATGTATGTTTTCGAAAAAATCATTTTTCAAAATTTCGAACAAATGCAAAAATATCAGAAAACTTAAAAAAATGTATGTTTTTTAAAAAATGTTTAGACTATTGTTATTTTAACTTTCGTTCACTCGCGTCGAAACTTTACGAGTGTGATTAGAAATGCTTTTACGCGAACATACCCAAATTTGGGACTTTATTTCACTTTTCCAAATTTTGAAAATGATTTGAAAATTTCGTAAATTTTTTAAAAATTTACACGACTTCTACAAAATCAATAAATTTATTTTAAATAAGACATTAGATAAATAAATAAAAGAAAATATTTCCGACTTTCGACTGTATGGAGGATATTAACCGTAAGGTTAGAGAGAACACGATTAGGTTGACTAGCTATAGAATAGTGCTTGTATAATACGCGACCCGTGGTTAAGTGGTTAGCGTACACGACCAGCAATTTCGGCGACCAGGAGAGTAAAGTTCGATCCCCGATTTGGGCGAAAGTTTTTTCTATACTTCCTACATTTTCTATATTGCTATTTGGTATATAGAAGAAGGCGAAAACTAATTTACCGACTGCAGAAAACATTAGTATTATAAATTGTCAGTAACTCCTAGAGGGCGCCAGGAGAAATAAGACGGCCAATCAAAACACAACAAGTTTACTAGAATAATGTTAGTACAGAAAAACGATGAAAATTTGTAGAGGGCATCTCGGAAAAGCCGTCCGCCAATAAGAGCTCGGGGTATTTCCAGTCGGCCTTTCACGGCTCGGGGAAAAAAAGACGATCAATCACGAACCAGAGAATTTTCCACCCGTCCTCTCATTGGTTCCCTATAACCCAAGGGGGCGTGGCTTAAGGGGCCTTATGGGTGGACAGGGGACGACAGGTGGTAGGGGAGAGGGTGGGGGTAGACGGTGGTGGTGGGGGGTTGGCGCCAGTGGCCGCGTGGAGGGGGTAAATTCTGTCTCCCTATACTTGACCCCTACTACTTTAATGAACAGCACAAAAAGTATTGGTTCTAATATGGTCCCTGAAGGAACGCCATGCGTCCTCTGAGATTCACTGACTCTATCTTCTATCTTAACTCTTTGATCTCGATCTAGGAGATAGCTAGTAAAAAGTTTATGCACGATGGCCCTTATTCCCATATCTTCCAGCTTCTTTAGTAACATTTTGTGATTTAGAGTATTGAACGCTTTTGCTAAATCTACAAAAATTGCCGCTGCGGCTTCTCCATCATCTAGCGCTTCGTATACTGCCTTTGTTACTTTATCCAACGCATCCGTGGTCGATAAACCGTTTCTAAAACCGTCGCCGAGGACTTAACTTAGGCACACGAATAACGTCAGCAGCTTCATCTTCTAGGTAGCTTTCGTTCCCCAGGAGAATTCGGCAGAGATTATCGCGCACTGGCAGCTACGTCTGCAAAACACAACACATGACTAATCTCGTCTTTATAGACCACGGGGAAAGGATACTGCTTTGTGTTTACGGGTAATTTGTCAATCGCCGGGATCCGATGGCATACCAGATCCGTCCGTTGCAGCTTATCCCCTGGCAATTTATATCGATAAAGAAACTCCTCTTCGAGTCGCCGAACGTGTCGAAGCTCTTCGTCGTTGACGTCATCTAATCGTAACGCGTCGATTATTGCCGATATTCGATCGGCTGGTGGAGACGCTTCTTCGTCCGTGGTACTATCATCGTCAAACCCTGAGTCTAGATCGACCGGGTTTTTTTATTTCAAAGGACTCGATTTCCTATGGGCCTATTTCTATTTCCACGTCTTCGAAACGCGTATTAATCGCCAATACTTGACAGACTCTCGCGTTTCGCGTTACGATCGCGTTCCCGACGTACACGCCCTTTAACGTTTTACCCGCGACAAATACCCCTCGTTCAAGACTGTTTCCGCGATTGGTAACGCGATTTGCTCACGCATCCGCGCGCGTAACCTGTACTTTCTTTTCGCGGACTTTACTTTCGTGACTAGTATCTCCGCGGTCGGTTCGGTTTTTATGGGAGGACTCTCGACGAACCGTTTCGGGCGATCGGGTCGCTCCGCGTTATTAAAGCATTATGGTGGAAGGAGAACTTCATCTCCTTCGTCGTAAAAGAACGGTCTTCAGATTAACGCATCACTGGATAATGACAATCGGTGAATTACGTAAAATTTACTTGGCTTTTCGTTAAAATGAAGATTGACGGAACCTAGCGTAGGAATTTTCGTTTCCTCCAGGCCGGTTATCGAAATAATATCATGTGTATCTACGCGCAGGTCTTCATCTAGCGCATCTAATTAAGCTATAATAAAGCTATAATATATAATTAAGCTATAATTATATAATTAAGCTCGTCGCGGAGCCTGTGTCGAGAAAGAACCTTTATTACGGTGCGGGTCCGGTGCAGTTAATTCGACTACTCGGTCCTCGACGGGGGTGGGGTTCCAGAGGACGAGACATTGTTTCCCAAGAACCTCACTGACTGTAGCCCGTCGAGCAACCGGCTTGATCGCATCGGGGTATTGGATCGCATCCGGCTTACCACCGGTTCTACGGGACGAGCTGGTTGCGAGTTTAAAGGACCGTCGGCACGCGACGTCCGGGCCTCTGCCGCGCGTAGCCGATACTACGGGCAGCAGGCACAATCTCTGCCCTGAAACCAACACAACGCGCTATGGCACTCTAGGACACACGGCCTGGCCAATATTTGACGGGAATTCATCCATGAATGCTGCAAGCTTGAGATCGTAAATAGGAGCCGCATCCTTATCCGGAGGATCTCTGCCGTGTTGCGACCGGTACGCAGTACGGCTGCTACTAACTAAAATACGGATTCTGTCGTAAAAATCGTCTATGCTTTCATCCTTTTTCATTCTAATGGACGACAATTGTTGGCTGTAATACGCGTTGGTCTTTCCCCTCGCTAGACGTTCTTTAACAACTTAGTCAGCTGTTTAACTGTGTTGACCGTTTCGCTGTATAAGCAATTACGAACACTACCGCGCAATTTGGATATTATTGCCGCGATGAATTCGGATTTGTTTTCCGCCGGCACGAATGTCTTTATGTTTCGAATCAATCAAGTGGCAAACGTGCCACTCACACCCGAGGACGGACTGGAAAAATTCTCCGCGACATAAAATAGGTACGTGTCGTTCTCGGCACCCCCAGGTCCTGCTGTCGTAGTAATGAGAACAGTTCCGAGGAGCTCGATTATATCGTCGCCTTTCAAGAGCAAGACAGGGGTTGCAGAATGTATTTCCACACTTGGTTCGAGCTCACTAAGGCGGACGATATTTATTCCGTAATTCCGCGAAGAGTTTTATTTTTATGAGGATCGGACTGATTCGCCCTGTACAGGACGTTCTCGAGGTTGGTTGTGCGAGTCGAATGATAGCTCGAAAGTACAAGCGAACTCTGATTTATTGCTATTATGATTTAAAAGAGATTGTTTTGTATAAAAATAACAGAAGAATAATCAGTAAAAATAAAAGAAGATTTAAAGGCACTCTCCACTCACACACGCATACCGACTTATACTACTTACGATTATTAAATTTTATTGACTAAGACTACACGACAGTTTATATTGTTCGTGGCGTAACGTTGAAACACTATATTAACTCGAGCAGTCTGACCACAGCGCCGCAAAACACTACCTTGGCTCCCTTCGGCCTTATCGACTCTTGAACGATATCTCTAGACCGCGGATTTCCAAAGAAGATTTTAAGTTCGCTATGCAGAAGCTACTTGAGGAGTTTATCCGAGACTAGCTTTTCGCTCTCGTTGTCTAAACGGATCTAATCTCTCCGGTGTGCACATCCGCCGATCTCGCGACCGCCGGGTGGCAGGCCAGGGAGGATTCTTGTTGCCTTCGTGTTTTGTGGGCAGCGCAAAAAGTAACGAAGACGTTCTCGCGGTATTCGTTACTACTCGGAGAACGTGCGCAGCAATCAGCTCATCTCTCGTTACTTATTTATCTAGCTTGTCAGTTAAACTTATTCTATTTCATACCCTCGTGCGATTGCGGCTGCGGCGGCGAAATTTATCACCGCGTCCACGGTCGCTACGAGAGTATCCTAGTCGGGGCGATGGGGGGTTCTCGTATTGCGCCGAGGAATTTTCCGTTAAGCACGGATCCTTTCCCAGCGCGATCGTAACAATACCAGCAAATTACCCATTCGAATTCAAACGATCCAATTTCCAGTCAAACTATGTTTTGTGATGACAATTAACAAATCACAAGGTCAAACTTTTGAAGTTGCCGGTATTGATTTACACGATGAATGTTTTTCACACGGAAAAAAATGTATTCGTTCACGCACCTGAAGGTGAAACACCCAATATTGTGTACACAGTTCTCCAATAGGGCGGCAATTTTAAATTATGGTTTTGATTTTTCAACGTGTCTTTCATTTGCGGATGATTTAATAATGTACAATATAATTAAGACGAAGAAAGCCTGTGATGATCTATAGGCCGATCTAAATAATTTAGTTGTGGTGTGAATGCAATGGAATGTCTCTCAATCTTTCAAAGTGCAAATATATCTCGTTTGCTAGATCCAATAATATTGTAGATACTAAGTACAAAATAAGGGGCTGTGAACTCGAGAGAGTTCCATTTATCAAAGACCTAGGGGTTATATTCGACAGTCAATTAACGTTCGTACAACACATTGATTGGACAACAAACCGCTTTACATCGGACTTCGCAACTCACTTCGCAGATCGAAACTCACCTATGCATGAACTATCGCGTCACCCAGCTTTGAAATTCATGCAAAGAAACTACAATCGATTCAACACGTGTTCTTATGACATATTGCTTTTACACAGAATACTTCATACACATTCGTAAAAAAAAAATGGAAATTTTGCGCCTGCACTGAAAAACTTGATATCATTAGACACTGAAAGACTATATCTTTTTGTCAATTCATTATATCTATCAACATTCGGAAGCCGACGACAATTGCATAACGGACTTCATACAGTGCGTACACGCCACGACGTTGGTACCCTGTGGTGGACTCATTTGAAAAAAAAAAAAAAATGCTCAGCTTTTTTTTTAAGTACATTACTACAAATATTGGAAAACTGCAATAAATTTTTTTCAAATCTCTTACTATTTCTTCGGTACAAAAAAGAATTCAAATTTTACTTCGAATTTTTCGAAACACCTGTAATGGATAGCCAGGTGCGGGAATAATTAAATAGAATCAAAATACTGAAATTGAATAAACAACCAATAGCTGATATTTTATTAGTGAAGATTATAGGTAATTATAGGGAGAGTGTACCGTCTTACACTGCTGGGGGTCTGAGTAGAACTGACGAATGAAGTGTCGAAGCAAAGGGCTTCGACGCCGGTGACTTGTATTGTTGCGCGCGTGAGGTGTACCTCCGCGCGCTGATAAGGACCGTCGCGCGGATGCTGGTCGCGCGACGGCTTGACCGTTGCCGTGAGACGGCGATCTTATTGTCGCTCTCACGGCAAAAGTGCTGACGTCAAAAAATGCAAGTTATCTCGCTTCTCAGAGGGAAAAGCGAGAGTGGCGAAATATTATGCGGCGTACTACTGAAAAGATTCTTTTTATATATAGGGACCGTTACACTCCCCCCCCAGAAAAATTTAGCGATGCTCCTGCATCGCGCGTTTACATAATATTTCGTTTTAGTGTGAGTCTATACAATTTTGAGAAACTAAATATTTTGATTTGCATTTTTTTTTGTAATTGTGTGTGTGTGTATGTGTATTTTTATATTTGTGTTCTTTTTTTTTTGTCGTTGAGTTGTCCAAAATTTCTTCTTTGTTTTGTAGTCTGATGATCCGTTGTCCAGTTTCCGTTTTAATTTTGGTGTCGTCCGTAATTTTATATAGTTGTGTTCCAGATTATGTCCCTTGGTTTTATTAATTGTTATTATGGTTGCTGTTGAATCCTGTAATAAGACTAAGAAACTTTTAGTTGTTCGAGTTAGTAGGAGTAGTTTTGTTATTTCGGATGGGTTAAGGAAGGTATTATTAAACTTAATAAAGTTAAAAAAAAATTTCCCCTTTTTTTTTTTTGAGTACATACGTATGTATACATATATTTTATTCTGATCCTCGGAGTGACTTCATTTATTATTTTTATGTTTAAGATTTGTCCTATTGTCTTTGATCCGTTTTTATAATTCCTTTTGTAAAGATTTTATTTGGCTAAACATTTTTTGTTGACCCTGTAACAATCTAAAAATATGATTAGTAGTTGTTTGTTAGTAGTTTAGACATGTTATTAGGAGTTTGGTTCGCTCGGAATAGCGACTCTGGAAAAAGGGGACAGATTAAACATTGATTTGGAGAGAAGAGAAAAAAAAAACGAGTTTTCGTGATTGTCAATGAATTTATATATATTGATATTTGGAATTTTATAAAAGCAATTAAGGTATTTCAATAATAGTGTTAATAATAATATTTAGATGTTTTTATAGAAAATTATATAATTTGGATTAAAATTAGACATTTCTTTTTTTTTATTATCTATTTTTTTTATTAATATGTATGTATGTTCTTGTGTGTATGTGTGTGTTTTTTTTCTTTAGTTCTGTCTTTTTCGTTTTACTTTTAGTATGTCCGCGTTCTCTATTAGGAAAATTTTTGTCCGTATGTGATTTGACATTCGTCTTAGTACGTCTATTGGTTGTCCGTAGATCCAGTCTTTCATTGTGTCCTCCGTTATTTCTGTTGCGTCTGTCTGTGTCTGTTTGTCATCTTTTTCCCTTAGTTGGTGTAGTTGTAATGTCTCCATTGAGGCGTTCGTTTCGTCTGAATAGTCCATTAAAGTTGGAGATTGGGGAGGAGAAATTGGTTCGTTTTTAGGGATTGGTGGAGGGGATGTCGAAGGAGTTCTGGGTTCAAAGTAAGGTGCGATAGTGTCACAGTCTTCGTCACTGTTTCCGTCGTCGTTTTCGTCATTTTCTGATTCTGTCTGTTCAATGTCCGTGTTCGTGTCCGTGTTCGATGGTTGTGTTTGTGTTGTCATGTGTGTTGATGTTTGTGTTATTGTCTGTGGTTTTATGCCATGTTTGCGCTTTATCTCCCACACGGAGAATCGAGGAAGTTTTTCACCGCTCTTTGCTCGGGAGACATATTCCGAACAAAGAACCAGGTGGTTCAACATTTTCTCCTTGTGCAATAAAGCGTTGCACAAAGGGCAATTCTGATAATATGTCTCAGTGTACTTTAATGAGTGCATGAATAATTTTAGGCATTCCGCTATATGCTCTTTGCACTCATCGGCTCCCACGATCGGTCTTCCGCAGACTGCGCATGAAAATATGCCGTTCATGTTCCTGTGTGTTTGGAAAATGAAAAAATGAACGTTAGGATGATTATGAAGAATTATGATATATTCCTGTGTTAGCACAAAATGTTTTGCGTGTACATGCGTGTATGTGTGAAGTTTTGTTAGTAAATCATGCGTTATTTTCCCAATAACTATAGAATGTATAAGATAATGGAGATATGGAAAAAAGATTATTATCGCTTGGCGTTTTTTTGTTAACTTATGAAGTGCTTTTTATGGCAATTCGTCTCGGTTAAGGTATGTTAGCGCATAGACTGGTTTACGTTCTAATTGTGGTGGCGCTTCAGTGATAATGGCTACCTCTCGGCTAGTGGTTGCCGTGGGTTTCGCTGTTTCGACTAATTCTATTGGTTGTCGATAATATGAAACGACCTTATTCTGTGATTCGTTAATGATCCTTGGGTGTTTTTGTTTCCTTCGTTTGGTTATACATGATAATATTTTTCGTAGACTTGATATTTTACTGAATAGCGAGAATTTCCAACCGACTGTTAATGATAGCATGATTGTACCTACGGAGATTCCTCCATATTTAAATATTGACTCTAATGTTGAGACTCGGTGGCCTAAATAATGCGTTTTTGATAATTCTTTTGCTTTGACGATTACGGCTTTCAAGGCAACTTCGTTTCGGGTTAAGTCGTCATTTATTGAATCTAGGTTTGAAAGTCCTGTTAATGTTTCGGTTTCTGTTAGGATCTCAGTTATGTTTACGTTTTCTATATTCGCTATTGATTTTTCGATCATTCCGGTTATATTCAATACTGATGTATGAGGAAAATCTGTTTCGATCGACGAGGTTATCTCTGTCGTCGATGTCAATGTAGTTGTACGTGTTTTAATTTGACAAAAAGGTTCAATTTGAATAATTCCGGTATCAATTATTGTTTTTATGGCTGAGTCTCGATTGTCACAAAGAAAGTATAATGTTTCGGTTTTTGGTGCAGCGAATAACCATGCGTTGGTGTTTTGGATTTTTATCCAATGTGTTTGTTTTAAAGTTTTTAATCTGACATCGCATGTCTCGAAGTTATCGAATTGCGGGTTAACTATTAGTTGAACTTCGCATTCGGATTCGTCGTTAATCTGTCTTATTTGATACGTTTGTTTGCAAATGTAATGGTTTCTAGTAAGTATGCATTCGTCTAAATTTTCTATGTTGAAGTAATTTTCGAAATTGTCTGCAATAGCTGTATATAGAATTGCCGGTTTGATATATGCAAAAGTTGAATTTTTTGTTGTTGCGAGTTGACGGATTGGTAATGACAAATGTTGATATAGTTTGTAGATTGTTAGGTCCAAAAGAGGGATTTTGATTACATAAACTAGTTTTTCGCCGTTGTGGTATACGCTTAATTTAGATGTTTCCAACAGTTCGGGTGCGTGTTCGGCGTTAGTTGGTACTGGGAATTCTGTGTTTGGTGACGATTTTTTGATGGCTTCCGCGCTTAGTAGAATTTTCTTAGTAGTTAATAGTTTAGGGTGGATTTGACCGATTTTTGCAAAAAGAACTGCGTTAGTGAGTATCTCGATATCGAGTTCTAACTCCGTTAGATCCTCTTCGATTTGAGTTACGAATTGTATTGCCTTTTGATTTAATTCGAGAACGTGGACTTCCTCTCCGAGTGCAATGACTACTGTGTTTAACTTTTGCATTTCTGCTTTTACTTTTTTTTCTAGAGATTTGATTTCTTTTTGGATTGTGTCGAAGCCTGATTTTACTATGTGTGTTTGATTTTGTAGAATTTCTGTGAGTTCTAGAGTTGTGTTTCCTAAGGTTTCTATTTGTGAATTTATTCTATCGGCGTCTTCGCTGTCCATTGTTCCGAAAAGAATTTTGTTGATTTTTGCGACAAACTCGAAAGGTGCTCGTTTTTTACGATTAAGTGTGGTTCGGGTTTGTGATGAGGGGATTAATTCCTCTAAGATTGTTTCGGTACTTTCGAGAGTGTCCATTCGCGAGATCATAGATGATAATTGTCCTTTTATGTGGCATCGCTTTTCCAACGCAGAGCAGAATCGAACTGCTGCCAATAGATTTTCTCTGATTTGCAGACGTCTGGTTGAAAGTCCGTGTGTATTGATGTAGGTTACTAGTGTCCATGTTGTGTGATATGAACGAAGTCTACCCAATGGTTCCGAATATAGGCCTGCGTTTTCCGTAAATGGGGTAATCCTGAAAGCGTCGTTTGGGGTCGCCTTCGCTAGAGTGGCGTGACATCTGCAACATACGCCATTTTAATCTTATCTACGTGAACTGTTCTAGGTTTTTTGTCGATCTGTAGTGTGACGTTATGATTGTTTTCGTGGATTTGTATGATTTTATATGGGCCTAACCAGTCTTTGTCAAATTTACTTTCTTTTCGCTCGTTTTGTAAAAATACGAGTTGGCCTATCTCGTAGGTAGGTTCTTTTACCCTTTTGTCGTAATATTTCTTATTGCGTTCTTTCGCTTGTATCGCCTTTTCGAAGGCTAATTGACCTGATTCTCTCATGTTTCGATTCAAATCGATCATGTAGTCGTCGTATGTTATTGTTTTCTCGGGTGGTGGAAATTCTGACGGTGTACGGGCTTTCCTACCGAAAACTAGTTCGTACGGAGTAAATCCTGTACTTTCGTGCACACTAGTATTATATGAGAATGTTGCGAGAGCTACTACCTCGTCCCATTCTCGGTTAGTTGTTACGAAATGTTTTATGTACTCTTTGAGTGTGTGATGACTACGTTCGATGGCGCCATTAGATTGTGGGTGATATGCTGTTGTTCTCTGTTGTTCGATTTGGAAAAGCTGTGCTACGTTTTTAATTGTATCCGACATGAAATTAGTACCTTGATCTGTTAGTATTGCGCGTGGCGCACCAAAAGTTGATATTAATGATGCTGTAAGCGCTTTGGCTACATCTACTGAAGTTTGGTGTTTTAGTGGGACTGCGATGCTAAATTTGCTGAATAGATCGATCATTGTTAATATGTAAACGTGTTCACTTTTTGTCGGGTGCAATGGTCCTACTATGTCGATTGCCACTTTGTCGAACGGTACCGCGGGTGTATCTGTGATGATCATTGGAGCTTTGTTTTTTACTCTAACTAATTTGTCTTTTTGGCAAACTATGCAATATTTGATGTACTCTTTGACATCGTTTCTCAGTCCTTGCCAGAAGTATTGCGATGCAATGCGCTTGTATGTTTTCGTGACGCCCTGGTGACCTCCTACTGCTGATCCGTGGAGTTCTTTTATGATGTTTTTTCGCTGTTCAACTGGCGGAACTGTCACGATACCTTCGCAAAGAGTGAACGCTATATTCGAATTGAACGCTATCGAACGGATGTATGTTTTGATGCTACTCCATTGGAATGCATCGATGATCCCTGGATCTTTTGAGATCGTGCAAGATGTAATTTTCCTTTGTTGCAGAATTTTTATTAGTGTTTTCAAACACTTTTCAATCATGATTGCGCTTGTCGTATCTGATTGTTTTTCCTTGCAGAACATGGAAATGTAGTGTTCTGTCCCGATGTCGGTTATTAGTATGTTTCCGGCGCGTGGTTGTTGTTGTAGAAACATATTTTTATCAATTTTTCTTTGTTCGATGAGTATTTTGGCGACCATAGTATCCATGGCGCAATCAGCGGACAAGAAATGTGCCACTGTATCCTTCCTAGCCACGATGTTTTCCTGAGTTATGGTGATGTTATTCTCTATTTGTACGTCTTCCGTTATTATCGGTCCTCTGTTTTTTGATGTTAATTGTTTACGATGGTACCCTGTTGGTTGGTAGTTCGAATCACTGTCTGATTCGTAATCAGAAGATGTTACCGAGTCGTTGTCTCTTGTGTTTCGAGGTTGATTATATTGAATGCCGGACGGGCCTGTGAAATCGTCAAATCCCTGAGTATAGTCGGGCAGGGCTTGGATGATTGGAGATTGATTTTTAGAGGTTGTTGGTTTATTTACCTGCTCCGTAGTATTTACTACCGGTGGAAGACGTTTTGGCGGGCAAATCTCTTGCCGTAGCCGTGATTTTTTATTCTGGTTTGAACGCTGTTGTTTTGGTCGCTTGGTTATTTTTGATTTGGCTCCTTTATGAGCTGGCGCTAGGGATGGTTTTTTTGATTTTGATTTTAATTTTGCTTCTTTTTCCGTTGAGTGTTGTTTTACTGGAGGTTGTGTGATTGTTTGAGGAGTTTCGGGATCTGGAACTATTGTGGATTCGGTTTGGGTTGTTTTTTGTTCTGTTGGGAAATCTATGATTGTTTGTGAGGTTTCGGAATCCGAAATTGTTATGGGTTCAGGTTGGGTTATTTTTTGTGTTTTGTCGGCTATTCTTTTGCTGCGCCTTATTGGCTCGCAATGTACCTTTGGTTTTTTGGTGCGTTTGACTATTTTCTTACAGGGGTTTTTTGTTGGAGGTCTAAACGTTGGAGTCACTACCTCCTTGCTGGTTGCCTTATCTCGTATCTCCGATATTTGAGGTTGGGCAACTTCGCGAAGATCCGATGTTGTTGGTTGTGGACTTTGTTGTAGGTCCTGTTGAGTGTCTGAAGGTGACCTGAATGTTGGTTCCGGTTGCGGTTTGCTACCGATCTCGTCATCCGTTGAGTCTTGTATGATCATTGATAACGGTTCAGCTTCGCGTTCCGTCGGAATTTCGTCAGACGATTCCATTTCTATTAACAATTCGTTTTCCGTGGTTAGTTCCATGTCGCTTATATATTTATCCTGATCCTTATTTTCCCGCCTCATTGGGCTATATTCGGGCCGCTTTGGGCTATTTTCCCGCCTCTTTGGGCTGTATTCAGGCCTCTTTGGGCTATTTTCCCGCCTCTTTGGGCTGTATTCAGGCCTCTTTGGGCTATTTTCCCGCCGCTTTGGGCTATATTCGGGCCTCTTCAGGCTATTTTCCCGCCTCTTCGGGCTATTTTCCCGCCTCTTTGGGCTGTATTCGGGCCTCTTTGGGCTATTTTGTTTATAATCTGTACTTTTTACTTGTTCCTCCTCTTCTAGCTCCGTCGAGCTATCTTCTTCTACGGTTAAGAAATATCGGCCAGTTATTCCTTCATTTTTCCAGGATCGTTTGCCGGATCGTTTTTTGGCTCGCTCATTTTTTGATGAGCCCCTGATTTGTTCTCTGGACAGTCTATCTCGTGCTTGCGTTTTTTGCAATGATGTCCATCGTTCCATTAGTTTCTTTCGTATGGAACTCCTGAGTTCTACTTCATTGTCAGACGGTTCTGATTGTGGTGTCTCGTCATCAATGGACGAATCGATTATTGGTTCACTCTCCCTAGTTTTTGTGTTTGTTGGTGTTTGTTCAGTTTGTTTGGTTTTTAACGTAGTTTCTTCCGGTGGTTGCAAGATCGTTTTTTGTTCGGGCTCACTAGAAGCAACGTTCGGTTGTTCCGAAGCTTTTGTTTCTCCTCCGCTTTGCGGTTGTTGATGTGTGACTTGGTTGTCATCCAAGTTATCAACGCCCTGTTGAAGGGTTGGCTTTTTCTTTGGGGCTGGATTGCCAGAGCTTTCGTCCGTTGATGAACGATACCGAGGCTGAGAAGATTTATTAAGGATCAATTTGGGTTTTTTCGTATCTGGTTTCATGCAGTCCTCTGAAGAGTTTTCACGAGGCCGTATTGGCATTACATCAACGGGATTTCTCGATAGTGCGTCGGCAACTACGTTTTGTTTGCCTGATTTATGACGGACCTCGAAATCGTATCCATTGAGTATAATAAGCCAACGCTGCAACTGTTGCGGTGGATTAGGTTTGTTTATAACGTAGGTGAGCGCTCGGTTGTCGGTCACCAACGTGAAGTGTTGACCGTAGAGGTACGTGTTAAAGTACTGTACTGCGTCAACTATCGCGAGTAGTTCTTTTTTCATTGTATCGTACGGAATTTCGGTTCGTTTTAATGCTCTCGAGAAAAATCCGACCGGATGATCGAATTCGTCCTTGACTTGACTTAAAACCGCACCTAACGCGTAATCGGACGCGTCGGTCGTTAGTGTGTACGGTTTGTCAAAATCAGGGTAAATTAAGATTGGACGAGCTGAGATTTTTTGTTTTAGGAGAACGAATGCGTCTTGACATTCGTCCGTCCAATTAAACTTCTCGTTTTTGCGCAGTTGTCTCGTTAATGGGATTGCGATTTTGGCGAAATCCTGAATAAATCGTCGATAGTACCCTGCGAGTGCTACAAATTGCTTTATCGCCTTTTTGTTTATAGGTGGCGGAAAGCGCAACACTGCGGATATGTTTCGCTCGTTAGGACTTATTCCGTCTTTAGAAATTATGTGGCCCAAGTATGTCACTTCTCTGTTCAGGAAGTGGCACTTGTCGGTTTGGAGGGTTAGTCCTGCTGCAGTCAGCCGTTTTGCTAACCCTCTGAATTTGTTTCCGTGGTCTTCGATATCTATCGCATAGATCACTATGTCATCGAGATATACGAATAGATCTGTGCCTTGGAGTCCAGACAGCACTACGTCCATAAGTCTTTGGAACGTTGCTGGAGCATTGCGGAGTCCGAATGGCATGCGTTGATATTCGTAATGTCCGTGCGGTGTTGAGAAAGCTGTTTTTTGTTTATCTTTTGGGTGCATTGGTATTTGGTGAAAACCTGATGCCAAATCAAAAGTTGAAAAATATTTCGCATTGCCCAACTGATCCAGGATATCTATGATATTCGGCAGTGGGTACGCGTCTGGCGTTGTTTTTTCATTCAGTTTTCTGAAGTCAATTACTAATCGCCATTGTTTATTCCCCTTTGAATCTTCTCTCTTCGGTACTATCCATACTGGGGAATTGTACGGAGAGAGAGAGGGTTTGATGATTCCCTTATCGAGCAAATTTCTGACTTGCCTCTGTAACTCGACTTTTTGAGTCTGGGGAAAACGATATTGTTTGGTGTTTATCGGTCTCTCGTCTGTTGTATGGATCTCGTGACTGATGATTGTCGTGGATCCGAGAGTGTCTCCGGGAAGACAGAATAAATGTTGATATTCACCGATTAGTTGATGTACGTGATCCCTTTCTGTTTCGTTAAGGTGTTCAAGATGTAGTAGTTTTTTCAATTCTTCTAGCCGGTTTTTATTACCGATCTCCGCTGAACAAATTTCTGCGCTATTATGAGCGTCCTCTGTTTCGTCGTCGTACGGAAGATCTGAAATTTGTTCAAACGGGTGCAAATGTATTGGCTGAAGGATTAAATTGATTTCGCACGTGTTGGCGTTTATGACGCAAAGGTACGCTATGCCATTGTTGTTTTTGACAACTGCGTGACCCATATATATATTTTTTCCTGCTTCGATTCTCGATATATATCCTTCCTCGAGATCTGTTGGCCTCAGCCGTACTGGTATGGCGACCTTGGATCGAGGGGGTAATATTACTCGTTCGAATGTCTCGAACGGTATGATATGACCTGCGAATTTGATGCGTGATTCGCTATAAAGGAGGTCCGCGGGAGTGTCTCTAAAGAACACGTCGCCGAGGATACCGTCCTGCAAAATCGGGAAATTGTCTTCGATTGCATGGAATTCAATGGTGAATTCCTCTATGCGAATGTAACATCGGCCTATTGTGCGTGCTTGCCCAGAGGTGATGCCCGTGAGTGAATATATCATGGTTTCATCTACCTCGGTGTTTCGCGCAAGGCTCGACTTTTTTATGAGGTTTATCTCTGCACCGGTGTCTACGAGAAACAGCGTTTCTTTCGTGCGTAGATCGGGCGAGAGTATTTTTACCGTTGGTGGTTTATGCCTTTTTGTTAAGCCTAAATTAATCCTAGCTTCCCTAATTATAATTTTTACATTATTTACATTTTTTGAGAGGGGGGTGTCCCCTGTTTTCGTCGTCTGTGTCTTGGGCGCGCTTAATTCTGACCTCCCGTCGCGCTGTTCCGGGAGGTAGAATTCGGGTTTTTTTTTAATATGTTCTGCAATGCCTCTTCTATTTGAGATAGGTCATAGTCAGACTTTCTCGAGTTGCGATTTCCTCTATTTCTAGAGTGATCGCGACTATCTGCGTCTCGAGAGTTACCTCGTTGAGTTGAGTTACTCCGGTCTCGCGAATCGCTTCGATTTCTCGAATCGCTGCGATCTCGCGAGTCGTTTCGAGTACGAGAATGATCACGTTCATAACGATCGCGTTGTCGACCACGCGAGTCGTTTGAATTGCGAGATCTATCTCTACTGTTGTTGCGCGAGTATCTATTACGCGAATTATCTCGCGAATCACGCGAGTCACTCCTATAGTAGCGATTTCGCGAATTGTCGTAGCTGCGTCTATTGTGCCAGTTGTTTCGCGAGTTTGAACGATCGCGGTTTCTCGAATTTCTGTTTTGTGAATTATCGTTTGACCGTCCGCTTCTACGACGATCTTTGACGTATTCGCGAGTGCGCTTTATTGTGAAACAATCGGGGGTTTCATGGGTACGGTTTTCGCCATGTACCTCGCAATATTTGATATCTGATTTTTTTTCGATGATTTTGTCGAGTTCGTCGGTGATGGATGCGAACCTTACCTTGGCCTGTGCTTTTACATCGATTTTTTTTCCTTGTTGAATCTCCTGTCTGCGGAGCAATTCTAGCTCGATTGACTCCGCTGCTGCAATTGCTTCGTCTACTGTTTGCCATGATTTATGCATTAATAAATTACCGATTTGTTCTGAAAGTCCGCGAATGTATGCTTTTATGACTGCTTTGTCTACTTCGCTGATTCTATTTGTTAAATATGTTTGTTGTGCGGCGGTTTTATATACCTCGCCTAAGCGATCGTGTATGCGTTTAGCTATTTTACGGGTACGTGCCGAATAAGTTTTAACCGGTTCGTTATAATTTTGAATGTTTGTTTTTAGCTCTAGTTCTAAATCGGATAATTCGAACGGTTTTTCGAAATAATTTTTCAGATCTTTTAAGAGTGTGTCCATATTTGTGTACGTTTTTGTTTCGGTTATGTCTGCTGCCTCACCTGATAACTTCAGGTGCAGCATTCTTAGGAAGGTGGTCATATTTTCCGCGGGAATCAATTTTGCTGCGTACCTGCAGGGTCGCGCGAATTGTTCCAGCGGTATGTTTTTTCCATCAAATGACGGTATATTATTGAATACATCGCGAAACGTTACAAAATTCGAAATGTTTTCGAGTTCGCTAGTACTGGGATTTGCGGTCGCCATTGCGTTTCTATTTGACGGCAGGCGTTCGTCTCGCGTTTTGTCGGTCAATAATAATCTATAATAAGTGTTCGCACGTTCAAGGTTGCGTTTATGAGGCGCAATCTTGTCTGCACGAGAGAGAGAAGGTTGTTCTCTCTCTAGTTTATCTGAATGATGAGATGAAGAGGGGTAAAAGAGAGGGAGAAAAGAAATTTACTCTATAAACGGGGAAGGAAAAGACTGTTTATACATATTTAATTTAAATTATTTAAAGAAGTTATCAAAGTTGGAGAATATAGGAAAAAATTAAGAGAGAGAAAAAAAAAAATTTATAAGATATGAATATTGGGAAAAAATATATCTGAAAAGTATGAAAAAACTTAAACTGTAAAATTACAAAAATAAAAAAAATTTAAACAGAAATTGAAAGATTTAAAAAAAAAGTTTGAGGACCACTAAAAAAAGATTGAGAAAATATGAAAAACTGAAAAATTTGAAAAATTTGGATAAATCGAAAAATGTGAAAAAATTGAAAAAACTTGGGATATTAGGATGAAATCGAAAAATTTGAAAAAATTGAAGAAAGCTAGAAAATTTGAGAAGATTGAAAAATTTGAGAAAAATCGAAAAAATTGAAAAAATTAAGAAATTTGAAAAAATTGAAAAGATTTAAAAATTTGTGGAATTTGGAAAAAATTGAAAAATTTGAAAAATTTGAAAAAATTGAAAAAATTGAAAAATTTGAAAAAATTGAAAAATTTGAAAAAATTGAAAAATTTGAAAAAATTGAAAAATTTGAAAAAATTGAAAAATTTGAAAAATTTGAAAAAATTGAAAAAAATTAGAAAAAATTGAGAAATTAGAAAAAATTTGAAAAATTGAAAAAAAAAATTGGAAAATTTGGAAAAATTGAAAAATTGAAAAAAGTTGAAAAATTAGAAGAATTAATTTAAATTCGATTAATTAATTTAGTTTTTTTTTGTAATAATTTAACGGTGTTATTTAGCTGCGTACTTCAGTCGGAAGTCGCGCATTGCAAGAGATTATTATTGACAATTTTTTTTGTTAATTTAACAGACGAAAAGAAGAAAAAAAAATTTTTTTTTTTCGAATTCCCCTGTGTCACATGCAGCGGTTGTACGCCTTCGGCTCTGCTGTGTGCGCGACAAAGACGGCGCTACACACTTTTTACGAATCGGCGCTCGTTACTCGCCTTCAAGCTCGTTTTTTTTTTTTTTCACACTTATATTTGGAATTTTGGGTACTTACGTTGCTGCCACGTAGAAAAGAGCGAATATTAGCATTAATTTGCGTTCGAATTTCCTCGGTTGACTGGTCGTCTTCCTTCCGTCTCTCTTTTTTTTTGTATTCGACTTCCTTCCTTCGATTTGATGTTGTTTTTTTTTTATCTCCAATTTTCGCTGTTTTTCGTACCACTTTTCACTGTTTTTTTTTTTTTTCACTGTTTGTGTTTTCACTGTTTTTTTTTTTCACTGTTTGTGTTTTCACTGTTTTTTTTTTCCACTTATTCCGTTTTCGCTGTTTGTTCTTCGTTGAATATATATTTTTTTGAGCAAATAATCTAAAACAAAGGGGTAAAAAGAAAAAATAAAGTATCGAAATTTCACTTTTTTTTTTCGGACGTAGATTTTAGTTCGGACACTTCTGACACCATGTAATGGATAGCCAGGTGCGGGAATAATTAAATAGAATCAAAAGACTGAAATTGAATAAACAACCAATAGCTGATATTTTATTAGTGAAGATTATAGGTAATTATAGGGAGAGTGTACCGTCTTACACTGCTGGGGGTCTGAGTAGAACTGACGAATGAAGTGTCGAAGCAAAGGGCTTCGACGCCGGTGACTTGTATTGTTGCGCGCGTGAGGTGTACCTCCGCGCGCTGATAAGGACCGTCGCGCGGATGCTGGTCGCGCGACGGCTTGACCGTTGCCGTGAGACGGCGATCTTATTGTCGCTCTCACGGCAAAAGTGCTGACGTCAAAAAATGCAAGTTATCTCGCTTCTCAGAGGGAAAAGCGAGAGTGGTGAAATATTATGCGGCGTACTACTGAAAAGATTCTTTTTATATATAGGGACCGTTACACACCCTTCCATTTTATCGTGTTCTGCGGGCGTAGAGAACCTTATTTTGAACTCTTCGAAAAATTCCACTGCGAGGACTTTTCGATAGTCGTTATATAAAAAAGTCGGTTCTAACAGTTTCACGCAATGTGCGCAGGGAGCGTATAAATTCGAAACGGAGCGCGTAGCGCTACGTCTATCCCCGTGAGTGCCTTAAAAATGTTCCGAAGTGACATTTTTCGAGAGTTTTGGGGGGCGGAGCCCACCAACAAGAGCCTCAGCGACCGCTCAGCGCTGTGACGCTTGTTCTAAGATTGTGTGAATTTCATTGAAAATACTTACGAAAGAGATCAATTTCTGAGACAGTGTTCAATGATTGTCAAGAGAAATTACCATTCTTTATGAATTTTATGACAGGAACTAATTAATGAAATTTCACGAAATATATGAATTATTATTGAGTGATCAGGTCTGTAAGTTAATACCCGCGTAGAAAAAAAGAATCGCAGCGAGATTCTTGCCGAGAATCTCGGTGTGATTCCTCTGAAAATCTTTCCGAGATTCTCAGCGATCTCGGTGAGATTCCTCTGAGAATCTTTCCGAGATTCTCAGCGAGATCTTGCTGAGAATGCCGCATGTGTCCCGGACCGCGATTATCGCCGCGCTTCTCCGCGAGATTTTTGTTTATCGCTGCGGGGAATCTCTCGCACAATCTCGCAGTGCTTCTTGCCGAGATTTTTATTTATCACGGCGGGGAATCTCGCACACAATCTCTCCATCCTTCTTCGTGTTTGAGCGAAAAATTAAAGAGAAAAAAAATTTAAATTAGTCAAATAGAAGGCGAAAATAAAAAATGTAGAAATTAGCTCGGAACCAAATTGTGGCAACAAAGTTGCATTCAGCGAGCAATATTAGACTCTATAGTAGAAAACGCTGATTTTTTTTTTTTTCAAAATTCTGCAAACTTTTGGCCGTCATGTGGGACTCTTGCTAAGATTCCTTGCGGAAAACCGGGAGCACTTGGAAAAAAAACCAGCGATTTTCCACTATAGCGTCTAAAATTTCTCGTTGAATGCAAATTTGTTGCCGAAAATTGATTCCGGCCAAAATTCTACGTTTTTTATTTTCGCCTTCTATTTGACTAATTTTAATTTTTTTTTCTCTTTCATTTTTCGCTTGAACACGAAGAAGCACGGCGAAATTGTGTGCGAGATTCCCCGCAGTGATAAATAAAAATCTCGCCAAGAAGCACTGCGAGATTGTGCGAGAGATTTCTCGCAGCGATAAACAAAAATCTCACGGAGAAGCATGGCGAGATTGTGTGCACGATTAAAACAATCACGCGGAGAAGCACAGCGGGATTGTGCGCGCGATTAAATAATCTCGCCAAGAAGCACGGCAAGAATCACGTTCCGGGACACATGCGGCATTCTCAGCGAAATCTCGCTTAGAATCTCGGAAAGATTCTCACAGGAATCTCACCTAGATTCTCGCCAAGAATCTCGCTGAGATTCTTTTTTTCTACGCGGGTAGCAAAATTAGCACAGAAATAAGAATGCGAGAAAATTTTATCAGACAAATGACGAGTTACGTCAGGCCGTAACAGTTCATAGTTGACAGGCCACAGGCACACAGCGCATGCATACGTGGCACATACACACACACACACACACAGACGTACCCCCCCCCCCCCCCCCCCCCCCCCCCCCCCCCGCTATTCTCGAACCTATATTATTTTATCCATCCATCTCCACAAGGTGAGGGTTTGGCGAAAGCATGTATGTCACAAATCAGAAACCGAGATGTTTTCTGGCTAATAGATGGAACTGCGCTGTTGAGTTTACGTCAGGTTCGTTAATTTGTAGTTCTGTTTTCTTCAGAGTTAGATATATTCCGATTTTCGGAATTTCCATACAATGAAATTTTATTCTTCCAGAACCTTGATTTTTTTGTGATATGATCTGGAAGATCTGATACTGGAAGACTCTCTAATTTTTTCAGCCAAAAAAATATCCGTTTTCGACAAAAATTATAATTTCCTCTTTTTTCGGTAAAAAAAATCAGTGTTACCCGAACGTGAATATCATTTCTAATAATTTGTTCGAAGCTAACACAAAACTACAATATTTATATGGAGACATTTTTTTTTTTTCAGTAACTTCAAGTTTGTGAAATATGTTACCTGGTGTAATGGATGGGTTAGTTATGCTTATATGAATTGTTGGAAGGCGTTAGTTTTATCTTGAATAATAGTATTTTGAGATACTACGGCGAGAAGGCGAACTTTACGGCGAAAGTTGGGAAGTGCACGCATGCTTCGGTCCCGGAAGAGTGTGAGAAGTAAAATCAGGCTGATGTACGCATGCGTCGTGACATTACAATACGGCTTGCTATAATGCGCCACTTGCGCCACGCTCGGCAGGCACGAGAAGTAGCACTTGTCGTGCACGCATTACAAAAAATAGATTTAAGATTTTATTCGCAGTAGCAGATGTGTGACAGTGAACCGTCTGACAAGAAGGGTGGTCGAAAATGAACTGAATGGTCGAGCGTCGAGAGAAAGGGCTTCGAGGATGTTCTGTTGTATTGTTACGTGCGTGAGGTATACCGCCTCACTGATAAGGAGCCGCCTCGCGAATGCTGGGCGGGCGGCGACTTGACCGTTGTCGTGAGACGACAATACCTTTGTCGTTCTCACGCGTAAAATGCTGACGGTCAGTAAGAGTAACATCTATTTTCGGAAGGAGATATGGATGTTAGCATCAAAGAATAAAAATATAAATATTGTTTAAATAAGAGTTTAAGCAACAATATGCGACCGTTAAACTTGGAAAAAAACGTAATTTTCTAAAATGTTGGATTCAAGAATCTGAAAAAATGCACATAGAATCCATTTTAGTGGTACTTTCATATAATCAATGATGAGGGACATCTGAGATAGTCGAACAAAAAGTAGCTGATTTGACAGAAAATGCCACATATATCGATATGCGATGTATTTTAGACATGGCTTTCTTGAAGACAGAGTTGTGAAGAGAATCTGGGATAGATTCTCTGACACTTTTTCAAGAAAATCTGGATTCAGCCCCCTTGCCAGTTTTTTTTATATTCTCGGTGATATTATTACTGAGAGTGACACTGAGATTCTTCGTATGAGTGTTACTGAGATTCTCGACAAAAATTTTCGGCATACTAGCTTTTTTCTACGTGGGTACCGCATCAGGATTTCTGAATTGTCGAAGTCACATAAAAAGAATGTTTCGACCTTATAACAATTTATACTGTTCCTTTGTGAAAACTTTCAGACTTCAGTAGAGCTTTTTGTTAGTCCGTTGTGTACTTCTATGTACAAAGATTTCAGGCTTACCAATACGCGTGTTACACCATTTTAACTAGCAATTTATCGCGACCGGATCATCATTTCAACGATACGAAATTGCACAATATTCAGTCTTACATTCATCATTATGGTCTTCTGGTACAGCGTCTTTATGTACGGAAAGCTTATGGTTTATCATATGGGAGACGTAAAAATGTTACCACTAAAGTCAGTATTTTATTTTACGAGTTTTAAGCCAAAGTAATTAATGAACCATGAACTGCAATTTTTATTCACCCGATTTTCAGTCCGCTGCTCCCTGTACAGTCAAACTATTCATCACATTACTGGATATTATTGGCCTTCGACGAATTGACGTTTTTTTATATTGCTGGTGCCGTTGCGTCGCATGATTCACTCGTCATGGTATTTCTGATTCACATCGGTGCGCAGTTGGATCTTTTGAAGAGACGCTTAGAATCATGTCATGACAAAATTGCTGACACTCTTGACGATACTTACGATGATGATAACTATACTACATACCAACTGAAAATCGAGTCTGTCTGTCGTACGAAAGTGCAAACATTATTATTGGATCCCATAGTCGAACTACACACGTGCATCGAGCATCACCAACAAACGTTAAGGTTCGTTAGTTAGTTCAATTATTTTTTTCATTTAGCTCAAATCCATCATATTGGGTTCCATCCATTGGAATCCATCTACGTGTTCAGATAATATCTAATTTTCCTCAAATTACACCAAACTAGCAGGTTTTAGTGTCTCGGGCGCTGCGCGTACTCGTACCGGATCAAACACATTATTTTACTTGTGCAAATTGTGATAACAATTGTCCGCCTATCTTCGAAAGTTGGACAAAATATTCGCTTTACGCGATATATAATAGCCAATATTGGGAATATCGGAAATCTTATATAAATTGATGAAAAGTTTTTTTTATTCCCTTACAGACACCTCACACGGACGCCTCTCTTAGAAACCCCATATATAAGTAATAGCTCTATTGTTACGAGGCATAATATACGCTCCCATGCGCGCTCATAAGAAAGAACGCCCGAAAGTCTAGACGCACGATGAAAGTCTTTTTCCAACGATATTTATGGGGGAAACGATATTATAGCGAACGATATACTGCGATAGGATATTTGTTAAGTTACGGGTAGCCAAGATACCGCGAAGTACCAGAGCGAGACGCAATAGGGATGAGAGGAGCAGCGAGGACTTAAACGACAATCGTGGAGATTTCTATTCAAATTATTGTTAGAAACCTTCGCGATAATCGATCGCGCGATGCGCGGAACACTTTGTTCGTGTCTCGGCTTCATTTCCACCGAAAACCGTTATTTGTCACTCGTAACGCCGACCGTTGCTCTTGAATATTGTAATAATTATTCAGTCGAATCGGAATATTCAGACAACGTGTCTGTCATTGTTTTGCCAATTTGGAGTTTTTAAATAAATTGATGTTTTTGTGTTCATTATTTTTCAAACGACTAGAACGATATTGCATTTTTATTGTTCTCCCAAATTGTACCCCTTCTCCCGCCAGTCGTTAATAGATCGTAAGAACGAAAGCGACAGCGAAAACAGAGATCCCTGTATGTCGGGTTTGATGCGGCACACTGACGCCCAGCAAAGGCAAAGGATAAAAGGTACGGTACAGCATTATATCTTGGACGGGGAGTGGATTGTCGGTGCTCCCGAACGTACACTATAGATATTGTGACGAGCTCTCTTCCGACGTCGGACGGCACTGACGCCTAATATATAATGATTCCCTGTATTTTCAAATTTAACCTTTTCACCTTTTTCTTCACTATCTTCGACCATATATGGGCACTAGAGTATATTTCTCCCAATACTCAGAGAATTACAAAACCGTTTCTTAATACTCAAAAACCTTCACTCGTACACGACTAATTATCTTGTTTCACGAAGACGGTATAGGGAGTGCAAGTGCACTCCCTATACCGTCTTCGTGAAACAAGATAATTAGTTTGCAATTATCCATTACTCAACTCACACGTATGTAAAATAAGAATAATATATCTCATATTTATTTGATCTTTTCACACAAATTATCCTTTCCATCAATAAGTTCCGGATTTTGTTAGGCTCCTCGGTGGACGGCAATTATCGTGAATAGAATACCGCTGAACGGGCGTTACTAATACCGAATGTTTTATTATTTCGTGAGATTCGAAGTTAATTCTTTCATACTTTTCGTTACAATACCCGCTCGACGCCTCGAGCGACAAAAATCGTAGACCGCAGATATTACTGCGTACGAGCGAGTAAGCACTTTGCACATTGCGCACTGTGCATTGTGCACTGCGTTCGAACAAAAGAAGATGGTGCAAATCGTGTGCACTCATCTTGTCTTGAACCGCGCAAATGTCCCTCGTGGTTTCTAGTGAACCCCGGGTATCGTCTATCTCGTCGATTTCTCTGCTGTCGTCACTGCGTTTCTTTCCTAGGCAATAAATAAGAATTCACGGCCTTTCCTAGGCAAGAGGTCCTAGGCCTTTCTTTCCTAGGCAAGAGGTTTACGGCCTGTTACTAACACATTAGATCTCTGTTCCTACCGTGATCTGCGAGCCCGTTAAACTGTCTATCTGTATTCGCTCACAGACACTCGCGAACAGTCGTAGACACTCTCAAGCACACTCACTATCACTCACTCACTTAAACTAAGTCCCCTTATAGTACTCCGTTAAAAACATCCATTAGAGGCCGAGGGAAGAGGGCGAGGTAAGAAGAAGTGGAAGTAAAACCCCGAATCCATCAACCAACCCTAAGTCAACCGTAGTACTTGTACTCAATCATGTACCATGGAACAAATTGTTTCATCGGTAACTGAGATACCTTTCGGCAAGAAAAAAACTCTCATTGACTTGGGCTCTGCGTCCTGGCAGCTGTATGCCAGCATCTACTACAGCTGAATACCATCCCGCGTAGAAAAAAGTAATATGGAAAACCGTCATTGTCCGAGTATGGGAATACGATGGGGAATAGTACGGAACTGGTATGGATAAGACTGGGTCGGGTATGGAATTTCAGCTCATCTCATATTCAACCCTTACGCTTTTATAGACCATTTTTCAGCCATGGCTAAAAACCTTCGAAGCTTTTTAGAGAATCAATCCCATACGATGGGATAGAGAAAATCTAAGATTTTTTTCCCGCTGGCCTCGTACAAAAAAGTGGCACGATAATGTCAAGATAAAATATTACTTGAAACAAATCTGGCAAATTTTTAAAATTAAAATTTGGCAAATCGAAGAAATTAACGAAAAAAAAAGTGTTGAAACAAATTTTTTTCAACAAATATGAGTTCCGCAAACAAAGTTCTACACTTTAGTACTTAGTTAGCAATTAAAACAATTGAGTTAAGCTTCCAAAAATATGCTGACGTATTGGACGAATCCCAAAAAGGTTTTTTAATTTCTCTATCCAGACTATTCTCAATACTTCACAATATTGTTGTGAACAATTATTTCAGATGTGTTGGGTAATCAAGCATATGGGATCGACGGTTTGAACGGCTGTGTTATACCGCCAAATCCTGGTTAGCTACTCCGAGTCTAGCGATGAGGACTCCTCTTACTTTACTGAGATGTGTATCGGTAAGGGGTTGGAACCCCAGTGAATGTCAGAACACAGGAGATGTAGGTTTAAATGTCTTTGTTTGCGCGTGAATACGCGAAATCAATCCTTTGCACAGAATATTTCAATACGAAGTTCGGACTTTAGTCTGACTAAACTAATGTAGTAGTGTTACGTCACGCACTTTTTGGGAACTCTTTTCGCGAAACTTGCGCTGCTCTTCGACCGCACCGAGAGAAGCTGCACGCGTACACTCGCGAGGAGACGGAACGACTGAGGGAAATAAAGGAAAAAGCCAAAATCGCTGTGTGTGGGAATCGCAGACAGAGGACCATTGACTAGAGAAAATCTAACAAACTTTCGAAAGCGACATCGTCGAGACGAAGTCGTAAAATAATTCTGTCTTCAAAGACATGAAAAAAAAATCAACATCCTCAATGGGTTCGAGTTACACGAGCATTCCAACGTTTTGTTTGAAGATATAGGACCACGGCTCGATCACCAAAAGCTGCGCACGTGGCCTCGACACCATGCTGTGAAGAAAATTCACTAACACCAGCAAGAAACGCCGGCTCATGTACCTGGGCCAGTCAACATCGAAGGTATTAGGCTGTTGCTAAGGCAGCAAGGCGCTGTCCTCCGAAACTCACCAACACCATGACCCATCGAGGCTCATAGACACGAGCGCTCGATGGCATCGAAGTTCACCAACACCATGAAGCATCGAGGCTCATAGACACGAGCGCTCGATGACTCCGTACCTCACCAACACCACGACGTAGCGAGGCTCATGGACACGAGCGCTCGACGACTCCGAAGACCACCAACACCTCGGAGCTGCGATATCGACAGCTTCACCCCCAACCACTATGCATAGGGCCCAGTGAGTTGAAAAACTTCCGATCTCCTCCAACGAGTGCAGCACCTCTCGGGCATCGTTCACAGCCACCCCCGCGAACAATAAGAGATTCCCGAATGTCGCGAATTTGACAATTAGATAATTTCCGATAGAATCACGCATGTATATGAATATTGGTCAGTTCATCATCGATATTCAAACTTTGTAATCATATTATTTTTTATATATTTTCATGTATTTCCCCGGCTATACTTTATTGCTAGGGGTAGGTCAGGTATTTGTGCGTTACTCAGGTAACCATCATAAACCTTCTGGTCTTTTCCCATCATAAAAAGCAATTCGGAAAAAAACGCCGAATTATATTATTTACGCCTTCAGCAATATCTCGCATTACTCAGAGACTAAACATTTAAATGAAAAATATCTTGCAAACCGATATTGCTTCAAAGATAAATAGTTCAATTTACGATATTTACCAGCGACGAAAGAAGAATATCGAGTTACATATGAAGTGTTTTTTTTTCAACAACCACCTCCGAGAAGTTTCTTCTAAACATTTGGTTGAAATAAATAAAGATAAGTGGTGCTCGTTCGAAGAAGCGATTCTATTCAGCTCGCTGATTTGTCACGGTTCCAAGAAAGAAAGAAAGGAGAAGACTCTGTGCTGGGAAAGAACAGAGGATTGCACTTTGTTGCTATGTCGCCACGACGGAGAAAGCCTCTGTACCAGCATACTTTTTAGGTAGGATAGAAAGAGAAGCGACCACGTGCGCGTGGCTGGTACGAACAAGGGAAGTCAAGAGCCACCCCAAAGGGGAGGTAGCGCTGTTGGCTAGCTCGCGGGCCAGCTACGGTGCACGTGATCCTACCGAGAGAGTAGGGGAAGGGTGAGCCACCCGCGCAATGCATAGAGCGAACGAGAAGGCCCACCACTCATCGATAGCCGAACTTTTCTCAACCAATAGGAAGAGAGCCATAAAAATCAAGAGACAAATGCAATTCTTAGCCAAGAGTAGGGATAAAGAAAGAGAGAATAACCGAATAATAATTATTAACAATCGTTAATAATAACCATTTTTCCATGTTTTACAATAGCCAAATGTCACAATTGTTGTAAAGGTTTAACCCGAAATTTGTTAATTTGACAAATGGAAAGGTTAAACAAATTAATTAATTAATTTAATTAATTCATCATTTTATCTTGAAAGCCGACGAAAAACCATTCAGAATGAATACCAGAACATCCTGGTTATTATGAAATTTATATTGAATTTAAAATCAATTTAATTAGATCTGTCAAATCGATATCGATCGATATTTCACATATTATAGTAAAAACCGAATGAAAGTGCATGTAATAGAGTGAAGAATGAAAGCAAAATATCGATAGAGTTCATTTTAATATTTTTGGATTTGATAATTAATTAATTCTTTATCAAGAAAATTTTCATTTTTTTTTATATCAAGTATTAAAATCCGTAATTTTCCACCTAGAAAGGTGATTCAAATTCGAGACACTTCCAAAATAAATAAAAAGAATAAATTGTTAATTAACAAATCCAAAATCAATCTGGAAATAGTTAATTAGAATAATTATCGATAATCGACAGCCAATAGAAAGAGAACAAGGTAGGCGTGGAAAATCACGCCTCGACCGAAAAGTTGCCCCTTCCACCACGGTCTATGTCAAGACTATTTAAACTGTGCCCTTTATGGAGGGACACTGCCATTTTCATATTCTGTACTGCCATACTGCTACTCAACGTTTTTCAAGTCACTTATTACTCCTCCGGAAGTCAACGACGTCACTTTGTTCGCGACAATTTTTCCTTTTTGTGAAAAGACTTTGAAATTATTTCAAGTCTAGTTTCCCGTTTCGGAATTGCGTGTGATTTGTGTGATTCTTCTTGTGTTGTGAAAAATTGTAACTAACTTTTCGTTTTCATTTATTAACTTCAGTGAAGTTAATAAAATAAAAATCTTTGTGCTTCAACTGTGTGTTTCGTTCTTCGTGAAAATCCTTCAACCGCTTGGCACTTACTCGAGAGGGTATCGACCAGCGATCCACCGACGACCACCAGCAGCAACCTCTTCGTGTTTCCTGTCCTCCGGATATTTTTGTTCTTCGGTAAGTCTTATTTTTAGGCACTCACTATAATAATAGGCAAAGAGTGCCTATTAAAATGACCATCCGTTGCTCTTCGGAGTCTGTCGAAGGGGTTACTCCGCAGCGCATACTCCAAAAATTTTTATTTTTCACCATTTGCTTCGGTGTATCTCCGACATCATGCGTAGTTACTTTGAAGTGACTGTGATGAATAGAAATATTTTTTTTAGCCTGCGGTGCAATGAAAACAACTTTTTGGCTGAATTTTTCTTCTCGGACGTCCGTATCACACTGTAACTTTAGATGGTGCGAACCAATTTTGTTCTCCTTCGCAGGGTTTTTTTATTACATTATTTCCAGTATGCACATTACTTTTAAAACCAATCTAAGACCTTTAAGTATTTTTTCTAAAAAATTATTGACCACAATTTGCATTTGCCTTCGGTCAAGTGTCCGTACGGTGCCATCATAATGAATTCTACGAACCAATTTTTTTCTCCTTCGCAGCATCATTTTGTTTTATCAAAAGCACTGCGCACAGCAAATTTAGAGACAATCCTACATCTCTAACTATTTATTCATCACAATTTTCCATAAAAAAATTATTTTCTCACATCTGATGTCCGTACGGTGCCCCAATTAAGAATCCTGGAAACCAATTCTTTTCTCTTTCGCAACAATATTTCATTGCATCGAAAGCACTATGCACACTAAATTTTGAGTCATTCTGACAAATATAATTTTAATTATAAAATAATTCAAAAACAGTGGTTATAACAAGATTTGCTTTAAAGGTTATGTTATTTAGATTTGCCAAAAATCCATTTTTCATCATGTTAAAAAAAAAACTTCGGTTGTGAAAAATAAAACACGAAATATCATACACAGATTCACAAATGTTTGCGTTTTTTATTTCCAAAATAATATATTATCACCGAAAATCATTCGCAATATTTTACCATATTTTATTCACATTCGTAATAAAAATGATAAATTTCACGTATTCACTGAAAAAATTGGTAGTAAACTCACAAAAAAGATTCATCGAATATGCAAAATAATTACAATTTCCCAAATAGAACTAAAAAAATCGCGAGTATATATTTTTTCGTTTTATTCTATCTGTCAAACTTTGGAAGCAGATGACAATTTCGTGGCAGACGATACACAGATGCTCATACGTCGCGGCGCGCGTACTCTGTGGCCGGATGATTTACAAATAAAAAAAAATCGACATCTCGTTTCAATCTTTGTTCCTATTTTACGTAAATATAAATGGATTCTACGCGGTATAGCGCAAATAAAAAGTATGCAATCATAAAAAAAAGAATTTTCTATCCTTCGACCATCGAAGATTCATCGCAGCCGAAATCTTTGTCAATTATGTTCACCCGATTTATTCATTTACAGTTAATAATAAAAACTGCACTTCTTTTTCTGGCAACGTATTTTCTCCTCTTCAAAACAAGTCAAAATAAGAGTCGATATCTTTTTTCGCTGCCGAGATATGATTTTTTTTAAGCAAAGACTAATTTTACGAATTTTCATCAAAAAACGAATAGTTTTTTTCAAATTTCTCGAAATTGCCGTCTCTAATCCTTTCCTCTCAAAGAAATCGTATTTACAAACTGACTCTCCGCGTTATTGCGCAGATAAAAAGTGTGCTATGTTTAAAAATTTAATTTTTTACACTTCGACCGTCGGAGATTCATCACATTCGAAATCTTTGTCAATTTTGTTCGCTGGATTTATTTGTTTACACTTGATAAGAAAACTGCTAATGATTATTCTATCGACGTATTTCCAACGTTTTTTTTTTTTTTTTCAAATTTTTTCAAATTTTTGTCGAAATACGAATTTCTTTCATATGCTCACGTCTTGAAAAGTTTTTTTTCGCAAAAAAAAAAAAAAACAATTGTACTCTTAAAGAACAATTATAAACAATTATTTATTAAGAAAGTGAAAAACACTGAATTTGTCGATTTTACGAGTTATTCCGTACCGAAAAACTTATCCTCGTTTGTAATTAAATAAAATTTTAAAAAATACGATATGATATGATGCTAAATTTGATATTTTTAAGCGACGATAAATATCAATAAAATTTCATTGAAAAACGAAAAAAAAATATCGAATTTCTCAAACTTCTCGTCTCCAATACTTGTCTGTTCTACAGAGACAATAACGAGCTGATTCCATGTATTACGAAGAAGAAAAAAAATATATCTCAAATGGTAGAAATGAAATTTGTTATAAGAGGACTGTCAAAGAGCCTTCAAAGTCGAATTTTTTAGGAATGTCATCAATTTGTAAAAAAATATTTCGGAGCTATCCAAGATGACAAATTTTTGATTCGAGTATCGTACTACTTCCTCTTCAATACAAGACAGGAACCAAAAAGATATATTTTTTCGTTCTCGAGATTGCATTTTTTTGCAGCATCCATAAATATCGATAAAATTTCATTGAAAATCACAAAGAATAGCAAATTTCTTGAACTTTTCTTCTACAATGGTTTGGTTTTCTACAGATAAAATAACGAACTGATTCCATCAATTATGGGGAAGAAAAAAAACACTGAAGGGGAAGGATTTAAAGGGGATATTTGGCCTGAATGCTAAATGGTAATCGTATTGGTGTCGGTACATGTTTTGTGTGTTTGTTTTATATTCATTAAATCTGGTCATAAGTTTTAAGCCAATAAAACGACTTTACTAGACATGATTTGATTCGTTAAATTAAATTGATCAACTTCTACGTGGTGCAATTCGTTATATTTGTCTCGTGTCTCAATATTTGACAATTTATCGTCAAACAAAAAGGAAATATCCGTCGTGAATATTAATAATCAATTGGTACAAAAAAGAAATATTTTTATTCGACGAAGGTTAAACACTATGAATTAATTTACGTAACTGATAAATGTTTTTCTCTCATACGTACTGTCGAAAAGAAACGCAGAGCGCGACGAATAAACATACTTCATTCGTAGCGCATAGCGCGATGTGTAAATACACTCGATACGGAGCGCGTAGCGCGACGTGCACCCCCGTGAGTGCCTTAAAAAATGTCCCGAAGGGACATTTTTGGGGGGGTTTGGGGGGCGGAGCCCACCAACAAGAGCATCTGCGCCCGCAGGGCGCTGAGACGCTTGTTTTTCCCTGAGTTTGCGATTTTCCCCCTCAACCCTTCCACTCCATTTAAAAGTTTAAGAGATGTACGCATCTCAGATTATTATCGCCCTTCTGGCAATTATAGTGATCGTGTTAATTTTTATTCTTTTGTGCGGAATTTCTATTAAAATCACCGTTAATATTCGCGATTCTAGAGTCACTCGTGAAACCCCTGTAGTACACTCGGGTGTACGAATTTATCCCGTGTCTACTGCGCGTCGAGTCATTTAAATTAATCCGTGAGAGTAGTAATTTTTTCAATATCGCGATGAACTCCCCTTTGATTGTCGTGATTATCCTTAGTTGTTTTCTCATAGTTTCTATAATAGCCGCGATAGTTTGGTATCTCCGCGTTTTCCGTTCCGTTACTTCGCAAGAAGTCGTTACAGCACCTAGTGCTCCCCTTGAATATTTTTGCCCTTATTGTCATGTTGTCCACCCTATCAATGAAAACGTTTAGATACCCCTTTGTTCCCATTTCGCGAATGAACTCTAGACTCTTCCCGAGCAATTTTCCGCGAGGTTAGGCTCAAAACGAGGCATCCGCGAATCGTAGCCGCTTCGATACCGAGTAAATTGATTAAGTTCATTGACCGAGATAAGGCCGGCTCCTCACGTAAATTCACGATTCGCGACGTAACAGTAGTACCTAGCAAATCTTCGTTCGAGTCTGAACGATTGCTGCAACCAACTGCACAGTATCGGATCACACATAGAACTGTCGCCCAGTGCTCATACTCGCACTTTATAGAAGATAAAGTGGAGCGAGCAATTCAGCTGGTTTTCGAGTTTTGGGAATGATGTTTATCAAATCTTTTTGTATATCGATGGTCGCCCGACGCTACCGAAAAATCCACGATTTCAGAATTGCTGGGCCAGTTTGCGTCTGCGGACGACGTGTTCGATGCTTCGATCGAACGTCGCATGCTCGATGCAGGGGTTGGCTAACCGTCAACTGTGCGTCTAGTGTGGTAATTTTCACCCGCGCGCCTCGGTACCTCCGTGAAGCTAGCAGCGCAAAGGCCCCAAAACGAATTTAGTATAGACCAAAATTAAGTGCTGTTTATGTGCTAATTTTGTGCCACAATTAAAATTTTTGTGCTCTTACCGTTTAGCGAAAAATTGAAATTCAAAAGTGCTCTGCTAAGTTCCCATGAAGTTAGCAGAGCACCAATTATTTTCGCACTATCCGTAAAATAGTTAATAGAATATTTATGTGCTATTTATGTGCTTTACGAATATCCACGGGACAAGCCCCCAATTTTTTAATTTCCGCGAATTTCACCCCTAAGGGACTTTGCCCAACCTCCGATAGAGTGACCATTTCTTCATGCGATATTAATCAATTTGTTTGCACCATATTTATGTGCTTTTTATGTGCTTCTCGAATGTCGGGCAGAAATAGACCTAACTTTTTTATTTCCGGAAATATCACCCCCCACGAGATTCATCTCAATTTCCGATAAAGTTATCAAATATTTTTGTGATTTCGGTAGACTTATTCACTCCATATTTATGTGCTATTTATGTGCTTTACGAATATCCTTGGGACAAACCCCTAACCTTTCAATTTTCCCGAATTTCACCTCTAAGAGATTCGTGCTACCTTCGGACAACGTTATCAAATATGTTTGTGATTTCCGTGGATTTATTTACTTCGTGTTTAAGTGCTATTTATGTGCTTTACGAATATCCACGGGACAAGCCCCCAATTTTTTAATTTCCGCGAATTTCACCCCTAAGAGACTTTGCCCAACCTCCGATAGAGTGACCATTTATTCATGCGATATTAATCAATTTGTTTGCACCATATTTATATGTTTTTATGTGCTTCTCGAATGTCGGGCAGACATAGACCTAACTTTTTTATTTCCGGAAATATCACCCCCCACGATTCGTCTCAATTTCCGATAAAGTTATCAAATATTTTTGTGATTTCGGTGTACTTATTCACTCCATATTTAAGTGCTATTCATGTGCTTTACGAATAACCTTGGGACAAACCTTAACCTTTCAATTTTTCTGAATTTCACCCCGAAGAGATTCGTGCTACCCTCGGAGAACGTTATCAAATATGTTTGTGATTTCCGTGGATTTATTTACTTCATGTTTAAGTGCTATTTATGTGCTTTACGAATATCCACGGGACAAGCCCCCAATTTTTTTAATTTCCGCGAAGTTCACCCCTAAGAGACTTGCCCCAACCTCCGATAGCGTGACCACTTCTTCATGCGATATTAATCAATTTTTTTGCACCATATTTATGTGCGTTTTATGTGCTTCTCGAATGTCGGGCAGACATAGACCTAACTTTTTTATTCCCGGAAATATCACCCCCCACGAGACTCGTCTCAATTTCCGATAAAGTTATCAAATATTTTTGTGATTTCTGTGGACTTATTCACTCCGTATTTAAGTGCTATTTATGTGCTTTACGAATATCCTCGGGACAAACCCCTAACCTTTCAATTTTCCTGAATTTCACCCCTAAGAGATTCGTGCTACCCTCGGAGAACGTTATCAAATATGTTTGTGATTTCCGTGGATTTAGTTACTTCATGTTTAAGTGCTATTTATATGCTTTACGAATATCCACGGGACAAGCCCCCAATTTTTTTAATTTCCGCGAATTTCACCCCTAAGAGACTTGCCCCAACCTCCGATAGCGTGACCACTTCTTTATGCGATATTAATCAATTTATTTGCGCCATATTTATGTGCTTTTTATGTGCTTCTCGAATGTCGGGCAGACAGACCTAACTTTTTTATTTCTGGAAATATCACCCCCCCCACGAGACTCCTCTGAATTTCCGATAAAGTTATCAAATACTTTTGTGATTTCGGTGGACTTATTCACTCCATATTTAAGTGCTATTTATGTGCTTTGCGAATAACCTTGGGACAAGCCCCCAATTTTTTAATTTCCGCGAATTTCACCCCTAAGACACTTGGCCCAACCTCCAATAGAGGACCACTTATTTTCACGATTTTTGTTAATTAATTTACACCATATTTATGTGCTTTTTATGTGTTTTTCGAATATTCAAGTAAATTTAAAAAACTCAATTTTTTAAATTTACTTGAATTCCACCTCTGTTCCGTGGTAACCTCGGATTTTGTGGTTTCCGTGAATTTATTCACTCTATATTTAAGTGCTATTTATGTGCTTGTCGAATATCCAAAAACACACAGCTGTAACTTTTTAATTTCCGGTAATATCACCCTCAAGAGACTCATTTCAGCTTCCGATAAAATTATCAGATATTTCTGGAATTTCTATGGATTCATTCACACCATATTAAAGTAATATTTATGTGCTTTACGATTATCCATGGTACAGACCTATAATTTTTTAAATTCCTCGATTTTCTCAGCTAAGAGGAAAAGGTTAGCTCGAACGAGCTAACCTCAATTTATTATATAAATAGATATATAAGATATAATATGCTATATTAGGCGTACTTGGAGTTGAAGCCCGATTGTCAGAAGAAGCAAATTGTGAGAAGAAGAAGTGATCCCGTGCGATAGGGTTATGTAAATTACAATCGAAATCTAAGCATTAAATCGTGCATCGAATATTAAAAATAACGTGAATTTATTTATTGAAACATTCCCTATTTCTCTCATATACAACGTCGAGCGATTGGCCGTTCAAGAGCAGTTTTAAGAGCTGCTATTCATTGCATTATGCTAATTTTAATGTGCTTTTTGAATGTGTCGATAACAAATCCTTAACTCCAATAGTTCTCACAAGTCCACGTCACATGTTTTCAAGTTAATTATTCTTAATAGTATGGACTTCCTTTACGATATAGTTACATCAAATTTGTTGGAACTATTTATTTATTTCGCAATCCAAGGATCACTCGATCGCTCCGTATCCCCCCGTCTTCTTTTGTTGTTGTTTGTAATATTTTCTGTGCGTCACTAACGCTGTGACTAACGAACTGTCCGGTTCGATGTTTCACTTAAAATAAATATCGTTAATAAAATTTTTCGACTTCTAATTATCTCGGAAATCCTGGACTTCGATCCCACAAAATTAAATTACATTCAGGTTTTTTATGTGCTATACACAGATCTCGAAGACAATTCATGAGACTTTGGATTGCCCAATATCAATATCTCATTAATTAAAATTCGGAGCTCAACTGTTATTGTACAAGTGGGTACCTTTTCATCTCATTTACAAAACAAAAAAATTATTTAAGCGCATTTCGTGAGGTTGTTGTTTTATATTTGTAATTTCGATTGTTATGATGACGGCCACATTGCGCAAGGAAGGAAAAAAATTGTAAAATCCACATTTTAGAAAACATATGCTTTATTAAATATTTTATACTGAAAAAGAGAAACACGGTAGGCAATTACGTGTCGTAAACAACCTGCACCTGTAGAACGTACCTGTACTTATAAAAAGAATTGCCTGTTGCCGAAGTCGTAGCTGCTTCGAATCGTCGCTTCGAAGGTGCGTGCATTCACGGGTTATTGCTTAGAGTACATGACCAATTGTGGTGAAACACGGTAGGTGGTCGATCGTCTTTTCATCGTTTCGTTGAATTGAACCCATTTGCTTTGCCGCAGACAAAATGCCGTGTAGTGCCCTAGAGGATCGTCGTGACCCGTAGCACACGTCGACCTTCGTAAATCCCTTCGTAAATGAGGAGGGTCAAAATTAATGATGCCTCTGAGTTGAAAGTCTTCAGACATGAATGAAAGCTTCAAAGTCTGAGGAATTTCCTGTAATTTCACTTTGTCGTTGTCATGATCTGACATAACTTCGAAAACTACGAAATCACCTATAAAATAAAAATAGAAGTAATCTTTGCTCTCTGAACTCTTACAGTGCTAACTAACCTGTTATGCTTAAATTGGTAATCAAGTCACCGACGCAATCCTCGGACAAACATTTGGGCACCTCTGCCACGGTTTTATCGTCATTATTTTGAATGAGACTTAATTCAGACTCAATACTTGCGTTGTGCGAAGGAGCTGTCAACGCTTGCAGAGTAATCGTCAAAAGGGGAAAATACTTCAGTGACGGTAAACATTTGGCCGTGCATCCGGATCTCTCTTCGAAGCATGGGACGTTTGCCATTAATTTGCGGTAGATTGCCGCTACTGTGGTGTTACAGTCGACGAGAACACACTTTATTTCGGGATGGCCTTTTTTCTCGAAATAGTTGCAAAGGATTTCCGATCGCATACGATAAGTGGCGGCTGTGACATTTTTGTCGTGAACGTCGTGGAGCATCTTGACAAAGCGATTGATATCAACCTTTTGTTTGATCGCATTTTGAAAAAACAATGGGCAATCGAAGGTCGTCGTCAACATTAATTGAAAGACGCTATCGAAAGCACAAGTGTTCGTTAGGTCTATTCGCCCGCCACCTTTTCGAATCGGTTTTAATTCTGACTTGTCTCCACTCTTCAGTATTGGCACGGAAGATAATTCCCTGGTCAAAAGGAACTGGTGAGCTGCATACGTTTTCTGAAGATATTTGCCGCGTGGCCTCGCATCGGTATTGTTTTTCACAGTTTTACTCGTAACGGTGCTGGATGGTGCTTCGATCGCTTTTTTTTTATCGTCGTTTTCGACGCAGTCGTTGCGAAGGCGTCGTATTTCAAGCCCCGCTTCGGTTTGGTCACCTCGAAAACAAGTGCAATTGATATCCTCTACCGGCCGTTTACAGAACTGTAAAAACGAATTAATACAAAAATCAAAATTCGCACGATCGAAATATATTCATTTCATACTATTAATACGATGTTATATACTTTACAACGAGGGGCTTGTATGACAATATCATCAATTCCACACACTTCGGAATCGGCTGTCGGTGAAGTGCTTTCGATTTGATAAGTATCCCCGTCTTTTTCAGTAATTCTAGGTATCCCGGTCACTTTTTGAATGGCTCCATTTCCGTTCTCGTCACGAGAGTGCTTGTCGTCACGACTTTCGACGCGAGATCCTTCATTGTGTTTATTTGATTTTTGAGATCCTTCGTCGATACGCCGGGTAGTACCAGTTTGTTTCGCTTCGAATATTGTCGGTAAGTTACGCCAGTTCTCGTATGCACGAGACTCAATTAGTTGTGCAGCGTTTGGTTTGTTAGTGCAAGAGAAGCATATACGTTTTTCTCCAAATCCCTCATCACTGTTCTCTATCGGTTGGGAACACGTGTCAAAAATATGCACAGCGCGACTACAAACCTGCGATATTCAACATATATAGTATAATATAACCCAGTATATTTAACTACAGTACAGTTACTATGAATAATAAAATACATACTATGCACCGATGAGCTCCGCTTGGAAAATCGCCATTCTCACATGCTGGGCAATTCGTCTTGGGTGGTGCGTTCTCGATATGCGCACTACCGATTCCTTGACGAGTTAATGAAGTTCCGCATGTTTTATCCTTGCAATTATCTTCTTTTTCTTCAGTTATACGGTGGTTAGGCGCTGCTATGATGGGCGTATTTCCGTTCTCGTCTCGAGTTTGGGTAATGTCAAGCTTTGTCACACGAGATTCTTGTTTTCGTCGATTTGTACTTCGTGATCCAACGATACGACTCAGCGTGACATGACACCGTTTTTCTCTAATCTTCATCGATTGAATACACGCGTTCTTATTTCCGCGAGTCTTTATATATTGTGGCGACGCTTGTGTTTTTTCAGTGCAGTCAATACACATACGTTTCTGTCCATATCCTTCTTCGCTGTTTTCTACCGGCAGTGAGCACGTATCGAAAATATGCACGGCTCTGGTACAATGCTGCAACGAACGTCGTATATATTAATTAAAATGAATCCGGTCACGTAGGGCCTCGCTAGTGTGAATAATACATACGATACATCGGTGAGCTCCTCCTGGAAAATCGCCGTTCTTACACGCTGGACATTCCATTTTCGAAGCTGCACTTTCGACGCATGAACTGTCTAATATCGAATGGCTTTCGTCGAGATGCTCCGTTGCCGCCGGGTTTTCTATCGCCACAGGAAGCTGCTTGACAATCGGTGAGCTTGCATCGAATCGTTGACTTCGCTGCCCTGTTGTGAATCGTTCAGAAAAAATAATTTCACTGTTTTCTATGAGTTAGACTTGCGGTAAGCCATGCCAATGATTTTAGAATCCACGTCTCTATTTCTTTGCCAATAAAACATTACCGATTTGATATTTACTTTTTATAGAATATTTATGATACATGGCCTAAACTATTTAAGCCAGCATTCGATTTTACCACGATAAGGTAAATAAAAAAATTAAAGTAAAGTAAGTGCTTTTCCTATCAAATATTTACCAAGGTACAATCGGTATCGTCGGGTCTAACTTCTTTCTCCCAGTATGAAGAATCGTTTCCGTGTTGATTTTTCTTTCGCCTGCGTCGTTGTCTTTCTTCGGTCATTGCAGCTTCGTCCAATTTACACAAACCATCGATATAGTCTTTGTGTATCTGAATAAATACGTCCGGTCGTAGCGGGGGATTCTTATCTTTGAGAAGAAGATTTTTTATTATGCGAAACTCGGCTTCGACGTGAGCACTCGACGCTGGGCATCGCCCGTACTCGAATTTGTCGCGCGTAATACAGCTCCATAAGGGCAGCCATTTCAATTTTTCGATGAGCCGATCCGCGAACATTGGTAACCAGTGCGCATTAGGCTCCGTTCCCATGCTGTGTTTTATTTATCTTCGGACTGACGTATCAATTTCTTCACCCCATTCGCGCCACTTACTCGGTTCAGCTCTACTTTGGCCAGACATCGCGGGAGAATCCACTTCGTCCGCTTCTTCGTGAGATTCTTCGTTCCATTCGTCGTCGAGGTCAAGCTCTTCCATGACGTTTGTTGTAATAACTTGCATCATGTAGGCTTTTCGTTTATCGCATGCCGACATCCTGCCATCATTAGTATCGCCGCTATTTCTACTACGAGCGATCGTCAATAAAGCGCGTACAATCCGTTCTGCCTCCTTAACGTTTCTGCACAAAATAAGTTTTCCGATACCGACTTTATAAAATGATGCGATTTCAGACCGGGCGTCCCGCATGAAATTAGCCCACGTTTTAATAAAGTGCGCTACGTCAATCCTTATATAGCAGGCAGGTAAATCGTTTGTAAAAAACTGATCTGCATATTCGTTGATCGTATTCTGTGTCGTAAAGGCTCGAACGGCTGCAGATAGGAGAGCTATCGACGCATCGCAAATTACTTCTTGAGGAGGTCTCAAACCCCACTGAACAATCCATTGAGTTAACCAAAAATGAATTGTTCCCGTTGTGTGGCGTTCAGTTAGCATTTGTGCGACGGACAAGGGTCCTGTGGAAGTGACGAGCACCGCGACGTATAAGAATATAGGTCCCGACTTCGATTTATCCTCTCGAGTTATTGGAACGATTATTGACCCTATGGCATCGATAGAGAGACTGACGTGTTGCTCTTCACTTGCAGTCGTGTAAATCGTTCTTTGGTGCTTTGTTGAATAATGAGCAAAAAAAGGTATGTGGCCAATAAACGGAATTTCTTCCTTCATCTTGTGTATACTCAACAGTTCGAGAGCTGTAATAGGATTTGGATGTAAATAATGGGATGCAGCGGTTTGCGATTTTATTTTGCGCATAACATCCGTTGAAGGTAAATTCGGTGGGACGGGATCATCGTCGTTCATCATTTCATTTGCCATTTCGCAACGAAGCACGTGCGCTGACTTCGTTTGTAATTTTTCTCCAAGATCCTTTCTGCTAGATCCTCGCACATACCGCTTTCCACACTCTTGCTGGCCTGTTGGAGCGGTAGTGGTACAATGTATCGTTACGATATCGTCGTCATTGCGTTCTATGATACAACTAATCTCAGAACCACAACGGCATTGACCAACGATGTTTCCCGACGTGCACTCCATATTGAGATGATGGTGGCGGAAGTTATACGCACACTTCGATCGCGTACTCTTCCAAATCTTGTGGGTGATAAATTCTTGCCACTCCCCTAAAACAATGATTGTACATACAGTTATAGAGTTTATCGATAAGTTCAATATAAATTCTATCACGTTAATACAGTGATTTAAATCGGTATGAATCAGAAACTCGTCAAATACCGAGTAACAAAAATAACGAAACTAAATACGTTTAGCAGAAAAATATTTCTGGAATACAACGTAATATCTTTACACGGAGAAGAGTGTTCTGTGCAACGCGGAACAAATCTGAACGGTGAAGAAAAAAATACTATTAATAGTAGAATTCATCTTTACAAAAATAAAAAATGTCTTATAGAACAGTAAAAAAATCCTCTTTCCGGCGTCACGAATTTTGTCAACAAAAATAAAAATATTCAGAACGGAGCGTGACATTTTTTTCGCGGATCAGGAAAAAATTACTCAGCAAAGAGAGTAAAATAGAATGGAGTTCGTGGAGGCAAATGATTTCATTAAAAGGAGAAAGAAGTTATTAGGAACATTCAAAATTTTGTATGCAAAAAACAATATATTCATCGAAGGGTAAAATACAATGGTGTTCGCAGAGTAAAGCTTTTAATTAAAATAACCAAAAATGTTGGGTACCGAAGAGTCAACATTTTGTGTATAAAAAGAAATAAAAATATTCTCATCGGAGGATAAAAAAATGTTTTTCGACACAGAAAAAAAAGGTGTTCGCAGAGTAAAGCTTTTAATTGAAATAAACAAAAATGTTGGGTACCGAAGAGTCAACATTTTGTGTATAAAAAGAAATAAAAATATTCTCATCGGAGGATAAAAAAATGTTTCTCGAAACACAAAAAAAAATGCTTCAGCGAAGGGTAAAATAAAATGATGATCGCAGAGTGAAGTGTTTTATCGAAACAACCAAAAATGTTGGGTACCGAAGAGTCGATATTTTGTGTCCAAAAAGAAATTAAAATATTCTCATCCGATAGTAAAACAAATATTTCTTGAAACAGTAAAAATGCTTTAGCAAAGAGTAAAAAAAAAGAGGTGTTCGCAAAGTAAAGAATTTAATTGAAAGAAGCCGAAAATCTTTGGTACGAAAGAGTCCAAATTCTATCAACGAAAAAATAAACTGAACAAAAAATGGAAAAGTAATGAGATTATTTTTTTTTGGCGATAATTTTATTTGTGTTCAGACAGTAATAAATGATCTTAAAGAAAGACGCAGATGTTACGATTTTTTTTTTTAACTTACCTTTTCGGAATTTTTTCACGTTGCGTCGCTGCTTCTTACCAAGGAATACAACTCGTGTTTCTACGAGTTGATCGAACTGATTTGCCGGTATATGTATCGAAAAGCTGAAAGCTCCGTCGTTGTCGATAGTCGACTCCAACGTCGAATTCTCGAGTAAACTTTTGCTTATGATCGATGCGTGATCATTGACGAGAGAGTCGTCGGGGGTAAAATTGTTCCATAAACGACTTCTCACGTTATCTTGGTTGCATACCACGTATGTATTGTAACGAAGTAAACTGTTAAATAAATCTCTCGATCGAGCTCCACCCACCACGGAGCCAAACCGACGTAATTTACACAAGCAGTATTATCTAAGACATATGGTAGTTACCTTCCCCGCCAGGCCTCCCCTGAACCCCGCGCAAAGGCAAGGTACGCTCTTCGCCGTCGAGTTCCAGAGACAACGCACGAGAGCGAGAGAGAAACAGGAAAGGCTAAGGGAGAACATCGCTCGACCAGCACGACAAATCGCCGCCCGACTTACGCCGTTGCCGCCTCACCTCCAGAGAGAGAACCGACAACACCGCCCACCGCCCGCCGTTCACTATCGTCGCTCGTTGCCATCGAGCGACGATCAATCGATACCACTGCCGCCACCTGCCGCCTCGCCCATCGATCGAGCGATGTATCGACCGATGCCGAGTACTGTCTTCTCTCTCCCGCCACCGACATCCGCAGCGCGGAGAGACGACAAGACTTCCGAGAAGACGAGCGTACCTCAGCCTCGATCGAGATCCCGTACCGTGTAGACGTGCGTAACGATACTGCGATAATACGAATTGTACGAGCGAAATTGTAAGGAGCGAAGTACCGAATTGATCAGCGAAAATTGTACGAGTGAGTGTCTTAGTTTTCCTTAGAGTGTGATAAAGCCCGTGATATTTATTCCCCGAATACCAGCCCTTGTGCTTGCCGAGAAATCCCGTGAACATCGACCGCGTGTCGATTGTACAATTCGCCGGCATCGCCATTTTCCGGCATTGCGTTCGTGCACGTGGTGGGTGTCGTTATCGCGTAGTTTAATCGATTAAATCTCGTCGTGTGTCGCCCCGTCATCCCCATTGTTTCGAAAATATTAAACAGTCGCCCCGAATCGAGCCGAAGGATTAAGTTCAGAGCCAACAGATCAGTTAACCCTCCCGCGAGAGTAAGACGTCCCATTACATAGCCGGCATTGTGAAATTGCAAGTCATCCTCCATCTTGAACGGTGTTACCCCGTGCAACGGTAACTGGCGCCCAAATTACTTATTAATCGGAAAATTGCTCGAGCCCTCCCCTAAGTATTACAATTGATCGCCCCCTTTTTTTTTTATGTCGGATAATATTGTTTTCCCTCCCTCAGGAGTATTTTCTATCCTGTAAATGACCGGACATTTCCCCGTCACTTATTCGAGTTTTGCGCATTATTATTATTTCTTTTGTATTTTTTTCGTAGTATTTCTCCCCCGATTTAATTAATTAATTTTCAGCCCTCCCGCCCCCGCTTACCCCCGACTTTTTCGCCGCCAATTCTTATTTTTATGATTTAGTTGCGTTCGGAAGTTTATTATTTTGGTTAACTATTTTCTTTAAGTTCTTTTACTATTATTTCCGAGTTACTATTTTTTTATCCCTTAGTTGCCATTATTGTTAAGATTTATTTGCGTTATTTCAGTTGGTTATCTTATTCATTTTCTTTTGTTATTAGTTTCGAATTATCATTTTTTTTTTATTATTAGTTATCCGATATCAGTTATTTTTCTTTTCCCTTAATTTATTATTTCTTATTTTCCCTTCCGATTTCTTTTGTATTATTTTTCTTTGAGTTTATAATAAATTTCTGTTTCTTTTGTTGACTATCTCCCCTTCGCCTACGATTATTTAATTTTGCCTTGTTACCCCCCCCCCCCCCCCCCCCCCCCCCCCCCCCCCCCCCGACTATGAGTTTGACGAAAAACTCCCGTCACAGTATATAGAGCATCGGCGTTTTTTACGTGTGCAATTTCGGCCGCGATATCTTCCCATACCTCATCGTTTTTTGATACGATAAAACCGTCCGCATTCGGACTCAAACGTTCTCTGAATTTCGTGAGGGCAGCCATAACGACATCCTTGTCGATGATTCGGGGTCTCCCCCGCTTTTTCTTTTCTCGCAATAACGGTACAGTTGCACTGTTTTCCGTCATTGTAAATTTCGTACAGAGTAACTGTCGTTCGACAAAATCACAATATCTAAGTCACAAATATTCTCTTATACTGGACAAAAAATGTTCGTAAAATGGTGGGCAGTCCCCTTTCCGGAAATAATCTGAGAACACGTTAGAGTAGAAACATGGCAGCCAACTTGAAGTATTCATTGAGCGCTAAAATATCCCCACTTCTCGAAGTTAATCGTGAAGGTTCGTTTACTTTCCGTTAAACAGTTACTGGCGTCGCCGCCAGCGGCCGCCAGAATGGCGTTCCAAACTAAACAGAAGAACTTCTAGTGAGTGCGCATGCCCTCTATGGGTGATAACCAGAAGGAGAAGAACTTCTAGTGTCTTGGGGACACGTGCGCGCCTCCGGCGACAGCACCAGCAACGGATTCGTACAGCGTAAGACTTGGCGAAAAAATTAATCCACGAAGTCAATTCTTCACATACATGAAACTTGTGGCAAAAACAATTCGTATTATTCGACAAGTCAAATGTACGCTCATTGTACGCGACTGAACGAAAAAATTAAACAGTTATTCGTCAACTTGATTTTTCACACCCAACAGTATTCCCTAGGACGTTGAGGAGGGATATGTGAACCACATACATCTGTGTAGCTGAACGTTACATTGAGTAGTTTATTTGTGTATTGTTTTGTCATATGTAGAATCTCGTTCAGCCGACAAAACGGAACTGAAATTCGAGGGCTAAGTCTGAGCAGAAAGTAATCATTACTTTACTGAGTACATTATGCTGAACGGTTAACTATTAGCCGTCAAAAGTAAAACCATAACCCATCACGTACGGGATCCTCGTCGAGTAAAGACCTCGATTTCGAACGATTCGACGATTCAAGCCATCGGCCTATCTAAGCACGTTTGGCGCGAGGCCACGCGTTTAAAACTGCACGTCAAGAATTAAGGAGGGTGTACCGTAATATTCCCAGTCAAACGTGAAATTCGACGAGAATTTCGAATAGTTCCCCATGAGATAAAAATCTGAAAATATCAACCGTACACAAGGTTATAAGAACATTAATTTTACATAATGTAATTTCAAAACGCTGGTAATAAATTACGTTTAAAAAAATGTGTTCAACGAATTATCCGGTGACCTAACTTTTTTTTTTAGGGAAACATTATTCCTTAATTTTTCAAAATACATATGAATTTCTGAAAATATTCGATCGATATTTGTGAATATCTTTGGTCCATTGCCTTGAATATGTATGAGTGTAACGCACAGTGATTCTCCGAACTCGTATAAAAAATGCGGGACTTTCCATAGGTTAAAAAAACAATAACTTTGAAAATGAGAAAAAAATTCTTTAACAATTTGTATGTATTCAGAAAAATTAACAGATCAATTTATGCGAAAAAAAACTTGGTTACCCGATGGTTCATTCACCAATTTTTGCAAAACTCATTTGTTAATCAGTTTTTGAATACATTTTTATGCAAAATAAATCTTTTTAGAACCTATTATATGGTTGATTTTTTCAAATTTGAAGTGTTTTATCTCGTTGGGAATTTTTAGCTCTGTCTGTAACAGTATACACACTTCTTAAGGGTGCTTCGTCCCTAAGTTACCACTTTATGTACCTTCATTAATCGATGTACCAATTCTCTTCTGAAACGATGGTACATCGCTATATATATGTATATATCAAAAGATACAGTATAATCTCGTACCAAGAACATCTTTGCGTCACTTGCCAGAGGCTCTGTACGCGAACTCGTGTGCTGTGGGCATAATCTTACCTTTTAATACTATTGTTATTTTACACACAGCGCGCAAAATAATACTGTCTGTAATATAGTTAACAGAATATTTATGTACTTTTTATGTGCTTTCCGAATATCCATGGGACAAACCCCTAATTTTTTAATTTCCCCGAACTTTACCTCTAAGAGACTTGACCTAACTTTCGATAGGGTTTCACTTATTTTTGTGAATTTAGTGAATATGTCCACACCATGTTTAAGTGCTTTGCACATATCCAAGAAACACAGCAATACCTTTTTAATTTCTGAAGACATCACCTCTGAGAGACTCGAGTCATTTTCCCATAAACTTATAAGATACGATGGGAAATTCGCGGAAATTAAAAAATTAGGGGTTTGTCCCATGGATATTCGGAAAGCACATAAATAGCACTTAAATATGGAGTGAATCAGTCCACCGAAATCATAAAAATATCTGATAACTTTATCGTAAATTGAGACGAATCTCGTGGGGGGTGATATTTCCGGAAATAAAAAAGTTAGGTCTATGTCTGCCCGACATTCGAGAAGCACATAAAAAGCACATAAATATGGTGCAAACAAATTGATTAATATTGCATGAAGAAATGGTCACTCTATCGGAGGTTGGGCAAAGTCTCTTAGGGGTGAAATTCGCGGAAATTAAAAAATTGGGGGCTTGTCCCGTGGATATTCGTAAAGCACATAAATAGCACATAAATATTCTATTAACTATTTTACGGATAGTGCGAAAATAATTGGTGCTCTGCTAGCTTCATGGGAATTTAGCAGAGCACTTTTGAATTTCAATTTTTCGCTAAACGGTAAGAGCACAAAAATTTTAATTGTGGCACAAAATTAGCACATAAACAGCACTTAATTTTGGTCTATACTAAATTCATTTTGGGGCCTTTGCGCTGCTAGCTTCACGGAGGTGGAATACATATATGAGAACTAAACAAACCACATATTCATTTCAAATACTTACCCGTACTGTTCCCCGTGCTCAGCTGACGCGTACTGAACGCGTAGTGCGTTCCATATCTGCCCATACTCGCATTATAACGCTGTTCTATGCCACTTTTTTCTACGAGAGCAGCTACAAAAAAATTGTATAGTTGACCTGTCCCATTGTATGGCATTAATTCTCTGAAAAGCTCCGGAAGTTTTTAGCGATGGCTGGAAAATAGTCTATAAAAGCGTATGGGATGAATATGGGATGTGCTCAAACCTTATACCCTCCGCCCGCAGTATTACCCATACCTCTTTAATAGTCCGAAAATAGGCGTAACTCTGCTTTCGCTTCGTAGCCAATGAGCGAACCTCTGTCAGGGATGACCTGTGTTAAATAGGATCCCGTCGGTACAGGGATGTACGACCCTAAACAGGCACCCGGGTTTTTTTTAAACTTTCCTTCGGGTTTCAAGAATTTGGATTTTACTGCATCGAAATCGACACAGATACTTTGTCAGAAAATCTATACCAATGAAGTTGATTGCATTTTTGTTTGAAATGCTAGATTATCTTTAGTCTAGTGCATGACAATATAACAGACAGAGTAAACGTAACGTTTATTAACAAATTAGACATTCGTTTTTATAATAATATATTGTTACGTCCCGATTAGCAATTTTCACTCTATCTCGGTCAAGAAGAGTCGAGAACCCTTCCTTTACACGTTTTTCAGATGTGACGCTTTATCGGGAATTTTGCCCCGTTTTGAGCCTAACCTTTCGGAAATAAACTCGGGATAGGGCGTCGAGTGCATTCGGCGAACAGAATTAGCCAATGAAAGGCAGAGAGTCTTTAATTACCGGTTAATTTACCCGTAACTACCCCACTAGTTGACTTCTTACTCTCGCTCTACTCCAGACACTATACTCACGTGGTAATCTCTCTCTTTCTCCTTCTAATCTATCTCCGTCTCAGACTTCACGCGCGACCAATGCCCGTACGCACATATTTTTCTATCCTCTTCTCTCTCTCTCTCTCTCTCTACACTGTACTTTCCACTCCTGAGGTTAACTTATTTTGAAATCGTTGAAATTAACGAATGAACAACTGTATTAAAACAAATGGAATTAAAATTCAGAACGAAGAAGAATTCATGAAATTTTAAAAATAGCTCGATAGATTAATTGTCCAGAAAATTTGTAGTGTAATAAGAACACCCTTGACTTACCATAGGAGGTTAAAAAGATGGATTTCGAAAATAAAGGTGTGGACTGATGTTCGGGTGGAAACCGACTGATGATAATCTTCCTTCAAATTTCCCTGGATAAGATGAATGACGGGATGCGAATGTTGAATGAAGCGTTTAAACGATTATGATAATCGTTCAAACGAATGAACGAATATCGAAATAACACGAAATTGTGGTGAAAAACGTTGTTTCTTGATTTATTGAATTATATTGAAACTTGATACAATAAACTTTTTAACAAAATTTTGAATTTAAATGGAGAGTATCTTTGCTCGATAACTCTTAAATTTTGAAATAATTGAATATTAATTCGAATTTATAGTTGAACTGATGGTTCTTCAAAGATTGAGTTCTCCTGATGTAAGGTGACAGGACTGTCGTATGATTATCTCTGATGTGAGTCCGTCGATGGAGTGATTTAATTCCGTTGTCGTACTGTCCAAGTTGACGATAGAAGGCGGGGAGGGTTGTTGATAAGACCCTGCGGCTCATCATTGGTGCGAGTTGCGGTTTTTGTCGCACCTCATCCTTTGACACCTTTGATGCACTTCCCCCACTCCTTCGTAGGCTATTAATTTTCTGCTTTGGATTTGTTAATTATTTCTCTGATTGTACAATATTATTTTATTTATTTTTCTTTTCTTCTGCGATCTTCTTTACGGATTCTTGAGTTTTTTATAGAAATTTGAATGGTATTTTTACGTTGATTTTTACTCGATTCATTATTTTTAACTTTAATAATTTTTCAATATTTTCCCTGTTCATTTATTTTGACAATTTTACTTCTTATGTTTAACATTTCTATTTTCCCTTTTTTTCTGTTTTACCACTTGCTTATTATTTATGGTTATTTTATTTTCCCCTGATTAATTATTATTTGCTTCGTTATTTATTTCCCTTTATTTACGTATTCACACTTGATTAACTCATTCCTATGCGTTTTCTCTGTTATTTCACCGTTTTCCGCCTTTTTCAGCGTTTTAACCCATCTATCGATATCGATATTTTTGCTGTCCGTGAGGTGCTGCTCTCAATACCGTTGACGGGCGATTTAGGCGTTACTCGCCTCGCGCTACGCACCGTTCAAGCGGGAGCTGCATCGACACATAAATTCGCGTATCATACATATGTTTTCTTATCTCTTACTGCTCGAGTTTCTCTATACCATATTCGTTTTCTTTCTTTTCCATGTCTATCTGATTGTAACTATACTCCTGTTCTTTATTCCGATATTTCCGGTGTCATTATTTCTGGAATTTCGTTATTAACTTTCCCTTATTTATTATCCTCATGCTCTCCTGGCCTAATATCTCTGTTCTTTCCTTTTGTTATTTTATTGTTACTAAATTACTACTTAATTATTAAGATTATCTATTAAAATTTTAATTCCCAATATATGGATTTTTACGGGACGTAACAATATTATAATTTTCTGATATTACATTTTTGAAGGTATTATAATAATATATTTAATATTATATGAATAAGAGCAATACAAAGAATATCAATATTTTTATTATAATTATTCATTAATATACTATTTAATTTTTGAGTCGGCATAATTAAAATTATCTTTTGTTATCCAAATTATTTCGGTTGTGATAAATCACGTTTCTTCCAACTGCATTAACTGATTTTTTTGACAATCCCAATGAGATTGAAGCAATTTTTGATACGTTGTCAAGGCAGCTAGAGCTTCCTCTGGTGACGTATTAACAACGTCATGCTCATCTTCATCTTTAATATTGTACTCTGGTGTACAATAATCATTTATTCTAAAATCTATCGCGTTCTCATCTTCTGACTGGAGCCTATAATTACAACAACAATGACAATTTAATATCCTATCAATTACAGTTATAATAAATGGCGGACTTCCGTTTCCGGTGTGTGAGAGAGCGGGTGTGTGGCAGTGTGGTGCGGCAGGAAAAAGGGAAGGAAAGGAAAGAGGGGTGAGTAGAGTGGAGTGAGAGTAGATGACAAGGAGAGGAAAAGGCAGGGAAGCGGTGGAAGAGAGAGAGGGATAAGTGAACAAGGGTAATAGCTGGTAAAAGAGGAGGAAAGGGATAGGATTTTAAGTTTAGGCTCAGTGGTGGAAGAGGGGAAAAGGTAGCGGGGGGGGGGGGGGGGGGGGGGAATAAGAGGCCGAGAGAAAGAGAAACGTACGTGTGAAGAGAGGTCGGTGGCGGCACGGAGTGGGCGAGGCAGACGGTGTGCGGCAGCCGAGGGCAAGGAAGAGTGAGAGCGGAGCCAAGTAAGGCAGGGAAGTAGAGACAAGCCGTGCCGCGTGGAGATAAAGAAGAGAGAATGAAAAGAAGCCGGTGAGGTAGAAAGCAAAGAAGGAAGGTGGATAGTGAGATACGGGGACGAGGACGAATACAGGTAGTAAGGAGCCGAGATGTTAGGAGGAAAAGTGGATGAAGAGAGGGGGGAGGAATGGCAAAGGAAGCAATGAAAAGGGGGAGAAAGTCGAATGTAGAGAGGTTAGGGAGAAAGAGAAGTGCAAGCGTGGGGATATGACATGGTTAAGGGATATATATAAAAGAAAAAGGGAACAGTTACAGGGGAAGACAGAGGAGGTAGAAAGAGAGCGATAAGGAGGAAGAGAGAATTTTGCAGAAAAGTAGGGTGACAGAGAGGTCGCCGCTGAAAGCAGAGGGGACGGAGGGCAGATAGATGATAAGAGAAATGCGGGAAGAGATGAGAAGAGAAATAAGGAAAGTGAGAGAAGTGAGAGAAGATGTGAGAGAAGTGAGAGAAGATGTGAGAAGACAAGGAAGGAATGTGAATGAGGAGGTCGCGAAACTAAGAGAGGAGATGAGGAAGGGGAAAGAGAAAGCAATAGAGGAGAGGGAGGAAATTGGAGGGAAGAGCGGAAGGAATGGGAGAGGAGAGGAGGGCGGTAGGAGATAGGGTAAAGGATTGATTGATTGAGCTTTATTTAGCGCTAGGCTACTTTTTTATACAAACAATTCTTGCTAACTAACTTAAAACTAGTATTAACCTTTCACATTCTTATATAATATCATCTCGTTTCACATATTCCTTTACAAATCTCTTGAATTCTTCTAATCGCCTCACTGTTTTTATTTCCTCCGGTAGTTTATTGAACATTTCGAACCCCGCATACGTTATGCATTTATCTGCTGCTTTCGTTTTCCGTGCAATTATTCGTATTTCATTTGTTTGTCTTGTATTGTAATTATGCCTTTCACTCACTGTTTGCACTTCATCACTCAAATAGTTTGGCCTCATTCCATTTCTTACCTTATACACGAATACGCATACATTAAATTTCATTCTTTGTTTTACATTTAATAGACACAGGGCTTCTAAAATGTCCTTTATCCTAGTGTATCAATCACAGCTTAAAATTGATCGCATTGCCCGATTTTGTGCTCTTTGCAGTATCTCCATCCAATACACACTCACATTAAGTAATAACGTATTGCAATAATCCAAATGCGGCGCAACTATTGTTTTATAAATGATCATTAGCGTTCTCGCCGAGACATACTTATTTAGTCTATACATAAAATTTACAACTATTGGAGTGATGAAGTGCAAACAGTGAGTGAAAGTCATTCCCTTTTCCCCTTCCCCAGGAAAACCTGTGAAGGAGCTGGAGGATAAGATGGAGAAAGGGGAAAGGGAGAGAAGAAGGACAAACTTGATAGTTGAGGGGGTGAAGATAGAGGGTACGGTGTGGCAAATGTAACGGTGTGTGACGGACGGGTCCAGCTTTGCATATAAGTAGGCAACACGAATGATAGAAACATATGGGTGACTATAGCGCAGTGGTTAGCGCTCTTAATTAGTACCTGATCAACCTGGGTTCGAATCCTGGAGTCACCATATTTTCTATCATTTATTTCTGGCCCTACCGTCACGTCATCGTCTGCCATCACCACATCGAAGATATCGGCCGTTCTGTTACACAAACGGCGGAAAGTATGTTGAAAGTATAGGGGTGCAATCTAGGATTGAGGCAGTGAGGAAAGTAGGGAGAAAGAGACAGTCGAGTCAGCAGGGAATGACAGCGATGCTGGAGGTGAGGATGGGGGACGTGGACGGAAAAAAGGAGGTAATGAAGAAACGGTGAAATGTGAAGGATAAGGAAGTAAGAATAGAGGACGACTTGACGTGGAAAGAAAGAAAAATGCAATGGAGATTGAGGGAAATAGGCCATGAGGAAGGGAGGAAGGGATGCAGAATAAGGGTAATGTATGGAAAGATGTGTGTAATGTATAGAAATTGACGGGAGAGTGTGGTGGTGGGACGAGGGAAAGGGCAAGCTGCGGAATTGGAGCGGAGAGGAGTGGGAAAGGCTAGCGAAGGGAGGCAGAAGAGGGACGCGGAGGATAGGAGGGATGAGAATGAGGGGGGCGAGGAAAGGGGTGGGGGAGGAGGCAAAAGCGAGTAGGGGGACAAGCAGCAGGACAAGAGGATAGAGAAGAGTAAAGGGGAGAATGTGCGGGAATACTGAGGGGTAACACTAATGCCAACGCTGTACAAAGTGTACGCGGCGGTGTTGGCGAACAAGCTGGAGAAGGAGGTGGAGGAAAAGGGGATGATTCCAGAGAATCAAACGGGGTTCAGCAAGGGGAGGGAGGCGGTAGACAACATATATGTGTTGAATTATTTAGTGGGAAGATATATAAGAAGGAAAAAGGGAAAGATGGTGGCTCTGTTTGTAGATTTGAAGGCGGCGTTCGATTCAGTGGACAGGGGGGTGCTGGCGGAGGCGATAAAAAAGAGTGGAGTGAGGAAAGGACTGAGGGAGCGACTGGAAGAGATCGACAGGGAGACAATGAGTAGGGTGAGAGTGGGGGGAGAAATGGAGGAGGTGTTTTGGTCAGCGAAAGGGGTAACGCAGGGGTGCCCGTTGAGTCCGATAGTGTTCAATTTGGTGACGGCGGATATGGAGGCGGTGCTGAGGAGGGTTGGATTTAGGGGGGTGAAAGTGGCGGGAAGGAAGGTACACAGCCTAGCGTACGCGGACGATGTGATGGTGTTAGCGGAGACGGAGGAGGAAATGAAGAGTATGATTAGAGTGCTGGAGGGGTATTTCGAGATGAAAAAGTTAGAGGTAAATGTGGGAAAGACGAAGTTGATGAGGTTTGGAAAAGGGTGGGGAGGGGGGGGGGGGGGGGAAGCAGAAGGGTGAAGTGGAAGTGGAAGGGAGGGGAAAAAGAAGAGGTAAAGGAGTTTAAATACTTGGGGTACGTCGTCCAGAAAGTGGGGGACCGGCGGGGCAGATAAAAGATAGAGTGAGGATAGCGGGAATGGTAATAAAGTAGGTATGGAGAATAGGAAAGAGGAAATTCAGGAGAAAATGGAGTAGGAGGATGTGGCTCTTCGATACGCTGGTATGGACGGTGATGGGATATGGGGTACTGGTATGGGAGTGGGAGGAGAGGAGAAAAGTAGCAGCGACACAGGAGAGGTATATACGGTGGGTGCTAGGGCTAGACTGGCGGGCACCGGACTACATGGCGAGGGAGAAGTAGAGAGAGAAGATGAGAAAAAGAGCGAGGAGAAGAGCCTGAAAAGGATACTGGACGAAGGAGGAGGGGGAGAGACGGATGAAGGATATGGACAGGGATTGAAGGGAGACGGAGGGGGGAGGAGAGAGACAAGAAAGAGAATGAATGAGAAGGGGAAGCACAAAGGAAACGGAATGCCACAAAGCCGGCCGAAAGAGGAACAAAGGAAGAGGGGAGAGGGATAATGCGAGAGGAGAGTGGCGGTGCGAGAGAGACGAATGGAGAGAGAGAGAGAGAGAGAGAGGTGAGCGGAGAGGGAAAGGCGAGCGCTGCGAGCGAGGCGTAGAGCGGAGAATGGCGAGCGAGGGGAGAAGCGGGACATGCGGTAGAGTGAGATCGGTTAGGAGTAGGCTAAGGAACATGTAAAGAATGGGTTCTGGAGGGATGAGTGAGACAGCGAAGGAAAAAAAAACAAAAAATAGTGAAATGGATGGAGGAATGAGAGGGAACGAGCGGAGAGAGAAAAAAAAAGACTGTAAGGAAACGGAACCATTGTAACCCCTACGGGAATCAATAAAACCCCATTCATATAGTTATAATAAATACGTTAATAAGCGATAAAAAGTATTGGGCAATATAGTACCTTTCGAGTATTTCATCGTCTGTTACTATCTGCCAGCCCAAGTCGCGATCACTCGACAACCACGGAGCAATCCTGTCCACCGTTGTCTTCATAGCCAGGAACTCTATGCATCAAGTGTAATAGATTCTGTACGTTTTCCGAATGAACAATCCATTCATTTATCAAAGCATCTCCACGAAGCTGCTTGTTCCACGCATTCGACAAATTTTCCTTTAACAGCATATCCCAGGCGCTGGCGATTTTCATACAGCAGTCAGTCATATTTAGTCCTTTGATGAGTTACATCCAAATCAGCATTTCCTCGGGAATTACGGTCACGAAATAAAATCCCATTTTTACACGTTTTGCACCATTGAGGCGCTCTATCCGACTTATTCTCTTATTGAGTCTCACCTTTCGGAGAGTTACTCAGGATAGGGTATAGAGTGCGCGGTGATAATGATTTACATACTCGAACCAGAAGAAATAATATCGTTTATGAAGAGAGTCACTGAATCTTTGTACGCGTATAGTAAAAGCGTAGTCACCATATGACAGAAGTATTTACTACAAAATTCTCTGATAAGACGCCGTACGCTCGATGCGTCTCGTAGTGAAATTCAATCCGTATATTATCACCGACCAACGATCGTTTCACTACCTTGGTATTTCTTTCCAGAGGCCGAAGAGATCACATACATTAGTAATTACTTTAATTTAAAGGAGGCCTTCCCGTTATATTTGATTTAGCGTTACGATCGAAATTTATTTGTTGATATTTAATAACCCTATTAACCGAAAAATGAATGTTCTGATGGGAAAAACTTACGTTGGTGAATGATGAATTGAATTAAAGTTTAGATGTAGATTTCAATGTTTAATGTTGAATTTGATGAATGTAGTGGAAGATGATCGAGAATTCGGATTTGTCGTTCCTTCCTTCCTTCCTTCAAGTTTTCCAGTAGGTTGTGTAGAATATTTGAAGATGATGAAATTAACGATGAAATTGAAATTAACAACTGAATTTATTTAATTCGGAATAAATTGTTTAACACTTCGCGTTGATTGTAATTTAATAGTGAAATTTATTTAAAATTTCCATCAGCACCAATACAATGGAGAATATGGGAGGAAGACGAAGAATGTTGGTACGTGTATCCCATCCAGGTCTCGCTGAACTTTGCACCTTCATTTTAGTATTTTTCCGCGAAGCGTTGACTATTGAGCATTTCATATATAGTTCCGAGGAAGAAATCCGTAGCAAAAACAAAACAGCAAGCCGTAATTCTATTGCGACGTTAAAATTCAGAGAACTGGCTACGGTGTCACGAAAAATATTAGCGACCAGTTCGCAACTTTTATAAACATCCGGCCCACCGAGGTTATACGAGCGAAGATTCGAGTCTCGTATGTAAACTAAAGAAAAGCCTCTACGGTCTGAAACAATCCCCGCGATGCTGGAATAAGAAGATCGTACGTTTCTTGACAATGTTCAATTTCAAGCAGCTCGATGGGGACAAATGCGTGTTCTACGGGAAAATCGACGAACACGATGTAATCTTGGCGCTTTACGTTGATGACGGACTCATCTTATCCAAAGAAAACAAAATACTTGATCTGATTATAAGTAAACTCGAATCTAGTTTCGAAATTACTATGGGAGATTCAAATTATTTCGTTGGGTTCGAAATAATGCGCGACCGAGAAAGCCGAAGCATTTTCATCAGGCAACAAGGATACGTATATCGAGTTCTCGAAAAATTTAGCATGTTAGATATCAAGCCGAACTCAACACCCTCTGATCCGAATATTCCTCTGCACACTGGTCAATGTCCAAGCCAATGAAGAAGATCGACAAAGTATGCAAAATATACCTTTCAGAGAGGCCATTGTGTGTTTAATATTTGCTGCGATCTTGACTCGTCCAGATATTATGTACGCCGTAAATCATGCCAGTCGCTTCCTAAATAATTATGGCAAGGAACACTGGGCAGCGGTAAAACGTATCCTACGATACTTACAAGGAACGCGAAACGTTGGGATTCGATATCAGGGAACCGATATTGATCTCGTTGCATACGGCGATGCCGATTTCGCAGGAGATGTGGACACGAGGAGATCTACGACTGGATATATTACAACAGTAGCGGGAGGTCCAGTGACTTGGTCGTCTTGCCGACAAAAGTGCGTCACGCGATCGACGACGGAGGCAGAATACGTAGCTGCATCCGATGCTGCACAAGAAGTATATTGGCTACGTATACTGTTTTCCGAACTACGAATTCCCTTGAATGGTCCTTCGCCACTTTACATTGACAACCAAAGTGCCATTCGGCTTGTTCACAATACCAAACATCACAAGAAAACTAAATACATTGACGTGAGGTACCACTATATTCGGGAACGAGTGGAAGAGGCTTCTATTGAACCTATTTACGTGCAATCCGAAAAACAACTTGCAGATTTTCTAACAAAAGCTCTGTCCCGTGACAAGTTTGTCATAAATCGTCACTTGCTTTCCATAACTTCCTACCATTAACAAAGAGTGGGAGTGTTGAATTCTGCGACTCTGCGATTCAAGAGTTGCTTTGTTTATGGTCGTTCGGTTATGTTTTTCGTGAAGGCCTTCGATGTACGAATTTATCACGACTCTTATTATAATCTTAACAGAGAGTAGGGGAAAGGTGAGAAACCCACGCAATGTATAGCACGCTCTGGAAGGCCCACCACTCATCGACAGCCGAATTCTTCTTAGCCAATAGGAAAAAGGGAATAAAAGTCGAGGAGCATGCGACGACTTTTTAGCCAGAGTAGGGAAGGATAAAGAGAGAATGCTTAATTAATAATCAATAATAATAACTATCTTTTTATGTTTTGCAACAACCAAATGTTAATACCATTGTAAACGTTGAACCCGAAGTTTGTTAATGTAGCAAATGGAAAGGTTTAGCAAATTAATTAATTAAGTTAATTAATTCATGCTTTAATATCAAAAGCCGTTGGAAAACCGATAAGAACAAATACCAGAGTTACCTTGGAAAAAAACAAGTCAAGAGGCTTTCTCAAAAACGCTGGTTTCGGCGGCGAAAACTCTTTTTTGAGATTTTCTCTTATGCATGGCTGTTAAATTGTCAATCTTTGTTTCCAAATTCTCCGCATTACCCTGAATTCTGCGAATAGTTCTCTTGCAACACCAAACTTCACTGCAAGTTGATTTTTATTTTCGCCAGATTTTAACCGCTTAATGATTGTTTCTTTCTGATCAAATGATAAATCGGTTCTTTTTCTGCGCGTCGCCATTTTCGATGTACCAAAGGATCTTTTATATACAAACTTTTATGGAATAAAACAATTATCAATCGAATTTTTTACTAATAAGATATACAAAGTCGAAGAGCGCGACAATGCCCCACTTTCGGCACTTCGGTGTTAATTTTTTTTTTTTCCAATTTTCTTTGTTATACAGACAATGCCGCAAAATATTTTGTAGTTAGTCAAATATCACTCGAGGTTATATGCAGAATGGTTAGATCAATTTCGCTCGAAACTTAGTCACATTTCGAAATCGAATGCGGACGATCTATTATTACCGAAGGTATTAATACTTTTGCCGATCTAAATTCGAATGCAGATATCGTGGGGCGGGAGTTCATCCACCAGTACCTATCGTATATGCAGCTATTAGGAGTTCGCAACGGTTATTACGGATTATGCACCACTAGGTTTTTAACAATGAAATATTCATAGCGTATCATAAAGTATGTTCAGTTATGTTGAGTTATTGGTTTTTATGAAATACAGCAGTCATAGCAACGATTAAAATATTGTATCCAAATTATACTTTTATTATTCATGATCGACGATGGATTTACTAAAAATAGCCGGAGGCTTGCAAACAATAAAGCTATAGATATCTTTGAAAATTGACTATATTAGTCGCTATACACTTACAAAACTAGTGTTCAAATCACAGTATCGCACAAGAATATTAATTTTTTTATTCACTAGCGTCTTTTCTTATTTATAATCTTTATTATTATTGTTTACGAACAAAGAACATTGAAAGGTCTGTACTGGTACTCTGAAAAAAAAAATTGATAATTCAATGGTTTGGTACTGTATATTTTTATGCATAATCACGAAATTTAATGTACAAGTTTATGGATAATAACTTTAACAACTGGTATATTACATTTTTAGCAAATTTTTTTGAGAATATAAACAAAAATAATCCACCGGCACGGATTGAACACTATACTTTGTAGGCATAACGTTATAAATTTGATTTCGGCGACGCCGCACATCCGTGTACACAGAGGCCAGGATTAGTTGCATTGTGTAGGTAACAGGTAGGCGGAGCCTCTGGACTATTGGAGAGTTTCGGCTTGGATTATTGTAGAGGTTCCCTTCCTGAGGGTTGCAGGACCTTGCCGCTGGTGGGAGGGCTTGTGCTTCTCGATGACCCGAGGAGCTATGTCCGCGGGGGCAAATAATTGCATCCGACAAGGTTACCTATGCCAAAAAGGTCTGAGGGTAAAGATAGGCGAACAAGCAGTCCGACCAACTAGCGTAGGGGAGGTGGCGAACCCATCGCTCGGGGGGCTGGGGGGGGGGGGCAGCCAATGCCCCTCGCTGTAGCCAACCCAAGCCATAGATACTCGTGGGACCAACCATGGACTATGAAAATAAGAAAACAAAAACAACGCAACTGGGACCGAAAGGAAACCAGACAGGCACAGCGAGCACAAAAGGGATCGAACTGTCAGCCGGCAGACGACGGTGGGGACCCCTGAGACACCGACCACCACTGTCGAGAATCGAGGAAACCCGGCAGCCACCGCGCGTGCGGACGGGGGCTGTGAAGCTGAACAAGAAGCAATCGGAGGGCTCGTGGAGGGCCTGATGGAGATTGCACATGAAATCTCGATTGGGGAGTTTTCACGCCGCAGTTCCAGCAGACCTACCTGTACCGAGGCGCCTTGAGGGTAACCTGCTCGGACCAGCAGTCGGCGACGTGGCTCAAGAAACAGATGAAGCGGCTGGAGAAACAGAACCCTGGTCTGGCAACCGGGAGATGAGTCATCCACGAGTGGCACGAGGACGCAGCCGGCAAAGGCATGCACCTCGTGTTGGGAATGGAGGACCAAGCCATACCGGTGCTGCAGGCCCACGGCATGAAACCCTACCTGGGGATTGGCAGGGCAACCTTCAGGCTGCTGGATGCACATCCGAAAAGGGTGGAGGACAAACGCATGGACACGGAGGAGGAGGCAGCCGGGGGTGGTAAGCACACTCCGATTCATGCAGATTAACTTGTATAAGGCGTCGGCGGCGGCAGCGGTGCTCAGCAGACGCGTTACGGCAGAGCAAATTGAGCTACATTATTGTACCACTATTAACAATCCAAGGGCATGCATCCTCGTCAGAGGTGTAGTCGCCTCTGCGTCCATGCGTTTGTCCTCCATCCTTTTCGGATGCTCATCATCGGATGCGACGCTAACTCCCACGATACGGTGTGGGGGAGCAGCAACATCAACACCCGAGATGAGGCTCTACTTGAATACCTGGCCGGAATGGAGCTCAGGATCATGAACAGAGATAGGGAACCAACATTCTGTATTACTAACAGGGGGAAGGTTATAGATCTAACTCTGGGAACGCCCGAAGTGGCGGACAGAATGGAAAGGTAGAAGGTATCTGATAAGCACGAGGGGGAACTGCAGGGAAAGGCGAACCACGCCCGAACAGATACGGTAGTGACGGTAAGATAGATCTCGCAGTAGAAATACTGAGGGAAGCTATCATACAATCCTACGAAAACAACTGCTAACCGAAAGAGGCGCGCAGAGACAAAACACCCTGGTGGAACCATCGACTGCAAAAACTGTGGGCGGCCATCAGGAAATCATGGAATGTGGCGAGGACGACCGGAAGCGCCTGAGACTGGGAAAACCATAAAAAGAACCAGAGAGAGTATAAGGAAGCTATTAGAATAGCTAAGAAGGAATCGTGGCGGAGATACTGTCAAGAGATTGAGACTATCCCGGAAGCCACAAGATTACAGAGGGTGCTGAAGAAGGACCCAATGCCTATGTGTTACGTCCCGGAGCGGTCTCGGGAGTCAAGTTAAACCTCCTCGCGTGAAGCGCGAAGAGTTTATATTTATTTTTTATAGGGATCGGTCTGATTCGCCCTGTACAGGACGTTCTTGAGGTTGATTGTGCGAGTCAATGATAGACGCGATTGGAAATTTAAATGTATTCTGTTTTATTGATAATGAATTTGAAAAGAGCGTTGTATAAATTACAGAGAAATAAAAGAATAGGAAAAATCGCTCTCCACTCACACTCGCATACTGTCTAATACTACTTACGATTAATTTTAGATTTCGATGATTAAAACTACACGACAGTTTATATTGTTCGTGGCGTAATGCGAGACACTATAACTAGCGGGAGAACTCTGACCACTGCGACGTAAAACACTAACTTGGCTCCCTTCGGCCTTATCGACTTTAGAACGATTTCTGTAGACCGCGGATTTCCGAAGAAAGATTTCAAGTTTACTATGCAGGAGCTACTCGAGGAGTTTTTTCCGAGACTAGCTTTTCGCTCTCGTTGTCTAACGGGACTAATCTCTCCGGCGTGCACATCCGCCGATCTCGCGACCGGCGGGTGGCAGGCCGGGGAGGATTCTTGCTGCCCCGCGTAGAAAAAAGTAGTATGGGAAAGCGTCATTACCTGTGTATGGGATTTCGATGGGAAATAGTATCGGGAGTAGTATGGAAAAGGGTTTGGGAGAGGTATGGGTTTTGGGACGGAGCCATATTCACCCCATACGCTTTCCCAGACCCTGTCCTAGCTATCATGTACGACCGCGGGAATCCTGGCGCCATCAATCCTATACGCTTTTCCAGAGTCTCTCCCAGCATAAGGATCCTCGCGCGATTAATCCCATACATAGAATCCCATGTTACGTTTAAATGAAAGAAGAAGAAAAAATAAATTTTGCCAAATGGAAGGAAAAAATGACAAACGAAGAAATATGCGGAAAACTAATTTTTTTCGACGAATATGAGTTTTCCGAGCGAAGTTGAATACTGTAATACATAACCGGCCTTTCAATTTCGTTGAAGGTCCCAAAAATATTGTGATGTACTCGAAAAAGCTTGGATAGACAAATTGAAAGATCTATGTGAGATTCAACCAATACTCTACAATATTTTTGGGGCCGACACCGAATTTCAAGCGCCGATTACGTACAGCAGCATTTAACTTTGCTCGGGGAACTCATATCCGTCGAAAAAAATTGGTTTCAGGGATATTTTTTCGTTTTTCATTTCTTCCTTCCATTTGATGAAATTAATTTTTCCTTCTTCTTTCGTTTACATATAATATGGGATAACAGATATGGGATTGATTGCGCGAGGTTTCCCCGGTCATATGGGATAGCTGGGGGAGACTCTGGAAAAGCGTACGGGGTGAATATGGCTCCGTCCCAAAACCCATACCGTTCCCAAACCCTTTCCCATACTAGTTCCCATGCGATTTCCCATCGAAATCCCATACACAGGTAAATACGCTTTCCTATACTACTTTTTTCTACGAGGGTGCCGTCGCGTTTTGTGGTCAGCAGAAAAGGTAACGAAGCTGCTCTCGCCGTATTCGTTACTATCCGCGGGACGTGCGCAGCAGTCAGCTCATCCCTCCTTGCTTATTTATCAAACTTAGCTTATATTTCTATTTGGCTTATATTTCGCGCACTCGTGCGATCGCGGCTACGGCAGCAAAATTCGTCACCGCATCCACGGTCGACACGAGCGCAAGAACTTAGTCAGCGCGATGAAGGGCTCTCGTATCGCGCCGTGGAATTTTCCGTTAAGCACGGATCTTTTCCCGGCGCGATCGTAACATCCCTTCCCCCTTAAAAGTCGACGCCCTCGTCGACTCGATCATCGCAATGATCGGCTGGACGAGCGCGCGAACCCCGCCGGTTCGTCGCGGAAATAATGGCGATTGGTGTCTTTATTGATAATAATTAATAAAGGTAATAAAGGAAAATGTGTGAAAAGAAAGTAAAAAAGAAAAAGATAATAAAAGAAGATGTATAGAAGAAAATAAAGGTAATAAGAGTGATAATGTATCAACGATGCGGCGCTTGATGGTCGATGAAACTTGATGGTTTCTTGATGGTAACTTGATGGTTGATGAGGTGATTTGATGGCCGTGTTTCCCTCGCCGTCAAGGTGGTTTCGACGGCCGTGTTTTCCTGATCCGCGGCTTCTTCGGCGTCTTCGCCGAACAATTATTCCTGTTCCAGCCATTGCCGGAGGCGTTCTTCCACCACAGTTGGCGATGGTGGAGAAGGAGGAGCCGCGATCTTCGGGCGCGTGTCGTCAATGGTCGTTGATGTCGGTGCCGGTTCGGCATCGGCCTCCTTCGTCTGGAGCGGTGTCTCCGCTTCCTCGCGGGCGAAGCTCCTCCGGAGTTCGGCTCGGCCTGCCGCGTCCATGTAGTCGGCGGCCTTTTCTTCAAACAGGAGCCCTCTCTCCAACCAGATGTCGAACTGATCTTTTTCTCGTGGTCCATAGATCCTGGAGGTTGTCGGTGCTGCATCTGGTTCCTGGTCGTCTTCGGAGGTTGATGTTGCCGGCTCGGGCTCGGCCTCCTCCGTCCTCGTTTCAGGCGGTACCTCCGCTTCCTCGTCGCGGGGCGCCGCAGTTTTTTGGCCGTCGGCCTCCTCTGCCTCGGTTTCTGGCTGCATCGCGACACTTTCGTCGTCGAGCAGCGAGTAAACCTCGCGCCAGAGGCTGTCGAAGGCTCTCTCTAGCCGCTGCCTGTCCGCGGTTAATAGCGGACGTCCGAGGCGCACTGGCCCGACCCATTGGATGTATGGGTATGATGTTCCCGGCATCAGGCTCATTGGCACGGTCCCGGTGCCCTTGTCCTTCATTGCCGGTTCCGCCTGTATCCCCTTATCCTTTACAGTTATTGTGGCCGGCCGCTTGACCGGGGCTCCCGGTCTCGCGGTCGGCCAGATCGTTCGCGATGGCCGCGGTCCCGGACTGGTGGCTGGCTGAATGGGCCCAGCGGAGAGGCCCGTCGCCACGGTCTTCGTTTTGTTGACGGATGCACCGGCTCCGTCGGCGTTTAGTTTTTGTATGCATCGCGCATATTGCGCGACACACACGCCGGCGTGTCGTGCCATGTCCTTCTGGGCCAGGGTTGTGCAGCAAAGGACGCGTCATTCGCCGCCTTTCCCCTGCCGCATGGCGGCTCGCTCGTAACAGTTGACCCAGTTTGGGCATATTGCCACTGTTCTGCCACAGCTTGCCCAGAGACCTTTTAGGGTCGTGTTCGTTGCGCGTTGTTCCATTTTTTTTTTCGCCCGCGAAAGCCTCGATTGACACGAGCGGCACTCGCGAAAGTTTTGTTCACGCGAACCTTTCACTCACGGAAAGGTTTAGTCTCGATTGCCGCGAGAGTTACGATTGACGTGAGAGTCACGATTGACGCGAAAGGTTTAATCTCGATTGTCGCAAGAGTCACAATTGCCGCGAGAGTCACGATTGCCGCGAGAGTTACGATTGACGCGAAATTCACTCGCGAAAGTCTCAATCACACGAACTGCACCCGCGAAAGTCTCGATTACGCGAACTCCTCTCGCGGAAGTCTTGATCACGCGAACTTCACGCACGAAAGTCACGATTGATGCGAACTTCACTCGATCGACGCGAACTTCACTCAATCGCGATGGTTGCCGGGTTGGCCGCTGCCGGTTCTACCGCTTCTCGAGCGGTACGTCGTCTCGACGATAGCGGGCCCGATCGATGTCTCCTGGGTGGTTCGTCGGCCGGCTCCGCTGGTGCCTCGGCCGTTGGTTCGCGAGCGACGGCACGTCGTCCCCTCGACGGTCCGTCGGCCGTTGGTTCACGAGCGCCGGCCCGTCGCCTCCTCGATGGTCCGGCGGTCGGCTCCTCTGCTGCAGGTGCTGCGCTTCCTTCAGTTACTGTTGGTGGCTGCGCGGCGGGTGCTTTGCGGGGTGGCCGATCCGGTGTAATGTATGGAAAGGCCACTCTCCAGGGCAGTACCGTTGCCACCGGTTTCTCGCATACTTGCGGTTGTCGGCGGTTCAGTGGATGCGGATGGTGGAGCCGGTTGCGCTGCTCCGGCGGACGACTGCTGGGGTGCAACCGTAGATGCAACGGCTTCGCGGACTCGCTCTTCTTCGTTCCTTGCGGTCGCCGCTGCGATCGCCTTCTCGCGTAGTTGATCGTGCTTTGCCCCGACACGCCGACCCATTCAAGCGCCGCGAACTATCCTGGTCACCCTCCTCGCAGGAAATAAAGGTTAGGGGGTGTTCGTGCGGATGTACGCTCAGAGAAACTCCGGCAGACGATGCTAAGCGGTGTTATCGCTCAGTAAAGTCCGCCAGTAAAATCTCAAGCGGATTTCGCACAGAACGGGGAAATTGAGCGGAAGATCGCTCAAGGAGAGGACGGACAGAGCTCAGTCTCGCACTCAGGGGGAGTCAGCGGTTACGCTAATTTAGCGGGTTGACGCTAAATCCGCGGATTTCGCTAATTCGTCACGCGAGGTAACCTCTACAGTAGGTGCGGATTGACTGGGCACTGCCCGATTAGACGGGTTTTCAGAGGATGAACCGAACTTAGTCGCGGGAACCTGGACAGGCGACACGGCGAAACTCAGCTCCAACAGTTAACACGATTATTCACTAAATCCGCGTCCAATATTCACGCGTAATGTTCGGATTATTTTATTCACGTTTCTATTCACGTATCTAAGTTCTATACGCACAATGCACAACGTATGCTAGGCACTTCAACACCCCGTCACACTCTGTTCTGTGTATATGTTGCTCGGGTGACGGCAGTTTAATAAGTGACGATGAGGCGTCCAGCGGTCGTCAAGCGTTCCTTCGGGTCTTGCTGCCCCATTCCTTATTGGGCCCGACGTCTTGGTGGGGGGCAGAAAGGTTCGAGTCAGCTAATCAGTTCTAATCTACCTCGGCGTCTTGCCTGGGCAGAGAGCATGGCGGTATTTTGTTATGGCGCTCGGCTCCACTTGAGATTACGATGTTTTCGCTCTCAACGTCGAACGTCGCCGATGCCGCAGCCTCACGTGTGGTACTCGGAAAGCGATAGCCTTTCTTTGAACAAAGTTTCGTTCGCGAGATTCGTTTCTCTATGTCGCCCCTTCGTCCTGCCTCGAGCCCACTATTTTGTCGTCGTCGTCTTGAACGGCATGGGCACGGTAATGCGCTCAATATTCTTGAACGGCAAAACCAAAACATCAATGCCGTTATTAATAGCCCTTGGCACGAAAATCCGGCGAGGAATAAATATTGCCGCCGTTGCTTTTCGCGTCGATGAGTTCCTATTTCAATGATTCGTTGTTCTAACTCGAACAACGACTCGCCGTCCTCCTGCAGCTTCCATGACTCTGAGATTTTTCCCGGAATTATTTCGTCGGGTAATTCGGGGGCCAATGCGAAGCTCGCAGCATTCGGGAGCTCGAGAAGTCCTGGTACCACGATCGTCACATTTAACGATACATCCGGCGTATAAAAATATTGCTCTCGGCTGTCGTAAGTACGGATGCCGGTGAGCGCCGTTGTTCGCGTCCGTCCGATGCAGTTGGGGCTAAGATGGAACTCTCCGGCCCCCTCCAGCGTCGTCGTTATCTCCCCGAGTCCGGCGCAAAGAATATGTATTTTCTCTCGTTCGTTGAGAGAGAACAACCACCCTCCTTGAGATGGCAAATATATCCATGAGGCCCCGTGTTGAGTCCGGATTCTCACGTTACAGCTGCGATAGGCTTCTACCGACGGTCTCGTAAGCATCGTGATTTCACATTGTTCCGACGTCGATACTTCGTGAAAAGGCATTTCCATCGTGCAAATGTATTTTTGTTCGAGTCGACTGCATCCGGCGATGTATATATCGTCGGCTAGGAAATAATTTCGGCGATCGTTTGACACCGCGATAAACGTGGTAGCCGGCGTAATATGGGCCGATCCTGTTGTGTTGATTGTTGTCTGCGGTACCGGCCACGGATGCATTCGATACAGGTTGTAGCTTGTTCGGTCCAGCATCGGAATATGAGCGATAATCATTAGCCTTCCCGAATGATACATTAAATCGGCGCGCGATACTCGTGCCAATAACTCCCCTTGCAGGTAATCGCCGGCGAGCGGAAATTCAAACTCGGGTGCGCGCCCTCTTATTTCACGAGAGATGGCCGTTATCTGTGCCGTAGTAAGAACGTCCGGATGATAACGTCCGTCACGGGCCGCTGTGATGACGTGCAGGTACTGTTCACACGCGTCGATATAGCGGTCAATTTTTATCTCGATGAGCCGTGCGTAATTTACGAGCTCGACGCGGAAAATCATCTCGGCGGTATCCTTCGTGATTCCTCCTATGGTTTTCCATAATTCGTTTATTCGTCGGTCCATGTCGTTTACTCGCTTGGTTTCTGCGAGATGCTCCTCGTGCAATTCCTGTAGGATGGAACGAGTGAGATGCATTTGCTTCCCGATAAGCCTCGTGATGTTAGCCTGATCGGAAAACAATCTGTCGATCTGACTGTTTATATATTCCGCGTCTTCTTCGTTCATCGTCCCGAAAAGCGATTTACTCAACGAGCCGATGAATCCTAGAGGCACGGATCGTTTTTTCATTGTGCGCAGATGGAGGTCACTGGGAGGCCTAATAGGCATGGAATCGTGAGCTATTCTGGACAACTCGTTCGCTAGCGCTCTAGCGTGCGCGTCGCGGCTGTTCAAATGATCCGAATTTAGTAATTCGCTGCATTTGCCTCGCGGAAAGTTGGTGCCGTGGAACAGCGTGAAAGTTACTTCACGGCACTTCTCTAACACTTCTGACAATCGAGATTGTTCCTCCGGGAAGCTTGATAGGAATGTTTGCAAGTCGATAAAAACAGCCACCCTCCAATCGACATGTTGCAATCGAAGGGTCACCACTCGCTCGTAGTACAGTCCTGGGCGATCAGCCACAGGGGTCACGTGATGTACGTCGTGTTGATTTAACTCGCCGAGGACGTAACTCAGGCACATGCATAACATCAACAGCTTCATCTTCCCCGTAGATTTTGTTGCCCGGGGGAATTCGGCGGAGATTATCGCGCACTGGCAGCTACGTCTGCAAAACACAACACATGGCTAATCTCGCCTCGCTCTCACCTTATTACACTCGTTCTCTCTCATACGACATTCGGTTACATTTGTTTATTGCCGGGGAGGGTTCAACCGCGCATGGCGTCGACAGAGTGACAGAGACAGCGCGCGTTCAGAGGGAACGCGCGCTATATCCCGTCTTACCTGCTTACCCGGTTTACGCATCTCGCTATGCGTCGTTCGAGACCTCCCGGCTTACACTGGACAATCAACTAATTTATTCATATGCCAACTTGACTTTGTCAACGTGTTTACAAATTCTTTGACCGTTTACTGTTTCGAGGATTACATTACTTCGATCAGATATTTCCACGATTTTATACGGCCCGTGATATTGACAATCAAACTTCCCTTACTTTGGTTCCTTAAGGACGTAGACGTTATCGCCTATCTTAGTTAGTGTGAAGTTTGTTGCCTCATGAACACGTGTTATACGAGAGTTCGGCATAAGGCAGTAACCTATCCCAATCGTCGTATTGAGTGGCATATTGTTTTATATATTCCACCAATACTATGTGACTCCTCTCGAGTGCCCCGTTAGTTTGCGGTCGGTACCTGAAGGTCGTTAATTGTTTTATTTTGAATATTTCGGATATTTCTTGTAGCAAACTGCTGGTGAAAGCAGCCCCTCGATCGGTTAGAATAGCCCGGGGGGCGCCGAACTGTGCAAACAATCGGCGCACTACGGCTTCGCCGATAGTGGTGGCCTTTAAATCCGGAATAGGCTCCACCAGACAATACTTCGACAAATGATCCTGCATGGTAAGTATGTGTTTATTGCCATGAGGCGTCGTGGGTAAAGGGCCCACGGTGTCGAGTGAAACTTTGTTGAAAGTATCGGCGAGTGTATCCGTTAACAGCATTGGCTCACGGGTCTTAGCACGTACAAGCTTTCGCTCCTGGCAGCCTTTACAGCGTCTAATAAAATTTTGGACATCGTTGCGAAGCGAGGGCCAATAAAAACGCTCTCGGATTTTCCGATAAGTTTTCGTTATGCCTTTGTGTCCTCCGAAAAGGCTACAATGAAACTCATTTATTACCTTAGCCCTCGACTCTGCTGGCGGCAATAACAGCTTACCGTAGCAGACCGTCACCGCTATGCCAGACTTATCGAAGAGCTCGTGTAGTTTTTCGACGAGTCGTCCACTCGACAGGGTGTCGGAGTAATCCCCGGCACGTGAGATTCGAAATGACTCGACGCCTGAATTTACGAGAATTTTTTTCAGATTTTCTAAGCCCTGTAATACGTTATTGTCCAGCGTCTGGTCAAAATAACGGTTTTTTACAACCACGCTGTAGACATTTCGCTCGCCGTGCGGCGTAATTGCTATTTGGCCGACCCATAACCCTTGATTTTTTATGGCTTGTGCGTTGATTTTTCCCAGGTCGGCTAACAATTGCCCGATCGGGGTGGATAATTCGCCATTCGCCGAAAAAAAGTGCACATAATTGTCTATGCGGTAAGTCAGGCACTCGCGACTACCGACTACCGGCTTATCGTGCTTTTCCGCGAGTTTATCGCTCAAGGACTTCGATTCGCGCCCAGCGTTGACGAAGTCGCTATCCGATGGCTCTACCTCGAAAGAGGCATTGGGGCAATAAATTCCGATTTTTGGCGTTTCTTCCGGAAGGTCGGTCGTATTACCATTCGTTCCATTCCCGGGGATCGAGTCTATGCTTGATTCGTCCTCGGGAAGTGGATTGGTAATAGTATCATCCTCCGGTGCCGCTCGCTTCGGGTGCGGCGTGGAACGCGCCATGGGATCGTGGCCCGCGGGAGGCAGTGACCATCTCACCGATCGTCGCGGGACCTCCGGCGCGGCGGATTCGAGTTCGGTTGCCTCGTGAACCATGACCTCCGACGGGGTCGGGTCGATTTCCTTCGTCTCCTCACTCTCGTCATCGGCATCGGTATCATCCTCCTTACCTGGCAGCGTGACTCACTTAAGGCTTACGCGCCGAAGTAATTCGGCTTCGCTTACCCCTTTCTCTCGCTCGGCGATTTTCTCTAACCGACGCGATAGCTCGAGATCAAGCCCGGCTTCATCAATCGGGTCAAGGGCGTTGAGAATTTCCTGTGTCCTGTGTCTCTGGTGGGACCTCATTTCCTTCGGAAAGGAAATCCGGCCAGTCGAAATTTTCCTCGCCATAGGAGTCATGTTTAGGATCTTGTGCGCTGGTTTTGTTTTCAAATCGTACCTCCAACAGTCGCAGCGATTCGTCGAACCATTGGAGGGACTCTTGCATTGTTTTCGACGCGCAATCTCCCCCGGGTTGTGCACGTGGTTGTATTTCTTCAGGCTGAAACACATCGTCATCGTCGGATTCATCCATTGGTGGTCTAACTACTACCGCGATGCCGGGACGATTCATCGGGGCATCCACGACTGCCGCCGTATCCGAATCGGTTGTCGCTTCCTCCGTGACCGGTGCGACGAGCGGGGTAGGTTTCGGCCGTTTCGGGCGGAGCAGCACCGCGGGCAGCATGCTTCGATGCACCCGTTGTATCGGCGGTTCGGATGCCTCCGAGCTCGTGCTGACCTCCTTGTAAACCGGTGCGGTGCTCGGTGTCGTGCGTAACCTCGCACGCGTGCGACCGGCTATCGCCTCTGTACTCGGCGGTAAAACCACCCTCGGAGGATTTTTCTTTCGTGCCTCGGATGGGGCTTTGAGGATCGGTTTGGGCTTTGATGCGTTCCCCTTCTCAGTGGAAGCAGCGCCAGATGATATTGGCAATACCTGCAAACCCTTATCATTCGTATCTCCCGGCGCCTCTACCTCCGAATCGCTCGAACTCGACAGCTCACGGGCGACCGGATTGCGAAAAAGGGCGTCGGCATTTGTGTTTAGCTTTCCCGGCTTGTACACGAAGTCGAAGTCATATTTTCGCAGTCGCATTTTCCACCGGTTGAGCCTTTTTCCTGGATCCAGAGTGGTCTGCATCCATTTCAGCGGCTCGTGATCGCTCACAATCGTGAATTTCTTCCCGTAAAGATATGTCGAGAAATGTTCAATAGATTCTATTATCGCAAGACATTCCTTTTCGGTTGTTGAGTAGTTGACTTGAGGGGGGGACAAGACGCGCGAAAAATACGCAACCGGCAAGTCACATCCCTCATGATTTTGTGATAATACTGCGCCGAGAGCTATATCCGACGCGTCGGTCGTCAAGGTAAACGGCTTCGCAAGGTCGGGATATCGCAAAATCGGTTCGCTGCATAGTGCTTTTCGTAGCTTGCGGAAGTTCTTGTTCTGTGTTGGTCCCCAGACGAAGGGTTGTCCCTTTTTTAAGAGATCCGACAACGGTTTGGAGATCTCCGCGAAATCGAGAATAAAACGACGGTAATAACCGCAAAGGCCGAGGAATTGCCGTACATTTTTCTGTGTCTTTGGTACCGGGAAATATCGGACGGACTCGAGCATCTTCGGATCCATGCGGCGTCCGTCGCAGCTAACGATATGTCCGAGGTACGCGACCTCCCTTCGCAGGAAGGAGCACTTATCAGGCTCCAGGCTCAAGTTCGCATCCTCTAGATGCATCATGAGTCTGCGAACTTTCTTCTCGTGTTCTTCGAGGGATGCGGCGAACACCACAATGTCGTCCAGATAGACGAACATTTCGGTTCCCTGTAGTCCTAATAACACGCGGTCCATGAGACGCTGGAATGTCGCGGGCGCGTTTTTCAGCCCTTCCGGCATTCTGGCATACTCGTAATGACCATTCAGCGTGGAGAACGCGGTCTTCGGGCCAACCCTTGGAGCCATGGGTATTTGCTGAAATCCGCTCGCCAGATCGAATGTCGAAAAGTATCTGGCTTCGCCGAGTTGCTCTAAGATTTCGATCATATTTGGCAATGGATATCCGTCGGAGATAGTTTTTTCATTGAGTTTACGGAAGTCTATAACCATTCGCATGCGAGGACGTCCCTGCGAATCAGCCTTTTTCGGCACAATCCACACGGGAGAATTATACGGAGAACAGGAATGAATTATGACTCCGTGGTTGAGTTTCTTTAGTACCTGGCGGTCCATTTCGTCCTTATAGACCACGGGGAAACGATACTGATTCGTATTTACAGGTAAATCGTCAATCGTCGGGATCCGGTGGTATACCAGATCCGTCCGATGCAGCTTATCCCCCGGCAGTTTATATCGATAAGGAAACTCCTCTACGAGTCGTCGAACGTGTCGACGCTCTTCGTCGTTGAGGTCGTTTAGTCGTAACGCGTCCATTATTGCCGATATTCGATCGACTGGCGGAGACACCGCTTCGTCCGTGGTACTATCATCTTCAAACGCTGAGTCTAAATCGTCCGGGTTTTTTATTTCAAAGGACTCAATTTCCTGCGGGCCTATTTCTATCTCCACGTCTTCGAAACGCGTATTAATCGCCAGTACCTGACAGACTCCCGCGTTTCGCGTTACGGTCGCGTCCCCGACGTACACGCCCTTTAAAGTTTTTACCCGCGCAAATACCCCTCATTCAAGTCCGTTTCCGCTATTGGTAACACAATCTGTTCGCGCATCGGCGCGCGTAACCTGTACTTTCTTTTCGCGGGTTTTGCTTTCGTGAAAAGTATCTCCGCGGTCGGTTCGGGTTTTGCGGGAGGACCTCGACAAACGGTTTCGGGCGAATCGGGTCGCTCCGCGTTATGGTGGAAGGAGATTTCCATTCCTTCGTCGTAAAAGAACGGTCTTCCAATTAACGCGTCACTGAATAACGGCAATCGGTGAACTACGTAAAATTTACTCGGCTTTTCGTTAAAATAAAGATTGACGGAACCTAGCGTAGGAATTTTCGTTTCCTCCAGGCCGGTTATCCAAATAATATCATGGGTGTCTACGCGCAGGTCTTCATCTAGCGCATCTAATTTAATTAAGCTGGCCGCGGAGCCGGTGTCGAGAAAGAACCGTTCCTTCTTACGGCGCCGCTCTGGTGCAGTTAATTCGACTACTGGGTCCTCGACGGGGGTGGGGTTCCAGAGGACGAGGCATTGTTTCCCAGGAACCTCACTGACTGTAGCCCGACGGGCGACCGGCTCGATCGCATCGGTGAATTGGACCGCGTCCGGCTCGCCACCGGTTCCGCGGGACGAGCCGTTTGCGAGTTTAAAGAACCGTCGGCCCGTGACGCCCGGGCCTCTGCCGCGCGTATACGATTCCACGAGCAACAAGGACAGCCTCTGCCCTGAAACCAACAGAACTCGTGCCCGCAGCCCTCTGTGTCCATTCATCTCGCACCCTCTAGTTGCTGAGGCGCGTTACCACGCCCTTCTCTCGCTTGCCAATTGGGACTCGGCGAGCGATTTCCGGGCCGTTGATTAGACCAATTTGAACGGGAATTTGGCGATCGACCACGCATGTCACCGAAGTTCCCGTAGAGCACCTGCGCAATGTTACCGTCGCGGCGAGACCGGCGTTCTTCGTTTTCGATGAACTCCGCCGCGATCTCAAACGCGTCGTCTAATGTCTTTGGCGCTCGAGGCCACACGGCCTGGCCAATAATTGTCGGCAATCCATCCATGAATGCCGCAAGCGCGAGGTCGTAAATAGGATCCGCATCCTTATCAGGGGGATCCCTGCCGTGTTGCGTCCGGTACGCAGTACGGCTGCTACTAACTAAAATACGGATTCTGTCGTAGAAATCGTCAACGCTTTCGTCCTTTTTCATTCTTATAGACGACAATTGTTGACTATAATACGCGTAGGTTTTTCCCCTCGCGAGACGTTTCTTTAAATTATAAAGAGTCATATTCTGCATCGCGGTGCTTACGTCTTGCAGAGCTCGCGTCGAGACGTCGAGCGTCGGCGCTGACACCGACGCCTGCTCTCCACCACCTGTCGCCATTTTATATATTTTACGTACGGATAATAGTTACGACAGAATTATAATTATTACCTATATTCGCGGATTATTCGCCCGGCGCAATTATAATCGGTTGATAATGTTAATTTGACGGGTCCCAAGTGGCAAACGTGCCAACCACACCCGCGTATGGACTGGTAAAATTCTCCGCGATGTGAAATAAATACGTATCGTTTATGGGACCCCCAGGTCCTGCCGTCGTAGTGATGAGGACAGTTCCGAGGAGCACGATTATATCGTCGCCTTTCAAGAGCAGGACGGGAGTTGCAGAATGTATTTCTACACTCGGTTCGAGCTCATTAAGGCGGACGATATTTATTCCGTAATTAAAATTAGGCTCGAAGATTGCCGAACCTCCCGCCAACTGATCCGAGAAAATCTCGTGCTCAGGATAGCCTGGTATCACAGGTGCGTATTCCTGCTGCACCATTTGTCTGATAACGTAGGTTTGATTGTCAATATCTTAATTTAATGTCTGTTTAATGACGGTTAACGGTTAAACGGTTAAACTTCAGTTTAAGAAAAATTTTGCAGTTTTTTCCGAGACTAGCTTTTCGCTCTCGTTGTCTAACGTGACTAATCTCTCCGGCGTGCACATCCGCCGATCTCGCGACCGGCGGGTGGCAGGCCGGGGAGGATTCTTGCTGCCGTCGCGTTTTGTGGTCAGCGGAAAAGGTAACGAAGCTGCTCTCGCGGTATTCGTTACTATCCGCGGGACGTGCGCAGCAGTCAGCTCATCTCTCTTTGCTTATTTATCAAACTTACCTTGTATTTCTATTTGGCTTATATTTCGCGCACTCGTGCGATCGCGGCTACGGCAACGAAATTCGTCACCGCATCAACGGTCGACACGAGCGCGAGAACTTAGTCAGCGCGATGAAGGGCTCTCGTATCGCGCCGGGGAATTTTCCGTTAAGCACGGATCTTTTCCCGGCGCGATCGTAACATATGTACGGGTCGCTCCTGAAGCCGACAGGCGGGTACACTGACTCGTGAAGAGAGAAGACCTAGAGGTTATGCCGGGGAAACATTTTCCCGGCTACACACTGACCACTGACCGGTCGGACTAGCCATATCTCCGGTGCAGACACAGGGATATGGACTGGACGACGGCCGTGGAGATAGTAAACTCAGCCAAGTTTCGGTGGGTCATCATGGGGTTTGAGCCGTACAAGGCAGCGGGGACGGACGGGATATTCCCGGCACGGCTGCAACATGGGCTAAAGGCCATACTGCCATTAGTCACAAAGATACTGAGAGCCTGTGTAGCCCTTGGGTGCACGCCACGGCAGTGGTGAGAAGCAAGGGTGGTTTTTATCCCGAAGCCAGGGCGGATAGATTACGACCAGGCAAGAGCATACAGACCAATAAACCTGACCTCTTTCCTGCTCAAAACGCTTCAAAGACTGATAGAGAGATACATAAGGGACGGACCTCTTAAGAAACGACCATTACAGCCACTGCAATTCGCTTATCAGGCGGACAGGTCAGTGGAGACGGCACTCTACAGGCTGGTATACAGAGTGGAGGAAGCAAGGAACAAAGGGTGTATGGCAGTAGGGCAGTTTCTAGATATAGAATGAGCCTGTAACTGCACCACTGTGGACAAAGATTAGTAGGGAGATGCACAACGCTCGGCTTTTGGCCGTCCCCATTTGAGTGGCGCTAAATCGTAGCGGCGAACTCGGGAGTACGATTTTGTGATCATCGCCTCGGCCAACATTGCAGAGTCGGGGCAAACGTGGTCATCGGTGTGGTGGGTAATACAGACGCGTGAACACGAGTCCAAGATAGATCGGCTTTTTTTTTTATTCTTTCAGTTAGTTGCGATCAGTTTTTTTATCCTCTACACTAGTATAGAGACCGTGTCGCAACTAACTGAGAGAAAAATAAAAAATAAGCCGATCTATCTTGGCTTGAACCTCGGATACTTGAGGTAAAAAAGGATGCACCAACGCTCTCGGCTAACCGAACATTTTAATATTGATTGTACGGAAGTCGCATAAAAGGTGCGAGCTCGCTTGCCGTTAGAAAATATTTTTCTTGTACCTATATTGTACTATCTAGAGTATTGAGTCAATTTAGTGCACGTGGCAGTGCTCACAGCGATATTCAGAAAATTGATGTAATAAGACCAAAAAATAAAAATAAATCAATTTATGTCGGGCTCAAACGTTCAATGGTCGAAGCAAAAAAACATACCGAGACGCTCTCAGCGAACCGATGACTTTGAAATTAAAGGTATGAAAGTCATATGAAAGTTGCGAGCTCGCTTGGCGTCAGACAATATTTTTTCCCCGCCTAATCACGCCTACGCTAATTGATTAGTATTTTCATGCACGTTGTAGAGCACGTAGACAATGGTTGGCTACTTGCAAGAAGCAAAAAAGAGGAAAAAAAAATTCATCGGCGTTCGAAGAACCAAGTCTCCGAGTTTGCAAGAACGAAGCTCGAGCAGCGCAGAGGTTCTCTCCGCCAAGCGTTGACTCGTGTTCACGCGTCTGTATTACCCACCGCACCGGTGACCACGTTCGCCCCGACTCTGCAATGTTGGCCGAGGAGATGATCACAAAATCGTACACCCGAGTTCGCCGCTACGATTTAGCGCCACTCAAATGGGGACGGCCAAAAGCCGAGCGTTGTACATCTCCCTACTAATCTCTGCTGTGCAATCGATCTGGACAGCGGTGGAGCAGTATGGACTAGGATCCACCGTCACCAGGTGGATTAGAAACATGCTCTCTACCCGCCTGCTTCCAGTCACCAGGGCGAGGGAGCCGTTAAGGCTTCAGTCGGAACGGGATGCCGGAGGGGGGAGTTATTTCCCCGCTGCTGTGGCGTTTGGTCGTCAACGAGCTACTGGACCGGCTAGTCAGATCAGGAATCTATGCGCAAGGGTATGCGGACGACCTTGCAGTCATATTACGTGCCAGGGATGGCAACACGGCATCACGCCTGGCACAGAGAGCACTCAACCTGACAAGTAGGTGGTGCAGGAAAGTGGGGTTAAATGTAAACCCGGAGCAAACGGAGATGATCCGCTTCACCCGAAGAAGGAAATTCGATGAGTGGCGGGAGCCGCAATTCCGGGGGACCGCAATCAAACCAACAGGTTAAGCGACTGGGAGTTATTCTGGATGCGAAACTGAACTGGGGGCAGCGTATGCAGAGGGTGCGGTACAGAGTCTGTGCCCTGTTATGGGCCACGCGAAGGACCTGTGGCGCAACCTGGGGCCTAAGTTCCAAACATATGCACTGGATATATACGACTGGATATATATGCACTGGATATATACGGATATATATGCACTGGATATATACGGATATATATGCACTGGATATATACGGATATATATGCACTGGATATATACGGATATATACTATGATCAGATCGGCGGTACTATATGGAGCCGTGGTATGGTGGAGCAGAAACAGGCTGAAACTAGCCAGGAACATACTCACGCACATACAGAGACTAGCGAGCAGCGACACTACGAGTGCCATGGGAACCTCCCCCAGAATGGCGCTAGAAACGCTAATGAACTAGTCACCAATGCATGTGGTGGTACAGAGCGCAGCGAATCAGTGGCAGGGTGAACTACCACCGGGAACTCACACCGACATCGTTGGGATACTACGAGAGGCGAGCCCTGGAGCGAGCATGACACAGAACCCGGACCTAGTAAGGTACCGGTTCAACAATCCTTATAAGGTGTGATGTGATTTCATTGGAATCTGCGTCACACAATAAAATAGCATATTTGCGAGAATATCTCGATATGTATCTCGATATGTCAAGCTCTCGTGAGATACCGATCGACTTAGTTATCTTCTATGCGATTTAGTATTCAAGTATTTCTGTCCGCAATTATTTCAATTTTCAGTACAATATTCATCAAACAAATCAATACAAATTCAGTTACCGTTTAGCTTCGTTCCGTGAGTCGAGATACTCAAATTCCCTTGGTGGGGTAAAGTTAGCAAATGAAAAACTCAAGTGAAGGAGAGACTCGACGAAGGGTCTCGCGACTACGTTAAAGTCCGGTGTAAACGCGGCACCCTACAGAAAAGTGCGATGCATTGAGATCAGGCGGAGGTATGAGTTACAGGCGAGGATGGGACACCTCGCGCTGCATTAGAGTTGAGTTGAGTTGAGTTGAGCCTTGTATCTCACGCATTGACTTTGGGAAACGATCGCGAAGATCCTTCAAACTACCGCGCTATAGTATCGTGTCGATTCAGCAAAGTAACGTTATGGTTGAGAGGGCAGTAGCTCTCGGTCAAGGCTTCCGTAATAATCATGATAACGATTTCGGTTGGTTATCGTAAGAAAATCGGTCTATGGCGAGCTACGCTCGAGACGACTCGGCCTCTCTCTCGCGCTCCCGTAACGACAGTCACCGGCCTATTGGGTCTAGTGTTTGCGCGCTATCTCTCTCGCACTCCCGCGTAGGCCCGGCCTGTCGTTCGCTCTCGAAAGGTGTGTGTCTCGCTCGCACTCACGGGTCTCGCGGCCTGTCAGTGCGATCGAGTGACGTGAGATTCGCGAAATAAAGTGTGTGGACTATCCTCGATAGAATTCCGACAGGAATTCTTTCGAGTTGATAATTCGGTTGATGCGTTATCATTAACGCTCTCCAAGTGTGGTGCAAAAAGTTAAGTTCTCGTGCATCGGTGTATGCAGATCTCGGTCCTTTTTTTGGATAAATGACGCCTTTGGGGTGAGTTATTACTTTCGTTTATAGATATTTCGTCCCGTATCACCCTCGTGCTTGCGAAACTCGCTTCGATCTCTTGATCAGCGGAGTTCTCGCGACGCACGAGCATGCGATCTCGTGGCTTAACGCCAATCAATAATTATTTTTCGAGTCGATGACTCGAGATTGCGAGTCCTATCATGTGCTATCTTATTGGTGACGGATCGCGATTCTTCTACCATAACCCGCATCCTGAGCAACCGTGCATTTCCGTAACCGTTGGCTCACGGGGATGCATCGGCGTTAGCTTCCGGTACAGTTTACTTATAATTCGATTTTATTGTCCCCTGTATTCGTCCCTGCGGAGGTTGGTTCGTCCCACCGACCTCCAGATCAGTCCGGTTGTTAATGCAGGTGAAATAAAAATTAACTGGCACCCGCCGGGACGCTGCTGCATCAGCGAGGGTGGACAGCCGAAGGTGGCGTTTTCGATTTCGCGCTTCAAATCTCGTATATTTGAGTTTTCGATTAAATTGTTTTTGGTGTTCTGCTCCGAATTCGAGTTCGCGTATCGGGATAATGAAAAATACGTCACAAAGGTTATATACCCGGAAAGACAGGACTGGAAAACCGCATCGGGGCCGCTGAAAGGACAGGAACTGATATGGTACACAGATGGTTCTAAGACGGAACAAGCGTCTCAGCGCCCTGCGGTCGCAGATGCTCTTGTTGGTGGGCTCCGCCCCCAAACCCCCCGAAAAATGTCCCTTCGGGACATTTTTTAAGGCACTCACGGGGGTGCACGTCGCGCTACGCGCTTCGTATCGAGTGTATTTACACATCGCGCTATGCGCTACGAATGAAGTATGTTTATTCGTCGCGCTCTGCGTTTCTTTTCGACAGTACGTATGAGGGAAAAACATTTATCAGTTACGTAAATTAATTCATAGTGTTTAATCTTCGTCGAATAAAAATATTTCTTTTTTGTACCAATTGATTATTAATATTCACGACGGATATTTCCTTTTTGTTTGACGATAAATTGTCAAATATTGAGACACGAGACAAATATAACGAATTGCACCACGTAGAAGTTGATCAAATTAATTTAACGAATCAAATCATGTCTAGTAAAGTCGTTTTATTGGCTTAAAACTTATGACCAGATTTAATGAATATAAAACAAACACACAAAACATGTACCGACACCAATACGATTACCATTTAGCATTCAGGCCAAATATCCCCTTTAAATCCTTCCCCTTCAGTGTTTTTTTTCTTCCCCATAATTGATGGAATCAGTTCGTTATTTTATCTGTAGGAAACCAAACCATTGTAGAAGAAAAGTTCAAGAAATTTGCTATTCTTTGTGATTTTCAATGAAATTTTATCGATATTTATGGATGCTGCAAAAAAATGCAATCTCGAGAACGAAAAAATATATCTTTTTGGTTCCTGTCTTGTATTGAAGAGGAAGTAGTACGTTACTCGAATCAAAAATTTGTCATCTTGGATAGCTCCGAAATATTTTTTTACAAATTGATGAAATTCTTGAAAAATTCGACTTTGAAGGCTCTTTGACAGTCCTCTTATAACAAATTTCATTTCTACCATTTGAGATATATTTTTTTTCTTCTTCGTAATACATGGAATCAGCTCGTTATTGTCTCTGTAGAACAGACAAGTATTGGAGACGAGAAATTTGAGAAATTCGATATTTTTTTTCGTTTTTCAATGAAATTTTATAGATATTTATCGTCGCTTAAAAATATCAAATTTAGCATCATATCATATCGTATTTTAAAAAATTTTATTTAATCACAAACGAGGATAAGTTTTTCGGTACGGAATAACTCGTAAAATCGACAAATTCAGTGTTTTTCACTTTCTTGATAAATAATTGTTTATAATTGTTCTTTAAGAGTACAATTATTTTTTTTTTTTGCGAAAAAAAACTTTTCAAGACGTGAGCATATGAAAGAAATTCGTATTTCGACGAAAATTTGAAAAAATAAAAAAAAAAAACGTTGGAAATACGTCGATAGAATAATCATTAGCAGTTTTCTTATCAAGTGTAAACGAATAAATCCAGCGAACAAAATTGACAAAGATTTCGAATGTGATGAATCTCCGACGGTCGAAGTGTAAAAAATTAAATTTTTAAACATAGCACACTTTTTATCTGCGCAATAACGCAGAGAGTCAGTTTGTAAATACGATTTCTTTGAGAGGAAAGGATTAGAGACGGCAATTTCGAGAAATTTGAAAAAACGATTCATTTTTTGATGAAAATTCGTAAAATTAGTCTTTGCTTAAAAAAAATCATATCTCGGCAGCGAAAAAAGATTTCGACTCTTATTTTGGCTTATTTTGAAGAGGAGAAAATACGTTGCCAGAAAAAGAATTTGCAGTTTTTATTATTAACAGTAAATGAATAAATCGGGTGAACATAATTGACAAAGATTTCGGCTGCGATGAATCTTCGACGGTCGAAGGATAGAAAATTCTTTTTTTTTATGATTGCATACTTTTTATTTGCGCTATACCGCGTAGAATCCATTTATATTTACGTAAAATAGGAACAAAGATTGAAACGAGATGTCGATTTTTTTTTGTTTGAAAATCATCCGGCCACAGAGTACGCGCGCCGCGACGTATGAGCATCTGTGTATCGTCTGCTACGAAATTGTCATCTGCTTCCAAAGTTTGACAGATAGAATAAAACGAAAAAATATATACTCGCGATTTTTTTAGTTCTATTTGGGAAATTGTCATTATTTTGGATATTCGATGAATCTTTTTTGTGAGTTTACTACCAATTTTTTCAGTGAATACGTGAAATTTATCATTTTTATTACGAATGTGAATAAAATATGCTAAAATATTGCGAATGATTTTCGGTGATAATATATTATTTTCGAAATAAAAAACGCAAACATTTGTGAATCTGTGTATGATATTTCGTGTTTTGTTTTTCACAACCGAAGTTTTTTTTTTAACATGATGAAAAATGGATTTTTGGCAAATCTAACCTTAATAACATAACCTTTAAAGCAAATCTTGTTATAACCACTGTTTTTGAATTATTTTATAATTAAAATTATATTTGTCAGAATGACTCAAAATTTGTTGTGCATAGTGCTTTCGATACAATGAAATATTGTTGCGAAAGAGAACAGAATTGGTTTCCAGGATTCTTAATTGGGGCACCGTACGGACATCAGATGTGAGAAAATAAGTTTTTTATGGAAAATTATGATGAATAAATAGTTAGAGATGTAGGATTGTCTCTAAATTTGCTGTGCGCAGTGCTTTTGATAAAACAAAATGATGCTGCGAAGAAGAAAAAAATTGGTTCGTAGAGTTCATTATGATGGCACCGTACGGACACTTGACCGAAGGCAAATGCAAATTGTGGCAAATAATTTTTTAGAAAAAATACTTAAAGGTCTTAGATTGGTTTTAAAAGTAATGTGCATACTGGAAATACTGTAATAAAAAAACCCTGCGAAGGAGAACAAAATTGGTTCGCACCATCTAAAGTTACAGTGTGATACGGACGTCCGAGAAGAAAAATTCAGCCAAAAAGTTGTTTTCATTGCACCGCAGGCTAAAAAAAATATTTCTATTCATCGCAGTCACTTCAAAGTAACTACGCATGATGTTGGAGATACACCGAAGCAAATGGTGAAAAATAAAAAATTTTGGAGTATGCGCTGCGGAGTAACCCCTTCGACAGACTCCGAAGAGCAACGGATGGTCATTTTAATAGGCACTCTTTGCCTATTATTATAGTGAGTGCCTAAAAAGGATCGGGCGCGGTAATGTGCCCGAGTAATTCCAACATAGAGACACATATTTCGCTAGGGAAGTACTGCACTCCTTTACCGGATGTATCCTCGTGCCGTTCGTGGATGGTCCCCCGCCCTGTTATTGGCCCAGGGTTCTACTTCTCCAGCCGCTTTAATATCACGATCGTGTCTACTCGTGCTACGGGTATCCATGCTGTGACCTTACATACTTTAGCAGGACATTTACCAGGATTGCCCCGAGTCTGCGCCCTCCCATTTCTTCATGTCCTACACCTGTTTCCGGAGCCATATCTCTTACAGCTGATCTGCGCAGATTACACGTTTGCAGATTGACACGACCTGTTGAGCACACGTTTTCCCCACTGACAAAGTCCCCAAGCGATCTCGAGGGTTCAAAGTTTCGTAAACCGAGTAAAATGATTAATTTCTTTGCTCTATTATTTATTTCTATTTTCACGAACATTACAAGGCGGACTTCATCGGCGAGAGATCTACTTTTCGCGGCGAATTGAACAGGAGTATTGTTTTCTGGATAATGGAATCGCTACATGGTCATCCCATCTACTTTCATCATTTCGACAATACCGAAAATTATCGCTCTGGGCCCACCGACAACGGAGAAGTCGCAGCTTAGTGTTGTCTGACCTGCGTCCAACGACTACGAAGATTCTTTTAGAAAAACGTAGTGCATAGTTCCAGCGAGGTGTCTTTTTCCTTGGACACGTTCTTTTCTTTTCTTTAAGGTCGATTCATTATTTTTGAGTGTCTGCACATACTCTACGCGATGACGGTTAGCGTCCGGGGAAAACAATAGCTCGTAGTAGTTGGACGGTCCCGTGTCCTTTTTTTTGGCTTACAGATCCATCCATTTAAGTGTGGCGAGTGGTTCCTGGGGCTCGGACGTGCAGGGAAATCGTGGTCTTGCCTGATGGTTATGGCCGATCGGATTGCATCGCGCCAATCTCAAAGAGTAATCGTGCCCGATGCCCGCTTCGCGCTGATTGATCACGCGGCACAGTTAGTTTTTTTTTTTTTGCTCGGTAACGATTTCGGTACCAGCGGGTACGAGCTGTACATCGAGCGGCGAATTTAGAAGGGCCTTTTCTTTGATTGATGTCAATTTTCTTCGAAGAAATTCATGCCAGCGAAATGAGTAACTGTTGAGAATTTTAGTAGGGGAATCTTCATTACTGTGGCAAGTCATCCCCGGGTACTGTCCTGGACAGAAATGTTGGGTTAACTATACTTTTCTGGGAATAAATTAATTATATTGATTTTCTCCAATTTTGGTTCATTGCCAATTAATTGGTTTATTCATAATGTATAATTCATAATAATAATTCATAACCCCTCTTCTTAATCGCCAAGTGCACAGACCGCCCCTCTACCCTTGAGAGCTACAGCTAGTCGGCTAACACCGGATTTATTAATACATGTACTATCGAAAAGCCGATCGCGTCGAGCGTCTATCTCAGCTGTTGCCCTTCAAAATAAAAATTGCAATCGAGACGAATTTTTGTGGTCATCGGGGTACCGGTCATTTTGCTAGTTTATTTTAAATTTATTTTCTGAGTGGGAGAGTGCTACTCGTTGGAAATTTTGGTCACGATATATACAGAGATATATACAGTCCAAGTTCCGTATTCTCAACTCCTCTTCACGTAACCACTTCCTTATTTTACAGTAACACCTCTGAATTAGTCCCCTCTATATTAGTTCAACCTCTACAATAGTCCAAGCCGAACCTCTCCAATAGTCCAGAGACTCCGCCTACCTGTTACCTACCGTAAAGCTTCTACAGCGAGCCGCGAATATTATGCTAACTTAAAATTGATTATCGCCGAGAAAAATCACAACTTGGCGGAAATTTATAATGCCGATGAAAGAGGCCTCTACCGGAAATCCATGCTGAATAAAACGCTAGCAGCACGAGACGAAGTTTCTACACCAGGATCGAAGGACAGAGTTACAGTGCTAGTGCGTTCGTATGCTGACGGAAGTGATAAGTTGCCACTTTTTGTGATTGGTAAATCGCAAAAGCCACGGTGCTTCAAAAATAGTGCAAATTTACCAGTCGTATATGCTAGACAAAAGAGGGCATGGATGGATCGAGCGCTATTCATCTTCTGGTACTTAACGTTTTCTATACCTCACGTTCGTGAGAACATGTTGAAAAGTACGGAGAAATAAAAAAAGTACTGCTTCTGCTCGACAACGCTCTGTCGCATCCATCAGTTGACCATCTGAACGCCATTCATAAGAATTTTCAGGTAAGTTTATCATTGTTTATGATACATATGTATAAATGTAAATAGTAAAAACATTTTTCTTCAACAGTTCTCAATCAACGCTCGTACTGTGCGGACGTGTTATGGCCGGCGGTGTATTTACGTCGCGTACCTGTGCCAGTGTTTAGTGCGAACGCGAAATTACAATAATAGTGCCCACGCGAATCTCAATATTATTCTCGCCCAGGCGATAAGCCCGAGCGTAGTGGTATTTCCAATTATCGCGGGGAATTCACAATTAACAGTGAATTTCCCAATATCAACAACGTTATCATGACTCCCGAACATGCCCAAGCTATGCTAGTGCTACGAAATCCCTGCTGTTCCCGAGTAAGGACCAAGCCATCTTAATTGATGCGCTGGATGGCATACAACTGAAAGAATATGTTACTGCTCTAGCGAGAAAAGTCACACCAGCGCAAATACGATTCGCCTCGTAGCAGATGAGCTTATCGAGCTTATCGATCAGCTCCGATTCATAGTAATCAATAACATGTCTCTCCCTATACGAGCACTTATAAAAAGAAATAAAAGAATCACACTATCAAACGTCCCGCCGATTATCCGGCACAATGACATTCTCAAGATTGCCAACGATATCAACGTCTATCCTACCTCCGATGTTACTTTCGTAAAAGCTGGCCTCAACGATCCCGCCTTCTCGCATATAATGAGCTTTCGCCAACAGGTGTACGTAGATCCAGATGATATAGCCAAGCTCCCAGACTCGTTTAAAATGACATTCGACCATACACAGTACTGGATTTATCTCTCAACGGATTCACTAGCGTGCTTTCTATGCAAAAACGAAGGCCACGAAGCCAAAGATTGCCCCACTTCGAACTCCGGACTCATTTCGCAGCCAGTAGTACCGAACACCGAATCTCATCCCGCTCTTCCACCCCCAAAGGGGCGTGCAAATAAAACTAACAGGCAGGTGAAGGCCCCGGCCAACACCGTAAACATTCCTGAAGGAACTGACAATCTGACTACGGTCAATGAGGAAGCTATGCTTCCGGTCGAGGTCTTATCACAGAAAAAACGACCACATTCCGATTCCGCGTCGAATTCGCCATCGCATGGAGGTTCTCAAGATACTGACTTCGATAATAGGTCCACTAGCAACCCCACGGACTTCCACACCGTTGTTACGTCCAGCGTAACGCATAGTTATTTCCTGCTTTACCTTCAATAGCAGTTGAGCCTAAACTTCTTTGTGAAAGTAAAAAGGGGAATCTGATCTAAAAATTCTTCATTAACAATATCTATTTTACCTACTGCTTAATCAGTGTTGAGCCAGCCCAGAGTCTTACCAAAATCGGTGTTAGCGAGTCCTTAGCGAGTCGATACCGATGAAACAGGGTAAAACAGCTCCGGGGCCTCACAGGCGGAGGTCGAGAAAGGAGGTCTCTGACCCCTCTCCTGAGCGCTCCCCTGGAGTCCCAAAAAGGAATTAAAAGAAACGCGACCCGCTGACAGTTACCATTGGGACCTACTAGTATCGATATCGACTACCTCCTCGTAGATCATTAAATCTACTTTACCATGGCTCGAAACCATTCAGGGAGGAATTTACAGACAGTCGATTAAAACCGTCGGATTTTAGATACATAGAATCGGGTCGACAAGTTATCCTCGTTAAGGGAAACGTTTTAAACAGTGTTTTAGTTGAACCAAACTCCACAAGCTAAAACAAAGGAGACGGGGCTCATGACCTTGATTTTAGCAGGAAGAAGGAAATATCTTCTATTAAATTTTAATTAATTAATCCTTAAATAATTAGTAAACCACGGATTCCTCTCATTATAACACATCGAAAAGCAATAGAGGTCACACTTCTGAAAAAGAAAATAATAAAGTAATGATAAATAGAAAAACGAAACTGAGAATATAGTCCATTTAAAAGGAAATGATTATAGACAATTCACCCACACGATTTGCTCTCTTGAACGCCTGTGTTTATCCTTATGGTATAAATTAAGTACGTAGTGGTAATTACACGGAGAGTGATACCACCACAGGAACGAAAAGGGATTTTTACTTTATGAAAATTATACAACGTTTTGCGTTCAACAGCTCAGGTACAAAACCGCCGAGTAACGAAAAAGAGTCCTCTCGCAACATTACTATACGTACCCGATTAATTTAGTTCATCCTTCGAGAAATTCTTGGCCGTGGACAACTTGTACGCCATTTATTTAAACAAATGACTGAAGGAGTTAAAGGTAATGGATTTGCCAAGGAAAGTCTTTTCCATGACACGCCCCTGGACGAATTAACATGGAAAAGATTTATCCTTTTCTTTTATTACTTTTATTAGTAATATAGAATTATACTTTTTGCATTACTATCCAGACACACGAGTGCAAACTAATCAAGTACTAAATGATTAGTTCCCGATAGAAGGTTACGGTTTATATCAATGATATTCATTATTATATTTCATTATTATATTCATTTCTATTAGGAATAAGTGAGTCCTGGTTATGAGAGTCTTACGACAAACTCCAAATTTTATAATTCACGTAATACGTATAAAATTCAGAAGACACAGGAGAGCGTATTTTCACTGTTCAATACCGGTTTTTATTTGTCTAGACAGTTGACGAAATTCGTTCTATAGTCCGATTGGAACTCTGGCGACCTTTTTACATATAAAGTATTTAGCCATAAAAGGCTGCATACCAACAAAAATCTTTCTGGTAATAACTTCCCGGAAAACGGAAACGAGAAAAGAAGGGGATTGATGCCTACGTGATCTCGTCTGCGCCCTTTTGCTTTTCGATACCCCATCCCATCACCCACGGCGCGGGGCCCGATAAACGAATTACGCCTAAAAGAAGGACTTAAGATCACGGACCAATCAGGGATGAGATCGGTAGCATCACCTCATCTTCTCGTTACTGTACCGGAATTTTATACCGAATAGATATACAAAAAGACACTCGCATAGCAACATCCCCTCTACTTGTCACCAAGGAAAATGGTATAAAAACCCCCGAAATTGTACGCTCAGGAGCACACCTTTTTCAGTTATTAGCAGAGGATATTCCTTCAGTTTTGTTGAGCACATTTTTCTTAGTTATTAACGGAGCATACTCCCCCAGTCATTAGCCGAGTATATTTTTTCATTCATTTGTTCAAAATACCATAGTTCAATCATACTTCAAATCAGTTAGCCATTGTTCGAAACTCAGCTTTAACCCGATTGTCTTTCAGACTTTCGAGTTATCAGTATAAAATCCAGAACTCAGAGAAACGAAATTATTTCTTCAGTTTATAATTTGCCATTGTACTCCCCAAGTTTTGGAAATTCCAACCATATAGACACTTGGTCTCCATTGGTTTTCTTTTGTTCAATTTTATTACTTGTAGTACTCGTATTTTTGTGACATTAAAATAGTGTTAACTCTACCTGCATTTTCGTGAAACACATAATTTTTCCCTTAAATTCATCTTCGAATTAAATCAACGTGAAGAAAGTTCTATATCCCCGAACACCAGAAAAATACCGTTTATTACCGTAAGTACCAGTTTATTTTTTTATCAACCGCGCATTATTTCATTTTGTTCTCGCAATCTAGTGATTTAGAGTGACCACCAAATTTCATTTAACCGTGTCGCGTGTTCCGACACCTGGTCAGGAAACGGCAGGTAGCAGGTAGCCGTCACACCGAAGATTTCCTCTCTATCTCTCTTTTGCCTGAGAGACGTCGAACCCTCTACTAATTAGTTTATACCCTACGACACGCATTTGACAAGCACTCTAAAGGGCTCCATTCCAAGCAATTTTCCGCAAGGTTAGGCTTTAAAAAGGAGCAATCGTTGTCCTTCTTGTCGACACCAGGTGTGGTAAAGGTCGGTTTAACACCCACTTGACCAGCGCGTGCGATTATAACGGAGACAACTGTTATATTTCAAACTAGTAAAGAAACAACGCTAGTTTGAACGTAACACCGTCTTACGAAGCAAAAAGAAGAAAGCCAAAAAGAGTCAACCAACGCAAGCGATGGGAAACGATTCGGACAATCCCCTCAGGGAGATTGAAACTGAAATGTCACTACATCCACCGGACTATCCTCTCGACTTCCTCCAACTGTCAAATTTTTTAGAGAAAGCCCGAAGCAACCTAAATCTATCAACAGTTGTGAAGGACTTCACGCCAGACGTACCGGCACTGATCAACATGATCCAAAAGCTCCACACTATAACCCCCAGTAAAGGCCAAAAAAATAGATTCACCAGACTGATTAAAAAACTCTCAGGGGAAGCCTCTTTGGAACTCTCTGAACAATCGGATTAATCCACACGGGAAGACATGCAGTCAGGATACGATAGTTCTTGCTCCAGCGCCACTGACGCCGACATGTCTATAACACCTTCATTCACAACGACATAATGCATATAGTGCAGTGGAACGTGAATGGATATTACGCGCGACTCGCCTTCATCCAGGTACTCCAAAAAAACCACTCTCCAACGATCTTTTGTGTGCAAGAATCCAATTTTAAATCGGATCGGGACGGTAGACTAAGTGGCTACAAATTATTTCGCAAAAACCGAATAAATAGTTCGCAGGCCAGTGGCGGAGTGGCGACATTTGTAAAAGACAATATTCCGTGTGAAGAAATACCTGTCAACACTTCTCTCGAAGCTATAGCCGTAACAGTATCGACCCCTAATAAAATCACGGTTTGCAACGTATATCTTCCCCATAGCTACAATTTCACTCTGGGAGAACTACAAGAACTCTCATCCCAACTACCCAAGCCATACATTATAGTGGGGGATTTCAACAGCCACAACCCTCTATGGGGCTCCTCAAGTATTAATGCCAGAGGGAGAAAAGTCGAACATTGCCTCGACAACCAAAACATAGTTCTTTTAAATTCGGACGAACCTACGCACTTCAATTTTTCTTCGGGCTCTAGTAGCTCAATAGATTTGAGTTTATGCTCTCCCTCCCTCGCAGACAAAATCGAATGGTCAGTGGACAACGATCTCCACGATAGCGACCACTTTCCGATACACGTCAAACTCCTAAATAACAGAGACCCGGATGCTGGGTATACAGCGGCCGCAAAAACACCGAGATGGAAGTTCAAGAAAGCTAACTGGGAGTTATATACGGAATTAATGAACAATTTCTCCTCAGACCTCTCAATACCTGAAAATCCGACAGACTTTGACGCCGACAAGCAACTGGAACTACTCACTTCAGCAATACGGAAGGCAGCTGACCTTTCTATCCCTAAGACTGACGGGAAATTCGCGAAGCCAGGTGTTCCATGGTGGAACGAAGAGTGCGAGCGAGCCAATAAAGCTGCTAAACATGCCTTTAATACGTTCAAAAAGCACCCAACCACCGAGCGCAAAACCGAATACAAAAAACTGAGAGCCGAAGCGAGGTTTACTCTAAAAACTAGGAAAAAGGAATCATGGAGGCAGTTCACCAAATCGATTAATCGCCATACCCCTAGTGGTGAATTATGGAAAGCAATTAACCGAATTGAAGGGAAAAGCAATACCCGATTTACCCCCTTCATCAAAGACACGAGTGGGAACGACGTCGCTAGCCCTCCCCAGATGGCTCAGCAGATACGTTCGCTGCTAACTCGAGTGACAATAACTACAATTCGGAATTTCTGAAATTCAAACAGGAAACCGAAAGGGATGAAGAACCTTTACATCACTCAAAGACCGCTGAAAATACTGATCCGCTGAACGTGCCCTTCCAGCTTGAGGAATTAAAAGTTAGCTTATCTCTCAGTAAAAATTCGAGCCAAGGCCCTGACGGCATTTAAACAGTGCTAATAAAACAACTCCCAACGAAGGGCCTCGAATTTCTCCTAGCACTTTACAACAGTATGTGGAAATGAGATACATTTTCTCATGCCTGGAGACTACCGACAATAATCCCCATCGCCAAACCGGGTAAAGATTGCACAGTTGCAACAAATTACCGACCGATAGCCCTTACCTGTAATCTATGTAAGATTTTCGAGAAAATGGTTAACCGACGTTTACGATGGACGCTTGAAAAAAATAACTGGCTATGACCCTACCAGAGCAGCTTCCGACAATTTCGGTCCACTTCGGACCATCTAGTCCAACTAGAATCTCACATCTGCAACGCTCTAGCCAACAACCTCCATCTTATGGCAATCTCTATGGACATAGAGAAAGCATACGAGATGGTCTGGAAAAACCGAATAGTTCGGTCTCTATTAGTCAAAGGTATCCGGGGCCATATTATTGCTTACATTATGAACTTTCTCAAGGACAGAATCATTCAAGTCAAGGTCGGTGATACCCTATCAATGACTACGAAAACTACTAATGGAGTCCCACAAGGGTCGGTCATAAGCGTAACACTTTTCCTAATTGCGATAAACGATATTTTGACGCCACTAGAATCCCCTAACAAAGCACTTTTCTTCGCAGACGACCTCACGATTTTTTGTACAGGAAAAATAATACAGACTACTAAAAAAATCCTTCAAGAATCGTTAAACAACCTACAAAATTGGACAAAAAAAACCGGATTTAAATTTTCCCCTTCCAAAACTGAGTACATCATCTTTTCGAAGTCAAGAGAAATCGCTTACCCACTTCTTAGACTCAACCTTGAGAGTGTTGACCTTCAAAGATCGTATAGCCTCAAAATCCTTGGAATGATCTTCAACCCTTCCCTATCGTGGGGCTCTCACATCAAGACACTCAAAACGCAATGTAAAAAAAGATTAAACGTCATCAAATCACTGTCCTCCAAAAACTGGGGATCCGATAGGACTTCTCTAATCAACGCCTACAACACCATAGTCCGATCGAAAGTCGACTACGGGGCCATCCTATACGGCTCAGCAAGAAAAAGCCTTCTCAAAACCTTAGATCCAGTCCAAACTACTGCGCTCAGACTAGCCATAGGAGCTTTTCGTTCAAGTCCAAACCCAAGTGTGCTAGCAGAAGCCGGCGAGCCGCTCCTGGAACTCCGAAGAATCGGTCTAACCCTAGCATTCATGTCAATCTATAGACAGCTACCTTATGCCAGGTCGCTTGACTTATTACGGCAGTAATATAACGGCACTTATTATTATGACAGAGGAAGCCAAGAGCAAACTACAACGTCCATATCTCGCCCGGCTTAAGCTCTGGGCTGCTGAAATAAATTTCAAAGTACCAAAGACTCTACCAAGACGAATCAACCCAGCTCCACCTTGGAGCTCGCGGAATCTCAAGATAGACCTGGACCTCTCCAACGATACCGAAGGGAAAACAAACACCTCTCCCATCGAATATCGTAACCTCTATAACAAGATGATCGAGAATAAATATCCGAACTTTACCAAAATTTTCACTGACGGATCCATTATTGATGAACAAAGAGGCTGTGCGATAATATACGATGACCAAGAAAGTAAATTTCGACTACCTTCTTGCTTCTCTATCATGTCGTGCGAGGCGTTTGCTATATTGGAAGCCCTCAAACTCATAGAAGAATCCGACTTCGGTCAATCTGCCATTCTCACCGACTCCATGTCCACGCTGAAAGCGCTGATGAACCCGACTTTCACAAATGAGTATATTGTAAACATACAAGAAAAATTGTCCTCCATCGCCGGTAAGCAAAGAGAAGTGGTGTTGATATGGGTACCATCCCACACAGGAATCCAAGGCAACGAGAAAGCCGATAGAGCAGCGAAACATGGAGCAATTCATGGTACTAACTCCACCGATACAATCGCGGTATCGAAGCACGACTTAAAAAAATCGGTGTTTAAAAGTATGCGAACGAAATGGAACGAGGCCTGGACGACGGATAAACGGTCTAAACTGCATAGCATTCGAGACGACATCTGGCAAACCTCGCCGGATACTGATACGAGGAAAAATCAATGCATCGTGACCAGACTACGAATAGGACACTCCAATCTCACGCACTGCAACTTATTTGATCACTCGCCTAAGCCCATGTGCACAATGTGCGATGTGCCACTGTCGATCGAGCATATATTAATTAAATGCCCAACCCATCTACCGCTTCGCAATCGTCTGAGCATATCGATAGTACTGAAAGACGCACTTAACAGTAAAAAAGAAATTAAGAAAGTGATAGAATTCTGCAAAGAAATTGATGTAATTGACAAATTGTGATCCACCGCAAAATATAGATATATATGTAATTCAATAACTTTTTGATGTATGTATATGTAAGAGTCGCTAATAACCATTAGATGTTGACGCGACTTTAAATAATGGAAAAAAAAAAATTCTTCAAAAATGTGAATAGGAAAAAGACGCCAAGTGGTTTAAATAATTTTTAAAAGTTTTAAAAATCATACAAGCCAAGTAAAAATAAAAATAAAAAACTGCTCGTCCTTTCTTTCATTGCTATTGCATTGATTTGTGTTCTAAGGACTAGCCAAGTTTTTTTATTTTTATTTTTACTCGGCTTGTATGATTTTAAAAATTTTTTACTCGCAAAAAATTATTTAAACCACTTGGCGTCTTTTTTTTTTCACATTTTTGAAGAAAAATGTTTTTACTATTTATTTTATTCTTTTTTTTTAATTTATTTTTTTATTATGAATTTGAATTATTTATTTTCAAAGAAAAAGATTTTTTTGTATCACACGCATTTTATTTATTAATTAAAATTATCACTCGCCTGCTATTAGTTCATATAATTTTTTCACACACGTATCCCTTTTTTTTACCACGAGAGGTTTTTTTTATTAGTGGTTTTCGCGATAGTAAAATTATAAATACCCCTCACTATTTAACCTCTATTTCAATGACTGAATGCGAGTGTACTATTCGCGGGTTGCGGATCGCGGATATATCAAGTTGCTGTATTCACGAACTGACACGTGGAAATCGGCGACAGCTAACCGTTCGTTCTGCCTATATTATTGTGTGTGCCAGGCACACGCATGGACACACAACGCAACACACAGGCATGATGGGACATCGGACAAACAATGGACAGATGAAATAATCTCTGAAGAAAAATTTTATCGTGAAAGTGAGGATTTTTTGGGCGACATCGCGATATCTCATCATTTCGTGCACCGATCGGGGTGATTCCAGGCGAGGTGTAAAGCTTGTATTCGAATTATATTGAAAGTGTCTTTAGAATTCAGATCCGATGTCTCGTTTCGGAGAAATAAACTGTCAAACTTTAGGAGGCACGATATTGGCGTATAAGTACACGGTAGCGCTCGACTTTTTAAACCACTTGGCGTCGAGACGCTACCGCGTCTCTTGATATATGTACAATATTTTTAAAATCGGAATAGTAATTAAATATTTATATTTTTATGAAAGGACAAGTTTCATCAAAGGACTGAATATGATTGACTGCTGTATGAAAATCGCCAGCGCCAGGGATATGCCGCTGAAGAAAAATTTGTCGAATGCGTGGAACAAGCTGCTCCGTGAAAACGGATCGATAAATGAATGCATTGTTCATTCGGAAAAATTAGAGGATCTATTACACTTGATGCGTAGAGTTCCTGGCTATGAAGACAACTTTAGACAGGATTGCTCCGTGGTTGTCGAGCGACGTGGGCTGGCAGATATTAACAGACGATGAAATACTGGAAAGGTACTATATTGCCCCATACTTATTATCGCTTATAAACGTATTTATTATAACTATAATTGATAGACCATTAAATTTTCATTTTTTTTGTAATTACAAACTCCAGACAGAAGATGAGAACGCGATAGACGTTGAAATAAATGATAATTGTAAACCGGAGTCCAATAATGAAGATGACGATGAGCATGAAGTTGTTAATACGTCGCCAGAGGAAGCTCTAGCTGCCTTGACAACGTATCAAAAATGGTTTCAATCTCATTGGGACTATCGAAAAAATCATTCAATGCAGTTAGAAGAAATGCGATTTATCATAACCGAAATAATGTGGAGAACAAAAGATAATTTTAATTATGCCGACTCAAAAGTTTAATAGTATATTAATTAATAATTATTATAAAAATATTAATATTCTTTGTATTGCTCTTATTCTTATAATATTAAATATCTCTCTATTTATATAAAGTTACCGCCGCTGTCGCCGCCGCCGCCGTGTTAGGAATCGAGACCCCCGCCACCTCGATCCCGATTGCACAGGACTTAGAATATTTTCAGTCGAAGGGGTCGGGGGGGGGGGGGGGGGGATATTCTAAGTCCGTCTAAGGGGGACTTAGAATATTCTCCCCTTCTGGTCCCGCTCGACCCTTCCCCTGCCATCCTGATTCCGCTCGCTCAGGACTTAGAATATTTTCGGTCGTAGCGGTCGGGGGAGGGGGATATTCTAAGTCCCTCTAAGGGGGACTTAGAATATTTTTACCTGCGGGGGGGATCCCCTTAGCAACGACCATAGCAACGTTTGTCACAGCAACGGTCGCCATAGCAACGGTTGCCATAACAACGGTTGCCATAGCAACTGTCACCATAGCAAATGTCACCATAGCAACCGTCGCCCTAGCAACGGTAACCATAGCAACCGTCGTCATAGTAAGCGTCGCCATAGAAACGGTCCCCATATAAACCGTCCTCATATCAACGGTCCCCATAGAAACCATCCTCATAGCAACGGTCACCATAGCAGGGGAGCGGGGAGAGAAAAATCTTCTAAGTCCCCCTTAGAGGGACAGAATATTTTTGGTCGAAGGGGGCGAGGGAAATCCCCTTAGAAGGACGTAGAACATTTTTCTGAAGGGTCGTGGGAGGGGAAGGCCAAAATATTCTAAGTCCTTCAAAGGGTAACTAAGAATATTGTTGGTCGATGGAGTATTGGCGAAGGAGGGGGGGGGGGGGGGGTGAGGGGGAAAATATTTTAAGTCCCTTTAAGGGGGACTGACTAAGTAAAAATACAAAAAAAAGCGGCGGCGACCTCCATTGATGAAAAGTTGCGGCGGTGATTAAACATTATTATAATGTTGATAAAAAAAAAGCGAGCGCGCATAGCGCGCGAGCCCGGGAAAACTCTAGTCTTTCTATATATATAAAGTTACCGCCGCTGTCGCCGTCGCCGTGTCATGAAGGTAGTTTAGAACATATGCTAAAGCAACGGAGTAGCTACACTCACGGAGTGGCTATAGCGACGGAGGGACTAAAGACACGGAGTGGCTAAAGCGACGGAGGGACTAAATTGACGGAGTAGCTAAAGTGACGGAGGGACTAAATTCACTGAGTAGCTAAAGTGACGGAGGGACTAAATTCACGGAGTAGCTAAAGTATAGTTAGCTATAGGCAACTATTAAGTGCGGCGGCGATGAGGCATTTTTATAATGTTTAATCACCGCCACAACTTTTCACCAATGGAGGTCGCCGCCGCTTTTTTTTGTATTTTTACTTAGTCAGTCCCCCTTGAAGGGACTTAAAATATTTTTCCCCTCCCCCCCCCCCCCCCCCCCCCATTCGCCATTACTCCTTCGACCAAAAATATTCTAAGTCCCCCCTTGAAGGACTTAGAATATTTTGACTTTCCCCTCCCACGACCCCCCCCCCTCCTTCAGAAAAATATTCTAAGTCCCTCTAAGGGGATTCCCCCCGCCCCCTTCGACCGAAAATATTCTAGTCCCCCTTAGAGGGACTTAGAATATTTTTCTTTTCCTCCTTAGAGGGACAGAATATTTTTGCCCTCCCCTCGATTCCTGACACGGCGGCGGCGGCGGCGACAGCGGCGGAAACTTTATATATATATAGAGAGATATACTAGAGTATGTTTAGTATTTTTATAAGTATTTTATAAGTATTTTTATAATGTGTAACCGCTTTTTCCCGAGGACTCGCTGCGATTACAAAATGCAACGAGTGTCGTACGGTCAGGGCGCCAGCCGCGAGAACCCGGAATTCCCGCGACAAATTTATTACCGCGATATGACAAATTTCCCTTAAACCGATGCTCGGCTAGCTACAGCCCGGGAAGGTGGTAGAGGGGGGTGGTTCGAGTCGCTCTCGCGATCGGAAGAACAAACAGATCTCGGGAGCGCAATTGTTGATCTTTATTTTGCCAACGGATACCGGGAGCCGAGTCGTGAAGCGACAAGCGCTCTGCGTTCCACCAATTCATATACAATAAGTTTCGCGCGCTCGGTAACGGCTCAAGAGCGAGATTACGCCGTCGTGTCCTTTCTCCTCACATTCTCCCAAAGTAGCGACAATACATAAGATTCTATGCTGCGTCCAATCGCACGCCAAAAATACAATTTCAACTACGGGATTCTCTCGCGGATACTGAAGCAAAGTCAAAAGAAAGAATAAGAGAACAGAACTGAAATGTACAATGTCGAAAGATAAAATAGTCGAAAGCTAAAATCTGGAACACCCTTCAAGACTCCTATCGTAAAATTTGCGTAACGAATTTTCCCCGAACGAAGTAGACCGTGAGCCCCACACGCAAAACGCGCCGTCCCCACGATAACGAGTGCAATTTGCCCCTTTGAGTCTCTGGTTTCAAACCGAACCCGCACGACGCTCTTACCCCGTTGGAACGTTGCAGTAGTGGAAATCCTGCGAATTTCTCCGAACCGGGATCCGAAATCGCGAGTCGGGAAGAAGTCGGTATTCTCGAGGCGACGATGTGCACGGATCTATTCGAGAGCCACGGCCTTCCTTGTCGGGATCCTACGATCGGCCTACACAAATCTCTCGCCCCTTAGAAGTATTGGTCGCGATTCCCCGAATCACGTTGCGGTTCTTAGAAGCGCCGCGCGACAATTTGAAAGCGCAAACGGCGAGTCGAGAGCTCCTCCGGCTCTCGCGGGGACGATATATCGACGATCCAGCGACGGACGAAAGCGCAGAGATTCCATTCTGTGCTTCGGCACAGGATGAGGCCGCAGAAGGTTTTCCTTCGGCGATAATCTTCGCTGCCGACGGGATCTCGACGACAGCCGATGGGAGTTTGCCGCGCTGATGCAGCCCCCGCTGACGTGAGTACTCGAGATCTCGGGTGTCGTATCGACGATGATTACGCTGCGTGTAGTCGCTCGTGCGATGTGATGCTGCCGGTTGTAGAGACCGCCGTGCACTCGGGAGCCGTAGCCATGAAATAACAGTCGGGAAAAATTAGTTACGCGTTTTAATATGCCTACTATAACTCTGTCCGAATGCCTTGAAGGGACTCTCCCCGAGAGCAAGACCGTCGCTTCTCGCGACACTCCGTGCACCAGTCGTGAATCATGAAATTTTTGTGACGCGGCAGAAAAACCACGTCACAAATGTTAATAAAAGAAAAGCGAGCCCGGGGAAACTCTAGTATATATTGTAACGAAGTAAATTCGCATAATATATTTTTGCGTACTCGAGTCGAGGCTCCGCTCACCACGGAGCCCCTTTAATATCACCGCGTGAAACAGTAGACCTCCCCCCCCCCCCTCCGCGTACCCCGCGCATAGGTAAGGTAACGCTCAGCAAGAGACCCAGGACACCGAGAGAGACCGAAAGCAGAGACAACGCACGAGCTGGAGAGAGAGCGGGAAAAAGCGAAGGAAGATATTCGCTCGACAACAACAGGATTCGTCGCTGGCCATAAGAACCACCACAGAAGAAGAAAGTCCACCGTTGCCGTCCCGTCGCCTCTCTCACCGACTACGCCGCCCGCCGCCCTCGATCGTCGCTCAATAGCTCGAGCGACGATAAATCAATATCGCTGCCGCCATCTGACACCTCGCCCGTCGATCGAGCGATTTATCGACCGACGCCGAGTACCGTCTTCTCTCTCTCTCCACCGCCTTCCGTCGCGCTGTCAACGGAGAAGATTACCGAGAAGAAGGACGAGCGTTACCGCAGTCTCATTCAAGCCCTTGATTAGGAAGCACGTGTGTGGACGATTCCCCCGTATTCCGCCATATTTGTAAGGGAATCGTCCGGCGCTAATTGTAAAGAGTGTGTGATATCAGCGAGAATAGTTTTTCCCTCCCGTGTGATAATTCTCCCCGACCCTCCCCGATATTTTCCGCGTAATTAAAGTTAGTAAAGTGACCGGTATTCACTTGAGTATTTTATAATGTATTTTTCCCCGAGTATCGCCATTTACCGGCAAAGACCCGTGCACGTGGTGAGTGGCGTGCGTCATCAATTTTTGTGCGGGATTATTAAGTAAGTAAGTTAATCGTGTGCAGTTGTGTATATTTTTCCCAACGAGTATTTTCCCCGTATATCGCCCTGACGTCCCTTAAATTCGTGTATGAGCCGAAGGCATTAAATTGCGAGCCCAAAGATCGGTTGACCCTCCCCTGAGCTCTCTGCTGTCCCTTGGAGTTTGCCGGCCATTACATACTCAGTGTACAGTCGAATATTTGCTGACTCATGTCGAGTCGAATAACGGCGTTATCCCGTAAAAGGTAACTGGCGCCCAAGAGTACCCGCGTAGAAAAAAAGAATCTCAGCGAGATTCTTGGCGAGAATCTAGATGAGATTCCTGTGAGAATCTTTCCGAGAATCTTTGCGAGATTCTAAGCGAGATCTCGCTGAGAATGCCGCATGTGTCCCGGACCGTGATTCTTGCCGTGCTTCTTGGCGAGATTATTTAATCGCGCGCACAATCCCGCTGTGCTTCTCCGCGTGATTGTTTTAATCGTGCACACAATCTCGCCATGCTTCTCCGTGAGATTTTCGTTTATCGCTGCGAGAAATCTCTCGCACAATCTCGCAGTGCTTCTTGGCGAGATTTTTATTTATCACTGCGGGGAATCTCGCACACAATTTCGCCGTGCTTCTTCGTGTTCAAGCGAAAAATGAAAGAGAAAAAAAAATTAAAATTAGTCAAATAGAAGGCGAAAATAAAAAACGTAGAATTTTGGCCGGAATCAATTTTCGGCAACAAATTTGCATTCAACGAGAAATTTTAGACGCTATAATGGAAAATCGCTGGTTTTTTTTCCAAGTGCTCCCGGTTTTCTGCAAGGAATCTTAGCAAGAGTCCCACATGACGGCCAAAAGTTTGCAGAATTTTGAAAAAAAAAAAATCAGCGTTTTCTACTATAGAGTCTAATATTGTTCGCTGAATGCAACTTTGTTGCCACAATTTGGATCCGAGCTAATTTCTACATTTTTTATTTTCGCCTTCTATTTGACTAATTTTAATTTTTTTTCTCTTTAATTTTTCGCTCAAACACGAAGAAGCATGGAGAGATTGTGTGCGAGATTCCCCGCCGTGATAAATAAAAATTTCGGCAAGAAGCACTGCGAGATTGTGCGAGAGATTTCCCGCAGTGATAAACAAAAATCTCGCGGAGAAGCGCGGCGATAATCGCGGTCCGGGACACATGCGGCATTCTCAGCAAGATCTCGCTGAGAATCTCGGAAAGATTCTCAGAGGAATCTCACCGAGATCGCTGAGAATCTCGGAAAGATTTTCAGAGGAATCTCACCGAGATTCTCGGCAAGAATCTCGCTGCGATTCTTTTTTTCTACGCGGGTATTGTTTGAATAGCTTCCCCCGATTTTTGAGATATTTTTGTGAGTTATTTCTGTTAGTATTTTCCCCGCAATTTTCCTTGTAATTTTTCCGAAGGCCCGTCGTCCTTTTGCCGAGAATATTCGATAGTCCCACAGACATTTTCTCTTGCCACGAGTCGCGTACGCCTCGCGGATCGCCTCGTGGCAACCACCGTTAATTCTTTTATTATTTTTCCCCGACCCTCCCTTCGCCCGTACGACCAGGAATTATCAGTTGTTCGAATCATTACTATTTTTGCGAATTATTATTATTTTGTATTATTTTCTTGATTATTTTCTTAGTATTTCTCCCCCGATTTGGTTTATTAATTTTTAGCCCCCGTCCCCGCTTACCCCCGACATTTTCGACGCCAAGTATTATTTTTAGTTCGTTTATTATTTAGTTGCCATAATTGTTAAGATTTATTTGGGTTATTTTGGTTGATTATTTTCATTATTATCTTTTATTATTATTTTCGAGTTACCAGTTTTATTATTAGTTATCCGATATCAGTTGTTTTTCTTAGGTTATTATTTCTTATTTTTTTCCTTCTGATTTCTTTTGTATAATTTTTTTCGTGTTTATAATAAATTTCTATTTCTTTTGTTAAGTATCTCCCCGCCGCCTACGATTATTCAGTTTTTGTCTTGTCCCCCCCCCCCCCCCCCCCCCCCCACTATAAGTTCTGACGAAAACCCCCGTCACAATATATATATCACCGCCGCAACTTTTCACCAATGGCGGTCGCCGCCGCTTTTTTTGTATTTTTACTCAGTCAGTCCCCGTTAAAGGGACTGAAAATATTTTTCCCCTCCCCCCCCCCCCCCCCCCCCTTCACCAGTACTCCTTCGACCAAAAATATTCTAAGTCACCCTTTGAAGGACTTAGAATATTTTGGCCTTCCCCTCCCACGACTCTTTAGAAAAATGTTCTAAGTCCCTCTAAGGGGATTTCCCCCGCCCCCCTCTGCCGAAAATATTCTGTCCCCCTAAGGGGGACGTAGAAGATTTTTCTCTCCCCGGTGCCCTGCTATGGCGACCGTTGCTATGGTGACCGCTGCTATGAGGACGGTTTCTATGGGGACCGTTGATATGGGGACCGTTGCTATGGCGACGCTTACTATGACGGCGGTTGCTATGGCGACCGTCGCTATGGTGACCGTTGCTATGGTGACCGTTGCTATGATAACCGTTGCTATGGCAACCGTTGCTATGGCAACGATCCCCCCCGCAAGTAAAAATATTCTAAGTCCCTCTAAGGGAGACTTAGAATATCCCCTCCCCCGAACGCTTTGACTGAAAATATTCTAAGTCCTGAGCGAGCGGGATCGAGGCGGCGCGAGTCTCGATTCCTGACACGGCGGCGGCGGCGGCGGCGGCAACTTTATATTGTAACGTTGTAGCGTTTGGGATTCGGGGCGAGTGAAAAATCGTTAGACGTTGTCGAATTGGTGAAAGAGTAAATTTTTATTGAAAAACACATAAAATTTGCAATACAATAATCAGATCTCCTCGATGTCGTTGCTTACCTTATTTTGTCACCTTAACGTCTAGTGAAACACACTCGAGTTTTCGTAAAGCTACAAATCATTTCCCAAAATCAAATTTAATATTGGTTGATCAGTATCTCGCGGATGGCGCTGAAACTTAAATAAATATCGAAAGGATAGGAATTTTTCTTCTAATTCCTCGTGTGAACCAAATATGTAACTTCTTTTGTAAAAGTAAATTGAAATATTCGAATTTATCGACAGAATGTCGGTAAATTGCGAAAAAGCACGATTCGAACAAATATTTCCCCTTAGTACTACGAAAGAACAGAATTTTATCTTGAAAGTCTCGACTTTCTCGATAATAATTGCAATACCCGAATTTACCGGTGAAATATCGGTAAAACAGAAAGATGATTTTTCCCTTAATTCCTCGTTTGTGCGTAGCAATTAATTTTAAACAAAACTCATCGAAATTCGACGAGGATAAAAAAATTCTCCTGCTTTATCGGCCGAGCATCCCTTATCGATAGGAATATTGGTGAAACGCGTAAGGTTTAAATTTTTAATTATTTACGCGGGTGACTCTACTTTAAATCAGGAATTTTTAAATATCGCATCTACTCTGCCGTGCCCACGAGATAGCCCACGGGGATTGCGCGAGAAACGGTTCTCGCGTTCTCCCGGCACTCATGTAACAGGGCCCTCCTCGGAGAGTCCGGCTTCCACGAGATCGTGAACCGGCAAGTGTCACCACGTGGCCGGTCCGCGGCTCGCTTCCGGCTCGCTCTCGTCGGGGAGTCGCTCTCGAGGGGCCCAATCAGAGAGCTCGAATGTCTCTGATTGGCTTTTACAAAAAGGCCAATAAGAATGCCTGATTTTTGAAATTCGAATGTACCAATAGATTTTGAAGTTCCCCGCGGGAGAAAAGCGCGGGGAATTCAAACGCCGAAAATAACAAAATCTCGTAAAATCGAGAAAAATCGCATAATGAATAGAAATATTTTAATAATATTTATTGAGCGGGAGCTGTATATGCTTCCCGTCTCAATATATATAGAGAGACAATAGTAATAAAATATGGGATCGTTACATCCTAAAACGACACTGTACGAACTTAGTTCTTCTTCTTTCTTCGTTTGATTGATTTCATGTCGCTCGGTCCAGTACCGTTGTATCTTAACTCCTAGAGTGACGTTTTTACTAATTGAGTTGCCCCTTGAGTATCGGTACCCCCTTCATCTGAAAGTACTGTATCCACGACCTTGCACACTCACCACCACCACTACCTTCACCTCTAATCACAAAACGATACTCGCCCCCCCCCCCCCTCTCCCCCCTCCTCTCTCTCACCTCCCAAAATTTATTTTTCGCATAACAGTTTCGTACTGTTCGTGAATATTAGCACCATCTCCGTTTTGCTTGGGTTAACCCTCAAGTACTTCGATGTGCGCCATGGCTGTACGTAGTCCAATGATCTCTGTTTTCCACGTCAACTCATCAGGATTGTCACCGATGACTAGAATCGCGACGTCAACGGTGTAACCCATCGCCACGAATCCCAGTCTTTCAAGGTCCGCAAGGAGCCCGCCAATAACCATCACCGACAGGCTGGAAGAGGTTATGTCCTCCTGGGCTCATTCATTCTTGACCAGCGCCCCTGTGATTGACTTCTTCAGGCTGACGGTAACCTTTCCAGTACGGAGTGGAGTATATCTCGTCGATGACAGAGTCCTTTATCTTAAATTTCCTGCCTGCTTTACAGATAGAATTAAGTGAGGATTTCGGGGGGTGGTACATCGCAGGGCCTTGATGTGATCTAGATCGGCTTTTCCCCTGATCAGGTCAACCTGTAGTGTCTGCAGACCAGGGCCTGATAAGCCCTCTGGTTCGGGCTGCGGCCGTCTTTGACTGTGCGAGAACGTTAGGCCTCTCGAGACATTTGGCCCCCTCCTAGCCGCCACCTAGCGACACGCCCGTTTGGCAACTCACCATAATCGGCAATTCCCCTTTACGGTGATTGGGTAATATCCAGGTAATACATCCTGTTGATGGTACTTGGAGTACTGCAATTAGCCTGCGTGTACTGCAATGGTTCACATACACCTGCGTGGTGGACGAGCAGATGCAGAACACTGCAATAGCGGACAAGGTGGAGCGCAAGCGCGGCACTTCCACTGCCGAGAACCTCCGGAAGCGGACAACCAAGTAAAGGACATCGAGGTAGACCGAAATAGCGGCACTCGGTTCGCAGATCTTAAACCATCCACTCCTATCTGTAACAGAGAGAAACACTGAAGTATTTTTTAAATACATTTCTTGGCACATACCTACAATTCCTACGTTTACTTACATTCCTTTCGATCCCGTCTATTTTCTACGCTAACTACCCGCTCTCCTGTCTCTACGACATAGAGAAGCCAAAAGGAGCAACGACAATAACTCTGCTTGGAACCGGAAAACGGCTATTGTTAGTCTGCTCTTCGCTTCCCTAGAATTTAGCTTGGGAGATCCAACTGCTGCTCATCGATGACCGAACATCGGAATTGCATAAATCAAGCACTCGTTGCAATATATTGACTTTACGAGGATTCCCCGGTCGTACACGATAGCTAGAAGAGGCTTTGGATAAACGATGGCTCAAAACGAGTCTGCGAACGGGTCTTCCGCATTAGGATTGGCTTTACAAAACATTCAGTACTTTTGTTAGAAGGTTGGCAAAGAGATCAACATTGCTCCCACTCTATTGCGCGCGTTTGACTCTGTGAACATTTACATTTTTCCAAAATTTCCGTTCTAGTCTCCGTACTACATCCCATGAAAATCCCATACTCAAATACGTCATAATCAAGACGCTTTTCCATACTAACTTTTTTTACGCGAATGCCCTATCCGTAAAAAAGTAAATAATCCAATAAACTTTTGTAACTATGTAATCGGTTCTTAATTTTCCTTAGATTCGTCAATCTCATTCAAAATATCTTCAACAATACCTTACTGCTGCAATTTGCCTCAAGCCTCGTTATGATAACAATGATCGGCTTCCAAATTATTGGTGTAAGTAATCCGTAAACTTTTTTTTGTTACTTGCTCTATACGATTATTATGAATATTATGTACATCTAAATACAATTAATTGTTTTCAGAAACGCGAGTTAAACAGTAATGAATTAATCGAGACAGTAAATCTTTTGATCTGCGCATTATTCCAGCTATTTCTCTATTGCTGGTTTGGTACGGATATTATCGAAAAGGTGAAAAACGTACAGCCATTATGTTAAGAGTGCCTAAAGTATATCTAGTGTAACGGTGTGTGACGGACGGGTCCAGCTTTGCATATAAGTAGACAACACGAATGATAGAAACATATGGGTGACTATAGCGCAGTGGTTACCGCTCTTAATTAGTACCTAATCAACCTGGGTTCGAATCCCGGGGTCACCATATTTTCTATCATTTATTTCTGGCCCTACCCTCGCATCATCGTCTGCCATCACCTCATCGAAGATATCGGCCGTTCTGTTACATGGTGTCAGAAGTTATCGAGCTACTAAACACGTCCACTGGGAAGCCATTAAACTCTTAGGGAATGCGGCATGAGACAAAAGTCCCCCGCGGATACCACGACGGCAAAGACCGACTGACGAGATAACATGATGCCCCAGTCCGCGCAATAGGACACTCGCAACGCTGCACAGTCGACGAGGACGTCGACAATCGCGAGAGGAGGTGTGTAACGGTGTGTGACGGACGGGTCCAGCTTTGCATATAAGTAGACAACACGAATGATAGAAACATATGGGTGACTATAGCGCAGTGGTTAGCGCTCTTAATTAGTACCTGATCAACCTGGGTTCGAATCCCGGGGTCACCATATTTTCTATCATTTATTTCTGGCCCTACCGTCGCATCATCGTCTGCCATCACCTCATTGAAGATATCGGCCGTTCTGTTACACTAGCGTAGTAACATAGGCTCGCGCTCGAGACGGAAGACTATCAATCATTGCGAATAATAAAGGTGCTACTTCCTGGAAAGTCCTGAAAAGTCTTACTGGGATTTGTAATTTCGCTTATTTTAATTCCAAATTTTGTTACAACTTGTTTTCCTTGAAATTCTAATTACATTGGAATTCGTAATCTATTCTATTTCCATTTACAATTTCATTGAAATTTGTAATTTGCTTTCTATACATTTTACTTTATTTCCATGCCAGAGCTCGACTAATTAATACTTGAAGTATTATGTGAATTATTGCGGCATAGATCGATTAAACAACTACGTAATTAACTATTCAACAAATTCGATTTAGTCTACTTATCATTGTTGAATAAATTGGCATATGAATGTGTTACGTCTGGCTAATTAAAAAATTTTATTCGCCGACTTAATTTCAAAATAGCCAAATTTTACAATATTTATAACCATTTATGAGAGAAAACAGGATAGAGAATAAGGAGGAGAACGAAGGATAGTCCGAAACACACGCATTGCATGTCATTTCATTATCGTGTCTCAGTATAAAAAAAATCGATAATTGGACAATAACTAACATCTGTTAATTGGTAAAAGCCAAATATTCAATCATTGGCATAGTACTGCTCACATACTTGGACACGACTTGGTGACTATTCGAAATACCGAAAGGGGTGGTATCGGCAGCGGAAATACCTATTCGCATTGCTTAAACCAGACTACCTGGGCAATACGATTCTTTTCCTTTCACGTGATCATCGAACGCTTGCTTATCGCTCTAACACTAGTAGCGATGCAACTCACGCATTGACACGAGCGTGCCAGAGCCAGAGAATCGGTGTGGCTGTCTCGAAGGAGATGATTCGAGAAATTACCGTTGTCACTAGTGAGGACAGCACTTCTCGAACAATAAATTAATAATCAATTTTTAACTAAAAACGTAATAATCAATAATTAAGTCAATTATCAACATTTCATCGATCAATAATAACAAAATAATTTCAACATTTCATTAATAACCAAAAGGTCTCTAAACTTTGTTAATAATATTAAAATCGAGCATGAAATAGAATATTTGGGTCACATCGTTATTAACTAAACATACAAAAATATAATTAAATCAATTTTATAAGTTCTTCGTCTTTAAATTGTTATCTTTAATTGTATTTATCGTAGAACTTTCATTCAAATTCGATAATTATTATTTTTAATTAAGGGGAATATTTTTAGCAATATTTAACTATAAAAATTATTGTTTATAACGGAAATTATCATATTATAAAATTTAATACTTGTCATCGACAGACCGATCGATAATTACTTAAGGTGGGAGTAGGCGCTTCAATAAGGAGTAATATGGGCCAGGAGACCCCCCGAGACAGTTGATAAATGCAAGACCCAAAGCGACCGAAGAAAAGTTAAGAACGAGGATAGTAACAGTTCAGAGTTGTCGACAGTAATGAATAGTTAAGGGCAATAGTTGAGAATTGGCTGAAAAGAGTACATCAACATTTAAATAATAATCTAAATCAAAGATATTTCATCAAATAACATTCTGACGTTTAATTAATTCTACATCAATCTAAAAACAATATAAAAATGTGAATTGACTTCTACGAATATTAACACTGTCCGAATCGGGAAGTTAACAAAACTTTGAACAACATTTACGACTTTTTCGAGACTTTAAAAATATAACGGGGATTGAACTGTAAAACGCGATAAATCAAACTATCGAGAATGAATTTAAAAGTGCTGATAAACACTGCTATAAACAGTATAAGCTGCTATAACGGTTATAAGTGCTGATGGTGCTGATAAACATTTTAAATAAATTTCAACATTTAATTTACAATCAACGCGAACTGTTAAACAATTTATTCTGAATTAAATAATTTCGGTTGTTAATTTCAATCTCATCGTTAATTTCATCATCTTCAAATATTTTACACAACCAACTGGAAAACCTTGAAGGAAGGAAGGAAGGAGAAATCCAAATTCTCAATCATCTTCAACTACATTCATCAAATTCAACATTAAACGTGTAATCGACATTTAAATTTTAATTTAACTCATCAATCACCAATGTACGTTTTTCCCACTATAACATTTATTCTAAATCTTAAATCAACAATTAAACCGATATCCATTGTCATCGTAAATTAAATATCAAAGGGTATACCTTCTTTAAATTAAAGAGCGAATTAATAAGTGATCTCTTTAGCCTCTGGTAAGGGTACTAAGGTAGTGAGTCGAGCGTTGGTCAGTGACAACGTACGGGTCAAATTACACTACGAGACGCACCGAGCGTACGGCGTCTTATCAGTGAATTTTATAGTAAACAATTCTGTCATATGGTTACTACGCTTGTACTATACGCGTACTACGAGACAGTGACTCTCTCCACGTGCCATTTTTAGGCACTCACTATAACAATAGGCAAAGAGTGCCTATTAAAATGAGCATCCGTTGCTCTTCGGAGTCTGTCGGTGGGGTTACTCCGCAGCGAATACTCGAAAAATTTTGATTTTTCACCATTTGCTTCGGTGTATCTCCAACATCATGCGTAGTTAATTTGAAGTGACTCCAATGACTGGTAATATTTTTTTTCGCCTGCGGTTGAATAAAAATACCTTTATTACTGAAATTATCTTCTTAGACGTCCGTATCACAGTGTAACTTTGGACTATGCGAAGCAATTTTTCTCTTCTTCGCAGGGATGATGTATCATATCATCACCATTGTGCACATACATTTTGAAGCCCCTGCGAAGCATTTGAATATTTGCTTAACAAAAAAAATCCATTTTTGCTTCGACAATTGTCCGTACGGTGCTGTAACTTTCGACTGTGCGAAGCAATTTTTCTCTTCTTCGCAGGAATGATGTATCATATCATCACCATCGTGCACAATCATTTTGAAACTACTGCGAAGCATTTAATGAGGTGTTTTGAATTTTGTTCTGATAAATGTCCATACGGTGCTCCAATTATCAAGTCTACGAACCTATTTTTTTCTTTTTCGCAACATTATTTTATTTTATGAAAAGCACTACCCACAGAAAATTTGAAGACATTCTGACATTTCTTAGTATTTTTATTCTCCAATTATTTTTAGTGAGGAATTATTTTAAAACGTTATATTATTTTAATTTTCCAAAAAACAATTTTTTATCATGTCACAAACAAAAATTTGGTTGCGAAAAATTAAATACCAAATATTACACATTGAGGGGCGCTGCGGTGCAGTATACAAGCAAACGCGGGGATTTATTTACTTTCTGTTCGTAACAGTTTCTTAGTGGTATTTAGAGCCTAACTCGTGGCCGCGAATGCTCGATGGTGCAAAGTACTCGTTACCTCACGGGACGGCGAGAGCTCAACGGGCGCGAGAGAGTCCGCGGGGCAGGTGTAGAGAGAGAGAGAGAGCCGACAGCGGCACACGGAAGGGGCTCGGTGTCTAGCGAGAGAGAGTCTCGCGTTAGTCAATTGTCGCGCAACACCCAATATGACTGCTAGGTGTCGCATAGAGAATTATACATTTCTCGTAAGCAATCTACCTCCATGAGCCCTACATCCAGGCCAGCCGAGACGACGAAGGTATCAAAAAACAATATCAGTAAGCAGGCGAGGCGGAGCAAGGGAATCAAGAAGAATATACTGGTGGTACGTATGACATCCTGGTCTGACGAAATCTTCGGGGACGTCGATTTCTCGTGTACTCTCCTTATCGTCCTTACCGAGGTTTGATGCCAACGGCGACGAAGGCAATCAAATTCTCGAAGAACCTTCCCGTAGCTCGCGAGTAGAGTCAGTAGAACGTGTTCAGGGCATATTAACCCGAGGACTTAGCCGGAAGCGAGTAGCGATTGGACTTCGGTGACATTGTCTAAATCCCGATCTCGTGGAAGCCTTTGTACTTTCGAGGAACCGGCCGTGTGGACAAGGACCACACGTGCCCGTGAGATTAGCTTCCGCGGGTTAGATAGACGACAGCGAACGGGACGAAACGGAAGATTCAGGCCTGGAGCATGGATGCTGAATCAACGGATCGAAATGGTGCATGGGATCTGAAGTGAATTAAAGTCGGAAACCGATCGTAGAATACTGGGCGAAAACGTGATGAGCTCACTTGTACCTTTCTCTCTCTTTATTGAATAAAATCTGTGATTTTACCTAACTGACCATCTCGGTAAGTTTATTTGCTCTCCCCGATCCCCAACGTTAGCCAGAAGCCAAAGAAGCAGATCGGCTAAAAAGGCGGAACGTTGCAACGGATAGCTAAAAATAGCACGTGCTATTCTATAAATAAACTGACTTTAGCACTGTGCGACCAAGCTGTGAACTCTTGCAAACAAAGTGGTTGCCGTGAAATGGAGGTTAACGTTATTATCAGTGACAAGTGCGACACCGGCGTCACCGCAGAGCGGTCGAAAGCTTCCACTCTCGATCCCAGCTCGGCTGGTCACAGTGGTTCCACCCGCACCGACGAGACTCAGCAGATCACCCACCCTCCTGTCAAGAACCCGAAAGGCCGGCCTTCAACAAACGCATTACTTCGCAGAGAACGAAGCAGCTCCGAATGTTCGGTGAAGGACTATTTTCTCGCCAAGCGTAAGAGGGATGTAGAAGAAAAACTGGGTGAGATTTCTCCAACGGACTTGCCAAGCGTATTTAAAAAATCCAACAAGACTTCGAGATCCCCTGAATGCCCCGTTGCTAGCACGCCTAGCGACACTGAGCTAAAATCTTACCCCTCAAAAGATCCTCCAAGTTTGTTGCAGGATCAATTTCACACGCCAATTGGAAAAGATCATCATATCGCAATGGCAAACGTCGGGACGACAACCGTCGATAAAGGTGAAACCGTTGCCATAGAAGCCGTCCCTATTACCGATGCCCAAGTGGTAAAAGATGTCCGCGCTGTAACTCCGTCACAGCAATTCGAATGGTTGGCGAAGCAGTTATTGGAGATAAAACAAGAAAACAAAATATAATTTCAATCCCTCAATACAAATCTAATCGCATCGTCCACAGAAAACAGCAAAAAAATCGAGGAACTAAAGAACGTGATAAAAAATGACAGAGAAGACGCCAAGAGTAGAGAAGCAGCACTGGAAGCCAAATTGACCTCCAGGATGGATGCGTTAGAAGCCGAATTCCACGCTGTAAATCTACGCCCTCAAGATCCCGCCGGTCGACCTGGGACCTCGTCTACTGGAGTAGACTCGGAAATCCGCGCTAACCTCAAACAACTGAATCGTAAGATCGAATTTCAAGAGAAAACGCTCAGGAAAAATAACATTATAATTAAAGGTTTGCAATGTGCTCCGGAGAACGGCAAGGACACAGTCAAACAATTTCTCTCCTCCAACTTTGACCTCGAAAATGTCGATGCCAAAGTCCAGGGCGTCAGGATTCTTGGGAAGACGAAAAAAATTATCCGAGCTACACTGGACTCCGAGGAAACGAAGCTCACGATTATGAGGTCGAAGAAAGAAATAGCTGGCAACGGCGTGTTCATCGCAAACGATTTAACATTCACCGAAAGGGAGGTTGCGTTTAAAATAAGAGCTCGCACCAAAGCCGAAAGGGCGCTCGGTAAGCAAGTGAAAATCGGCTACCACAAACTACAAATCGACGGAGTCGAGCACCATTGGAATGCCAAGGACGAAAATTTGACTCCAGTGGATGAAAATCGCCCGGTGCCACCGGAAGCGGCCGGAGATAGTGGGGCTCAACCGGCTGCAAAAAACTGAAACAAAAACTGAGACTGAACAAACTGTCAATCGCTTTCTGGAACGTCCACGGAATTAAGAATTTAGTGAGTTCTTCTCTTGTTAATACTGCGCACATGATCTGCGCCTGTGAAACTTGGCTCGATAATAAACCGGAACATTTACCGAGAAGTTTATACTATACGAATATGAAAGCTGATAGGCAAACGCCCAGAGAGAGTACAGTGTAGGAAGACCTAGTGATGGTTTGGCAACCCTAACGAAGAAAGGCTTGAAATGGTCATTGATAGATAAAAGTAATTGGTGGATCTTCGGAACAATACGTTACCAAATCTTCAAGATCATCGTTGGGTCTGTCTACTTCAAGCCGAGCCTAAACCTCGAAACAATGCTGGATCTGCTGCAGTTGACGATTACGGACCTACAAGAAAAGCACGAAGCTGATTTTACCGTCAACGGTGGAGATTTTAACGCAAGGGTAGGCGAAGAAGAAGACGACATCCCAGACGAAGTCTACCACGAAACAGTTCTCTCTCCGACGCGACAATCATGTGACAAAACGGTTAATCTCCGAGGATCGACGTTAATGGACTTTATGAAAGAAAACGGTTTTATTTTGGTTAACGGAAGATCTCCGAGCGATCAGGCCGGTCAATTCACGTTTAGCAGTACAGTGGGCCACAGTACCATTGATTTGATATGGGTGAACGTTCCGAGTTTAGAAGCGATTGACGATCTTTATGTGGTAAGCGAAATTTCTCCCTTCGATCATTTTCCCGTCACGCTGGTGCTAAACTTACCATGGCAAGATGTCAGTGCTTGCTTTAACAACCTTGAAATACCACAGACCACGGTTCAAAATTAAAATGGAAGCCCAAGCAGGCGGAAACTTTCCAATCGGCACTAAAATTCTCTAACCGAGTTTTTTTCAATTTCGGCAACTCAACTCCTAACGATAAATACGAAAATTTCTTAAAAGCCATTGTAGACGCCGCCACACTTTCAAATATGTTTTCAATCAGCTCGGGTCGAGTTTTTTATAGTGGGAAGTGTCGAGACAAACCGTGGTTCGACGCAGAGGTCAAGCAGGCAAAAGCGGAGGCAAAAAATGCGCTAAAAATCTGCAAGCAAACTAATTATAATGCGACGGAAAAAACTAATTATTTAACATGTAAAAACAAATACAGCTATATTGAAAAATAAGAAAAACTTGCATGCCAGGGAAGTTAGTAACAAATTTGCAAATGTGTCAAATAATACTGAGTTCTGGAAAGTCGTGAAAGAATGCAGGCACACACAAAAGCAAAGTGCAAATCTCACAATAGAACAATGGGAAACCTTTTACGCAAATATTTACCGGCCTAGAATATCTCCAGTCGATTTGAACTTAATCGGAACCGCCCATCCTTCATTAGACTCCGACATAACCTTGAAGGAATTAGTCGCCTGTATAAAGAAGTGCAAATCCGGCAAAGCTCCTGGTCTCGACCAAGTGTCCAACGAATTTTTAAAAAATCTGCCTTCTAACTGGATCGTGTACACACTGGTCATGCTAAATAAAATTTTCGAGGCAGGCACAGTCCCAGACGACTGGGCCAGAGTTGCACTGACAATGCTTTTCAAAAAAGGCGATAAAGCGGACCCTGCGAATTATCGTGGTATAGCTTTGGTCAGTAATATGACAAAATTGTTTACGCAGATCATTTGTGACAGATTAAATGTTTGAGCCGAGCAGTCACATTTGCTACCCGAGTGTCAAGCAGGATTTCGGAAGGCAAGGGGCTGCCTAGACAATATTTTTTCATTGTACACGGGTATTCAGTTGCAGCTCAGATGCGAGAGCAACACTGTTTACGCGCTTTTCGCCGATTTTAAAAGGGCATTCGACTCCATACCTCACGACAAGCTTTGGAGAAAATTATGGTCGTTAGGAGTGAGCGCTAAGATAATTAATGTTGTAAAAAATCTGTACGACAAGGCAACTGTTCAAGTTAAGGTTTTCGACAAAGTAACACAGAGTTTTGAAGCCACTGAAGGCGTCTTACAAGGTGAAACTTTATCGAGTTAATGAACAACAAGGTCGGTGACCGAAAGTATAACTGGGTGTGGCAACTTAGAGATATCATTGCGGAACTAGGCTTCGACGAACTGTTAGTCAGTCCAACTATCGCTGACTGGGCTCGGGCAGAACCACAATTTTTCCACGTTTATAAACAGCATCTGTTGGCTAAAGATGTAGAAGACTACACTAATTCCACGTCCTTACAATTGTGGTTTCCGAGAAACACGGACGAAGTGGCGGCTGGCTACCTAAGGGCACGTTCTCCGCTTGCCAGGAAACGGGTTATTGCACAAATACGGCTAGCCAATTTTTTTGTCAACACGTTTGCCTTTAACAAAATGTTATTCAAACTAGAACCCAACCAGATTTGTAAAATTTGCAACAGAAACGAGATGGAAACGATGGGACATGTTTTCTTGCACTGCCCAATCTACGATCCGTATAGACGATTCAATCTTGGCGACCAAACTCAATTAGACAATATTGCGAAAATGCTGCAAGTGAGAGACTATGAATCTGCAAAAAACATATTCTACTTCTTAACGAAGGCACTGATGTTGCGTGCGTTCGCTTTAAATTTGTAACCGTTTACCATTTTGTATCGATGTCCACCCCCTCACCCCCCTTGCTATAAGAATCTCTATGTATTCTATAGGAGCAATGAACTATTCTATTCTATTCTATTCTATATCACACATTGATTGCCAAATATTAATCCTTTTTATTTCGAAAATAATATATTCTGAACGAATATCATTCACAATATAAAGAGACGCGGTAGCGTCTCGACGCCAAGTGGTTTAAAAAGTCGAGAACTACCGTGTACTTATACGCCAATATCATGCCCCCTAAAGTTTGACAGTTTTTTTCTCCGAAACGAGATATCGGATCTGAATTTTAAAGACACTTTCATAATATAATTCGAATACAAGCTTTACACTGCGCCTGGAATCAGACCAATCGGTGCACGAAATGATGAGATATGGCGATGTCGCCCAAAAAATCCTCACTTTCACGAAAATTTTTCTTCAGAGATTTTTTCGTCTGTCCGTTGTTTGTCCGATGTCCCATCATGCCTGTGTGTTGCGTCTGTGTGTCCATGCGTGTGCCCGGCATACACAATGGTATAGGCAGAACGAACGGTTAGCTGTAACCGATTTCCTTATCCGCGATCCGCGAATAGTACACTCGCATTCAGTCATTGAAAAAGAGGTTAAATAGTGAGGGGTATTTATAATTTTACTATCGCGAAAACCACTAATAAAAAAAACCTCTCTCGTGGTAAAAAAACGGATACGTGTGTGAAAAAATTATAATATCACCTAATAGCAGGCGAGTAATAATTTTAATTAATAAATATTATGCGTGTGTGTTCGGGATCCCGCGTCGCACTACAGCGGTGCGAAAGACCCGCTACGCGGCAGCACCTCACGGGCGCAGCCGGCTGACAACACGAGGCATCGTGGAATGATCTAGAATCGACCACGATTTTCTCCCAACGGCTCGCCGGCCGGCGGCAGCCATCTTAGCAATTAGTCTTCATCGATACGTGCCACGCGCTACCGCGCTGCTGATTATTTTCATTATTCTTTGGTTTTTACGCGCTCGATTACTAATGTAATCGCACTCATCAAACTCGGATAAACTCACTCTCAACGATTGTCGCACCGGGCGCAATCGCATTTATACGGTGCATCCTCATTTGAACGATCTCATTCTCAACACGTGGACTCGCCAAACTCGTGTATGCAACAGTGCACTCACCGGCGCGATCTCAACGTTGTTCGCTTCAAATTAATATAATTTCGTCGCGGTATCGTATTATTGTGAATCTCATTCCTACAGTGTAAATTAATTTTGCAGATTTTCTCAATTACATTTTAGCGATTGACTCGCATTGTTTAATCATTGACTTCGATCTCATTTCATTCATTGACTGTGCGCCACTTTATTCAGTGACATTATTTATTGTTTCATCAAATAAAGACGTGTTTTTTTTTCACATTTTTCACTAGAAGTATCTGAACTTTTATTTAACATCCTGTGTCACGATCATCCAACATCCCGGCAAACTATCGGCATTTCTCAAACAGTGTGATACAAAAAAAATATATTTCTTTAAAAATAATTAATTCAAATTCACCATACAAAAATAAATAAAAAAAAAGAATAAAATAAATAGTAAAAACATTTTTCTTCAAAAATGTCAAAAAAAAGACGCCAAGTGGTTTAAATAATTTTTTGCGAGTGTTACGTCCTGACGTAACTCTCTTCATTTTTTTTCATTAATAACAGTTTTTCGCAACTCATTTTTCTGCTTACTTTCTTACTATGCAAACCTTTCTCCTTCCAAAACAATTAATACATCTCACGGAAAATCCAAATATCACCCATCCTCATAAAAATCACGAGAAGAAATGATTTCTCTCATCAATCGTTGAACGATACTTCAGGAATGATTTTCCATTGGGAAAAATATGTCCAGGAAGGTTAAAATAAACAGCATGTAAAGCTAAAAACAGGGTAAAAGATAGATGATAAAATTATCTACCACACGAGCTAGATGCGGACAGAGGTCTCAATCCCCCTCGACACACGCACTACCCTCGGTGAAACAGCGAACTCCGCTGCCGACGTCGGTACAATCGACTACTGCATCGACTCAAGGAGTATAGATCTAAGCTTTTACCCTGCGGCCAGACCATTAAAGTTTTTCTAACTGAAGGTCAAAAAGGCCCTCCAACGTAAAAAGGGGAACCTACATTACCTTATGTATGGAAATTAACCCCGACTACCGAAATAGTTTCAGTATTTCGACACCGAACAGCATTGCATAGTATTCCTGAATATACGAGTCACGCGATTGAGAGTCAGAACATCCCCCACATCATCCAACCACTCATCATTATAATGACATAATTTTCTTTAATCACGATCCTAAAAGAAATACGGTTTCATACTCCCACACGCTTTCTAATTTAACGCTAATTTAATGAATATGACCATTTTAAAAAATCTTCGCAATTAAATTATAAATTACGGTATCAAATGAATCAAAGATGGTAAAATTGTCCAGAATTACAGGAGGAATAATCGATGCAAGTTATTGGCAAACGCTACTAATGCCATGAAAATATTAATAAATTCGAAACAACAAAATTATTTTTGAACTTAGAAGTGCTATTCGATACTAGTTAAGAGTGAAATATCATTTATGGCAAGAAATCAAATACGATCATACAAAGGCTGATTAGTCGAATCACGCAAAGACACGAAAAATAGTCGAGACGAATAAACGTCTGTGATTTCATGAAACACGTGCAGTCACCATAATGTTTGATAACACAATATGTAACGGTGAAGGAAAGGGCAAAGATGGTCAAAATTTGAGGAATAACAAATGAATGAAACAGAAAATTTACATTACTAAAGCTAAACAATTCAAGGAAGAGAGTCGTAAATCATTTCCGAACCGCCGAACCGAGTTGCGGTAGCGTGGGATGCAACACAAGTATGCCTCGACGATGAGTCACGAAGGCAAGGCGGCTCAGCCACCAAGCGCGAAGACGCAATTCCGTCGAGAAAAGTCACATACCGCGCGCAGAAGAAATGCCTCCCTACGATCGGGAGAATGAAATAATGATATTTTAATGTAACTATTTTCCTTCCGATAATGTTCACCGTATAAATTGGTATCAGGAGTAAAAATGTACTCCTGGAATTTCGTTTTCTCGGCTCATGGTGCACAAATTTATAAATCAGTCAATATATCAAATTAATCAGGAATAATTCCTTATTCGTATGTCGCAACTATTTTTTTTTCCAAAAAAATCATGGAAAAGGTCGTAACGTGAGCAACTACAAAGTACATGTAGCAGGAAAACGTACGTCGCATACAGTTGACTCGGTTCCCCCCCCCCCCCATTTATAGTATAAAAATAAACATTGTAGGTTATATCAAAATGTTCAGGAACATTCCACCGTTAACATGGAATTGTTAATTTATCGATATTATTTAACATTCGACCAGAATTCACTTTCAAAGACAGAAAATAAGTCGGAATCGGCACACTGTAAGGATAATAAAAGGGGCCCGGGCAAGGAACGAGTTGCGTAAGCTAAGCTGCATAGCGTCAAGGTTAGTTCACGATAGGGGAAGGTCTAGCAGGTACACCGAAAGAGGGGAGTCATACAGCTCGCCCGGGCAACGGAACAGTAGTTCCGGAATGACCATATAAGGGAATAAGACGATCGTACGACGTTGTTACCGGGCACGCGCAATAGTTGCTGCACGCCTCTTAGGGGGGCAACGCCCAAAGATATCGGGCCGGTTATGCTACCGATACTTCGGATATTCAAGAAAATCCTGATATTTTATAATGAAATAATTTGTACAAGAGCCGAGAAATATTTTTACCCTTCAGGTATATAATAATTTGACACCCAAACAATGACAATGCGACGAAATTATTAATAATAAAATATACATATCTCTCGACTCTTACCACCGTCCTCGGAATACGAAGACATACCGGAGAATTTTACAAACAGTAACTATCAGTCGATTTTTCTCTCTCTCTCTTATGTTAAACATATCAAATCTTAATTATTTTTAGTAATTTGTTTACGAATTATTAATATTAAAATTACAAATAACTCAGGCAAATAATTAGACATAAGAAAGAAAAGGGAATTCAATAGAAACGGGATAAATTTACAATTATCTCGCAATACGAATATTCCAGAAATCCTGGAATCTCGAGCAAGCCGAGAGGAGAATAGCGAAGGGGCAACGTTACTCATCAGGGGAGCAGAATGCCCGGGATACGTGAGGGAGGGTTCTTCCCCCTCTGATTACCATTTTTCTAGTATATAAGAGCCCGCGAAAAGAGGGCACGAGAGTACCAGGACAGAGTAACTACCGTCAGGATTAGAGATCAGGAGTAGAGTTAGGAAGTCAACGGAAACGCGCAACTGGCGCATCCGATCGGTAGGCTGGTGCTCCGGCTGGGCGGCAAGAAGGATAGAGTCAGAGACCGCGCACTCTGTTTACCACCATTAGAAAGAGACATCACGGGTATTTTTCGGACAACGAATAGAATTGTACCGCTCTCCTATTGGAGAAGTTTGTTTATAATATTTTCCATCTCCAAAAATTGTACTCATTTTCACTGTGACCAGAGTTTTCTTGGTCCAGTCCAGTTCACCAAATTGTCACTCTCAATTCATCCGTTGTAACGAAGTCAGCTTCGCTTCACCGTCAAAATCCTTTCTTACTTCATTGTTGAAAGAGATTTCTGTACGAATAACGGTCTTGGAATCAATTGTACTTTCCAAAACTCGCATTCTCTTGCATTCTTTTTGAATCTGCCTGAGATATTTTTCTTTGAATAAAATTTGCATATTACGAGAATCCCCCGCACAAAGTCGTGTTTCACCTATTTCATCGCAACAATCAACACCTCAACGAACAACGTAAGTACAATTTTAATTCAACTTCTTCAATATTTCTATAATTAGAAGTGTGTATAATATACTGTGTCACTCTACCTCCCCGATAATTCGCCTAGCCGTCGCCAGACATCATCTACATTACTCACAGAACAACATTCAGGTTACCAGATCGTTTGTACCGCGTTGAAATATTTCGACATAATTAAAATCACCTATGATCCGCATTCTATTTACGCGACAGATAAGATATTTCGTAATACCTCTCAGACAAGTCAACGAATAGCATTCCAAGCCCTATCCTTAGTAAATTTCCTCACGGTTAGACTAGAAAATGGGCAGTTGCGCCGATAATTGATGCCAGGAGTGGTAGAGGAGGGAGAGATCTCTCTTGACCAGCGCGTATTCAATCGTACTCGACGCAACCACGCGTTAAAAATGAGGGTGAAAGGAGAAACATCCGCATTTTTGACGTAACACGAGTAAAAAATTTTAAAAATCGTACAAGCCAAGTAAAAATGAAAATAAAAAAATTTGGCAAGTCCTTAGAACACAAATCAATGCAATAGCAATGAAAGAAAGGACGAACGGTTTTTTTTATTTTTATTTTTACTTGGCTTGTACGATTTTTAAAATTTTTTACTCGCAAAAAAATATTTAAACCACTTGGCGTCTTTTTTTTCACATTTTAGAAGAAAAATTTTTTTATTTTATATACGATATTCGCACACACTGGGCAAGGTGGACGACAGCGTGTGCAGGTAATGTGAATTGGACGACGAGACGCCGATTCACATACTTTGCCACTGCCCGGCCTTGGCCAGGCAGAGGCTGAAACACCTGGGAGTGCATATATGCGAACCCAGGGACATCATAATCCTCCCTATGGCAGGATTGCTGCCCCTCGCGAAGGACAGCGGGCTGATGTAGGGAGGCTGGAGCAGAAGGAAAGGGGTGCACAATGGTCCGAGGGCCTAAGTGCGGTAGCAATCATGCCCCCTATCGCTAATAATAATAATAATAATATACGTTATTCACGTTCATAATAAAAATAAAAAATTCGTGGGTGCACTGAAAACTTGGTTATAATTCCACAAAGAAGAATCATCGAATATTCAAAATTATTGGAATTTGTCAAATAAAATTGAAAACAATCGCGACCATTTATTTTTTTCCATTCATTCTATCTGTCAAACCTTGGAAGCCGACGGTAATTCGATAGTAGACGTGATAAAGTTTGCATACGACCCGACGTTGGTAGTCTGTGTCGGGATGATTTGAATCGAAGATAAAAATCTTATTGTTTTCTGATTGTTTAATGTATATAACTTTAAATATTGTGAAACTGCAGTTTATTTTTTTCAAATCGCTAACAATTTTTCGAATCAAAAAATATTCAATTTTTACCTCGTATGGTTCCAACCACCCTTCTATTTTTTTTCAATTGTTTCAATATACTTATCTCAAGACAAAATAAAACGATAGAAAAATAAAATTTCTCGAATTTCTCGTCTGCAAATAACCAGTGTATTGATTCCATTTATTATAGGGAAGAGAAAAAATGCTTACAGTGTTATAACCGAATTATTCTTGTAGATCGACAGTCCAAGAGTCCTCGCCGTCGAATTCATCGAGAAATTGATTTTTTTTATTTTGGACGCATCCAAGACACTACAACTTTATTTTGAGCAGGGTACTACTTCCTCTTCAATACACGAACCAAGATGATATCTATGTTCGTTCTCGAGTTATAATTTTTTTACTACAACAATTAATATCAAGCAAATTTAATTGAAAATCGTATCAAAAAGCAATTTTTCTTAATATTCAGCTCCAATACTTCGTGTCCTGTCCAGAGGCAATAATAAAGTGATTTTATGTATTTTAGGGAAGAAAAAAAAATTTAAACAGATGCATTTAAAGGGGACATTAGACCTGTTGGTAAATGGTAATGGTGTTTGTGTTGGTAAATATTTTTTGTGTTGATTTATACCCATTTAATGTGGTCATAAGTGTTAAGCCAATAAAACGACTTTACTAGATATCATTTGATAGATATTATTTTTCTATCGTTTTATTTTATTTTGAGATAAGTATATTGAAACAATTGAAATAAAAATAGAATGGTGGTTGAAAACATACGAGGTAACAATTGATTTTTTTTTTGTTTCGAAAAATTGTTAGAGATTTGAAAAAAGTAAACTGCAGTTTCCCAATATTTAAAGTTATATACATTAAACAATGAGAAAACAATAAGATTTTTATTTTCGATTCAAATCATCCCGACACAGAATACCAGCGTCGCGGCGTATGCAAACTTTATCACGTCTGCTATCGAATTATCGTCGGCTTCCAAGGTTTGACAGATAGAATGAATGGAAAAAAAGAAATGGCCGCGATTGTTTTCAATTTTATTTGACAAATTGCAATAATTTTGGATATTCGATGATTCTTCTTTGTGGAATTATAACCAAGTTTTCAGTGCACCCACGAAATTTTTTATTTTTATTATGAATGTGAATAACGTATATAAAATATTGTGAATGATATTCGTTCAAAATATATTACTTTCGAAAAAAAAGGATTAATATTTGGCAATCAATGTGTGATATTTGGTATTTCATTTTTCGCAACCAAATTTTCGTTTGTGACATGATAAAAAATTGTTTTTTGGAAAATTGAAATAATATAACCTTTAAAAATAATTCCTCACTAAATATAATTGGAGAATAAAAATACTAAGAAATGTCAGAATGTCTTCAAATTTGCTGTGCGTAGTGCTTTTCATAAAATAAAATAATGCTGCGAAAAAGAAAAAATTAGGTTCGTAGACTTCATAATTGGAGCACTGTATGGACATTTAGCAGAACAAAATTTAAAACACCTCATTAAAGGCTTCGCAATAGTTTCAAAATTATTGTGCACAATGGTGATAATATGATACATCACCTCAGCGAAGAAGAGAAATTGCTTCGCACAGTCCAAAGTTACAGCACCGTACACATACTTGTCAAAGCAACAATGGATTTTTTTTTGTTAAGCAAAAATTGAAATGCTTCGCAGGGGCTTCAAAATGTATGTGCACAATGGTCATGATATGATACATCATTCCTGCGAAGAAGAGAAAAATTGCTTCGCACAGTCCAAAGTTACACTGTGATACGGACGTCTAAGAAGATAATTTCAGTAATAAAGGTATTTTTATTCAACCGCAGGCGAAAAAAAATATTACCAGTCATTGAAATCACTTCAAATTAACAACAATTGATGTTGGAGATAAATCAAAGCAAATGGTGAAAAATAAAATTTTTTGGAGTATTCGCTGCGGAGTAACCCCACCGACAAACTCCGAAGAGCAACGGATGGTCATTTCAATAGGCACTGTTTGCCTATTGTTATAGTGAGTGCCTAAAAAACACGACACGGTGAAATGTCGACACCGAAAAGTCGACACCCAAAACTCAACACGCCGAAAGGTCTACACCGAAAACTCGACACCGCGCATAAAGAATAATAATTTCGCGATTTCTGAACCGTATTCAGAATGTTTCAAAAGAATTCACCGATTTCCCACTGCGATGGGTCTTCGATGGCGAAAACTCTATCGGTCAATCGATTTTCAAGTCAATCACGATTTCTCCACTGCGAATGACTAGTTGAGCAACAAAATCATATTTGGACGAGCGGCGCAATTCAATTTGAAAAAATAAATGCAAATATACAATCCATTTTTGTGTTTTTATTCCATTTTTCGCGATAAATTAATCGCGCCAGAAAAAATTCATATCTTTGTTGTTAAACGACGTATCGACTTAAAACTTATCGACGTTAAGAAAACGAATTATGAGGTTAACGGAGTTAAGGTAGTACGAAACACGAAGTATTGTTTTTTCGACTAGAACAATACTCTCTCGCCGTCGTCGTTGCACCTAATTCGTCACTCCTGGATTTGACGATGTGTCCGAATCGCGTCAAATACAATAGTTTTTACCGTATTTATGTCTTCGTTGCGACACTTATAGGGGACTTATAGATATTATAAGGAACCTCCGAAACCCAAATCGTTCATTCGTGTGATCAAATCATCTAATCAAATAGAAAATAATGACATACTTTTTTAAATATTTTTTTACAAGATATTGTGTTTCGATGATAGCATAAATGAATAATGATACTTTTTTGAGTCTAGCGTTAGTTCTGCGTAGGATAATGTGTAAAGTATATGTTTAGGGTATCAAACAGTAGTACTGAATAAAATCGTAGTGAAGAGTAGTAAATAACATTTAACGATTAAGATGCACAGGAGGAGGTAAGTGAGCTCATTGTTCTAATGAATCATAATCGGCGACGAGAAATGTTGCCGCAGGATCGACGACGAAAGTGTACAGCGAGGGACAACGGGGGCTCGAATCCAGAGACGACGCCAATGTAAGAATATTTCTATAATGACTTACTCTACGACTATTGAGTAGTTCCATTTCTCGTATTTTTATTTTCTTTTTTATAAGGGAAGAGCAAACGAGCGACAAGAATGATGTTCCATTTAGATGTAAACTCGAATAATACAGAAATAAATATAATAATGAATCCAATAATAAATTGAATTAAAAAAAAATGATGTCGGTAAACGCGGCATTAGTCGTTGACGGCGTATACGCGGTTGAATGATTCCATCGGTACCCGACACAATGGACATCGTTTGTCTCGGCCTTCGAAGATAATCCGTATGCACGCTTCGCAAATGCAATAATGTGCGCACGGATTAATTATATGTGTGATCGGCGCCATCAAACGGACCCGACACCTACTCGGAACTGAAAATATTTTTAAAAATCTTCAGTGCATGTTAAAACAATTGTATATACATTTATTCACAAAAATGTAAACAGTCCCGACTGACAGAAGTGTACTGCGATATACGAATTATACCATCAAAAACACTTGAATTAAAAATGAATACGTCAATTTAGTTTGGATGAATTCACACTTGATGGCGAATGAATGTCCCGACTTTAATACATGAATATGAATAGAAATTTATAACTCCAATGATGTTTGTTATTACAGTACGTTTACTATTTTTCTCTTTCGTCGAGAATTGTTACATGTATTGAAATGTATTATTATTATCATTATCAATTAATCTATTGCAGAGTTTAAAATAATGCACATTTAATGTACACATTGCTTCTTTACTTTAGAAAAAGCAACAATCAAAGGCAATGGGGGACCGACTTTCAAATTTTATATTCATCTTTTTTAATAATTTGATCAAAACGCATAGAATTTGAAAATGTGATTTAATCGCATAAAAAATGAAGCAGTATCCGTAATCAGCCATGAGTATCTTTGCCCCTGAATATCTCGACCCATTATCAATTATATTTAAACAGTTTTTCATTCATCAGTGAAAATATTAGATTCATGAGAAATAATTCAGATCGTTCGTTCATTTGTAGCGTAAGACATATACAAAATCGATTAATGGACCGAAAGTATAAACTATAAATCTATCGCATTGGAGAATTTAAGGAAAATTTAATGTAGGATACGAACTGGAAGAATTCTGACCGTGACCCAGCATCTTCAAATTCGATCTTTCACACATAAATTAAACGTCCCTTCACAATGATTATTCTCTCTCTTTCTTTAAACTATATTTTCTCGTCGACATTTTCCCCCTTATATCATCATCAATCATTAGATTCCACGACGATATGACAAAATAATCCGTAATCAACGCTTTTCAATTCATACACATCCCGCATTGCCCCTCACTGATCCCGCACCACTAAAATTCGCAAAGAAAAACTCTACTCTATCGACCAGCTTGGTCGATCGCACGAGAGAAAAATCACTAAGTTTCATATAATATATCAGCAATATCTCCATAAAATAATACGTAATTTTCAGTTTGCCTGTGTCAATCCTTAGTAGCTCTATCTAACCGTCCTTCAAGCGATTCAGAGTTTACTTTTTCTATTATCCATACACAGAGCGTCATTGATACCTCAATTTTCGTTTTTAGCTCTTCCGTTTTTCCGAAGCCATCTAGACTTCAATTTTGATTTCGACCCAACCCCATGCGAGTCATCGAGATTCTCAATTTTTACATTGTTTCTTTGTTCTGTGAGAGCCATCGAGGTTGTCAATTTTTTTTTTTGTATAACGTGGGGGCCATCGAGCTCCCCGATTTTGTTAAATAATCCTCTGTTTCGTTTATATTGGCCCTTTCGTATAATAAAATTGAATAAATATCCTCCGTAGGATCGTCAAACACTTCTAACCACGTAACGACCGTTCGTTTATCGTGTGGATTCGAAAGCACACTTCTGACATCAACGTAACGACCTAGCGAATGAATAACACGCATTTCGGTTTTGGGGCGGTTATCTTTATATATATACGAGAGTTTCTCCGGGCTCGCATGCTACGCTCGCTCGCTTTTCTTTTATCAACATTATAGTAATGTTTAATCACCGCCGCAACTTTTCACCAATGGAGGTCGCCGCCGCTTTTTTTTGTATTTTTACTTAGTCAGTCCGCCGTAAAGAACTTAGAATATTTCCCGCCCCCCCCCCCCCCCTTCGCCATTACTCCTTCGACCAAAAATATTCTAAGTCCCCCCTTGAAGGACTTAGAATATTTTGATCTTCCCCTCCCACGACTCCCCCCACCCCTTCAGAAAAATATTCTAAGTCCCTCTAAGGGGATGCCCCCCGCCCCCTTCAACCGAAAATATTCTAAGTCCCTCTAAGGGGATTCCCCCCGTCCTCTTCGACCGAAAATATTCTAAGTCCCTCTAAGGGGGACTTAGAATATTTTAAGAATAGAATATTCTAAGTCCCTCTATTTTAAGACTTAGAATATTCTAAGTCCCTCTAAGGGGGACTTAGAATATTTTTCTGACGGGTCTCATATACCGGGTGTCTCATAAGTATGTATCAATTCCTGACACGGCGGCGGCGGCGACAGCGGCGGAAACTTTATATATATAGAGAGAAAAGAAAGTCCCGATTTTTCTTGTGTGTTTGTCCACGAGACGCTCACAGACACTCACACAGACACTCACGGATACTCACAGACACTCACAGACACTCACAGACCCTCACAGACACTCACAGACACATATATAGAACATAAAAATAATCTGTAAAAATCATACTTTATTTACGGTTTTTAATGCTGCCTATTGTGGGAAATTAGATGATTTTTTTACCGGAACGTCTTCTTACAATAAATACAAGTGTAAATTCGCTTACAAATTTGATTCGGATTGCGTCGGTGGTGTTGTAAAACACAATGCTTTTTTGCATTCGTTCACAATAATTGTACTGAAATTTATTCGTCCCAGGGACATACGCAAAAGAGTTATTGGGAGTCTGTAATTGTTCTTGATTCTGTCGATAGTATTTGCGGGAGATTTTCGACAGACTCTTCCCGTAATACCTAGAGGCAGTAAAGCCGACGCCATTAATGCATGTGTGAAATCATCTTTTTGTGGGAATCTGTCGGAATTTTGACTCTAATAACAAACATGCAAGGTTATTTAAAACGTAACGCACGAGCAGGTATATTTTGTGATACACTACTGCAAGTTGGCAGTGGAACGTACCCTGAACAGAATGGCGAAAATAATATTACTTCAAAATTAGCGACGGTGGTACCTGATCTGACTGAATTAATATCAAAAGTCTATCCGAATATATCGACACCGTCAAAACATATGGGCTCTTGATTTCGGGAACGCGTTATACTTGCGCCGAAAAATGACAGAGTTAATTTCATCAACGAATTGATACTTAAAAATACACATAAATATGTGTATCGGTCGATCGATAGTGTCACAGAAATTCAGCAAGTAACAAATTATCCCATTGAATTTCTAAATTCTCTCAACCCTACAGGACTTCCATGACATACCCAAAAATTAAAAATCGTAACCCTTATCATACTATTGAGAAAATTGAATGCACCAAAACTGTGTAACGGAACCAGATTAAAAATTACAAGATTAATGACTTACATATTAGAAGCTGAAATTATTACCGGTAATTCAATCGGCGAACATGTGTTAATACCACGCATACCCGTGATACCAGCAAATTACCCATTCGAGTTCAAACGGATCCAATTTCCAGTCAAACTATGTTTTGCGATGACAATCAACAAATCACAAGGTCAAACTTTTCAAGTTGCCAATATTGATTTACACGATGTATGTTTTTCACACGGTCAACTATATGTAAGGTGCTCACGCGTAAGTTCAGAAAAAAATTTATTCATTCACGTACCTAGAGATAAACCACCCAATATTATGTACACAGAACTTCTCCAATAGGGTGGCAATTTTAAATTATGGTTTTGATTTTTCAAAATCGTGTTCGTGAACCAAATTTGTAAATTTGGTTAATTAAAATGAAATTGATATTCAATATACTTTATAATTTTCAATTGCTATTTTAATTCGATAATGGTTACGTAGTAATTTTGAAACTCGCTACGTAATCAATCTCGAATTTGAATGAGATGCTTAGTTGTTTACCTTCCCATGGTGCATCTCGAAAAAAAATTCTCAACTCAAAGACTATGACTCAATTACGATCGAATTTGGCCAAAAACCAACAAATAAAAATCTATCAATTGTAGTAACACGTCGATTTTTTTTCGTTTATTCTTAAATATTCACTGACACTGCGCACGCCACCCTTTACTTAGATAGTTCCAGTGTAATCCAATGCGAGCGCGCGAAGCGCGCGACCCCAACAACCTGCTAGTTATTTATAATAAGAAACGTTAATTATCCAAATCTCAAAACATTACACGTCTGTTCGCTTTTAAAGAGTCCCGTCCAGATTCTTTTGTCGTGACGATAGATATCGTATCGATCGTTCGTACGTTTGTCTATTGTCAAGCTAACTAATATCGTGTGTCTTAATAAATAGTCAGCTACATTCGTTACAATATATTTGATTACACCGGGTCTATAACGTTTTAAAGAGTTATTCGTACAGTGCTCTGATGTAGATTATCCCTCAAAAAAATGATAACAGACTTCCTCATTTGTGAAAATTTTGACGCGAACGAAAATTTTCATTTTTACGTGCCATCAGCTATGACACACCGAACAAATCGCATCTTTGAAACAACAATATAACATTTCTTATGGAATTGCCATATGAATTGGTATACTGGTTTTCTAGGGACGCTAAATTATCCTTCGAAAGTTATACTTCGATCAATATAATCGTATCTTGAAGACAATCGTCCACTTCCACGTTCCGAAAAACGCGGGCAAGGGCATACAATTCCACTACACCAAAAGCATAGTAGATGCGTGCCCTCGGCTGCATTTCTGCAAGCGTACGACGTATCCAAAAACGATTAACGGACCAAAAGAATAAAATACGAAGGTCTCTTCTATAGTATTGCGATAATTCAAAAAATTCACGTTCCATGATGCCAATTAATTTATCTACTTTAAGTGGCGAAATGTATTCATGTCTGTACCTTGATCAATAATTATTACTGAAATGGGACGGCCCGGATCCGGGTAATCCCTTTACTTCATATTGCGTAAACAATGAAGCACTGTCTAAAATCGTCCGCTATTGTTGCCATCCTTTAATATCTCTTCCATTATTGTGATTAGTCCATTATCAATAACTTTGATACGAGGTCTGGTTTTTATCAGACAAAAGTGCACTACGCATGCGAGGAAAATTTTTCATTATTTATTCGTTTGTTACAACTTGCCCACTGAAGAAAAAAATTCGAGTCATGTTTTTTATCTCGCGTAGGCGCTTTTTGTATACCGCTTCGCATGCGGACTCTAACTTCTCTATTAACGTTTTTCTTTCGACGTTAGTAGATTGAATGATTGAATGTATCGGACTCTCAAAGTTTGTCAAAGAACTGTCAAAATGCAGCATGATTGAAACTTCTCATCGAACAACTCCAATTTTAAGCGCATGCCCATCAGAGAACGAATTAAGCGATAAGAATACATATATTGTAAAATGTGATTTTTTTTCAAAAACGTTGCTTTCTCTATATGGAAGCCAACATTTGTAAAAAAAAATCGTAGACATATCTCATAGAGCGAATGTCAATAAATGAGGAAGCAATGTGCAAATCGACATTGCATAATTTTTACACATTATATTACACCTATTGCTATTGTAACATACACTGGTAACATTACAGCAGATGCAAAGTAGATTTACGATATTTATCTTCACATGTTACCGTTTTTTCATTCTTAGATTTGAAGAAAGACAAGTAAGTAAGGCCCACGAGATATGAAGCTTCCTGCACGCTCAGTGAACATAAGATACCTACGTATCGGGAACTTGACTACGCAAGTGTGTTCCGCCGTGCTGTAAATCGCGTCGTGTTAGTTATAAGTCCTCTAATTGTGTTTACGAAGCTTGTGCAATTCTCCGTTAGTCAATTCCGATATTGCTACAAAGATAGTAGCTATAGTACCGGGCAAGTGGCTTCGCGAGTTCGTTCCATAGTGAACGTCACAGTTCAAGTAATTATAAGCGAATTAATCAAAGAGTCGGTAGAGGCAGTATATCACCGAGTAGTGTGTAGTAAAAACTAAACACCCCTAACGGGAGAACCGGAACATCGAGTGTAAGTACGAGAATGTGTATGTGTGCGTGTATAGATGAATGTGAGCAACTGCGAATATCAATTTCTCACTTATATTCCGAATTATAACTTCTTGTAACTTCCGACTGTTCATCAACTAAATATTTTTATTTAATATATTTTCATATTGTTGTTTAGTCAATTTTTAGGCACTCACTATAACAATAGGCAAAGAGTGCTTATTGAAATGACCATCCGTTGCTCTTCGGAGTCTGTCGGTGGGGTTACTCCGCAGCGAATACTCCAAAAAATTATATTTTTCACCATTTGCTTCGATGTATCTCCAACATCATGTGTTGTTAATTTGAAGTGATTCCAATGACTGGTAATATTTTTTTTCGCCTGCGGTTGAATAAAAATACTTTTATTACTGAAATTATCTTCTTAGACGTCCGTATCACAGTGTAACTTTGGACTGTGCGAAGCAATTTTTCTCTTCTTCGCAGGGATGATGTATCATATCATCACCATTGTACACATTCATTTTGAAGCCCCTGCAAAGCATTTGAATATTTGCTTTATAAAAAAAATTCATTTTTGCTTCGACAAGTGTCCGCATGGTGCTGTAACTTTTGACTCTTCGAAGCAATTTTTCTCTTCGTCGCAGGAATGATGTATCATATCATCACCATTATGCACATACATTTTGAAGCCCCTGCGAAGCATTTGAATATATGCTTAAGAAAAAAAATCCATTTTTGCTTCGACAAGTGTCCGTACGGTGCTGTAACTTTCGACTGTGCGAAGCAATTTTTCTCTTCTTCGCAGGAATGATGTATCATATCATCACCATTGTGCACATACATTTTGAAGCCCCTGCGAAGCATTTCAATTTTTGCGTAACAAAAAAAAATCCATTGTTGCTTTGACAAGTATGCGTACGGTGCTGTAACTTTGGACTGTGCGAAGCAATTTTTCTCTTCTTCGCAGAGGTGATGTATCATATCATCACCATTGTGCACAATCATTTTGAAACTACTGCGAAGCCTTTAATGAGGTGTTTTAAATTTTGTTCTGCTAAATGTACATACGGTGCTCCAATTACGAAGTCTACGAACCTAATTTTTTCTTTTCCACAGCATTATTTTATTTTATGATAAGCACTACGCACAGTAAATTTGAAGACATTCTGACATTTCTTAGTATTTTTATTCTCCAATTATTTTTAAAGGTTATATTATTTTAATTTTCCAAAAAACAATTTTTAGGCACTCACTATAACAATAGGCAAAGAGTGCCTATTGAAATGACCATCCGTTGCTCTTCGGAGACTGTCGGTGGGCTTACTCCGCAGCGAATACTCCAAAAAATTTTATTTTTCACCATTTGCTTCGATGTATCTCCAACATCATGTGTTGTAAATTTGAAGTGATTCCAATGACTGGTAATAATTTTTTTCGCCTGCGGTTGAATAAAAATACCTTTATTACTGAAATTATCTTCTTAGACGTCCGTATCACAGTGTAACTTTGGACTATGCGAAGCAATTTTTCTCTTCTTCTCAGAGGTGATGTATTATATCATCACTATTGTGCACAATCATTTTGAAACTACTGCGAAGCCTTTAATGAGGTGTTTTAAATTTTGTTCTGCTAAATGTCCATACGGTGCTCCAATTATGAAGTCTACGAACCTAATTTTTAGGCACTCACTATAACAATAGACAAAGAGTGCCTATTAAAATGGCCATCCGTTGCTCTTCGGAGACTGTCGAAGGGGTTACTCCGCAGTGCATACTCCAAATTTTTTTATTTTTCACCATTTGCTTCGGTGTATCTCTAACATCATGCATAGTTACTTTGAAGTAATTGCGATAATAGAAATATTTTTTTTAGCCTGCGGTGCAATGAAAACAACTTTTTGGCTGAATTTTTCTTCTCGGACGTCCGTATCACACTGTAACTTTAGATGGTGCGAACCAATTTTGTTCTCCTTCGCAGGGTTTTTTTATTACATTATTTCCAGTATGCACATTACTTTTAAAACCAATCTAAGACCTTTAAGTATTTTTTGTAAAAAATTATTGGCCACAATTTGCATTTGCCTTTGGTCAAATGTCCGTACGGTGCCATCATAATGAACTCTACGAACCAATTTTTTTCTCCTTCGCAGCATCATTTTGTTTTATCAAAAGCACTACGCACAGCAAATTTAGAGACAATCCTACTTCTCCAACTATTTATTAATCACAATTTTCCATAAAAAAATTATTTTCTCACATCTGATGTCCGTACGGTGCTCCAATTAAGAATCCTGGAAACCAATTCTTTTCTCTTTCGCAACAATATTTCATTGCATCGAAAGCACTATGCACAACAAATTTTGAGTCATTCTGACAAATATAATTTTAATTATAAAATAATTCAAAAACAGTGGTTATAACAAGATTTGCTTTAAAGGTTATGTTATTTAGATTTGCCAAAAATCCATTTTTCGTCATGTTAAAAAAAAAAACTTCGGTTGTGAAAAATAAAACACGAAATATCATACACAGATTCACAAATATTTGCGTTTTTTATTTTGAAAATTATATATTATCACCGAAAATCATTCGCAATATTTTACCATATTTTATTCACATTCGTAATAAAAATCATAAATTTCACGTATTCACTGAAAAAATTGGTAGTAAACTCACAAAAAAGATTCATCGAATATCCAAAATAATTACAATTTCCCAAATAGAACTAAAAAAAATCGCGAGTATATATTTTTTCGTTTTATTCTATCTGTCAAACTTTGGAAGCAGATGACAATTTCGTAGCAGACGATACACAGATGCTCATACTCATATATATTTTGTTCGCTGGATTTATTCGTTTACACTTGATAAGAAAACTGCTAATGATTATTCTATCGACGTATTTCCAACCATTTTTATTTTTCAAATTTTTTCAAATTTTCTTCGAAATACGAATTTTTTTCATATGCTCACGTCTTGAAAAGTTTTTTTTTCGCAAAAAAAACTATTGTACTCTTAAAGAACAATTATAAACAATTATTTATCAAGAAAGCGAAAAACACTGAATTTGTCGATTTTACGAGTTATTCCGTACCGAGAAACTTATCCTCGTTTGTGATTAAATAAAATTAAAAAAAATACGATATGATACGATGCTAAATTTGATATTTTTAAGCGACGATAAATATCAATAAAATTTCATTGAAAAACGAAAAAAATTATCGAATTTCTCAAACTTCTCGTCTCCACTACTTGTTTGTTCTACAGAGACAATAACGAGCTGATTCCATGTATTACGAAGAAGAAAAAAAATATATCTCAAATGGTAGAAATGAAATTTGTTATAAGAGGACTGTCAAAGAGCCTTCAAAGTCGAATTTTTCAAGAATTTCATCAATTTGTAAAAAAATATTTCGGAGCTATCCAAGATGACAAATTTTTGATTCGAGTAATGTACTACTTCCTCTTCAATACAAGACAGGAAGCAAAACGATATATTTTTTCGTTCTCGAGATAGCATTTTTTTGCAGCATCCATAAATATCGACAAAATTTCATTGAAAATCACAAAGAATAGCAAATTTCTTGCACTTTTCTTCTACAATGATTTGGTTTCCTACAGATAAAATAATGAACTGATTCCATCAATTATGGGGAAGAAAAAAAACACTGAAGGGGAAGGATTTAAAGGGGATATTTGGCCTGAATGCTAAATGGTAATCGTATTGGTGTCGGTACATGTTTTGTGTGTTTGTTTCATATTCATTGAATCTGATCATAAATTTTAAGCCAATAAAACGACTTTACTAGACATGATTTGATTCGTTAAATTAATTTGATCAACTTCTACGTGGTGCAATTCGTTATATTTGTCTCGTGTCTCAATATTTGACAATTTATCGTCAAACAAAAAGGAAATATCCGTCGTGAATATTAATAATAAATTGGTACAAAAAAGAAATATTTTTATTCGACGAAGGTTAAACACTATGAATTAATTTACGTAACTGATAAATGTTTTTCCCTCATACGTACTTTCGAAAAAAAACGCAGAGCGCGACGTATAAACATACTTCATCCGTAGCGCATAGCGCGATGTGTAAATACACTCGATACGGAGCGCGTAGCGCGACGTGCACCCCCGTGAGTGCCTTAAAAAATGTCCCTTAGGGACATTTTTCGGGGGGTTTGGGGGGCGGAGCCCACCAACAAGAGCATCTGCGCCCACAGGGCGCTGAGACGCTTGTTTCTTTTTCGCAGCATTATTTTATCTTATGAAAAGCACTACGCACATCAAATTTGAAGACATTCTGACATTTCTTAGTATTTTTATTCTCCAATTCTTTTTAGTGAGGAATTATTTTTAAAGGTTATATTATTTTAATTTTCCAAAAAACATTTTTTTATCATGTCACAAACGAAAATTTGGTTGCGAAAAATGAAATACGAAATATCACACATTGATTGCCAAATATTAATCCTTTTTATTTCGAAAATAATATATTTTGAACAAATATCATTCACAATATTTTATATACGTTATTTACATTCATAATACAAATAAAAAATTTCGTGGGTCCACTGAAAACTTGGTTATAATTCCACAAAGAAGAATCATCGAATATCCAAAATTATTGCAATTTGTCAAATAAAATTGAAAACAATCGCGAACCTTTATTTTATTCCATTCATTCTATCTGTCAAACCTTGGTAGCCGACGATAATTCGATAGCAGACGTGATAAAGTTTGCATACGCCGCGTCGTTGGTATTCTGTGTCGGGATGATTTAAATCGAAAATAAAAATCTTATTGTTTTCTCATTGTTTAATGTATATAACTTTAAATATTGGGAAACTGCAGTTTACTTTTTTCAAATCTCTAACAATTTTTCGAAACAAAAAAAAAATCAATTTTTACCTCGTATGTTTCCAACCACCCTTCTATTTTTATTTCAATTGTTTCAATATAATTACCTCAAATCAAAATAAAACGATAGAAAAATAAAATTTCTCGAATTACTCGTCTGCCATGTTTTACTCTCTGACAGTGACAATAACCAGTGAATTGATTCCATCTATTATAGGGAAGAGAAAAAATGCTTAAAGTGTTATAATCGAATTCTCTTATAGATCGACAGTCCAAGAGTCCTCGCCGTCGAATTCATCGAGAAATTGATTTTTTTTATTTTGGACGCATCCACGACACTAGAACTTTATTTTGAGCAGGGTACTACTTCCTCTTCAATACACATCTTCAAACCAAGGTGATATCTATGTTTGTTCTCGAGTTATAATTTTTTTACTACAACAATTAATATCAAGTAAATTTAATTGAAAATCGTATCAAAAAGCAATTTTTCTTAATATTCAGCTTCAATACTTCGGGTCCTGTCCAGAGGCAATAATAAAGTGATTTTATGTATTTTAGGGAAGAAAAAAGCATTTAAACAGATGCATTTAAAGGGGACATTAGACCTGTTGGTAAATGGTAATAGTGTTCGTGTTGGTAAATATTTTTTGTGCTGATTTATACTCATTTAATCTGGTCATAAGTGTTAAGCCAATAAAACGACCTTTACTAGATATCATTTGATTCGTTACATTAATTTGATCAAGTTCTACGTGATGCAATTCGTTATATTGTTCCTAAAACAAAAAGGAAATATCAGTTGTGAATAATAATAATTAATTCGTATAGAAACGAAATGTTTATATTCGATGAAGGTTAAACTATGAATTAATTTACATAAGTGATAAATGATTTTCCGCCATACGTTCTTCCGAGATGAAACGCGCAGCGCGACGTATAAACATATTCGATATGCAGCGCATAACGCAAAGTGTAATCATACTCGATACGGAGCGCGTAGCGCGACGTGTATTCCTGTGAGTGTCTTAAAAAATGTCCCAAAGGGACATTTTTCGGGGGGTTTGGGGGGCGGAGCCCACCAACAAGAGCCTCTACGCCCGCAGGGCACTGAGGCGCTTGTTATTATTAACTGTAAACGAATAAATCGGGTAAACATAATTGACAAAGATTTCGGCTGCGATGAATCTTCGACGGTCGAAGGATAGAAAATTCTTTTTTTTATGATTGCACACTTTTTATTTGCGCTATACCGCGTAGAATCCATTTATATTTACGTAAAATAGGAACAAAGATTGAAACGAGATGTCGATTTTTTTTTATTTGAAAATCATCCGGCCACAGAGTACGCGCGCCGCGACGTATGAGCATCTGTGTATCGTCTGCTACGAAATTGTCATCTGCTTCCAAAGTTTGACAGATAGAATAAAACGAAAAAATATATACTCGCAATTTTTTTAGTTCCATTTGGGAAATTGTAATTATTTTGGATATTCGATGAATCTTTTTTGTGAGTTTACTACCAATTTTTTCAGTGAATATGTGAAATTTATCATTTTTATTATGAATGTGAATAAAATATGGTAAAATATTGGGAATGATTTTCGGTGATAATATATTATTTTCGAAATAAAAAACGCAAACATCTGTGAATCTGTGTATGATATTTCGTATTTTATTTTTCACAACCGAAGTTTTCGTTTTTTAACATGATGAAAAATGGATTTTTGGCAAATCTAAATAACATAACCTTTAAAGCAAATCTTGTTATAACCACTGTTTTTGAATTATTTTATAATTAAAATTATAATTGTCAGAATGACTCAAAATTTGTTGTACATAGTGCTTTCGATGCAATGAAATATTGTTGCGAAAGAGAAAAGAATTGGTTTCCAGGATTCTTAATTGGAGCACCGTACGGACATCAGATGTGATAAAATCATTTTTTTATGGAAAATTGTGATGAATAAATAGTTAGAGATGTAGGATTGTCTCTAAATTTGCTGTGCATAGTGCTTTTGATAAAACAAAATGATGCTGCGAAGGAGAAAAAAATTAGTTCGTAGAGTTCATTATGATGGCACCGTACGGACACTTGACCGAAGGCAAATGCAAATTGTGGCCAATAATTTTTTAGAAAAAATACTTAAAGGTCTTAGATTGGTTTTAAATGTAATGTGTATACTGGATATAATATAATAAAACAAGCGTCTCAGCGCCCTGCGGGCGCAGATGCTCTTGTTGGTGGGCTCCGCCCCCCAAACCCCCCGAAAAATGTCCCGAAGGGACATTTTTTAAGGCACTCACGGGGGTGCACGTCGCGCTACGCGCTCCGTATCGAGTGTATTTACACATCGCGCTATGCGCTACGGATGAAGTATGTTTATACGTCGCACTCTGCGTTTCTTTTCGAAAGTACGTATGAGGGAAACACATTTATCAGTTACGTAAATTACTTCATAGTGTTTAACCTTCGTCGAATAAAAATATTTCTTTTTTGTACCAATTGATTATTAATAATCACGGCGGATATTTCCTTTTTGTTTGACGATAAATTGTCAAATATTGAGACACGAGACAAATATAACGAATTGCATCACGTAGCACTTGATCAAATTAATTTAAAGAATCAAATCATGTCTAGTAAAGTCGTTTTATTGGCTTAAAACTTATGACCAGATTTAATAAATATAAAACAAACCCACAAAACATGTACCGACACCAATACGATTACCATTTAGCATTCAGGCCAAATATCCCCTTTAAATCCTTCCCCTTCAGTGTTTTTTTTTCTTCCCCATAATTGATGGAATCAGTTCGTTATTTTATCTGTAGGAAACCAAATCATTGTAGAAGAAAAGTTCAAGAAATTTACTATTCTTTGTGATTTTCAATGAAATTTTTTCGATATTTATGGATGCTGCAAAAAAATGCTATCTCGAGAACGAAAAAATATATCGTTTTGGTTCCTGTCTTGTATTGAAGAGGAAGTAGTACGTTACCCGAATCAAAAATTTGTCATCTTGGATAGCTCCGAAATATTTTTTTACAAATTGATGAAATTCTTGAAAAATTCGACTTTGAAGGCTCTTTGACAGTCCTCTTATAACAAATTTCATTTCTACCATTTGAGATATATTTTTTTTCTTCTTCGTAATACATGGAATCAGCTCGTTATTGCCTCTGTAAAACAGACAAGTATCGGAGACGAGAAATTTGATAATTTTTTTCGTTTTTCAATTAAATTTTATTGATATTTATCGTCGCTTAATAATATCAAATTTAGCATCATATCATATCGTATTTTATTTAATTTTATTTAATCACAATCGAGGATAAGTTTCTCGGTACGGAATAACTCGTAAAATCGACAAATTCAGTGTTTTTCACTTTCTTGATAAATAATTGTTTATAATTGTTCTTTAAGAGTACAATTTTTTTTTTTTTTTTTGCGAAAAAAAAACTTTTTAAGACGTGAGCATATGAAAGAAATTCGTATTTCGACGAAAATTTTAAAAAATTTGAAAAAAAAAAACGTTGGAAATACGTCGATAGAATAATCATTAGCAGTTTTCTTATCAAGTGTAAACGAATAAATCCAGCAAACAAAATTGACAAAGATTTCGAATGTGATGAATTTCCGACGGTCGAAGTGTAAAAAATTAAATTTTTAAACATAGCACACTTTTTATCTGCGCAATAACGCGGAGAGTCAGTTTGTAAATACGATTTCTTTGAGAGGAAATGATTATAGACGGCAATTTCGAGAAATTTGAAAAAACGATTCGTTTTTTGACGAAAATTCGTAAAATTAGTCTTTGCTTAAAAAAAATCATATCTCGGCAGCGAAAAAAGATTTCGACTCTTATTTTGGCTTGTTTTGAAGAGGAGAAAATACGTTGCCTGAAAAATAATTTGCAGTTTTTATTATTAAGTGTAAACGAATAAATCGGGTGAACATAATTGACAAAGATTTCGGCTGCGATGAATCTTCGAGGGTCGAAGGATAGAAAATTCTTTTTTTTATGATTGCACACTTTTTATTTGCGCTATACCGTGTAGAATCCATTTATATTTACGTAAAATAGGAACAAAGATTGAAACGAGATGTCGATTTTTTTTTAATTTGAAAATCATCCGGCCACACAGTACGCGCGCCGCGACGTATGAGCATCTGTGTATCGTCTGCTACGAAATTGTCATCTGCTTCCAAAGTTTGACAGATAGAATAAAACGAAAAAATATATACTCGCGATTTTTTTTAGTTCTATTTGGGAAATTGTAATTATTTTGGATATTCGATGAATCTTTTTTGTGAGTTTACTACCAATTTGTTCAGTGAATACGTGAAATTTATCATTTTTAGGCACTCACTATAATAATAGGCAAAGAGTGCCTATTAAAATGACCATCCGTTGCTCTTCGGAGGCTGTCGAAGGGGTTACTCCGCAGCGCATACTCCAAAAATTTTTATTTTTCACCATTTGCTTCGGTGTATCTCCAACATCATGCGTAGTTACTTTGAAGTGACTGCGATGAATAGAAATATTTTTTTTAGCCTGCGGTGCAATGAAAACAACTTTTTGGCTGAATTTTTCTTCTCGGACGTCCGTATCACACTGTAACTTTAGATGGTGCGAACCAATTTTGTTCTCCTTCGCAGGGTTTTTTTATTACAGTATTTCCAGTATGCACATTACTTTTAAAACCAATCTAAGACCTTTAAGTATTTTTTCTAAAAAATTATTGGCCACAATTTGCATTTGCCTTCGGTCAAGTGTCCGTACGGTGCCATCATAATGAACTCTACGAACCAATTTTATTCTTCTTCGCAGCATCATTTTGTTTTATCAAAAGCACTGCGCACAGCAAATTTAGAGACAATCCTACATCTCTAACTATTTATTCATCACAATTTTCCATAAAAAACTTATTTTCTCACATCTGATGTCCGTACGGTGCCCCAATTAAGAATCCTGGAAACCAATTCTGTTCTCTTTCGCAACAATATTTCATTGCATCGAAAGCACTATGCACAACAAATTTTGAGTCATTCTGACAAATATAATTTTAAGTATAAAATAATTCAAAAACAGTGGTTATAACAAGATTTGCTTTAAAGGTTATGTTATTTAGATTTGCCAAAAATTCATTTTTCATCATGTTAAAAAAAAAACTTCGTGTTTCGTATGACCGTGAAACTCGCGTAGTATGGGATCGAGAGCAAGATGGATGCGCGGGAGAGGGGTCAGGGCAATTAAATAATTTTATTCTGAGAGATGCATTTCAGGTATTTGAGCGTTGACTTTATTCCACTTTACAATTTGAGAGTACCGTGTAGAGTGAAAAATACCTGTCGAGTTCTTGAGCGCTCCGTGTGATAATAAATCGACGGTGAGACGCGACGCCGTTGAGTCGTTCGTTGAGATGTCCGTTGGCGATGCCGAGAGTAGCTGAGTCGTTGAGAATATTCTTAATGAGCGCTCCTGGTCGCAAATATGCGCTGAGTTGTCGCACACACCTCTTCCACTATCACTGAGCTGATCGCGAGGATATTCCGATGACGAGAAAACCGAGAGAACGTCCGAGAGTATCCGAAAACCGTAGAGACGCGAGAACGCACGTGGAGATCGCACAATGCCGTTGCTGATAATGGCCGCCGTCGTCCCGTGCCGGTAGTCTCGTCTCTTTCTCGTCGAGCAGCGGCAAGACGACGGAGCCGCGCGTGCGCGAGTATCGATCAGTGATCGATGCCGGAGCGTGCTGCCGCGCTAGGAGAGCGCGGCAGTCCGGAAAATGAGCGACCGTTCGCAACATTCCCGCCCGCCATCTCCGCCTCCGCGGAGATGTTATCCCTTGGTCCCTTCTGTAAGCAGAGGGACGAGTTTCACAACTGGTCGAGTGAGTGTGGTCGTTGCGGTTTTCAGGGTAACAACCCGAGTTAGTCCATCGCGCCCTGGATGAAGAGCGGTGACTCGAGCGAGAGGCCATCTCCCTGGAGGGGCTCTCTCGTCACTGATGAGAACCAGAGAGCCGATCTGAATTGCATCTTGAGAGTGCTGCCATTTCGAGATCGCCTGTTGTTGATGCAAGTAATGAGTTGACCAAACCTTCCAAAATTGCTGCGTCTTCTGCTGGAGTAGTTGCCAATGAGAGAGGCGAGCCTCTCTGAGATCGAGTACTGAAGGCTCAGGTATCGTCGTCAGAGCAGAGCCGACAAGAAAGTGTCCGGGTGTTAGAGCTGAGATATCCTCTGGATCGTCGCGAAGAGGTTCCAACGGCCTTGAGTTGAGCAGAGCCTCGATCTGCGTGAGCAGCGTAGCCCACTGTTCATACGTGAGCAATGCATCACGTACCGTTCGCCGAAGATGGTATTTAACGGATTTTACGGCCGCTTCCCATTTTCCGCCCATATGCGGAGCTGCTGGGGGGTTGAATACCCAGCTGATTCCTTCCCTCGAGAGTTCCAGAGCCATCGTCCGATGTTCACGGGCGCTTGCCGTAAACATCTGTTTGAGAGTTGCGTCGGCTCCGAGAAAATTCGTTCCGCAGTCCGAATACATTGCCGTGGGGATGCCTCTCCGTGAGACAAATCTCCGAAAGGCTGCGAGGAACGCTTCCGTTGAGTAGTCCGTGACAACGTCCAGATGAAGCGCCGAAGTGCTGAGGCAGACGAACACACAAAGCCAGCCTTTGTGAGTTTTAGCTCCTCTACCTTGCCACGACTTGAGCATGAGTGGCCCAGCGTAGTCCAAGCCTGTGTGCATGAACGGGCGAGATGGTGTAACCCGGCAAAGAGGTAGTTGGCCCATCAATTGACGGGCACGGATCCCCCTCTGCCGAGCGCACATCACGCACCGAAGCACATGAGCTCGTACCGTATTCCTTCCTCCAAGAATCCAAAACCGTTGCCGAATATGAGATAGAGTGAGCTGAGTCCCGCCGTGAAGAGTTCTCCGATGAGCTTCGTCGATTATCAGCGACGACAAGTGCGAATGCCGTGAGAGAATTGCCGGATGTTTACTCTCTTCCTTGAGAGCAGAATTGTCGAGCCGTCCACCGACTCTGAGGACACCATCTGCGTCGATAAAGGCCGTCAACCTGCTCAGAGGATGACCTGGCGGAAGAGTATCCCCCTTCGAGAGCGTCCTGAGTTCCGAGGCGAACGACGCCGCCTGAGATGCTTTAACCCAAAACTGCTGTGCACGATGCAGTTCCGAGGGTAGCAAGAGTCGTCCGATGGGTGCTTTCGGTAGTCGCTTTAGCCGATCAATCACCCTGAAACACAGAGCCGTTACTCTCAGAAGTTTAAAATATGATGAGTACCTGAAGAGCAGATCCCATTGGCAATCAGGTTCCGGAAGAGCCCCCACAAGCGAAACCCCTGGCCTCGCCTCTGAGCCGCTAGCCACCTCAGACACGTCTGTCTGAGAAGGCCATTTTTCCCGGGGCTGAGTGAGCCATGATGGCCCTCGCCACCACAACGTGAGAGCTGCCAGTTCTTGCGTTGTCGCCCCGCGCGACGCGCAGTCAGCGGGATTGCACGTTCCCGGTACGTGCATCCACGAGCAATCCGGTGAGAGATCCTGGATTTGCGTGACTCGGTTCCGCACGTAATCCTTCCACCGAGAGGGATGAGCTTTGATCCAGGTGAGAGCTACCTTCGAATCCGTCCACAAAAATACCTCGTCGATATCAAGACCCTCTTTCTTCCTGATATGACTGACGAGCTTCGCCAGAATGAGAGCACCAGAGAGCTCTAACCTCGGGATGGTTAGTCGCCTCAAGGGTGCGACCTTTGTTTTCGAGCAGATTAGTGACGTCACTTTCCCCGTGGACGGTGAGTCGACCGTGAGATACACCACGGCCGCCATGGCAAGCTGTGACGCGTCCGAGAAGCCATGCAGAGTAACACGTGCCCCCTGGCATGTGTTGAACCACCTTGGAACAGAGAGACTAGCCAATTGTGTGAATTCTTCTCTTACCGCCTGCCATTTTTCCGCCAGAAGAGCTGGGAGTGGTTCATCCCATCCGAGTTTATGCAGCCAAAGCTCCTGGATCAACGCTTTGGCGCGAATGGTAACCGGTGAGATAAAGCCGAGAGGATCGAAGATCTTCGCGACCTCCGAGAGAACCACGCGTTTTGAGACCTTGCCGGTAGGCGAGCTTGACCGAGAAACGAACGTGAATTTGTCATCCTTTGGCGACCATTGAACCCCGAGTAATTTGGTTGTGCAGTCGTCGAACTGGATGGTTTGCTGATCACCAGATGACCCAAGCTGAGCGAGAACCAAAGGACTCGTAGCATGCCACTTAGCCAACGGGAATCCTCCCGCGTGACAGAGTCCCTTCAACTGTTGAGCCGTTTCCAAAAGAGCTGCTTCCGTATCAGCACCGCCAAAGATATCATCAACATATCTTCCGTACAAGAGAGAAGGCACTGCCAACGGGAAGTTGTGCCCCTCATCCTCAGCGAGCTGAAGCATAGTTCGCACCGCCAAGAACGGCGCTGATTTCGTGCCGTACGTCACGGTGGTGAGACGATACGGTACCTCGTTGAGCTTTTCATCGACCCAAAGGATGCGCTGAAGGTCTTGGTCCCCTTCGTGCACCCTTATTTGACGAAACATCTTCGTCACATCCGTCGCGAAGAGATGTCGATGATGCCGAATCCATATGAGAACGTCCGAGATGTCCAAGAGCAAATTGGCACCAGTGTGCATGAGATCGTTCACCGAGTATCCTGATGCTGAGGCGCTAGATCCGTTGAACACAACCCGAAGCTTTGTTGTAGTTCGCTCCGGTCGTAACACTCCATGATGCGGCAGATAGTATGCCACCGGATCCTCCGAGCGTTGAGCCGATACTGGAGCGCGAGCCATATGCCCGAGCTTCTCGTATTCCCCCAGAAACCGCGTGTACAACTCCTTGTACACATCATCCTTTGCAAGCCGTTGCAAAGTTTTACGGAGACGATGACGCGCCGTTGAATACGAGTCGCCCAGCAATGAGACGGGAGCCTTGAGAGGGATACGCACGATGTACCGTCCCTCTTCATCCCTCGTATGAGTCGACCGGAAATGATTTTCGCACTCCTGTTCCTCGGGCGAAAGAATCGCCGTCTCGTCTGTTGGAACTTCCTCTTGTTCCCAAAATTTCGCGAGAAGATCCTGAAGAGCTTGAGAGTCATTGTCGATCCTTCCAACGAGCGAGACGTTCTGATGAGCAGTTACCCCTTGAGCTGTCACTGGGCCGAGAATTAACCATCCGAAAATTGAGCATTGCGCCACTGGCATTGAGCGAGATCCCCTTATCACCTCGGGCTTGATGACTTGTCCATAGACGTCCGCTCCGAGCAACACGTCCACTGCTCGAGATTGATAATACAGCGGATCAGCAAGTTCGAGATTCTGCAGATGAGGCCATGCATCTACGATCACGTCGGCAGATGGTAATGCCGTTGCGATTCTCTTAAGCACGTGAGCTCGAACCATTACACTTTCCGACGAGTATACCGAAGCCAAGGAGAGTTGAACGACCCCCTTGGTCTTTGTCGTGTGAGTGCCTCCAATGCCCGTGACGATGAGCGGAGACCATTGTCGAGAGAGATGCAGAGCTGACACAAGCTCGTCAGCGATGAAGCTGAACTCTGATCCAGGATCAACGAGAAGTCGAACCTGATGAGTCGTCGATGGCGTGCGTATAGCTGCGATGGCAGTTGCAAGCAACGACTGAGACGATAGCACGAGAGCTTGAGTCACTGAGAGAGCTGATGATTCGTGAGATATTTCCGCGAGAGCTGTGTCCGAGTGAGAATTTCCAACCTCGTCCTGGCTAAGAGACGATCGAGTTGTTCCAATCGAGTGCGACGCGCGAAGTGAATGAGTTGAATCCTGGAGAGCGACGACCGCATAACCTCCCTATTGAGAGGTCGAGCTCGTTCCTTGCTGAGATGTTCCTTGAGTTGTTGCTGGTCGAGCTGAAGCGGATGCCTCGTGCAGAAGGGTGTGGTGTTTCCCCTTACAGGTCTTGCACAATTGTGCATTTCTGCAGGCACGAGCATTGTGCCTCCCCAAACAGTTGAAGCAGAGCCGCTTCTCGACGACCAGAGAGCGTCTTTCCTTAGCGTTCTTGTGCAAGAACGAGGCACAGGCCGTGATGTAATGCGACCCTTTACAGCAGTCGCATGCGTAGGCCGATCGAGAAGCGCCGTATGCCTGAGCCGATGCTTGTAGAGCCGATCCCCGCTGCTGAGTTGCCGATTGAGTCGATCCGTGAGCCTTCTTCTGAGCCGCAACACCTTGAGGCTGTTCCGTCGTCTCTAGAGCGCGCAGTTTTCCTCGCACATATTCCTCTACCTTATCGTAGCTGTAGGGAACTTTAGTGCTTCCGAGAGCGAAGGCCAAATCTCTCCTGAGCGAGGGATCCAAATTTCTCACCATGAGATGCGCCCAGAAAATATCCCCGATGTCGAGTTCGGCCGCAAGAGATTTGACGGTCCTTGCCGCCTCCGACACGACACCGTATATTTTCTTCAACTCCGCCTGATTCGACGAAGTGCACGGCGAGAGCGAGAGCACCCGTTCGAGATAAGAGGCGATGACTCGTCCCTTATCCTCGTATCGAGCCGTTAGAGTTTCCCAGGCCTCCTTGAGTTTCCCTTCCTGGAGAGGGACTGCCGAGATGAGCTGAGCGGGTTCCCCTTCGAGACTGAGCTTTAAATACTGGAGCTTATGCACTTCCGAGATGCTCTCCGGCTCCAGTACCAGAGAGTTGAACAGCTGCGAAAAACGCGGCCATTCGTAGTATGCCCCCGAGAAGGTCGGCAAGTCAAGCTTGGGAAGCTTGGCTGCCGCCGTGACCTTTGAGCCGCCCGCCGTCGAGGTGCCCGAGAGAGCCGATTCCGTTAAACCCAAACTGCGCTTGAGCCCCAAGATCGCCATGAGAGTGTTGTTCCGAGTGCTGGTGATCCTGCGGAACAACCCTTCCGTAAAGTAGGGATGATTCAAGTTCCCTGATGGCCAACGATCCGAAATAAATTCGTTGGCCTCCTTCGCGTCGTTAAAAAGCTCCTCGATTCGCGCTTCCCACATAGCGAGATGCGAGAGCGATGACTCCCGATCATGCGCCTGCGCGACGGACTGCGCGAACTCTCCGAGCATCTCCAACCTCTCTTCCTGCTGGAAGATGCGAGAAGAGATCGGTCCGGTTATCCTCGCAGGAGATGCCGAGCGAGTGCGACGATTTGTTGTTTGAGCGGACGGAACGCTGAGAGTCTCCACAGCGGAGAGAGAAGCCCCTTGATTACCATCAAGAGACGTATCCTGTTCACCGCGAGTCGTTCCTTGAGCGAATTCCAGAGCTGAGTCCTGAGCTGTTGCCGACACCGATTCCTTCGTAATGCTCTCGTTAGGAGAGACGTCATCGGCCCAACTCATGGGCGGGGGAGGAGCCGGTCTCTTTTTATCCTCCATCGTATCCTGAGCAGTCGAATTCCCAGAGTCTTGAGTTCCTCCTGTCGAGTTCATCGTAAATGAGCGCAATGTCAGAGGATAAAAGAAGACGAGATAGACACAGACGACAACAGCAACAGCGCACAATAAATTGTCCAAAAGAGAGAAATTTCTTCAAACAATTGTCCGAAAATTATTTGCACTCTCGATAACACAAAGTTGCACAAAATTGAGCGAAACCGAACGTTAAAAAACGTGCAACCGAACCGTGAGCCGATAGCCGAAGCGCGCGAACATTTACGCCTATCCGTCACCGTGCGCGAGAGAGAGAAGTCCGATAGGCGTAAAGCTTGAGGTATACCGTGCGAGCGAGACGCACCGACTCCCCGTTACAACGCGAGAGAGAGAGTGAGAGCGCACCACCACGCCGCACTGCACGCTCGAACGCGAGACAAAGTCGGTACACGAGCACCCAACCGACGCGCACTACCACACGTATAATACCCCGGAGACTTCGACGCACCGATCGACCGTTGATCGAAGTGCGCACGAGGCACGAGAGAGACCGAGAGCTCAACCGCCGCGAGAGAGCCCACGCGACGAGAAAGCCGTTGTTTCGCGCGCGAGACTGAGAAAGAGAGAGAAAGACGACGGCTCGTGCTGTTCCCCTCACGAGCCAGAGAGAGATGCCGAGAATATTCGACGTCTCACGCTGTTCCCCACGCGAGAGCGAATACCGCGAAAATTATGTTATGCCCGCGAAACGCCACACGCGCACAACATCCGAGTTTTTCCGAGACAATTCACAAGAGTACCGCGAGATAGAAATTGCCCTGTCAATTTCACCGATGCACCCGCACACAAAGAGCCGCACGCGAGAAAAACACCGAGCTGATTTTTCACGAATGCCCTTTTACAAAAGTCTCGAGAAGTCCACACAAAAAGAAAAACCACTGACCACTCCACCCACGAGCTCTCGATCCGGCTCGAAGGACCAAAAAATGTTTCGTATGACCGTGAAACTCGCGTAGTATGGGATCGAGAGCAAGATGGATGCGCGGGAGAGGGGTCAGGGCAATTAAATAATTTTATTCTGAGAGATGCATTTCAGGTATTTGAGCGTTGACTTTATTCCACTTTACAATTTGAGAGTACCGTGTAGAGTGAAAAATACCTGTCGAGTTCTTGAGCGCTCCGTGTGATAATAAATCGACGGTGAGACGCGACGCCGTTGAGTCGTTCGTTGAGATGTCCGTTGGCGATGCCGAGAGTAGCTGAGTCGTTGAGAATATTCTTAATGAGCGCTCCTGGTCGCAAATATGCGCTGAGTTGTCGCACACACCTCTTCCACTATCACTGAGCTGATCGCGAGGATATTCCGATGACGAGAAAACCGAGAGAACGTCCGAGAGTATCCGAAAACCGTAGAGACGCGAGAACGCACGTGGAGATCGCACAATGCCGTTGCTGATAATGGCCGCCGTCGTCCCGTGCCGGTAGTCTCGTCTCTTTCTCGTCGAGCAGCGGCAAGACGACGGAGCCGCGCGTGCGCGAGTATCGATCAGTGATCGATGCCGGAGCGTGCTGCCGCGCTAGGAGAGCGCGGCAGTCCGGAAAATGAGCGACCGTTCGCAACACTTCGGTTGTGAAAAATAAAACACGAAATATCATATACAGATTCACAAATGTTTGCGTTTTTTATTTCGAAAATAATATATTATCACCGAAAATCATTCGCAATATTTTAGCATATTTTATTCACATTCGTAATAAAAATGATAAATTTCACGTATTCACTGAAAAAATTGGTAGTAAACTCACAAAAAAGATTCATCGAATATCCAAAATAATGACAATTTCCCAAATAGAACTAAAAAAATCGCGAGTATATATTTTTTCGTTTTATTCTATCTGTCAAACTTTGGAAGCAGATGACAATTTCGTAGCAGACGATACACAGATGCTCATACGTCGCGGCGCGCGTACTCTGTGGCCGGATGATTTTCAAACAAAAAAAAATCGACATCTCGTTTCAATCTTTGTTCCTATTTTACGTAAATATAAATGGATTCTACGCGGTATAGCGCAAATAAAAAGTATGCAATCATAAAAAAAAAGAATTTTCTATCCTTCGACCGTCGAAGATTCATCGCAGCCGAAATCTTTGTCAATTGTGTTCAACCGATTTATTCATTTACTGTTAATAATAAAAACTGCAAATTCTTTTTCTGGCAACGTATTTTCTCCTCTTCAAAATAAGCCAAAATAAGAGTCGAAATCTTTTTTCGCTGCCGAGATATGATTTTTTTTAAGCAAAGACTAATTTTACGAATTTTCATCAAAAAATGAATCGTTTTTTCAAATTTCTCGAAATTGCCGTCTCTAATCCTTTCCTCTCAAAGGAATCGTATTTACAAACTGACTCTCTGCGTTATTGCGCAGATAAAAAGTGTGCTATGTTTAAAAATTTAATTTTTTACACTTCGACCGTCGGAGATTCATCACATTCGAAATCTTTGTCAATTTTGTTCGCTGGATTTATTCGTTTACACTTGATAAGAAAACTGCTAATGATTATTCTATCGACGTATTTCCAACGTTTTTTTTTTTTATTTTTTCAAATTTTCGTCGAAATACGAATTTCGTTCATATGCTCACGTCTTGAAAAGTTTTTTTTCGCAAAAAAAAAACAATTGTACTCTTAAAGAACAATTATAAACAATTATTTATCAAGAAAGTGAAAAACACTGAATTTGTCGATTTTACGAGTTATTCCGTACCGAAAAACTTATCCTCGTATGTGATTAAATAAAAATTTTTAAAATACGATATGATATGATGCTAAATTTGATATTTTTAAGCGACGATAAATATCCATAAAATTTCATTGAAAAACGAAAAAAAATATCGAATTTCTTAAACTTCTCGTCTCCAATACTTGTCTGTTCTACAGAGACAATAACGAGCTGATTCCATGTATTACGAAGAAGAAAAAAAATATATCTCAAATGGTAGAAATGAAATTTGTTATGAGAGGACTGTCAAAGAGCCTTCAAAGTCGAATTTTTCAAGAATTTCATCAATTTGTAAAAAAATATTCCGGAGCTATCCAAGATGACAAATTTTTGATTCGAGTAACGTACTACTTCCTCTTCAATACAAGACAGGAACCAAAAAGATATATTTTTTCGTTCTCGAGATTGCATTTTTTTGCTGCATCCATAAATATCGATAAAATTTCATTGAAAATCACAAAGAATAGCAAATTTCTTGAACTTTTCTTCTACAATGGTTTGGTTTCCTACAGATAAAATAACGAACTGATTCCATCAATTATGGGGAAGAAAAAAAACACTGAAGGGGAAGGATTTAAAGGGGATATTTGGCCTGAATGCTAAATGGTAATCGTATTGGTGTCGGTACATGTTTTGTGTGTTTGTTTTATATTCATTAAATCTGGTCATAAGTTTTAAGCCAATAAAACGAATTTACTAGACATGATTTGATTCGTTAAATTAATTTGATCAACTTCTACGTGGTGCAATTCGTTATATTTGTCTCGTGTCTCAATATTTGACAATTTATCGTCAAACAAAAAGGAAATATCCGTCGTGAATATTAATAATCAATTGGTACAAAAAAGAAATATTTTTATTCGACGAAGATTAAACACTATGAATTAATTTACGTAACTGATAAATGTTTTTCCCTCATACGTACTGTCGAAAAGAAACGCAGAGCGCGACGAATAAACACACTTCATTCGTAACGCATAGCGCGATGTGTAAATACACTCGATACGGAGCGCGTAGCGCGACGTGCACCCACGTGAGTGCCTTAAAAAATGTCCCGAAGGGACATTTTTCGGGGGGTTTGGGGGGCGGAGCCCACCAACAAGAGCATCTGCGCCCGCAGGGCGCTGAGACGCTTGTTTATCATGTCATGTTCTGAAGGAGTTGAGCGGATCGGAGGATCAGACGCAGAGAAAATAATTTGCGAGACGTGGATTAACGTATAAAAAAACTCTGTATTTAAATAACGTAACAGTCGATAATTTGGTTTAGCAAATCAGAAAAAATAATATAAATAAGTACAGTAGACTCCCGCCAAGTGCGCGCTCGCTAAGTGCGCGCCTGGGCGCCTTCCCCTCAATTCGGTGTTCGTGCCGTTCCCCCACCAATGCTTGGCTCGCTCGGCTGGCGGGGCCGTTCGGGCCAAGTGGGGAGAGCACGGAATATTTATACCGGTACACGTAGCGCCTTTCCACGGTGCTTGTGTTTTCCCTAATTATGAAACATATATATATGTATATGTACATATACTTTTTTTTTTTTTTTTTCAAATTTCTTTAAAGGTAATCGCGCGTCTCAAATCTAACGAGCGTAAAATATATAGTAATTCGACAGAATTTACGTCCATTTGGATGTATTTTTATGCTACAGTGTAATGAAATGAATTTCTTGCATTTTTTACGACAATGTCACAATACGCATGTTTGTTTTGGCCGACTGTAGTCGCGCTACCAGCCGCCCTGATATCTCGAGATCGCTTGCCGCGAATTGCCTGTTGGGTCTCGACCGAACTTGTTTAAACAAGCATTTGACAGCGCGAGAACCTTGACTGCTTCATTGCTGCGCGAGCTTCGAGTGTTAACCATACGACGATTTTATAAGAATAAATTTTTACGAATTGTTTTATTATGTATCTTTTCATTCGCGCTAAGCTATTCGATATGGAGAATACGGTGTGTGTGCGATAAAAACACAGCGCTTACAGTTCGTGTATATACAATACGCTGAACGCATAGCTCTATCTTTGTCGCACTCTTACTGATCGGTTGCTCGCGCTCCCCACTACCTGCAGGCTCGCACGAGACGATCACTGCCGAGCCTGCGGAGAGGTGGTAACTCCGTAAGTGCGCGTTTCCTCTCCTACAGCCCCGTGAGCGCGCACTTAGCGAGAGTCTACTGTATAGAAATGTGTCGATGCGTCGGTGAGAGCGAGAGCGAGTGCGAGGGCTGGCGAAGGTAACCCGTCGCGAACTCGTAAGCTACTGCGTTTTCTCGCGCGCTCGGAAAACAGTAGCCTAGCGAGATACCAGGTGCTTGTGCCCTCCGAGTTTACACAAATCGCTGAACGACAGGTCAGTGCGATAGGGTACGATTTTCGCCGACGAGATTTTCGCCCAAGTCGATCTTCGCCGAAAAATGTTACAAGATAGAATAAGTGACGTGTGCACAATAGATGGCGTAACGAGACATTTTCAGTAGACTTGAGCCTCACCAGCGATGCATCGAACTATTTAAATAAATTTGAAATTTTTTTTATTCGAAACTTCACCAGAGGTGTACGCGGTGTCCAGGTGTACCGCGATGAGTTCCTCGAGGTCTAGCTTGACCGGGGAGGATCTCTTGCGATCCAGGTGCACCGCGAAGACTTCTTCGATGTTTAGGTTGATCGGAGAGCGTCTCTCGCGATCCTGGTGTACCGCGATGATTTCCTCGAGATCTAGCTTGACCGGGGAGGATCTCTCGCAGTCCAGGTGCACCGCGAAGACTTCTACGAGGTCTAGCTTAACCAGCGAGCGTCTTTCGCGGTCCAGGTACACCGCCAAGACTTTCTCGAGGTCAAGCTTGACCGGAGCGGACCTCTTGCGATCCAGGTATATCGCACAGACTTCCTCGAGATTCAGCTTAATCGAAGAACGTCTCTCGCAGTCCAGGTGCACCGCGAAGACTTCTTCGAGGTCTAGCTTAACCGGCGAGCGTCTTTTGAGGTCCAGGTGGACCGCGAAGACTTCCTCGAGGTTTAGGTTGATCGGAGGGCGTCTCTCGCGATCCAGGTGTACCGCGAAGACTTCCTCGAGGTCTAGCTTGACCAGAAAGCGTTTCTCGCGGTTCAGATGTGCCGCGAAGACTTCATTGAGTTCTGGCTTCACCCAACAAAATGTCTCGAGGTCTAGGACTACCGTAAGAACTTCTCGGAGGTCTAGTTTGCCCGAAGAAAGACTCTCGCGGGGCAGGTATACCGCAAAGACATTCTCGAGGTCAAGCTGGATCAAACAAAATGTCTAGAGGGCAAAAATTACTGAGAGGATTTCTCCGAGCTCTAGCTTGACCGAAGGGCGTCTCTCTCGGTCCAGATGTATCGCTAAGACTTTTTCGGGGTCTAGCTTGGCCGGACAGCGTTTTTCGCAGTCCGGCTGTACCGCGATGACTTCCTTGAGGTTTAGCCTGACCGAAGAACGTCTCGTGCAAACCACGTGTACCGCGAAGACTTCTTCAAGATCTAGGTCGACGTAAGAGCGTCTCCCGCGGTTCGGGTGCACCGCGAAGACTTTCGCGAGGCGTAGTTCCTCTTCCCTTTACGAGGAAAAATTCTTCGAAGTCTAGCTAGGCCAGTGACTTTTTTGAGTTTTAGTTTGACCGGGGAGTATCTCATGCGATCTCGGTGACGTCCCGAAGTCTAGTATAATCGTAGGAATCGTTTCAATTGTACCGCGAAGTGAAGTTTATCCCGCAATCGAGTCTTCTTCAATTGGCTTCGTCGCCGGAGAGTTCTTTTGATTTTAACGTACGTTTTTAGATGAAAACAGTCCAAATTGTGGTAAATAAGAGTCATACGTATGGTATACAATTACACTTACGGGGATACAGATCCCAAATAGAAGCGAAGTGTTGGTAGACCTCTTGGTCTAGCTTCGCGGTCTAGCTTAACCGAAGAGCGTCTCTCGCGATTCAGGTGACTTTCGCGAGATGTAGTTAAAATTTTCCAAGCTAGACCGTGAAGAGTTGGTAGACCTCTTCGCGGTCTAGCTTGACCGAAGAGCGTCTCTCGTGATCCAGGTGTACCGCCAAGACTTGACTCGAGATATAGCTTGACCGAATACATCTCTGGTACCCCACGTATGCCGCGAAAATTTCCTCGAAGTCTAACGTGATATAAAAGCATGTCTTGCAATCCAGGTGTTCCGCAATTATTTCCCGAATGTTTAGCTTGACCGGAGAACGTTTTGCACGGTCCGGGTACCTTTCTCGAGATGTAGTTTTAATTATCGACTTGGGATTTGTATGCGCGTACGTGTAATTGTGTACCATACGTATGACTCTTATTTATCACAAGTTTGATTGTTTTCATTTAAAAATATACGTTAAAATTAAAAAGAACCCGCCGACGATAAAGCTGATTGAAGAAGAATCAATCGCTGGATAAACGTTATTTCGCGGTATACTTGTAACACAGGACATTCTTTCCTGTCAAATAATATCACCGAGGAAGTCTGCTTGGAGTGCGAGCGGCACCTTCAAGAAGTTTTTATGGTATATCTAGACCGCATGAGACGCTCCCCGGTCAAACTACTTCTCAAGAAAGTCACTGGCCTAGCTAGATCTCGAGGAATTTTTCCTCGTAAGGGGAAGAGGAACTGATCTCGAGAAAGTCTTCACGGTACTACGGATAACGCTCTTCGATCAAGCTAGATTTTGATGGACTCGTCGCAGTACACATGGACCGGGTGAGACGTTCTTCGTCAGGCTAAGTGTACCTCGAGGAATTCCTCGAGAAGGTCAAGCTAGAGAGAGGATCCCTCGCCTAACTAGACCTCGAGGCTTTCGCGATGCATGTGCACCAGGAAAGATGTTTTGCGGTCGAGGTCGAACTTCAGAAAAACTCGAGAAACCTCTGTACTGCAAGAGATGATAGTGGCAAAGGTCGATCTCGAAGAAGTTTTGGTAGTGCACCTGGGCCGCTTTGAGCACTATGAGACACTTTCTGGTCCAACTACACCTCACCCAAGTCCTCATGGCAGCCCGAGACCACGAGAATGTCTGTTCGGTTGAGCTTGACCTCCATAAAGTCTTTGCGGTACCCCTGGACGCAAGAAATGCTTCTGATTAAGCTAGAGCCTCGAGGAAGACTGCGGTACCCCTGAATCGCGAGAGACACTCTTTAGTCAACCTTATACCTCGAAGAAATCACCGTGGTACACCTGCTCTGCGAGAGACGCTCTCTGGTCAAGCAAGACCTTGAAGAAATCATCACTGTGTACCTGAACCGCGAGAGATGTTCTCTAGTCGAGCTAGATCTTGACGACGTCTTGACGGTACACTTAGACCGCAAGTAACGCTCATCGGTCAAACTAGACCTCGAGGAAGTCATCGCAGTAATTCTTGACCTCGAGGTATTTTGTTTGTTTAAGCTTGACCTCGAGTATGTCTTTGTGGTATACCTGGACCGCGAGAGTCTTTCTTCGGTCAAACTAGACCTCCGAGAAGTTCTTACGGTAGCCCTAGACCTCGAGACATTTTGTTGGGTGAAGCCTGAACTCAAAGCAGTCTTCGCGGCACATCTGAACCGCGAGAAACGCTTTTTGGTCAAGCTACACCTCGAGAATGCCTTTGCCGGACCGCGAAACACACTCTTCGATCAAGCTAAACCTCGAGGAAGTCTGTGCGATATACCTAGATCGCGAGAGATCCTCTTCGGTCAAGCTAGACCTCGACGAAGTCTTCGTAGTGCACCTGGATCGCAAAAGACGCTCGACGGTTAAGCTAGACCTCGAAGAAGTCTTCGCGGTGCACCTGGACTGCGAGAGACGTTCTTCGATTAAGCTAAACCTCGAGGAAGTCTGTGCGATATACCTGGTTCGCAAGAGGTCCGTTCCGGTCAAGCTAGACCTCGAGGAAGTCTTCGCGGTGCACCTGGACCACGAAAGATCCTCTCCGGTCAAGCTAGACCTCAAGGAAATCATCGCGGTACACCAGGATCGCGAGAGATGCTCTCCGATCAACCTAAACCTCGATGAAGTTTTCGCGGTGCACTTGGATCGCAAGAGATCCTCCTCGGTCAAGCTAGACCTCGAGGAACTCATCGCGGTACACCTGGACACCGCGTACACCTCCGGTGAAGTTTCGAATGAAAAAAAATTTTAATTTATTTAAATATTTCAATTCATCGCTGGTGGGCCTCAAGTCTACTGAAAATGTCTCGTTACGCCATCTATTGTGCACACGACACTTATTCTATCTTATAATTTTTCGGCGAAGATCGACTTGGGCGAAAATCTCGTCTGCGAAAATCGTACCCTACCGTCAGTGCCCCGAGCGACGCCGGAATTCCCGAAGAATCCAAATTCGCCGAATATTAAAGGCAAGGGATTACCTCGCCTGCCCCGTGAGTCAGAGCGAGACGAGCGCGACCGCGAGAGAGAGAGCTCGCGCGATGCCTTCGACTCGTGTTGACATCGCGCGAGAACAATAGCAGTGGCCGTGAAACTCGGAAGACACACTGCTACCGTACGTCAGTGACCGCTGATTTGGTCGGCTCGAGAGAAATGTTTTCGTCAGCTTCGATATATCGAAACAGCGATATACACCCAGTCGCGAAAAAACTCTCGGCTTTAAAGACCCTCGCCGTCAGCCGTTGCTATCCCGAACATGACACAAACGAAAATTTGGTTGCGAAAAATGAAATACGAAATATCACACATTGATTGCCAAATATTAATCCTTTTTATTTCGAAAATAATATATTTTGAACGAATATCATTTACAATATTTTATATACGTTATTCACATTCATAATAAAAATAAAAAATTTCGTGGGTGCACTGAAAACTTGATTATAATTCCACAAAGAAGAATCATCGAATATCCAAAATTATTGCAATTTGCCAAATAAAATTGAAAACAATCCCGGTCATTTATTTTTTTCCATTCATTCTATCTGTCGAACCTTGGAAGCCGACGATAATTCGATAGCAAACGTGATAAAGTTTGCATACGCCGCGACGTTGGTATTCTGTGTCGGGATGATTTTAATCAAAAATAAAAATCTTATTGTTTTCTCATTGTTTAATGTATATAACTTTAAATATTGGGAAACTGCAGTTTACTTTTTTCAAATCTCTAACAATTTTTCGAAACAAAAAAAAATCAATTTTTACCTCGTATGTTTCCAACCACCCTTCTATTTTTATTTCATTAGTTTCAATATATATTCAATATCAATATCAATTCAATAATCAATTCGTATAGAAACGAAATGTTTATATTCGATGAAGGTTAAACTATGAATCAATTTACATAAGTGATAAATGATTTTCCGCCATACGTTCTTCCGAGATGAAACGCGCAGCGCGACGTATAAACATATTCGATATGCAGCGCATAACGCAAAGTGTAATCATACTCGATACGGATCGCGTAGCGCAACGTGTATTCCTGTGAGTACCTTAAAAAATGTCCCAAAGGGACATTTTAAGGGGGGTCTGGGGGACGGAGCCCACCAACAAGAGCCTCTGCGCCCGCAGGGCGCTGAGGCGCTTGTTCGTACCTACTTTTAATCTTTTGTGTATAACACAACGTTCGACATAGACCGACACTGCGGCAATATCAAATGTCAAACTCGCGCCAGCCATACGAAACCCTAGTTATAATATAGAGAACCTTAATTACTAGATAAATAGTCAGTGAGTTTCCACGGAGACTGACCGTGTCAGAGATCGAACTGAAAAGGGTCGGGATCTAGTAGCGAAATTCTTGCAGAACCGATATTCGAGTGCACGATTGGCCGCTTGCTAGTGAACAACCAATTGCGTACTCGAATATCGGTTCTGCAAGAATTTCGCTACAAGATCTCTGTCACGGTCAGTCTCGGAGGAAACTCACTGACTACTTATTATAACTAGAGTTTTGTATGGCTCGCATGCTACGCGCACCCGTCACCGCCTCGCAAAACTAGTTGAATGAAAAGGCCGCTACAATAGAAACCGTTGCTATGGCAAGCTTTCTAATTGCAATATCTGTGACATTAGGTACTCTACTCTACTCTACTACTCAGTAATTGTAGCCACATTCATTACTACAGCTCGTCCGTGACGTTCGATTCTCCGTGACGCTAGCTCTTCTGTTCCTCCAACCCCTCCATGACTTTAGCATATTGTCTGCCAGTTCCTGCACAACGACGGAGGCCGCAGCGAGTTACTTTTATAATATGGACCAGAGTTGGGCAAAAACTATCAGTACCTATGTTATCGTTGGCTGCCGAATAACAAAGAGAGGGTAATGCGCGAGATGGCGTATGCGCTGATTAAGCGCTGGTAATAACTTGTTTGCGAAAAAAGAGTTATTCTCGGTTTTTTATTGAAACTTTTACATAAAGGAAGGAAAGATAGAGAAGAGAGAGAGTGTAGGTGAAGCGTTGAAAATTCTTTACTTTACAGTAAAGAGTAATTGCTTTTGCAGCAATTAAGAAAGATGGAGAGACTTTGCAGTCTTCCGTGGAGAAAGACTTTGCAGTCTTGGAGGAGAAAGACTTTGCAGTCTTTTTTGCGGAGAAAGACTTTGCAGTCTTTGAGGAGAGAGACTTCGCAGTCTTTGCGAAGAGAGAAACTTTTTCAGCTCGGAGGAGTAGTTGCTCGGACTTTGCAGCTCGAGAGACTGATCTTGGAATGCGAGGAGCGGCTCCTTATATACCCGGCTCGGCGCATTCGCGAACGTTCGCGCACGCGCTGAGCTGGTGGTGGGGATACGTTGCCTCGTGTCGCTTCGCGAAGTTTCGCGATGTTCCGCGAACGTATGGGAATTTGCGCGATCCGTCGGTAAGTTACCCTCGCGTCGGCGATTCGCGGAGTTTCGTGAGTTTCGAGAAGTTTCGCGAATCTCGCGAAGTGTTTTTTTGTTTTTAGTTTTTTGCAAGTGCGTGGGTGGCAATTTCGGGTGCGCGAGTGATTTTTTCGAGTGCGCGATTTTTTTGTGATTTGTGTGTGCGTGAATTACGGCATGTCAAAAATCGAAATCGAAATCGCGTTTCGTCGAGGGGATTTTTGTGGATTCCGCGTCGCATCGCGGGAGATCATCGGTTTGGGTAAGTAGTTTAATATTTTTTTTTATGTTCATTAATTGGTTTTTTGTATTTTTTCAGGTGCCGGAGAGGATGACTAGTCGATCCAGGATCAAAGTCGAGTCATCGACTTTGAGGTACAGCGGTGGGCTTCGACAGGTAAGTGTTTAGTATGTTGATGTGTGCTAAAAACATGATAAAATGTGTTTATTAATTAATTAGTGTATTTTTTGTTTGTTTTCAGATTCCGGAGGATTTCGACGAGGGACATCGGTTTGCTACGATGAGGGGCATCGACTGCGACGACGAGTCAACGAGGGACTACTGCGATGACGAGTCGACGAGGGACTTCGACGGCAGGTAAGTGTTACCCCGGTAAGTTTTACGAATGTGAATATTTTTGCTAATATGTTTCTCTTTTTTCTGTTTCAGGTTCGAGGACTTTCGCGGTGGGACCGACGACGGGGCGACGACGAGGGACGACGCAGTGACGACGCAGCGACGATGAGGGACGACGTAGCCACCGAGGAACGACGCAGCCATCGAGGGGTGAATGTTCAGATAAGTGGAAAAGTAAGAGGTTGGTAACTTAATTTTAAGGTTAAAATTAATATTTACATTTTTTTGTGTTTTTTTAATCTATTTTTTTTCCTGTTGCAGATTCGCAAGAGGTTTTTAGTTTAGGGAATGTATGCGCCATAGGGGTGCGTACAACACCTACATGATATACGTAAGTACTTAATTACTTGGGGTGGTTGGTATGTACGGTATTCGTGGAGAGCTCCAGTTCAAGCATATTATGTATTCGCAAGACTTTTTGGATTGCTGTAATTGCGTATATCATGTAGGTTCTTGTAGCTTTTGCCCAGCTCTGATATGGACAGAAAATGCAAGATAATCGAGAAATGGCTAACTTAAAACTTTAACTAACTTCAGACCTTTGCTAACGTCATAGCTACTCATTTCACATTGCTATAGAAACGGATTCCACAACCATTCTAACGGTTTAGGGGGTTTGATTGATTTTAACGAACGGCCACGTGGCCGGGTAGCGCGCGAGGCCTACGGATTCCTTTCCCCGATGAAAAAATGACAATATTTAATCCACTTTTGGTTGTAATCGCCGTGACATTTTAAGATCGGTGTTACTTTGTTACCGTAAACATTATAAGGCTTTGTCTTTTTCCAATTCACCGAAGACGGTAATGTAAAAAAATCTCAGTCGAAAGGGCCCGTGAAAGTTTAAAAGCAGTTCATATTGACTTCTCACTGATATTTTACCGTCACTTTCAGGCTCGTCGCTTTCTTGAGCCCGGTTCTCATCCGCCGATATTTGCGGATTCTCATCGTTTTCTTTAATTTGAAAAGAAAAAGTTGTCTGCAGTTATTAGGTCGTTTCTTTATATGTCGAATTGAAATTTTGAAAGCTTACCGCCACTGTCGGATCGACCTTCGTCTCGTTCAGCGCTGTTCCCTCGCGAAGGTGGGGGATCGACCCGATGGTCCACCAAATCGGCTTAAATTTAAAAAATAGGTTTCTCACATGTCCTATTATAAATATGGCACATATTGAATCAATTGATAATATTAACTTACCAGCACTGTCTGATTCGTCTATTTGATGATAAATGTTTACAGCAGCCAACATCAGCGTATGAAATTTTTAAGGAATCGATTTATATCATGACATTTCATCATTTATCATTGACTCCGCGCGTTAAGGCGAGGCCTCGGTCCCCGTCGACGACGGACGACTTGATCTTCTTGGGCAGGATCGTCTATAAAGACATCAAGTTAATGTCGAGAGTACAATACTTAACTATAAAACCGTTAAACACATGCAATTAACAACCGAATTCTATATATACGATCACTTTTTAGAATTGCATGATACGGATTGCTCATTTGATCTATGTTTACCTGGGAACACATCTTGCAGATTCAGCATGTGGTGAGGTACCGGCAGCTCGAGTTGTACTTCCCCATCTGAAAAAAGATAAGGTCTTATTGAAAACGAGCAGGTTATTGTGGCACGTGCGTTTCACGTGTTCGCATTGCGTTTTCAACCATTTTAACGAACGGTTAACGAATGGGCGAATGGTCAATTGTACAATATTGTATCATAAACATTTTCAATGTTATATATATGTTAAAGCTTACCAGCTCGAAGCGTTCAGGCCGCGTGATGCAAATCCAGCCGTTGGTATGGCGTGGTTGCCGCTCGCAAAAACGCTTCTACGTCGTATCTGTTAAAAAATGATAAATGTATACTAAATTTCTTTTCACCATATTTTGTACTTTCATGCACAATATGACTCAGATTCACCGTCACGTCCTCAGCAATTGCTGGTTTTCCGCCAGCCTTTCGTCGCTCCTCACCCACGCTTTGTGTTGGGGCTTGTGTCCCGATTGGCCTGTCGTTCGCCATCGGTTGAATTTGATCAATTCATCGCCGATTGTTTCCTTTAATTTTTCTGCAGATCACAGTAATATTGATACGCTATGCTTCATGTCCTATGTATTGAAACGGAATTCTCGATTGAGCATAAGGGCATAAGCATACCCAAGAAAACCCAAATCCGCTTGATTACCAATACTCGGTAATCAAGTTGAATCAAGTGGGGACTTGCGAGCGTGTTTTTTCATAAACATGATTAAAATGTAGATAATTTCAAGAAACAATGTAAACAATTTCTTGTGTGCAGGTGCATGTTTGTTAACCCCCGAAAACTGTTGCTTTCAATATCGATGGATAGACACCCGCGTAGAAAAAATTAGTATGGGATTGACTCTGGGAGGACGATGGGCGAGAGGCTGGGGTTTGTTTGGGATTGAATCTGGGAAGCACTATGGGCAGTCATCTGGGTTTTGGGACCCGGCTGGATGGTTTCCCAGACCTTTTCCCATAGCTTCAGTGGACGGGGGAAATCCTCGTGCAATCAATCCCATACGCTTTTCCAGATTCTCTCCCAGCCGTCGCATACGAACGGGGATCCTCGTGCAATCAATCCCATATGCTTTTCCAGATTCTCTCCCAGCCGTCGCGTACGACCGGGGGAATCCTTGCGCGATCAATCCCATACATAGAATCCCATGTTATGTGTAAGTGAAAGAAGATGAAAAAATAGATTTTGTCAAATGGAAGAAAAAAATAAAAAACGAAAAAATATGCCTAAAACCAATTTTTTTCGACGGATATGAGTTCCCCGAGCAAAGTTAAATGCTGCTGTACGTAATCGGCGTTTGAAATTCGATGTAGGTCCCAAAAATATTGTAAAGTATTGGATGAGTTTAACATAGATCTTTTAATTTATTTATCCAAGCTTTTCCCAGTACATCACATTATTTTTGGGGCCTTAAATGAAATTTAACCGCCGATTATGTACTACAGCGCTTAACTTTGCACGGCGAAATCATATTCGTTGAAAAAAATTAGATTTGAGCATATTTGTTCGTTTTTCATTTTTTCCTTCCATTTGACAAAATCTATTTTTCCTTCTTCTTTCATTTACACATAATATGGGATTCTATGTATGGGATTGATTGCACGAGGACTCCCCCCGTCCACTGAAGCTATGGGAAAAGGTCTGGGAAACCATCTAGCCGGGTCCCAAAACCCAGATGACTGCCCATAGTGCTTCCCAGATTCAATCCCAAATAAATCCCAGACTCTCGACCATCGTTCTCCCAGAGTCAATCCCATACTAATTTTTTCTACGCGGGCAACATGTAGTGTGGCTATAGAGAGATTGATATATTTACTTTAGATTATATAGAGTTAAAACTCACGTGACAGAAATGGAACTAACAGCCCTGGATCCGGATCCGCGGGAAATTAGTCCGAGGACTCGCGACCGCGGCCCGTTCGAAATCGGTCCATACCGCGCGCAAATTTTCCCGAAGGTCGGGAACGAGTTCGAGTATATGATGCCATACGGCATCATATAGCGCTTTCGATCGCCTCTGGCACAGTACGAACACTGCCGCATATCCCTATAACGATATTTTACAATTGTAATGAATCGTCATGTACTGTTACGGGTGACCCAACTTTTGATCTGATGACATAATATTCCATGTGTTTTTAATTCCTCGACGAAATACTCCCACCCAAAAAACTTCCGGTTACAAAAAATTCGATACTAGAATATTCCATATGCCAAAAAATGCCATTTGCAAAAATATCCCATATGCAAACATTTTCCGTGACAATATCTCCAGCCTTCTGATCCAAAATGACTAATGTTGTCCCGTGACTATCGATACATAGTTCTTTTCGCGAACTTGCGCTGCTTCTTGCCTGAACCGAGAGGTGTATCGCTTCACGTGTAGGCTCGCGAGGCGAGGGACGGAGAAAGTAAGGCCGTGTGGAAATATTCATCGATAAATTGGTGATCGAGAACTGTTTAACAAATGTCAAGAGCGAATGCGCCGAGGGGGATCTATAAAGTAAGCTGTCGTTAACTGATAGTTCGATGCAATCAATATCTCTAGAGGGTTTCAGTTACTCAAGCATTCTAAAGAACTTTATTTGTGATCGATTTCAGAACGTTATCTGGAACATGTAAAATGAACGTGTAGCACGAATATTATGTTGCATGTCACTACGATTGAAAAGAATGCCGTCTCATGTACTCGTGGGAGCCATTTGCTAAGGGCTATTTGATTGCTATAGGCTCAGCGAGACCCACCCATGCCTCAAAACATCGAACTGACATATACGAGCGCGCAGTGACTTCGAGGCGAAAAGATAAACACTTCGAGCATCGATACCGACGGCTCCCCCCTCAAACACTATGCGTTCGACTGATCGATTTGAGCACTTCGAATTTCCGCCAACGAGCAAGGTTCACCTTCACCACTGCCCAGCATCGGTATCTCTGAAATCATTATGCTTGTCATTGGGACAAGAGAATCTGCCAATGGCCAACTTGCCAACGTCGGAAGGAACTAATTGAGTACAGGTTAGTCCGGGGTCAGAAAAGGCCCAGGCCATCAGATTCCACTCCACCTGAGGTTCACAAAGACTCCAAGAAAGCTCGGGTGCTATCATAACCGACAGATTACGGAGATACGATAACGGTGGATAAGAGGTGTAACGGAACGACGCGAAAGGCTGACGCGCCTCCGTCACAAAGGGTCGCGTCGATCGAATATCGATCCACACGACCCATCAGGAGCAAAGGAAGCTCGAGGAGCATGAAGTTGACAAGCCGACAAGGCGGGGTTAAGGAAACCGCGAGGCCCCGCCCACGAAATCGAAGGCCCGCGGTCAATGAACCCCGCCCTCAAGGACAATCGTGCGATAACGCATCGATCTAGACTCACGGTCGGTGAAGTAGGATGTCTAAGTAATCAATCGGCAGTATAACACGAACGCGATGAGAGCCGATGATAACAACCCAAAGGGTAACCTACCTAACTACCAAGAGCAAGATCCGAACAGCGAAACATCCCATTTCGAAAGATTGGTTTTTTATGAATAGCGAACGCCTCGGCAAACAAATACAAAAAAAGGATGACACAATTAAAGAAGAAATTACGATAAACACAGGGAGTCCTCTCAACACGAATTTGCCAAAAGACAGATAGGAAAGAACAAGCAACTTATGTGAAAATACCTACAGAATTGACGAGAAATTGCGAAGCAACCGACGCTGCTAAACATCCCAACCGAAAAACATGAATCCTAGTATAAAAAAAAAACAAGAGTAAAACGTCTCTCATGCTCTACAACATCGCGCGGAAAAGAACGAACACGAGATTAACAACATTTTGAGAATAATCACAGCAGAAGCACGAATCCTTAATATGCCAGGAGTAAAACAACAAAAAAAAACGCTCGTCAAGCAAACCAACGCCTGAGAAGAGTCGACCCTCATAAATAAGCACAAAAAAGAGCATTGATAAACCAAACCAAATCATTGTAGAAGAAAAGTTCAAGAAATTTGCTATTCTTTGTGATTTTCAATGAAATTTTGTCGATATTTATGGATGCTACAAAAAAATGCTATCTCGAGAACGAAAAAATATATCGTCTGGGTTTCTGTCTTGTATTGAAGAGGAACGTTACTCGAATCAAAAATTTGTCATCTTGGATAGCTCCGAAATATTTTTTTACAAATTGATGAAATTCTTGAAAAATTCGACTTTGAAGGCTCTTTGACAGTCTTCTTATAACAAATTTCATTTCTACCATTTGAGATATATTTTTTTTCTTCTTCGTAATACATGGAATCAGCTCGTTATTGTCTCTGTAGAACAAACAAGTATTGGAGACGAGAAGTTTGAGAAATTCGATAATTTTTTTCGTTTTTCAATGAAATTTTATTGATATTTATCGTCGCTTAAAAATATCAAATTTAGCATCATATCATATCGTATTTTTTTAAATTTTATTTAATCACAAACGAGGATAAGTTTCTCGGTACGGAATAACTCGTAAAATCGACAAATTCAGTGTTTTTCACTTTCTTGATAAATAATTATTTATAATTGTTCTTTAAGAGTACAAGTATAATCATTAGCAGTTTTCTTATCTAGTGTAAACGAATAAATCCAGTGAACAAAATTGACAAAGATTTCGGCTGCGATGAATCTTCGACGGTCGAAGGATAGAAAATTCTTTTTTTTATGATTGCACACTTTTTATCTGCGCTATACCACGTAGAATCCATTTATACTGACGTAAAATAGGAACAAAGATTGAAACGAGATGTCGATTTTTTTTTATTTGAAAATCATCCGGCCACAGAGTACGCGCGCCACGACGTATGAGCATCTGTGTATCGTCTGCTACGAAATTGTCATCTGCTTCCAAAGTTTGACAGATAGAATAAAACGAAAAAATATATACTCGCGATTTTTTTTAGTTCTATTTGGGAAATTGTAATTATTTTGGATATTCGATGAATCTTTTTTGTGAGTTTACTACCAATTTTTTCAGTGAATACGTGAAATTTATGATTTTTATTACGAATGTGAATAAAATATGGTAAAATATTGCGAATGATTTTCGGTGATAATATATTATTTTCAAAATAAATAACGCAAACATTTGTGAATCTGTGTATGATATTTCGTGTTTTATTTTTCACAACCGAAGTTTTTTTTTAACATGATGAAAAATGGATTTTTGGCAAATCTAAATAACATAACCTTTAAATCAAATCTTGTTATAACCACTATTTTTGAATTATTTTATAATTAAAATTATATTTGTCAGAATGACTCAAAATTTGTTGTGCATAGTGCTTTCGATGCAATGAAATATTGTTGCGAAAGAGAAAAGAATTGGTTTCCAGGATTCTTAATTGGAGCACCGTACGGACATCAGATGTGAGAAAATAATTTTTTTATGGAAAATTGTGATGAATAAATAGTTAGAGATGTAGGATTGTCTCTAAATTTGCTGTGCGTAGTGCTTTTGATAAAACAAAATGATGCTGCGAAGGAGAAAAAAATTGGTTCGTAGAGTTCATTATGATGGCACCGTACGGACATTTGACCGAAGGCAAATGCAAATTGTGGCCAATAATTTTTTAGAAAAAATACTTAAAGCTCTTAGATTGGTTTTAAAAGTAATGTGCATACTGGAAATAATGTAATAAAAAAACCCTGCGAAGGAGAACAAAATTGGTTCGCACCATCTAAAGTTACAGTGTGATACGGACGTCCGAGAAGAAAAATTCAGCCAAAAAGTGGTTTTCATTGCACCGCAGGCTAAAAAAAATATTTCTATTCATCGCAGTTACTTCAAAGTAACTACGCATGATGTTAGAGATACACCGAAGCAAATGGTGAAAAATAAAAAATTTTGGAATATGCGCTGCGGAGTAACCCTTTCGACAGTCTCCGAAGAGCAACGGATGGTCATTTTAATAGGCACTCTTTGCCTATTGTTATAGTGAGTGCCTAAAAAGGGAATGGCGGGCCCCACAGCCACTGAGTACGGCAGTGAGATCGCGTGATTCTCGCCCCACCACCGGCAATTTCATCCCCTCTCAGCCGTCCGGGTTACGTAACAGCGTGACTCACCATCACGCGATATCTCCCCTTCTACTCGAGATTTCATCCCCACCAAAATCGAGGTGATGCAATCGAATCACGTGACGTCGCGCGATATTTCCCCTTCCCCAATGCATTTCATCCCTACCACGACGAAATACCACGTGACATGGTATGATTTCTCCCCTTCCTACGCAAATTTCATCCCCATCATCGAAAAAATGACGAAATATCACGCCACATATGTCAACTCCACCCCCTCAAGATTGATATAAAAGCGAGCATCCGAAACGGCAGGGCACTTCAGAAAAATCATCGAGTTTACAACTGAACGAGATCGTTAGTCCCAACTATTAGTCCGTTACATCTTCGTGATAAAAGATATTATCAGTCCGTTACATCTTCGTGATAAAAGATATTATCAGTCCGTTACATCTTCGTGATAAAAGATACTATCATTCCGTTACATCTTCGTGAGAAAAGATAGGGACCGTTGAGTGTACTGGAATTCCGGATAACTGCGTCCGCCGTTCCATACTCCTAACGACGAAACCGTGAGCTCTGGGCTGGACACCTGCGTCCATTTCTCCAGATTGCTTCTGCCGAGAAATTGAGTTGTGAATTAATAAGCGATTAATCGTTTATACGGTTTGTCAGACGCATATAAACGCGAGAAGCGAGAGTGTTGTGGATTTTCCTAACGCTCGCATCTCCGTGGACAGCGACCCTGCAATCTGCTTTGCAACTTCTTCTCGTTCCCCTCGTAGATCAGGTAAAACGAATCGGAAGCGCTTCTTGATATCAGGAAAAATCTCTAACATCTAGGAGTTAATCAAACGTAGAAAGGAGGATAGAAACGTGAGAAGATCTTCGAAGGGATAATATAGGATTATTTGGCAAAAATTGAGTTTTAAGCTCCGTTCGGTGGGAACGAAACCACCGTACGAATATCAAAATTTAAAGAAAGTCGAATCATTTAATTTCAGCCCTTCTGGCTGCGTGAGCGGCAGACGAAGTGTCTGTCAATGATCGGTGACTTGATGATCAAAAAATTAATTATTCACTATTCGAAATTGAGTGTTAAGCTCCACCCAGCGTACGTCCCGTAGTTGGGTGAATTCAAAATTCATAAATTCAATTTGTAGTCAGCCCTTCTGGCTGTTTAACTTAGACATAAGAATAACAACAAGAAACGGAAAGAAGAAATCCGTAAAACACTTCTTCACCGTCATCAACACCCTGTATAAGTGAGCCGATGATGAGAGGGTCAGACACTTTGGTAGCGCGAAATACCTGTGAGTGATACTAGACCACTGAGGCCACTATCTAAATTACAATAACGAAAAAAAACGTAAAACCCTAAATAATTAACGTAAATCCGTAAACTGCACGTCCAGCTCCCTTCAAATAATTTTGAGTCGAGTCCAAGACACGAACCGTAATACGCGAATCATCCGCGGACAAAAAAAAATCGGACTTACGCTGCGAGTCATTTCAGGAAATCACCCGAAGGATAGGGACGAGCCCTATTAACTCGGGTGATAATAACTCGTAACGTTTCAGAGGATAGCTATAGCACTATTTGACTGCTGCGGTATAAACCTCGGCCAGAAGGAGATCAAAGTGGTTGCGCAAGCGCTACTCGGAACTTTGGACTCTGTTTTTACATTGTAAACACAGCTAGTAATAGCATCGACATTGTTTCAATACGATTACGACGGCCCTCCCCCAAGGAAACTCACAGAGTTGATCGACTACTGCAAGAACAAGTAGCTAATCATTGTAGTGGAGTGCGAAGCCAACTTGTACCAAACCGTATGGGGCAGCTTGAATACAAACAAGAGGCTTTATTAGAGTACCTGTCTACAACCGATTTTGTAATCCTGGACAAAGGATCGAAGCCAACGGGTGAGTCAAGCGACAGAAAACTGGTCGCTCAGCAAAGAGAACACGCTCTCTGCCAACTGTCTAATAACTTTTGCTCGGCAGACAACAACAGTTACATCCCGACGAAAATCTTCAGGAACCTTAAGACCGCAGATTGGCTCGCATTTCAGGAAGGGTTAAAAAACAGACTTGGGACCAATGTGAGTAGCCGCGGACGAATCGAAGTGGGTTATCACTTACTGCGGAGCTCCTGCCTCTACGTTAATTCGAGTCCAGTCAGTTGACTTATAGGATGTCGGAGTGGATAGACTTTTACGTTTTGCAAAGTAAGCACATCCAATGCATAGTCCTTCATAAGAATGCCCCCGGCGGTAGTGCAGGGGGCGCAGCCCTCACTAGGGGGTCCGACGATTTTTTAGCATGAGGGGAGATTTTGGCATGGGATATTTTTTGTGTTTTCATAGTTGCGGGATAATTGGACTGGGATATTTTTGCCTGAGATCTAATTTTCTGCACAAAAGAATGGGTATATGACTTTCAAAGGAAGTATTAAACGCGATATGGACTAACAAAGATATTTAGACTGTTGGGGAAAAAAGTACAATGATCAATTAATTACAAAATAAATGCTGACCTTATCACCCTCTCTGATAAAAATAATCCAAAGCTGGGTAGCTGGCGGATTTGACGGAACGACCTATTTGAACGTCAATAAAAATTGTGGATTAAGACACACTGTTTTCAGTAAAAAACACTTATGTATCATTTACTCAACAAAACGGCGAATGAAAAAGTCGTAGAAATAGCCCATCTTACGGGAAACATATGAAGTTTGATAGCACATGTAAATAATAAAGACTAACCGAAAACGTCCCATCGATGTGCAGCCAGCGAGCACGCGACAAAAACTCGAGCATATTGACGTTAGCAAATACAAGGGCTGACGAGCCATCAGCGGGATTTACGGCGCCGCGATATATTTCGCGTGTGGGACCGTAATCTAGCAGCACGTTTCCTAGTTCCCAAAGAGAGTGCGGTATCGGCGGCTGTAAATCTTTTCGGACGCGCTTGATAAAACTAATTATCGCTGGAACCGAACACCGTTCGCCTGCTCTGGGATTCCTGCACAGCGATGTATAATGTAAGTGAAAGCACTTATAACTGTAATTGTTATTTGTTAGAAATATAGCCATTCTAATATTTACAGTTTTTTAGGCACTCACTATAACAATAGGCAACGAGTGCCTATTAAAATGACCATCCGTTGCTCTTCGGAGTCTGTCGAAGGGGTTACTCCGCAGCGCATACTCCAAAAATTTTTATTTTTCTCCATTTGCTTCGGTGTATCTCCAACATCATGCGTAGTTACCTTGAAGTGACTGCGATGAATAGAAATATTTTTTTTAGCCTGCGGTGCAATGAAAACAACTTTTTGGCTGAATTTTTCTTCTCGGACGTCCGTATCACACTGTAACTTTAGATGGTGCGAACCAATTTTGTTCTCCATCGCAGGGTTTTCTTATTACATTATTTCCAGTATGCACATTACTTTTAAAACCAATCTAAGACCTTTAAGTATTTTTTCTAAAAAATTATTGGCCACAATTTGCATTTGCCTTCGGTCAAGTGTCCGTACGGTGCCATCATAATGAACTCTACGAACCAATTTTTTTCTCCTTCGCAGTATAATTTTGTTTTATCAAAAGCACTACGCACAGCAAATTTAGAGACAATCCTACATCTCTAACTATTTATTCATCACAATTTTCCATAAAAAAATTATTTTCTCACATCTGATGTCCGTACGGTGCTCCAATTAAGAATCCTGGAAACCAATTCTTTTCTCTTTCGCAACAATATTTCATTGCATCGAAAGCACTATGCACCACAAATTTTGAGTCATTCTGACAAATATAATTTTAATAATAAAATAATTCAAAAACAGTGGTTATAGAAAAATTTGCTTTAAAGGTTATGTTATTTAGATTTGCCAAAAATCCATTTTTCATCATATTAAAAAAAAAAAACTTCGGTTGTGAAAAATAAAACACGAAATATCATACACAGATTCACAAATGTTTGCGTTTTTTATTTCGAAAATAATATATTATCACCGAAAATCATTCGCAATATTTAACCATATTTTATTCACATTCGCAATAAAAATGATAAATTTCACGTATTCACTGAAAAAATTGGTAGTAAACTCACAAAAAGATTCATCGAATATCCAAAATAATTACAATTTCCCAAATAGAACTAAAAAAATCGCGAGTATATATTTTTTCGTTTTATTCTATCTGTCAAACTTTGGAAGCAGATGACGATTTCGTAGCAGACGATACACAGATGGTATACGTCGCGGCGCGCGTATACTGTGGCCGGATGATTTTCAAATAAAAAAAAATCGACATCTCGTTTCAATCTTTGTTCGTATTTTACGTAAATATAAATGGATTCTACGCGGTATAGCGCAAATAAAAAGTGTGCAATCATAAAAAAAAAGAATTTTCTATCCTTCGACCGTCGAAGATTCATCGCAGCCGAAATCTTTGTCAATTATGTTCACCCGATTTATTCGTTTACAGTTAATAATAAAAACTGCAAATTCTTTTTCTGGCAAAGTATTTTCTCCTCTTCAAAACAAGCCAAAATAAAAGTCGAAATCTTTTTTCGCTGCCGAGATATGATTTTTTTTAAGCAAAGACTAATATTACGAATTTTCGTCAAAAAACGAATCGTTTTTTCAAATTTCTCGAAATTGCCGTCTCTAATCCTTTCCTCTCAAAGAAATCGTATTTACAAACTGACTCTCCGCGTTATTGCGCAGATAAAAAGTGTGCTATGTTTAAAAATTTAATTTTTTACACTTCGACCGTCGGAGATTCATCACATTCGAAATCTTTGTCAATTTTGTTCGCTGGATTTATTCGTTTACACTTGATAAGAAAACTGCTAATGGTTATTCTATCGACGTATTTCCAACGTTTTTTTTTTTTTTCAAATTTTTTCAAATTTTCGTCGAAATACGAATTTCTTTCATATGCTCACGTCTTGAAAAGTTTTTTTCGCAAAAAAAAAAAAAAAACAATTGTACTCTTAAAGAACAATTATAAACAATTATTTATCAAGAAAGTGAAAAACACTGAATTTGTCGATTTTACGAGTTATTCCGTACCGAGCAACTTATCCTCGTTTGTGATTAAATAAAATTTAAAAAAATACGATATGATATGATGCTAAATTTGATATTTTTAAGCGACGATAAATATCAATAAAATTTCATTGAAATCGAAAAAAATTATCGAATTTCTCAAACTTCTTGTCTCCAATACTTGTCTGTTCTACAGAGACAATAACTTGCTGATTCCATGTATTACGAAGAAGAAAAAAAATATATCTCAAATGGTAGAAATGAAATTTGTTATAAGAGGACTGACAAAGAACCTTCAAAGTCGAATTTTTCAAGAATTTCATCAATTTGTAAAAAAATATTTCGGAGCTATCCAAGATGACAAATTTTTGATTCGAGTAACGTACTACTTCCTCTTCAATACAAGACAGGAACCAAAACGATATATTTTTTCGTTCTCGAGATAGCATTTTTTTGCAGCATCCATAAATATCGACAAAATTTCATTGAAAATCACAAAGAATAGCAAATTTCTTGAACTTTTCTTCTACAATGATTTGGTTTCCTACAGATAAAATAACCAACTGATTCCATCTATTATGGGAAAGAAAAAAAACACTGAAGGGGAAGGATTTAAAGGGGATATTTGGCTTGAATGCCAAATGGTAGTCGTGTTAGTGTCAGTACATGTTTTGTGTGTGTGTTTTATATTCATTAAATCTGGTCATAAGTTTTAAGCTAATAAAACGACTTTACTAGACATGATTTGATTCGCTAAATTAATTTGATCAACTTTTACGTGGTGCAATTCGTTATATTTGTCTCGTGTCTCAATATTTGACATTTTATCGTCAAACAAAAAGGAAATATCCGTCGTGAATATTAATAATCAATTGGTACAAAAACGAAATATTTTTATTCGACGAAGGTTAAACACTATGAATTAATTTACGTAACTGATAAATGTTTTTCCCTCATACGTACTTTCGAGAAGGAACGCAGAACGCGACGTATAAACATACTTTATCCGCAGCGCATAGCGCGATGTGTAAATACACTCGATACGGAACGCGTAGCGCGACGTGCACCCCCGTGAGTGCCTTAAAAAATGTCCACTTGGGACATTTTTCGGGGGGTTTGGGGGGCGGAGCCCACCAACAAGCATCTGCGCCCGCAGGGCGCTGAGACGCTTGTTAATACATTTTGTTTTCCAGGTATGCAAGAAAAATGGGCTAAAAAAAAACGAGCGCAATCTGGCGTGCATGAAGATATACAGTAGGAACACTACAATTTTTAAAACATATTATACAAATTTAATTTCATTTAAAAATGAAACTTCTTTAGGCCCGTTTTAAATTTTCAAGATAGAGTAAATAAGGGCGTTATATGCTGGGAGTTATGCGTTAAACTCACTGTGATATTTTCAAGGTACAGTAAAACGGAGTGTTACGCGTTACGCATTATGCTTATTGTGCTGTCTTCAAGATCAGTAGTCGAAATGATACGTGTTACGTGTTTTGAAGTTACAGTAAGTCAGAGTGTTACCCGTTACCAATTACCCTTATGGGGCTGTTTTCAAGATACAGAAAGTGTGATTGTCATGCGTTACGTATTATACTTATTATCCTGTTTCCAAGGTACAGTAAGTCGAAATGAGACGCGTTACGCGCTTCGAGAGCATTACGCACTGACGCGATGACAAAATTAGTTTTATATGTTACGAGTAATATGTTAGCAAGCGACGGTAACACACCTTGGTAGGGAATAGCTATAATAAATATTGATAACCACGCAACGTCGCTTCTAGCTCGCGGTCGATTGTGTATGATCATAAGGATGAAAAGGATGAAAAAAGAAAGTAAAGAACTTTTACTTCAACTACGCGTAAAGGTGACACGCACGTCTTTTTTTGTATGGATTTTGCATTTCCAAAGTGGAACTTTTTTTGATGGCGCAATTTTTTTCATTCGAATATCTTATTTGCCTCTCTAATAAAAAGTAAATGAAAAAATGTTCACAAACTGTCGACAAGCTTGCCGAAGAACTTCATCCGGCTCGAGGAGTATGTCCCGCGCCAGTTGCCGAACTTCTTCGCGAAAAAGACAGTCGTCTCTTGCATTGCGGTCAAACGGGTGATTATGCACGCCAATTGGCGTGAATTCGCTTCGTTCGGATACGTATATTGTCGCAGAGCACTGCGCGTCCGTAGACCGATGTACGCATCGATAATATTTATACTCGGTATCGATATACCGCGAGTCGAGTCGATACGGTTCGCCTCGGTAAAAATAAATTCGCGAACCCGGTCGCTGCCCTGGAAGTTCCTCCATCCTATGATAATTAAAGATTAATTTACAACTAAGATAATAATTTTGAATATGACGAAAAAAGTTGCGATCGTTTTCTTAATTCATCTAATTCTATTTTTCACGTTAATTTTTTTAATTTATACTACGATTTTTTAGACGACGATATATGACGATCTTTTTATTTTGATAGATTTTCAAATTCAAATTCAAATTTACTAACACACGTTTTTATTTTCACAGGTTTCACGTATCTTCTTTAGCATAAGTTCTTCTAATTTCGATTTATTTTCCATTTTGTTATGTTATTTAAACTGTTATATTTCTCTATCTTTATGAAATTCATAAAGTTGGGTCGAGTCGACAATACGATACATGACCTCGCGTCGTCGCGACGTCAACTCACTTCGTTTGTAACACGGGAACAGCAGTTTATTCGCGAATTTTTAAAGTTCACGAGTGTTTTTCCCGAGTTCATAAATAAAACAGTGCGTTTAGTGCGTGGGGGAGCGTGTCACACCTTTAACACGCCGTAAAAATCGAAGTAATTTCGTGTTAATGGCGTAATTCGGGAAGCGTAAAAACGGCGGAATAAAGTTTTTGCATGCACACATGAAAAAATTGTGGGCCGACAGGTAAGTTTATTCTATATAAAAATACGATATTAATAGGTTGCAGGTATCAGCGGATCATCGACGGAAGATGATGAATGCGGCACGTTGAGGGATACGATTGAGCGACGCAATGGATCAACGAAACAGCGCAACTGGTAAGGAAGATTCCAAAATTCATTTAATTTTATAACCGAATGGTAATATGTGTTTTTCTTTTTTTCAGGTATCGGCGGATAATCGCTAAATTACGATGAGATGCGGTACAACGAGAGATGCGATCCTACGACGCAATGGACCAGCGAAAAAACTGAACCGGTAAGAAAAATGCCAGAATTCATTTAATTATATAGCCGAATGGTAATGTATTTTCTTTTTTTCAGATATCGGCGAATCATCGATGGAACATTGTCACTGTAGCGTGAAAGGCATAAGATCATGCAAAGCAATAGATCAGTGAAACAACTGGATTGGTAAGAAAGATTCCAAAATTCGCGAATTATGCACCCAGAAAAAAGATTTATAGCGATAACAAAAATTTAGTTACCATAACTAAATTCTTTGTTACTGTAACTCAATTCTTGTTATCGCACCAAATTTTTTCGCAGATATCTGAAAAAAGAAAAACACAGATTACCATTCGGTGACATAATTTTGTGAATTGGAAGCTCTCTTTCCTGTCGATTTGTTTCGCTGATCCATTGCGCCGCAGCATGGAATCCCTCGTTGTGCCGCAGCGATTGCGTCCCATTGATGATTCGCCGATGTCTGAGAAAGAGAAAAACACATATTCAGTTATACGCAAAGAAAAAAGATTTATTGCAATGACAAAAATTTAGTTACCATAACTAAATTCTTGTTATTGCAACATACGCCGTAGTAGCTTGTAGTAACGCGGATTATCGGCCCACGCGACGAAGAGCTTCAGCAGAGCCGTTGTCGATCAGTATCCCCGTTATATCGCGATTTTTCGTTTTGCAGTAATCGACGAATTCCGGCATACATTTCCAAAGCAATAATTAATGATTCGTATAGTCGGGTCTGTCGTCGGAAAACAATTGCTTCTTCAGTCCCGCGATCACATCGCAAGCGAATATATTTTTATTCACATTCAAAGTACTCGAAGAATTTTCCGGTGGAATTTCGCTTTTCAAATCTTCGAAGAAAATCGTCCAAAACTGTGGACAATCTTTCACGGCTCACGTGTCGATCGCTTTGCACCCCGGATCCCAGAGAAGCGAAAAATTTATCCATAGATTACCCATCAAGTTTCGAAGGGAAAAATCGCAATACTTTTTATCGATGTTCGTCAAGAAATTACTGTGAAAAGTCAGCGCTTGCAGATTGCGGAGTCTGTCGCGATATTTGTGAACTGTGACTTCTTCCTTTTCGGCGAGATACAAGAGTTCCAACGCGCCAATTTTGCTCTGATTCGGTTCCCCGAGAAGTTCTCCAACGTTAGAGAACAACGAATAAACGTGAGCCGCCGTCAAGCACGTTCTATGAAATGGCGACAATTTCGTCGACAAAAGTTCGTTTATCAACTCGAAATTTTGTCTCGTAAAAAAAAAAGTCGCGACACTTAGATTCGGCTATTTGAGTCATATAAAAATCGAGAGCATTTAAAAGGCTCGGATCGTTCGGATACTTCCGAAAAATATCGAACAAACTTCAGTCCAGAGTTTCGACGAAGTCGTGAAAAGCATCGGATTCCAAAATATGCGCTGCTGACTCTATTGCCAATAGAAAAAGAAATGTCCATCTTTCGATCTCCTCGTCCTTCATGCGTTCGTTGTCGTTCGCAAACTTTCGATAATCAAAAACTATCGAATTCTTCAGTGTATCGATAAATTCACTGGCGGGAGGACATAGATGCGGTAAAATTAGAATTGTTTTTAGCGAATCTTCGATAACTTCGTTATTTCCGTTTATCGCATCGGGCGATTGTTAAAGAAAGTCGAAGCCATTTTTCGTAGCTCCGCGAGTGTCGAGAGGACATTTTTTCGAGTCTTTCGAAGAAACTCCTCCGAGAGCCGGAGGTCCTGGCGACGTTACGATTTTGGCGAAAAGACGCAAATTCGAAGCGTCCAAACCCTGACGGATCGTTCGTCTCAATACGTGCGGCAAAACGAGACTCTCGAAGGACGAATAATCGATGAGATTCTCTACTGTTCGCAGATACAAATTTCTTTGCGATATCGATAAGAGTACAAGGTCGAGTTCGCGAGAAGTCTCTTGGGTCAATTTGATCGACGAACCGAGAAGAATCGCTGTAGAAACGTCGACGATAGATCCCAACGTTTCCTCGTCGCTCTCATAAGTTTCGACTGCGTGAATGAGTTTTTTTATCAATGGTATGGGATCAATGAGCATTCTACCGTTACTGTGAGATACCGCCAAGTTTACGAGACGGAAAAATGGCACTGCGATGTTTTCGCTTCTCGGAGGATTCTTCGACGATTTTTTTTCCGCCACGTGACGATCGACGAATCGAAGCAGAACGCTCCATAATATTTCCAATTTTTGCGGATGAACGTAGTTGACAATGCAGTTCAAAATTTGTTCGAGAACCGAATAAACGAGTTGAGGATCAACGCTCTCGTCTTCCAAGGCTTCGAGATAAAGATTAAGCATCGTACCGCAAATAACTTCGAACATAAGTCGCCCGCATCCCGCAACTCCTTTACGCTGATCTTGGAGCTTTCGTAAAACGAGACGGAAGAACAAATCGCAATCGCGAACTTTGCCACCTCATAGGCGAAATTATCGGTCGCAAGATTTCCAACTGCTCGGCGTCCTTCTTCTGCAATAGATCGATTAATATCGTTAAAAATTCGGGAAAATAATCGTAGAATTCTTTCTGAAGATCTCTTGCAATGGCGATGATCTGTAAAATGAGAAATTTTATTTATTTGTGTAAAAGAAAAGAAAAATAAATCAGAGGTAAAGCTATGTATCTGCGCGAATAAAAAATGTTTGCGTATTTTATACTTACTCCAAAATCTGTTGCAGGAAAAACTTGTTATCCAGCCGTTTCAGATAAATCATTAAAATATCTATGACTTCCTGTTGGCGATTCAGCAACTGCGGTAGCGTAACTATGTTCCAAACTTCTTTGTTGAAGGCGGTGTAACCTTTGGTGAGATTTCGCTTACTCTATTTTTGCAGCGTCAGGTAGAAAAACGTTTCAACGTCGCCTTCTCTCTGTTCCTCATAGCGATGCGCTACGTGAGGAAGTACATCCACGTCGATCTCGGAAACGCATTCCAAAAATTTTTAAGCTGCGAATATTTATTGGATTACCTGTGAATGAAAGAAACACCGGAAGAGGTTAGAGCAGCAAAATTGTTCACTCGTCGTATAGATGGTAAAAGACAAATTTCAGATCCTCTCGGAAAAAGACGATTAGCTCCAGAGACGATTGTATATGCAATCTGCGGTGTGTGAATGAAGACTTCCAAACAGATTCAGCGAAATGCCACGAGTCACGATATCATATAATATGCTATAAAAATAAAGAGAATTATCGACAACAATAAATTTACGTTTTTTTTTGTGTTTTTTTTTTACCAATTTTCGGGGAAAAAAAAATTTAATTGCGTCGTTGCGATTCACGTGTCAATCGCGAACCGTGACCCGCAAATCGTTTTTTATTGAAAGTTTTAAAAACTTCACTTCCACTAACCTTCAGTCACTCGTTAACCTCACTTATTAACTTCACTCACGCCGAATAATCGCTGTATTTATTTTTATTCTCCGTCGTCACTTTACCGACGCACGGCGCGCACGAGCATACAATTTTTTATTAAATTTTAAAAGTTGTAACGAAGTAAATTCGCACAAGTATTTTTCGTACTCGAGTCGAGGCTCCGCTCACCACGGAGCCCCCTTTAATATCACCGCGCGAAATAGTAGACCTTCCCCCCCCCCCCCCCCCATGTACCCCCGCGCCTAGGCAAGGTAACGCTCAGCAAGAGACCCAAGACACCGAGAGAGACCGAAAGCCGAGACAACGCACGAGCTAGAGAGAGAGCGGGAAACAGCGAAGGAAGATATTCGCTCGACAACAACAGGACTCGTCGCTGGCCAAAGTCCACCGTTGCCGTCCCGTCGTCTCTCTCACCGACTACGCCGCCCGCCGCTCTCGATCGTCGCTCAATAGCCCGAGCGACGATAAATCAATATCGCTGCCGCCATCTGACACCTCGCCCGTCGATCGAGCGAATTATCGACCGACGCCGAGTACCGTCTTCTCTCTCTCTCCACCGCCTTCCGTCGCGCTGTCAACGAAGGAGATTTCCGAGAAGAAGGACGAGCGTTACCTCAGCCTCGTTCGAGCCGTTAGACAGAGCGCACGTGTGTGGACGATTCCCCCGTTCCCCGCCATTTTTGTAAGGGAATCGCCCAGCGTGAATTTATATTGTAAAGAGTGTGATATTTGCGAGTAATAGTTTCCCTCCCGCGTGATACATTTCCCCCGACTCTTCCCCCGATATTTTCCCCGTAATTGAGTCAGTGAAGTGACCGGTAATCACTTCTTTCTTTCATTTTCGTATAATTTTCCAAGTTTCGCCATTTACCGGCCAATACTCGTGCACGTGGTGAGTGGCGTGCGACGTTATTTTTGCGTGCGAAGTTATTGAGTAAGTAAGTTAAACGTGTGCAATTGAGAGTATTTTTGATCGTGTATTTTCCCCCGTTATATCGCCCTGACGTCCCTGAAATTCGTATGTGAGCCGAAGGCATTAAATTGCGAGCCCAAAGATCGGTTGACCCTCCCCTGAGCCCTCTGCTGTTCCCTTGAGTTTGCCGGCCATTACGTACTCAGTGTAAAGTTGAATATTTGCTGACTCATGTCGAGTCGAATAACGGCGTTACCCCGTAAATGGTAACTGGCGCCCAAAAGTATTGTTTGAGTTGTTTCCCCCGAGTTTTGAGAGATGTTTGTCAGTTATTTTATTTGGTATTTTCCCCGCGATTTTCCTTGTAATTTTCCCGAAGACCAGTCGTCCCTTTTGCCGAGAATATTCGATAGTCCCGTCGACATTTTCTCTTGCCACGAGTCGCGTACGCCTCGCGAATCGCCTCGTGGCAACCACCGTTAATTCTTTTATTATTTTTCCCCGACCCTCCCCTCGCCCGTACGACCCGGAATTATCCGTTGTTCAAATCATTGTTATTTTTGCGAATTATTATTATTATTTTGTATTATTTCCTTGATCATTTTCATAGCATTTTCCCCCCCGATTTCGTTTATTAATTTCTAGCCCCCGTCCCCGTTTACCCCCGACATTTTCACCGCAGAGTACTATTTTTCGAGTTATTATTTCTATGATTTAGTTGCGATTATTATTAAGATTTATTTGCGTTCTGAGATTTATTATTTTCTTCAGTTTCTTTTATTATCATCTTCGAGTTACTATTTTCCAGTTATTTTTTCTTAGTTTATGATTTCTTATTTTTCCTTCTGATTTCTTTTGTATAATTTCTTTCGTGTTTATAATAAATTTCTATTTCTTTTGTTAAGTATCCCCCCCATCGCCTACGATTATTCAGCTTTGCCTTACCCCCCCCCCCCCCCCCGAATATAAGTTTGACGAAAACCCCCCCGTCACAAAGTTAACACTTCGCACTTAACCGTTCGCGCTCCCGACACTTCGAATAATACGATGATACTTCGGTTTTTTCCGATATCGTTCGTCGCATTCTCGACGTTTTTCGTGACCCTGAATAGGATTCATCGTGTCCTATTCCTCGGAAACTCTTTCAAGAGTTTTCGCGAAGCGGGAACACAAACGAATACGCGCGACGAATTTTTCGCGGTGACGCGAAAAAAAAACACCCTCGCACTATCGCCTGATGAGAAAGGGAAGCGAAACACAACCGGAACGGAAAATCCCTCGCGACATACAATAAAATACGCGACATACGAAAAAAAATTATGAAAATAAAATAAAATGAATAATAATCGAGATCGCTACATACGAAAAAGGCCGCTTCGAGGGCGCCGAACCCGATTTTTTTTTTCTTTTTATCGACGCTCGTAAACTGGAAGATCCGGTTAACTCTTCTCACGTCTCTATTCGGTAAACGACGATTCGATTCAAGAACGATGGCGGAGGATCACGGATCACAATCTTTCTCTAGACGCGTTAAATTCTGATACGGAAATACTTCTTTTGCCACGATGTGTCACGTAAATAAATAAACATCATGCCGATTGTCTGATGTTCGCAGTCGGGAGAAGGAGCGCAGTTACAGTCGATCTTTTCTTATACAGTGTGTATACATTCAAAAAAAAGGGTGGAAAATAATTCGCAATGTTTGGATTTTTTTATAACTTAAAAACACTGGATAACTCGGGTTAAAGAAAATTCGAGACACTCGATACTCGACAGGTAAGTCCATTCTAAATATGGAATGGATTAATAATACAATATTAATATTTATCTTTTTTGTTTCAGGTATTGGCAGATCATCGGCGGGATGCGATCGCGGCGGTACTTTCAAACCCGACGACAAAAGTATCGTCGAGGCAAACCGCGCGAATTGTTGCGAAAAATGTAAAGTTTTCTCGGTGATCCTCGACGATCATTTCAGCGCGTCGGGAAAGAGAAGAGTACGATTGTAGGTAGTGTAACGAAGTAAATTAGCACAAGTATTTTTCGTACTCGAGTCGAGGCTCCGCTCACCACGGAGCCCCCTTTAATATCACCGCGCGAAATAGTAGACCTCCCCCCCCATATACCCCCGCGCCTAGGCAAGGTAACGCTCAGCAAGAGACCCAAGACACCGAGAGAGACCGAAAGCCGAGACAACGCACGAGCTAGAGAGAGAGCGGGAAACAGCGAAGGAAGATATTCGCTCGACAACAACAGGACTCGTCGCTGGCCAAAGTCCACCGTTGCCGTCCCGTCGCCTCTCTCATCGACCACGCCGCCCGCCGCTCTCGATCGTCGCTCAATAGCTCGAGCGACGATAAATCAATATCGCTGCCGCCATCTGACACCTCGCCCGTCGATCGAGCGAATTATCGACCGACGCCGAGTACCGTCTTCTCTCTCTCTCCACCGCCTTCCGTCGCGCTGTCAACGAAGGAGATTTCCGAGAAGAAGGACGAGCGTTACCTCAGCCTCGTTCGAGCCGTTGATTAGGATAGACGTGTGTGGACGATTCCCCCGTTCCCCGCCATTTTTGTAAGGGAATCGCCCAGCGTGAATTGATATTGTAAAGAGTGTGATATTTGCGAGTAATAGTTTCCCTCCCGCGTGATAATTCTTCCCCGTCTTCCCCTGATATTTTCCCCCGTAATTGAGTCAGTGAAGTGACCGGTAATCACTTCTTTCGTCATTTTATCGCATAATTTTCCAAATTTCGCCATTTACCGGCGAACGACTCGTGCACGTGGTGAGTGGCGTGCGACGTTGTTTTTGCGTGCGAAGTTATTAAGTAAGTAAGTTATTCGTGTGCAATTTTGTATATTTTCCCACCGTGTTTTCCCCCCCTCGTATATTGCCCAGACGTCCCCGAATTTCGTGTATGAGCCGAAGGCATTAAATTGCGAGCCCAAAGATCGGTTGACCCTCCCCTGAGCCCTCTGCTGTCCCTTTGAGTTTGCCGGCCATTACGTACTCAGTGTAAAGTTGAATATTTGCTGACTCATGTTGAGTCGTATAACGGTGTTACCCCGTGAAAGGTAACTGGCGCCCAAGAGTATTGTTTGAGTTGTTTCCCCCGAGTTTTTGAGATATTTTGTGATTTATTTTTATGAGCAATTTCCCCGCGAATTTCCCAGTAATTTTTCTGAAGACCCGTCGTCCCCTTGCCGAGAATATTCGATATTCCCGTCGACATTTTCTCTTGCCACGAGTCGCGTACGCCTCGCGGATCGCCTCGTGGCAACCACCGTTAATTCTTTTATCATTTTTCCCCCAACCCTCCCCTCGCCCGTACGACCCGGAATCATCCGTTGCTCAAATCATTATTATTTTTGCGAATTATTATTATTATTTCGTATTATTTTCTCGATTATTTCTTATTATTTCTCCCCCGATTTAGTTATTAATTTCCAACCCCCGTCCCCGTTTACCCCCGACATTTTCACCGCAGAGTATTATTTTCGAGTTATTATTTCTATGATTTAGTTGCGATTATTATTAAGATTTATTTGCACTACTTTTATTGATTATTTTCTTTATTCTCTTTTGTTATCATTTTCGAGTTATCCTCCTATTATTAGTTATTCGATCTCCGTTATTTTCCTTAGTTTGTTATTTCTTATTTCATGCCGATTTCGTTTGTATTATTTTTCCGAGTTTATAATAAATTTCTATCTCTTTGTCAAGTATCCCTCCACCGCCTATGATTATTTAATTTTGTCGTATCCCCCCCCGAATATAAGTTTGACGAAAACCCCCCGTCACAGTAGAAAAATCGAATGTGCGACGATGAAAATTTTTATCTTGGAAACTTGGTCTTTAAAATCCGTGCAGCACTTTGAATCGAGTCGATACCTCGTTTCACACCAAAGATATGATTTTTTTTCTGGCGCGATTAATTTATTGCGAAAAATGGACTAAAAACACAAAAATGGATTGAATATTTGCATTTATTTTTTCAAATTTAATTGCGCCGCTGGTCCAAACACGATTTTCTTGCTCAACTAGTCATTCACAGTAAAGAAATAGTAATTGACTTGAAAATCGACTGACCGATAGAGTTTTCGCCATCGAAGACCCATCGCAGTGGGAAATTGGTGAATTCTTTTGAAATATTCTGAATCGTCTGCGGAAAATTCGTCTAAAACAATTCGTCTAAAACAATTCATCTAAAACAATTCGTCTAAAAAACAATTCGTCTAAAAACAATTCGTCTAATAGCAATTTGTCTAAAACAATTCGTCTAAAACAATTCGTCTAAAAACAATTCGTCTAAAATAGTTCATTTGAAAATAAAGATATTGTTTCTATTGTATTAACTATAGCGGAGATATCGATAGTGTTTGTCAACTATAACGGAAATATCTGTAGAGTTCATCAACTATAAGGGAAATGTCGATAGCGTATGTCAACTATAGCAGAAATATAATAAATAGACACTACAAATATTTCCGCTATAGTTGACAAACGCTATCGATATTTCCGCTATAGTTGACAGACACTACAAATATTTCCGCTATAGTTGACAAATGCTATCGATATCTCCGCTATAGTTAATACAATAGAAACAATATCCTTATTTTCAAATGAACTATTTTAGACGTATTATTTTAGACGAATTGTTTTTAAACGAATTGTTTTTAACTCCCGACTGCCCGCCAGGGCAAAAAGACAGGAGTTATGCGTTTCACGAAAACGAGCGATTTCGTTGTCCGGAATGTTCTCGTGAACGACGCAAAGTTACTTAACAGAATTTGGTACACTGATTCTAAGACGCCCAGAGAATGTCGTTTGCGAAACAAAATTTCGATTAGGTGAATATTGGTAGAAATAAAAGCGATCTATTAAACAGTTAATCAAATATATCGAAAACTGAGCGCCATTTTCTGCGATATATTTTTCGCTTCCCGACTGCTCGCTAGGCGCCCGATCTTTTCGAAGCATACCTAACCTCAAACGATCGAACGGACGCCTGATCTCTTTACAAATCATGAAGTAAAATAATTTTGCAAAAATTAAAAAACTCCCGACTGAAAGAGTAGCCAAATAACGAAAATGTATTAACTGAAAAGAGTGAAATAACAATTAAATTATTCGCATATGATTGTCGGGAGATTTCCATATGAAGAAGTTAATGACGAAGATATCGCTCGACTATCATATGCGAATAATTTAATTGTTATTTCACTGTTTTCAGTTAATACATTTTCGTTATTTGGCTACTCTTTCAGTCGGGAGTTTTTTAATTTTTGCAAAATTATTTTATTAGACGAATTGTTTTAGACAAATTGCTATTAGACGAATTATTTTTAGACGAATTGGTTTTAGACGAATTGTTTTAGACGAATTGTTTTAGACGAATTGTTTTAGACGAATTGTTCTTAGACGAATTGTTTTAGACGAATTGTTCTTAGACGAATTGTTTTTAGACGAATTGTCTTTTAGACGAATTGTTTTAGACGAAATGTTTTAGACGAACTGTTTTAGACGAATTCTCCGCAAATCATAAAGTTTCGGCGCGATTGTGTGAAAGTTAAAGTAACAATAGTGTAAACATTTTTTAGAAAACATACATTTTTTAAGTTTTCTGATATTTTGTATTTCTTCGAAATTTTGAAAAATGACTATAATTACAAATATCCACGTATTTGCTGTGTGGATATAGAAAAGTGGTTGAAACATTTGTATCGCCGGTGACACGTACGTCGTAATCACACGATACATTAAAAAAAAAAAAAAAAAACAAAAAAGATGAAGACTTCAAAATGCTACGATGCTCACCGAACGCCGCACCAGTAATTTGGCGATCGGTTGGCCGGGACCGCGTTTGACCGGTCTTGCCAGTGTTACGTTCGCGCCGGGAAAGGTTCCGTGCTTAACGGAAAACTCCCCCGCGCGAAAAGAGAGCCCCTCATCGCTCGCATGTCGGCCGCGGATGCGGTGAAGAATTTCGCTGCCGTAGCCGCGATCGCACGAGTGCGCGAAACATAAGACTACGCTAGATAAGTAAGCAAGGAGAGATAAGGTGACTGCTGCGCACGTCCCGCGGATGGTAATGAATACCGCGAGATCGTCTTCGTTACTTTTTCCGCTGACCACAAAACGCGGAGGCAGCAAGAATCACTCCCGGCCTGCCACCCGCCGGTCGCGAGATTGGCGGATGTGCACGCCGGAGAGATCAGTCCCGTTAGACAACCAGAGCGAAAAGCTAGTCTCGGAAAAACTCCTCGAGTAGCTCCTGCATAGTAAACTTGAAATCTTTCTTCGGAAATCCGGGGTCTACCGAAATCGTTCTAAAGTCGATAAGGCCGAAGGGAGCCAAGTTAGGGTTTTACGTCGCAGTCAGCCTTCTCCCGCTAGTATATAGTGTCTCGCATTACGCAACGAACAATATAAACTGTCGTGGAGTCTTAATCAACGAAATGTAAAAGTAATCGTAAGTAGTATTAGACAGTATGCGTGTGTGAGTGGAGAGCGATTTTTCCTGTTCTTTTATTTTTCTGTAACTTTATACAACGTTCTTTTAAAAATCATTTATAATAAAACAGAATACATTTAAATTTCCAATCGCATCTATCATTGACTCGCACAATCGCCCTCAAGAACGTCCTGTACAGGGCGAATCAGACTGATCCCCATAAAAAATAAATATAAACTCTTCGCACTTCACGCGAGAAGGTTTAACTTGACTCCCGAGATCGCTCCGGGACGTAACACCAGATCGAACATTACATGGAATTAGTCGGGCAAGTTGATTATAATGAGAAATTGTTGATTTACATTCACCTTTCTTGGTCGAAACTTCACGTATAAAATGCCTCGGAACAATTGTTTGACAAGTTGTTTGGCTGGAAACGATGCAATGGACATTCGATCGGTATCGCCGTCACCAGAAAGACATAGAGAGAGAGAAAGAGAGAGAGAGAGATTGATTGATTGATTAGATTTATTATGCCTTAGATAACTGTTAGGCAATAAAGGATATACAGTAGAACGCAATCTTAAAACTAAATTATAAGAAAGGGTTATAAAGCTGTTGCTGTACAATAAATATCTCAAGAAAGTGAGTACTTTGCAGCGCGATAACTTTATAAATGTATACAGAGGTAGCTTCATGTAGTAGTATGATTGAATAGAGGTTACAATTTGCAATAACTTATATCTTAATAGATTAGATTAATAGATAAATGGATAACGTAGGTCAGCTAGCAAAGATTGCGAGAGAAGGTACCATTTCACCCTCTGAATGTCCTTTGAGGGCTACGAGGATTGTTCAAGAGCCATAAGGTGATCGAAAAGCTTCTGTTTATATAAGTAGCTTGACGTCTCGGAAGTTAGTTCGATAGGGAGTGAGTGCCAGAGGTAGATAGCGGATAGGTGGAAAGAATTACGATAGCAAACAGTGCGGTGATTTGGTACATGAAAGAATTCGGGAGTTACATTACGCTGAGAGGATCGGGCAGCCGGGTTTCTAATGGAGAATAATTCGCTGAGATACGGTACTGTTCCAAGGTAACGAAGGCGGTGGGCAAATATTCCCAGGAAAAGCTGGCGACGATTACGCACCGACAGCCACCCAAGTCTATGCCTATAAGGTGTTATATGAACGTCACGTCTCAAGTCGAATATAAATCGGATGGCACAATTAATAAGCTTTTGAAGTTTACTGTCAAGTTTGTTGGTAAGATCGTGGAATACCAGGCAGCAATAATCAATGAGGGGAAAAATGAGAGTACTGACTGACTTAATACGGAGAGTCGACAACTCTTAACTGGTATTATCCTCGTTCTTAACTGTCACTACCCTTGTTCTTAACTGTCACTATCCCTGTTCTTAACTGTCCTTTGATCGCTTTGGGTCTTGTATTTATCAACTGTCTCGGGGGGGTCTTCTGGCCCATAAGTCTCCTCATTGAAGCGTCTACTCCCACCTCAAGTAATTATCGATCGGTCAGTTGGTGACAAGTATTAAATTTTATGATATGACAATTTCCGTTATAAACAATAATTTTTATAGTTAAATATTGCTAAAAATATTCCCCTTAATTTAAAATAATAATTGTCGAATTTGAATGAAAGTTCTACAATAAATACAAGTAAAGACAACAATTTAAAGACGAAGAATTTATAAAATTAATTTAATTATATTTTTGTATGTTTAGTTAATAACGATGTGACCCAAATATTCTATTTCATGCTCGATTTTAATATTATTAACAAATTTCAGAGACCTTTTGGTTATTAACGAAATGTTGAAATTACTTTGTTATTATTGATCGATGAAATGTTGATGATTGACTTAATTGTTGATTATTACGTTTTTAGTTCAAAATTGATTATTAATTTATTGTTCGAGAAGTGCTGCACTCATTAGTGACAACGGTAATTTCTCGAATCGCCTCCTTCGAGACAGCCACACCGATTCTCTGGCTGCACGCTTGTGTCAATGCGTGAGCTGCATCGCTACTAGTGTTAGAGCGATAAGCAAGCGTTCGATGATCACGTGAAAGAAAAAGATTCGTATTGCCCAGGTAGTCTGGTTTAAGCAATGCGAATAGGTATTTCCGCTGGCGATACCACCCCTTTCGGTAATTCGAATAGTCACCAAGTCGCGTCCAAGTACATGACCAGTACTATGCCAATGATTGAATATTTGGCTTTTACCAATTAACAGATGTTAGTTATTGTCCAATTATCGATTTTTTATACTGAGAGACGATAATAAAATCACATGCAATGCGTGTGTTTTGGACTATCCTTCGCTCTCCACCTTATTCTCTATTCTGTTTTCTCTCAAAAACGGTTATAAATGTTGTAAAATTTGGCTATTTTGAAATTAAGTCGGCGAATAAAATTTTAAAATTCGCCAGACGTAACAGAGGAATTGAATAGATCGAGGAGAAGTGGTGAAACGATAGGAATAGCTTGATTAATGCAGAAAGAAGAAATGTTATCGGAACCGAATGTGTTTGAGAAATGCCGAAAGTTTTGCCGGGATGTAGGTTGATCGTGACGTAGGGTGTTAAATAAAAGTTCCGACACTTTTCGTGAAAAAATGTGAACAAAAAACACACGTCTTTATTTGTTGTAAAAATAAGGAATGTCACTGAATATTGCGATGCACAATCAACGAGTGAAATGAGATCAATGTCAATGATTAAACGATGCGAGTCAAACACTAAAATGTTGTTGAGAAAGTCTACAAAATTAAATTACACTGTTGAGATGAGTTTTACAATAGTACGATGCCGCGACGAAATTATATTAATTTGACGCGTACACCGTTGAGATCGCGCCGGTGAGTGCACTGTTGCATCCACGAGTTTGGCGAGTCCACGTGGTGAGAATGAGATCGTTCAAATGAGGATGCACTATAAATTTGCGATTGCGCCCGGTGCGACAACCGTTGAGAATGAGTTCTCCTGAATTTTGTGAGTGCGATTACATTGGTAATCGAGCGCGTGAAAGACAAAGAAAATTGAGAATAATCAGCAGCGATGTAGCGCGTGGCACGTATCGATGAATACTGATTGCTAAGATGGCTGCCGCCGGCCGGCGAGCCGTTGCGAGAACATCGTGGTCGATTCTAGATCCTTCCACGATGCCTCGCGTTGCCAGCCGGCTGCGCCCGTGAGGTGCTGCCGCGCAGCGGATCGTTCGCGCTGCGGGGAGAGTCGCTCGTGCCGCTGCTTTGCGACACGGAATCCCGAACATTCTCCCGCCATCATCACAGGGTTGATGATGTCTTCATATGAGGTGATCCTTGAGTCGCACTGGAAGCGGTGCGAGCTTGGTGATGGGCCTGGTGAGTGTGGTTGTTGCTGTCCTCAGCGTAACCACTCTGGTGAGTCCATCCTTGCCGGGGTGTAGAGCTGTGATTCTAGCCAGCGGCCATTTGCTTGGGGGGAAACGCTCGTCGGTTAAGAGTGCGAGCGTTCCCACTTGGATGTCGTGCGAAGGATGATGCCATTTTGAGATTGCCTGCAGTTGTTGCAGGTAATGAGTGCTCCATTGCTTCCAGAAGCATTGAAATTTCTGTTGTATGAGTTGCCACCGGTCTAGGCGAGCGATGTTGAGATCCATGAGTGACGCTTCAGGTAAAGATGTGAGGGCACTTCCGATTAGAAAGTGTCCAGGTGTGAGTGCTGCTACGTCGTCCGGATCGTCACTGAGTGGTTCGAGAGGTCGTGAGTTCAGAGTTGCTTCGACTTGCGTGAGAAGCGTGGTGAGTTCCTCGAACGTAAGTTGCGTCTCGCCGATGGTGCGTTTGAGGTGAAACTTGACTGATTTTACTGCGGCTTCCCATTTACCGCCCATGTGTGGAGCTGCGGGTGGATTAAATTGCCACTGAGTTCTGTCATTTGACAGTAGTGAGGCAATTTTATGATGTTCTTGAGTGCTTTGCGTGAACATCTTCCGTAGAGTTGCATCTGCTCCGATGAGGTTGGTTCCGCAGTCGGAGTAGAGCGTGCCGGGGATTCCTCGTCGTGAGACAAACCGTCGATATGTGGCAATGAATCCATCGGTTGAGTAATCGCTCACGACTTCGAGATGTATCGCCGAGGTCGTGAGACAGACGAACACGCAGATTCACCCTTTTGATAATTTTGCTCCACGGCCTTTCCAGGTTTTGATGGTGAGAGGACCAGCATAGTCAATGCCGGTGTGAGTGAATGGTCTCGATGGTGAGACTCTAGCCATCGGTAGTTGTCCCATCAGTTGTTGAGCACGAATTCCTCGCTGCCGTGCGCACGTGACGCAGCGAAGAACAAGAGTTTTTACCGGTGCTCGACCTCCGATGATCCAGTATGAATTCCTTATGTTTGCCAGTGTAAGCTGAGTGCCGCCGTGGAGCGTTCTGTAATGAGATTCTCGAATGATGAGTTCTGACAAACGTGAGTACCGAGGCAATATAGCTTGATGTTTGCTCTCTGAGGAGAGCATTGATTCGTTGAGTCTCCCGCCGACTCGGATAACTCCTTCGTGATCAAGGAAGGCAGTTAAGCGTGAGAAGGCGTGAGTCTTTCCAAAGGCTGAGTTCGACTTGAGAGTCTTGAGTTCTTCTGCGAAAAAAGCCGCTTGAGTGGCCTTTACCCAGAAGAGTTTTGCTGCTTCCATCTCACGTGATGAGATGATGGTTACAGGCGTAGAGGTGAGTTGCTTCTTCAGTCTCGCGATAACTTTGAAGCAGATTGCGGTGGTCCGGATGAGTTTCTGCAACGATGAGAATTTGTAAATTAAATCCCAGTGATAGTCAACCTTCGGGGTGGCTACGAAGAGCGCTACTCCCGGACGAGCTTCAGGGGCGCTGAAGTCGCTTGAGACTGTTGGTTGGCGAGGCCACGAGGTCTGAGATTTTATCATCCATGGTGGTCCCGTCCACCAAGTTGGATGATCCTTGAGTTGCTGAGTGGTTAGTCCTCTGGAAGGGCCGTCTGCTGGATTTGACGTGCCAGGGACATGCCTCCACTGAGCGTTGGTGGTGAGTTGTTGGATTTGTAAGACTCGGTTTCTTACAAAGTCTTTCCAACGCGAAGCGGGTGCTGTGATCCACGTGAGTGTTACTTGAGAGTCCGTCCACAAATGTGTCGATGTGACTGGTAGCTGAAGAGTTCTCTGGGTTTAACTGATAAGTTTTGAGAGTAGCAGCGCTGCGGTGAGTTCTAACCTCGGGATGGTTAGTTGTTTGAGTGGAGCGACTTTTGTCTTTGCGCAAACGAGTGCTGACTTGGCGCCTGTGGACGGTGAGTTAGTCACAATGTAGACTACTGCCGATATTGCGAGTTGCGACGCGTCTGAGAAGCCATGAATTTCTACCGTTGAGTCGCTCCAAGTGTTGAACCACCTGGGGATTGAGATGTTGGCCAAATTTTTCAAGTCTTCTCGGATGAGTTGCCATCGTGTTGCTACAGAGGATGGCACTGAGTCGTCCCAACCGATTTTGTGTAACCAAAGCTCTTGAAGAAGAACCTTGGCTCGAATCGTGACGGGTGAGATGAAGCCGAGTGGATCAAATATCTGCACTACCTCAGATGATATGAGTCGCTTCGTAAATTTACCAGAGTTTTCCTTGAGATGCACTGAAAATGCGAATTCGTCGGCTGATGGAAGCCATTTGAGACCGAGTATCTTGGTTGCGCAATCGCCGAATGTGATGACTGGTGCTGCCTCCTGTGTTGAGTCTACAGCCGTGAGAAGATCCTGGTGTGTCGATTGCCATGTAGCGAGAGGGAACCCTCCCGCGTGACACATATTTTTTAACTGAGTTGCAACCCGCGTAGAAAAAATTAGTATGGGATTGACTCTGGGAGGACGATGGGCGAGAGGCTGGGGTTTGTTTGGGATTGAATCTGGGAAGCACTATGGGCAGTCATCTGGGTTTTGGGACCCGGCTGGATGGTTTCCCAGACCTTTTCCCATAGCTTCAGTGGACGGGGGAAATCCTCGTGCAATCAATCCCATACGCTTTTCCAGATTCTCTCCCAGCCGTCGCATACGAACGGGGATCCTCGTGCAATCAATCCCATATGCTTTTCCAGATTCTCTCCCAGCCGTCGCGTACGACCGGGGGAATCCTTGCGCGATCAATCCCATACATAGAATCCCATGTTATGTGTAAGTGAAAGAAGATGAAAAAATAGATTTTGTCAAATGGAAGAAAAAAATAAAAAACGAAAAAATATGCCTAAAACCAATTTTTTTCGACGGATATGAGTTCCCCGAGCAAAGTTAAATGCTGCTGTACGTAATCGGCGTTTGAAATTCGATGTAGGTCCCAAAAATATTGTAAAGTATTGGATGAGTTTAACATAGATCTTTTAATTTATTTATCCAAGCTTTTCCCAGTACATCACATTATTTTTGGGGCCTTAAATGAAATTTAACCGCCGATTATGTACTACAGCGCTTAACTTTGCACGGCGAAATCATATTCGTTGAAAAAAATTAGATTTGAGCATATTTCTTCGTTTTTCATTTTTTCCTTCCATTTGACAAAATCTATTTTTCCTTCTTCTTTCATTTACACATAATATGGGATTCTATGTATGGGATTGATCGCGCGAGGATCCCCCCGGTCGTACGGTACGGCCGGGAGAGAATCTGGAAAAACGTATGGGATTGATTGCACGAGGACTCCCCCCGTCCACTGAAGCTATGGGAATAGGTCTGGGAAACCATCTAGCCGGGTCCCAAAACCCAGATGACTGCCCATAGTGCTTCCCAGATTCAATCCCAAATAAATCCCAGACTCTCGACCATCGTTCTCCCAGAGTCAATCCCATACTAATTTTTTCTACGCGGGAATCTCGATGAGTTGCTCGACAGAGTCTGCGCCGCCGAATATGTCGTCGACATATCTCCCCTTGAGGAGTGAAGGCACTGCGAGTGGGTAGCGGTGACCTTCGTCTTCGGCAAGCTGCAGTAGAGTTCGCACAGCGAGATACGGAGCTACTTTAGTACCGTACGTCACTGTGGTGAGTTAATAATGAGCCTCGTTGAGTTCTTCGTCGAGCCACAGAATTCTCTGTAGATCCCAATCGTCCTTGTGTACGTTGATTTGCCGATACACTTTCGTGATGTCCGTCGCGAAAATGTGGCGATGATGACGAATCCAGGTGAGGACATCCGTGATATCTAGCAGAAGATTCTGCCCCGTGTGCATGATGTCATTCAACGAGTGTCCAGATGTCGTTGGGCACGAACCGTTGAAGACGACTCTCAGCTTGGTTGTAGTGCTTCCTGGTCTGAGTACACCATGGTTCGGTAAATAGTAGACTGGATGGGGCTGAGTTCGTGCTTGTGCCCCGTCGGAAGAGACCCTCAACCCTCCGAATGTTTTTGAAGCATCTGGTGCTAAGGTCATCCCCCCTTCAGAGACACAAGCGTTGAATTCGCCCGATTGAGGTGACGAAGATGATGGATTTGGTGAGATGCGAACCATGTGACCAAGCTGTTCGTATTCCTTCATGAAGTTCTTGTAGAGTTCCTTGTACGATTCGTCCTTCTGGAATTTTCTGAGTATTCTCTTGAGACAATGGTGAGCTGCCGTGTATGAGTTTCCCAACAAATTTGTTGAAGATGTGAGTGGTAGTCGGACAACGTAGCGACCGGTGGAGTCGCGTGTGTGCGTTGATTTGAAGTGTTCTTCGCACTCGAGTTCCTCCGATGAGAGTGCGCTTGCGGAGTCCGATTTGAGTTCTTCTTGTACCCAAAACTTCGTGAGTAAATCCTGCAGCTCAGAATTATCCGGTAGAGTGCGAACATGATATGAGACACAAGGCGATGAGTTGGGTGAGTTTACTGGACCGAGAACAAGCCAACCAAAAATGGATAGTTGGGCTATTGGCATTGATATTAAGGCCTTAATGATGTTCGGCTTGATGATCGTGCCGTATGAGTCAGCGCCTATGATGATGTCAATGGCGCGTGGTTCAAGAAAGTTGGGATCGGCCAGTTTTAACTTTTCAAGATGAGGCCATGATTGCGTAGGTAATTGGAAGGATGGTAGAATGGAAGAGACTGTTGAGAGGATGTGAGCTCGTACCGTAACTTGCAAGTTTGCATTGAGAGATTCAAGAGTGAGTGTTACGATACCGCGTGTTTGAGTAGTCCTTTTCCCTCCAATTCCGATGATTGGTGTGGATGAGTGCTGTCGAACGAGATTGAGTTGCGAGATGAGTGCTTCTGATACGAAGGTGAGTTCCGATCCAGGATCGATGAGTAAACGAGCCAGTTGAGTGCGACAATCGGATGAGTAAACTTTTGAGAGCGCTGTGGCTAGCAGCGTTGTTTGTTGAGTGCGAGGAGCAGCTGATGAGTTGACGATTGCACCGAGCTCCTAGCGAGGAGCTGCTGATGTTGATGGTTGAGGTGCAGGAGCTTGTTGAGTTGTCGTCGGCCGTCTTTGTTGCTCATGCAACATGGTGTGATGTCTGCCACCACATGTCTTGCAGACCACTGATGACTTGCATGCATGGACACTGTGACGTCCCCTGCAGTTGAAACACAGCCGACGTTCCTTCACGACGTTCGTCCGTTCGGTAGCATTCATATTCCGGAATGTAGGACACGAAACGATGAAGTGAGTGCCCTTGCAGCAATCACATGAGAACGCTCTGTGCTCCGGTTGAGTTCCACTTTGCTGAGATGATGCATGGTGAGCTGCGGCCGGTTTTTTCTCTGCGATCGCCTTTGAGTGCGATGGCTGCAGAGCAACAGCCTCGATCCTCTCAAGAGCGCGTACTCTTGAGGTGAGAAATTCCTCGAGCCTCTTGAAAGGAGGGTAATCTTGAGATGAGCCCAGTGAAGTTTCCCAAGCCTCCCGCGTAGAGGGATCCAAGTTATGGCATACATGATGCACAAGGATGAGATCGCCAAGCTGTTCTATCATTCCCAGCGATTCCAGAGACATGCGAGCCTCTGAGACCGTGGAGATGATTTTTTCAAGCCCCTTTGCCGACTTTTTCGTGAGTTTCTCCAGCCTGCAGATCTTGTCGAGCTGCGCCTGTACGAGTAGACGTTTGTTCTCGTACCTGGCGTTGAGTGCTTCCCACGATGGTTGCAGCGAACTCCCAGCCAGTGGATAATTCGCGATGAGTTCAGCTGGACCTGCTGCCATGCAGCTGCGGAGATAATGCAGACGCTCGATGTCGGTGATGCGTGAGTTACTCATGATGAGTCCTTCAAACATTTCCTTGAAGCGCGGCCAATCAGCGTATTCACCGCTGAACTGTTGAAGCTTGATGTCAGGTAGCTTGAGTTCAGCTCGCGCGTCTGGTGAGTTCGGCCTTGGAGGAGGTAGCTTGGCGAGGATTGCGGTTTTCGCCCACGTGAGTATTTTGCGAGTGCGTCGATACAGCTTTGCCTCCCTCCCTTGAACGTCGTCGGCAAAGTACTCATGATCGACGTGAGCGGCGGGCCAGTTGAGTTCAAAATATGTATGAGTTGATCTGAACTCCTCATGCAGCGCTTCGAGTTATTCAAGTTCCGAATCGACGTCGTTGAGTGCGAGTTCAGACGGGTCTTCAGGGAGATCGTCTGCGATTGAGTCGATACAAGCGAGCGGGTTGAGTTGACTCTTGTATTTCAAGGTGAGTTCAGTCGGTAAACGCGCGGGTGAGTTTTGCCTTGATGAGCGCGTGCTGAGCTTTTCTCTCACCTTGAGACCTGATGTGCTCGCTTGAGAAGGATCGATCTTTTCAACCTCTTGAGTAGGAGGTGCGTTGGACTGCTCCTCTTTGGTGAGTTCAAACGTCTCCTCGATGATTTCCGGAGTCGTACGACCGGAGCTTTGTTTCGACATGTTGAGGATCTGGATGAGTGCGCACTTCACGAAATTAATGTTCGAAAAAATCGATGAAACGATTTATAACCGGGTTGAGATCCGTCGAATTAATTTAACGTCGAACGAAACGCGTTAAACGAATTTTCGGGTTTTTTTTTTGAGTGCACTGAATTTCGCGAAACGATGAAATGTCACACGAAAATTTGGCAGAAAATTCGCGCAACACAAAATCGCGATGAGAACGTCCGAAATTCACTGTTATTATGCGAAAACTATATTTCGTTGAAATAAAAACCGCGAAGCACTGTGAGTATTCACGATGTCGAGTGAGAATCGTTCGAGAAAATGAGTGCGACAACGTGTAAGAGAAAGATGGAAGTCAGGTGAAAGAAAGCGTAGGCACTGAAGGGTTGAAACGTGAAAGAAATATATTTATTGTTGAAACAAAGAAAAAGAAGGCTTATACACTCGAGAGCGGAGATGTTGCCTCGAGTAACGCCGGCAGCGGACTGGGGACTCAGTCGTTCCCCCTTCGCTCGTAGCCCCGAACGCAGCGCACCCGTGGGGCCCGTGCAATCAAATTTTCGTGGATAAAGTTTTACATTCGGCCATTTCTGACCTTCTGACGTCCTCGGCAGAATAACGTACAAGCTCAGAACAATATACGGATTAAAATACTTAAAACTAAAATAAACTATTAACCGAAATTGCAAACGTTTGACATGAAGCAATTCGCTTGACTTTGGTACTCCTTTTTTTTCGTGATCACTCTCGGCTCCATGGTCGCATGTTTGCTGCTTGCCAGACTCCCTTATACGGCCGCTGGGTATTCTGAAATCCGTCTACGTCAGTCACCGTATATCGGTCGTTTCCGAGTCTCTCGGCTACTTTGTACGGTCCCTTGAACGCGGGAATAAGTTTATGCGATACTCCGGCCGTACTGTCGAAATTCTTAATCGCAACTAAGTCTCCTACCGAGTACTCGTGTGCTTCCTTGCGTTTTTTATCCGCATACGTTTTGTTGTACGTTTGCGAACGTAGGATTCTATCGGAGGCGCGCTCCCTAATCTCGTCTATATCGGCTCGTTTTGCCTCTTCTCCGTCACACACCAAGTCTCTCAAATTATCGGCGGTCTTCTCGCGTTGTTTCACCCCGAACAATAACCGACTCGGTGTCTCGCCCGTAACCGTACTTACGGAATTGTTCAGCGCGTACTCAGCGTCGCTGATGATCTTATACCAGTACTTGCCCGCGGAATCGTCTGAAAGTTTGGCTAGCATCGGAGTTAACGTCCGGTTGACTCTTTCCACTTGTCCGTTGGCTTGCGGTGAGCCTGTCGCGATTTTTATATGCTGAATTCCGTTGCTATTCATAAACTCTTCGAATTCGGCGCTCGTAAAGCAAGTACCTCTGTCCGTTATTATTACCTTCGGTCGCGAATAATGCTCGAAATATTGTTGTAGATTGCAAATCGCTTCCCTACTGCTCGTCGTCTTCGTCGGGTAAAGTTTGACAAACTTCGTAAATGAGTCGATTACGACCAACAGATGCTGCTTAATTAGTTGCTTCTTATCTATCGGTAGACGTCGATATGCATAAGTTCCCGCAACGCGCTCTCGTCCGTCGGCAACGTCAGTCGAATCCCGAATTTGTGCAATATATCGCGACCCAGTAAAGCTGGCGTCAACGAGGTTTCTTCCGGAACGACATAAATTCTAAGATTTTCTCTCGCAACGTCCCCGATCAAAATAGTCGCGTAGACTTTCCCCAAGAATTCTAATTGCGTTTTCTTACACCCACAATAAGTGCGATCCGTTGAATCTAATGGGAGAAGCCCTTCTTTCTCGATAAAACGCTTTTTGATAAAACTAATCGGGCTACCCGTGTCGAGAAGCGTATCTAGACACAAGACTCGGCGCTCACTAGTGTCCTTAATCTCGTACGTCACGAGTTTTCGATGTTCGATGCTTCCTTCGTCGGCCGGATCCTCATAGACGTTGGATACTTCTGCCGCGTTCTTCGTTTCCTTTGTTTCCTTCGTCGGACAATTCTTCGCCGTATGCTCCATCTCGCCGCAGGTGAAACAGGATCCACGTTCCCTTTTCGGTTTCGGGCAATCACTGGCGTGTCCCGGTTTGTTACAATTGTAACACTTAATTGGCCGATCGCCGGTTCCTTCTTTTTTCTGTGATTTCCCTTCCGGTTTCGTCTTGTCGCTCGGCTTCTCTGGTGCTGATTTTTCTCCGTGCTGTGTCTCCTTTTTAACGACTCGATTCGTCAGAGATATTTTTCGGAAACCGTTCAGCAAATCTTTCACCGAGTCGAAGTTCTGCATTCGGGCCTGATTCCGTAGCGTCTGATCAGGAATCCCGTCCACTAGATAATCCAATAAATCGGCTTCCTCAATCGGCACTAAATTACCCAGAATTAGTTTTTCGTGGTAATAATTATTGAACGACTCGTTCGCTTGCCACGTCCTTAGTTCGAATTTCTTAATACGGTCGACTTTGCTCGGTCGCTGGTCGAACGCGTCCTTCATTGCTCCGAGCAATTGGTCCAGTGTCATCTCCGTATACTCCGATTTCGAGCGGAACCATCTATCCGCTTTCCCCCTAAGTTTAGAACTAATAATCTAAGAGTCTCTTGACCAGGCGGACCTGCTTTTCCCAGTCTTCGAAATAACGGTTTGTCCCGTCGAAATCGCCCAACAATTCTCCGATGCCTTTGACATCCGCGCGTAATTGCGGCGGCGCGAGCGCCTCCGCTTCATGTTGAAGATGTCTTTGCAAATCGTCGTTCAAATTCCTGTTGGCTGGAGCGAACCCGAAATTTCGTGCCGCCCCCGCTTCCCGCTGAGCTAACTCCGCTTCCCGTTGAGCTACGTCTCGCTCACGACGAGTGACCTCGAGCTCTTGCCGCAACAATTCGTTTCTGTCGCGCTCGACTTGGAGTTGAGCCTCGTTGGCTTCCACGTCGTCGTCGAGGGGCACTTGATCGTTCATCCAAGCGCCTTCCGGATCCGCTTCCATCAACCTGGCGATTAGCTGCGGCTTCGTACCTGTCGTTAGCAAATCGCGCTCTCTTAATTTTTCCTTCAGTCGTGCGACCGAGAAACGATTCGCTGCCTCCATCGTAACGTCGCAGACGATCGTTCTATAAAAACTTCAGTTCGACCCGTCGATACGTAAATACGCGCGCGCGCGGCGATATTCGAGTTGAGTCCCGATCGCGTCACTTCTCCGCGAGACCGGTCATACTAATTTTCGCAAATGTCCACGTAAATCGTAACTATCGCGCGCGACGATTCTCGTAATTATCGATCGCTTATATCGATGCTTGTCGTCCGAAACGCGGTGAAACACGTCAGCTGTCATAAACCGCGGCCATCTTGCCACGTCGAAGGGGTTGCGAACTATTATACGCTGCAGTCGGTAGGTCCGTACCCCGTCACCGACCGTCGGTAACTGCCGGTAGTTCTGGCGTGCCGCGCAGAAGATTCTCGAACGACGTGTTCGTTACGACGCGCTAACGCTTAATGGCGGATAACGAACTTTCTCGATCTTCAACACACGCACGAGCCCGTCTCGTCACTACCGCGCCCCGAAATATCTCACTTAATGTCTCGTTTCGCCTACAGAATCGGCAGACCCCTTTTTTAAATATAAATTTTCGTACACCTAAGTCCGGATGCTAGATTGTAGCACATAAAATCTACACCGGTAAATTCGTAATTTTCACACGCGCTGCCGCTGCACATAAATTGTTTCCTCACGTAAATCTTGCACGTTTCCTCGCGAATCCCACTTCTGATAATGTAAGAGAAAGATGGAAGTCAGGTGAAAGAAAGCGTAGGCACTGAAGGGTTGAAACGTGAAAGAAATATATTTATTGTTGAAACAAAGAAAAAGAAGGCTTATACACTCGAGAGCGGAGATGTTGCCTCGAGTAACGCCGGCAGCGGACTGGGGACTCAGTCGTTCCCCCTTCGCTCGTAGCCCCGAACGCAGCGCACCCGTGGGGCCCGTGCAATCAAATTTTCGTGGATAAAGTTTTACAAACGTGATTGGCTGAGTGCCGACGGAGAACGAACGCGATTCGTCGGTTTGAGAACAAGAGCGGTTGAGATCGACTGTTTACGCGAGAGCGTCGGTGAACGATCGCGTGACTCGAGAGCGCGACGGCGATTGGCTACTGAACGACGCCACACGATGAGTTGCACAATTGATGATTTTCTGTTGAGATTTCCCGATGATTTTGCATCACAATTTTCACACAAAAATTCACAAAATTCACTCGAGTGTTCACTACTTGTCACGATCCGGCTCGAAGGACCAAAATGTTTGAGAAATGCCGAAAGTTTTGCCGGGATGTAGGTTGATCGTGACATAGGGTGTTAAATAAAAGTTCCGACACTTTTCGTGAAAAAATGTGAACAAAAAACACACGTCTTTATTTGTTGTAAAAATAAGGAATGTCACTGAATATTGCGATGCACAATCAACGAGTGAAATGAGATCAATGTCAATGATTAAACGATGCGAGTCAAACACTAAAATGTTGTTGAGAAAGTCTACAAAATTAAATTACACTGTTGAGATGAGTTTTACAATAGTACGATGCCGCGACGAAATTATATTAATTTGACGCGTACACCGTTGAGATCGCGCCGGTGAGTGCACTGTTGCATCCACGAGTTTGGCGAGTCCACGTGGTGAGAATGAGATCGTTCAAATGAGGATGCACTATAAATTTGCGATTGCGCCCGGTGCGACAACCGTTGAGATTGAGTTCTCCTGAATTTTGTGAGTGCGATTACATTGGTAATCGAGCGCGTGAAAGACAAAGAAAATTGAGAATAATCAGCAGCGATGTAGCGCGTGGCACGTATCGATGAATACTGATTGCTAAGATGGCTGCCGCCGGCCGGCGAGCCGTTGCGAGAACATCGTGGTCGATTCTAGATCCTTCCACGATGCCTCGCGTTGCCAGCCGGCTGCGCCCGTGAGGTGCTGCCGCAGCGGATCGTTCGCGCTGCGGGGAGAGTCGCTCGTGCCGCTGCTTTGCGACACGGAATCCCGAACAGAATGAGTGTGAATTAGCAGAGGAAAGGTTTACGGCTTCGAGCAGATCATCTTCATCAATTAATCGGAAAAAAAAAAAGCGGGTAATGAGACAGGAATGAGCGAAAGGGCACTAGCAATTAGAGACGGAGAACCGATGGAAGAGGAATTAGAAACGGCGGCATAGAAGTGATTAAGTTCAGAATTGGAGAAGAAGTTCAGAGGGGAGGTAAGAGAGGGTTTAACTAAGCCGAGACGAGCAAGCTCCTTCCACATTTGGTTGGGATCATTGATAGCGTTAAGTTGTTGAAAGTGATAGCGACTTTTGGCAGTTTTGATGTCGACATTCAGCGTGTTTCTCGTGTGACGGTAGATTTCATAATGGAGTAAGCTATTCGATCGCTTCGCTTGCTTAAATAATATATTTCGATGTTTGATGCGCCGTTTTAGCTCGTCGGTTAACCAGGGAATAGGGGGTTTACGAATGGTAAAGCTACGAAGGGGTGCGTGTTGATTGAAAGCAGCTAGCAGAGTTTGCGACGTAGCGACGATACGAGCATCAAATTCGTCTGGCGATCCGATCAGCTCAAGTGTATTGTAAGTAGCGAGTAAGTCACTGAGCGTATTGCGAAAATGTCCACCGTTGTAATTTCGAAAGTCGCGTCGAATAATTTTGCGATCCTCGAGAGACGGCGATACAAAGTTGTATGCGAGTTCAAGCAAATCATGACCAGCAATGAAAAGAGCTTCGGTTTTCGAAAAAGCGTGTAGTTTTTCCGGTGAATAAAGTATGATAACGTCAAGCCAGGAGTCGGAGGTCGCAGTGTGGAAGGTTGGTTACGAATTTACAAGTTGAAAAGAGAGCGAGAAAACCCAATTACGCAGATAGTTCGGCTCAAAAGCATTAGAGGCAAGATTGCAATTGAGATCACCTCCGATTATGATATTTTCATACGCATGGGAAAATTGCAATAAAGATTCCGAGAAATCGTTAAGCAATAAACCTTTCGACGATAGATGGAGGCAAAGAGCAGCGGCGGAGACACGTCTGAACGAAGATCTAAAATCAAAAGCTCGGGAGAGTTAGAGAAAGTGCTCGGAGAAGTAGCTAATATTTTAGCTTTGAGTGACTCGTGAACAAAGACAGCAACACCACCGCCCTCCCTGCCTTCACGATCATTTCTAATAAGGAAGTAATTTTTTAGATTGACAAGATCATCGGCGATGTGAGTATGTAACCAAGTCTCGCAGATGGAAATGACATGAAAAAAATTACTGTAGAAATAAGCTCGTATATAATCAATATGTCCGAGGAGGGAATTCGCATTGAATTGTGCAATTTTTAAGCCAAAATTTTTATTCCTCTTATCAACCAATGCTGAAGAAACCGAACCCAAAGGAAGTCACACGAGTCGAGCGAGATCGGCGTCAGTGTAAATCGGTATAATTGGAGAACCATCGTCGCGTCGGACTGAAATTCGGCCAAATCTAATCCAGACACACTTATAGCCCGTGGCCTTCGCTTTAGCTTTGGTTTTCTTTAACAAATTATATTTGTCGGACGGTAACATTTCATTGACGTAGATAAGACCGCCATACTGGTCTCCGAAAACAACCTTATTAGGTAAATCGCGCTTCAAGCGTTTCTTGTTAATGATAAAATCTTTGACTTCCGCGGATTTCAACGATATAACATACGACCTACTAGCGTTAGCTGAGTTCGACGGAGGTAGAGACGCACCATCCGGCTTTTTACGCTCAAGGATGCGAGCACCAAGGACGTCGTTAAGAAGATGCTGCACGCCGAGAGAATCAAACACTTTCGAAACGATAGATACTTGGTCAAGGGTGACGTTAACAGGAATCCCACCAATAACGATCTTGGACGACGACTGACCGCCTGTGATCGTGCGCTTAAGCTGCTCTAATTCACGCTTCATCTCGGAATTTTCTTTGGCTAGATTGTCAAGACGAGCATCGTGTTTTTCGATTTTCTTGAAAACTTGCGGTAAACCGCTCAGTTTTTCAGCGATGTCTTTATTAGTTGTAAGTTGTTCGTGCATAAAAGAATCGAATTTAGCCTCCGACGAATTTAATTTATCAATAATGAATTGTAATTTATCCGAGTCCGAGACCGGCCGAGCGCCAAAAGCATTCTGAGCGACGTTAGTGTTAGTTGACGACATAGAGAAACTCATTGCAGTGTGAGTAGGGCGCACAGCGTCGGGTAATGAATGTTTAAAATTATTAAAGCAGCACGGAGAAGCGGATTTGTACTGAATGTACGTTCTACAGCAGCCGGGATGAAATTTTTTCAGACAGTCCGCGCAAAACAAAGCTTCTCCTGCGATGTTTTTCGTACACTTGTAGCACTTAGCGCTCTGCATACATAAGACTTATTCGACGGCAGTAGAAGGGCGATCTACTTTACCGAATTAGCTTGACGGTTAGCGAAGATGGCGGTTGTCTACCAAGACATACGTTGTGTGACGTGATTTTTTTGGAATCAACGTCACAAAAACCCAAAACTACCGTTACTCGCATGGAAATTACGATTTTAGTGCTGAAGTTCGCGTTACTGCCTCTCCCAGCGACTTAAGATACCGTCACGCTCTCGTTGAGTTACCGATCGAGATTTTTGCAGTTTATTTTGTATCATTTTGTTGTAATTATTCCCAATTAGCTTCATTATCGTTATTATTTTAGTTCAGTTCGAGTTTTGAGATTCCGTTTGCTTAGTTTGGTTCACGATTTCAGATTCCATTTTAGTTCAGTTTAGTCGTTTCCGACTCTATTTGGTGGTGTAAGAAGTAATAATGAAAAGCCCAAATAGAGAAAGGACTCGGCGAAGAGTCTTGCGAATACGTCAAAGTCCGGTGTAAACCCGGCACCCTAAGAGATAGTGCAATGCGTTGAGATCAGGCGGAGGTATCGTTTGGTCCAGGCAAGAGTGGTGGAACACCTTGCGCTGCGTTATAGTTGAGTAGAGCCTTGGATCTCACGCATTGACTAGGGGGAAGCGATTGCGAAGATTCGTTCAAGTTCGTATTTATTTGATAATATTAGACAAACCAATTATCGAGCATGCTCACCGAACATAATTCAACAGAACAAATCCTTTACAAACATTCAATACTTTTTTTCACAATACCGTAAATATCATATTCTTATTTTAGAGCAGCATTATTAGAACACTTAAAATAATATATATTCATTTTAGACTTTGAAGAACGCACCTAGCCGCAAAAAATAATCAAATCTCTACCGACAAATAAATTTAAATTAAGTAGAGACACAAATTCCAATGCATTGCAATTTCTATTTGTCACTTTGGCCTGTCAAACTTTTTGCTTCGACATTTTCTCGAGTTTTTTCTGTAAACAAAAACAGATGTAAAATACATGAATATTGTTTTACAAAATGGAACTCTTCTACTTTATACAAATTGGAATTGGATTGGAAAATATTTGAATTAATATAAAAACTGTACATACGATTCAATAATGTTGGCACGGGGACGCGTTCGAGCGCTTCTGATTGGCCCGCAACTTTCACTTTTGTCCAGTAGCCCCACTTCCGATGAAAAACGTTCCACGATTTCAACCAAGCCTTGTGGTTCCTCCTCTGAATCCCAGCCTGCCTCGTCGTTTAAGCCCCATAAATCCGTGGTCGTTGGAATAACACAGATATTTTCATTTATATTTCCGTAATATCCCGCTTTTTTTTCCTTCTTAGAGGTATCTCGCCAAGAAAGTTATGATAAATCTTCCGGGCATTGAGATTTCGGTAAGAAACTACGGGCGCAACTCCCTCCTTCTCTTTTTTTTTCTCTTAAAGTTTGAGACGCGACATTTATTGATGGTGGCGAGATAAATGATCTGAACGCGATTCGGATGATCACTCATCCATGTACTGCATTGTCGATTCGGGTGAGAACCCATCTAAGTACTGGATTCGCAATTCGGACGTCCCCATCCATGTATTGTATTATGACCACACACAAAACACGCCGACGTAACGAAGATCCAGCTGTGACGTCACAGTTGACGATCCCCACCTGTACTTGCCAGCTAGCGCGATCGGTAATTTTGCGCATGCCCAGACCCGTCTGTGACGGCTCACGCTCGAGCACAACGACACAAAACAGTGGTGGCCGTGACGTCACAGGAGACAATATGAGACACGAGATAGTCTGAAGAAAACGACGTGAAAGTGTGGATTTTTCGGATCACATGATCATATCTTGAGAATGCATAAACGAATGGAGTTGCTGAAGGACTCGTGTAAAATCTAGTAGTCAATTTTTACGATAACCGATCTATTATTTTTTCTATTAATTTAGTCATTTGCGACAATAAAACGTTGGAACATGCCACTCAGTATTTGCGTAAAACGACTTAGTAGTGCTCAATAAGTATACGTTCGCTGCGAGGATTTATAACTTTTTTCTGGTAGCTAGCGGCGCGACGCTAACGCGTCGCTTGATTATAATCGGCAGATTCCCACACTCCATAATGAATGAATAAAATATATGAATGAAGATCGAAATAATTGACGTACGATTAAATGAGCGCTTTCCTAGTTTAGAAAGATGAATGGTATTTAGTACTGATATTCATTTATTTGCAGAGTGAAGGCGTTATCCTGTCGGCATACTCCGCGACGTGGTACATAGCGGACTCAAACTTCAAGAAGAGTTTGCAAATTTTATTGATCGGTGGCCTAATACCTATAAAGTTGAGAGCGGGCTATATTTGCGAATTGTCGTCACGTACGTTTATGAAGGTTAGTCACATTCGTAGGTCATAAATGAGACTGATGCAAAAATGAATAATAAATGAAACATACTAGCTAGCTTTTTTGCAGGTCATAAGCAAATGTTATTCTTCGATGGCTCTTCTTCAACAAGTAACTGAGTGATCTCGGATATGCTGTAATTATACCACCGTACGAAAGAGTTGAATGATGAATACCAATATATCAATACGATCGTATAAACTTTGACTGTATTTTTCTCAGCAAGTTTCCCCAAACCTAAACGCCACAAGATCTCAATGAGCGCTCAATTATTCGTTTTGCAGGCACCAGGTGAACGAAATGCACTCGACTCTATCGATTAACCGATATTAAATCCGTTGAGAGGGTAAAACCCGCCAGCGGTAGCTGAGTGGTTAGAGAGCGGGTGGGGGGCGGTCCGTTGCACTCCCGGCAATAAATAAATCCTGCCATTTCGACCCAAAATGATGAGAAGCAACAGCAAGATTTATTTGATCAAAATGATAAAAATAATTAAATAAAAAATTTTAAACAGTTTCTGTTACGTTCAGCGTAACGCTCTGTTTATTTCTTTTTCTACCGCTAATAAAGGTTGAGTCTCAAACCTTAATAAAAATAATTTTATAAAAATTTAAAAAAGTCCCAACTCTGAAAAGAGTGAAATAACAAATGATTATTTGCATATTATAGTCGGGAGATTCGCACACTCAACATCGAATAAATCTCCCGTATATAATATGTGAATAATTATTTGTTATTTCACTCTTTTTCAGTCGGGAGTTTTTTAAATATTTATAAAATTATTTTTATTTCATCCTTTTCAGAGTAGGAACTCGGAAGTTACGGGCGCGCGCAGTGCCTGGCGACAGCGCCTCAGGTGGCGTTAGCTTGAACCAATCGACGCCATGTTAGACTAGGCTCACACATGTATACAGTACGCATAAGAATGGACTTTTATTAAAGATTTATATCTCCGCGGAGGCGCAATGGATCTCAAAAATCCATGGATGTATGCCTAACCTCCCAGCCATAGAATCTCTATACGAAAATCTGTCAAGATATTTTTTGTCGTTTTGACAAACATGTATGCCCAAGATCCGAGGTGAAATTTCTCGATCGACGCGAAACGCATAACTCCCGTCTTTTTGCCCAGAGGGCAGTCGGGAGTTAATAAAAAGAGCGAAAGATGGGAAACGGACCAAAACCTGTTACATTCAGCGTAACGACACTTTTATGTTCCAATTAATATTTTGTTTTCGTTCTTTTTATGAAATTTGAACTTATTTAGAGCCATAGGAACATCAAAAATATCTCGGAAAAAAAGTGTTCTTTTACCGTTCGACCGTGATCGGTATTTAGAAAAATAAATATGTGCAAATCAAGATAAAACAAACAGGTTTGACGTCCAAGTAACATTAATGACCTTAATGGCCTTAATGGCATTTTCCCAGATGAAGATCTTCTTTTGATAAGATCTTCTGAACTTAGGAATGGCTAATTAGTCTGGGAAACGGGCTAATGCTGTTTGACCAGATCGAATTAGAAATAACAGAAGAATTGTAATAAAAAATTAATTTGTTTATTTAACAATATTTGTGTTACATTCGATTCAACGGCACTCATAAATCTTCCGTCATGGATCGGTTGCGGCGATCCTCGATTGGTGTAAAAGTTTAATTACAAAATTGATTTTTGTCCACAGATAATTTGGGTTATTTCGAAATAATTGCTGGAGCACTGGTAACTGTTCACGACAATTATTTACGATGAAATGATCGATGGGTACTCGATTTCGGCGATCGAAATCAAAAATGGCGAGGAGTAGGGATTTCTCAATACTCAGATTTTTGTCTTAAGTCCAGCGACTTATGATGCCGTCAAGCTCTCGTGGAATATTTATCGAGTTATTTCTGTTTTTTTAATTTAACATTCAAGTATTTCTTTTCCGTAATTATATTCACCCTTCACTACAATATTAGACAGTTAATACCGTAAAGATTCAGTTTAGTTTCGTTCAGTCGAGATTCTTGAATTCACCTGGTGGGATGACGTTAGCAAATAAAAAGCCCAGGTGAAGGAGAAACTCGAAAAAAAAATTGGTTTTCGGCATATTTCTTCGTTTTTCCTTTCTTTCTTCCATTTGATAAAATTAATGTTTTCTTCTTCTTTCGATTACATACAATATGGGATTGTAGATATGGGATTGATTGCGCGAGGGTTCCCCCGATCTTACGGGTTGGCTGGGGGGATTTCGCGTCCTGTCAGTGCGTTCGAGTATCGTGCAATTCGTGTAATATCGTGTGTTCTATCCTCGATCGAATTCCAAAAGGAATTCTTTCGGGTCGATAATTCGATCGTTGCGTTATGATTAACACTCTCGAGTGGAGGTGCATTCGTGTGAGTTCTCGTGTGTCAGTAAATCCAGATCCCGGTCCTCTTTGGATAAATTACGCGCTTTCGGTGAATTTTTCGATTGAGATAATTTATCCTTCTCGTGTCACGCTCGTGGTTGCTTGACTCGTTTCGATCTCTCGATCAGCTGACGCGACGCATGTGCGTGCGATCCCGTTACTTAACGCCAACAAATAATTATTTCTCGATCCGATGAATCGAGATTTCGAATTGTGTCATTCGCTTTTTTATTGGTGACGGATCTACCATAACCCACACCCGAGCAAACGTGCATTTCCGGAACCGTGCGCTCTCGGGGATGCATCGGCGTTAGCTTTAGCTATAGTTCGAATGTTCGTCTTGTTGATCCATGTGTTCGTCCCTGCGGAGGTCGGCTCGTTCCACCGACCTCCAGATCAGTCTGGTTGTTAAGACCTGCGAAATAAAAATTAACTGGCGCCCACCGGGACGCCGATATATCACGAGGGTGGACGGCCGCATGTGACGTTTCGAGTTCGCGTTCAAAGTCGCGTTTTGAGCTTTTGATTGTGTTTTTTTTTTGTTCCGACTCAGAGTTTTAAATTTCGCGTATCAGTAATCGGAAAATACGTCACAAATGGCGCCCAACGTGAGGACACGCTAATAAAATAGCAGTTCCCGATGAATGAATTTTTTCTTGCTCGCGTATCGAATTTTATTAATTTTTTTTCTTTTTTTTTTTTTGCTGTCGACAGACTATTTTTTTTGAGATTCTTGTCGCGTGGAAAATTTTCGATTTCCTTCGTCGACAGATGTCTCGGAATAATCCATCGTGATCAGCATGACCATTATTTTATATTTTTTTTTGTCGCTGTTCCCGCATTACTCGCTAACCCGCCCTTGCAGTGGTTTTTCGTAAGACCCCACACGCTTTGGAGGACCATTGAAGAAAGCGATAATATGTTTTTTTTTTTTTTTTGTATTTTTTATATCGACTCGTTCATCTGGTCGACTCCCGGAAAACAAAAAAAAATGGTTGCCAACATTTTTCGGGCTCATCAAGTTCTCGATACGGCTTGAAGGCACGGCATCGAGTTTTTTTTGATAATTTGCGAGTTTTTCCAAATTAGCGAATTTTCTCACCCTCGACTCTCGCACGCCTCGCGTGCTGGAGTGGGGGGAGAGGCCGGTAGCCAAGCTTCGGCGATACTCACGTAGGCGCTCGAAAATTGTGACAAACAATTTTTTTTGAGTATTGAGAAACCCCTACTCCTCGCCATTTTCGCTCGCGATCTCCGAAATCGAGTACCCATCGATCATTTCATCGTAATTAATTGTCGTGAACAGTTACCAGTGTTCCAGCAATTATTTCGAAATAACCCAAATTATCTGTGGACTTCGGAGATTTTTCGACGTTCCCTCACGTAAGTACCCTCATCTCGAGGTACCGATACTCTTTCATTGGGGGGTACCCTTGATCGCCCATCGTTCGCGTCGCGATTCCGGTGATATAATTGACCCGCGCGAGCTCTCGAATAGCGTATTTTAAATTTGCAAATCCTTTTGTTTTAATTTTAAATTTCTCTTGTCGTCCTCGCTCCTCGAACGCGAATTAATTTTTGCTGTTCGAAACTAATCTAAAACTGAATATTTACGGTATTGACGGTAGGGAGTTCGGGTACTGGGACCGCAGTACGTTCCCCGGAGCGAGTGACGTCGGGTAGCCCCGGGGTAGAACCTTGGCTGGCGGTGAAGATCTTTGAAAGTGATTCCTCCCGCCTCCATTCCTATGACCGGTATCCGACGCCGTACTTCTCATGTAGAGCAGTCCGCCAACTGCTCGTCTGCGGGGCCTCGGCTCGGCGATCGGGGGGAGTAGACAGAAGAGTGAGAGAGTGAAAAAGAGACGGGAGAAAGAAAGATGCTGACACTAAGGTAATTTTCTTTTTATTTTTTTATTTTTTAAAACAGGATATGACTCAATTAAAACTAGTGGTGCAATATGACGCCCCCAACTACCTATCCCCACTCTTAAACCCCCCCCCCCCCCCCCCCCCCCCCCCCCTTCAAACCGAGCTGAAGACGGGACCGAAGTGGAGGGGATATGAGAGGGATCGCTATAGTGCACCACCTACTACTCACACGAAGAACAACAACGAAACGCGACTAACTAACCACAATTAACTAGACAAAAAAAGACTATTTGGCTTCGTTTGAGATTCGTCGTATTGTTTCCCGGCTTTACGGCAAGACTCGTAAGTGAGTGATACTTGGTAATGAGTTAACCTCATACTTTTTCGGCTTTGACGATTCGCGCTATATGGAAATCGTACTCATTAACATGAAAGTGTGGAAAAACATCTTTTAATATAAGAATAAAAAGAATACTTACGAATCGCAAGCGCGGAAAGTAATGATGACGTAAATGATAATCGTTTACAGGTGTTTCGGGAATTTCTCGACTTTGACGAATGTCAAAAAATTATTTTTGTTCGTTTCTACCGGGTTGTTCGCGAAGTTCGTCTCCGCTTGCGTGAGTGCTAATAACATTAAATTGCGTTCAATATTCATGAATACGCGTTCGGAAACATTTGTATTAGAGGGAGATCTGTACGCACGTGGTGCATATAACTATTGTGAACCGTCGGTGGTGCTGATTCGGATTATAATTATACGTGAAACACGGGCTTCGAACGTCGATTGTTGAAAGGTTATTTACGCACGAAGGATTTGAAAAAGGAATGAAATAGAAAAAAATTGATATTTTGCTACTAGTTCGATTAACAAAAAAAAAATTGGCCATGTTTTCCGAAACTGACTACAACAAGGTACGGACAAAAAATATCGCCGAGAGGAATATCGTGGTAATGTTATTGTTTTTTTTTTTATTTGGTTTGTGACGTTTTTGTTATACAGCATAACTTTTTTCGCGCGAATGTCGTGTGTTCGCATTGGTTTGCATTGTGACGGGGGTTTTCGTCAGAACTTAGATTCGGGGGGGAGACAACGGAAAAATTAAATAATCGTAAGCGGTGGGGGGATACCTGACAACAGCAATAATAATTTATTATAAATTCGGTGAAGAGAAATAATACAAAGAAAATCGGAATGAAAATAAGAAATAAAAAACTAAGAAAAATAACGGAGATCGAATAACTAATAATAAAAGGATAACTCGAAAATGATAACAAAAGAAAGTAAAGAAAATAATCAACCAAAATAGTGCAAATAAATCTCACCAACAACCGCAACTAAATAATAAGCGAACTAAAAGTAATGCTTGGCGTCGAAAATGTCGGGGGAAAGCGGGGACGGGGGCTGGAAATGAATAAACTAAATCGGGGGAGAAATAATAAGAAAATAATACACAATAATAATAATTCGCAAAATAATAATGATTCGAATAACTGATAATTCCGGGTCGTACGGCCGAGGGGAGGGTCGGGGGAAAATAATAAAAGAATTAACGGTGGTTGCCACGAGGCGGTAAATCAAGTCGATGAAAATCGGATAAATTACCAGTAAATTTCCGGCAAGTTACAGGCTACGAAATACTTTTATTAGGGGAGAAACAATATTATTCGGCGTAAAAAAAAAAGAAAAGGGGACGATCAATTGTAATTCGGAGGGGAGGGCTCGAGCAATTTACCGATAAATAAATAATTTGGGCGCCAGTTACCGTTGCACGGGGTAACACCGTTCAAAATGGAGGATGACTTTGCAGATTTTCAATGCCGGCTATTCGATGGGACTTCTTGTTCTCGCGGGAGGGTTAACTGAACTGTCGGCTCTGAATTTAATCCTTCGGCTCGATTCGGGGCGACTGTTTAATATTTTCGAGGCAACGGGAACGACGGGGCGAACACACGATGAGATTGAGTCGATTAAATTAAGCGATAACGACACCCACAACGTGCATGAACGCGATGCCGGAAAATGGCGATGCCGGCGAATATTCCGTTGGCCACGCGGTCGGATTTCACGAGATTTCTCAATAATTAGGGGGTTGGATTTCGGGGAACAATGGTCACGGGATTAATCACACTCTAAGAAAAAAAAAGATCACTCACTCGTAAAATAATTTCGCCGCTTAACTCGGTAATTCGCTTTTTACAATACTCTTTATTCGCTCGTATACTGGCTACTATCGCAGTGTCGTTACGCACGTCTGTACTCTATAGAATCTCGATCGAGGCTGAGGTACGCTCATCTTCTCGGAAGTCTTCTCCTCTCTCAGCGCTGCGGATGTCGGCGGTGGGCGAGAGAAGACAGTACTCGGCATCGGTCGATACATCGCTCGATCGACGGGCGAGGCGGCAGGTGGCGGCAGTGGTATCGATTAATCGTTGCTCGATGTCATCGAGCGACGATAGTGAACGGTGGGCGGTCGGCGGTGTTGTCAGTTCTCTCGCTGTAGGTGAGACGGCAACGGCGTAGGTCGGACGGCGATTTGTCGTGCTGTTCGAGCGATGTTCTCCCTTAGCTTTTCCCGTGTCTCTCTTGCTCTCGTGCGTTGTCTCTGGAACTCGTCGACGAAGAGCGTACCTTGCCTTTGCGCAGGGTTCATGGGAGGACGGGCGGGGGGGGGGGGGGGGGGGGGGGGGGGGGGGGGTGAATGTACGGCTAAAATAGTACTGCTAGTGTAAATTACGACGGTTTGGCTCCGTGGTGGGTGGAGCTCGATCGAGAGATTTATTTAATTATTTACTTCGTTACAGAATTTGATAAGTTTGTAACGAATTCGCCGAGAGAAGCTGTGCAAGCTGTTTAAGATTATTTTTGTGACTATTGAGAAAATAATTAGCTTCATCGATTTCCAATTATTATCTGGTTACAGTTATTGCTTTGAAGAAATTACTTGTGTCACGGCTTAATTAGTTTATACAAAGAATAATATGTTTTTATGGCTTTGGAGTCTCAGGGATTACGGAGTCGTATACCTTACTCTTTGAGATGTTCGGATTGCGGGGAAACGCAATTGGAATTATTGATAGGTGAGAGTTGCTCGGATAAGGCTCGTTTATTTTTTGTTATTTTTTTTTACAACTTCATACTATGGTTTTTTTTCAGGATGTTACATAGTTGGTCATCTGTAATTACATACATCCGAGACATATAAGTGGGTCATCATCCAGTACAGCCTTTTCTTTGCATTAGAGATCGTCGTCGGTTTTCTTGGGTTTTGCATCTCGCAGCGATAACGGTGTTGCATTGAACGGCGACATGGACGATGCCAATCAGACTGATGCCAATAGGTACAAAGAGGTATTTTAATTTGTATTTTTTATATAATTTGTTATTTTATATAAGATAATATATAATAAATAAAATATCATATAATTAAAAATTTGTTATTTTTTTCACGATTGTTGCATATGACAATTATTGCACATAGCAGGTCTTGATAGTGTCGAAAGTCTCAAACATATTGATAATTTATTTTCTAATAACTTTAGAAAGTTTCTTATTGCTTCCCGATATGTAGTTTTAAATCTTAGACATTGTTCATTGGAATTCAATTCTAATGGATCATATTTGGGTTTGAAAAAAAATAATTTTTTCATAGTTTTGACTATTTTCTGTGATTTTTCAAATATCTTGAAAACGATCGTAAAATTATTACAGACTCTTACGGAATATTTTGGTATATTTGCCATAATTATTTTCGAGTTAATGGTATTTGAGTTCGAACGAAACTAAATATATCTTATAAACTCATTAATTCTATGATCGTTTCTCCGTTTTCTAAAGATTCTGAAAATATTCTCGAAATTATGAATATAAATGTTTTCTCCATATATATAACAAGAGAAGACGATCACGACAAATGGTATAGTCATGCGTGAACACATTATTTTGTATAATTACAGAAGGGTTTCTCGATGGACGACATGCCAAAGTATCATCACAGTAAGTATAATCTGATACTAAATAGCTGCAAGCAGGACAATAAAAATCTCGATAGATGATTTTCATCGAGTGACTCGAGCAAAGACGACAAGGCACCGATGCATTTGCTGATGACGCTGCCGGAGTTTTACAAAAGCGACATCGTGAGCAAGAATGTAACGAGAAAGATCGACGACAATAAACCGAATTGTTCGGGTCTCGATACATTGAAAGATTACAATGTTTACAGCTCGAGTGTCGATGAATCGAGACTCGACAAGGTGTAAAACAATTATAAACTCGATCTGCACGTGGATGATATCAAACGATCGAGTTACGACGTGGATGGTAGCAACAGTTACAGTTTCAAGAAAAACGTTGACCCTCGCAATTTTTACATTATGAACAACGACACCAATTTCTTGGAGTTAAGTATAACGATCTCGTACTGCGACTGTTGTACTGAAACGCCAAAAAGTATTTTAAATACGATTAACATGACTGACACCAGCATACTATTTTTTTTTAGGCTGTAAGGTGGTTGTTCAGCGTCGGTAACGCAAGAAGAAGCGCACCGAGACGAAGAAACGTATCAGCTTTTACGAGCATATATCGAAGACGATGAATCTCGAGAATGACAAGAATTACGCCAATTTTTCGCGGGTTTTCTTGTAATCTTACTTCACCGTTGAAAAAATGAAATATGACGTCGATCTTTATTACCGGTGAAAGTCTATGCACTGTTGCGACAAATCCTGTCGCAACAGTACATGTGCAACAGTGCTGTCGAAGAACTTTGCTTAGTCGATACGTGCAACAAGAAACAGTCGACGACTGAACGAGAATAATGGATCTCATTCTCGCAAGCGAAACAGCGAGAAAATCAAAATTCAATTGATAACGTGTCAATGATCGAGAGAGAGATACAGTAATTATTTCATCGTCGAATACATTTGTTTCATCGTCGAATAACAGCGTCGGGTGGTCCTCAGTAGTTGTCTATAACCTCATCGGAATACACGCGACACGTTCGTATAACCTTTTTTTTAGCCTACAAACTACGATACAATTTGTAGATTTTCATCGTCAATTTTTAATCAGTTTCTCGATATTTCATATATTCGCGCAATATTTATTCATAAAGGATAATGCACCAGACACTGTCGAGACTCGTGACGACACCAGCGAAATCGAATTTAACGAGATTGCTGTCACAAAGCGTGAGCACACTGTCGATGCAACTTGAGGGAATTTTCAGCTCATCTTGGGCTGACCTTGAGTCGTACGTTATCGGAAATGTACAAATTCATCCGCCAACGCTGGTGTCTCGACAGATGCTTATTCTTCGTTATCTTACGCGGATGGGGGAATATCAAGAATTTCTCAGTTACGTCTTCGAAAAAAAAAGCTCGCGAACTTATTCTGAATTACATGAACGTTCGCGAGACGTACGGCAGCCGTTCAATTGAATTCTTGAATATGGGAGGTTTGTAAAAATTGATCGACATACCGAGGTTCAGTGTTGTTGCTACCAGGATCTTGATATGTTGGTGTTATTTCGCTTACTGCGAAGACCCGATGGAACGCGTTAGTGGCTATTGGAACGTAGTTACGACTCAGAACGTTGTCACGCAACGACGTTCTTCAGTTTTTCCTTTCCATTCAAAGTTACATTCGACGAATTAACGGCCAGGATGGTTTGCGAAAATTGTTCAACGTTGTGAGTTATCGATCTTCGATTTTCCAATTCGAAAAAAGAAAGGATGTTTGCGATATTTTTTAATTAACTTTCAACACTTTTACTTTCAGATATCGAGTTTGCCAATACTGAATATAGAGGAAGAACGGGCGCTGAACGATGACGAGCAATATGCTTCTAGATAAATTGTCTGACATGTCGCCGTTACGCTGAAATGTTATATGGAGGCGTATTTGAACTTAAAAGCTGAATAGCTTCAAAGAATGAAATCGCAAACACGGAACGAGACACTTGGCAACCTTCACTTTCACCTTACAAAGTACGGTTACTGTAAATCTTCAAAAATGTTGTCTCGATTTACGAAAAATTGGAACAAATGGCTGAACAAGCGATTGATTACAGACATGCAAATTGAGTAGTGAAGAAGTTCAACAGAAAGTTGAAACACTCGAAGAAATCATGCATCGGCTGCTTATCGAAGAACTCTATCATCTCGGAGGAATAACGCTTTTGCTACAAATAATAGCAGTCACAGCCGAATGGAATTATAGCGGCCGTTACGTAGAGTAAACCAATTAACAAAAGAACTCAAATAGATTTATAGACAGAGAAAAAATCAACACCAAATTTTTGAAAAAAATTACATCAATTGCCTACTTAGAATCTGATGTTCTCACATCTGATGTCCGTACGGTGCTCCAATTAAGAATCCTGGAAACCAATTCTTTTCTCTTTCGCAACAATATTTCATTACATCGAAAGCACTATGCACAACAAATTTTGAGTCATTCTGACAAATATAATTTTAATTGTAAGATAATTCAAAAACAGTGGTTATAACTAGATTTGCTTCGAAGGTTATGTTATTTAGATTTGACAAAAATCCATTTTTTATTATGTTAAAAAAAAACTTCGCTTGTGAAAAATAAAACACGAAATATCGTATACAGTTTCACAAATGTTAGCGTTTTTTATTTCGAAAATAATATATTGTAACGAAGTAAACGCTTAAATAAACCTCTCGATCGAGCTCCACCCACCACGGAGCCAAGCCGACGTAATTTATATCCGCCGAACTAGTTAACAAGTATATTAGTCACCCCCCCCCGCCCGTCCTCCCACGAACCCCGCGGAAAGACAAGGTACGCTCTTCCCCCGACGAGTTCCAGAGACAACGCACGAAAGCGAGAGAGACACGGGAAAAGCTAAGGGAGAACATCGCTCGAACAGGATGACAAACCGCCGTCCGACCTACGCTGTTGCCGTCCCATTTACAGCAAGAGAAACGACAACACCGTCCACCGCCCGCCATTCACTATCGTCGCTCGATGCCATCGAGCTGCTGTCGCAATCAATACCGCAATCAATACCGCTGTCGCCACCTGCCGCCTCGCCCGTCGATCGAGCGATGTATCGACCGATGCCGAGTACTGCCTTCTCTCTCCCACCGCCGACATCCGCAGCGCTGAGATACGAGGAGACTTCCGAGAAGACGAGCGTACCTCAGCCTCGATCGAGATCCCGTACCGTGTAGACGTGCGTAACGATACTGCGATATTACGAATTGTACGAGCGAAATTGTAAGGAGCGAAGTACCGAGTTGTTCAGCGAGATTATTGTACGAGTGAGTGTCTTAGTTTTTCTTAGAGTGTGATAAAGCCCGTGATATTTATTCCCCGAATACCAGCCCTTGTGTTTGCCGAGAAATCCCGTGAACATCGACCGCGTGTCGATTGTACAATTCGCCGGCATCGCCATTTTCCGGCATTGCGTTCGTGCACGTGGTGGGTGTCGTTATCGCGTAGTTTAATCGATTAAATCTCGTCGTGTGTTCGCCCCGTCATCCCCATTGTTTCGAAAATATTAAACAGTCGCCCCGAATCGAGCCGAAGGATTAAATTCAGAGCCAACAGATCAGTTAACCCTCCCGCGAGAACAAGAAGTCCGATCGAATAGCCGGCATTGAAAATTTGCAAAGTCATCCTCCATTTTGAACGGTGTTACCCCGTGCAACGGTAACTGGCGCCCAAATTGTTTATTTATCGGAAAATTGCTCGAGCCCTCCCCTCCGTATTACAAGTGATCGTCCTTTTTTTTATGCCGAATAATATTGTTTTCCCTCCATCAGAAGTATCTGGTGGCCCATAAACTACCGGACATTTTCCGGTAATTTATCCGAGTTTCTACGAATTATTTCGTTTTGACAGTTTTTTTTATTTCTTATATAATTTTCGAGTTATTATTATTATTACTTTGCATAATTTTTGGTGATCAATTATTTTAAGTTCAGTTATTAGTTGTATTATTATTTAGTTGCGCTTATTATTTAGATTTATTTGCGTTATTTTGATCGATTATTTTCTTTATTTCTCCATTATTATTTACGAATTATCATTTTTATCGTTCGTTATTCGACTTCCGCTATTTCTTTTTCTTGGTCTTAGTTCATTATTCCTTATTTTCTTTTGGATTTATTTTGTATTATTTTCCGACTTTCTAATAAATTTCTATTTTGTTCGCCAATCATCCCCTCACCGCCTATTGTTATTCAAGTTCCACTGCCCCCCCCCCCCCCCCCCCTCACCCCGCCGTATATAAGTTGACGGAAAACCCCCGTTACAATATATATAGACGATAAAACAGCCATCTTTTGTTTATGATAAACGAAGCGAACGAGCAAGCGAGGCCTCTAGTCACGATAGCAACTGTTGAGAAAACAACGACCGTGGCATCGCAAAGTTTGTCGTCAAAAAAACAGATCGCACACATCGTATCGTGTAGAGAATTATTTTACTAAAAGGCAGCTCGATTTCCCTCAAATGGGCCGAAAGTTATCTGCAAAAGGAAAAAAATACGCAGTGTAGCGTGACAACGCCGCAAGAAGCCGAAGAAAATTAAACCGCCTCGAGAAAAGCCCATAAAGCCGCGAAAAATGCCGGATTGCCTGTACGAAGGATACACGTATCATCAGCATTCAACCTATACAGATAAAGACGGAAAAAAGAAAATGTGAGTAGTTAACGATTAGACTTCACATATTTTCCATTTTTAGGCACTCACTATAACAATAGGCAAAGAGTGCCTATTAAAATGACCATCCGTTGCTCTTCGGAGACTGTCCAAGGGGTTACTCCGCAGCGCATACTCCAAAAATTTTGATTTTTCACCATTTGCGTATCACCATTTGCGTTTCACCATTTGTGTATCTCTAACATCATGCGTAGTTACTTTGAAGTAACTGCGATGAATAGAAATATTTTTTTTAGCCTGCGGTGCAACGAAAACAACTTTTTGGCTGAATTTTTCTTCTCGGACGTCCGTATCACACTGTAACTTTAGATGGTGCGAACCAATTTTGTTCTCCTTCGCAGGATTTTTTTATTACATTATTTCCAGTATGCACATTACTTTTAAAACCAATCTAAGACCTTTAAGTATTTTTTCTAAAAAATTATTTGTCAGAATTTTCATTTGCCGTCGGTCAAATGTCCGTACGGTGCCATCATAATGAACTCTACGAACCAATTTTTTTCTCCTTCGCAGCATCATTTTGTTTTATCAAAAGCACTACGCACAGCAAATTTAGAGACAATCCTACATCCTACATCTCAATCCTACATCTCTTTGTTCTAACTATTTATTCATCACAATTTTTCATAAAAAAATGATTTTCTCACATCTGATGTCCGTACGGTGCTCCAATTAAGGATCCTGGAAACAAATTCTTTTCTCTTTCGCAACAATATTTTATTGCATCGAAAGCACTATGCACAACAAATTTTGAGTCATTCTGACAAATATAATTGTTACGTCCCAGAGGTTTACCGGCGTACGCGTTGACTTGGACGTTCGTCTCAGTGGTCACGCGCGCTTTTAACTTGGCAACGTAATTCAGGAATATAAATGATTTTAAGGGGTCCGGTTCCTCGAATAAGATCGAAAGATCCCGTTTCGAGAGTAACAAACTTCGCGTTTTATTGACTCAAACGTAAATTACGATTCGTACAATTATTATCGCGATAGTGTTCGTGTGTGAATGTGAGACTCTAAATTATAATCTAGCTTAATCGCGGAGGAAGATGTCCGCTCTAGGATGAGTCCAACCGATCGGTTTGAAATTTGAAGTAAGACTGGATTTTGAGTGAATAAAAGTGGCCGTTGCGAAGCGGCCGAAAATGCTGACAGTGCGCGACACGCGCTGTCGCTAAGCAAGAGGTAAATCCAGTATGAGGGAAACCTCGAAATGCTGATTTAGATATGAGACAGAAGACTGAGTGTTCCGAGAGAGAGAATAGAATTATGCAGTTATTAGGTAAAATCGCGAACGGATACGAATTGGCGAAATTCGATATTAATTATCCGGTCGGATGATCTAGCGTCTGGACTCCTTCCTTTGCGAGTGAAAAGAAATAAATCATTTAATTATGAATAACGATAGAGAAATCGAAAATACGTGTGTTTTAAGGGTCAGGACGTAACAATAATTTTAATTATAAAATAATTCAAAAACAGTGGTTATAACAAGATTTGCTTTAAAGGTTATGTTATTTAGATTTGCCAAAAATCCATTTTTCATCATGTTAAAAAAAAACTTCGGTTGTGAAAAATAAAACACGAAATATCATACACAGATTCACAAAAGTTTGCGTTTTTTATTTCGAAAATAATATATTATCACCGAAAATCATTCGCAATATTTTACCATATTTTATTCACATTCGTAATAAAAATTATAAATTTCACGTATTCACTGAAAAAATTGGTAGTAAACTCACAAAAAAGATTCATCGAATATCCAAAATAATTACAATTTCCCAAATAGAACTAAAAAAATCGCGAGTATATATTTTTTTGTTTTATTCTATCTGTCAAACTTTGGAAGCAGATGACAATTTCGTAGCAGACGATACACAGATGCTCATACGTCGCGGCGTGCGTACTCTGTGGTCGGATGATTTTCAAATTAAAAAAAATCAACATCTCGTTTCAATCTTTGTTCCTATTTTACCTAAATATAAATGGATTCTACGCGGTATAGCGCAAATAAAAAGTGTGCAATCATAATAAAAAGAATTTTCTATCCTTCGACCGTCGAAGATTCATCGCAGCCGAAATCTTTGTCAATTATGTTCACCCGATTTATTCGTTCACACTTGATAAGAAAACTGCTAATGATTATTGTATCGACGTATTTCCAACGTTTTTTTTTTTTTTTTTTTTCAAATTTTTTCAAATTTTCGTCGAAATACGAATTTCTTTCATATGCTCACGTCTTGAAATTTTTTTTTTTCGCAAAAAAAAAAAAAACAATTGTACTCTTAAAGAACAATTATAAACAATTATTCATCAAGAAAGTGAAAAACACTGAATTTGTCGATTTTACGAGTTATTCCGTACCGAGAAACTTATCCTCGTTTGCGATTAAATAAAATTAAAAAAAATACGATATGATATGATGCTAAATTTGATATTTTTAAGCGACGATAAATATCAATAAAATTTCATTGAAAAATGAAAAAAATTATCGAATTTCTCAAACTTCTCGTCTCCAATACTTGTCTGTTCTACAGAGACAATAACGAGCTGATTCCATGTATTACGAAGAAGAAAAAAAATATATCTCAAATGGTAGAAATGAAATTTGTTATAAGAGAACTGTCAAAGAGCCTTCAAAGTCGAATTTTTTAGGAATTTCATCAATTTGTAAAAAAATATTTCGGAGCTATCCAAGTTGACAAATTTTTGATTCGAGTAACGTACTACTTCCTCTTCAATACAAGACAGGAACCAAAAAGATATATTTTTTCGTTCTCGAGATTGCATTTTTTTGCAGCATCCATAAATATCGATAAAATTTCATTGAAAATCACAAAGAATAGCAAATTTCTTGAACTTTTCTTCTACAATGGTTTGGTTCAATTATGTTCAATTATATATTCAATTATATTTGGTACAATTATGGGGAAGAAAAAAAACACTGAAGGGGAAGGATTTAAAGGGGATATTTGGCCTGAATGCTAAATGGTAATCGTATTGGTGTCGGTACATGTTTTGTGTGTTTGTTTTATATTCATTAAATCTGGTCATAAGTTTTAAGCCAATAAAACGACTTTACTAGACATGATTTGATTCGTTAAATTAATTTGATCAATTTCTACGTGGTGCAATTCGTTATATTTGTCTGGTGTTTCAATATTTGACAATTTATCGTCAAACAAAAAGGAAATATCCGTCGTGAATATTAATAATCAATTGGTACAAAAAAGAAATATTTTTATTCGACGAAGGTTAAACACTATGAATTAATTTACGTAACTGATAAATGTTTTTCCCTCATACGTACTTTCGAAAAGAAACGCAGAGCGCGACGTATAAACATACTTCATCCGTAGCGCATAGCGCGATGTGTAAGTACACTCGATACGGAGCGCGACGTGCACCCTCGTGAGTGCCTTAAAAAATGTCCCGAAGGGACATTTTTCGGGGGGTTTGGGGGGCGGAGCCCACCAACAAGAGCATCTGCGCCCGCAGGGCGCTGAGACGCTTGTTTAATCGTTCGAATTTTCATCACCGAAGAAGCTGAAACTGGCAGACCGATATAGCAAACGCGCCCGGCCATGCACTAAAAATTTTGGACGAGCCTGTACATGCATTTACCCTCTTGCGGCATAGTGCAAGAGGGCTAATCAGAAGCATCGATAAACCAATTCTGGCACATTAATGATATATCGATCGTAATTTTTTGTTTTTTGTTTTGTTTTCCCATATCTAATGTCGCTTTATTATAAAGCCAAGAGATTCAAGCAGCCTAAATAATAAATAAATATTTACTATGTCTCTTAAAAGCTTTATAGCGGTTAGCAATAACACTGGGTATATTAACAATAACATGTGAATGTTGTACCTACGGTGCCTTGACAATTTATGATAATATTCTATACACTCTAACGAATACAAGGACCCAAGATTTATTCCGGCGACAGACTTTTATTATAATTTTAAGATGATTATAAAAAACAATTTTTATCTTATAATTGTTTTATGATAAAAGACTGTTATTGGAATAAATATTGCATCGTTGTATTCACTGCCGTCTATAGAATATTAGATTACATTGACAAGTAGCTATGGCTATGCGTTACTGTTTTATACCCATTGGTATTGCTGTCTGCTGTATACCCTTTAAGAGAATCGTAAATAGTTATTAGTTATTTATCCTGTTTGAATTTATTGGCTTTATAAAAGATTGACATTAGATTTGAGAAATCCAAAAATGTACCGTCGCTATGTAATCGATGTGCCAGAATTGTCTTATTGGTCTACCAGATTGTTAGATCGGTCTGTAAGTTTTCGCTTTATTCAAGACCGCGGAAAAATGAGTTAGAAAGATACGATAGTGACATGCGGCAAAATAGTGGGTTACCCCAATCATTTCTAAAATAATTACATCTTGGCAACCAAGTTATTACATTTTTTTCTACTCGCTCTAGTTTCGGAACAACCGTATTTTTCTATCGCCTTTGCTGTTGCATTTTGCGATTCGAATTAAAAAAAGACGTTGACTATCATAAACATTGATTGCAACACATTTTATATTTGTATGTGTACTTCAAGACGACTTGTCAAAAAAAAAATTTATATAAAAAAAAATGCGACCTCTTCAATTTTGCTGTAAATTTTATAGAGTATTCGTCAATGTGTGAAAAGCTTTCAGAAAAATCCATGAAGCTAGACTCGCCGTACTTGCCAATGAAGAAATTGTAACAATATAATGTTTATATTGCAATTTTTTTTGTAAACTATGTCGCTTCCACTTGCCAAATTTTTTCGAGATTCTTCACGTATTGTCCATACACTATGAAATTTATAGCGGAATCAAAAATATCTTGTTGTGTAAAAAAAGTTAATTGAATTTTGTTTTCTAAACATTTTTTTCGCAATTATACTTGAAATAATTCGAGGTATAATTTTACCTTGAAAATATAATTGCCAATTTTGCACATTACTTGCTCATTTTTAATTTTTTTTATGCGCACATCTTTTCCTATGTGACACTTTCTTTACCAATTTTGGTTTCATTATAAACACGGACTACAGAAACATTAAAAAATTAAGTCAATCATATGCAACAGCAATTTGCATTTTTCCTTTAAGGTTCGGTGGTGAGGGTACAGCCTAGATAACCGCGGTGGTGCAGCGAGGCTAGGGACAGACAGGGTGTGAACAGATGTGCCGTACGAGAGAAAAGCGATGCACATAGTAAAATCCCTTATTAGAAAATAAAAAAATCTCTTTCCCTGGTGATCCCTCGAAAGTTATACAGTGGATTGAATCAATCTTTAATAATAATTGAATTGTAGCAACCAAGTTTATTTATTCACTCATTTGTTTATCACTTTTTGGCATTATTATTATACAAAACTAATGTTCTTGATGTCTTTAATACGTTTGATTTTTTTAATGCTTTTAGTGTATCACGACGTAGTAAAATTTTGATTATATTAAAAATTTAGTTGGGAATGTACGTGTAATAATACATCTTTAAATAATTGCATGTTGACGATGAGTAAAAACTCTTTCGTCTCTAATAATAAAGATTTTAGTTATTTGAACCACAGCTAATTATTTTTTTATATAATACTTCGTGTAACTAATAAAAAACTAATTCCTTCGTAATTTAGTAAAACATAAACCGCTCGCATTGCTCGCTAAATTCAATACCAAAAGTAGTAGAGTACAGCTATAGGGAGACAGGATTTACCCCGTCCACTCGGCCACTGGCGCCAACCCCCACTACCGCCGTCTACCCCCACCCACTGTCTGGCCCCCACTCCTTCCCCCAGCCTCATAGGGCACCTTAAGCCACGCCCCCTTATTTATAGGGAGCCAATGAGAGAGAGGCTGTGAAAATCTCTGGACCGTGATTGGTCGTCCCATTTTCACCGAGCCGTGATTGGTTGCCTGGAAATTCCCCGAGCTCTTATTGGTCGAATGATTTTTCAATGGCGCCCTCTATATATTTTCATCGTTTTTCTGAACTAATATTATTTCAGTAAATTTGCAGCGTTCTGATTGGTTGTCCAAAAATTTTCCAAGGCGCCCTCTCAGAGTTACCGGCTTCTTGTTAATACTAAAAAATATTCTGCAGTCGGTAAAACGGATTTTAGGCGGATTCTTATGATGGTAATTCGAAGCAAGTAAAAAATAAATCGGCGTTTTAAGTATATCGAATTATCATTATTATTCAGTAGCTTAGACGTTCTGTATAATCCATCCCCTCCCATGTCTCATCCTCCCAGACTAACGAAAGTTTACAATACACGGTTAACGATACATAAAATACTTATTCATATATGGTTATTATATAAGTAAGGGCAAGTGACGCAAAGTGAAGACCGACGAGAAATAATCTTTAATCTACTTATAATAATGATTACAATGAGAAACGATATAATTATTAATACTGGATCGACGTAAAGTTACCGTTTAGTATGATTTTATACGCATGGTCTGATGTCTGTTAATAGTATATCCAAAACAGCAAATGGGTATGTATACGATTACACGGCTATTCACCGCACTTTTCTTATTCTTCATAAGGTGTTTTTTCATCTCGTTCACGATGAAAGGGATACCAAGAACCGTCAGTTCAAGGAATACGATGCCAAACGTGAGCTCGATAAACGGCGGGTCCAATCGGTGTTTAACAGCTTCTTTCAATGACTGGAAATTATTTTTTATCAAATCTTTGACACGTGAACTGTCTATCCTTTCTGGTGTCTCCATTGGCGGAATATACATCAGTAATTCGGCACAAAGTACGTCGAGGCACTCTTGAACATGTGTGACATTTCCTTGTAGGCGTCGGAAACGTTCGTCCATGCATACCATTAAGTTGATAAGCCCGTCAAACGACGGTTTTTGCATCACAACGGCCGGTGAATACTTTCTACGTTTCTTTGTCGGTGTTCCTAATCCTTCGTCGTCGTCGTCCTTCTCCGCGGGGTTTTCTTCAACACGGCGATCAAACGCGACAGATTTTGAACCGAAACTTGTTGTAAACACGATTTCACAGTCACCGGCACGTATGGAAGATGGGGTGCGCCAACCCGATCCCCAGGCGATCTTTTGACTTCCGTCAAAGTATTGTGCAATGGCAGGTAGATGAGTTTGTAGCAAGTTCCAGGCTTCCGATTCAAAGGCAATACCACCGGCCGTGCTGTTGTTCTGAAGCTTTACGACAGGCTGTATACTTCCATCGGCGCGCAGTTGTAGTCCAATGCTCACTTTTTTTGTCTCGGACTGGTTGAGTGTATATGTCGTACCGAGAATCAGTGGCGATTCGAGACGTTTTTTGTCGTCCTCGGACAATACGTAATCAATGGTTATAGGTTGTAAATCGTAGTTCCGAAGATATTCACCACCGATAGCTTGACTCATTTTAAACAATGGACAACGAATAAGAGCGTAATAAATAAACGAGAAGAAACTCGAAAGCTTAAACTCAAATATCTTTAACGCTTTCACGGGCCGGACTGCCGATGTTTGTTGTATCGTTCCGCTTATATGTGATATTGAGGCACCGTGGCGCTAGTATCTCTGTAAACTTCACATACTCTGGGAGAGAGGGGAGAACTGGTTGTAGGATCGTGATGCATATGCCGCAAAGAAAACACCTGTATATGGAAAAGAAAAGCCGATATACTGTCACGCGAATTCCCGCGCGCAAACCAAATACCCGCAAGACCGTACGACTCCTCTGGGCGCCAGTCTCGAGAGCTAAACTCTCGATACAAATTTTTATCGAGGAGTCGGGAACGAGGTATTCGCTCGGCTAGCAAGCAGCCATGGGGAAATGGTAGAGGGGGTGGTTCAGGTGCCAAATGCGAAGGAACCAACACTCTAAATTCGAGCAAACGAATTTAACAATTTTTATTGTTCAACACAACTTTCGGCAGCAAAATGAGAAACAATACTATGATTATTCGACGTGTCAACCTTAAATCTTTGTTCTCGGTAGCGGTGGTCGAATTGCGATGCGCGATCGCGCGGCAAACAGATAGAGGTCGATTCGACCTTTCAATACGCGGGCTCTCGAGAGCGAAAATATCGAAGTCCGTTAAAATCGATGGAAAAGACACGCGTCTCGTGGTCATAAAATAAAATTAAATAACGTCAACGGAGTAAACAATTATGAAAATGTCGGAAGTTAATAGAGAAGTAGTCCAAAGAAAAGGATTAAAATGAGGAGCCGCGTGTCGACTCGAGTATAAGCAAAAGCTGACGAACAAAACAGTAACGGCTCTCGAGAGCGATGGAAGTGGGCGGGCTTCCCGAAATTATTAAATTAACTAAAACTACGGACTCTCGCGCGGTTTGTAATTTTATTAAAAAACAGAATAATTAACAGCTAATGGAATCCCTCTCGGCGATTCTTTTACTTTTCCAACAATAGAATAAAATAAAATTACGATCGGCACCGGCGATAGCTTTTCGATTCGCGTATTTTACACAGAACACTGACTGCCATGCACGATGACGCACCGCCCGGCAATATCGCTCGGGATCTTTTTGGCCCAAAACTAAGATGTTACGGAACTCTAAAGAAAAGCCTGTCCGGAAACGAACGACGGCCTTACCGGTTAATTTATGCCGTAATCGAAGCCCCTCGGGAAATTCCTCGTCGAGTCTTCGAGATCGCGGGTGGTAGGCGTCGGTTTTCGCTGAACAGCACGGTCGGCAACGGGAGCAACGTCCTGCTTCTTCGGTGGTTAACGCTTGAGTCCTCGAGACGATTCGCGATTTCGCGGAAACGGACTACGACCCCCACCCCTGCCTACTCTAACGCTTGGCCCCCTAGCCGAATTTTGAGACGCTCCGGTAACGCATCGCGCGCAAATTATATATCGAGAGCGCGCGATATCGATAAATCTGCCGTGGTCGCTAGTTGACGATCCACGACGAGAGCGATGCTGTTGCTGCTGGGGTCCAGCTGAGACCGGGAACAATTCTTTCTCCGGAGAACGAGGCTGAAAGATGCGATTCTTCTCCGGGAATGACGCTGTTGAAGTACAGCGAGGGGTGAGGCTTCGAGTCGATCCTCCGTCCGCTATCACGAGATCGATATTCAAGTCGACGATCATCCGAGTCGCTTTTGGAGCGCGCGGTAGCTCGGCGACGCGCTCTTCGTTTCTGCAGCGAGGCCGTAGCGCTGGTACGGCTCTCTACTCTCTCGCCGACGACCAATGCTGTCCGCGAGAGCGTAGCTGGCGTGGACTCGCCGTTGCCTTTGCCAATGTCGAGGCGGCGATGACGCTCCCTCGCGCGTCGGTAGCGAAGATTCCGGCGTTGTCGATGCTTTTGGTGAATATGCCGGGAGACCGTCGCTCGTTTGCCGAAAAGAAAAATCAAAATAATCAAAATAAAATTCGAAAAACTACCTAATGCCCTGTTGAATTGCCGAGAGGGACTCTACCGAGAGCCAGAACGTTGGCCGTTGTACCGTGCTGCCCCTTAAACCCGTATATTTGTCGGGCTTTGTGACGGGAGCGAAAAATCCACGTCACAATACATAAAGAAACGATATCGATCTTTGAGTGCAGAGAAACGCCTGGCTATAAATCTGGTATCCCGGAGATCTAAGATATCGATCGCTGGACCTCACAGTTGGAGATCCGCGGCTCATGAAAAGTCATAAAAATTGGAAGAGTTGACGGTCACAACACGGGATACGTTACCTTACACTTGAAATTTATGGATTTTTGTAGCGTTCTATCACGGTCATAAAACCAATCTAGATCAACCGTTAAAATTTCTAAGTCGTAAAATAAAAAAAAAAGATGTGCAGCGTCTTTGAGATGAGCCGATATTTGTCGTGGTATTCTGTATTGTTTAGTTTGATGAAAAGGGATTTAGCTTCGAAGATCGTGTCTAACCGTTACCTCGATATTGTTTTGACAGTGAGATACAATAGACGTGGACGCTGTGTATTGCAACGGTCCATAGATCCAGATCTATTTCAAAAGGGCGTCGGTGGCAAACGGTTATCTGTAGATCGGTATTTTTATGACTAGTCGGCTCGTGCACAACCCTTCGAGTGGTGGTTGAGGGACAGAATTTTTTTCGTTTTATTACCTATAGTGTCGGTGAAAACAATCCGAACCGTCCTCGAATCGATTGTTCAAAGGCTTTTCGACGGTGCGATAAAGTGCATACAGTATTCTTTTTATGTATCCGATGTTAGCCTTATTTTGGCGGTACGGCAAGTTACAGGTAGTAGCGTTTTTATGTATAAGATGCGAGTCGTATTTTAGCGCAATATTGCATGCGCATTCAACAGAATAACCCGCGCCACGGGGTAGCTCTATATTTTCACCATCGGTGTGCAATGTCTTGAGACAACGAAAAGAGGTGAAAAAATAAGTCGGCTTAAGGCAATGAGAACAATGTCCGTCGAAATCATAGTAATGTTTACCGGAGACAGTGTAACGTCTTCTGTTTTCTCGCATTTTCATAGGCAGGAAATTGTAGTGGGGGTGTAGGCGAAAAACTATAAAAGCTTCGGAAAGACAAATCTTTGACAATTCTCTGTCGAGAAGTCATTTGTGAAGCTTCAAACAATTTGCTGTTTCGTGAATCCTTTACACCCCCGTGTTACGCAGCGTGTCTTTACGTTCGTTTCTCACGGTTTTAAGGTTTTATATATATATTTATATATATTGAGACGGTGTCTCAGTTTCCGAGGACACCGCTCGTTCCACCGATTCGATTATTTTCTCGTGAACGGAGTATCCACGAGTAGTTAGCGAAGTGACCGCGAGATTTCGCATTTGAAAAACTTTCTCGATAACGAAAGGACACCGGGATGTATGTAAATAGGCGACTGCGAAGCAAATTATCATCAGTTCTTTCGGCAACGGGGAACTGATCACACTTTCCTCTAACACCTCCGGGTCCCCGGAGCCTTCGGTGACGTTGGCTCCAGGTGTACTCAATCTCCCGAACCAGGGTGCACACATCTTTGGTGACGAAGTAGTGGGCATTCCTGTCACCAGTCACCGCTTGTCGGGAACCGCGATAGGGGAGGTAACCCGGGCAAGAGTGAGCCGGAATCGAGTCGCGGATCGACCAAGTGGCGACACGGTTGGTTCACGATCTCGTAGAAGCCGAACTCTTCGACGAGGGCCCTGCACCACCACGTGGGCACGGCAGAGTAGCTTCGCTATTAAAATCACGTTTCAAAATTATTTCTTTTGCAATTAAGGGGACTGAGTCACCTAAAAAATCGAAAAGTAAAAATTTTTTTTTGCAGTATATATAAGTTTAATGAAAAATTCCATTTTATCTCCATAATATATATGTGTTAGACTACCGCTGTGAATTTTTTTGGAGACCTACAGTGTATTCCGGTGTAATGCGCAATTGTCAAACATTTTTCCTTTGCCGCAGCTTTCGGACTGAACGAAAGCATCAATCTTTGCTTGCGATGTCTTATTTTCTTCGTTAGACAGTTTATTGCGGAACGAGTGCGGGGATTTTTTTTTGAAGCTTCGCTGGCGAAGCTATGAGTTAAAAACTACCAAAAAATTCACTTTTTCCACTTTTTGTCTCGTAACCACTCACATAATGGCTTGCGATAAATCCATTTTTGATCGCATGAAAAATCCCCGCACTCGTTCCGTAACACTGACTGTTACGAAGAAAATAAGCCATCGCACTCCAAAATTGGTGGGGCCATTCTCTCTGAAACCTGCGGCAAGCGAAGAAAAATAAAATGGAAAAAAATGAATTTCACAGATTAATGAAAATAACCAACTTGGGTGATCCGCAATAAAAAAAATTATTTAAAATTTTTTTTTGTCACATAAAAATGTCCACTTTTTTTTTCTATCACATAAAAATCAGATTTTCTTTTTTGGTTTTTTTTTTTTTTTTTTTCACTTCACAAATCTCGTAAATGCAAAAAAAATGTTTAAAACATAAAAAAATATACTCTTACGTCAAATCTGACGTTTAAAAAAGAGGTTAAGTCTGCGAGACTTTTCGCTTTGCGACACTGTCACTGTGAAAAACATTTTTACACTATTGCGGGCAAAAATACAGAATATATTCCGTTCATTCGGAAAAACTGTAAACACTGACACATAACTAATACACTGAGTTTACAAGCTCAGTTTTTTACCCGATTGACACAATCGAGTAAAAATCATCGCTGCTACATTACGCCGGTGTATCGCAGACTCAAAACAAAGCGCGGTAGCGGCGATAATCTGAGTCGCATCGATTAGACGTAACGACCCTTTGGTCGGTAAATCGTTACCTACCGAACGCAGTTTCGACATCGATTGTTTTTTTTATGTTCCTTTCTTGATGTTTCTTATTCTTCTTATTAGAAGAAAAAAAAACATGCGGAGATGCGGTATTCCGGCATTGTTCGTGTTGCATTTCGGCATTTTTTTTTTTCACGCATTATTTATTTCTAACACTACTAAAATGCTTCTAACTTCGGTAATTTTTTAAATTTCGATCTAAAATTTGGTGTGTATGTAGTACACCGCATGTACATTCAGAAAAAAAAATAAATAAATAAATAAAAAAATAATTTTTAGGTGACTCAGCCCCCTTAATAACCTTAAAATTCAACCAATGCGTTCCATTATAAAGTCATGTCGATAAGTGAAGCTCTGTTGGTAATTCAGTATAAAATTCTATAAAATGATAAAATTGGATTCTTTTCCATCGATCGATCGGAAATCTTTGTTTATAAATGTTCTTTCAATGATGTTCGAAAGTTAAGAGGAAAAACTTTCCAATTCACAAATGACCGATAAACGGCCGGTAAAATTTGGTTCTTTCACTCCTTCAGTATAGGATGCAAACTTTAATTTCATTTCAACGTAAATTTGTCCTCACAATGAAAACCGCGATAATTTAAGTTAAGCGTCGATAATATAGGAATTCAAATATTGTATTGCATTTTTCATGTTATTTTAATAAAAACTATTATTTTCACCAAAGTGACAACATCTAACGATTATTCGCTCGCCCTGAACTCCTAACGTGAGCCTTCGAACCGTGTGCGTGGCACCGGCCAAAAAGGTGAATGTTACAATATATTCAGTGCGTGTTGTGAAGTTTTATTGTTTTCAATAAACTTAAAAAAAAAATGGAATCGTTCCGTGCTCGCGTTCTTGCCAAGGTGGTGCAAAAAGCCGTTGGATTTGCACGATTTCGAAGTGCCGTGATTGCGCGATGCTGTACGGCAACGTGGGCTAAGCGGCTCAACGCTATGACCCTTCACCAGCTTCAACGAGAGTTTCGTTGTATTTTGAGGCAATTGCCGGTGAGGGTTATTGGCCGGCTGCATAGTTATCGTGCGTTTGACGATTCGCTCGATGCGATCGTGATCGCGGTGGGCGTTGTGCAAGAGCGTAACAGCGGGCATCTGCATGTCGTCCGTGATCTCGTCAGCAGCCCCGAGAACGCTCAACGCGGTCTCGATATGTTGGCGTCGGACAGCGAAAGCGACGAGGACGGCGACAACAACGACAACAACGAGACCATCGATGCGGTTGGTGTCACCGCGGAGGACGACAGCGGGGACGACAGCGCGGACGACAGCGTGGACGACAGCGGGGAGGATAGCGGCGACGACAGCGGGGACGACAGCGAGGGCAATAGCGAGGCCGCAACGTTAATCGTCGTATCGTCGGATGAGCGCGACGATACAGATGCTGAGGAGTATGGACTATGCCTCAACGAGGACGACGACGACGGCGACGACGACAACGAGGATAGTGACGACGCTGACATTGAGAGCGACAATGCAGGCGATACGTTGTCAACTGCTGAAACGTTAATCATTACGTCGGCGGATGCAGTGTATCCGCACGGCGGGTCGATGGACGTTTGCGAGGAGGAAGCTGCAGCGGAGAGGAGCCTCGATATGGAGGTTGGAATGATAATGGACCGTCAACCGGCCGTACCAATGGGTAAGTTGACGTTTTTTTAAAATAGGCAAAGTAATAAAAAGTATACACGCGCTAATTCGCATGTGTAGATGCATATACATATATATCTCTCTATATATATAAAGTTTCCGCCGCTGAATATTTTTGCCCTCCCCTCAATTCCTGACACGGCGGCAGCGGCGACAGCGGTGGAAACTTTATATATATAGAGAGACTAGAGTTTCTCCGGGCTCGCGCGCTACGCGCGCTCGCTCGTCAATCGTAAAATATTTTGAGTTAAGACCCATTTGGGGAATATTTTTGCTTTCTCCGCCGCCGACCACGGCGGCTGCCTCCTTGCTATGACCGTTTCTATTGCTATGGTGACAGTTGTTATGGTGACAGTTGCTATGGCAACCGTTGTTTTGGCAACCGGTGTTATGGCAACCGTTGTTATGGCGACCGTTGCTACGGTGACCGTTGCTATGACAACCGTTGCTATGACAACCGTTGCTATGGCAATCGTTGCTATGGCGACCGTTACTATGGTGACCGTTGCTATGGCAACCGTTACTAGGGCAACCGTTGCTATGGCCGTTGCTAAGGATATCCCCCCTCCACGCAAAAATATTCTAAGTCCCTCTAAGGGGGACTTAGAATATCCCCCTCCCCCGACCGCTTTGACCGAAAATATTCTAAGTCCTGAGCGAGCGGGATCGGGGCGGCAGGGGTCTCGATTCCTGACACGGCGGCGGCGGCGGCGACAGAGGCGGAAACTTTATATATATAGAGAGATATGCATATATGCATGTATTGTTTATACGCGTATTTTTTATATATTATATACTAAAAATGGGTTTAACTTTATTTGTTAAACCACAGGTATGCACCAATGGCTATTGCACGCCGTTCAACCGTGCGACGTGCACGGTCCCTGGTGCCTGGGCGGTCATGCCGCCTTAGAGTTTCCGCCTGTGACCCAAAGACCCGATCCCGCCTGCGTCAATAGTCCCGCGTCCTCGCGTCATTATGACCCGGTGTCGAACGTTGATTCGGATTCGGAATCATCGTCATTGCCAATTAGATATCCGGAAACGGAATCATCATTGTCAATGAGTGATCCGGAATCAGAATCACCCTCGTTCTACTACGCGGATTATTCTGACAACGACGCCATTCGCGCGATACTGAACCACCTGCTACAAGCATCGTGGCACGATTCGCGTGGGGTGGCGTGTTCAGGATCCGACTCGTACGACGAGGATGATGATCCAATCATCATTCGAATTATCGAATCGTCCGGACGTTTCCCAGAACCATAAATATTTATCACACCATATCCTATTTCCTTCCGCAGACCGCTCGGAAACACCCGCGTCGGCACGGTCATCATCATCTTCATTATCAGCATAATCAGCGTCGTCATTATCATCGTCATCATCATCGGCGTCATCGGCGGTGGCGTCGTCAGCGTCTTCCTCATCGCTGCTGGGCGCAACGTGGGAGGCGGAGACAGCGGCTGTCGTCGCACAATTGGTGAGTGGCGGTTTTCTTGAGCCACAGATTGGCGGGGGTCCTGCGAGGCCAAATAGTGTTGACGAAACATTTTCGAATGAGGCTATTAATAAAAATATGCGTGACGACGACGACGCCAACGATATTTAGAATATTAATAACGGTATAGCCCACGGGGAAGAAATCGTGGATGACGACGATCGCGTCTTACCCGTGAGTCACCGCTTTAGAATAGTCGGTGTACCGAGGTATCATGCATTGAAACATTTAAAAATAAATAGTCGACGAACCGAAGTGTCCTTGTTAACTGCATCACCCGGTATCAATCCTATCTCGTGGATACGAAACGCGATTCGTGACATCCAGCATCAGTTTGTAGAAGGCCACTCACCGGACGATAGAATCGGTGTCGCGTTTGAGGCCGCCGGTATGACGAATTGTAGAGCCGGTGTATCCATGAGGCCCGTATGGCGATTCAATTACGAGCAATTATGGGACCTTATTTGCAGTGTCTATCAAAGCGCGAGAATCCTTTCGGTTTATGACACTCTGGTGTTCACCGTCACGTACGTTGACATGGTAAACGGCTCGGGTGGTTTAGATAGTAAAATCGCGAGTAATCGGTCCATCGTTTTAATTGGGAATGTTGATAATTTGTATTTCCCTCGATCGCTTGTCGTAAGCCTCGCAAATGCGCGCAACAAAGAAGATCGAAGCGAAGAATCGAGAGTTTTTTATGACAACATTCGTCATAAAAAATCGGAACTTCAACGGGACGAGGCTGAAAAGCTTGTAAACGAGGCTCGCGTAGTAGTACCGGCGTCGGGCTGCACTAATATAGAAATCGAGGTTTTCCAAAGGCATTTTATGGCTGCCGGTGTAGCTATAGTCGTATACGACTGGGACTCTTTAGGTAGCGGCGCGCAACCCATCTTCAATGGGCACTCGCGCTTTCAAGACGTTCCGGCGCACACAACATTAAATATTGCGCACTTTGCGGGCGAGGACCACTATTCACCGATCACAAATCTTTTAGCAGCGACCGGTGGTAGAAACTACACCGGCCGCACCGGCCGCATTGTACACCGTGCAACAAATCGTACCGTTTTTTGCAGCGTCACGTGTGTACGAGTAAATGTCCTCGTTGCTACGCGTCACCGCCGTGTCCGGTCAGATCCATCGACGGTAACGATCACGATGCAGTTATCAACGGTTATGAACTGTCATGCGAAAATTGTAACCGGTTTTTTCATAGTGTGGCGTGTTTTGACAATCATCTCAAAGCTCGCGAATATTGGGTCAAAACACACGCTTCTGAGCGAAAATCGGTTTGCGAGACAGTCCGCTTTTGTAAAAAATGCTTAAAGCTGTTCGAAGCTACGCTAAAACCGCACAACTGCGGTAAAACTTTTTGTCAATTATGCCGAAGTGTACACGGGTACAATGAGTATTGTTATATGCAACGGGTGGCTCAGCGAATTCTGTCTGACGAGAAAAAACATCCGCGAACGCTCTTTATATTTTATGATTTTGAGACCCGTCAAGACACGTTTTACACGAAAACACCGGGTGACGATACTCGCGAGCACATTGTCACACTTTGCGTGGCACAGCAGCTGTGCGAAAGATGTTTATCTTCCGTTGATGACGTGAGAGTCGGTGCCGCGTGCTGCTGGTGCGGTGTACGAAATCACATTTTCCGCAGATCACCCGTCGCGGAATTAGTCGAACTCGCGGTACGTCGTTCCACATCGTTTAGCAAAATCGTCCGCATCGCTCACAACGCAAACGCGTTCGACGCGCAAATTATCCTGCGTCACGTCGTCGAACACTGTAAAGATCTCGGTGTGCCGAAACTCATTCTCACGGGGAATTCGATAATCTCGATGCGTATAGGCCATACTGTTTTCATCGACAGTATGAATTATTTTCTTATGCGGCTCAGTGCACTCCCAGAGGCCTTCAGCTTTAAAGATAAAATGGGCAAAGGATACTTTCCGCATTTGTTCAATACGCTAGAGAATCAGACCTATATAGGTGAACTACCTGCCGCCGAGTTCTCTTCACCGGAAACTATGAGTCCCGACGAGTATACGGCTTTCTACGAGTGGTATGCCGAAACAGCAGCACTGAACGAGATTTGGGATTTTCAAGCAGAGATCGAGAAATATTGCGTCATGGACGTGGATATTTTACGACGGGCCTGCAATTAATTCCGAAAAATATTTCTCGAAGTCGGCGATGTTTGTCCGTTTACAGAGGCAGCAACAATCGCGTCGGCTTGTTCAAAAGTATTTAGACGTAACTTCCTCGTACCGCAGACTATCGGTCTCATACCCGCCGGTGGGTACAGACTCGCAGACAGCCACTCGAAGCAAGCTAATGAATGGCTTTTATGGGTCGAACATTGCGTAGGTCATGAGATAACTCGGTATTGCAGAATCGGTATTTACCGATTTCTTAGCTGAGACCCAAACCATCTGTCAGGTTGAATGAGATTTTCTTGATAATCGGTGAGCGGCATGCAGTGGGTGGTGAGGAGGTGGGAGGTGGGTGGTGGGTGGGGGGGGGGGCAGTTAGGAGGTGGGTGGTGGGTGGTTGACATTTTTTGTTGGAATGTTTCGCTTGCTGATACCCCAAGATCGATCATCAAGTTGTTGTTTAGACGATAATATATACAAACACTTCAAGTCCCTTACGACACTTCACTCTTGAAAATTTATGACTGAATAGAGCAGTCATAGCTAATGAATGCATCGTGAGTCAGACCCTTGTTCTTTACGCACCCTATACTCGTTGTCACCCTCTTATATTTATTGCGGTGAAAAGAATTTACAAACAAAACATTCACATCTAAAGCAATGAATTGGATCCTTGTTCTCAGAATATTCAAAGAAAAATATTCTCGATGGGCAACGTTTATAGTTTAGTCTGCAATTGAACGGCAAGATGAATACAACGAACGCTACGCTCGTGATGTGCAATGTTAAAAATCTGTGGGATCTATTTAAGGCGGAACTGAAAACTATTTCAAAGTCCAAGCTTCTCAAATATTGGGGAACGCAAATTCATCTCCTGTGGGATCGGTTACCCGCACATCTCCGTGCTGATCCTGAAGTAGCATTATACCTACCGTGCATGGAGCATTGGAATACACCAGATATGAGAACCCACGTCGATGGACCAGCTCCACGTAGATTGCAATGTGAAAAGTGTCGTTTTAAAGCGGTGATTCATGCAACGAGTGCGTCATAGAGAAACAATAGCGAAACTTGTGATTCGATCAGTTTTAAATGTTCGATGCCGATAGGGTTAGAGACGAAAAAGGCGGAGTCGATGAATAAGATTCTGTGGTGGGGTGCAATGATACAAAATCTAATGCAGCAGCTCGAATTGTACCATTCAAAGACGTGATGCAGAGCAAAGACTGGATGCAAAGCAATCGTCATCGTGAGCTAAAAAAACGCACCAAACTACTCTTGAAGAATATCAAAGAAGTACAAAATCTGATTCGCACAAGATCAGACTTGCGTTTAATATTGAAGACATTCGCTGACGTCAAAATCCAAGAAAATGGATCTCGCAGCTATCAACAAGGTGGGCAAGATGGCGGAATTCCTTCCAACGAAGAAGCTAATCGAGCTGGAAATTCAGCAAGAACATCCGATCAGCAATCTAAAATTCGTGACGACGAAATTCGGGAAAAGGGTCATCGCTGAGGTCAATGGAGAATTCGCTGTCTTCCTACCAGCGCGGCTTGCAAGAGTTTTCGAGGACAACCAGGCGCTGTTCACGCAGATAGTTGAATCATCGCAGAAGGATCATCTCCGCATGACGTATCACGGTGGAAAATATAACAGTGTCACATTCCAAGTCGTGTGACAGCCAAATCGAACTTTATGTTAAATAAGTGTTTTCATATATCATTGTCTAATATCAAGAAGCGCGGTAGCGCTTCGACGCCAAGTACTGAAAAAACAGTACAAGGCGTGTCGCTACTAAGAGTAACCTACGCCAATATACCGGAAGTGTATAGTGCGTTGAACTTTCGATTGATATATCTTCGCAATAAGACAACGAATCGAATTTTCATGGACACTTTTATAATGTAATTTTGGGTCAATCTTTCGAAAGAGCCTAGTTACCATTCAATTGGTTTAGCCTATTTCGAGATCTCGAGGTCGGGAATTTCACAGGGTCCAAACGATTATAAAGTGTCCTGTCCCGTATATATATGTCTGCGTCTACATCAGTTCATCGAAAAATTTGCGTGGTGGCGCGCGCGTCGCCACAGCCGGCGTAGCTGTCAGCTGTTGTCGGTGGCAATGTTATACGCCGTCTACGTTTACATAAGTTCATAGAAAAATTCGCGCGGTGGCGCGCTCGTCGCCACAGCCGGCTCAGCTGACAGTTCTTATCGTCGGCACGTATTTTTGCGGCGTGAACATTTTTTTGAGTGTTTCCGAAAATAATAATTATGTATTGCGTATCGTGGTTTAGTGTCTCGACGCGAAGTAAAAAAGAAAAATTACGAGTTACGTGTTATACGTATGATTTTATATCAATTATAATTTTTCTTTGCGATCTCGAACAACATAACCGGCAATCATCAAGTGGAATATGTGACGTGCCGTTCGCACGGTTTTGCATATAGAATTAATTTTGTTCGATCTAAATTTTCTGAGTTCGAAATTAATTTTAAAGGGAAAATTACAAAAAAATAGTAGCTTTTCAAAAAGAAGGGAAATTTCCCAAAATATTTTATTCAAAAAAAAAAAGGTACGCCAAGTACTGAAAAATCCGATTTGGAAATATTGTTTAAAAAAAAAATGAACAAAATTTTATAAGCCAAGCATAACAGGAAAATAAAGATTCTATATAAAAAAAAATATATTTTTTTTTGCACAAAAATTGCTGTAAAAAATTGGCGTTCCGGTGTTTGCAAGCGTCACAATAAACCACTAGCATTGGAACGCCAATTTTTTTCAGCAATTTTTGTGCATAAAAAAATTTATTTTTTTTTTATATAGAATCTTTATTTTCCTGTTATGCTTGGCTTATAAAATTTTGTTCATTTTTTTTTTTTAACAATATTTCCAAATCGGATTTTTCAGTACTTGGCGTACCTTTTTTTTTTTTAATAAAATATTTTGGGAAATAGTATTAATAACGTAAATTTTCATTTGTATTGTAAAAGGTTTTCTACGTAAAAAAAATAAAATCTCATATATGTAAATCTGTTGTATTTCTTTACAAAACACCTTCATTCATCAACATTTCGCCTTATATGCATTATCCAACTCTTCAGAAATTTCACATTCCCATCGGAACAGTTATATTTCATTAGGAGATTCGGATGATGTGGGCATCTTATGGCGGGTATTGCGGTTGATAGTTTACGCAGCGATGGGCACTCCAGCGTTTCCAAATCGACAACGGACACTGATGTACCAATCATGATGCGATCCAGCCATCTTTTTTCCTCCAAACCCTTGACGAAAACAGTCGTTCCAAGTTTCAAGATAGCGCGAACGAAACTTATAGCCCCCTCGTAAGACATTTCTCCAGACTCCCAGGACATTCCGTGAAAATTTCGTTGTAGCCACGAATTCATACACTTGTATTTCGATGGTAGGTCAGCCCATGGGCATGGCGGTTTAACGAGCAACGTTATAGGATCAGCTGTCATGTCTCGAGCAAGTTCAAGGATAGATATTTCTTTCAGCACAAACTCATCAATCAGTTTCTTGAACCCTTGAACGTCAACGACGAAGTCCATCTTCATTCATACTAACTTGATTCTCCATATGGAGAAGGCTTTTATACCAACTTTTTTACCCCGCCGCTAATTGGATTGTACTCGACTATTCGATCGTGCAATATTAGACAGTATGCTGATGTTCCAGCGGGAAAATTACTCTTAGCTTCAAATTGAAGACGAATGTCAACAGGTCCAGACTTGAGAGTATCGTTCTGCTTTAAACAATCAATTACAATGAGTGGAGCATAATTTATAAAATTTTCCTTGTTTAGCAATGGTTCAGCTTCTTTACCATAATAACTAGTTTGGAAATTTGCATACATCTCATATAGCAAAGCGTACTGATTTTGATTAATATCGAGATTCAGGTTGCAATAGGGATAACATTGCGAAGTCAAATATAATTTTACATCGCTGATGTTACAATGATCGAAATGACTAACATTTTTGTTAGTACTATTTTTTCTCTTCGTTTGAAAGCCTAGAATAATATATCGTGGCTTTTCCAACTGGGAAGATGTCTTAACGGTCCACACATGCTTCGTAGTAGTGGGAAGTAGGGGGTACTCGTACAATTCCCATGTACGAAAGCTCATGGTGATTGGAGCATCTTTGGCTATGAAATTGAGTAGTCGTATTTTCCGCTGATCGGAAATTGACACATATGGTACAAGCCATTCTACTTTATGTAGAGCAATTTTAAATTCTTCAGCTGCCGTTTGAATAACTGCATTGAGATCATTTTTTGATCGAGCGAGAATCATCTCATGTTTGGCATTAATGACAATCTTATGATAATCTTCAGCGAAGCCAAATATGAAGCTGAGCGGTATGCAGACATCAAAGTAACCCGAATTAGTTAGAGATTTTGTTTCTTCGACATCGAGCCAACCGGTGTTTTCCATTACTGAAGTTTGACTGTGACGTAGAGATGCAAATCCTTTCATCAGACTCGTAAGACCGACATTTTTGTTTCGATCGATTTCGATACCATTCAGTTCATATCGAGCTTCCTCAAACAAATGACAAATTGCATTGTTCACGAGAGTTGTAGAAGTAGCCGCCGCGGATCCATCACCTTTCATGAGCTTTCCACTTATGCGAAGCGAACTCTTGCTCGGAAGCAAGCTGAGATCTTGATGTTGAATTGCAATACGTATCTCATCACTGTTGTTGAAAGATGATGATGCGTGAGGCTGATGAGCATGAATCTCGCAGTGTGTTATGGATTCATCAAAGATGATGGGTGTTTGAATATTCACTATTTCCTCGTCCATCGTATTCGCCAGCAGCAGATACAAAATACGCGGAGTAAATATTGTTTTACAATCGTTTTCCGCGTTGCTTGACCTTGAGACGCAGACTTTTTAGAAGTTGGATGTTCTGATGTGTTAGCACCTTGGGAGTTAGTTGATGACTGATCTGCCTTGCACATGACGGCTTATTATAATTGGTAGGCTTCCGGTTAAAAACTATCGCCATTATTATTATTATTATTATTATTATTATCATTATTGGGATTTAATATGCAACCGAATTGTTATCACTTCCCCGCGGAAATTAACTAAATTCCCGTCCTGATCTACTATTCGCAGTTGAATATGATCAATTACCTTGTGGAGAATAGGGAGATAAATGAAGTGTGATGGTACTTCGATAATTTTATATCCCGGCGGGACAAATGGGAAGAATTCGTGAATAGTATGTACTTTTCGCTCGTTGATATAAGCGCCGGTTGTAAGACTACATTCAACTTTCAAAGCGTTCACTTTGAGAATGGCTACAGGAAGATCGGACTCGTGGTTTTTATTAGCTGGCAAGATACGCTGTGTGAATCCTAGTAAGCGACCAATAGAATCTTCAGGTGTGAAATCTATATCGTGATCACACCTAATTTCACTGCGTAGAGTATTATTATTTGGTTTAATATCAATGTTAATATTCTTCCCAATCAGGATGGGTTTCAAATAATTCTCAATATCCTCAATTTCATAGCTACCAGTCGGAATACTTATTACTTCTCCGCCAATGTGAAGTTTATTATTATCAATATCTATATTGGGAATTGAGTTGAAGGTTAGCAATTCAACCAGTCCTAGAGCATAGTTTTTATCTGCGGAAAGTTCAATAGGAGGAAAATATTGAGCTTCGAGAATGGAAGAAGTTCCAGATATGGTTAATGTAAGAGTATCATTCATGATGCGGGCTGATATAGAACTGAGTGCGAAGCATCGTGGTTAGTGTTTATATAGACAATATTTTTCTTAGCGATTCAGTTGATTGCAAAGAAATTTAAGGCATAAATGCCCGCATTCTACTGTATCATATGTCTGATATTGTTTATAGTTATATTTCACGCGAATCCCGGAAAAAAAACCCCCGGAAAAAAAAACCCCGGAAAAAAAACCCTCGAAAAAAAACTCCTGGAATATAAACCCCCTAGAAAAAAAAACCCCTGGAAAAAAGACCCCCGAAAAAAAAACCCCGGAAATACGGAGAATGTCATGAAAGAATTACAAGATTACTCATTTTCTGCAGTTCTGTATTTTCTTTTCTTCTCCCGATACGGAACATAAACAAACAAAAACTCAACAAAAAAATACGCAAGAACGATCGAAACGGGTGTGTAACGCAATCGTAACGTGTCCACAACAACAAAAAAAACTATAAATCGAATTTATAAACCAGTCTAATACTATACTCTAGTGCTAGTATAAACCAACTCATCTTATCACAGTCAAATAAATAAATAAGTAAATAAATAAATAACGTAAAGTCCACCAAAAGTTTTCTATGAGTAACGATAGACGAGCAGAACGTAAAACCGAAAGAAACAGGTAAAAAAGGCGAAAAAAACAAAACGAACGTCAACGAATACCGGAGAAGGTGTTTAATTTATTCGCACTCGTATTGTCTCGCTTATAGCGCTGAGAAACGATACAATGGTGTGCTCTCCACGGTCATAAGCATTGCATATATTTTGCAGTCTTGCTTGTCTCTCGACAACTTCAGACCGTTTTTTCGGCTTCTGAATGACGCCAGCGTCCCGCTGGGCTAATTTCGTAGCATCGACAGACAGCTCGTCTCTCATTTTCTCGATCAATCGCCAAATTGTTGGATGAGCCACACCAACGATATGCCGGAACCGGTTGTTCCATCCTTCGGTCTGATTATTCGTGCGCTCGCCACCTTCCTTCGTGATCCTGTTCACATTCCATAAAGCTTTTGGAAATTTAGGTGCAATTCGGCGAACTTTAGCAGCGGAAGGACCATTCTCGCGGCAACCAACTTGTCTCGTGCTACCGTTGACGTATGTTGCGTCAAAATACTCGAGAAGCTGCATGCCCTTCTCGCTCATCGGTGGTGGCAGTTCGCGAAGGTACTCAAGCCCTTGCTCAACGTCCGATTTAGGGAGAAAGGCCAGACCATCGAGCATCCCACAGAACTTGCTCAGCGATTCCTCTTGGAGATATGCTGTCTGCAATCCTAGTTTCTGCACCTTTCGATAGGTGCTTTGCGTCAGGTGATAAAAACATCCTTGGACTCGAACTTCCTCGCCTAGGATCGATTTAACGGCCCTCATCACGGCATCTTCAAAATCGACATGAATTATTTCAGGATCCGGAAAAATTTCTCGTTTGCTGCATTCCTCGAGTATGGTTTGCAACATTTCTTCGTACGTCCTCATCGTTTTTCGTTCGAGCAGGCAATAAGCCACCGTCACGAAAGTATTGCTCACAGAAACGCGTAGAACGTAGAGTTGCATAAATAAAGATGGTGCGACTTCGAACGTTCCATCCATCCACCACACTTTAGCCTTGTCCAGGAGTTGCATCATATTATCGCCCGCGAAGATGATGATTCGTTCGTCAGCATCGGTTCCGTTATCGCTGAGAAGGAATCTGCGCTCTTCAGTTTCGCCGGTAGTCGTCCAATTGCCTAAAGAATATATGAATTTAAACTTAAACTTGCGAATAGACTTGCACTAGATTTACGCACACGCACATGCACACGTACACGCGCACTCCTCATAGAGGAAGCTTCGCAAATAAAGGGACAATATCAAGAAGCGCGGTAGCGCTTCGACGCCAAGTACTGAAAACACAGTACAAGGCGTGTCGCTACTAAGAGTAACCTACGCCAATATACCGGATGTGTATAGTGCGTTGAACTTTCGAACGATATCTCTTCGCAATAAGACAACGAATCGAATTTTCATGGACACTTTTATAATGTAATTTTGGGTCAATCTTTCGAAAGAGCCTAGTTACCATTCAATTGGTTTAGCCTATTTCGAGATCTCGAGGTCGGGAATTTCACAGGGTCCAAACGATTATAAAGTGTCCTGTCCCGTATATATATGTCTGCGTCTACACCAGTTCATCGAAAAATTGCGTGGTGGCGCGCGCGTCGCCACAGCCGGCGTAGCTGTCAGCTGTTGTCGGTGTCAATGTTATACGCCGTCTACGTTTACATAAGTTCATAGAAAAATTCGCGCGGTGGCGCGCTCGTCGCCACAGCCGGCACAGCTGACAGTTCTTATCGTCGGCACGTATTTTTGCGGCGTGAACATTTTTTTGAGTGTTTCCGAAAATAATAATTATGTATTGCGTATCGTGGTTTAGTGTCTCGACGCGAAGTAAAAAAGAAAAATTCCGAGTTACGTGTTATACGTGTGATTTTATATCGATTATAACTTTTCTTTGCGATCTCGAACAACATAACCGGCAATCATCAAGTGGAATATGTGACGTGCCGTTCGCCCGGTTTTGCATATAGAATTAATTTTGTTCGATCTAAATTTTCTGAGTTCAAAATTAATTTTAAAGGGAAAATTACAAAAAAATAGTAGCTTTTCAAAAAGAAGTGACGTTTCCCAAAATATTTTTTTCAAAAAAAAAAAAAGGTACGCCAAGTACTAAATAATCCGATTTGCAAATATTGTTAAAAAAAAAAATGAACAAAATTTTATAAGCCAAGCATAACAGAAAAATAAAGATTCTATATATCAAAAAATATTTTTTTTTTGCACAAAAATTGCTGTAAAAAATTGGCGTTCCGGTGTTTGCAAGCGTCACAATAAACCACTAGCATTGGAACGCCAATTTTTTTCAGCAATTTTTGTGCAAAAAAAAAATATTTTTTGATATATAGAATCTTTATTTTTCTGTTATGCTTGGCTTATAAAATTTTGTTCATTTTTTTTTTAACAATATTTGCAAATCGGATTTTTTAGTACTTGGCGTACCTTTTTTTTTTTTTTTTTTTAATATTTTCGGAAATTTTTATATATACTCGAAATCTCTTAATCAGCCAAAGTATAAGTTATTAGAAAAACTGCTTGAGTCTGTAGACGATGTTGAATATTTTCCCTTCAACCAGAATGAACAAGTGGTGTCACCAAGCGAGAGTCGACCGAACTCAATATTTATTTTCGATGATGTAGCATGTGAGAAACAGGATAATATTCGAGCATATTTTTCAATGGGTAGACACGAGCACGTTGATTCATTCTATCTCTGTCAGACATATGCACGCATTCCAAAGCATCTCGTCCGTGATAATGCCAACCTCCTAGTACTATTTAAGCAAGATGAAATGAATCTCAAGCATATATACAATGATCATGTAAACACTGATATGCCTTACGCCGAGTTCAAAAATTTATGCTCGGCATGCTGGGTCGATAAGTATGGATTTATTATGATTGACAAGGATAGTGATCTTGATCGAGGTAGATATAGGAAAGGGTTTGACAGTTTCGCGTGCATCGATAAGTAATAAATATTCCATTACTAGCTGATCTTGAAACAGTAGTATCCGCGACTCAGCTGCGACAACATGAAGAGTGAAAATATTTCTAGAGAACAAGACGTTTTGCGTAAAATCGTCAAAGCCAGCGATGCAATTCGACGGAAACATAAAATGTTGAAAACTGGTCGCGAGGCCAATGACCAGGCGATGGAAGAAGTCTTCAAACCACTCGTGAATCCATTGGAAAAATTAGTGAATGTCTCATACAAGTAAAAATCGCGATACGGCACTTGTGAAGAAAGAAATTATAGAGGATATTAAGAATGAAATTAAGGATGAAATTAGAGATAAAATTAAGGAAGAAATAAATGATGATGAAGCTCGGGATAATATTGTCGAAAGAGCTGGAACGAGTGGAATAGTGAAACGTGAAGTGAGCGACAGCGATGATGAGGAGCAAGATGCTTCGTTTAAGTCAGCAATAGGCAACGATACTGAAGATATTATAAGCGATGACGATGATAATAAAATCGTTCAGACAAACGCTGAAGCAGATGAATTAATAAATGAATATCTCGCATTGTTACAATCAAATAGAACGTCCGATTTAGATATTTCTTATGGAGTGCGAAATCTTGCTAATAATAGGTTAATGATAGGAGACTCGCCGATAAATTTCAACGCTACTTCTATAGAAATAGGGGGCGTAAGCTATGGAAAAACTATTGGACTCATTGAACTATTGTTTAAAAAACAGCCCAATGTTGCTTATATTAACGTTGATGATATGAAAAATTATAAGGATATAATTATCAGAACAAATGCGCACAAGAAGTATTACATAAATAGAGAAGCGATCCGCGTGAATAAATCTTTCAAATTCACTAATTATATCGCAAAAATTCTGAATGATGTTGAATAGACTGGAAAAGGTATATCTCAATATAAAGTTGCGCAAAAAGATGTCAAGGTGGATTATGTTTATTGGGATGATCCAAACGAGCTAGTGAATCGACTTCGTCTACTCTTGGCATCACAAACAGCTGGCAACTCCTCTCATAGAAACGAAATTATGTCAATTATAGAGGAACTACGGGAAGCCCAGATAATATATTAACTCGCCACCCATAGAGATTTTGAACATTTGCAGGATGAGTGTCGATATGTTTGGACGACAGCTCGATAAGAGCGCAGGTGTAAAAAATCGCGGCCTTCCCGGCCGCCCCGGCGCTCCTGGTAATCCAGGCATTGGATTTAAATTAACCGAGGATGGCCATTATGATATGGAAAACAAAAGACTCCGCAATGTTGCCGCTCCGGAACAACAAAACGATGCTGCAACCTTGAACATCTTACATCGCAAAGTACATACCACCGTGAAGATTTTACGAAAAGAAATGAATGATAGTAATCTCCTATTGTTTCAAGGGCTTGAGACAACAATGCAGGATATCGCAAGAACTGTAAATATCAACCTCGAAACAGTACAAGACTTGGCTACTCGAAACTCAAAGGCCATTGCCAACGTGGACGTTAGACTAAACGTTCTTGAAAATGAGCGCGCACAAAGAAGCACTAGTGGAGGAGCTACAGTGGAGGGTCTCGACGAGACTTGGCAAGCCGATCTCGTCGATATGTCAGCTTATGCTAGTCAAAACAATCAATACAAGTATCTCCTTACCGTCATTGATATATTCTCGAAATTCGCTTGGGCTGTACCGATGAAGAGCAAGACGGGAAAAGATACAACAGCTGCAATGAAGTCCATACTTATTCAAGGGCGAACACCATCAAAATTACAGGTGGATAATGGCAGAGAGTTTTACAATTCTAATTTTCAATCTCTCATGGAGCAGTATAAAATCCATTTGTATTCAACATTTAGCAACTTGAAAGCATCGATTTGCGAACGTTTCAATCGGACAATAAAAAATAAAATGTGGAAACATTTTAGTCTTCGCGGAAGTTATAAGTGGATTGATATTATAGAGAAGTTGCTTTTCAATACAACTCCACAATACATCGCACTATTAGAATGAAGCCAAAAGACGTATGCGCTAAACTCGAGAAAAATCTTCTGCATACAGTGTATGATCGGCCAAAAATTAAATATACCCGGAAGCCAAAATTTCAAGTTGGCGAAAAAGTTCGAGTTAGTAAATATAAAAATATTTTTGCGAAAGGCTATACACCCAACTGGACAACTGAAATATTTACGAGATCTCGAATAATGAATACTTCACCTGTGACGTACAGGCTGATGGACTATGAGAATAAACCGATTGCCGGCGGTTTCTATGAACAAGAGCTACTCGCCGTCAAACACCCCGATATTTATCTACTTGAAAAAGTGTTGAAAAAACGACTCGACAAACTTTATGTAAAATGGCTCGGATTTGATAACTCGCACAATAGTTGGATTAATAAATCGGACTTGTAAATAAATCATTGTCTTGAGGAAAAGAAAGAGTAAAAGTGAGAGAGTGAAAATGATCTTTCGAGCTCAGGCCGATGCACATGGCCTATGCACCGGCTCTGGAAGAATTTTTTCCGCACACCCCCTCCCATAAAGATTTCGGATGACCCCCTGCGTACTCTATGCTCCTGGAAAGAAAGACCCTTTCTCGTGGGAAAGTGCGATAGGCCCTTTCTTACGAAATTCTAACAGCATGCACATGGCCTGCGTACAACCTGTGGAAGCATTGTCTTCTCACATAATCCTCGCTCTCACTTTAAAGCATGTGTCAATCCTCGCAGAGTGAAAATTGTGTATCATTTAAAAAGTTCTTAGTTTCACTCGCATTCTCCCACTCTTTGAAAAAAAAAAAAAACAAAAAACCTTTTGGTGAGGGCTGGCTCAGTTTTTCGAAAAATAGCAGAGCTCAGTTTTTTTTCCATACGTGTAAGAGCAACATTTCCATCGCCATGACTCTGGGCAGCTTTAGCAGTTCGATTGTGTACTCGCTTTTAAAGTTCCTCGTATGGAGGAATGATTTTATAAATCGCCGATGGCCAAAAGAAAGACGGCGCGCGTTGAAACACATGTCTTACGGCGCAGTTTTTCGTGCACTCGAAAGAGTTTTTTTGGTGGCAAATATTGCCGAAATTCGCGAAGCGTTAGATAACAAATATATCTGTGGTGATATTTGCGATGCCGCTGACGCTGCATTAGAATTTCATAGGTCGATAGTGGGACAGTATGACTATTATGATGATGATCCAAACTACCAGCCAATGATAAAACGACCGCGCATCAATCGCCGATATAACTCGCCCCCACCCGAGGAAATGGAACCATTAAATGAGGAAGCGCGGAACATAATGCTCGAGGATTCAGATTCCGATTCGAGTCTACGCTCGCGACTAGAGGACCGTGAGCGAGCTAATAGGAAAAGCGCGAAATTGATAGAGAAATTCGAACTCCATTGTCTCATCAAGGATATAAGAAAACAAGGAGAAGAAGAAGAAGAAGAAGAATATGTTGATGAATATCATGATCCATATAATGATGATGATGAGCACGACTACGACGAGGAGGAATATGAAATTAATATAGTGCCGGAAGAGTGATAAAGTGATAAGTGATGTGAAAAAGCGTTTTACAATAAAAACAATCGAACTTTATTTTTATAAGAATACAATATATATACATTTTTATTACTAATCTATCTTTTTATAATACAATATATACATTTTTATACACTAAATATATATTTCCTATTGTCTATAACCCCAAGGTAGCGTATCGGTGGAATCATACTGAAGCATTCTTTTATCGTCGTTCCAACTTAAAGCTAGCTTATTCTGTTTAATTGTCTCGACTTCGTGTTTTCGACTACGAATTAGACACTGTCTCTTTATCAAATTTCGATGATTAAAAAGGCATTCCTTATAATCGAAAAACGTTATAGTTTTCAATGTCGACGCTTTGACGCCCTTTGCGCGTTTTTTATCCCGATCGTCGTCCTGAACCTTGTACGAGTACAATTTCGCTCTCAAACCCACGAATTCTGTCATAATTTTCCCATTATTCTCGTCTTTCATGAGACCTACTACTTTCTTGTTAACTAACGGGATTCCATACTCATTGTTTTCCGGATAATCGGATGTGTCAAATTTATGGATGTCGCTCTTTATAGTTTCAAAGATATCTGGAGTTGTAACATGATAAATAAGGCTGTCGCTATCGGTGTACAATAGTTTAGCGCTGTTATCGAATTTATTTTTCATATAATTATAGTGAAAATCATAAATGTATATCTTCGATAGATCCAAAATCGTAAATCCAGCATAAATCGGTTTGTAAAATTTTACCGACGGCTTATCCAACTCTATAATCAGCATATCATTGTCAAATACGGTACAGCTATGAAACGTAGGCTTTGCTATGAGAGACCGCGCGCCATACCTTCCAGTCCACCTGGTAACGAGTTTAACTTCACGATGTTTTCTCGGATATTCCATCGTTTTTCCGAAGACGGAATTGTTCATTAATTTGAAAAAAATTTTCGCAAATTCATCGGTAGCTTTTTGACGCAACTCCGTATTCAACTCGATGTACTTTTTCAGCCATGGCGATTGTTTGAATTTTAAGACTCTATGGATTTTATTTAGCTGTAAACCCAAAGCGATGCACTGCTTAAGATTGCGATAGTGAATTATATATCTTGTCTTCGGTAATAAAGTCGTCATAAGTTTCGAATTCTTACATCTAGGCACAGGCGGCGTGAAATGTTCCGTGCACAACGGTAAGTCTTTGTGTCTTTCATGTAACTCTGTAGGATAATCGAAATCAACCTCCAAAATGTAGCTGACCGACGCATCATCCGCGATATTTTCTATGTCGAGACTTTCAAAATCTTCGACCCACTCGAAAGACCCATAGGGTAGCGATTCACTCATTGCCGCACCGTACAAATTATTCACATCATAGTACATAATGTACGATTCAGCCAATTCCGGGTTAAAATCATTTTTCATATATCGGTTGTTCGCTTTAGCATACCTATTCGAACACTGTGCAACGCCCCCACGGATACCTTTTTCGATAAATAAGAGCATCTCTACATTGGTTAGCAGCTCGAACTCAACGTTTGTACATTTTAGCATCGCATCGAACGCCAATCCGGGTGTAGTATAATAATGAAGGGGATCTAGATCGTACGTCGTTTTGCAGTTGCGTCGGAAGTTTTCAAATATGTCCACTAAAAGCAGAACGTCAGTCTTCAGATATAAATCCGAATATTCACGCAAAGTTTTGATTTTACACTCGCGGCAAACATTCAATGCGTGTGCATATTCGTCATCACTGATTTCGGTGTTATTTAATTGAGAAAAAAAGTCTGCTTTCGAGGGCAATTCTGTTTCGTAGAGTTTATCACAACCGCTCAGGTAATCGTACGGGAAAACACCTTTTCTGCTCAATAACGCGAATTCATCGAGACTCTTACAATGCTTCCGCGTAATAATTTTTTCTCCGGCATCCAGATAAGAGGCTAATCGTTCGAGACCACTTGGCATGAATCTGAATGAGTCAGGAAATCGATAATGTAATACTGTATTCTTGACTTGTTTCGTGAATGAAATATATTTTTCTTTATTGACGGGGAGAAGTTGAACCGATCCCTCAAATTCTGTTGCTAATGCTTTTATCAAAAAATGTGAATCATAACCCGACAAATTATGAAACCCGACAGGTACAACGTCAGAATTTTTGTAATTTAAATTGCATGCATTATGAGCAGCACCTCGATACTTTCCTGTAAAGTGGCTTTGATCTCGAACTTTTATCCCGCTCGCATTACGCTCGAATGGTTTTTCACAGACGTCACATACTGCAGCTTCTTCGAATTCACGACGTTGGACAACGCCAAGTTTCTCCATCGGCTTCACGTTAACAAATTGCCGAGTGAAAAAGTCCGCTAATTTTCGCAGCTCCTGCACAAACCAATCAATACAATCTTCGCCGCGATAAGACTTATACTCACAGATTGCCGCGGAGTATGTGCAGTGAACGTAAAATCCTACGCTATGAGGCACGTGTTTTTGGTAACTTAAATTAATTCCCGGTGCACCTGACTTAAGAAGACACTCGAGGTCCGAGTAAATTGCGAATGGAACGTTCTCTCTATTTTTAAAATTTTTGAAGTGTAACTTCGTTTCCTCCTCGGGGAGAATAACTTTGCAGCCATTTATAGCAAAGTAATCGTCTCGATGATTATCTAATGAGCGCTGCGTTTGAAAGTGACACAGACATCTGTCACACAGCCAAGTCATTTTATTGTGACGAGATATTTGCGAGCTAATTAGTCGCGATAAATTCTTTATCCATGCGAAGTGATGGATCGCAATATTTCGATCATTCGGCTCGATGTTACTCTCTAAAATGAGCAAATGTATCGTACGGCGATTTGAATTTTCCCTACTCAAATAAATTGGTACGATCTGCAATTTACCTTTCCTACTTTTTTCTACACCATAAACATTAATCGAGAGTCGATTTACCTTCTCGAATCGCGGAATGTTACGCACTCGCATCGGATAAGTAAAATCCATGTAATTTAGCACTGCGCTAAAATGCGGATACGAACTTGTTCGCTCACTGTTCCTTGTCGGTGGTGAAAGAGCCGCTGTCACTGCCCACAAAAAACAATACGAATCGTTGCTTTTGATATGAAATACGGCGTGTTTCCGTTGAATATCCTTTGGAACTGCGATGTATATAGATAATCCCCCTCGTAGCGGAACGTATTTGTTCATGTTGACAACGAGATTGGAAATTTCCCTCATGCTCCAACCAGATTGTTTTTCCTCGAACTCTTCAACTTTTTTCAATAAGTTTTCTCTCACGTGTTCTCTGAACCATCGATCCAAGTCCGTTGAGCGAAGAGTCGCCTCATTCCTCGTGTTGAAGAATTTATTTTCCTCGATGATTTCGTCGTTTTTCGAAACTTCGAATTTACACGCCAAGATCACGTTGATTTTCAGGTTGCGCCCCCTCTTCCTCGATGTTCCGTGGACCAGTCTCTTTACTCGTGCGATAATGAGACGCTTCGCATCATCCAGAAAATCTGCAAGATCCCTGTGTTGTAGATTAATGACTACGCCAGTTCGGATTCTTTTCTGGAAAGCCGTCTCCGTGTTGGCACACTGCACTTTTTCCACCCTCACACCGGCACCACGTTTTTTGAATTTCGCCGACAAAGACAATAACTGAACTATCGTCGTTTGAATCCTGATTTTTCCGCCAATTGTCAAAGTACTTTTTCGTAGAATTTTGCGAAGGAGATTCACATTTTCGTTACCGAACTTTATCCACCGCTGCGCCTCAGCGCGCGAAGATTTGCCCCGGAGAGCGGAATACGCGCTTTGCATAATCGCGACGAGCTTTTTGCATTTTTCCGAATCCATTTTTTACGCGGATTAAACACACGGAAAAAACTGTGAGTAACTAATGATTGTGCATCGCATGCAATTCAATGCGAGAGGATGAATACAGACTGAGCGATTGAATTAAAAATCAAAGATATTATAACTTTGCCCCACTCTGCAAACCTCAAGAAAACTACTCGTGTCACTATCGGAGAGATCTAACAAGATCTTCGGCAATATCTTCGATAGTCCAGTACATTCCTGTGCACGTAAACCATGTATCGCCATAAATATCTTAAAGAGAAAAACACTCTGAGTTCTGGCGCCTGAGGTCCTGCATAAGCAGCTTCAATGTGGTCATCTGTGTACCATTTAGTTAAGGGCTCGGGGGGCTCGTGTTTCCCTACGCGTGAAATGAGTAAAAGACAAAGCATTGCACAGGCTACAGCGTGGTACTGCACCTCCATAGTGTTATTGTTCGACATCTTCGACGATACGAGGGTGAAAGCCGAAGACCACACGCTTAGAGCATCCACTTGAAAAGGTGTTAGTGCCACGGGTGACGCGCACCATGTGTTTCATACATTCGAAAATTTTTTTCTTCGCAGCTCATTCAAAACGTGTCTCTGCAGTCACTCGACTCGTATTCAACTGTATTTAGTATTTAAACCAAAAGCGATAAATTTCTTCGGAATATACGACAGATGATACACTTTCAGGCTATGCAGTTCGTTATTGGAACCACCCACCGCCACCCATGAGAATAGGGTCCTGACTCATCGAGCATTCATTGGGTCCGACTGTTCTAAGCATCATTTGTCTATGAATTTTTATCTCAGTCATAAATTTTCCATGCGACAAGGGGTCTCGGGGCTTGAAAAGTGTTGTATACATAATCATCGATATTTGAAGTGTTTGTATATATTGCAAGAAAATTCCAAGAAAAAAATTCAACCTAACACTCACCCACCAGCGGCCTCCTACTCTACCCCCCCCCCCCCCCCCCCACCCACCTCCTCACCACCCACTGCATGCCACTCGCCGATTCACGCGAAAAAAAAAAAAATGTTCAACCACCCACCCACCCACCACCCACCACCCACCTCCCACCTCCTCACCATCCACTGCATGCCGCTCACCGATTATCAAGAAAATCTCATTCAACCTGACAGATGGTTTGGGTCTCAGCTAAGACATCGGTAAATACCGATTCTGCAATACCTACCACCCACCACCCACCCACCTCCCATCACCCACCCACCCACCCGACAGGTGGTTTGACTCTCAGCTAAGATATCGGTAAATACCGATTCTGCAATTCCTACCACCCACCACCCACCCACCCACCCCCATCACCCACCTGTCACACACCTGAAATTCACCTACCCACTCCCCCACCCATCACCCTACCACCCACCACCCACCGACTCGCGCATGCGCAGATCGAGTTGAGTCAGAACCAGCCTTGTATATCTACTCATGCCGCTCGTTTATTTCGTTAATATATGGCACAAGCGCGCACAACAATCTTCCAAAATATTCTGTTTTTTCCGTAATATCCTTGGAATTCTTTATATGTAAGCGAGACATCTTTTTGCGCTTTATTTCTTTTTTGTTTTTCAACCATCACTTGTTTCGCACCAATCTTTGTACCTTGTTACAAGGCGTTACAACGCTCTCGCAGGCACGCTAGATATTAGGTACGCGCGAGAGTCGTAGATAAGCGCGAATACAGAGTCGTCCCCCGACGATACCCGAGGGGAGAAAATGTATAGTATTCGGGAGACTGCCGGCGGATTATATTATACATTACAGGTGTCCGGCTACGCGACAACGGCCAGTGGGAGATTCGAGAGGGGAACCACGAGAGGAGAGACTTCGCGAATATTCCAGAGATCAGGCGATTTTCGGCGACAAAGGGCTCGTTCCCTCTCCCACCGATTACCGAGACGTGTAACCGAACACGAGCGAGAGGCACTCTCGCGCGACGCGTTGTACGAAATAGATCGATAAGCGTAACAAGCGATAGAGATTCGATTAGTTAGAAGTTAGTGCAAAAAGAATAAGTCCGTGACAGTTATTTAACGCCGTGCGAGTCACGGGAGTGAAAGAAATCATTACACGCCATGTCGTCGGCAGAGGAATTATTTATTGTGAGGAATAACCGCCGTGACGACGGCCGAGGAATTGTCTGAGGGAATACACGATAACGGCTCGTAGATCGAGGAAAGACACGACGACGACCCATGTAAACTAACGGACAGGGAAAGTCAAGGTAGGTGCACGCAGTGCAGACCATCTTCGGTTCTTTTTGTGCCGTACACGTGTTGCCGTAGCTTTCTCGCTCGTGCCCGGTGTTTCCGGGAGATTTCTCGGGTGATTTCCGCTCGCAGCGGCGAGTGTCAAAATTATTCTGTTGCAAAAGAAATTGATATCGAATCTCGCGAGTCATGAAGAAGAGTCAGACAGAAGTCAATTGTATTGGAGAATTTTGCTGTCGAATAAAACGAATGTTTTTGTTATTTTTTACATAATTGAAGGTTTAAATTATTTTTATTGTTCCCGAACTGTACTCCTCCTGCTAGCCCTAAGTGATTGAGAAAGAAGGAAGTATAAATAAGCAAGAGTACGAAAACCCTCGGACATCGGGGTAGATACGGTGTGCTGGCGCCGAACACGATAGTAGGGGAATAAAAAGTACCTTGCAAGTGGGCGTCATTATATTTTGCACGGGTTAACCGACCCCCGGTACTCCGAAGCCGGGGAAAAGCACATCACAACCTACACACTTGATAGTGGCGCCACGTGACAATAACAACATAAGCCCATGGCAACAAATGTCTTGCCGACCTATGAAAGCCAACGGGATATATGCAAAAGTCGCTTTAATTACGATAAAATTTCTTATAAAAAAAACAGCTATAGCTTTCCAACTAAATCGAGGGAAGAGAGCGTAAGGATTCTGTCGTAGATTATAAATCGAGATTGAAGCGGCCATGTCATTGCCACAGTAACGCTCGGCCACAGCCGAGCCACACAGCCGAGCGGCCACAGTACGCTCGGTAACATCTACGAAAGCCAACGAGACATATGGAAGAGTAGCTTCAATTACGGTAAAATTACTTACAAAAAAAACATAGCTGTAGTCTTCCAACTCACTCGAGGAAAGCAAGCGTATGGGGTCTCTGTCTTAGATTACAAATCGGAATTGAAGCGGCATTCTGTATGCCAGAAAAAAAATCAGCAGGTTTTTTTATTACGTCATTGCGTAATAGAATGCGCCGTATGAACGACAACGTCGCTTTAATATCGATTAATAACCTGAGACAAAAAAATGTTACGCTCGTCTCCCTCGATCGAATCGGAAGGCTACAAGCGATCAGTTTTTTTATCATAAATATTATTTGAATTGTAGCGCTTTTTCCATATGGCTAGTTATCTTTCGTAGATGCCTCCGAAGTAGATATACAAGGCTGGTTCTGACTCAACTCGATCTGCGCATGCGCGAGTCAGTGGGTATCGGTCGGTCGGAGGCTCGGTATCGGTGACCTGCGACCTCTTGTCGCATGGAAAATTTATGACTGCGATAAAAATTCATAGACAAATGATGATTAGAACAGTCGGACCTAATGAATGCTCGACAGGACCCTGTTCTCATGGGTGGCGGTGGGTGGTTTGAATAACAAACTGCATAGCCTGATAGTGTATCATCTGTCGTATACTCCGAAGAAATTTATCGCTTTTGGTTTAAATACTAAATACAGTTGAATACGAGTCGTGTGACTGTAGAGTCACGTTATGAATGAGCTGCGAATAAAAAAATTTCCGAATGTATGAAATATATGGTGCGCATCACCCGTGGCACTAACACCTTTTCAAGTGGATTCTCTAAGCGTGTGGTCCCCGGCTTTCACCCTCGTATCGTCGAAGATGTCGATCAATAACACTATGGAGATGCAGTACCACACTGTAGCCTGTGGAATGCTTTGTCTTTTACTCTTTTTCACGTGCAGGGAAACACGAGCCCCGGAGCCCTTAACTAAATGGTACACAGATGACCACATTAAAGCTGCTTATGAGTCGCAGGACCTCGAGCATACATACATGGTTTACGTACACAAGAATGCTCCGGACTATCGAAGATATTGCCGAAGATCTTGTTACATCTCTCCGATAGTGACACAAGTAGTTTTCTTGAGGTTTGCAGAGTGGGGCAAAGTTATAATATCTTTGATTTTTAGTTCAGTCGCTCAGTCTGTATTCATCCTCTCGCATTGAATTGCATGCGATGCACAATCATTAGTTACTCACAGTTTTTTCCGTGTGTTTAATCCGCGTAAAAAATGGATTCGGCAAAATGCAAGAAGCTCGTCGCGATTGTGCACAGCGCGTATTCCGCTCTCCGGGGCAAATCTTCGCGCGCTGAGGCGCAGCGGTGGAGAAAGTTCGGTAACGAAAACGTGAATCTCCTTCGCAAAATTCTACGAAAAAGTACTTTGACAATTGGCGAAAAAATCAGGATTCAAACGACGATAGTTGAATTATTGTCTTTGTCGGCGAATTTCAAAAAACGTCGTGCCGGGGTGAGGGTGGAAAAAGTGCAGTGGGCCTACACAGAGACAGCTTTCCAGAAAAGAATACGAACTGGCGTAGTCATTAATCTACAACACAGGGATCTCGCAGATTTCCTGGATGATGCGAAGCGTCTCATTATCGCACGAGTAAAGAGACTGGTCCACGGAACATCGAGGAAGAGGGGGCGCAACCTGAAAATCAACGTGATCTTGGCGTGTAAATTCGAGGTTTCGAAAAACGACAAAATCATACAGGAAAATAAATTCTTCAACACGAGGAATGAGGCGATTCTTCGCTCAACGGACTTCGATCGATGGTTCAGAGAACACGTGAGGGAAAACTTATTGAAAAAAGTTTAAGAGTTCGAGGAAAAAGAATCTGGTTGGAGCATGAGGGAAATTTCCAATCTTGTCGTCAACATGAACAAGTACGTTCCGCCGCGAGGGGGATTATCTACATACATCGCAGTTCCAAAGGATATTCAACGGAAACACGCCATAGTTAATATCAAAAGCAACGATCCGTATTGTTTTTTGTGGGCACCGACAGCGGCTCTTTCACCACCAAGGAACAGTGAGCGAACAAGTTCGTATCCACATTTTAGTGCAGTGCTAAATTGCATGGATTTTACTTATCCGATGCGAGTGCGTGACATTCCGCGATTCGAGAAGGTAAATCGACTCTCGATGAATGATTATGGTGTAGAAAAAAGTAGGAAAGGTAAATCGCAGATAGTACCAATTTATTTGTGTAGCATCGAGCCGAATGATCGAAATATTGCGATCCATCACTTCGCATGGATAAAGAATTTATCGCGACTAGTTAACTCGCAAATATCTCGTCACAATAAAATGACTTGTCTGTGTGACAGATGTCTGTGTCACTTTCAAATGCAGCGCTCATTAGATAATCATCGAGACGATTGCGTTGCTATAAATAGCTGCAAAGTTTTTCTCCCCGAGGAGGAAACAAAGTTACATTTCAAACATTTTAATAATAAACAGAACGTTCCATTCGCAATTTACGCGGACGTCGAGTGTCTTCTTAATCCAGTTGCACCGGGAATTAATTTAAGTTACCAAAAACACGTGCCTCATAGCGTAGGATTTTATGTTCACTGCACATACTCCGCAGCAATCTGTGAGTATAAGTCTTATCGTGGCGAAGATTGTATTGAATGGTTTGTGCAGGAGCTGCGATTTTAGCAGACTTTTCCACTCGGCAATTTGTGACCGTGAAGCCGATGGAGAAACTTAGCGTTGTCCAGCGTCGTGAGTTCGAAGAAGCTGCAGTATGTCACAAACGTGCACATGTCACAAACGTGACATACTGCAGCTTCTTCGAAAAACCATTCGAGAGTAATGCGAGCGGGATAAAAGTTCGAGATCACTGCCACTTTACATGAAAGGATCGAGGTGCTGTTCATAACGCATGCAATTTAAATTACAAAAATTATCACGTTGTACCTGTCGAGTTTCATAATTTGTTGGGCCATGATTCACATTTTTTGATAAAATCATTAGCAACAGAATTTGAGGGATCGGTTCAACTTCTCCCCGTCAATAATGAAAAATATATTTCATTCATCAAACAAGTCAAGAATACAGTAACACATTATCGATTTCTTGACTCATTCAGATTCATGCCAAGTGGTCTCGAATGATTAGCCTCTTATCTGGATGCCGGAGAAAAAATTATTACGCGGAAGCATTGTAAGAGTCTCGATGAGCTCGCGTTATTGAGCAGAAAAGACGTTTTCCCGTACGATTACCTGAGCGGTTGGGATAAACTCGACGAAACAGAATTGCCCTCGAAAGCAGACATTTTTTCTCAATGTAATTCGAGTGTAAAATCAAAACTTTGGGTGAAGATTCGGATTTATATCTGAAGACTGACGTTCTGCTTTTAGTGGACATATTTGAAAACTTCCGACGCAACTGCAAAACGACGTACGTTCTAGATCCCCTTCATTATTATACTGCACCCGAATTGGCGTTCGATGCGATGCTAAAGTGTACAAACGTTGAGCTCGAGCTGCTAACCGATGGAGAGATGCTCTTATTTATCGAACAAGCACCTCAGCGCCCTGCGGGCGCAGAGGCTCTTGTTGGTGGGCTCCGTCCCCCAAACCCCCTGAAAAATGTCCCTTCGGGACATTTTTTAAAGCACTCACAGGGGTACACGTCGCGCTACGCGTTCCGTTCAAAATTTATATGCACGTCGCGCTACGCGCTCCGTATCAAGTGTGTTCACACGTCGCGTTGCGCGTTTTATTTCAGAAGTATGTATGGGGAAAAAGCATTTATCAGTTACGTAAATTGGTTCATAGTATTTAATCTTAATAGAATAACAATATTTCTTTCATATACAATCTGATTATTATTTTGCGTCATTGAGATATTTGTTTTGTTTGACGATAAATTGTCAAATTTTGAGACATAAGACAATTATAATGAATTGCGTCGCGTAGAATTTGAACAAATTAATTTAAAAAATAAAATCATATCTAGTAAATTTTTTTTTATTTGCTTAACACTTATTAATAGATTTAATGAGTATAAAATGGATAACCAAAATATGTACTAAGTATTTCTAACGGTGTGTGACGGCCGGGTCCAGCTTTGCATATAAGTAGACAACACGAATGATAGAAACATATGGGTGACTATAGCGCAGTGGTTAGCGCTCTTAATTAGCACCTGATCAACCTGGGTTCGAATCCCGGGGTCACCATATTTTCTGTCATTCATTTCTGGCCCTACCGTCACATCATCGTCTACCATCACCATATCGAAGATATCGGCCGTTCTGTTACATGGTGTCAGAAGTTATTGAGCTGCTAAACATGTCCACTGGGAAGCCATCAAACTCTTAGGGAATGCGGCACGAGACAAAGTCCCCCGCGTATACCAGACGGTAAAAAGTAAGACCGACTGACGAGATAACATATATGATGCCTCAGTCCGCGCAATAGGACACTCGCAACACTGCACAGTCAACGAGGACGTCGACAATCGCGAGAGGAGGTGTGTAACGGTGTGTGACGGACGGGTCCAGCTTTGCATATAAGTAGACAACACGAATGATAGAAACATATGGGTGACTATAGCGCAGTGGTTAGGGCTCTTAATTAGTACCTGATCAACCTGGGTTCGAATCCCGGGGTCACCATATTTTCTGTCATTCAGTGCTGGCCCTACCATCACATCATCGTCTACCATCACCACATCGAAGATATCGGCCGTTTTGTTACATATTTATAAAAATAACTTTTAGTCAATATTTTTTTGGCAATTTTCGATTTCAAAAAAATTGTATAATGGAGCTTATGTTAACAAATTAAAAATTGACTTTCTTGTTACGATTTATTTACAAGTGAACTTAACATGGAAATGTAAAACAATGAAAAATAGTTGCGTTCATTGCATATTAAAGTTTTTATTAATGATAAAGCATTATGTTGCTCATAGATTTATATTTTACCGAGTCGATAAGATACCTCTTTGTTTTATGTATTTCTTGGACGTATTCAGTACAAATGAAAATAGCATGAACTTAGAATCTTTGAACGTTTTTATGTATAGAGATGGAAGTGAATTTATATAATGACAACTATATGTTTTAATTTTCGCGGTTGTCGCGAATTAATTCTACTTCAGTAAATTTACTAAAACAGCGTACTGCAACTAAGTATGCAAATAAGGTTGATCAAGTTTTACAGCAGGTTTATAATATTTTGCTAATTTCCACACCACCATGAGGTATAGCAATCGGCGGGTTTCTTTTTTTTAAGTGGTGAATCCCCATGAGGCCTACTATCCACTGTTATTATTTGTTATATTATATTATGTTATATTGTATTATATTATCCTTTTTAGAAATGGAACATTGTTGCTTTAAATCGTTACAATATTTTTTAGTCTGATTAAGTCATTATTCGAATACTAATTATATTATATGTTACGTAATTAATTATTGTTCGAATTGAAACCAAATTGGTTTATGATCGCTAAATATACTTTCAAATATATGGATATTTAAATCTTTATTATTACTAAAGCAAAGATCTATGAATGTATTATTATCTGTAGTAAACGTGTTGTATGGTAGTATCGGAAACAGGTTGTTATTTCTCATAAGTTCTAGTAATGATATACTTGAATTTAATTTTGCATCATTCAAATTAATATTAAAATCACCTATAATAATAGAATATTGTAAATTTTCTTTTTTTATAGCTTCGAAGGCTAGATTCATATTACATTTGAAATTTGTAAAAGGAAACTTTGGTGATTTATAAATTGTGATAATACAATAATTGTTAATTATTATACCAGTTGTAATCATATACCCGTTTTTGTGTCGATTTGCACAATTATAAAAACATCGAATTGAGCTAGGTAATGTTGATTTTCTGTATGTAATAGTACCAAAAGCTTTTCTCGCAATTCCTTGACAATCTTGACGTTGAATAATTGAATAATCATTTATATCTACATCATCTTGGGGTAATGTCCAAGTTTCTACAAGACTCAGTATATCGCATGTCGTAAAACTTCTATCTGATTTTACTAAAGAAAGGTGTTTATTTAAACTTCGAACATTTTGGTATATAAATAGAATATGTTCATTCGTTTTATAATCTTTTGGGAACTTTAGATCCAGATGTAAAAGATTGTCCGTTCTTAATCTAAGCATTTCGGATTTTACTTTATCACAATTTATTTCTGGCATTGGCGCTCTATATTGCCCTTTAATAAATAACCCTTTCGCACTAGTGCTCTGCTAAAGGCAACATATAACATTCTTTTGTCCATTCTATTTGTCAAATTTACTACTACATTTTGATATGTACCTCCTTGCGATTTATGAATCGTTATTGCTTCTGCAGGTGTTAAAGGGAATTGTTTTCTACATAATTGAATAGCCGACGATTTTCTTAAATTCATTGTTCTTGTTATATGATTTATCGGTGTTAAATCTAGTGGTATATTATTATTTTTCATTTGGTTCAGACATTCTGATCGTGTGACATTCCCAACATTTACATCTTCAAATTTCAAATATACACGTATAGGTACACGAATCCGATTATTTGATTCGTCTATGTAAAAACCGTACGATATTTTTATTAATCTACCACATGCTCCATTAGTTAAACTATCTTCAGTTCGAATATTTACAGTTAACATGTATCTTGCCCCTACTTTCAACATAACTTCATTCGATGATCCTTGAGTTTTGTTTGACGGAAGGATTTTTGCATATTCGAGCATTCTTTTCTTACTTTCCATAGTACCTTCTCCTATACAATAATCGACAGATTCATTGTTAAATGCTTCACTTTGTAATGAATTTAGAAAATCGACATTATAATTATTTACCAAGGCATTGGTAAGAAATAGTACCATGCTGTCTTTTGGAATTTCTACATTTGCATGTAATTGATCACATTGTCTCGATATAAAAAGATCATTATCTTCTTTTGTTGTTACCCCGGCAGCTAAGTTATTTAAAGCTTCAGCGAATGTTTTATCTTCTCTTTGTCGCATTATTTCTGTTAACTCATATAAATGAAATTCTGACCACAAATAAGCACCTTGCAATATTCCGAGAGCATCGTTTTCACATTCAAATATCCATCCGTCCATAACTGGTTTCAATTGATTAAAATCGCCTAAAACTATTAGAGATTTTCCGCCGAATAGTTGATTAGTTTTAAATATTTGTTGTAGCCGTTGATTTATTTGGCTGAATACTCTACGTCCCGTCATGCTAATTTCGTCAATAATAATTACCTTTACATGGTGTAATTGGTGAGCCAGAGTATTGGCTGTATCTGCACTTAATCGATTCATTGAACTTTGATTAATTGGCAAACTAAATGTTGAATGAAGCGTCGTGCCGCGTATACCAAATGCAGCTTTGCCAGTTGGGGAACATTTTTACAAACCAAGTTATCTGGTTCATTATGAACATTTTGATATATTCGCAGTATAGATTGTGTAATCACGTTAATCAATAAGCTTTTTCCTACTCCTGCCCCGCCGCTTATGAAATGATAAAATTGAGTGTCTTGTGTTTTTAATTTGTGCATTAAATCAATATGATATCTGTATTGTTTTTTATTTAAGCAGGATATTAGTTGATAATATTCATTATCTTGCATTAGTTTTGGAACAATGAATGTTTCTTTAGCTCTACCAGGTTCATTATAGATTTCAAGACCAATATCAGCATGGTCATATCCAATATCATGAATTACAAATTCTGCGGGAATTCTATCGGTTTCATTTTCTGCATTGTTGTCTATAACCTCCTCATGATTTTCGTTGACTATATCCTCTAATATATTATCATAATCAATAAATTCGTTATGAATGTATTTTATTCTATTTCTCATAATTATTTCTTTGCATGTTTCATAATATGATTGTGCATCCATATTTGTTGGTTTACTTTCGCGCCATGGATTAAATAATAATAAATGTTCTCCGTAATAGTTTATTTCGTCCTGATGAATATTATACTTTCTATATCGAATAATTTTAGGTTTTGTTCGTAATTGAATATATCCTGATTTATCTATTAATGGAATCCAATTACTAGTAATGTTGTCTTCTACTATTTCATTGTTGGGTTTATCTTCATTCAGAATTTCGTTATTCACAGTCACGTTTTTGGCGTTGACAGATTTTTTATAATTGTACAGTGATGCAAAATCAACTAAGCAAATATCTTTTAGTGTAGTTGGACGCAGTTTATAATGATCTAATAATCCAAGTTGTACTATGTCTGTTGATTCAGGATCTAATTGTTGCAATTCAAATTTTGGTTTCACTAGTTTAGTTCTTTCCTCGATTGGTACAGTATTAACGTAAATTGAGGCTCTTGAACAGTGCGACATAGGCATTGATAATAAATGATAAACTGCTTCTTGAGCAGAAATTTCACTTTTGTTAACAAAACAATTAGCGATACTTCTGAACTGTTTGAGTATTGTGTTATTTCCTTTTTTTAATAAATCAGCACATTCCTTTAATGTACTTGCCGTTCCTCTTTGTGATTTATTAATATAATTTACAACATAGGATACACAGGCGTAAGGATCTAGAATAAATTGAATGTCCATGTTCGCTTGGTTCAATTCTAATATGGAATCATTAAAAGGATTTATTTTAATATCACCTACATTTCTTTTTAATAGAATCATTGGTCTTTTAATGTGCGTTTGAATAGCTGCTAAGTATTCGTTTTCAGTCATAGATAGTGATTGTAAAAATTCGTCGTATGTCAGATTTTTATAAGATTTAATATCTTGGCTTATAAGATTTAATTTAGTTTTTATCGTTTTATAATTTTCGTATAATATTCTTTTCTTTTTGCGATTATGTTCCTCATATGGTTCCATAATAGTAGTTCGTTTCATTGGATAATGCGGCACATTATATTTACAGACAACTAATTGATGTTCGATTTTTCTGCATTTTTTTGTGTGTTTATGTGTTTGTAAAGGTATGAATTGTTCAATCCTTGGATTGTTTGAATCACATGATATTATTTTGTCTATAAAAGTTTCGCATATTTTTTTAGAATCAATATTATCAGGATCATACACGGGAGCATTCTTCAACCAAATCAAACACATGCGGACTTCCTCTATGTTGAAACTCAATTCTGTAATATAGTGCATTGTGACACTGACCCAGTTAAATATTTCTTATTTTTTGTAACTTTTAGACCGAACGAACTGAATCTTCCTTTGCAACGTCTTATTCTTTTTGTTAAACACTACTTTCCGATTCGAATATAAGAATTTTTTTGTGGCTTTCATGATGATGCGGCGAATTAAAATGCGTAAAAAAATCTTGTTTTTTCTCACTTTTTTTTTATAAATAGTTATCAGTTATGAATAATTGAATATCATAAATCCATTTTACGTCGTATAAAAGATTCCTATATTCAAATCGGAATGTAGTTTGTCGCAAAAAAATGAGTTGTCGCAATGTGAAATCTATACAGTCGTTCAGTTTGAAAGTTACGACACGTAAAGGAAAATATATATTTTGATAAACGAATGGCAACGATAGTTCAAGACAATTTCGGTGGTCTCCATAAAAACATAATAATATTTTTCTTTTGCACCGTAAAAAAATTTTAGTCATAAAAATAGAAAAAAATTTTGATTAAAAAAAACGAATTTATTCTATTTTCTTTTTCAATTTACTACTAAAATAATATATGCAACGAAAAATGTTTAATATTTTTTTTTAAATATCGTTACATTAGGTAATGTTTAATAAAAGTGAGGTTTCCGAGCGTGTTGAGGTTTTTTTAATCACTTGTTAACACTGTATACACTTTGTTCTTCACTTCACTGTTTAAAAATAAAATGTTTATTCTGTTGGCTTGAGAACACGAATACACGAATTTTTCGTAGTGATACGTACGAAATAGTTACGAGTTTCGGCTTTTTCAGTAATAAAAGTTGTGTATAAATGGTTGTGGTTGACAATAGTTATATCAAATTAAGCATTATGGTGGCGCTGGTGCCGCAGTAGTCGGGGGAGAGAGACAGATAGAGAAACAAGAGAGAGGGAGCTATATTTTCTGCTCGGTAATGGAACAGGATTTTTAAATATGAATAATCAAATGTGTACATAATATTATACATTCTTACCGGTTTTGGAAATGACGAAGATTTTTCATTCATCAATAAAAAATGTAATTTATCTTATGTAATTGTATGTTTCAAATTCTTTTGTTTTTCATAATTGTTTGGATTGCGACGAATATGATATTAATTGTATCTCAAAATTTCACTAATCACTTTTATGATATGTTTTTTACTTGTTGACTATGAATTCTTAGCCATAATCTTGAAATGCAAGGAATCTCGGTTTCGTGGTGACGTTGTGACGTTTTATTAATAAATTTTTAAAGTCAGAATAAGATCAACGAATGGGCTTCAAAAACCGTTTATTACGATGTATTGACATTGTGCCCGCAATCATGAGAGTGATAACATAACATTGTAATTATTTACATAAATCTCTAAAATAAGGACAATTGTAATTATTGTATACAGTGAAGCGTTAAATTTTTTATTGTGCCGTTTTTTTAAATCTTTTAATGTCAGTACTAACAGAAACGAAAAAGGAAATCATTATATTCGTGGAAATAAATTTCGGGATAAGCACTACAACGAATGTGGTTGTGCCTACTTTCATTATAGTTGAAAAAAAAATCGCGTTTATATATTGATCGAACAGAGGCCCGAGGAATTTTCACATTTTTTTATTCGAATTTTCTTATGGATATCATAAAACTTTTCCTTAATTACACATATTCATTTTTTTAAACTTATGTGCTTATGTGCAATCGTGTTTCAAACACGAAAAATCCACCGAAATTTCCGAAATTTTTCGTGTTTCTTTTTCTTTGTTTAATGATAAAAGTTCAAAAGATTAATGCATTGAGCGCTGAATATAATGCGTTTTCTCTCATTATGTTATGAATCCGATGTTTAATAAAAAAAAAAAGAACAGATCATAGTCGTCGTCTACGTAACAGTCTCAGCCAATCAGCGCACGTGACAAATTATCTGAGTTCATAAAATATTGAATTGGAGTAGAACGGAAAATAGCGGCAAACAACGAGGGTGTAAGTTTTAACTCCGTATTTTTTGTTATTTTTTTATATTCTTGTGTTTAATATGTTTAAAAATATTTAATATTCTTGTGTTATAAATGATTTTTTATGAATTACGGAACCGTCAACAAGTCGTTGACAACGGCAATAATGCCATCGACGTCGACGACGAGGTTCGGGACGAGGAGGTTCGAGCCGGCGAGAATGATTTTGTCGATGCCGGCGTTAATCGTGAGTAATTTGTTTTGTACTTTTACTGTTTATTAATGTTTCTATTATTATTTTTTTATTCTGTTATTTATTTTTCAATTAAATATCTTTTTTCATATTTATAGTTTATTTTTTTATATCGAATTCACATCTCCTTATTTTTAGGTTACTTCGTTTGAATTTTAAAGAATTCAGTTTTAATAGATTTTTAAACTTAATAAATAAAATAAAAATAAAAAAAAAATGTTTTATTTTTTATTTGCAGGACCGTATCGGCGAAGCCGTACCGGATGGGCCGTACAAATGCGTAAGAAACGGCAAGCTGAGGAAGCAAATGCGCGTACGGCGTATTTTCTTCACTGTCTCGCAAATCCCCATGAATGGCGAGGACGATACTATCGACCATTTCCTCGACGTGGACGTGGAAGAGGTGGCAACGAGGAGAATCGTCCAAATCATGCCGAAGGTGGTCATGTTAGAAGAGACGCTCCTCCGCGTCATGAACATCAAAATTTGTGATTACAAATAAATATAATATATACTAGAGTTTGCCCGGGCTCGCGCGCTACGCGCGCTCGCATTTCTTTTATCAACATTATAATAATGTTTAATCACCGCCGCAACTTTTCACCAATGGAGGTCGCCGCCGCTTTTTTTTAGGCACTCACTATAACAATAGGCAAAGAGTGCCTATTGAAATGACCATCCGTTGCTCTTCGGAGTCTGACGGTGGGGTTACTCCGCAGCGCATACTTCAAAAATTTTCATTTTTCACCATTTGCTTCGCTGTGTCTTCAACATCATTCGTAGTTAATTTGAAGTGACTACGATGACTAGAAATATTTTTTTTGCCTGCGGTTCAATAAAAACAACTTTTTGGCTGAATTTTTCTTCTGGGACGTCCGTATCACACTGCAACTTTGGATGGTGCGAACCAATTTTGTTCTCCTTCGCAGCAATTTTTTATCATATTATCACAAGTATGCACATCACTTTTGGAGTCCATTTGAGAACTATAAGTATCTTAAGAAAAAAAATATTGCTGAAAATATCCCTTTTCCTTTCGTCAAATGTCCGTACGGCGCTGTAATAATGAACTGTGCGAACCAATTTTTTTCTCCTTCGCAGCAATATTTCATTTCATTAAAAACGTTATGCACGTCAAATATGAAGACAATCCGACATCTCTAAGTATTTATTTTCCAAAATTTTTCATTAAAAACAAATTTTCTCTCAACGAATGTCCGTACGGTGTTCCAACTAATAATCCTGCGAACCAATTTTTTTGTCCTTCGCAGCAATATTATAATTCATCGATAACACTATGCACATCAAATATGAAGATAATCCGACATCTCTGAATATTTTTTTCTTAAAATTTTTCATTAATAACAAATTTTCTCTCATCGAATATCCGTACGGCACTATAAGTAGAAATCCTACGAACCAATTGTTTTCTCCTTCACAACAATATTTCATTATATTAAAAACATTATACACAGCGAATTTGAAGTGTTTCCGATATGTATATTTGTTTCATTGACAAATTTTATTAACAATTAGCAATTACAGTACAGGTTATGTTCGTTTTCGTTTTATCTTTCAATAAAAAATATTTTATCACATTAAAAAAAAACAGCACTAACAAACACAATAAAATATTAATTAACATAAACAAATACACATTTATTTTTTCCTTTTTATGATATAAATGAGACTTTTTCACCAAAATTATGTCAACAGTATCTTGCAATTTATTATTCAAATTTGTAATGAAAAATCTAAATTTCACATTCGCATGTAAAAACTTGTATATTAATTCACAAAAATATTAATTCATTATTGCACATTCAATCACTCTATCACTCTATTCACTCTATTTGCAATTCAATAAATAAATTTCTTTTTAAATTTCGAGAGCAATTTTTTTTTCGGTCTGCTAATTTTCGGAAGCAGACGATAATTCATTGCGGCCGTGAAATAAACTCCGAAAAGTATTCTGTTTAAATATAGGTTAGGCGAAAAAACGAACGCGCGACAAAGCGCCAAAGTCTGACGCCCCAAGCGCGAACCCCAAAGAAACGAAACTCGGCTCTCAGTCCGCACGGTTGACTGGGAGCGTCATAAATAAATTTTCACTTGTCATAAATAAATACTCTTAAATAGTGTTAGTACTGGATTACCCGCTAATGATCGCTACGAAAAACAAATTATTAAAAAAAGTACGATCGAGTATTCGCCAATGAAAGAATCACGGGACTGCAGTTCGAATAACCTTTGCGTTTTGTGGTTAGGATTCTACGGATGTAGACGTAAACATTTTTCATTATCGTCCCGGCAAACTCGTCGCGTATTTTTTTATTGTTGTAGTGAAAAGTCGTTGTGATTTACCGTGTCGACGGATGGTGTAGTTATCGGAAATTAAAAAGGACGCTGTGCGTAACATGATTTATTCAGTCTGCCATTTTAGATTGTCAATTTTATTTCAACGAAATGTTAATTACGCGACGCTAAAATTCAGCACAAAAAAAATATCTCCTTGTAATCGTAACGATTCCGGTGTGATAATGAAGGTCCTGAATGTAGCGGAGAAAAATTATGCCACGAAGAACATTGCCACTCTTTCGGGCAGAGGAAACTGTCGTCACGTAAGTCGATATGAAGTTTTATTAAGCGCTGCGACTCAACAACCAAAATAATTTTTTTTTAAATTTTTTCCAGTGCGACGGTTTATCCGTTTACAACAAAATTTACGAATTTGATATGCGACTGTTTAATCAAAATTGTCAAATGTTGATGACGTCAGTGTCGGGACATTTATTGAGTTACGAATTTGTCGGCAACAACAGAAAATGGTACGGCTGCCATCCGCTTACTCTTTTCGATGCGCCGGTCGTCAAGCAATGTGCGGAAGACAATTACGTAAAAATGAAGAAGACGCTGGAGAGGGAGGTTAAGAATTGCTCAACGCTGATTATTTGGACCGATTGCGACAGAGAAGGAGAAAATATTGGTTTTGAGATCATCCAAGTTTGCCAGGCGGTGAAACCCAATATACGAATTTACAGGTGAAAAATAGACGCCACGTATATCACAGTTGTAAAATACTTTTACATAATTTGTACGATTAAATATAATTAATGATTTTAATGAAAATTCCCAAAGATCTAATCATTTTTTTGCGTAATTCAATGTTTTTCGCGACTTAATAATTTTTAGTAAATTTTTCGTGATTTAATAATTTTTGATCGTTTTTTTGGGTTTTAAATAATTTTTCATCGATTTCTGCGACTCATGAATAATTTCGATGCTTTAATTATTGATTCAATAAAAAGTTATCGTTGTCCAACGAATTTTTCTTTAGTACGACAAACTGTACTCCGAGCTCCGCGCAAAATTATTATGTTCCCGAAATAAATTTTCGTTTGAAGCTTTTCCTCGCGATAACACGAGAATCTTTGATTTTTCAGAGCAAAATTTTCCGAAATAACTCACGCGTCAGTACAGAGAGCAATTCAAACGCTTGGCGAGCCGAACAAAGCGATAAAGGACACGATGGACGAAGCGATGGTGAGAAGCGAATTGGATCTGCGGATAGGTGCCGCGTTCACGAGATTTCAGACGCTAAGACTGACGAAAGTATTTCCAACAAAGCTGAACGACATGCTAATAAGTTACGGAAGTTGTCAATTTCCCACATTGGGTTTCGTAGTCGAAAGATTTTTGGCTATCGAGAGATTCGTATCGGAACCCTACTGGAAAATCAAAGTTTGCGACAATCACGACAACATTAACGTGGAATTTCGATGGGGAAGAAATCGTTTGTTCGAGGAATTGCCATGTCAAATTTTCTTGGATATGTGTCTCGAACAGCCGCACGCTACCGTCGAAAAAGTAATCGGAAAACTGAAGAGTAAATGGAAATTTTGCCTCTCGATACAGTTGTGAGTTCGCAAAGAGTTCCCCACAAAAAAGAAAAAGCTTCGCTTCCTTTTCTCATCAATGCGCACGAAAAAAAAAATTTGTCTCAATGTCTTAAATATTATTTTCAGGAACTCGAGAAGCAGGGATCGCGAAAGCTTCGCCTCAACGCCAAGGAGATGATGAAAGTCGCCGAAAAATTGTATACTCAAGGATTCATAAGTTATCCGCGTACCGAGACGAATATATTTCCGAAAGAATTGGATTTGGCGCCTCTGGTACAGCAACAAGTGAATAACGAAGCTTGGGGCGAATTTGCTCAGCGAGTATTGGACAACGGAGTTTCGCCGCGACAAAGAAAGAAACGCGATCAAGCGCATCCGCCAATTCATCCGCCAAAACTCGCTTCCGGTCTCCAGGGAAACGAGGCGAAGGTTTACGAATAACGAAGTTCGTAGTGCGGCATTTCCTCGCTTGCGTCTCGAAGAACGCCGAGGGACACGAAACCATTGTGGAGATCGACATTGCCGGCGAAAAATTCGTCGCCTCCGGACTGCAGATTCTCGCGAAGAATTATCTCGAAGTTTACATCTACGAGAAGTGGAACGCGAAAGAGATTCATCTCTACGAACAGAGACAAGTCTTTTCGCGGACGAGCATCGAAATGGTTAAGGAACATACTTCGCCGCCGAGTTTACTTACAGAAGCCGATCTCATTGCTCTGATGGACAAACATGGTATCGGTACCGACGCCACGCACGCCAATCACATTGATACCATCAAATCGCGACAGTACGTCGGTCTCTACGACGGAATTTACTTTTTACCTGGAAAATTGGGCATTGGACTCGTAATGGGTTACGATGATATAGGATTTCAGATGTCGAAACCGAATTTTCGAGCGGAACTCGAAAGCGATCTGAAAGAGTGAGTCTTTCATACATTAAAATTCGTTCATAAAAAAAAAAATGAACATATCGTATATTTTTTGCTATCGAACTTAATTTTTTTTTAACGCAACAGAAGTTTTTCTAAATTTAATACAAAGCTATGCGCTTCTATTTTTTGATAACACCGAGAGAAATAATTAATTTGCTTAATTAACGTTACGTTTTCCAGCATTTGCGAGGGACGCAAAGATCCCAACGTCGTTCTGGAGCGTCAGATAACGAAATACCGCGACGTCTTTACAATCGCTTTGGAACGCGCGAATTTGATAGACGCGGCATTAGCCAAATATCTCGAGGTGACGCCGACGCCGGCTGCTGAATTGAAGAACATTATACCGGCCGATGATCCAACGGTTTTCAAATATCCGCGTTGCGGATCGAATACGACGCTAAAGGAAAGACGACAGGGTAACGGGAAATATCTCGGATGCACGTGTTATCCAACTTGTAACAACGCTATTTGGCTGCCGCAGGATGTTACGGATGTCGAAGTACTCGACGAAATCTGTCCTCGTGTAAGCGATTTTTTTTTTCGACATTTTTTTCTTAGGATAATTATTCGAGGAGATTTTTGGATTTTTCAGGAAGTGATCTCGTTGCGTATTACCGAAGATTTACGCGAAAATCAAAGAGAACTTCGACGACTTTCTAATGGAATACAAATCTGAAAAAATTCCACTGTACAGGAAGTGCTACAAAGATTAATTTTCCATAACAATAATTCCAAAAAGTGACCAACAAATTCTGTAGTAAAAAAATATCATTTTTTTAACGAATTATCCGGTAACCTTACTTTTTCTTTGGCCGAAATTTATTCGATAATTTTTTTGAATACTTATGATATTTTTGTCTAATTTTCGAAAAAGAATTTTTTTTATTTTTATTTTGTATGAAAAAACACAAATTTTCGAAAATTAAAAAAAATTCTTCTATTTTTTTTTTAATGATAAAAATTCGATTAAAAAATTATCGAAATTCTCTTTAAATTTCGCGCGAATCGCACTTTTTGGCAATACACAGCGAGACCACTTCCTTAATTAAAAAAATATCGATTAATAAGAATTAACGCCGTCGACTTCGTTTTTTAATGGCAATTTTTCTAACCACCGGATTTTCGTAACTGTTATTCCGATATGTATTTTAGTGTCCCGGTGATGTGCACAAGTTGAATGTAAAAATTAAACCCGGTGCGTTCCCGATGTTGGGTACAGAGTACACGGCGTGCATAGGAGGCTGCGATCCGATGTTCACGAGATGATCAACGGGATGATGAACATCAAAGACGAGAATATAACGAGAGTCGATCGTCCGAACGACAGCGGCTATGGCGCTTCCAATGGATCGGCGAATACCGGAAATTCCTCCAGTCATTCGAGATCGACGCAAAGTTCGAGTAACTCGCGACCTCCGTCCGGCGGCGGCGGCGGTAGAGGTTCTTCGACGATGACGTCGTTATACTGTGCGATTGCCACGAAAGCGCAAGTCAGAGAACTGTTGTAAAAGACGGTCCCAGTAAAGGTTTGTGTTTAATAAGCTATTGAAAGAGAAATTAAATTATATAAAATTAAATCTCTGTAATTTTATTCTCATGGAAAAAACATTAATGAAATTATTCCCCGTTTTTCGAGATGTGAAAGTTGGAATTTTGACAATTGCGAGAAAATAGATACTATTTTTTCACGAGATAAATTCGAGTAAATAATCAATTAATTGACTTTTTTTGCGTTTATTTCTATCTTAGGACGTCTGTTCTATGTGTGCGCCAAGCCTCGCGACTCACAGTGCAAATTCTTCTTGTGGGCCGACGATGCCGATGGACAAAGGCAACAGAATAATCCACAGCAACCAAAGCCCAATAATAACGCGCAACCGCGTCCCCGTCCCCCGACATTCAATCGAAGTTCTTCGAGACAAAACGACGACAATCCTCCTGCGGTGGGAGGAGCGCCAACCTGTACCTGCGGACAGCCAGCAGTAGAGTAAGAAAAATATATTCATTGAAATTCAAAGACTGAAGTTTCCTATTACTATTTTACTGCCTCATGGCTCTCTAAACGGAGCCAATAGTATGAATATACAGTGAAAAAAGATTTAGAATGGAAATGAACATTTGCGACTTCAATTAGATCGTTAAATTTCCACCTTATTAACTTTGCGAAGAAAAATAATGGACGAAAAATATTTACAGATAAAATGCAAAACAAATATATCGTTGGGATTTTTTTCTTTTTTTTTTCCATTTTTTTTATATTGAAAAAATTTGTGCAAAAAAATTTAAGTTTCGAAGACTTGAAAATATGGAAATATCTCCGATTGACGAATTTTCCTGAGAATAATCATCTCAATGTGTAATTCCAGACGAAAGAAAGATAAAGATAGAAGAAAGATAGAAGAAAGTTCTGGACCTGTCCTCAGGGTCCCGGAAGTCCATGTAACTTCTTTTCCTGGTCCGACGAAACGAACGCTGGTGACGCGGACCAAGGAAATAAAACTGATTGGGGCGGAGGCGCTGGACCTTCCAGAAGAGGAGGCGGCGGCGGTGGCGGCAGCAGAGGAAGAGGAACAACTCGAGGCCGGGGTGAAGCTCCAAGAGCTTCCGGATTTTTCCGGAAATTCCAAGAGCTTCGATGTTTTGCAGTCCACTCGATGTTACGCGCCGAAAGTTTATTTTGTTTTCTCAATAATCGCTGTGGCAACGGGTGGACTGCTATTGGCGCTCAATCCCGTGACGGCATGTGGGCCGTTCTTCCACGCGCACGCGCGAGAGACACGTATTGTCTGTACAAAGACTGAAAAAAATGAAAAAAAAAAAAAATTGAATTGGATTTTTTCAAATTTGAAATGTTTTTTTTTTTATTTAATTCTAATTTTTTGATAAAATAAAATTGTACTTTTTCTATCCTCGGAAAAGAAAAAACGTCGAAAAATTGAAAAAAAAAATTTAATTGAATTTTTTCAAATTTAAAGTGTTTTTTTTTTTATTTAATTCTAATTTTTTGTTAAAAGACCAAAAATTATACTTTTTTTTATCCTCGGGAATGAAAAAATTGCGGGAAAAAAATTAAATGAAAATAACGTGATAAATTTGCTATATTTTTTTCTTTTATTATATTTCTTTTATTTTGTTTTCTACACAACTAATTCCTTCGCGGGCACTGCTGCGCGCGTTTCTATAATATAAACAAAAATGTATGAGTTTTGTTGCCTTTTTTTCATTTAATGGTATTCAACAATCTGTACAAAACGTGTAACACTGCGCGCCGTAATTAATAGCGTTTTATTATCTATTTATTCCACAATGAAATCGAAAAAAAGGAAAAAAAAACGTATAATTTTACGCGTCGAAAATATAATATATGTATAATTTTATATTTATTATGTATATAATATTTGTGAAGTATATTTGTATAGTTTGTGACGAGGCGTTATAGACGCTCTCGCATCACGCTATAGGTAGGGCACGCGCGAGAGTCTTTGTTAGCGCGCGCACAGAGTCGATCCCCGCGGTACCCGAGGGAATAGAAAAATATAGAACATATGACTGCCGGAGAGCCGAATTATATTTTTCAGAAACGCGAGAAGTCGTAGCTACGCCGGTTACCGCGCGAGGAGAAGACAATAGGAGAGGAGCCGCGAGGAACCAATAATAATTGCCGAAGTACAGCAAGGGAACCGTCGCGACCCCTTCCCCTCAGCTATCGGTCCGCGTAACGAAGTACGGGCGAGGAAGCGTGACTCTCGCCGGAAGCGTGCTAAAAGTTAGACGCATTATTATAACTCTCGCTTAACGCGTGCTATTAGTTAGTCGATCCGCAGTAAAATTTTTGTGTGAGAACAAAGGCATTAGTTAATCGAATAAGAGATTCGATAAGTAGTTGAGGATTAGTGAGCTATACACGAGCAATAAGGGATTCCGTGAATTTTCATCTCCGTGAGGGAGAAGTATCGAAAAATCAACGTCCGCCGAGGAGAATTAACGCCGTGTCGACGGCCGAAAAAGAGACCGTTGTCTTGAGGAAAGCTGAGGGAAGCTAGAAGGTCAATCGCATCGCGTCGCGGATAATTAAACAGGTAGGTGCACGTGGTGCCCACCATCTTTGGTTTTCTGTATGCCGAGAGCGATACGCGGATCGCAGAGTGCTTTCTCGCCCGTACTCGGCAAATTAGCGGCCAGCAACAATTCGGTGTGAATCAGAGGGAAAGGTAAGGGGATTGAAAAACAAGGGCGTCATTATATTTTGGACGAGTCGCGGATCGAAGTAGAGTCCGAAGACTTCGAGAAGCACGTCACAAGTTATATCATTTTCATTGGTTTCCAAATACATATTTATAATAGCGGAGGGCGCGCGCGAGGGTAAGGAGGGGGGAGGGAGGAGGGCGGATCTTCAAATATATAACAATCTGTAAATATATTCGTAACATATATTATGACACCTAAAAGATAAACGGTCCTTCTTTTTCGTATTTTTTTCATTTTTGTAACTTTTTTTTTTTTCTCTTTCAATGCATTCGCATGACAATTATTTCGTCCATTTCACCCTCGAGGTCAGGTACTTTTCAAAGCCGTACTTATTATACGATTAGTTTGATTTTTTTTTTCTTTCATTTTTATCCATTCTTTTTCGAAGCTATAGCAACCTATTTTTTTACTCAGAGAGTCAATACCTTAACTCTGTACGTAGTTAACTCTCGACGATGTCTTTTCCATCTCTTTTTTTTTCTTTCTTTTATTCCTTTTTCATGAAAACATTCAAAGCAGAAACTCTACCGCCTCAGCATCAAATGCACGTTATACATATCTATACTATTATAAATAAGAATCTAAAAATTATAAAAAAAAAAAGATTTTTTTTCTTCTTTTATTTTTTTTTCGGCAATTTCTCTTGAAATCTTCGGAAGATACGGTAAATCAGTTCAGCGCTTTTATGAATTTAGGGTTTCGCGATGAAATTCTACGATTGCGAGGATTTCTTTCTTCTGCCGAAAAGATTACTCAGCACAGAGCTTCTTTTGTAATCGCGATCCTTGCGACTTCCGCCGGAACTCTGCTCGCTCTCGGATCCGCTCTCCGAAGCTCTTCGTCCGCCGTCGACGACGCTGATATTGTGGGCACCCGGCGATATCGCTGGTGGCGGAGCTACGTAAGGCGGCAGAGAAGTTGGTCTTCCAGTGAAGGAATTCACCGGCTGTTGTCCCGACTAAAAAAAAAAAAATAATTTATCGTAAGTAAATTTTATTCAAATCGATTTTTTTCCCGAATAGGGGATGTGAGACGATATTTTTTAATTTTTATTGATCTCACCTGCCGAAGGTTCAGCGCCACGTTGCCGTAAGCTGAAAGATAAAAAAAAATAACATATCGTTAGACGAGAACAGAAAAAGACGTGCAGTTTAACTCGCCGTTCACTGCCGTAAGAACGTTCGTCACATCGGAAAAATAATTTTATCTTTGACATCGAAGTATTTTATCGGAGAAAATGCGGAGTTTTTTTTATTATACATTTTTTATCTTCGTCATAACATTTTTTGGGATAATCGAACTTTTTACCGATCGACGCATTTTTCGTTTTTGCAGAATTTATCTTTAATTCTTCGAAAACGATTTTTTTAAAACTCGAATCACAGAAAAATTAGACAAATTCCATAAAAAAGTAATGTTCGTTTTTTTTGTAAAAAAAAAAAGAAACTATTTGCATTCGAATTTTTTTTAGCAATAGCGCGACGAACGTTTCTTTGGCGAATAACGGCGAATTTCAAGAATCTTAAGGGTGCATATACAGGCGTGTGCTATGTTCATTGCAAAAAGGGGTAAGAATAAAAAATAAAAAATCCATTTTTGTAGCAAAAAGTATACGTGGGGTGCGATGTACGAGAAAAAAATTGGGATGTGATGAATGTGGTGATACTGATTATTTCAATTGGTTATTAATCGGATCCCGTCGCATGCAGTTTCGGTAACAGGCATACAGATACGTGAAAGCTATTTATTTGTGTAAAAAAAAAAAAAAAATTAATTAAATATATTAAAAAAAAATTTCGCGAATCGCGTAATCTCGGTTCATTCTTTTGACGAACGAAGAACTGACCGGGATCGTGAGGAGTGTTCCACTGAGCCATCCTCGTCGGTGGCGGAGCACTCGATGGCAAGGGAGGCGCTACTTCTACTATAAAATGCATTCATTTCGATAAATTCGACCGTTTGTTTTCGTTGTGATTATTGTGAGAGATTAATGACAATGTAAATAACGTTTTACTGTTTTCTTCTCATGATTTTTCGTGCAAAAAACGATCTGAGAAAAGGATTCGCTTACCTTGACTCGGTGCCGCGTAGTCCGCGCTGCTCTGTCTTTGCCAATTATCGTTCGACGCGTATTGCTGACCGGATCCGTTGTGATTCAGCGTTGTTGCTCGCGGCTATTGATAAGACTGCGGTCGCGTTTGCACCGGGTTCTACGTCTACAAAAAAAAAAAAAAATTATTTTTCATTAATCGTTTCGAAAAAAAAAAATGAATTATCACAAATTTATCTCAAAAACAGAAATCCTCTTTTTTATTATTCATATTAAAATTTAAATATTTTAAATATTAAAGAAAAAAAGGGGTAAACTGAACGGAATGAAAAAAAAAGTAAAACAAAATAAAAAAAAAAAAAACAGGAGAAAAAAAACAATTCTACTATCCACGGAAAAAACGATGAAGAGGGGAAAAACAGAAATAAAAACATACATAAATAAGACGGAATGACATAAATGGAAGAAGAAAGGAAGAACGATAAACGACAAAAAAAACTGAAAAGAAAAAAAAAAGAAACGAAATAACAAAAAAAAACAGTGAAGCAAAGTAAAGTAATTAATAAAACATAAAGAATATAAAAAAAATAAAACAAAATGAACAAAAGAAAGGAAAACAATTCTACTGCAGACAAAGAAGGGGCACGATGAAAAATAGAGAAAAGCTAAAACAAAAAATAGAAAAAAAAGAGAGAAAGGAGAAACAAACATAAATAAAACGGAATGAAATGAACAGAAGAAAAAGGGAAGAACAATAAGAGACAAAGAAAAAAAAGAGAGAAATAAAAAGATAAAAAGTGAATTACAATAATAAATAAAGAAAAACGAATAAAAAGTGAAATGTAATTTAACAAAAAGCAACCAGAAAAGAAAAACATATGCAAAACGAAATGAAAAAATAAATAATAAATAAGAGTTTCGATAACAAATTAAAAATCGGACCGTTGCATTGAACTGGCTGCAATTGATTGTCGCAATCTTCTTTTCTCAAGTCGAAAAAGTGACCCTTATCACAAATGTCCCGTAATAGATATTTTCGCAGCAACTCGGGACGATTTAAGAGCTGTAAATTGTCAACTTTTCAGATTAATATCTTGCCTTATGAAAAAATCTATAGATTATTACTTTTACATGATTCACTTACGTAATATATAACATTTATGACATCGGTTACGAAGAAAATATATCCATCGTCCATCGTACTGGTAAAATTATCAACTACCAGTGAAGCAATTTCCATGAACATTACGTGATCATTCAAATATCTGAAAATAAAAAAAAATAGAACAAGAAAACAATCTCAGTTTAGTTTCAAACTATGAATATTTAAAAGAAAAAAAAGTACATGTACAGCACGCTGGGAAGAAAAAAAACAAAATGAAATATATTAATTTTTAAAATCGTTAACTTTACAAAATATATATAAATTCTTAAATTCTAAACGGGACATAACAGTCTCGTCATAATATCAGCTTTTTTTAACGAAAGAAGCAGAGAAGTAGAGAGCGGAAAAGATTTTACACAACATTGATGACTTTAACCTATAAATCGACTTCGTAAAAAAATAACACCACACATTATTGTGTCACGTACCTTTGCTCTGTTTCTTCGACTCATTTTAACGAATCTAACAATGACGATTTATCGTATAAAATCAATACACACGCGACGCGACACATTTTATTTATTTTAATCGGACGAAAACAATTCCATTAATCTCGTGAGCCGATAAACGTCAAACTAACCCCCGACGGTGATACGACAAACTGCACGGCGCACAAAACAAAAATGCGTTCGATACTGTTCAGAATTCACGAAATTCACGGAATATAAATTTATTTATTTTTATGACAATCTTTTATATTGTTTTTTTCTCAATAAAACTATATCAAATTATATTATAAATTTATATTATTTATTATTTTTGAAAAATATATTTTTTACATTTTTATAATAAATATTTTTTGTTAGATTATTAGGAACTTTTTTTTTTATAATCACAAGAAGAAGAATCAATTTTGATTATTACGGCGAGGAGGAACGTCTCTTCTACCGGGACTGAAAACGGGATCACCCTCGGCATGATTACGTCGATACCCGTCATCGACACCTCTTCCGCGCCCACGTCGAAATAATGGTCGATAAAATCGTCCTCGCCATTCCTGGGGGTTTGCAAGGCAATGAATAAAATATGCAGTACGCGCATTTGATTCTTCAATTACGCGTTGCCTGCGCATCTGAATCGCCCACCCAGCGCGACTACGACGATACGGACTTATAAATAAAAAAAACATTTATAAATTATTTATTACCGTTACAGACCTATGAAACCGAATATCGTACAAGTAAAAAAAATTTCGATAAAATTGAACTGAAATAACCTCAAAATTAAAAAACGCGTATTCTATAAAATAGTAAATAAACTTAAAAAAAAATGCATATTTTCTAAGAAAAACCAGTAAAAGGATTTTTCTAAAATAATAACAACATTAATAATAAAAAAATTACAAAAAAAAAAATTTACTCACGATTGTTGACACCGGCATCAACGGCATCCTCGCCGACGTCTCGTCGCCTCGCCTTGTCTTGGAAGGGCTCAGCCCCCTCGTCGACCTCGATGTTCTCATGATCGTCAGGTTGTTGTTGACGATTCTATGGTTCAAAAAAAAAAAAATTAATTAAACAAAAATATAACAAAGTAGCAAAAATTAAAAAATGAAAACTTATGCGCTCGTCGTTTGCCGCCATTTTTCATTCTTCTACTCCAATTCAATGTTTTACAAACTCAGCTGACTTGTCACGTGCGCTGATTGGCTAAGACTGTTAGATAGACTACGGTCTGTTTTTTTTTTATTAAACATCCAATTAATAACGTAACAAGAGAAAACGCCAAAAAAGTTCATCTTTTGAATTTTTGTCTTTATATATTATTTTTATCAATATAAATTTTGAAATTTCTTATTTCGCCTCTTTTTACAGCTCGCGGATAATACGTATCCGACCAATAAAAAGACCGCCATTTGAAAATGACGCATGGCCATTGGTTACTCCTGTGACATGCATCTTAGAAAGAAAAAAAAAATCGATTCGTTTTAATAAAATCTTTGTGCACTTAAAAAATTAATGTGTGCGGTTTTAATATTCTTAATTGGTTTAAAAAAAATGTGTATATTGATGTAAAAAATGTAAAAAATGGTTAAAACAAATGTAATATATAAAACTGAAATTGAGAACCACTCTCCGCGTGTCGTGTAATACACGCGTTCTAAACATATTTTTTGTTAATAAAAATCCTTAGAAAGGATTTTTGTTGTGCAAAACAATTATAGTACAGGAAATTTCTATACAATATTCCTCTGAAAATCCGTTCACTGTGCGCGACAGAAATCTCGGACGGTCGTGAAAATGTCAAAACACTTCGTTGACAAAACTCTTCGTTATGCACATTTATTTCAATAAAGTATTTTTTTGCAAATGTAAAGAAAGTAAAATAAAGAAAAAAAAAGTAAAACTACGATATATTCATACAAGAGATCGAGGCGGTCAGTGATTATTTAGATCCAACATTCAAGTGAGTAAAAAAATGTCAAATTCATTCTGTTCGCATGATTAGGTTATGCATCCCCGATGTCAAAAGTTCCTTATGACGAATAACCCCCCGATACGCAGATACATCCACAATTCAGATGCAACAATCACAAATTTTATGTTTGACAAACGAATATGTCAAAATTAAGACTGCCGCAAGTTCAAAATGTCTTGCCATCCGCTACTCCGAAACACGAACACTTTTTCCTTGAGACGGAATCCACTGACCCCAGCAGCGTTGGTCCAGTTATATAATATCAAGGATTCTTAGATAAAATCTTTGCGTTGCTTAAAAAACCTTTTTTTTTTAGAGCGATTTACGATGGACCCGAACATAAAATCTTTTTGGTGACTTTGGGCGAGACGGTCAAGAATCACAACAAGGATATCAAATACATATGTAATCACCATCATCAAGGATTCATCGATTTGGGAAAAGAACTGCTTCAAGTCCGTTTCCAGGCGTAAGAGCTTGACGTTATTTTTTTTTTTTTTATTTTTTTTTTCCTAAAAAAAAGAAAAGATAAGCATTACTATCCGGCGCTGAAAACAGAAGAACAGTTAAAACATCACGATTTGCCGAAAGTAACGAATTATCGATTTTCATTGTAAATCACCGCACAAATAGATTTTAAATGCGATTCGAAGTATTGCATTGGAGTAAAAATGTATGTTACAAAAAAAACTATTCGTATGCTTGCAGATTGCGGAAAAACATTAAAGAAGCATCGAAGGCCGATTTGCAAGATTTCTTGGAAAATATCCGAAAATATTCGCCGAAAATCGGTGAAGTTACTATGCGACATGTGAGTATGTAGAGCATTCAGTATTCATCGAGATTCGCTTAAAAATGTTCTTAGTTTTTCTTGGATTTTTTTATAAGCATTCTTAAAATTATTTTTATTGTTATCAGACAGCGGAGGAACTATTAAGCGAAGCCGAAATTATCGGACGAAAAAAGAAGAAACTGCAATCGAGTTCATCGATCAACGAGAAGGAGAAGCTCAGCGCTTAAGATCTCTTCATCTTCTTCGTATTCCTATTGGCTTTATGCTTACGCCAAGTGCTACTAATACGCTTAGGATCTCATGGATTTTAAGTCCTGTATATCGTTGCATACATATTTGCACGGTGCTGCGCTAAGGCGATACCTGTACAGCGTATTATCAACAGCAGAGAAAGCAACAGGCACGATTGGTCTTACAAGCCCCGATAAATATGGTAAGAATTTCGTAACCATACAATACGATACGGCATAAACGTTACTAGCGTTGTTTTCAAGGAACCAATAATCATTTATATAAATCGTACATTTTTTTCCGAAACAATAATTAAATTATCAATAAAATAATTTTTTTTCTCGATAAAAATCGATCTTTTTCAATCCACTCAAATCGATTTAAAAATTTTTTTATCCGAATCAATAAAATATTCGCACATTTTTTCAGTACAAAAGTTTCGTTGGATATCAAACTTATGTTTACGGAATTCTCAGATTCATCGTTGTCGAGGATCACACATCGAATGTCGGCAATAGCTTGGCAACCCGTTCGTATCTCGAGGAACTGTAGGCGATGTCTTTCGAAAATTGTCAACGCTCTGCGAACTCATTCTGTAAGTAAATAACATGTTAAACGTTGTTCGAAAAAATAAACAACAACGTCTATTTTATTAGCCATGAATCTCATTATTTCCAGGCTTATTACACAGACGCGATGTTGATATTGAAAATAAAAAATCTCATTATGCTGTTCAATACAATGCTAAGAGTAAGTTATTCAAAGAATAGCTACTGAATCTCCTTAAAGCGATATAAAAATATTAAAAAATTAAATGAATCCGATGAAATGATAGAATTACGGATATCCAGTAAGACAACTCTGGGATTTGCTTTAAGAAATAAGGGTACACTACAACGAGGTCCTTATGCAGCATTAGATTCAAGTTTTTCATAATATTTTTTACAAAGATAATTTCTTACCGATTCACGTGAGAATCCGATATAACATTTATTAATTTTACAAAAGACTCGAATTTTTGTTAATTAACTTCATTTACCATTTTTTTTTTGGTTAAACAGGTCGAGTCGCAGATAGAATACGATTAAATTCTTCAATCGTTTTCTTATCACTACAAGAAACTGAAAAAAGCCGATTTCCCAAAAAAAATTCCATTCTCAATTATGATAGCGAAGGTCTATCAACAAGTCAACGAATTCATTTACCCGTGTCTCAAATTTTCCGAGAATCTAAATCTCACGAAAACGGAGATTGACAAGATGATCTGCAAATCAACGAATTTGTTGGTGACGCCAGTGTTCAACGATTATTTGTCGTCGCTGTTTAGAAATCCATCGTTTGCGCTTTTGCAAATCGTACAGATAATTATAAATACGGGATATCTTGAAAATTCGACAAAATATTTGGCAGAACTCGTTTCCAACATGACTAGGTGAAATATATGCAGATATATTTTTGAGTTTTAATTTCTTTTATTCATTGTGTGTTGTATTAATCACGTAGAAATCTGCACGAGGGTCAACTAAATTCCGGTGGCGTAAAATCAGCAATGTTCCCAGTAGCAAGAGACAATATCAAGAAGCAAATTTGCGACAAACTCAAGCGAAAGCTTGACGAGTTTTTGGAGCTTTTACGCAAAACCCCAGAGACAACTGATGGATAAGTGTTACTATCCGACACTGAAAACATTGGAACAGTTGGAACATCACGATTTTCCGAAAGTAACGAATTATCAATTTTCGTCGCAAATCACCGAACAGATACCCCTGTGAGTCGTGATAAAGAATTTACGACATTTTTTTTTTAATGCGATTCGAAATATTCCATTGGAGTAAAAATATATCTATTAGGAAAAAAAACTATTTGTGTGTTTGCAGATTGTGAGAAAACATTAAAAAAAGCATCGATGCCCGATTTGCGAGATTCCTTGGAAAGTACACGAAAATATTCACCGAAAATCGGTGAAGTTGGTATGCGACATGTGAGTATATGGAAAATTCAGTATTCATTGAGATTCGCTCGAGAATTTTCATACATTTTCTTAGTTTTTCTTGGATTTTGTTATACGCGTTTTTTTAAAATTATTTTTATTGTTATCAGACCACGGAGCAACTGGTAAACGAAGCCGAAATTATTGGACGAAAAAAGAAAAAACTGCAATCGAGTTCATCAGCCAACGAGGAGGAGGAATTCAGCGCTCAGGATCTCATGGATTTTAGTCCTGTACATCGTTGCGTGCATATCTGCACGATGCTGCGTCAAGGCGATACCTTTAAAGCTTATTATCAATAGCAGAGGAAGCAACAGGCACGATTGGTATTACAACCCCTGATAAATAAAGTAAAAAGTTCGTAAACATATGATACGATACGGCATAAACGTTACCAGCATTGTTTTCAAAGAACCAATAATCGTTTATATATATCGTACAATCTTTTCCGAAACAATAAATAAATTATCGATAAAATAAATGTTTTTCTCGATAAAAATCGATCTTTTTTTAATAGACTTCGATCGATTAAAATTTTTTTATCCGAATCGGTTAAATATTCATCCAATTTTTCAGCACGAAAGTATCGTTGGATATCAAACCTATGTTCACGGGGTTCTCGGATTATTCGTTGTCAAGGATCACATAATGAATACCGACAATGTCTTGGCAACGCGTTCGTATCTCGAAGAACTGTGGACGATGGCCCTCTCGAAAATTCTCAACGCTTTGCGAACCCTTTTTGTAAGTAAATAACGTATTAAAAGTTTTTCGAAAAAAAAAAAAAGAAATGATAAATTCTATTTTATTAACCATGAATCTCATTATTTTCAGGCATACTGCATAGACGCGATGTTAATATTGAAAATGAAAAATCTTATTATACTGTTCAATACAACGCTGAGAGTAAATTATTCAAACAATCGCCGCTGAATCTGTTTATAGCGATACAAAAATATCAAATAATTAAATGAATCCCATGAAATGATAGAATTACGGATATCCGATGGGACAACTCTGGGATTTGCTTCAAAAAATGAGGGTACAACGAGGTCCTCATGCAACATTGGGTTCAAGTTTTTCGTGATATTTTAGACAAAGATAATTTCTTACCGAATCATGTGAGAATCCCATTCAATATTTATTCATTTTACGAAAGACTCGAATTTTTGTTAATTTACTTAATTAACCATTTTCTTTCGGTTAAACAGGTCGCGTCGCAGACGGAATACAATCAGATTATTCAATCGTTTTCTGATCACGACGAGGAATTGAAAATAGCCGATTTCCCAAAGAAATTTCCATTCTCAGTTATGGTTCCGAAGGTCTATCAACAAATCAAAGAATTCATTTACGCGTGTCTCAAATTTTCTGAGGATCCGAATCACACGCAAACAGAGATCGACGAGATGACCTGCATATCGACAAATTTGTTGCTCCCGCAGACGTTCAGCGGTTGTTTATCTTCGCCGGTTAGACAACCGTCGTTGGCGCATTTGCAAGTCGTGCAGATAATTATAAATACCGGATATCTTGAAAAGTCGACAAAATATTTAGGAGAATTCGTCTCCAACATCGCTGGGTGAGATATATGTAGATATATTTTTAATTTTTTAAATTTTATTAATTTTTGATTTTTATTAATTTTTAATTTTTATTAATTTTTAATTTTTAAATTCATTGTGTGTTGTATAATCACGTAGAACACCGTGCGAGAATCAACTAAGCTGCCGTGACGTAAAATCAGCGATGTTCCAAGTAGCAAGAGACGATGCCGAGAAGCAAATTTGCAATAAACTCAAGCGAAAGCTTGACGAATTTTTGGAGCTCAAAAATAACGATTGGAATTTGGTGAAACCACAAGGACACGCCTTGGGTTTTATAACCGATTTAATTACCTTTCTGCAAAGTACATTCACGTGTTTCACCAATTTACCTATAGGTATTCGTTTTCTTCATCATTGAAAAAAATTCCCCTAATTGTCCAAATAGTATTTTTATACTTTATTCAATTTTTTACCTACAGGCCGAAGTTGCGCAAGTGGCATGCAAATCCGCGTATTCCCATATCGCTAAATCCATTTTAGAAATATTGATCAGCAACGATCTTAAGTAAAATATCTGTGAGAGCCCGTCAACAAGTTAATTTGGATACTATTCAGTGCGAACGTAAGTCGAGACGCAAATTACGTTAATATCGATTTTTAAAAAAATATGAAAAGGTATTTGGATTTATTTTGAATTTTCTCGCATCCAAAACTTCCCTCAAGAGGATCGAATTCAATTTATAATTTTTTAAGGAAAAAAAATGTTTTCAAATTTTTGGAAAAAAAAGTTAACACTCGAAGAAAAGAGACAAAACGATTTTGCTATTTCGCATAAATCCGAACGCGCAATTGACGTTCAAATCACATAAAAACCGAAATTACATTTACATTTTTATAATTTCAGAATTTGCGGTATCGGAACCCGTAGCGCGTCTACCGGAGGACGCGATGCTGCAGTATTTCGCGAGACTGCGACAACTTCTAGGTCTATTTATGAGTTGGGATTGGCCCACTTATTTCCACGATTACGCATACAAATCCATGCAAAAATAATCTCGTGACGCCTAATATGGCGGTTCTTTTATTCGAAAAGTGAGTATTAAATATTTATTTAAGTAGGAAAGACAGTATTGCCGTTTCCGGAATTGACGTTAAAATGTAAGTTATGATTACAGGTTACACAAATCCGACAAAAAACTGTATTCTCAATGCGAAAGAAGAACGAACGCAACAAGAAAAAATTGTTGAAAACGGTTTCGAAGCAATTACGGCAATTGACGTAGACAACTCAACAATAAGCGATTCATAACGAATTTATTAATATTTTTTTGTTAATCACGAACAACGAACGAATAACAGATTTAATAGTAATAAAAAATTATTATTGTAGCAATAATTCGGATGTAACGAACCGCTTTTCTTCGGCGCGTGTAAATAACTGTAAATTACTGTGTTTCGTAAAAAATCACGCGATCGATGGTTGGAATAATTGTGAATGCGATTGACGATGAAAAATCAAGAGATTTAAATTCATAGCACGAAAAAAAAATAATGTTACGAATAAATTTCGACGTAAATTGGGAACAAGTGGATTGATAATCTAAACAATTTTTTTTATTTATTTTTTATTCATTGTTATTATCATTTCTTTTAACATTAATAAACTTTTTTTTAATATAAAAACAATTATTATATTGATTTCGTTTATTCTTTTTTGTAATATAAAAAAAATAATTTACAAAAAAAATTCGGGAAAGAAAAGAACTAAAAAATGAATTGCAAAAGAAATTGAATAGAACACTTACTCCGGTTGAGAGTATCATCGAGTTCGTCGTCGACACCCACTGCCTCATCCTCGATAACTTCCACCGGCGCTTCGTTGCCGATAACGGTAGGCTCCTCTGCCGCATCGTCAATCATTCGATTTTCGTTCTGAAAAAAATTGCAAAATATTAATAAAAATAAAACTACTAAATATAAGAAAATTGAGAAAAAAAATCGTAAATTACGATTGTTCACTGCCATCTTTACTAAATTATAAACGAGAAATCTATACTTCATATAGCAAATGATATATTCGTAAAAAAGCGACCAATCGCAAACAAGTCCACGTGCGCGTTACTCGTTATTGAAAACACAAAACAAATTGTAAAGTTTTGTCGTTTCTATAAATTTTCATCAAAGTTATTCATTAACTGGTGAAATAGATTAATCAGAACGAAAAATAGTCGGAAAATATATTAATTTATTTACAAAAATAAATTATTAACCTTTTTATGGAATAATTGGTAAATATGAACCATATATATATTTTTTCAATTTTATGATTTTGTTAACCTTCAAATTTATGACTAACAAACAAATCCATGACAATTAAGGTTATGCCACATAATTAAATTGAGAAAAAATAAATGAAAGATTCTATTAAAATATAATTTCAATAATTAGCTTTTTTTACCCCTCATACTTTACTTTTAATAGAAAAAAAAAAGAAAAAAATCGTTTCGTAACATCTCAAAAATCTCCCATCGTTCCATCTCACGCCAAAATAAAATATTTTCATTGTCACATCATTTTTTTCTTCATTCTATCGTTTTATACTTTCATCTTATATTAGAAAAAAGAATAACATAAATTTAATTTTTACCAACATCCGCAACTTCCATATTTTACAGTGCTATCTAATCGTTCGAAAATTGTCTTGTCAGTAAAATTCTATTCAATCCTACGCCAACGATACAGAACATAAAAAACATATTATTATTAATATCTTTTGGCCTCTACGCGAAATCATTGTTACTTTTACTTACTTTCCTCTCACCATAGAGAATTATCACAACTGCGCACTGCGTGAACATATAACATACTGTTGAGTCCCTACGACCAATTCTACGCCAACGACACAGAGCATAAAAAACGTATTATTATTAATATCTTTTAACCTCTATGCAGAATCAAGAGACGCGGTAGCGTCTCGACGCCAAGTGGTTTAAAAAGTAAAAAGTCCGCGCGGTGAGTCCGCGCGCGTCGAGCGCTACCGTGTACTTATACGCTAATATCGTGCCCCCTAAAGTTGGACATTTTTTTTCTCTGAAACGAGACATCGGATCTGAATTCCAAAGACACTTTCATTATATAATTCGAATACAAGCTTCAAAATGCGCCTGGAATCAGCCCGATCGGTGCACGAAATGATGAGATATCGCGATGTCGCCCAAAAAATCCTCACTTTCACGATAAAATTTTTCTTCAGAGATTTTTTCGTCTGTCCGTTGTTTGTCCGATGTCCCATCATGCCTGTGTGTTGCGTCTGTGTGTCCATGCGTGCGCCCTGCATATACAATGGTATATGCGGAACGAACGGTTAGCTGTTACCGATTCCAAGTGTCAGTTCGTGAACACAGCAACTTGTGATATCCGTATCCGCGATCTGCGAATAGTGCACTCGCATTCAGTCATCGAAATAGAGGTTAAATACTAAGAGGTTATTTATAATTTTATTATCGCGAAAGGTACTAATAAAAAAAATCTCTCGTGGTAAAAAAAAGGGATACCTGTGTGAAAAAATTATCTTAACTAATTGCAGGCGAGTGGTAATTTCAATTAATAAATATTACGCGTGTGATACAAAAAAAAATCTTTCAAAATAAATAATTCAAATTAATAATAATAAAATAAATGAAAAAAAAGAATAAAATAAATAGTAAAAACATTTTTCTACAAAAATGTAAAAAAAAAGACGCCAAGTGGTTTAAATAATGTTTGCGAAAAAAAAAAATTCAAAAAATAAAAAATCATAGAAGCCAAGTAAAAATAAAAATAAAAAAACTTGGCGAGTCCTTAGACCACAAATAAATGTAGTAGGAATGAAAGAAAGGACGAGCAAAGTTTTTTATTTTTATTTTTACTTGGCTTCTATGATTTTTTATTTTTTGAATTTTTTTTTTCGCAAACATTATTTAAACCACTTGGCGTCTTTTTTTTACATTTTTGTAGAAAAATGTTTTTACTATTTCATTATTACTTTTACTCACTTTCCTCTCACCGTAGAGAATTATCACAACTGCGCACTGCGTAAACATAGAATATACTGTTGAGTCTCTGCGACCAATCCTGCGACAAAAGATTGTTGTCATTATTAATCATCCTCGACGGACTTCATTTGTGTTTGTGGTATAACATGCTTTATAGTAAATTTTACTTATTTCAAAATATTTTTAATATGACATAAAAAAAAACATAAAATCATAAAAAAGAAATTAAAAAAAATTATAAAATAAATCATAAAAAAAAAATCATGAATCATGAATCATGATATAAATCATTTTTTAATATACAAAAAAAATGTTCCATCGTCAAATTAAACAAAAAAGCTTAAAAATTTTTTGAAATCACATTACAAAAAAAACAAGAAATAAACAGCAGTAAATAAATATTAAGTAAGTAATATTAGACAAGAGTATTCACTACAATCTATTACCACTACATATAATTCAAAAACTGCAATCATCGTTTTCATACATTTACGAATTAATACAGAATCTCATTAAAAGCAAATATCATATTAGCATTCGATAAGACTTTTTTAAACCATAAATTACTATTCGCATGAAAAAAATTAATTGCAATTTTGGACACCAACTCAACCGAGAATAAACAAGAAAAAAGAGATTTCATCTGTACTTAATGTCGATTTACCCTGCCAAAAGTCCACTGCAACTTTGTCGACTCCGAAAACAACTGAACTCTTCCATCAGCATCTTATTATTATCAATTCCACCATTGACCCATCAAAGCTGTGAAAAACAAAAAAAAACTTATGAAATATTGAATTATACAATCAATTACATTAAAATTACAGGTACTAGTTACATACTCTTCATTGACCCATCACGCTGCAAAGATAAGGAGGTCGCGTATCACTGTCATAAACGTGAATGGACAACGCTGTTTTCTCAGCACTCGAAAGAACGTTCAGCAATCTAAAAAAAAAATATATATATATACATATGAGTATATGTATAATAAAAGGTATTTATTTATTGTTATTATTACATTGATATCTAGACTAAGGTCCAGGTCCAGGTCCATTACAAAACAAAATCACCTATTATTTGTACCAATACGAAATGCCAAACGCTCTCTTTAATTTTACCGCAATAATTTTAAAACATCATTGTACCTCAGTGCGTTTATCATTTGAAATAAATTGCGATTATTAGCAGTACAAGAATTAATAAAATAAATTCTAAATTCGGAAACACGCTCACCTGGACCTGTCGCAATTTTCACCTGGACCGTATCGAAATATAAGTATGAGCCGTAATATTATATATAAGCCGTACATGGCATCACGGTCCCTTAAAGTTTTGTTTCGAAGTAAACCGTGCACGGTATCATGGTATATGCTAACTTACAATTCGAACTTATGCCGTGTTTCTGTGTCTACGAACAGTTTGTATATCGTATACGATATCACGGTACTCAACGATCGACATGCTCGGTATTCGAAAGTATGCCGTATAGCAGACATGCAAACCGTGCACAGTATTACGGTTGACAACAGCAGATTCCGTACATGGTATTACGATATAATTTTACTGGAGAGTAATTATATCGTGATTTCGAAAACGGTACGAAAACCGTGCACGATGTGGTCCCAATAGACACTTCCATGAATAATTGATTATATTACCATTATATACATATTGATCAAGCTTTCTGTATCAGACCATCAGGCCATTAAAATGAATCCATTATTACCATTATAAATATCATATCATACTAAACGATTATGGTAGGTTAAATCTTAACCTATCATAACTGCTAGACGTCTAAGTTACGTATTAAAGACAACTTACTGCGCCATTGCATAACAACCGTACGATTCCGCTGCCATCTGAAAAAAGAACAGGAAAACGAATTAATAAATATACCTAAAAAACAAATAATACAATTTATTTCGTTATTCCCACCACGAAAAAAATACAAAAAATATATCGCGTTCAACATTAAAATTTAATCAATACCAGACATCACTTACATTTTTTCTTTTCGCGATACAAGATATAGTTCTATTCACTACCGTCAAATGGCAGTGGCGCACAAGTTTGTTCATTGTTACATCCCGATCGATGAGTAACATATAAGTCGCTAAAAATAAATCATCTACAATGACCAATGTAAATCTACATAAAGTCTCTCGCACACGTTCTCTCAATTTTTTTACGAAAATAACCAAAATGTTAATTGAACATCAAATTTGCGAAAACCGGACACGTACAAAGAGCGTATATGATGCAAAACGATATATATGAAACGACTATCGATAAAATTAGAAATTATTATTGTAATGATCTGTTTGCATTGAACTGATAGACACATCTAACGAAAGATAGAAAAATATCTCTCTCACCATAACCGAAGTTGCCTTATGCGAAAGTGTTTTACAATGTTTTTCTCTCAAGCACTCATTTTACTGTAAAGTAATTGATTGATTTCAAATATGGTGTCACACGATTGGTTGAGCAATTGAATTTTGTGTACAATAAGTCGAAAACACGTTAAAATAAGACAATCTCATTTGTAAGAAAATAAATTTTTCTATTTTTCATCAAATGTATCTATTAATCCAATATAAACGAAATATTACAATACGGAAAAATTCGTGATTTTCCAAAAACTGTTAATAATATAATATATCGTTCTCCATCATATGCGTTCTTCATAAATGTTCGCTTTTCAGAAATCTTATACTCAACGTACATTTATTTGTTTTCGCAAACCATTTGAGAAAAAACTATGCTAAAACCTTTACGCAGATTTAGATTAATACATCATTTATTTTCAACCACCTATATGTACCCCCTCATGAGTTGGCGGGCTGTTTATTTGTCATTTCCGTTAACTTCGAACGCTGATTCATTAATTGCTTTACGAATAGTAATTCATCATCATTATATTATTTTAAATAGTAACACGAGATTACTTTCTTCACAAAACACTTTAATTATTCAAAGAACTACTATTAAAAAACACATTGTAAACACAAATTATATCTTGAGAATTTGATTTTGTATTAACTTTTGCACAAATAATCAGTCACATTTATCGTTCACATCTCTAATTTTATAACTATGAAAACGTATATAACCAAATAGTTATATTATGAATATTTTTCAAAATTACTTTTCAATATCTGGCAGTTCTGGTAATACTATACTGAAATTTCAACATTCAGAAGAGGCTCAACGGGCTCAATGACAGTTTGTCATTGTTAAAAAAAAATAAACAAAATATGGCATATGCCCTCTATGAACTTAGACCAATTTACGCGTCCAATACTAGGATTACAACGTTCAGTAAGTCACCTGTCCTGGGAGTAATTTTGGAATACCCAGATAATATAAGAAAAACACGGCCGTCATTTTACATTAAAACTTATTAGAAACCAGAATAACCTCACGATATGTTCACAAGACGAGTTATTCACACAAATATGAGATAATGATCATTTTACATAACCACAGATTAGTACGAAGATGCACAACACTCGGCTTTTAACCGAGTCAACCAATGTGGCGCTATAAATCATAGCGGCGAACGCGTGAGTACGATTTTGTAATCATCGCCTCTCACGATATTGCAAAGACGGGACGAACGGGACCACCGTTCCAGATGATATTACAGACCGCGTAATCACGAGGGAACTTATTGGGGAGAAATCCTCTGCCACTCGCTACATGTTTTTGTAAAGTAAACAATTGGGCAATTGAGCATTGGACAATTGGACTTTGCATCATTCTCTTTTACTTCAATAAGCCTCAAGATAAAATCGATCAGCTCCTATTCTATTCTTCCAATGACATACAACCGACAGCTGTTAACCGCTGCCCTCTCCACCAAGCTACTCTCGTGATCACGAATCTTATAATACCATTCGGAACGATGATCTGTAATAAACTATAATTTTTCTTCCGATGCGAGCGGATACGTTAGGAGGAATTTTTCTAAGGTTCGCGTGCTCAGGATAAGGCGGCTTCGTATAATAAACTTTACTTTTATTTTTTTATTTTTATTTAACCGGACGGTTCTCGTTATTTTATCTTATTTAATATTTGTTTTTCGGAACTGGATCATGTCTGATCGTACATTTCTTTTGTATTATTAATAGTTCTATTATCCCACGCCATGGCTAATTGATTTTCGTTCGTCTCGAGTCCTTCACACACACACCCTCGCGCTCGACTCTCTCTCTCACGACTGCTTATCCATTCTCGCGCTGATAACGCCGTTCATCCGCGCACATGCGCGTAACGATCATTCGGCATTCATACCAACGTAATAATTTCTTACAGATCACATTTGTCCCAGCTCTTCAATATTGCAAAAGGCGATTATCATAAAATCGTACCCTCGAAATCACCGCGTTGATTTAGTGCCGAACTCCAGTTCACTTGACTAAAAACATTGCATGTGTCCCTACTAATCTGACATTACTGTTTCGGAAAAACGATGTGAATGATAAATATGACGAAGAATTTTATCGTTTTTTTATCATAAAAATATAACAGTACGTGATGTTATCAAAATTAAGACATTCATCACAAATCCCCACTATTTAACCGTCACTTAAGTATTTCAATGGTTAAAAATATAATCAAGTAGCTGCATACTTCCACTTGCATAATTGAAACAATTAAACACATTTCCAAGCACGTATATTAACGAAAATATTAATAAAGAATTAATCCTGTTGTGCAAACTTTTATATAAAAACTAATAACATAACATAATGATGACAAAAAATGCATTCCTCCACATGTTATCCAAACACCTGATATATGTCAATAATACTCAAAACGTAAACTAATATTAAATATAAATAAACATCCATTATTCTACCTACATACATATTTTATACTACTTAAATTTTTTTTCAGATTTTATTTATATATTGTACAAAAAACAAGGCAGCCAATAGCGCCCTACGAAAAAGAGCATCCAATAGCACTCTACGAAACAGGGCAGCCAATATCGCCCTACGAAAAAGAGCATCCAACAGCGCTTTACGAAACAGGGCAGCCAATAGCGCCCTACGAAAAAGAGCATCCAATAGCGCTTTACCAAACAGGGCAGCCAATAGCGCCCTACAAGATAACAATACCGAAAAACAATACTGAAAATAACAATAACAATACTGATAAACAATACTGAAAATTTATACCGAATGGCTAAAAATCAATTTAAAATCATCAAGATCCGAGGCGATGGCAACTGTTTATTTCGAAGTCTTTCCTACGGCCTTTATAAAACTGAAAATTATCACAGCGAAGTTCGAAGGAATGTAGTTGAATATGCTGTAACACATTGGACACAATTTAAAGCAATACTTGATGCCACCAGCACAACGTTGTACAAGAACGAACATCATTACGCGCAGGTAATGTATGCTGACAAAACTTATGGTACTGATTTTGAAGTAGGGATGTTCGTTAACCGATACAAAAGAGGAGTTCAGATGTACAAAATCGTAAATGATATCATTACCTTTGTACAAACCTTAAATGTGGAACAAAACGATAGCGAAAACAAACAATCCTATATAAAATTACTATTCACAAGTACACCTGAGAACGAACAAGAAGGCCATTTTGAAATTTTAGAAGATATCATTGTCGATCAATCTCTATATTCTCGAAGTTCAACGTTGAATGTTGGCACGTCAAATGTTATTCCACTTACTTCAACTGTATCAGAGAATGTTTCTCCAATAAACATAAAAAAAACGACACCAGCAACAAAGACACAATTAAACAATTCTGAAAATATTACGAGTTATAAATGCTACAAAAATGGAAACAATCAAGTCATAAATAAAACTGTACATGATATTGCCGACAAATGCAATGCAGTTCCATTCATGACAGACCAACCGCCAATAGTCTCAAAAAAAATCAATATTGACAGACAAATGCAAAAAATGATTAAGTCAAAAAAAGTCAATATAAACAATAAAAAATTATCTAGCAATAAGTCCGAGTCTAGAAACCAAAAATGCAAATCATCAAATCGATCAAACAGAATAAACGATGTATCCAAAAAAGAAGCTATAAATATAAATAAATCATCGAATGAAATAACAAAAGATCCAAAAGATAAAAACGAACACAGTAAGAAGAACAAAAGTAGAATAACAAAAAATAGATCGACACAAAATCATCCTAAACTATTAAATATCATTCGCAAAACTAGCCACAAAAATGAAAATACTGATGAAAATAGTAAAACAACAAAAAAGTGTAATGATCAGCATAAACCTTATTTGGACATTTTCAAGAAGAACTTAGACATACAAATGACATTCCCTGTAATTAAATTACATAGAATAGATACAAAAAAATATACTGATAACAAACAAACCAATAATATTGAAGTTCGGAAAAACATTGGTATAAATCAATATATGAACCCATGTTTTGAAAGCCCATCTCAAAATATTGTTACATCTCCTGATAACTGTGATATTACAATTATAAGTGAGAAGTTCTCGCAAATAAACATTGACCAAGACACGTTAGAAAAAGATGTAAAATTAGAAATGTCACAAAAAAATAACAACGAAAACATTGAAATAAAACAAAATCAGACCGAACAAGTGAATATTATTCCTAAAATAAACAACGACGAACAAAATATAACTAAAAATAACGGAGCAATTGAACATAATAAACAATATAACTCAAATTATGTAATAACTAAGAATAATATAGGTATACTCATGAAATATCCTGTGATTAAACTGAATAGAATAAATACACAAACATATGCTAATAAATGTACACATGCATTAAATCTTCCAAATACAAATAATACTTTGGAGACTAGCAATACAGATCTCATTACTGAAAAACATCAAAACACTTACACTAAAAGACAAAAACAAATCCACTTAAAACTCAAAGAACAATTACGTCTGCGAAATAAAAGATATGAACCAAATTTTAAGAAACAAGAACAAAGTAAAGACGTAATAAGAAAACGAAAAATCCACGGCCATGATGATGTTAATTTTTCAAATATAACAGAAAGAATTTCACAAATACAAATGAACAAAAATACACTAGATGAAAATATACAATCAGAAATGTCACCAAAAAATTGCAACGAAAACATTAAAACAAAGCAATATCAGATCGATCGATTAAATATTGTTCCTAAGATAAATTACAACGAACAAAATATAATGAAAAATAATGTAGTAATTAAACATAATGAACAATACAACTCAAATAATATAATGTCTAAGAATAACATAGGTTTACCGTTCAAGTATCCCGTAATAAAACTTCATAGAATAAATACACAAATATATGCTGATAACTGTACACATGCATTAAATGTTTCAAACACAAATTATAAATTGGAGACTAAGAATAGAAATCTCACATTTGAAAAACATCCAAATATTTATACTAAAAGACAAAAACAAAACAACTTAAAACGTAAAGAACAATTACGTCTTCAAAATGAAAGATGTGACGAAAATTTTAAAAGACAAGAACGAGGTAGAGACGTAGTAAAAAAACGAAAAATGCGCGACAATGATAATTTTAATGTTTCAAATATATCAGAAAGGCTGTCGCAAATGAGCATTGACCAGAACGTATTAGAAAAAGATCTACAATCAGAAATATATAACGAAAAAAACATAGAAATCATTAACACAAAACGAAATCGCATAGAACAATTTAATATTATTCATGAGATAAACTTCAATGATCAACATACTACCAAAAATAATCAAGAAATTAAATATAATGATCAACATAGCACATATTCAATTTCTGAGATTAACACCGATTTTCAAATTAAGCGCCCTATAAGTAAGCTGAATGAAATAAACACTCTAATAAATGCTGACAACAATACTTATGTATCAAATCTTATAAACGCAAATAACAATTTAGAGATTCGCAATACAAAAAACACAGATAAAACACATACAAATATTTATACTAAGAGACAAATACAAACCGATTTAAAACTAAAAAAAAAGCTACATCTTACAAATAAAAGATGCGATGAGAATTTTAAGAAACAAGAACAAAATAGAGATATAATAAGAAAACGAAAATTACGAAACGACGATGATTTTAAAGTAATGGAAAACAAAATGTACATGTTAAGTAAAAGGAGAAAAAGAATTGAAGATCCCGATTACATCATTAATGAACAGATAAAATCAAAAAAAATATATATAAAAAAAAGACAAAATATAATACAATCAATAAAAAAACCACGTATTGTTTCAATCGGAAGAGTAAATATAACGTTAATTCGTTCTGGAAACTTTGTACCAATGCACAATGCGAATAAAACTAACCATGAACACATTGAACAAGCTAACAGAAATGAACACATTGAACAAGATAAGAGAAACAATACGTGTAAAAGACAAGCAATCCAACCAACAGACCAATATCCGAAAATAATATATATACAAGATGTGCGAAATAATTCGAAAGATATTCAACGAAAAGATCTACAAGATCGGTCTAAAAAAGATATTTATAAAAAAACGTTAAATAATCCAGTTTGCAGAGAAAATTTAGTTGTTACTGATAATATTAACAATGAAACTAAAGCAGGTATAGTAAACAAAAAATCAATTACTGAAGGACCTACGTATGTATGTTCATGTTGTGGAGGATTATGGTTCCGAAGATCCATCTCCCTTTTTACATCAAATCAAATATCATTGAAACCTAAAATTCATAATGATTGGAATAATATATGCAAAATAAAACAAAATAACGCTATTCAATTATGCTCAACATGTAGAAAAGATTTATTCAACAATAAAATACCGAAATTAGCACTGATTAATGGTTTCGAGTTTAATGAAATACATCCAAGCTTAAAAACTTTAACAACTATGGAAGAAAGATTTATATCTCCTAGATTACCATTTTTACAAATAAGAACTTTAGGGATTGAAAAACAGTATGGTATTAAAGGAAATTGTGTCAACGTTCCGGTAGATATAAATTCATTCGTTTCTAAACTTCCGCGAAACGTAAATGATACTCAAACAATTCATGTGAAACTTATGAGACGTATGCGTGATAAACACCATTACGATTATCAAATAATTAGACCCAACAAAATAATAGATGCTGTTCGATATTTAATTACAACAGAACTGTATATTAAACATAAAATAACTTTAGACGAAGAGTGGATTCGGAACCAATGTTCTGTAGATCAAATTGAGACAAATGAGATTGAGCATGACGACGATAGTAATATTAATAATAATAATAATAATGATAATAATATCTTGCAAAGTCTTAATACAAAGAATAATGGAAATGTTAATTTGAACAACAAACTTTTACAAGGAACTGTAGACGAATGCGACGATTGGGAAGAACGCGAAGATGAACCAATCAATCCAGGTGGTGAGGAAACATTATTGGAGGACGAATATATTAACAACGTAGGATTGAAATTAGCTCCAGGAGAAAATCAAATTCCTATCTCCTTGCTGAATGATGAAGATTTCGAATTACTTGCATTCCCTACTATTTATGATGGGAAAAGTAGAAAGGTACGTAATCCTAAAATTTCTATTGGAGATATAGCAAAATCTGAAATTAGAATGTACGATCGACGATGTGCAATGAAAGTTCCAAAGATGTTTATAAGTCATTGTAGAGTAAGATTACAAAGATTAGTATCGTTAATTCAAATTCATCTTCGTATGAAACGTAAAACTAATAACGTCACTGCTCATAGTGTTTTGAATAATACGATCATTGACAAATTGATTCAAGACAACGATTGTATAAAAATTCTACAAATTGATCGGTCAAGTCCAGCTTTTTGGCAACAAAAACAAAAGGTAGTAATGGCGATGATTCGTCAATTAGGAAAACCGTCAATATTTTTACCACTATCCGCTGCAGAAACGAAATGGGCTGATTTAATACGAATACTTAAAAAAGTTCTTCACAATGAATTAATATCAAACGAAGAGGCGAATGAATTGTCTTGGCAAGAAAAAGCTAAATTAATACAATCCGATCCAGTTACATGCTCAAGATATTTTGATCACCGGATGAGATGTCTTTTGAAATTTCTCAATTCTACAGATAGCCCATTCAGTAATACGCCAATCATCGATATGTATTATAGAATTGAGTTTCAACATAGGGGTAGTCCGCATGTACATGCTTTGATTTGGTTAAAGAATGCTCCCATATACGACCCTGATAATATTGATTCCAAAAAAATATGCGAAACTTTTATAGTGTGACGTATTTTTCACCTAACGAAACTCTAACTCAAACTCTATAAATAAAATTTAAAAAAAACCAAAAATCGAAAATCTCAAACCAAACGGGAGCAAAACGCGAACGAAACTTACGTCACCTTCGGCCGTCCACCCTCGCGGATGCATCGGCGTCCCGGTGGGCGCCAGTTAATTTTTGTTTCGCCGGTATTAACAACCGGACTAAACTGGAGGCCGGTGCAACGACCTCCGCAGGGTAGATTTTTGTTTCGCCGGAATCACCAATTCGGACTAAACTGGAGGTCGGTGGAACTACGACCTCCGCAACGACAAAACGAAACGGAACGAAAACGGTACGAGAACTAACGCCGACGCATTCGCGAAAGCAAACGGTTGCGGAAATGCACGGTTGCTCAGGATGCGGGTTGTGGTAGAAGGGTCGCGATCCGAGGTCAATAGAATAGCTACGAGAAACGGAGATCGAAACCTCAACGTTAAGTTAAGCGGGACCGAAAAATAATAATTTGGCTAAGAAGCCACGGGATCACACGCAAGTGTATCGGAAACGCTCAGCTGATCGAACGATCGAAGCGAGCTAACGAGAACGTAACAAAAGCGGATCGATAAGCGATCGACAAATTTCTATAATTCAAAAACTCACCGAAACTTCACTTTAATCCTGTAATGAGCGGGAACCTGTATCTCACGATACACCGAGAACCGAATCACTATCACCGCTGCACAAGGAGCATTATTTCTAATGCTTCACTCACGCACGGGATCGCGAAGAATTTATTACAAAATTCTTTCGCTACACTCAGCTCACAAAACTCGAGCGATAGCCGAACGCGAACGAGAAACCGACAGCTAGGCCACACTGTGTGCGCGAGAGAGATAGCCTCACTCGAGCGCGCGAACAATAGGCCGAACGTCAACAACACGGGAGCGCGAGAGAGACCCGAGTTACCTCTAGGGCAGCTCTCGGTAGACTGTCGAATTGCGTACGAAAATTCGTAACGAATTATGATAATTATTTTCGGGAGCTTGACCGATAACTACTGCCCTCTCAACCATCTCATGACTTTATCGAATCGAGAGCCGATACTATACGCGGTAACTTGAACGAATCTTCGCAATCGCTTCCCCCTAGTCAATGCGTGAGATACAAGGCTCTACTCAACTATAACGCAGCGCAAGGTGTTCCACCACTCTTGCCTGGACCAAACGATACCTCCGCCTGTTCTCAACGCATTGCACTATCTCTTGGGGTGCCGGGTTTGCACCGGACTTTGACGTATTCGCAAGACTCTTCGCCGAGTCCTTCCTCTATTTGGGCTCTTTATTATTACTTCTTACACCACCAAATAGAGTCGGAAACGTCGACTAAACTGAACTAAAAGAAATCTGAAATCGTGAACCAAACTAAGCAACGGAATCTGAAAACTCGAACTGAACTAAACTAATAACGATAATGAAGCTAATTGGGAATAATTACAAAAAAATGATACAAAATAAACTGCAAAAATCTCGATCGGTAACTCAACGAGAGCGTGACGGTATCTTAAGTCGCTGGGAGAGGCAGTAACGCAAAACTTCAGCACTAAAATCGTAATTTCCATGCGAGTAACGGTAGTTTTGGATTTTTGTGACGTCGATTCCAAAAAATCACGTCACAATAGATAAAATAATATCATGTAATTCAAACAATCCAACGATTGAACAATTAATACCATTACAGACACATAAACACACAAAAAAATGCAGAAAAATCGAACATGAACTAGTTGTCTGTAAATATAATGTGCCGCAATATCCAATGCAGCGAACTACCATTATGGAACCATCAGACCTACATAATCGCAAACAAAAGAGAATACTATACGAAAACTATAAAACAATAAAAACTAAATTAAATCTCATAAGCCGCGATATTAAGTCTTATAAAAATATGACATATGATGAATTTTTACAATCACTGTCTATGACTGTCATGTCATGTCTATGATTGTCAATTCCTATGTCTCACTGTTCAAGAGCCTCAATTTACATTAATACGGTGCCAAATGAGGAAAGAACTAAACTATTGAAACCAAAATTTGAATTGGAACAATTGGATCCTGAATCAACAGACATAGTCCAACTTGGATTATTAGATCATTATAAACTGCGTTCAACTACACTAGAAGATATTTGCTTAGCTGACTTTGCATCACTATACAATTATAAAAAATCTGTCAACGCAAAAAACATTACTGTAAATGACGAAAATGTGAATGAAGATGAACCCTATAATGAAATAATAGAAGACAATATTACAAACAATTGGATCCCATTATTAGATAAAACAGGATATATTCAATTACGATCAAAACCTAAAATTATTCGATATAGAAAATATAATATTCATCAGGACGAAATTAACTATTACAGAAAACATTTATTATTATTTAATCCATGGCGCGAAAGTGAACCAACAAATATCGATGCACAAACATGTTATGAAACATACAAAGAAATAATTACAAATAATAGAATAAAATACATTCATAACGAAGTTATTGATTATGATAATATATTAGAAAATATAGTCGATGAAGATCATGAGGAAGTTGTGGACAACAATACAGAAAATGAAACCGATAGAATTCCCGCAGAATTTATAATTCATGATATTGGATATGATCATGCTGACATCGGTCTTGAAATCTGTAATGAATCTGGTAAAGCTAAAGAAACATTCATTGTTCCAAAACTCATGCAAGATAATGAATATTATCAACTAATATCCTGCTTGAATGAAAAACAATATAGATATCATATTAATTTAATACACAAATTAAAAACACAAGACACTGAATTTTATCATTTCATAAGCGGACGGGCAGGAGTAGGAAAAAGTTTATTGATTAACGTTATTACACAATCTCTGCTGCGACTATATAATAATGTTTATAATGAACCAGATAGCTTGTTTTTACTGAAATGTGCTCCAACTGGCAAAGCTGCGTTTGGTATTCGCGGCACGACGCTTCATTCAACATTTAGTTTGCCAATTAACCAAAGTGAAATGAATCGATTAAGTGAGGATACAGCAAATACTCTGGCTCACCAATTACACCATGTAAAGGTAATTATTATTGACGAAATTAGCATGACGGGACGTAGAGTATTCAGCCAAATAAATCAACGTCTGCAACAAATATTTAAAACTGATAAAATATTCGGCGGAAAATCTCTTATAGTATTAGGCGATTTCCATCAATTGAAACCAGTTATGGATGGATGGATATTCGAATGCGAGAACAACCCTCTAGGAATATTGCAAGGTGCTTATTTGTGGTCAAAATTTCAATTATATGAGTTAACAGAAATAATGCGACAAAGAGAAGATAAAACATTCGCTGAAGCTTTAAATAACTTAGCTACCGGACTTACAACAAAAGAAGATGATGAGCTTTTTATATCGAGACAATGTGATCAATTACCTGCCAATGTAGAAATTCCAAAAGACAGCATGGTGTTATTTCCTACCAATGCATTAGTAAATAATTATAATGTCAGTTTTCTAAATTCATTACAAACTGAAGCATTTAACAATGAATGTGTCGATTATTGTATAGGAGAAGGCACTATAGAAAGTAAAAAAAGAATGCTCGAATATGCTAAAATGCTTCCGTCAAACAAAACTCAAGGATTATTGAATGAAGTTATGTTGAAAGTCGGAGCAAGATACATGTTAACTGTAAATATTCGAACTGAAGATGGTTTAACCAATGGAGCATGTGGTAGATTGGTAAAAATATCGTATGGATATTATATAGACGAATCAAATAATCGTATTCGTGTACCTATACGAGTATATTTGAAATTTGAAGATTTAAACGTTGGTAATGTCACACGATCAGAATGTCTGAACCAAATGAAAAATAATAATATACCACTGGATTTAACACCGATAAATCATGTAACAAGAACAATGAATTTAAGAAAATCGTCGGCTATTCAATTATGTAGAAAACAATTCCCTTTAACACCTGCAGAAGCAATAACGATTCATAAATCGCAAGGAGGTACATATCAAAATGTAGTAGTAAATTTGACAAATAGAATGGACAGAAGAATGTTATATGTTGCCTTTAGCAGAGCAACTAGTGCGAAAGGGTTATTTATTAAAGGGCAATATAGAGCGCCAATGCCAGAAATAAATTGTGACAAAGTAAAATCCGAAATGCTTAGATTAAGAACGGACAATCTTTTGCATCTGGATCTAAAGTTCCCAAAAGATTATAAAACGAATGAACATATTCTATTTATATATCAAAATGTTCGAAGTTTAAATAAACACCTTTCTTTAGTAAAATCAGATAGAAGTTTCGCGACATGCGACATACTGAGTCTTGTAGAAACTTGGACATTACCCCAAGATGATGTAGATATAAATGATTATTCAATTATTCAACGTCAAGATTGTCAAGGAATTGCGAGAAAACCTTTTGGTACTATTACATACAGAAAATCAACATTACCTAGCTCAATTCGATGTTTTTATAATTGTACAAATCGACACAAAAACGGGTATATGATTACAACTGGTATAATAATTAACAATTATTGTATTATCACAATTTATAAATCACCAAAGTTTCCTTTTACAAATTTCAAATGTAATATGAATCTAGCCTTCGAAGCTATAAAAAAAGAAAATTTACAATATTCTATTGTTATAGGTGATTTTAATATTAATTTGAATGATGCAAAATCAAATTCAAGTATATCATTACTAGAACTTATGAGAAATAACAACCTGTTTCCGATACTACCATACAACACGTTTACTACAGATAATAATACATTCATAGATCTTTGCTTTAGTAATAATAAAGATTTAAATATCCATATATTTGAAAGTATATTTAGCGATCATAAACCAATTTGGTTTCAATTGGAACAATAATTAATTACGTAACATATAATATAACTAGTATTCAAATAATGACTTAATCAGACTAAAAAATATTGATACCGATTTAAAGCAACAATGTTCCATTTCTAAAAAGGATAATATAATACAATATAACATAATATAATATAACAAATAATAACAGTGGATAGTAGGCCTCATGGGGATTCACCACTTAAAAAAAAGAAACGCGCCGATTGCTATACCTCATGGTGGTGTGGAAATTAGCAAAATATTATAAACCTGCTGTAAAACTTGACCAACCTTATTTGCATACTTAGTTGCAGTACGCTGTTTTAGTAAATATACTGAAGTAGAATTGATTCGCGACAACCGCGAAAATTAAAACATACAGTTGTCATTATATAAATTCACTTCCATCTCTACACATAAAAACGTTCAAAGTTTCTAAGTTCATGCTATTTTCATTTGTACTGAATACGTCCAAGAAATACATAAAACAAAAAGGTATCTTATCGACTCGGTAAAATATAAATCTTTGAGCAACATAATGCTTTATGATTAATGAAAATTTAAATATGAATGAACGCAACTATTTTTCATTGTTTTATATTTCCATGTTAAGTTCACTTGTAAATAAATCGTAACAAGAAAGTCAATTTATAATTTGTTAACATAAGCTCCATTATACAATTTTTTTGAAATCGAAAATTGCTAAAAAAAATATTGACTAAAAGTTATTTTTATAAATACTTAGTACATTTTTTGGTTATCCATTTTATACTCATTAAATCTATTAATACGTGTTAAGCCAATAAAAAAATTTTTACTAGATATGATTTGATTTTTTAAATTAATTTGTTCAAATTCTACGCGACGCAATTCATTATAATTGTCTTATGTCTCAATATTTGACAATATATCGTAAAACAAAACGAATATCTCAATGACGCAAAATAATAATCAGTTTGTATATGAAAGAAATATTGTTATTCTATTAAGATTAAACACCATGAACCAATTTACGTAACTGATAAATGCTTTTTCCCCATACATACTTCCGAAATAAAACGCGCAACGCGACGTGTGAACACACTCGATACGGAGCGCGTAGCGCGACGTGCGTATGAATTTAAAACGGAGCGCGTAGCGCGACGTGCATATAAATTTTAAACGGAGCGCGTAGCGCGACGTGTACCCCTGTGAGTGCCTTAAAAAATGTCCCGAAGGGACATTTTTCAGGAGGTTTGGGGGGCGGAGCCCACCAACAAGAGCCTCTGCGCCCGCAGGGCGCTGAGGTGCTTGTTGTATTTTTACTTAGTCAGTCCCCCTTGAAGGGACTTAGAATATTTCCCCCCCCCCCCCATTCGCCATTACTCCTTCGACCAAAAATATTCTAAGTCCCCCCTTGAAGGACTTAGAATATTTTGACTTTCCCCTCCCACGACCCCCCCCCCCCTTCAGAAAAATATTCTAAGTCCCTCTAAGGGGATTCCCCCCGCCCCCTTCGACCGAAAATATTCTAAGTCCCCCTTAGAAGGACTTAGAATATTTCCCCCCCCCCCCTTTTTTTTTTTTTTCTAAGTCCCCCTTAGAGGGACTTAGAATATTTTTGCCCTCCCCTCGATTCCTGACACGGCGGCGGCGGCGGCGACAGCGGCGGAAACTTTATATACATAGAGAGATATGTTCCTTTTATTCGAAAGTAAAAAAAATTGTTCCTATTAAACTAAAAAAAAAAAAATAATATCTATAAAATTGTAAAGAACATATATTTTTCTAATATAATAAATAATATATTTCAATATTGTTTTATTGAAAAATAATCAATATAAAAGATGCGTATAAAAATAAACATTACATATTCCGCGAGAGAACACTCAGTTCACTTTTATTTCTCGCGCCGCGAAGTTTGTTGTAGCATCGTCGGGGGTCAGTTTTGGTTAGTTTGATAGGTATCGGCTCACGGGATGAATGGAACTGGTTTTATTGTCCAATTAAAATAATCAAAATGCGTCGCGTCGCGTGTGCATTAATTTTATAAAATAAATTGTTATTGTTCGACTCATTTAGATGAGTCGAAGAAAGAATAAATGTACGTGACACTATATATAGTGCGGGGTTTTTTTTTTTTTACGAAGCTGACGTATCGGTTAAACACGTCAATGTCGCGTAATCTCGTAAAAAATACAACTTTTCGCGTTGTTTATACCCTCAAAACGACACGCCACGTAAAATCGTAAAAGAAAAAGTTTTATTTATCGATGTGCAGGTCGAGAATCGAGAGGTGGAGGAAAAAAATGTAATCAGCTGGAAATGTCTCGGGTACCTCGGAAAAATCGAAAACCGGTTTCGGAGCACCTGAAACAAAAATCTCTCGTCGAATGTCTGAAGGTCGTTGAAATAGCTTCTTCGCCTTTTGCACTTGCTTCGTCAACTTCGAATGTTGAACCGAAGGAGGAAGAGAAATCAGCGACAGCGACATAAGGATCCTTACGGTACGCAACGACAGTGACGGTAGAACAGTGATCATAAGGATTTTTACGGTACGCAACTTATTTTTTTTTTTTGGTGGAAAATTTTATTCTACAATATTCTATAACGAGGAATTTTTATTGTTATTATGCAGATTGAAAGATGTTGCACTGTGCGCTACACTGCTTTACTTTTGTTGAATCGACGTCGATAGAGGCGTCTTGCTTTCCGACATGCATTTCTGGAATTTCATGGTTTTATCAGCTTCAGCGTTTTCAAGAGATTGAAGGTAATTTTTTTTATCATAATATAGTCGTTAACAAGTTTTTGAAAATATTTTTTTTTTTTTACACTTATTTATTTGTGAATTTTTTTATGGAAAAAGTTTTTTCAGAAAATATACTTTCAGATATACTATATACAAACATATATATTGATTTTTTTTTTTTCAATTTTTTTCTTTCATGACTATAATTGATCCGTTTAAAAATATGCCGCAGGCGAGGTGACGAAGATCCAACGATTCGTTGTACAAGAATTGCTGACTGAAACGAACAACTATATAACTTACGATGGCTCGACTACAATGCCTGTATGTCACGAGACCACCACGTGAATTATCATCAATAAACTGATATACATAACGAAGCAGCAGATGAGAACTTTTTTTTACTACGTTTTATCATAAATGCCACGTAGTATGCATGCCAGCGATTACAAGCGAAATAATGAAAGGAGGAAAGATGGGGAAAAGCATGAAAGAATGAATAATAAAAAAAAATTAAGGGGAACGAAAAAGAAACAAAATACAGAAAGGGGGAGGAATGCATGAAGGAACGATAGACTCGCACGAAAATTCTTGCATGAACATGTGACGCTATACTTGAGGGACGTGGAGTTGGCTAATTACTCGGCTAAAACGCTATCACGCGATCCTTTAGGCATTTTACCTGGGAATAGACAGAGATTTACCCTGCCATCCCTTTCAATACCCCGCTCTTTCTCTCTCTCTCTCTCTCTCTCATGAATTCTCATACATTTGATTTGTGGGTTTTAGTAAAATTGCTTGCCAATGTACCATAGGATTGTTATAGGAAAATCATTTTTTGAATTTTTTTTAGCTACACGCGTTACGAGAACTCGTATGAGGGGACGAAAGAGATTTGAAGTGTGCATTGGGCAATAACTTTAGACTGCCTCAGTCACTGCATCATCGTCCGGTCCGAACGAATATTGATTTCAGCGTACCGCAGGTATCTTATCTTCTGTCCGAAAAAAAACTTATCTATTTTAAGAAAAATCGCGATCTAAAGCGTGTCTTTTAGTCGATTTATTATTATGCCAATTTACTGATAGATGAGACGATGAAAGCTGTTTGTAAGAAATTTTACTCACAATGGACAGATTTTGAAATTATTCAGCTTTTGCGATTACCAAAATTTCGTATGTTTTTTTATTTAAGGAAACCTCTATTGAATTTAGTATCAAGAATTTGTGCGCCAAAAAGTACATTACATATGTGAACATTTTTTTAGGACACTTTGATTTGACGAAAAACTATTGCAAGAATATTTTATTATACTTATACTTTTATTATATTTTATTCAGCATTTTCATCGTCCTGTAACTACATAAAAATAGTTTTGATCCTTCGTCACGTGTCCGATCGTTTGTGTTATTTTTACCGTTAAATATGATAGGCACTAAATCAAAGATGCAGTTATTTGACAAATATCGATAGTTGCTTCATCAGTAACTTTCGCAAAATTTTGCGTGAATCCATTTTTTAATACATTTCATTAAATTTTTTTTGTACTATTTCTGTACATTTTTTTCGTCATTTTAGGGCCATTTTTTATGTATATTTTTTTTTTCTGATTACAAATGAGCGATTTATTTTACTCCCGTCTGATCATTTGATAACGAAACTCGAGACAAGATTTTTTAAAAATAATTTATTATTTTTCAGCATTATGTACTTTGAATAATTATCGAAAAAGCAAATCCCAGTGATGCTGTTGTTCTTTATTTTTTAAACGTCTGTGAATCTATTGTCATTAGATTATAAAATCGTGAACAAAATAAAGAGGAAGAGAATTGTGTACTCAAAATATTTATTATTCTACTGTTTGATGGAACTATTCATGTGTTCGTCGAATGTTGGTGGAAACACTTGGATTACTCGCTTGAAATTGCTCGGTTTGCACGGGGCTCGCAATTTTTTTTTTTAATCTTCTTGTTTTTTTTTTTAATTCGCTCTTTGATTAGATATTAAAGTATCGTTGATATAGGATTAATTTGCGGAAAACTTAATAAATTCGACTGATTAATTCGCGGGAATCTTATGATTGGTTGAAGTTCATCACTGATTTTTTTCGATCGAGTTAAAACGTGATTCAACACGGGTTCCGTAATATCGAACGTGAATTAAAAAAAAAGTTTAAATTTTGAAAAAAAAAAGTATTTTGATCAGTGTTGATCGTATCGCGGCAAGAAAACATAATTTCTTACAAATTTCAACGCCGGATTGGCTTGATTGATAAATACATCTTGTATGCGTTTTTTTTGGCGTTACTGAGTACTTAATTTTTTATTTTTGTTAAACAGGGATTTTTGGAGTATCGTGACAAACATAAGGTAGGACAATTGGTCGACGTCAAGACGCACGGCGGAAGCCCTCTTGTAATGGCTTGTTGGAACGGAGACTACGACGTCGCTGAGTATCTTATAGAGAAATGCGTTACTGATCTCGAACAACCGGGAGCGGGTGAGTTTGAAAATCCGTTTGAAAACCAAAAAGAAATTGAAAAAGAAAAGTTTTAATTTTAAAAATATTGAATTAAAAAGAAATTGGAATTAAAAAAAAATTGAATATAAAAATAAATTTGAATTAAAAAAAAATGTATTTTTTTTTTTTTTACATTTCGAATAAAAAGAATCATTTTGAATTTTGATTGTTTCAAATTTTCTTTTGAATTTTAATTAAATTTTTTTGTTTTTCCGAAATTTAAACTTTTTTTTTTATTTCCATGGTAGTCAATAAATTTTATAAAATATCGTTTATTTTTATAATTCATTTTTTTTTCGCAGTTGTATTCGGCGGTGAAACGATAGAAGGAGCACCCTGCAATGGTGCGCGGCGGCAGCCGGACATGACTCCTTAATAAAACTTCTCGTGGGAAGAGGTGCGAAGGAAAACTCGACAACGAAAACTAACTCGACGTCATTGCGAGATCGTTAAGTTTCTTGTGAGAAACGGTGTCGATATTGAAGTTGCGAATAGACACCTTACACATGCCTGATGATAGCGTGCTACAGAGTATACATACGTATCGCAAAGTATTTTCTCGCGCTTAAGGTATACACGAACTGAAAATCTGTCAAGGGTAACACTGCGCTGCATGATTGTGCGGAGAAGGCATCGCTCGAGGTTCTAAAAGTTCTTGTTGAACATGGAGCGTGAATGGATGTCGATTCGTTCGAAATAACTCCTCTTCTTGCTGCTGCGGTAACGGGTACAATAATATATAACATTTTATTTTTAAAAAATCCATGAAAAAATGAAGAAAAAAAAAATCGAAACATTTTTTTTTATAATGATTATTTTCAGTAAATGTATCGAAGTTGTCTAATTTTTTTCATTTCATGGTATTTTTTTGGGTTAATATTGTCATTAAAAAAAAAAAATAATCACATTTTTCTTTTATAAATTAAAAATTAATAATTAATAAATATAAAATTAATAAAATTAATAAAAATTAATAAATTAATAATTAAAAAATAATCACTTTTTTTTTTATAGTGATTATTTACAGTAAATGTATCGGGGTTGTCTTTTTTTTAATTTGTCGGTGTTTTTTTTGGGTTAAAATCATTAAAAAAATAACAATAATTTTTTATTATCAGGTCACACGCACATAGTTGAGCATCTAATAGGAATGCCGCATCTGGTGAGCAGAAAAGATAGGATAGACGCTGTCGAGCTCCCCGGTGCAACGTACGTCGACAAGAAGCGGGACATGGTTGGTGCTCTGGACTTCTAGGAACGAGCGATGGACGAGAGGTATCGAGGCGACGGTTCTGTGATAACGAAACTATCCTTACCGCCTATAGTCGCCGCTTACGATTTCGTTCGTGAGACATCAGACGCGGAGGTCCTCGACGATCTTCTCGTCGATCCCGATGAGATGCGAATACAGGTACTTGTTATTTTTGCTTTAAGTTGAATTGGTCACATGCTAGATTCGATTTTTAAACGTTGAAATTTTAAGAAAAAGAAAATCGAACCCGATTTTACTTCTAGACCCGCAATTGTATCCAAAACATTATTTAGATAAAAAAAATTATATTTTATCGTAGTTTATTATTGGTTCCTTAGGCAAAATTACAAAATTTGTTAATGTTTATCAAAAGATCGGAACATTCGAATATCGATGTACGATCGTTTTTTGTTATACATGATCGATGTTGAATATTTTATGTTTTGTTTCTGTCATTCGTCCTAATATCTTCCGAGAGACTACATATCTGTTCTTGTTTAATAAAACTGTTAAATCCATTAGCTTCTTTATCCATGCTGCTCTAATAGGTTATGGGCCCAGCAATGGAGAAAATAAATCACTTACATAGAATATAAAGTGAATTATTAAAAAAAAAAAATTGTGTATAAATAAACATAAGAGAAGCAAAGATGAACGAAGGACATTCAATCCGATTAGAAACCCTCAGCAAAGACAACTACGATACGTGGAAAATGTAAATGGAAGCTCTATTAATAAACAAGCGTCTCAGCGCCCTGCGGGCGCAGATGCTCTTGTTGGTGGGCTCCGCCCCCCAAACCCCCCGGCACATTTTTTAAGGCACTCACGGGGGTGCACGTCGCGCTACGCGCTCCGTATCGAGTGTATTTACACATCGCGCTATGCGCTACGAATGAAGTATGTTTATACGTCGGGCTTTGCGTTTCTTTTCGACAGTACGTATAAGGGAAAAACATTTATCAGTTACGTAAATTAATTCATAGTGTTTAACATTCGTCGAATAAAAATATTTCTTTTTTGTACCAATTGATTATTAATATTCACGACGGATATTTCCTTTTTGTTTGACGATAAATTGTCAAATATTGAGACACGAGACAAATATAACGAATTGCACCACGTAGAAGTTGATCAAATTAATTTAACGAATCAAATCATGTCTAGTAAAGTCGTTATATTGGCTTAAAACTTATGACCAGATTTAATGAATATAAAACAAACACACAAAACATGTACCGACACCAATACGATTACTATTTAGCATTCAGGCCAAATGTCCCCTTTAAATCCTTCCCCTTCAGTGTTTTTTTTCTTCCCCATAATTGATGGAATCAGTTCGTTATTTTATCTGTAGGAAACCAAACCATTGTAGAAGAAAAGTTCAAGAAATTTGCTATTCTCTGATTTTCAATGAAATTTTATCGATATTTATGGATGCTGCAAAAAAATGCTATCTCGAGAACGAAAAAATATAGCTTTTTGGTTCCTGTCTTGTATTGAAGAGGAAGTAGTACGTTACTCGAATCAAAAATTTGTCTTCCTGGATAGCTCCGAAATATTTTTTTACAAATTGATGAAATTCTTGAAAAATTCGACTTTGAAGACTCTTTGACAGTCCATTTCTACCACTTGAGATATATTTTTTTTCTTCTTCGTAATACATGGAATCAGCTCGTTATTGTCTCTGTAGAACAGACAAGTATTGGAGACGAGAAGTTAGAGAAATTCGATAATTTTTTTCGTTTTTCAATGAAATTTTATTGATATTTATCGGCGCTTAAAAATATCAAATTTAGCATCATATCATATCGTATTTTTTAAAATTTTATTTAATCAAAAACGAGGATAAGTTTTTCGGTACGGAATAACTCATAAAATCGACAAATTCAGTGTTTTTCACGTTGTCGATAAATAATTGTTTAAAATCGTTCTTTAAGAGTACAATTTTTTTCTTTTTTCACGAAAAAAAACTTTTCAAGACGTGCGCATATGAAAGAAATTCGTATTTCGACGAAAATTTGAAAAAATTTGAAAAAAAAAACGTTGGAAATACGTCGATAGAATAATCATTAGCAGTTTTCTTATCAAGTGTAAACGAATAAATCCAGCAAACAAAATTGACAAAGATTTCGAATGTGATGAATCTCCGACGGTGGAAGTGTAAAAAATTAAATTTTTAAACATAGTACACTTTTTATCTGCGCAATAACGCGGAGAGTCAGTTTGTAAATACGATTTCTTTGAGAGGAAAGGATTAGAGACGGCAATTTCGAGAAATTTGAAAAAATGATTCGTTTTTTGACGAAAATTGGAAAAATTAGTCTTTGCTTAAAAAAAATCATATCTCGGCAGCGAAAAAAGATTTCGACTCTTATTTTGGCTTGTTTTGAAGAGGAGAAAATACGTTGCCAGAAAAAGAATTTGCAGTTTTTATTATTAACTGTAAACGAATAAATCGGGTGAACATAATTGACAAAGATTTCGGCTGCGATGAATCTTCGACGGTCGAAAGATAGAAAATTCTTTTTTTTATGATTGCACACTTTTTATTTGCGCTACACCGCGTAGAATCCATTTATATTTACGTAAAATAGGAACAAAGATTGAAACGAGATGTCGATTTTTTTTTATTTGAAAATCATCCGGCCACAGAGTACGCGCGCCGCGACGTATGAGCATCTGTGTATCGTCTGCTACGAAATTGTCATCTGCTTCCAAAGTTTGACAGATAGAATAAAACGAAAAAATATATACTCGCGATTTTTTTAGTTCTATTTGGGAATTTGTAATTATTTAGGATATTCGATGAATGTTTTTTGTGAGTTTACTACCAATTTTTTCAGTGAATACGTGAAATTTATCATTTTTATTACGAATGTGAATAAAATATGATACAATATTGCGAATGATTTTCGGTGATAATATATTATTTTCGAAATAAAAAACGCAAACATTTGTGAATCTGTGTATGATATTTCGTGTTTTATTTTTCACAACCGAAGTTTTTTTTTTTAACATGATGAGAAATGGATTTTTAGCAAATCTAAATAACATAACCTTTAAAGCAAATCTTGTTATAACCACTGTTTTTGAATTATTTTATAATTAAAATTACATTTGTCAGAATGACTCAAAATTTGTTGTGCATAGTGCTTTCGATGCAATGAAATATTGTTGCGAAAGAGAAAAGAATTGGTTTCCAGGATTCTTAATTGGAGCACCGTATGGACATCAGATGTGAGAAAATCATTTTTTTATGGAAAATTATGATGAATAAATAGTTAGAGATGTAGGATTGTCTCTAAATTTGCTGTGCGTAGTGCATTTGATAAAACAAAATGATGCTGCGAAGGAGAAAAAAATTGGTTCGTAGAGTTCATTATGATGGCACCGTACGGACACTTGACCGAAGGCAAATGCAAATTGTGGCCAATAATTTTTTAGAAAAAATACTTAAAGGTCTTAGATTGGTTTTAAAAGTAATGTGCATACTGGAAATAATGTAATAAAAAAACCCTGCGAAGGAGAACAAAATTGGTTCGCACCATCTAAAGTTACAGTGTGATACGGACGTCCGAGAAGAAAAATTCAGCCAAAAAGTTGTTTTCATTGCACCGCAGGCTAAAAAAAAATATTTCTATTCTTCGCAGTCACTTCAAAGTAACTACGCATGATGTTGGAGATACACCGAAGCAAATGGTGAAAAATAAAAATTTTTGAGGTATGCGCTGCGGAGTAACCCCTTCGACAGACTCCGAAGAGCAACGGATGGTCATTTTAATAGGCACTCTTTGCCTATTGTTATAGTGAGTGCCTAAAAATCATGCTTGGGGATACGTAAATGGTTCGACCGAAAAACCTCCAATTGTAGAAGGAAACGCTGCATCGATTGCCGCTGAAAAGTCATGGACGGAGAAGGATCGAAAGGCAAGATCCGACATTATTTTATCAATCAATCCGTCCGAATTAAAGCAAATAAAAGGTTGCGAAAGTTCTCGCGAGGTTTGGTTAAAACTCGAGAATATCTACCAATCGAAGGGACCAACGCGTAAAGCTACTCTTCTTAAGCAATTGACGCTCCAAAAGATGCAGGAAGGTGATGAAATGCGCAACCATATTCAAAAATTCTTCGACGCAGTCGACAAACTCGACGAAATGGAAGTAGAGATCAACGCGGATTTACTGACAATAATGTTATTGTATAGCTTACCGTCGAGTTTTGAAAACTTTCGATGTGCAATCGAGTCGCGAGATGAATTGCCATCACCAGAAGTATTAAAGATAAAAATCATGGAAGAATCCGAAGCGAGAAAAAGTAATTCACAAACAGCAGTCCCCGATGCGTTATTTGTAAAGAAATTTACGCAAAATCAGAAATTTCGGAAAGAAAATAAAAATGAAATAAAAACGCCGAAGAAAGAAAAGTTTCCTTTCAAATGCAATGTGTGTAATAAAATAGGTCACAAAGGAGCCGATTGCTGGCATAGATCAAAACAAAATGATTCAACTAAGAAGAAAGAATTCGCGAAGAATGCTGAAGACATATCGTTATATATTTCGTCGGAATTTTCGAACGAATATGCGTTCGGAGCAGAAAAAGAAACGAATAAACAACAGTGGTGTCTCGACAGTGGATGCTCCACGCATCTCTGTAAAGATAAGGATAAATTCGAGGATGTGAATGTTGTTACGAATGGGAAATTGAATCTGGCGAGCAACACTTCTACGATAGTAAGTGCCAAAGGAACTGTAAAAATGAAAACTGCAGTAGGAGACGAGAGAAAGAATGTAAGTCTCAATAACGCTCTCTATGTACCGGACTTGCGCACTAATTTACTGTCCGTTGGAAAAATAACTGATAACGGTTATCATGTAACATTTACGAAAAACGGAGCGACAATCGAAGATAATGATGGAAATACGTCATTACTAGCTAAAAGAGTCGGAGAATTGTATTATATTCAAGAAAATGAAGAATACGACTGCAGAGCTACAGTCGAATCGGAATCGACAAAGAAACCTGCAGATTTATCCGAAACTTGGCACCGAAGAATGGGTCATTTAAATATGAGAAGTTTGCAAGAATCACAACGTAATCAAGCTGTAAAAGGGTTAAAACTCGAAAAGATCGACGAAAAATTCGATTGTGAAGCGTGCTTATCAATATGAACCAAGAGGAATCATCCGGATCATCATCTTCATACGAAAGCGCCGAAGAAGAAAATACTCAACCGGGGGAAGAACGTCAAGAACCCATAGCTCGCAGAGGTCGCGGGAGACCCGGGAGAATCCTAACAGGATTAAGAGGACGACCGCGTAAAAATTATCATATGAATATCGCAAACAACGTGGAGACAACATATGGGTTTAATGCCGAAATATCGATTGATGAAGCGATCTCCGGCGAAGATGCCGAGGATTGGCACAAAGCGATTGCATCCGAACTAAGATCAATAATAAAAAACGACACATGGGAGATAGTCGATCGACCCAGTAATAAGAAAATCGTTGGCAGTCGAGTTGTACTCCGAAACAAATATAACCCGGACGGAACGATTGAAAGAAGAAAAGCACGGATAGTGGCAAAAGGATACACTCAAAGACCCGGCATAGATTTCAATCAAACTTTCGCTCCCGTTGCTCGAATGAGCTCCATTCGACTCGTGATGGCACTCGCTGCACGATACAGTATGAATGTTCATCAGATCGACATTACAACGGCATATCTGAACGGAATAATCGATGAAGAGATTCACATGGAAATGCCCGATTTAATCAAAGAAGGTTTAAGAACGATTATTCAAGAGGACCGAAAATCGAGCAAAATCGGCGCAAAGGCCACGAAAATGTTCGAAGACGTACAATCCGGAAATAAGGTTTGTCGTTTGAAAAAGGCGCTGTACGGGTTAAAACAAGCGGGACGGCAATGGAACACCAAGTTAAACGAGGTATTAACAAAAATGGATCTCAAACAATTAAACTCGGACCCGTGTGTTTACTTTATACGCGAAAACGATGAATTAACTTTAATGACTATCTACGTTGACGATATAATCATCGCATCCCAAAGCGACATCACGATATCAAAACTGAAAGAAAAACTATCACAGGAATTTGAAATTAAAGATCTGGGAAAAATTCATCACTGCCTAGGACTTGAATTTACTCAGAATAATAAAGAAATTTCAATGCAACAAAAAGGGTATATACGAGACCTTCTCGATCGATTCGGGATGGCGAATTCAAATCCGGTGGATACCCCTATTGCCTGTGGATCGAAACTGGAAAAACAGTCGGACGTGAAGGATTCCGAAGAAAACGATCTACCATATCGAGAACTTGTAGGAGCATTATCATACCTCGCCGTATCGACAAGGCCAGATATCTCTTACGCCGTCAGTATGCTCGGACAATTTAATAATTGTTATGGAACCGCCCATTGGGCTGCAGCTAAGCGCGTACTTCGATATTTGAAGGGGACGATGAATATCGGAATTTCATTTCAATCAAACACCGAAGTATTACGCGGATTCGTCGATGCAGACTGGGGAGGATGTACATTAGACAGACGTTCGTATACAGGATACGTATTCACTTTGAATGGTGGTCCAATATCCTGGGAATCAAAAAAGCAACCAACTGTAGCGTTATCTTCTACCGAAGCCGAGTGCGCTAACAGAAGCTACGAAAGAAGCTATTTATTTGAAGAAACTTCTCACGGAAGTTGGACTTCATGATTTAACCGACGTGGAAGTTTTTAACGACAACATGGGAGCACAAAAACTCGCTCAAAATCCTGTGTTCCACTCACGAACAAAACATATCGACATTCGTCACCATTTCGTGAGAAACGCGCTGGAAAATGGAATGCTACGTTTAAATCATATTAGCACCGACAATATGACAGCGGATATTTTGACGAAAGGGCTTTCAGGGTCTAAGCACAAACGTTGCCTGCATCTACTACGAATGAAAGACGTGAATGCGAAGACGCATTAACACTCTACACATCGAGGGGAAGTGTTAATGTTTATCAAAAGATCGGAACACTCGAATATCGATGTACGATCGTTTTTTGTTATACATGATCGATGTTGAATATTTTATGTTTTGTTTCTGTCATTCGTCCTAATATCTTCCGAGAGACTACATATCTGTTCTTGTTTAATAAAACTGTTAAATCCATTAGCTTCTTTATCCATGCTGCTCTAATAAAATTCAAGATCAAATTAAAAAAAAAAATATATATTGTGACGGGGTTTTCCTGCCGCGTCACAAAAAGGTGACATTTTACGCGATGCACGGATCGTCGAGGGGTGCGGCGTTCTTGCTCCCGAGGAGAGAGAGTCCTTCGGGGCATTCGGTCAGGGAAAATTAGGATTATTGAAACAATTGAATAATTCTTCCTCGTTTCTTTTTTTTTTTATCTTACGCTCCTGAGCGCACGGCGGTCGGTACCGCCACTCAGCGTCGCATCGATTGGTCGCACGGAATCATCGTCGGCGGAGTCAAATATCGTCCTCGCGTCGGAGATCTCGCCTTCCATCGTCGGCGGAGTCTGTAGCGGTGCAACAGATCATCCTCTCGCCACTGTCGAGGTCTCGTTGGCAAGAATACTCGTCACCACGTCTCACCTCGTGCCGAAGCACGGTGTGGAATCCCCGCATTCTCGTTCGCCGCCACAACAGTCGACGCCTCGCTCTCGCGAGAGCCCTGGAAGCTCTCGTCATCGGCTGCGACGTCGCGATCGGCCGTCTCAGCGATTCAAACTGTCGCGCGGCCGTTTTCCGAAGTCGCGACGGTATTCGGCGAAATCGCCACCAATTAGCGTAGGGGCGAGAAAACTGTGTAGGCCGGGGTGGGGAAAGAAGAGGCTCACGAGCTTCCGAGAATTAACCGTCTCGAGGACTCGATCGCAGGACTTCGGGAAGGAAGGACGCGGCTACCGGGCGAGATCCGTGCGAAGCGTCTCACGAGAATACCGATTTCTTACTCCGTATCGCGATTCGGACTTCTGGTGCGAGGAGATCTCGGAGGAGTTCCGATACAGCAACCTAGAGAAAGGGGTAAGAACGTCGTGCGCGTCTGGTTTGAGACCGGAGATTTGAACGGGGCAAAATAGATTCGCTATCGTGGCCCGCGTAGAAAAAATTAGTATGGGATTGACTCTGGGAGAATGATGGTCGAGAGTCTGGGATTTATTTGGGATTGAATCTGGGAAGCACTATGGGCAGTTATCTGGGTTTTGGGACCCGGCTAGATGGTTTCCCAGACCTTTTCCCATCGCTTCAGTGGACGGGGGAGTCCTCGTGCAATCAATCCCATACGTATTTCCAGATTCTCTCCCGGCCGTACCGTACGACCGGGGGGATCCTCGCCCGATCAATCCCATACATAGAATCCCATATTATGTGTAAATGAATGAAGAAGGAAAAATAGATTTTGTCAAATGGAAGGAAAAAATGAAAAACGAAGAAATATGCTCAAATCTAATTTTTTTCAACGAATATGATTACGCCGTGCAAAGTTAAGCGCTGTAGTACATAATCGGCGGTTAAATTTCATTTAAGGCCCCAAAAATAATGTGATGTACTGGGAAAAGCTTGGATAGATAAATTAAAAGATCTATGTTAAACTCATCCAATACTTTACAATATTTTTGGGACCTACATCGAATTTCAAACGCCGATTACGTACAGCAGCATTTAACTTTGCTCGGGGAACTCATATCCGTCGAAAAAAATTGGTTTTAGGCATATTTTTTCGTTTTTTATTTTTTTCTTCCATTTGACAAAATCTATTTTTTCATCTTCTTTCACTTACACATAACATGGGATTCTATATATGGGATTGATCACGCAAGGATTCCCCCGGTCGTACGCGATGGCTGGGAGAGAATCTGGAAAAGCATATGGGATTGATTGCACGAGGATCCCCGTTCGTATGCGACGGCTGGGAGAGAATCTGGAAAAGCGTATGGGATTGATTGCACGAGGATTCCCCCCGTCCACTAAAGCTATGGGAAAAGGTCTGGGAAACCATCCAGCCGGGTCCCAAAACCCAGATGACTGCCCATAGTGCTTCCCAGATTCAATCCCAAACAAACCCCAGCCTCTCGCCCATCGTCCTCCCAGAGTCAATCCCATACTAATTTTTTCTACGCGGGGGGGACGGGACGGTTAGCGTGCGGGGCCGCGGAGAATCTTCACGGGGAAGAATTATTCATTCTGAGACAGGGACATTAGTTTATTCAATTTAACGAGTTACGCCCTGAAGGATTTTAGGGGTTCGAATAGACGAGCGCAGCACTTCATTCTATTATTATTTCTTTTTTTATCCTTGACTCATTTTGACTCCCGAACTTTCATTGATCTGACCATTTCGTTCTTTTCTTTTTTTTTAATTACTTAACTACCGATAATTCTATGTCTGTCTGGCTTCGTTCACGCTGCGTTCGTAACCGCTAATATAACTACGTTACCCCGCGTGAGAGTCCGTTAGAAATAAGTTCTCGCGTTGTCGGTCTCGCCAAGGGCGATTTGACCGTTGAGTTTCGCGACGCGACGCTTCTCGTCGCGTCCACTGGTGACTGCGAGAACTTGGTTCGTCGTTTCCGTTGGCGTGATATTGGACGCAAGATAACCACTGAATGTTGTGGAAGAAGAATTTTAGAATTTTAAGCAATTAATGTATGTTGGCTACGTCGTGTTTGGTTTTGTATTTCATGATGTGTCACGCGAGAACCACGAAAGATTGAGAAAATATAGTTAGGAAACGAGCGGTCAACGGTCGCTTCACGACCCCGCTCTCGAGAATTGTCGGCTAATAAAATTCGCAAATTTGGTTCCCGAGATTTGCTTTTGTTCTTTCTATCGCGAGAGCGATGGGAACCACTCCCCTCTACCATCTTCCCGGGCTGTAGCTAGCCGAGCGTGGTTTGGGAAATTATCGGGTTGATAAAATAAATTTGTCGTGGGAAATTCGGTTCCCGCGGCTGGCGCCCATTGACACCCGATATTCGTTCGGTTTTGTAACCGTGACGAGTTCTTGGGGAAAAGCGGTTACAATATATATCAAAGTTTTGATGGAGAAAAATTCGTGTCCAGGAAAAAGAAGTGATTTTTTAATATTTTATAATCGTTGTATTTATCTCAATAGATTTACAAACAAAATCCGGTTATCGAGTTTTGCGAGGAAAAAATACACGAGATAAGCTAGTTTTTTTTTTAATTCAAATTACGTTCTTTCAACAGCACAACGAATGACAACGATTCAGAATCACGGCGGAACGGCAGAAGTGTGATACATTATCATGGGCCATCGATGAATTACGGCGTTTACATTGCGTCCCAGAGCAACGTGCATTATCATCACGAGCCGAAATTGAGTGGAAATTCAAATCCATTTGATGGAATCGATTCATCGGTCGTATTTCCTTGGTTTATTAATGTAAATGATTCAAGATAGTGGTGAGAAAAAATAATTACGACGTTAGTTTTACTTGGCGTCTTTTCGTTTGACTTAATTTTTTTTGTTTCCGTTTTTTTTTTAATTCGTATTTACTTTTTTTTTTAAATTCTGTTTTGCATTTCCCTATTTCAATTCGTTTCCCTGTTTTCCCCTCCCGTTTGCTTTTTGTTTTCTTTATAATCCATTTTTTTGTTGTTTCTCTTTTCCTTTAAATTTCCGTTTATTTTTTTGTTTTTTCTGTCTCTTGTTAATATCTTTAGGATTCTCACGAATTGTGGAGCTGAAACGTTCGAAAAATATAACTCCACTAAATCTGATATCACGGCTTTTAAAACATCTTTTAAATATTGAGTGTTGAAGTCTATAGCTAAAGGCTTATCATTGTTGTATTCATAAAAGCTATCCGTATTTTGTGAAGAATTAATAACCTCTTTTCGTTACCCCTTGCTTCACCTATAGCACTAATTTCTAAAGCTTGCTACGATAAAGATAATTTTACTGCTCTAAATTTCTCAACCGTTATTATGGCGATTTGTTCGATGCTATCTGCAAATATTTTACGATTAATTACTAATTTTTAGCTATTTCCCTCCGGAATACAAGTACTATAATCAGGAAAAGCCCTGTCAATATGCTTTGATAGTACAATAATATCTTCGTTAGATATAAATTTTATCTTTGTGCTACTTAGCAAAATTTCTATATCTGTTCCGTTTTGTTCCGTTATGTTCTATTCTGGATCTGTTTTTATTCTGTTTTGCATTTCGCTTTTTTAACTCGTTTTCCTGTTTTCTCTTTCCATTTGCTTTTTGCTTTCTTTATAATTTACTTTTTTGTGGTTTCTTTTTTTCTTTAGATTTCCGTTGCTTCGCTTTCGCGTCGTACTATTGGTATTGAAGGATGCGATGCGACAGATGTGATTGAAGAACGTCGTCGGTGACAAGGTGTTCGGTTCGTTTGACGCGAATTTGACGTTTCTTCTCAACTGTTTAAAATTTGGCGACAAGAAGCGTTTGAAACATTGTTTTAGAATTTTGAGATTACGGATTGAGAGAAGGACTAATCGATACATCGTCGGTTTCGTCACGTCCGTCTGTGTTGATATCGTACGTAAGTTTAGACCCTTCGCTTTCGCTCCTTCATATTATTAAATAATATTGATTTCGTTCACTCAGATTTGCAATTGTCGCGATTCTTTCTGTCTCTCTTTGCTCCCGCGAATTCAATTAGTTGAACTCGTAGATTTTTTAACGGGCCCTTTTTTTAATAGGAAATGAAAAAAAAAATTTTAAAGTAAATAATAATAGGTAACGCACATTTATGTTGTTGGCATTTGACGATTTTTTATATAGTTGACAAAAAATCGTCGCTCGTATGTATGAATAATTGTATTATTATTATTGTTAGACGCGTATTTCCGGCGTCTTCGTTTCCTGTTCGCGCAGTCAGGAAGGCAGGAAAAAAAGGAGAAATCGGCTCGGAGCCGAATAATCACGCGAATTTCGAGGAAAACAAAGTGATAATCGATTTATTGGACACTCTCGCCAATTCACCCACTCTCTCGCTCCACGCACGGCCGTCTGCCTACTACTCTCTCTCTCTACTATATATTTCGCGTTCGCGCTCTCGCTCGATATTTCGGACATCTCTCGCCCACGGTTGTCGCGACCCGACTCCTCGTTGTCAATCGAACGATCGATCGCGTAAGGGACGCTCTCGTTATCTCGCCACGTCAGCTGATCACGTGGGATCCGTCGCGCGCGCGTGTTTAACATTATTAATCATTGATATTTAATTAATCATTTCGTAGTAAAGATTTTTTTTCTACGTGATTGTTTAATCGTAGAATTTCGATAAAGTAGCGAAGAAATAATATTTACGTTCGTGTCCAATGTTCCGAAGTAAAATAATTGTCTCTCAATTAATTGCGACTTGTAGAATTTATTTACTTGTGTGTGTATGTATATATATGTGAAATAGTACTGGCGTTACCATTATACGCCTTTTTTTGAGAAACAAAGAATAACTAAAGCAAGATAACTTTGAAGCATTAACGAGATTAGATAGCGCGAGATTTGTGAGTTATGAGAAAATTTACAGTCATTGGTCCGGTCGCTAAAAAAATACGTATTTTTAATTCAATTTTTTTTTTGGTTTTTTTAAATTTAATCTTTTGGTTATTCGGTGGATGATTTCTTTTTATTTTACGTAACTTGCACCTATTCCTTAAAAATGTACCGATTTTACTGCCAAATATAGTTTGGGATCTTTAATTTTTTTTTAATTATTGTAATATAAACAATTTTTTTATATAAACATTTTTGTTAAATTAAATTACTTGGGAAAAAATGTTTGAAGTTAATCTTTTTTTTTTTCGAACGTCCAAAAAAGTACAGTAAATATTAATCTATGGTACTTTGTAAACTTAATTATTGATTTCGAATTTTATGTTTCGTGGCATTCTTTTTTTTTCAGTATGTTGCAAAATACATCGGTGGATCAATCATCACGAATTTCAGTCTCACGAATCCTGCAACATACTCGAGGTGAGGAATTGAATGATCGAAAATCATTCGACTATCAAATACACAATGATATTCCGTGTGCTGTACATATATTCTTTTTTTCTTTTATATATTGATGTTTTGAGACTGATATTTTCGTTTAGTTATTTTCAGATATCCAAATGATCAAGTAACGTTTAAGGAAATTATTTCACCGGCTTTTGATAATTTTATTAGTGCAAATGACGATGGTTATATTTCCTTCGTAACAGATGCGTTAAATGTTATATACTACGTAAGTGAATACCCTAAAAATAATAACCTATTGATTTGTCCATTAGGCGAGTTATTAATTTGGAAATTCGAAAATTTTCAGTTGTCGAATTATCCCGAATCGCTGATGGAACACTTACTACGGGATATCTGCGAAAAGATCACCTTTGACGACTCGAGAAATGAACATTCTGACGATCAATTGCAGCCAATTCACTGAAACGGTCAGTTTTTTAATATTTTTCATTTCGTTTAGCTTACCTCTTTTTTATCCCGTTTCTATTTTTTGTTCGTTTGTTTGTTTTTTTTTTCGTAATTGCACTTTATTTATTTTTTCTTTCAGTTTTCTTTGTTTCTTATTGTTCATCCCTTCTTCTTCCGTTCATTTCATTCCGTTTTATATTTATGTTCGTTTCTCCTTTCTCTTCTTTTTTTTTCGTTTCTTTGGGCTTTCCTCTCTTTTCATCATGTCTCTTTTCCATGGATAGTAGTTATCTTCTCCGTGGTCTCTGTGTGTATATTCTTTATCTTTTATTCCTTATTCTTTACTTTTCTTTTTCTTCTTTCTGTTACCGTTATTTTTTTAATTTTGTCAGTCAGTTTTTATTTTTTTTGTTTATTCCGTTTGTTTTTTTTATTCTTAATTGCATTTTACTTTTCCTTTTTCGATTATTTATTTTTTTTTTATCAGTTTTCTTTGTTTCTTATTGTTCTTCCCATCTTCTTTTGTCCATTCCATTCTGTCTTATGTTTTTATGTTCGTTTCTTCTTTCTCTTCTTTTTGTCTCGTTTCTTTGGTCTTTTTTGTCTTTACATCATGTCACCGTGGATGGTAGTTGTGTTCTTCGTAGTCTCTATGTATATTCCTTATCCTTTATTTCTTATTCTTTACTTTTCTTTAAAATTATTTTTTTTAATACAAAAAAATGGTTTGTAATCAAGTTTTGATAAGTCGTTATCGAATATTTTTCAACGATATTAATTCACGATGTTTACCATGTTTTTTTTTTTTTTCATAAACAGGGCAGAGATGTTTTGCAAATGACGCACAAATTCGACACGATGTTAGCGAGAAAATTTACGATTTGCAAATTTCCATTGCCGAATTTAACATCGGCGCTGTTCAAAGCCGGCGCTGATCCGATAGTGCGCAACGACGACGGTAATACGGTGTTTCATTGAACCGCAATATTGCATCCTCGGCGTACGGACATAGTGGAAACATTGCTTCGCGTCGGCGCTTATATAGACGCTGTTAACAACGGTAATCAAACGTACGAGATGGTCTGATCTTTAATCTGCTATCGAGATTCTTGTTTAACTTTTTTTTTAATTCTTTTTTGCTTTTGTCATTTTTTACTCCGTTTTTTTTTCTTTCAATTTACATTTTATTTTTTCGTTTCTTTTTTTTTTCATCAAATTCCCTTGTTTCTTATTGTTCTTTCTTTCTCCTCCCGTTAATTTCATTCCGTTTTATTTATGTTTGTTCCTCCTTTCTCTTTCATTTCTCGTGTGGTTGGTTTTTTTTCTCTTTTCATTTTGTTTCACTTATGTTTATTATATTCCTTATCCTTCATTTCTTACCGTTTACTTTCTCTTTTTTTCTGTCGGTTTTTGTTTTTTTTTATATTTTTATTTTTTCATATCGTTTTTACTTTTTTTTTTCATTTCGTCTGGCTGATCCCTTCTTTTGTTGTTTCTAATTTTTTTTTTCGTTTCTTTTGCTATTTTTTCTTTCAGTTTTCTTTGTTCCTTATCATCCTTATCATCCTTCTTGTTTTTTTGTCTCTTCATTGTCATTTTTGCAAAATTAGTTGAAAACAAAAAAAATTCAATAAATACGTAAATTAAACAAATGTCAAGTCGGCGAAAACTGTATTATTTGTTATTAATTTTTTTTTAACATGAAATGAATTTTTAACAGATCTCATCAAAAGCTTCGATGATGATTCGGATTAATGGAATGAAGAAGAAAGAAAAAAAGTGAAATCGCGATATCATATCAGTTTTTTTTTTTTTCTAATTTTACGATCGATTGGAACAACGATTGTGCCGAATTGATGAGTTACCAAAAAAAACGTCATTTATTTTTCTATGAAAACGAAAAGAAAAAGTCAAAGGAAAAATGTTATTCGCAATTAGCTTTAATTATTATTTTTAATAATAATAATCAATAATATTTAATAATAATAAGGTGATGATGGTTACGGCGTGTTGTAAAAAAGAAAAATAAAAGAAAAAAGAAGTGATATTGCGTCCGTAACGTATAGAAACATACCGGAGAATCGCAGTTCCGCGTTTTATGTGGTGAACCGACGAGAGTATTCTCCTTTTGACTTTTCGCCGGTGAGATAATTTCCATTACGGCTGATCCTGTTATTAGTATTAGATTTCGCGAGTAACAGTGCTTTTGATTCACTAATTCCGGAAAGATCTAATCCACTGCTTGAGGGCGTTTATTATTTGCTTAATTATTTTTCATTTCATTTGTTTTTCTTTCAAAATGTATATTCTCTATAAAATACGTACTAGTTATTTTGTTAAAAAATGTTCTGCTGATGGAAGTGGATGCAAAAAAAAACATTTTTTTCGAATTAAATTCCGAATAGTAGAGACAATAGATTGTTAAAAAAAACGAATGTTTAAAGTATTACACTTATTACTTACAGGAGCTGAATTTATTTGCTTGTTTTCTCTTAATTGAACTGTGATACTGTCTGTGTTTTTAGAATTGTACTTTGAAATATTTTAGTTGGTTACTTATGGAGATAAAGAAGAAGAAAAATGAAACGAATATTATAAAAAAAATAACGATTTACAAAACATTAAACGCATTGTGTACTCAATAAACAATAATAAAAATTAAATTTGGTTGAAATTTTTTATCGTTCATTTGTAATACCTGCCAATCGTAATGCAAAAAAAAAGGAACACAAATATTTGTATACGAGATTATTCTGATATATATTTCGCATCGAATTCCCGTGTCCTGAATTATAATTTATCATGAAAAAAAAAATACATATATATATAAATTCTCGTTGATGTATACGCTATATACATTGCTTGAAGGGAGGTGCTTTTGATGGTTAGTATTTTCTTTTTATAAGCGTTTTTTGTTGCTTTATCTGTGTAGATTTATATTAGAATGCGTCACTTAGCATTGATATGACGCGACGACCCACATCTCTATCTTGTAAATATAGAAAATAGGATCTTAATTTTTCTAGTTTTTCCTTTATTACGGTAAATAAGATATATTGTCGAAATTATGAACGAAAAAATGTATATAAAAAGAAAAAAGAAATTAAGTGATATTAATGTATGAACACTGTTTGAGATTTAAAAAAAATAAAAGAAAATAAGCTACACGTACATGATACAACATCATCGTAATGGTTGATGTTTTGCCGTTTGTTTACATCGAGAGTATCGAAAATTGAAATCGGTAACTTGGATATTACAATTGGACGCGGTAGAGTTGAATATTATCGAGAGGTAATAATAGTAATAAAAAAATACTGAAAAAAAAAGACGACCGCGTGCAATCGAATTTTTTGTTGACAGTATTTTTAATAGTACGAATGCTGAATTTATATATACAACGGAATGCAGTGAAGAAAAAAAAATGCTATTGAGATTACGGTGAAATTTCGAAAAGTTTGAATGGCATTTCGCACGCAAATTGCTAAAAAAAAAGAAATAAAGACGGTGAGAGAATTGAATTAATTTTTTGTATACTGCATATAAGGGAGTGGATACGAAAAATTTGTCTTTACTTTGAGTGAATACAATTGTGAATTTACGTCGATATTTCTGTGTCGTTTTCACCTACTACACGTTATTTAACAACCAGGTAAGTGCGTGATTTTTTTTTTTTTTACTTTTATTCACGATCACAAATAAATACGTTTGGAAATTGTAATAATAATAAAGTTTGTATTTTAGTAGCATCTGTAATACTGGTATATGTACTCATGTATATTTTTTTTTGTTTCGTAATTAATTGGACGTCTGCAACGGATTATCGTCTGCTACTGAAGTTTGACAGGTAGAAGAAAATCCCATATCATCGTAACCCATTACGAGTCCAATGCCCAATTTTCCAGGTAAAAAGTAAATTCCGTCGTAGAAACCGACGTACTGTCGCGATTTGATGGTATCAATGTGATCGGCGTGCGTGGCGTCGGTGCCGATACCGTGTTTGTCCATCAGAGCAATGAGATCGGCTTCTGTAAGTAAACTCGGCGGCGAAGTATGTTCCTTAACCATTTCGATGCTCGTCGGCGAAAAGACTTGTCTCTGTTCGTAGAGATGAATCTCTTTCGCGTTCCACTTCTCGTAGATGTAAACTTCGAGATAATTCTTCGCGAGAATCTGCAGTCCGGAGGCGACGAATTTTTCGCCGGCAATGTCGATCTCCACAATGGTTTCGTGTCCCTCGGCGTTCTTCGAGACGCAAGCGAGGAAATGCCGCACTACGAACTCGTAAACCTTCGCCTCGTTTCCCTGGAGACTGGAAGCGAGTTTTGACGGATGAATCGGCGGATGCGCTTGATCGCGTTTCTTTCTTTGTCGCGGCGAAACTCCGTCGTCCAATACTCGCTGAGCAAATTCGCCCCAAGCTTCGTTATTCACTTGTTGCTGTACCAGAGGCGCCAAATCCAATTCTTTCGGAAATATATTCGTCTCGGTACGCGGATAACTTATGAATCCTTGAGTATACAATTTTTCGGCGACTTTCATCATCTCCTTGGCGTTGAGGCGGAGCTTTCGCGATCCCTGCTTCTCGAGTTCCTGAAAATAGTATTTAAGACATTGAGACAATTTTTTAGGCACTCACTATAACAATAGGCAAAGAGTGCCTATTAAAATGACCATCCGTTGCTCTTCGGAGTCTGTCGAAGGGGTTACTCCGCAGCGCATACTCCAAAAATTTTTATTTTTCACCATTTGCTTCGGTGTATCTCCAACATCATGCGTAGTTACTTTGAAATGACTGCGATGAATAGAAATATTTTTTTTAGCCTGCGGTGCAATGAAAACAACTTTTTGGCTGAATTTTTCTTCTCGGACGTCCGTATCATACTGTAACTTTAGATGGTGCGAACCAATTTTGTTCTCCTTCGCAGGGTTTTTTTATTACATTATTTCCAGTATGCACATTACTTTTAAAACCAATCTAAGACCTTTAAGTATTTTTTCTAAAAAATTATTGGCCACAATTTGCATTTGCCTTTGGTCAAGTGTCCGTACGGTGCCATCATAATGAACTCTACGAACCAATTTTTTTCTCCTTCGCAGCATCATTTTGTTTTATCAAAAGCACTACGCACAGCAAATTTAGAGACAATCCTACATTTCTAACTATTTATTCATCACAATTTTCCATAAAAAAATGATTTTCTCACATCTGATGTCCGTACGGTGCTCCAATTAAGAATCCTGGAAACCATATCTTTTCTCTTTAGCAACAATATTTCATTGCATCGAAAGCACTATGCACAACAAATTTTGAGTCATTCTGACAAATATAATTTTAATTATAAAATAATTCAAAAACAGTGGTTATAACAAGATTTGCTTTAAAGGTTATGTTATTTAGATTTGCCAAAAATCCATTTTTCATCATGTTAAAAAAAAAAACTTCGGTTGTGAAAAATAAAACACGAAATATCATACACAGATTCACAAATGTTTGCGTTTTTTATTTCGAAAATAATATATTAGCACCGAAAATCATTCGCAATATTTTACCATATTTTATTCACATTCGTAATAAAAATGATAAATTTCACGTATTCACTGAAAAAATTGGTAGTAAACTCACAAAAAAGATTCATCGAATATAGAAGAAATAGAACAAAAAAAATCGCGAGTATATATTTTTTCGTATTATTCTATCTGTCAAACTTTGGAAGCAGATGACAATTTCGTAGCAGACGATACACAGATGCTCATACGTCGCGGCGCGCGTACTCTGTGGCCGGATGATTTTCAAATAAAAAACAATCGACATTTCGTTTCAATCTTTGTTCCTATTTTACGTAAATATAAATGGATTCTACGCGGTATAGCGCAAATACAAAGTGTGCAATCATAAAAAAAAGAATTTTCTATCCTTCGACCGTCGAAGATTCATCGCAGCCAAAATCTTTGTCAATTATGTTCACTCGATTCATTCGTTTACAGTTAATAATAAAAACTGCAAATTCTTTTTCTGGCAACGTATTTTCTCCTCTTCAAAACAAGCCAAAATAAGAGTCGAAATCTTTTATCGCTGGCAAGATATGATTTTTTTTAAGCAAAGACTAATTTTACGAATTTTCGTCAAAAAACGAATCGTTTTTTCAAATTTCTCGAAATTGCCGTCTCTAATCCGTTCCTCTCAAAGAAATCGTATTTACAAACTGACTCTCCGCGTTATTGCGCAGATAAAAAGTGTGCTATGTTTAAAAATTTAATTTTTTACACTTCGACCGTCGGACATTCATCACATTCGAAATCTCTGTCAATTTTGTTCGCTGGATTTATTCGTTTACACTTGATAAGAAAATTGCTAATGATTATTCTATCGACGTATTTCCAACGTTTTTTTTTTTTTTCAAATTTTTTCAAATTTTCGTCGAAATACGAATTTTTTTCATATGCTCACGTCTTGAAAAGTTTTTTTACGCAAAAAAAAAACAATTGTACTCTTAAAGAACAATTATAAACAATTATTTATCAAGAAAGTGAAAAACACTGAATTTGTCGATTTTACGAGTTATTCCGTACCGAAAAACTTATCCTCGTTTGTGATTAAATAAAATTAAAAAAAACACGATATGATATGATGCTAAATTTGATATTTTTAAGCGACGATAAATATGAATAAAATTTCATTGAAAAACGAAAAAAATGATCGAATTTCTCAAACTTCTCGTCTCCAATACTTGTCTGTTCTACAGAGACAATATCGAGCTGATTCCATGTATTACGAAGAAGAAAAAAAATATATCTCAAATGGTAGAAATGAAATTTGTTATAAGAGGACTGTCAAAGAGCCTTCAAAGTCGAATTTTTCAAGAATTTCATCAATTTGTAAAAAAATATTTCGGAGCTATCCAAGATGACAAATTTTTGATTCGAGTAACGTACTACTTCCTCTTCAATACAAGACAGGAACCAAAAAGCTATATTATTTCGTTCTCGAGATAGCATTTTTTTGCAGCATCCATAAATATCGATAAAATTTCATTGAAAATCACAGAGAATAGCAAATTTCTTGAACTTTTCTTCTACAATGGTTTGGTTTCCTACAGATAAATTAACGAACTGATTCCATCAATTATGGGGAAGAAAAAAAACACTGGAGGGGAAGGATTTAAAGGGGATATTTGGCCTGAATGCTAAATGGTAATCGTATTGGTACATGTTTTGTGTATTTGTTTTATGTTCATTAAATCTAGTCATAAGTTAATAAGTCATAAGCCAATAAAACGACTTTACTAGACATGATTTGATTCGTTTAATCAATTTGATCAACTTCTACGTGGTGCAATTCGTTATATTTGTCTCGTGTCTCAATATTTGATAATTTATCGTCAAACAAAAAGGAAATATCCGTCGTGAATATTAATAATCAATTGGTACAAAAAAGAAATATTTTTATTCGACGAAAGTTAAACACTATGAATTAATTTACGTAACTGATAAATGTTTTTCCCTCATACGTACTGTCGAAACGAAACGCAAAGCGCGACGTATAAACATACTTCCTTCGTAGCGCATAGCGCGATGTGTAAATACACTCGATACGGAGCGCGTAGCGCGACGTGCACCCCCGTGAGTGCCTTAAAAAATGTCCCCTAGGGACATTTTTCGGGGGGTTTGGGGGGCGGAGCCCACCAACAAGAGCATCTGCGCCCGCAGGGCGCTGAGACGCTTGTTTTTTTTTCGTGGGCATTGATGAGAAAAGGAAGCGAAGCTTTTTCTTTTTTGTGGGGAACTCTTTGCGAACTCACAACAACTTCCGTAAATTTCCGTGGAAATTGACAACTTCCGTAACTTATTAGCATGTCGTTCAGCTTTGTTGGAAATACTTTCGTCAGTCTTAGCGTCTGAAATCTCGTGAACGCGGCACCTATCCGCAGATCCAATTCGCTTCTCACGTCCACCGCGTCGTTTATCGCTTTGTTCGGCTCGCCAAGCGTTTGAATTGCTCTCTGTACTGACGCTTGAGTTATTTCGGAAAATTTTGCTCTGAAAAACCAAAGATTCTCGTGTTATCGCGAGGAAAAGCTTCAAAGGAAAATTAATTTCGGGAACATAATAATTTTGCGCGGAGCTCGGAGTACAGTTTGTCGTACTAAAGAAAAATTCGCTGGACAACGATAACTTTTTATTGAATCAATAGTTAAAGCATCGAAATTAATCATGAGTCGCAGAAATCGATGAAAAATTATTTAAAACCCAAAAAAACGATCAAAAATAATTACATCGCGAAATTTTTTTCAAAAATTATTAAATCACGAAAAATTTACTAAAAATTATTAAATCGCGAAAAATTTACTAAAAATTATTAAATCGCGAAAAATTTACTAAAAATTATTAAATCGCGAAAAACATTGAATTACGCAAAAAAATGATTAGATCTTTAGGAATTTTCATTAAAATCATTAATTATATTTAATCGTACAAATTATGTAAAAGTATTTTACAACTGTGATATACGTGGCGTCTATTTTTACCTGTAAATTCGTATATTGGGTTTCACCGCCTGGCAAACTTGGATGATCTCAAAACCAATATTTTCTCCGTCTCTGTCGCAATTGGTCCAAATAATCAGCGTTGAGCAATTCTTAACCTCCCTCTCCAGCGTCTTCTTCATTTTTACGTAATTGTCTTCCGCACATTGCTTGACGACCGGCGCATCGAAAAAAGTAAGCGGATGGCAGCCGTACCATTTTCTGTTGTTGCCGACAAATTCGTAACTTAATAAATTTTCCGACATTGACGTCATCAACATCAAAATTGTCAAAATTTTGATTAAACAGTCGCATATCAAATTCGTAAATTTTGTTGTAAACCAATGAACCGTCTCGCTGAAAAAAATTAAAAAAAAAAAATTTATTTTGGTTGTCGAATCGCAGTGCTTAATAAAACTTCATATCGACTTACGCAACGATAGTTTCCTCTGCCCAAAAGAGCGGCAATGTTCTTTGCGGCATCATTTTTCTCCGCTACATTCAGGACCGTCATTATCACACCGGAATCGTTACGATTACAAGGAGATATTTTTTTCGTGCTAAATTTTAGTGCGGCGTAATTAATATTTCGTTGAAATAAAATTGACAATCTAAAATGGCAGACTGAATAGATCATGTTACGCACAACGTCCTTTTTAATTTCCGATAACTACACCATCCGTCGACACGGTAAATCACAACGATTTTTCACTACAACAATAAAAAAATACGCGACGAGTTTGCCGGGACGATAATGAAAAATGTTTACGTCTACATCCGTGGAATCCTAACCACAAAACGCAAAGGTTATTCGAACTGCAGTCCCGTGATTCTTTCATTGGCGAATACTCGATCGTACTTTTTTTAATAATTTGTTTTTGTAGCGATCATTAGCGGGTAATCCAGTACTAACACTATTTAAGAGTATTTATTTATGACAAGTGAAAATTTATTTATGACGTTCCCAGTCAACCGTGCGGACTGAGAGCCGAGTTTCGTTTCTTTGGGGTTCGCGCTTGGGGTGTCAGACTTTGGCGCTTTGTCGCGCGTTCGTTCTTTCGCCTAACCTATATTTAAACAAAATACTTTTCGGAGTTTATTTCACGGCCGCAATGAATTATCGTCTGCTTCTGAAAATTAGCAGACCGAAAAAAAAAATTGCTCTCGAAATTTAAAAAGAAATTTATTTATTGAATTGCAAATAGAGTGAATAGAGTGATAGAGTGATTGAATGTGCAATAATGAATTAATGTTTTTGTGAATTAATACACAAGTTTTTACATCCGAATGTGAAATTTAGATTTTTCATTACAAATTTGAATAATATATTGCAAGATACTTTTGACATAATTTTGGTGAAAAACTCTCATTTATATCATAAAAAGGAAAAAATAAATGTGTATTTGTTTATGTTAATTAATATTTTATTGTGTTTGTTAGTGCTGTTTTTTTTTTAATGTGATAAAATATTTTTTATTGAAAGATAAAACGAAAACGAACATAACCTGTACTGTAATTGTTAATTGTTAATAAAATTTGTCAATGAAACAAATATACATATCGGAAACACTTCAAATTCGCTGTGTATAATGTTTTTAATATAATGAAATATTGTTGTGAAGGAGAAAACAATTGGTTCGTAGGATTTCTACTTATAGTGCCGTACGGATATTCGATGAGAGAAAATTTGCTATTAATGAAAAATTTTAAGAAAAAAATATTTAGAGATGTCGGATTGTCTTCATATTTGATGTGCATAGTGTTATCGATGAAATATAATATTGCTGCGAAGGACAAAAAAATTGGTTCGCAGGATTTTTAGTTGGAACACCGTACGGACATTCGTTGAGAGAAAATTTGTTTTTAATGAAAAATTTTGAAAAATAAATACTTAGAGATGTCGGATTGTCTTCATATTTGACGTGCATAACGTTTTTAATGAAATGAAATATTGCTGCGAAGGAGAAAAAATTTGGTTCGCACAGTTCATTATTACAGCGCCGTACGGACATTTGACGAAAGGAAAAGGGATATTTTCAGCAATATTTTTTTTTTTAAGATACTTATAGTTCTCAAATGGACTCCAAAAGTGATGTGCATACTTGTCATAATATGATAAAAAATTGCTGCGAAGGAGAACAAAATTGGTTCGCACCATCCAAGTTGCAGTGTGATACGGACGTCCGAGAAGAAAAATTCAGCCAAAAAGATGTTTTTATTGAACCGCAGGCTAAAAAAAATATTTCTAGTCATCGCAATCACTTCAAATTAACTACGAATGATGTTGAAGACACAGCGAAGCAAATGGTGAAAAATGAACATTTTTGGAGTATGCGCTGCGGAGTAACCCCACCGATAGACTCCGAAGAGCAACGGATGGTCATTTCAATAGGCACACTTTGCCTATTGTTATAGTGAGTGCCTAAAAAGGTATTCATGGGGGCGTTGCACAGTGTTCGACTAGGTATGCGAAAGCGAACAGCCGATATATGAAAAATGATTTTAATCCGAACTCGGCTGAATCGTACATTATGGACTATGATGTAAATAATTTGTACGGCGCGGCAATGAGCGAATCGTTACCCTATGAATCTTTCGAGTGGGTCGAAGATTTTGAAAGTCTCGACATAGGAAATATCGCGTATGATGCGTCGATCGGCTACATTTTGGAGGTTGATTTCGATTATCCTACAGAGTTACATGAAAGACACAAAGACTTACCGTTGTGCGCGGAACATTTCACGCCGCCTGTGCCTGGATGTAAGAATTCCAAACTTATGATGACTTTATTACCGAAGACAAGATATATAATTCACTATCGCAATCTCAAGCAGTGTATCGCTTTGCGTTTACAGCTACATAAAACCCATAAAGTCTTAAAATTCAAACAATCGCCATGGCCGAAGAAGTACATTGAGTTGAGTACAGAGTTGCGTCAAAAAGCTACCGATGAATTTGCGAAAAAATTTTTCAAGTTAATGAACACTTCTGTCTTCGGAAAAACGATGGAAAATCCGAGAAAACATCGTGAAGTTAAACTCGTTACCAGATGGACTGGAAGGTATGGCGCGCGGTCTCTCATAGCAAAGTCTACGTTTCACAGATGTACCGTATTTGACAATGATATGCTGATTGTAGAGTTGGATAAGCCGTCGGTAAAATTTTACAAACCGATCTATGCCGGATTTACGATTTACGGATTTACAAAATTATTCTGTTGCGAAAGAACTTGATATCGATTCTCGCGAGTCATACCGAAGAGTCAGACAGAAGTCAATTGTATTGGAGAATTTTTGCATTCAGTAATAAAAAGCGTGATATTGTTATTTTTATGAAACGAGTGTGTTGAGTGTGATTATTTTATTGTTTTCCCCGGATTGCACCCCTGATCCCGCTAGCCGCAAGAGTTGGTAAAGAGAGAGATAAAAGAACGAGTAAAACCCTTGCACATCGGGGTTGATACGGTGTGCTGGCGCCCAATGATAGGAAACGGTAAGGGAAGTTAGCAGAAAATTGCATCGTGGGCGTCATTATATTTTGGACGGGGTAGCCGATTGTCGTCGTCCGAAAGCGACAAAAAGCCCGTCACAATTTTTGGCGCCCAACGTGGGGCTCGAAACAATAAAAAATTTCAGAATTTGTAAAGAAATCGCTGGAAGAATATTCTCGAAAGGCGAAAATTGCTACGAGGATATTTTTCGCGAATTATAAGTGTGTGAAATAAAAATCAACGAGCCGAGTTCGAGCGAATGTGACCGCGCGCGCGAAAAGGTAAACAGACCTCGCGCGGTATATTCGTAATCGCTCGCTCGAAGCGCGGTTACGAGAACATGTGGAGAAAAAATATTCGTGAAATATTATTTACGTGACGTTCAACGGCGTAAACGTCGAAAGTGCGAAAGACAGTACGCGAAATATACGACGCTTGTAAGAGAGAAGTGCCGTGTCTCTCAGCCGCGAAGACGCTCGAAGCGTGAGAGAGACGACTATAGTGCGAGATGCTCCAGTGCACGTGTACTGGGCAACTACGGGTACGCACTTACTCGCAGCGTGAGAAGTGACAGTTCGCGTTCGAACAATATTCGCGATACGATATTGTCGATAAGTGAACGCGGACAATACAAATAAATAAACACGTGTCTTTTTAATAATAAATTCGTAATTTACGAAAAATTAATTAGACAATTTTGTGGAAAAATGACGTGAATATTCGAAAATTGTTAGCGAGATCGACAGTGGATATCTCGCGAATATTTTTGACGGCGGAGTACAGTCAGTGGCGAAAATAAATTCGAGATTGAAGAAAAAGAAAGTAGTCGAACGGTTAAAAAAAAAAAGATAAGTGCTGCGCTCGTCAAAATAATTCGGAATCTTTAGAGAGAAAATTAATTCGGAATCTTTCGAAGGAGACAATTAATTCGGGAATTTCGGAAAATCATTATCGCGTCGATCCGATAAATCGAGTACGAATTTTCGAAAGAAAATAAATTCGGAATTGTCGAAAAAATAATATCCCGTCGATTCGTAAATCGAGTACGAATATTTCGTAGTAATTAAATTGGGATATTTGGAAAAATGGATAGTGCGTTGATCCGTTAAATCGGTTACGAGTTTTTCGAAAAATAATTGCGCGAGTGCTGCGAAAATACGAAGAACCCGAAATGGCCGCGACAGACGAGGAGACACTCGATACATTCGCGACGCCAACCGATGAAACGCTTACCGAGCTTTCGGTCCTCAATTCAGCATTCGTGAATCTCGACAACAGAACGCTGTGGAGTGAAGAAAAGCGAGCGACGGATCCGCTACAGTGGATCGACATCATTACAGACGCGGATGTACGACACTTGTTATGCGCAGTCGGAGCGAGCGATGTAGGCACAAGTCACGTGATCCGCGACCGTCTGCGGAGGCACAAATATCGGGAAAATGGTTGTCCACAAACTCCGTGGGGTCCAGAGGATGTGATGCCGGAAGACGAAGCGGAGCTCGCCGTATTGACGGCAGAAGTCGATGACTTGCCCGTGGCCAAGGTTCGCGAAATACTACAAGCCTTATTCCTGAGTACGACAGGGGAACCAGCTGTACTAAGAAGCCGGCTACGCGGGGTGATGAGCGATCTCACTCGTAAAATAATAGCCGAACAGGACGAGAAACAACCCCCGGTGAGCGATAAGCGGCGTCTAGGCGAGGCCTCGCGAAGAGTCCGGGAGGACGTACAAGAGGGGACGCAAAATGGCACTGCGAATCGCCACAGGGATTAGAGACCGTCAGGGAACGCCGCCGCCAAGCCGCATACGAAGGAAATCGATACGCAGACCGGAAGTGATACCGAACCAGAGGCGCCGAAAAGAACCAAGGGATCGGCGAGGAAAATACGTAACGACGACGAAGTGCGTCGGAGACGACAGGACGATGAAGTGCGTCCGAGACGATGCGACGACGAAGTACGTCCGGGACAAAGCGTACGATACGCACGGAATTACACGCGATCAGCGAGGGTAAACGAGTAATCATCGGACGAGTTCGAGTCCGACAGCGACTCGCGATGGCGACCGCATGGGCGGTGTCGTACGCGAGACCAGAGAGAACGGGGAAGAAACCCCGAAGAAAGATCGCAGCGACGAGCACGCCGCTCACCGTCGCGATGCCGCGACAGATGGGACATCGGAGAGATTGCGCGAAAATGGCAGCTTCAATTTTCCGGAGACGACGAACGCACATGCGATGACTTCATCGAGCAACTCCGTGAGAAAATGGAAGCAGCAAACATCCGATACGACGATCGACTGCAAGTCTTACCGGAAATTCTGAAAGGCCGTGCCATACTGTGGTATCGCTCGAATCGCTAGAGTTGGGTCGTGTCGAGGATTCATAAGAGAGTTTCGCACGTGGTTCGGAGCTGACGACGACCAGCAAGGACTAAAGGAGGACATTCGTCAGCGAACGCAGGGAGATACCGAATCCGCGAAGGACTATCGGATCTGCCTTGAAGGGATGTTCGAACGACTGCGAAGACCGAAGAGCTTACGTAGTCAGCTTGATCATGCGTTTGCAGGGCTGCGCCCAGAATACTGGGACAGACTAGATCGCCGAGACGTGAGATCTTACGCGGAGCTTGTAGCTAATGCGATGGCAATCGAGCAGCAAGAGGCACGAGCCAGAGCTCGACGTCCTCCGCCGAGTAAGAGCGAGTGCCATGCGAAGCAGTTCGCGTGTGAGGAGAAGAAGTCTCCACCGAACAGCAACGATACAAGGTACACACAAAAGTCGCAGAACCTTCGTAAGTACGTTCAGACGAGGGAGGCGAACGAGGTAGAAGCTGCGACGTCGGTCGAAGAAGAAGAAGATTAGGGTCGAATTCCGCGCGTGGATTACTCGGACAGCGCAAAGGTCGCCTCTCGATTAGTAGCCCTTGTACCGGTGCGGAGAGTAGCCGTCGTATTCCGGAAATTTGCGTGGTCCCGCGAGGATCGAGAAGCGCGCAGCAACGACGAAAATCGCGGATTAGCCCGAGGATGGCAAAACGATATACCCCGACCACGAGGCGTTACCGGGTTGGCAACGGTTAGGAATAGGAGATCGGGTAGGGCAACGGAGTGCACCCGTCTCTGCGGGGATTCCCGTCGTCGATTTGTGTGAGTAACGCGGTCGCGTGTAAATTTTCGTGTTCGCAACCGGCTTCTCCGGATGAGTAATACGATGCTAGCGCGGTAGCGATGTAAGAAGACTCCAAGTTATCCCGCGGAATATTCAGACTCGAAGATTTATGTTTTGGTTTAGGATGTATGTGTGTGTAATTATTATAGAATAATTTGGTCTGGTAATGGAAAATACCGGGTACGTGCGGGGAAGGACTCTGTAACAAAGCGTGCAGATGGTTGATCGGCGTGTGCCTACCTGCTTAAGCGCAGGGTAGTCGGGGTCTAGTGGGGGATGTGACGAGGCGTTACAACGCTCTCGCAGGCACGCTAGATGTTAGGTACGCGCGAGAGTCATAGATTAAGCGCGAATACGGAGTTGTCCCCCGACGATACCCGAGGAGAGAAAATGTATAGTATTCGGGAGACTGCCGGAGGATCATATTATACATTACAGGTGTTCGGCTACGCGACGACGGCCAGTGGGAATCTATATCTCTCTATATATATAAAGTTTCCGCCGCTGTCGCCGCCGCCGCTGTGTCAGGAATTGATACATACTTATGAGACACCCGGTATATGAGACCCGTCAGAAAAATATTCGAAGTTCCTCTGAGGGGGACAGAATATTTTCGATCGAATGGGGGGTGAGAGGGACTTAGAAAAATATTCTAAGTCCTTCAAGGGGGGACTTAGAATATTTTTGGTCGAAGGAGTAATGGCGAAGGGGGGGGGGGAGGGGAAAAATATTCTAAGTCCCTTTAAGGGGGACTGACTAAGTAAAAATACAAAAAAAAGCGGCGGCGACCTCCATTGGTGAAAAGTTGCGGCGGTGATTACGCATTATTATAATGTTGATAAAAGAAAAGCGAGCGCGCGTAGCGCGCGAGCCCAGGGAAACTCTAGTATATGTATATATATATCTCTCTATATATATAAAGTTTCCGCCGCTGTCGCCGCCGCCGCCGTCGCCGCCGCCGCCGCCGCCGCCGCCGTGTCAGGAATCGAGACCCCTGCCGCCTCGATCCCGCTCGCTCAGGACTTAGAATATTTTCAGTCAAGGGGGTCGGGGGGGAAATATTCTAAGTCCGTCTAAGGGGGACTTAGAATATTTTCAGTCGATGGGGTCGAGGGGGAAATATTCTAAGTCCGTCTAAGGGGGACTTAGAATATTTTCTCTTCTCCTGGCCCCGCTCGACCCTTCCCCTGCCGCCCCGCTCCCGCTCGCTCAGGACTTAGAATATTTTTGGTCGAAGCGGTCGGGGGAAGGGGACTATAGCAACGGTTGCCATAGCAACGGTTGCCATAGCAACGGTTGCCATAGCAACGGTCGCCATAGCAACGGTCGCCATAGCAACGGTCGCCATAGCAACGGTCGCCATAGCAACGGTCACCATAGCAACGGTTGCCATAGCAACGGTCGCCATAGCAACGGTCGCCATAGCAACGGTCGCCATAGCAACGGTCGCCATAGCAACGGTCACCATAGCAACGGTTGCCATAGCAACGGTCACCATAGCAACGGTCGCCATAGCAACGGTCGCCATAGCAACGGTCGCCATAGCAACGGTCGCTATAGCAACGGTCGCCATAGCAACGGTCGCCATAACAACGGTTGCTACAGCAACGGTTGCCATAGCAACTTTCACCATAGCAACGGTCACCATAGCAACCGTCGTCATAGTAAGCGTCGCCATAGCAACGGTCCCCATAGAAACCATCCTCATAGCAACGGTCACCATAGCAACGGTCGCCATAGCAGGGTGGCGGGGAGAAAAAATCGAAGGAGGCAGCCGCGGTGGTCGGCGGCGGAGGAAGCAAAAATATTCCCCAAATGTGTCTTAACTCAAAATATTTTACGATTGACGAGCGAGCGCGCGTAGCGCGCGAGCCCGGGGAAACTCTAGTATATATATATATATATATATCTTCAAACTATATGTCTTCAAACTACCTGACGAACATATGGTTTGTCTCATTTGAGGACAATTGTTAAAGTTTCTGTCCATCGACCGTTAAAAGGCATAAAGGGATAAATTCTATCATTTGACATGATGTTTATGACCTTCTTTCATTTTAGCGGTCGATGTAGATCAGATTTCAAAAATGCACAGTAACAACGCGATAATGTCATAGACAAATCTAATGCAAGTAATACTTCAAACTTCCACCCTGTTAATTTATTTTTGTGAATCTATTCTTGTTTCATAATTTATACCAGCCGACAATATTTTCTTTACAATCATTATTTCACATGATCGTCACAATAAACCGTTGTCACTGTCGGAGTGATTTTTATAACATCTAAAGACGTTGCGATTTTTTTTAACTTTTTTATTGACATCAGGATAGAGCAAATGGTGAAAATTTCCAATGAACAGCCCTCGATAAGCAATGCAATCGAAATAAAGCGATTTATTCAATCCCCATCCCAAGATATATTGTATGTATCCTCAAAACAGCCATAAGTACAGTACGCGCTATGTTTACGCGTTGTATTCTTTGAGGACATATTCGTCAATGAAAAGTCTTTTTCAAAGACTTTTGGCTGTTTTGAGCCCATATATCTTAAGACGAGGCGTTATAGACGCTCTCGCATCACGCTATAGGTAGGGCACGCGCGAGATGCTTTGTTAGCGCGCGCACAGAGTCGATCTCCGCGGAACCCGAAAAAAGTGAAAAATATAGAACAAATGTCTGCCGGAGAGCCGTATTATATTTTTCAGATACGCGGAAAGTCGTAGCGACGCCGGTTACCGCGTGAGGAGAAGACGATAGGAGAGGAGCCGCGAGGAACCAATAATAATTGCCGAAGTACAGCAAGGGGACCGTCGCGACCCCCTTCCCCTCAGATACCGGTCCGCGAAACGAAGTACGGGCGAGCGAGCAACACTCTCGCCGGAAGCGTGCTAATAGTTAAACGCAAAATGAGAACTCTCGCTTAACGCGTGCCATTAGTTAGTCGCTCTGCTGTAATTTCTTTAGTGTGAGAACAAAGGCAATAGATAATCGAATAAAAGATTCGAGAAATTGTTGAGTTGTAAACGAGCGATAGGGATTCTGTGAAGTTTGATCTCCGAGAGGGAGAAGTTTCGTAAATCTCAACGTCCGCGGAGGAGAATCAACGCCGTGTCGACGGCCGAAATAAACCGTTGTCTCGAGGAAAGCTGAGGGAAGCTAGAAGGTCGATCGCATCGCGTCGCGGATAATTAAACAGGTAGGTGCACGTGGTGCACACCATCTTTGGTTTCCTGTATGCCGAGAGCGATACGCGGATCGCAGAGTGCTTTCTCGTCCGTACTCGGCAAATTACCGGTTAAATTTCGAATAATTCTCGTCGCGTAGACGATAGATTGAGAAAATAATTCACATCGAGTCCCGCGAGTCAAAAATATTGTATTGTTGCGAACGAATCGTCGTTCGGAGAGAGCCCGTCGAAGAGGCTAAAATTTTGTGTTAGACTACGGGAAATAATTGAATAAATTGTCGTTTTATTGCTTTTATTTCGTGCGTAGTGTGTGAAAAGTTATTAATTTGTTGAATTTACTTCGCGCCCGAACTGCACTCCCTATCCCGCTAGCCGTGTAAGTTAGTTGTAAGTTTGAGATAATAGAGGATCTGAGAATACCCTGGATATCGGGTGATAGATATCCTGGCGCCCAGCAACAATTCGGCGTGAATCAGAGGAAAAGGTAAGGGGATTGAAAAACAAGGGCGTCATTATATTTTGGACGGGTCGCGGATCGAAGTAAAGTCCGAGACTTCGAGAAGCACGTCACAATCTATTAGGGGGTTCATAAAAGCATTTTCTCTTTAGACTGCTTTGATTATTGAAATTTTTATATGTTAATGCAAACAGCAGCCCAAGCAACGTTCTAGCTATAAAAAAGTCATATTCTCGCGTAGAAAAAATTAGTATGGGATTGACTCTGGGAGGACGATGGGCGAGAGGCTGGGGTTTGTTTGGGATTGAATCTGGGAAGCACTATGGGCAGTCATCTGGGTTTTGGGACCCGGCTGGATGGTTTCCCAGACCTTTTCCCATAGCTTCAGTGGACGGGGGAAATCCTCGTGCAATCAATCCCATACGCTTTTCCAGATTCTCTCCCAGCCGTCGCATACGAACGGGGATCCTCGTGCAATCAATCCCATATGCTTTTCCAGATTCTCTCCCAGCCGTCGCGTACGACCGGGGGAATCCTTGCGCGATCAATCCCATACATAGAATCCCATGTTATGTGTAAGTGAAAGAAGATGAAAAAATAGATTTTGTCAAATGGAAGAAAAAAATAAAAAACGAAAAAATATGCCTAAAACCAATTTTTTTCGACGGATATGAGTTCCCCGAGCAAAGTTAAATGCTGCTGTACGTAATCGGCGTTTGAAATTCGATGTAGGTCCCAAAAATATTGTAAAGTATTGGATGAGTTTAACATAGATCTTTTAATTTATTTATCCAAGCTTTTCCCAGTACATCACATTATTTTTGGGGCCTTAAATGAAATTTAACCGCCGATTATGTACTACAGCGCTTAACTTTGCACGGCGAAATCATATTCGTTGAAAAAAATTAGATTTGAGCATATTTCTTCGTTTTTCATTTTTTCCTTCCATTTGACAAAATCTATTTTTCCTTCTTCTTTCATTTACACATAATATGGGATTCTATGTATGGGATTGATCGCGCGAGGATCCCCCCGGTCGTACGGTACGGCCGGGAGAGAATCTGGAAAAACGTATGGGATTGATTGCACGAGGACTCCCCCCGTCCACTGAAGCTATGGGAAAAGGTCTGGGAAACCATCTAGCCGGGTCCCAAAACCCAGATGACTGCCCATAGTGCTTCCCAGATTCAATCCCAAATAAATCCCAGACTCTCGACCATCGTTCTCCCAGAGTCAATCCCATACTAATTTTTTCTACGCGGGTATTGCAGTCGCTCGAAATTCGAAAGATGAAAAATTGCATTTTGCTCGAATTGAGTAATCTTGTGGTTATTCTGCTGTTCGTCTGTTCTCACTACGAAGCGTTTTCAGGATTCCCAAACCTGAAATTGGGATTTTTTTTTTTTGCACCTTTGTAATCGACATCAGGAATGGACAAATGCTAATGAATTTTGCATAAAAAGTCTTCGATGAGCTACGTAATCGAAATGGAACGATTTATTGAAACCCCTTAAAAGATGTATTCTAGATGTATTCTTGCATTGCTCATTGAGATTCTTATATCTCGATATGAACCACAGCCTATACAAAGTGCCTGGCTGAAAAAAATATTTACTGTGCCGATCCAAATTTAAAATATAAAAAATTGAATTTTTACGGAATTAAGAAATCTCGTGGATGTTATGCTTTTCGTCTGGTCTGCATACGAAGCGTCTTAAGATTTCTAAAACCTAAAGACGTGTAGATTTATTTAATTTTTTTCTACTGTTTTATCATCATGAAGATAGTACAATTACTGAAGATTTCGTTTTAAAAACTTTCAAACGTCAAAACGTTAAATTGTTAATCAAGAATGTTGATTATTTCGTATAACTTTTTTTTTTGAAATTGCATTTGGCTGTTACGTCAAAAATGTGGATGTTTCTCTTTTCACCCTAATTTTTAACACGTGGTTGCGTCGAGTACGATTGAGTACGCGCTGGTCAAGAGAGATCTCTCCCTCCTCTACCCCTCCTGGCATTAATTATCGGCGCAACTTTTTTTTTTTTTTTTTTTTTTTTATCGTTTTGTGCGAGTGTGCATGTAAGTACGATGTTATTTCAGGAAAATCGTTTGGAATCCTATCCGCGAATATTTATTGAGTATAATTTATTATAGCGAGCATTCCATTGATCCCGGACGAGCCCCCAAAATTTTTGTTACGTCAAAAATGCGGATGTTTCTCCTTTCACCCTAATTTTTAACGCGTGGTTGCGTCGAGTACGATTGAATACGCGCTGGTCAAGAGAGATCTGTCCCTCCTCTACCACTCCTGGCATCAATTATCGGCGCAACTGCCCATTTTCTAGTCTAACCGTGAGGAAATTTACTAAGGATAGGGCTTGGAATGCTATTCGTTGACTTGTCTGAGAGGTATTACGAAATATCTTATCTGTCGCGTAAATAGAATGCGGATCATAGATGATTTTAATTATTCGAAATATTTCAACGCGGTACAAACGATCTGATAACCTGAATGATGTTCTGTGAGTAATGTAGATGATGTCTGGCGACGGCTAGGCGAATTATCGGGGAGGTAGAGTGACAGAGGATATTATACACACTTCTAATTATAGAAATATTGAAGAAATTGAATTAAATTGTACTTACGTTGTTCGTTGAGGTGTTGATTGTTGCGATGAAATTGGTGAAACACGACTTTGTACGCGGGATTCTCGTAATATTCAAATTTTATTAAAAAAAAAAATATCTCAGGCAGATTAAAAAAAAATGCAAGAGAATGCGAGTTTTGGAAAGTACAATTGATTCCAAGACCGGTATTCGTACAGACATCTCTTTCAACAATAAAGTAAGAGAGGTTTTTGACGGTGAAGCGAAGCTGACTTCGTTACAACGGATGAATTGAGAGTGACAATTTGTTGAACTGGACTGGACCAAGAAAGCTCTGGTAACAGTGAAAATGAGTACAATTTTTGGAGATGGAAAATATTATAAACAAACTTCTCCAATAGGAGAGTTGTAGAATTCTATTCGTTGTCCGAAAAATACCCGTGATCTCTCTTTCTAGTGGTGGTAAACAGAGTGCGCGGTCTCTGACTCTATCCTTCTCGCCGCCCAGCCGGAGCACCAGCCTACCGATCGGATGCGCCGGTTGCGCGCTTCCGTTGACTTCCTAACTCTACTCCTGATCTCTAATCCTCACTGTAGTTACTCTGCCCTGGTACTCTCGTGCCCTCTTTTCGCGGGCTCTTATATACTAGATAAATGGTAATCAGAGGGGGAAGAACCCTCCCTCATGTATCCCGGGCATTCTGCTCCCCTGATGAGTAACGTTGCCCCTTCGCTATTCTCCTCTCGGCTTGCTCGAGATTCCAGGCTTTCTGGAATATTCGTATTGCGAGATAATTGTAAATTTATCCCGTTTCTATTGAATTCCCTTTTCTTTCTTATGTCTAATTATTTGCCTGAGTTATTTGTAATTTTAATATTAATAATTCGTAAACAAATTACTTAAAATAATTAAGATTTGATATGTTTAACATAGGAGAGAGAGAAAATCAACGGATAGTTGCCGTTTGTAAAATTCTCCGGTATGTCTTCGTATTCCGAGGACGGTAGTAAGAGTCGAGAGATATGTATATTTTATTACTAATAATTTCGTAGCATTGTCATCGTTTGGGTGTCAAATTATTATATACCTCAACTGTAGAAATGTTTCTCGGCTCTTGTACAAATTATTTCATTATAAAATACCAGCATCTCCCTAAATATCCGAGGTATCGGTAGCATAACCGGCCCGATATCTTTGGGCGTTGCCCCCCTAACGGCGTTGCCCCCCTTTGGGCGTGCCCGGTAACAACGTCGTACGATCGTCTTATTCCCTTATATGGTCATTCCGGAACTACTGTTCCGTTGCCCGGGCGAGCTGTATGACTCCCCTCTTTCGGTGTACTTGCTAGACCTTCCCCTATCGTCGTGAACTAACCTTGACGCTATGCAGCTTAGCTTATGCAACTCGTTCCTTGCCCGGGCCCCTTTTATTATCCTTACAGTTTGCCGATTCCGACTTATTTTCTGTCTTTGAAAGTGAATTCCGGTCGAATGTTAAATAATATCGATAAATTAACAATTCCATGTTAAAGGTGGAATGTTCCTGAACATTTTGATATAACCTGCGATGTTTATTTTTATACTATAAATGGGGGGGGTCCGAGTCAACTCTATGCGACGTACGTTTTCCTGCTACATGTACTTAGAGAGACTTAGAATATTTTCGGTCGAAGGGGGCGGGGGGGAATCCCCTTAGAGGGACTTAGAACATTTTTCTGAAGGGGGGGGGGAGATCGCGGGTGCGAAGGCCAAAAGTCCCTCCTTGAAGGACTTAGAATATTTTTGGTCGAAGGAGTAATGGCGAAGGGGGTGGGGGAGGGGAAAGATATTCTAAGTCCCTTTAAGGGGGACTGACTAAGTAAAAATACAAAAAAAAGCGGCGGCGACCTCCATTGGTGAAAAGTTGCGGCGGTGATTAAACATTATTATAATGTTGATAAAAGAAAAGCGAGCGCGCGTAGTGCGCGAGCCCGGGGAAACTCTAGTATATCTCTCTATATATATAAAGTTTCCGCCGCTGTCGCCGCCGTGTCAGGAATCGAGACCCCTGCCGCTTCGATTCTGGTCGCTCAGGACTTAGAATATTTTCAGTCGAGGGGGTCGGGGGGGAAATATTTTATAAATATACTAGAGTTTCCCCGCGCTCGCTTTTCTTTTATTAACATTACTAGCAGGTTGTTGGGCCCGCGCGCTTCGCGCGCTCGTATTGGATTACATTGGAACTATCTAAGTAAAGGGTTGCCTATGCAGTGTCAGTGAATATTTAAGAATAAACGAAAAAAATTCGACGTGTTACTACAATTGATAGATTTTTATTTGTTGGTTTTTGGCCAAATTCGCTCGTAATTGAGTCATAGTCTTTGAGTTGAGAATTTTTTTTCGAGATGCACCATGGGAAGGTAAACAACTAAGCATCTCATTTAAATTCGCGATTGATTACGTAGCGAGTTTCAAAATTACTACGTAACCAATATCGAATAAAAATAAAATAAAATATTAAAATATATTGATTATCAATTTCATTTTTATTAACCAAATTTACAAATTTGGTTCATGGGTTCATGGGTTCATTTGGTTTTGGTTTCATGGTTTGGTTCATGGGTTCATTTGGTTTGGTTTTGGTTTGGTTTGGTTTTGGTTTGGTTTTGGTTTGGTTCAATATTGGGTATTGTGTACACAGAAGTTCTCCAATAGGGTGGCAATTTTAAATTATGGTTTTGATTTTTCAATATCGTGTTCGTGAACCAAATTTGTAAATTTGGTTAATAAAAATGAAATTGATAATCAATATATTTTAATATTTTATTTTATTTTTATTCGATATTGGTTACGTAGTAATCAATGTTCGTGAACCAAATTTACAAATTTGGTTCACGAACACGATATTGAAAAATCAAAACCATAATTTAAAATTGCCACCCTATTGGAGAACTTCTGTGTACACAATATTGGGTGTTTTATCTCCAGGTACGTGAATGAATAAATTTTTTTCTGAACTTACGCGTGAGCACCTTACATATAGTTGACCGTGTGAAAAACATACATCGTGTAAATCAATATCGGCAACTTGAAAAGTTTGACCTTGTGATTTGATTGATTTGTGATTTGATTGTCATCGCAAAACATAGTTTTAATGGAAATTGGATCCGTTTGAACTCGAATGGGTAATTTACTGGTATCACGGGTATGCGTGGTATTAACACATGTTCGCCGATTGAATTACCAGTAATAATTTCAGCTTCTAATGTGTAAGTCATTAATCTTGTAATTTTTAATCAGGTTCCGTTACACAGTTTTGGTGCATTCAAATTTCTCAATAGTATGATAAGGGTTACGATTTTTAATTTTTGGGTATGTTATGGAAGTCCTGGAGGGTTGAGAGAATTTAGAAATTCAATGGGATAATTTGTTACTTGCTGAATTTCTGTGACACTATCGATCGACCGATACACATATTTATGTGTATCTTTAACTATCAATTCGTTGATGAAATTAACTCTGTCATTTTTCGGCGCAAGTATAGCGCGTTCCCGAAATCAAGAGCCCATATGTTTTGAAGGTGTCAATATATTCGGATAGACTTTTGATATTAATTCAGTCAGATCAGGTACCACCGTCGCTAATTTTGAATTAATACTATTTTCGCCATTCTGTTCAGGGTACGTTCCACTGCCAACTTGCAGTAGTGTATCACAAAATACACCTGCTCGTGCTTCACGTTTTAAACAACCTTGCATGTTTATTGTTAGAGTCAAAATTCCGACAGAGTCCCACAAAAAGATGATTTCACACATGCATTAATGGCTTCGGCTTTACTGCCTCTTGGTATTACAGGAAGAGTTTGTCGAAAATCTCCCACAAATACTATCGACAGAATCAAGAACAATTACAGACTCTCAATAACTCTTTTGCGTATGTCCCTGGGACGAATAAATTTCAGTACAATTATTGTGAACGAATGTTTGCAAAAAAGCATGGTGTTTTACAACACCACCGGCGCAATCCGAATCAAATTTGTTCCGGTAAAAAAATCATCTAAGTTCCCACAATAGGCAGCATTAAAAACCGAAAATAAAGTATGATTTTTACAGATTACTTTTATTTTCTATATGTGTCTGTGAGCGTCTGTGAGTGTCTGTGAGTGTCTTTTTTTTTTTTTTTTTTTCGGGAGGAGGGGAAATCTTTCATAAGACACCCGAGTATGGGTAGTGTCGGATTCTTACCGACTAAAACCCCTCCTCCCTCACCCCTCGCCACATCGGTACGGCTTTCGCATAACTTCTGTATGTGGTGTGTTTTGAAGCCCTCTTCAAGGCTCCTCTATTTTTAATCTTGTGTTGCTGTAGAGCAACACAGGATGTAGCTGCCTCAGTCTACTTCGACGTCAAGCTGCTCTTCAGCCCTATTTCTCTCCTTCATCTCCAGTTCTCTTTGCTTTCTCATCGTTTCCTTGATAAAAAACGACACTGCCGTCCACACTTCTTCCCTACTGAGCATTAATGCGATGAGATTACCCTCGTCGATTATACTGTTTCCAATTTCGGCTTCAAGGTTTTTCCGCTCCACTTCCGTAGCAGGGCACTCGAAAACTGCGTGTTGTGCGTCGTCGGGACTGAATCCGCAATGGGTGCATGCTTCGCTGTCTCGTTTCTTGAAACGCTTGAGATATTCATTGAAGCAACCGTGTCCTGTTAGCGCCTGTGTCAGCTCATAGTTCATTTGGCCATGGGGCCTTCCAAACCACTCTGCCACGTTAGGGATCAGTCGATGCGTCCATCTTCCTTTGTCGTCTTCATCCCAGCGTCTGTGAGTGTCTGTGAGTGTCTGTGAGAGGTGTTTTTTTTTTTTTATTTTATAGAGGAGGTTTGAAAATGCATTTACGCATACCCGAGTGGGTTATGTGGGACTCGGCCATTCCTGGCAATACCCACTAAAACATTACTCCTCTCGACTGTATTCCCCCCCGCGGAAACCGCCCAAAAGGCTTTACTTCGCGAGGGGCAGTCTAAGCCTCAGACGGCCCTTCTAGCACGCGCTCTGATTTTAGGCGCGTCCGCCTCTCCGTTCTTCCATCTTCCTGATGGAATTCAGCTTCTCCACAATGGACGTGGCGAGGGTAACCACCGCATCCCAACCATCCTGTGAGCCAAGCAGGCACCTTCCCATGCCTTCAGGCGTCATGGATCCTCCCCATGACGCTCGGAATCGCTCCCGGTCATCGGCGAATCTCGGGCAATAGAAGAGCACGTGTTCCACGTCCTCGTCGATCCCAGGGCACACCGGGCATTCCGCGCTATCGTACACGCGAATACGATGTAGGTAGCTGCAGAAGCAGCCGTGCCCGGTGAGTACCTGGGTCAGGTGGAAAGTTGTAAGTCCACCATGCCTGCTCGTCCACGCTCTCACATTAGGAATCACGCGGTGGGTCCACCGACCCTCGCCTGCTGAATCCCATCTCTGCTGCCATTCTTCGAAGGTTCTGCTGGACCATCGATCATCACCACGCTCTTGATCGTCGCCATCAGCACCAGTACGCCTACGCTCACGGTACACCCTGGCCTTCTCGGCTGCCAGTAGATCAACAGGACGCAGTCCTGCGATCACCGAGACAGCGATGTCAGACACGGTTCGATACGCTCGGGCCACCCTTAGCGCGACAGTCCGGCAGGCCCGTCGGCATGTGGCTCCGTAACTCGCATTGGTCTTCATGGCACCAGCCCAAATCGGAGCCCCGTAGAGAATTACGGAGCTCACAACAGAGAAAAGAAGGAACCGTCGCGGCTCCTTCGGTCCCCCGATGTTGGGCATGATGCCCGCTAGCGCTCCCGCAACCCGTGATGCCTTCGAGCCCGCGTTCAGAAGATGTTCTCTGAACGACAGCCGCGCATCCAGGATGACACCGAGATATTTCAACGTGTCTGCGGTCTTGATCTTGCTATGACCGACCGTGAATGTGGCGTACGCCCTCTTCTTCGTCCGAGAGATGAGCACCGCCTCAGTCTTCTCGTCCGCCAGACTCAGTCCATGGTCGCTCAACCAGCCAGCTACTACCTCGATTGATTCGTCTCCGAGGTGTTGCACCTCATCGATGGTTTTCGCGACGACGACAAGGGCGACGTCGTCCGCAAAGGATATCATCGATACCCCGTCTGAAAGCGGCTGCCGAAGCAGGCCATCGTACAAGACGTTCCAGAGGAGGGGCCCTAGGACCGAACCCTGTGGCACGCCTCCTGTGATGTTATAGGAGTGCGTGCCGGCGTCGGTGTCGTAAAGCAGGGTCCGGTCCGTCAGGTAGCTCGAAATGACTCTTCGCAGGTAGAGCGGCACCTTGAGATCTTGCAGGGCCAGCAAGATCTTGTCCCACCTGGCCGAGTTGAATGCGTTCCGGATGTCCAAAGCGATGATGGCACACATGCGCTTTGTACACCGGCTGCCACTGATGGCGTCCGTAGCTAGCGCCACAACCCGGACGATGGCATCCACCGTTGAGCTGTTACGTCCTGACGTAACTCGCTTCATTTTTCATTAATAACAGCTTTTCGCAACTCATTCCTCTGCTTATTTTCTTACTATATGCAAACCTTTCTCCTTCCACAACAATTCGTACATCTCACGGAAAATCCAAATATCACTCATCCTCATAAAAATCACGAGAAGAAATGATTTATCTCATCAATCGTTGAACGATACTTCAGGAATGATTTTCCATTGGGAAAAATATGTCCAGGAAGGTTAAAATAGTCAGGATGTAAAGCTAAAAACAGGGTAAAAGATAGATGATAAAATTATCTATCACACGAGCTAGATGCGGACAGAGGTCTCAATCCCCCTCGACACACGCACTACCCTCGGTGAAACAGCGAACTTCGCTGCCGACGTCGGTACAATCGACTACTGCATCGACTCAAAAGAGTATAGATCTAAGCTTTTACCCTGCGGCCAGACCATTAAAGTTTTCTAACTGAAGGTCAAAACGGGCCTCCAACGTAAAAAGGGGAACCTACATTACCTTATGTATGGAAATTAACCCTGACTACCGAAATAGTTTCAGTATTTTGACACCGAACAGCATTGCATAATATTTCTGAATATACGAGTCACGCGATTGAGAGTCAGAACATCCCCCCCCCCCCCACATTATCCAACCACTCATCATTATAATGACATAATTTTCTTTAATCACGATCCTAAAAGAAATACGGTTTCATACTCCCACACGCTTTCTAATTTAACGCTAATTTAATGAAGATAACCATTTTAAAAATCTTCGCAATTAAATTATAAATTACGGTATCAAAGGAATCAAAGATGGTAAAATTGTCCAGAATTACGGGAGGAATAATCGATGCAAGTTATTGGCAAACGCTATTAATGCCATGAAAATATTAATAAATTCAAAACAACAAAATTATTTTTGAACTTAGAAGTGGTATTCGATACTAGTTAAGAGTAAAAAAATTATTTATGGCAAGAAATCAAATACGATCATACAAAGGCTGATTAATCGAATCACGCAAAGACACGAAAAATAGTCGAGACGAATAAACGTCTGTGATTTCGTGAAACACGTGCAGTCACCAGAATGTTTGATAACACAATATGTAACGGTGAACGAAAGGCAAAGATGGTCAAAATTTGAGAAATAACAAACGAGTGAAACAAAAAAATTTACATTACTAAAACTAAACATTTCAAGGAAGAGAGTCGTAAATCATTTCCGAACCGCCGAACCGAGTTGCGGTAGCGCGGGATGCAACACAAGTATGCCTCGACGATGAGTCACGAAGGCAAGGCGGCTCAATCACCGAGCGCGAAGACGCAATTCCGTCGAGAAAAGTCACATACCGCGCGCAGAAGAAATGCCTCCCTACGATCGGGAGAATGAAATAATGATATCTTTATATAACTATTATCCTTCCGATAATGTTCACCGTATAAGTTGGTATTAGGAGTAAAAAATGTACTCCTGGAATTTCGTTTTCTCGGCTCATGGTGGAAAAATTTATAAATCAGTCAATATATCAAATTAATCAGAAATAATTCCTTATTCTTGTGTCGCAACTATAATTTCCAAAATTTATGGAAAAGTTCGTAACGTGAACAACTACAAGTACATGTAGCAGGAAAATGTACGTCGCATACAGTTGACTCGGTCACCCCCCCCCCCCCCCCCCCATTTATAGTATAAAAATAAACATCGCAGGTTATATCAAAATGTTCAGGAACATTCCACCTTTAACATGGAATTGGTAATTTATCAATATTATTTAACATTCGACCAGAATTCACTTTCAAAGAGAGAAAATAAGTCGGAATCGGCAAACTGTAAGGATAATAAAAGGGGCCCGGGCAAGGAACGAGTTGCGTAAGCTAAGCTGCATAGCGTCAAGGTTAGTTCACGACGATAGGGGAAGGTCTAGCAGGTTCACCGAAAGAGGGGAGTCATACAGCTCGCCCGGGCAACGGAACAGTAGTTCCGGAATGACCATATAAGGGAATAAGACGATCGTACGACGTTGTTACCGGGCACGCGCAATAGTTGCTGCACGCCTCTTAGGGGGGCAACGCCCAAAGATATCGGGCCGGTTATGCTACCGATACCTCGGATATTTAGGAAAATGCTGGTATTTTATAATGAAATAATTTGTACAAGAGCCGAGAAATATTTTTACCCTTCAGGTATATAATAATTTGACACCCAAACGATTGACAATGCTACGAAATTATTAGTAATAAAATATACATATCTCTCGACTCTTACCACCGTTCTCTGAATACGAATACATACCGGAGACTTTTACAAACAGCAACTATCAGTTGATTCTCTCTCTCTCTTATGTTAAACATATCAAATCTTAATTAGTTTAAGTAAGTTGTTTACGAATTATTAATATTAAAATTACAATAACTCAGGCAAATAATTAGACATAAGGAAGGAAAGGGAATTCAATAGAAACGGAATAAATTTACAATTATCTCGCAATACGAATATTCCAGAAATCCTGGAATCTCGAGCAAGCCGAGAGGAGAATAGCGAAGGGGCAACGTTACTCATCAGGGGAGCAGAATGCCCGGGATACATGAGGGAGGGTTCTTCCCCCTCTGATTACCATTTTCCTAGTATATAAGAGCCCGCGAAAAGAAGGCACGAGAGTACCAGGACAGAGTAACTACCGTCAGGATTAGAGATCAGGAGTAGAGTTAGGAAGTCAACGGAAACGCGCAACCGGCGCATCCGATCGGTAGGCTAGTGCTCCGGCTGGGCGGCAAGAAGGATAGAGTCAGAGACCGCGCACTCTGTTTACCACCATTAGAAAGAGACATCACGGGTATTTTTCGGACAACGAATAGAATTGTACCGCTCTCCTATTGGAGAAGTTTGTTTATAATATTTTCCATCTCCAAAAATTGTACTCATTTTCACTGTGACCAGAGTTTTCTTGGTCCGGTCCAGTTCACCAAATTGTCACTCTCAATTCATTCGTTGTAACGAAGTCACCTTCGCTCCACCGTCAAAATCCTCTTTTACTTTATTGTTGAAAGAGATTTCTGTGCGAATAACGGTCTTGGAATCAATTGTATTTTCCAAAACTCGCATTCTCTTGCATTCTTTTTGAATCTGCCTGAGATATTTTTCTTTGAATAAAATTTGAATATTACGAGAATCCCGCGTACAAAGTCGTGTTTCACCGATTTCATCGCAACAATCAACACCTCAACGAACAACGTAAGTACAATTTTATTCAACTTCTTCAATATTTCTATAATTAGAAGTGTGTATAATATCCTGTGTCACTCTACATCCCCGATAATTCGCCTAGCCGTCGCCAGACATCATCTACAGTACTCACAGAACAACATTCAGGTTACCAGATCGTTTGTACCGCGTTGAAATATTTCGACATAATTAAAATCACCTATGATCCGCATTCTATTTACGCGACAGATAAGATATTTCGTAATACCTCTCAGACAAGTCAACGAATAGCATTCCAAGCCCTATCCTTAGTAAATTTCCTCACGGTTAGACTAGAAAATGGGCAGTTGCGCCGATAATTGATGCCAGGAGTGGTAGAGGAGGGACAGATCTCTCTTGACCAGCGCGTATTCAATCGTACTCGACGCAACCACGCGTTAAAAATTAGGGTGAAAGGAGAAACATCCGCATTTTTGACGTAACAAAAATTTTGGGGGCTCGTCCGGGATCAATGGAATGCTCGCTATAATAAATTATACTCAATAAATATTCGCGGATAGGATTCCAAACGATTTTCCTGAAATAACATCGTACTTACATGCACACTCGCACAAAACGATAAAAAAAAAAAAAAAAAAAAAAAAGAAGAAAGAAAAGTGTGGAAAATAAGTAACGATTATTCAAAGCAAACGAGAATTAATTCCATTACAGTCTATAATTTTATATCATTGAGCTGTTACGTTAGTGCGAACCGCAACCTTTTATAACCTTGACTGGAAACTGGGATTCGCGCTGGGATTCCCACTCAAAAAACCCTTTCCTAAGTCGCTACGCAGTTCACTGCAAAGCCACACACTCCTGTCTAAACCCCGGTTCGTACAGCGTTAGCAGTATCTCGCAAGAATTAATCTTCGAGGTCGGAAAAGAAAAATATAATTTTTTTTTGTATTTCATATAAAAGAGAATCTATTAAATTTTAGAACCATTGTGCCGTGCGCTAATACGAGCTGTAACCTACAACAACCTTTACTAGAAACTAGAACTGACGCGGCTCGCCACGCAGTTTCACTCAAAAAACCCTTTCCTAAGTCGCTGCGCAGTTCGCTGCAAAGGCCACGCTCTCCCGTCTAAACCCCAGTTTGCATTGCGATAGTTGCAGCTCTGCGGTCTTTGCAAGATTCAAAATTCGAGTCGTTCAATTTTGTTCTATTATTATTTTATAATAATCGTTTCTTATGGACACACAAGGGTTACAAGCGAGAAATAATAACTCTCAAACTCCGCACGAACACGGTGTAGTCTTGAGAGAAGTTCGACGAAACGCACGGGCTTCGGAGAACAATAAAGAAAATATTGCGCCACAGATCATTTACACATTGAAATCTATCGAGTACACTCCAACACCTGTAGACACAGAAAACATTAGCTGGTACGATCCGCGACGGGAATTTTACGAAAACCAGAATAATTTCAGAACAGAAAGAGAATAAGACAATAAAAAAAAAAATAATAATAATAAAAGAAAAAAATAAAGACGGACGAATAAAAGGGTAATAAAAAAAAGGAAATAAATAAATAATAATAACGGAAAAGAAAGCAGATAATAAAAATTCGTAATAAATATCCAGTTTCCAAAAAAAAAGGGGGACAAATCTATCCCTTCAGGAGAAACTAATTAAACAGGGAAATTAATTCAGATTATTGAGCTCGACAACGAGACTCCTCAAAACCTTTCAAAAAAAAAAGGAAAAAACACACGAAGAAGAGTAGATCGGCATTTGTATTGTAGGTCTTTATTGTTCCCTTTCGGGTTTCAAGATTTTTGTCAAGGTTGTCTCCTTGTTTCATTCCCCTCCCCTTCTTCCTTCTCTTCTATCCACTTGTCTTCCCACTCGTCCCATCTCCATCCGGTTCCGTCGATCACCACTCTTCTGTTGTCCATCTTCACCCTTCTTCCTTTTCTCCTCTCTTCCTCCGCCCTCTCTCTCAACTTGAACCTCGTCCTCCTTTCCCATCACGTCAAATCTTCCCTCACCTCTATCCCGTAATCGCCCATCTCACTCCACCGGTTCAATAACTCCTTCTTGTCCTCCTCACTGTCTAATTCCACTATTACTATCTCCTCACTCCCTCTTCTCTTCCTCTCCACTATCCTCTTCACCACCATTCTCCTTCCCAGTGCTTCCCTTATCGCCTCTTCCACGTGCTTTTCTTCTCCTTCCGCCTCACCCTTCATAAGCACTCTCCTTCTTCTCTTTTCCCTCTCTTCTCTCTCCTTCCTCCATCCCTCTTCTCTCGCCTTCTCCTCCTCTCTCTTCTTCCTTTCTCTTCTTGCCTCTTCCTTACCTCCTGCGACCATCTTCCAGCCTGTCCTTCCCTTACTTCTCTTCCCTTCTTCCATCTGTCTCTTCTCTCTCTCTTCCTTCATTCGCCTCGATTCCTCTTCCTCTTCCTCCTCCATCACCTTCGTCCAGGCTTTCCCTTTTATTCTCTCGTCGCCTCCGTCTGTTTCTTCTCTTTCTCTTCCATCCTCTTTCCTTTCCCTGTCTCCGTCCTCCATTCCGCTCGCTCCATCTCTCTCACTGTCCGTCTTCTCACATTCTGTACTCTCTCCCTCTTGTTCGCTGTCCGTCACCCATCCCACTTCCATGTCCCCATCACTGCTGCCTTCCTTTTCATACTCACTCGCACTCTCACTTCTCCCTTTTCCTCCCTTTCCCTTATCACTTCTGTCTTCCCTTCTTCCCATCCTTCCTCTCATCTCTTTCAGTTCACTCCTCACTTTCCCCAATTCCTTCCTTAGTCCACTCATCTTCTGTGCCATTTCCCGGATCGCCTTCGTCAACTCCTCCATCTTCTCACCTGTTGCCTCACGATGCCACTCTCGCCTTTGTCCCGGTGCTGCTCAATTCTCCACGTGCCCGTGCCGGTTTTCACTGCCGCGCTCGCCGTCTTTTCGGCTCCTTCCGTCTCCCCTCGTTCATCTTCGTCTTCAGTCCTTCGCCACTTGACTCGCGACGTCTGCCCACTGTCCCCTCGCTAGCCGCTTTCCTCCTTCTCTCTCCCTCTCACAGTCCGGCCGCGTCCTCGTCTGCTTCCTCCTTCTCCGTCGTACCTCTCCCTTCTTTACCTTCTCTTTTCCTTCTCTCCCTGCTCGCCCGTCCTGTTTCCCTTCTCACGCCTGCGCCGTTGTCTCTTTCTTCTACGTCTCTTGCACTTTCTAACCTTTCCCATCGTCACTTTTTTCCTTCCTGACTTTCTTTCTTTCCTTCTCCCGTTCTCGTTTCCACTTATCACTTCCTGCCCCTCTCACTTCCCTCTTTCTCTTCCTCGCTTCCGTCCCATTTCCTTTCCCTTTTTCCCTTACTTTTCCCTCTTTTCTCAGCAGCACCACTTCCACCTAACCTTTCCCTCCGCCATCTTTCTCTCCCTAGATCGGCATTTAATACGAAGAAATAAACAGTAATATTACACTATTGGATGGTATTGATTTTCATAATTCTATGGAGTCGATATAACGGTAAAGGAATTAAGAAATACGTGTACAAGAAAAGCAGCAATAAAATCAGGAAAGAGAAACACGTTTATCTTAGGTGTCGCAAACCACTCGGACTCCGTCATTAAATTCGTATAGTATTCATCTGGTACTAGAATTTGATGCGATTGTTCTTAAAATTGATATACGCTGTAGGGTCATTTATTCTTTTTATACTCGAGAAATTACCACAAAACAAAAAATTTTTTTAAAAAAGAAAATAAGAAGTCGGAAGAGAAAACGTAGATTCCGTTTCTGTCGATATTCTGAAAGATTAAACCTTCGGGAAAATAGATAAAACAGAGAGGATAAATCCATATTAATAAAAATAAAAGAATGGAGCAGTAATCGATAAATTCAATATAATGAAAATAATCGTGAAATAAATGCCGGCGACTCGGTCTCAATTAAAAATCCAAGGCGACGATGTTCTCAGAGAATACCCAGAGGAACGTAAAAGAAAGACAAAACCGAAAGCTAAAACTAAGGAAGTGAGTGGACCATCGAAATACTATGAGTATCGTAAAGAAACTATCAAAGCTTTAAACCTCGGGAAACGATACCCGCTTGTACATTACGACTCGTGTCCTGCGTTGATAAATCTCGGTACTGTAAAGTCGGAGTTCAACTTTAAATCTAATGAGGAAACAAAGGTTCATTATAACTCATCACCCGCTTTGATAAATTCTGAGGCAATAAAATTACCCACTCCTATAACCGTTGATATTGACCCTCATACAGAGGCAAAGATCCGCGAACTCGAACGAAAATTTAATATACAGATCACATCGGTGCAAGCAATTTCGAACGAAGAAATCAAGGAATTACAGGATAGAGCAGGACACATTTTTACGGAACTTGAGACAATAGAAGCCAATATCCTTCGTACTGCCCATGAGGTAGCTCAGCTAACGGAAGAGGCGGAAAGTACGGGCGAATTCCCTGTTATAGTTAAGATCGTGAAAACAACCGAACAAATACCGACACCTGTAGGAAGATCTCCCGTGAATTCTCCTGCGAAAACTCCTATGAAAAGTTTTGTCAAAACACCAGTGACAGCGTTTCGAAAGAAAATCACGTTTTCACCCGAATCTACGCCAAAATTCTCTCCCGGTGGGATCTCAGACACAGGAACTGTTATTATCTCCCCTAAATCAAGTCCGGAGAACACTTCCGTAGCGATTTTAAACCCGGGAATTGTAATTCCGTCTAGGAAAAATTCAGAGGGAAACTTTGAACGAGAAAAACAGGTAGACGAAGGCACTGCTCCGCCAGTAGAATTTAATAGAACCCACGAAGATCACTCAGGAAACGAAAAAACAATAAAAATTATCGAGACCCCTCCAGGATCCCCTCACGAGTCTATTAAATCGGATGCATCCAGCACCGATCTTGATATATATTCTACACCACAAGGAACAATTTGTGATCTTTCCGCGAAAAACGGTCGGTCTCTGAGACGTAAAATATTTGGAACTATAAGAACGACACAAAAAAAACATACAAAGGAAATAAATCCAGAATTAAGTAACTCAATAACGCGTACAGTTGTAAAGCCATTGGGACTAAACAGAAAAAAGGCTATATTAAGTCTTTTCAAAACAAAAGAGGACAACCTTGATTTAATCGACGACGCAGATAAAAAACGGATTACAACCAAAGTTAGTAACGTTACTCCTATAGACCGGGCCGAAGGAAAGACACCGGGTAAATATAGTGAAAGGCCTCTCGACAGTAAAATAGGTTCTGCAACGATGGTTAACCATAGCCAAGTCGTCTCCCTTCGAGACGCACTCGCAGTAATACCAGAATACGATGGGAAAACCACGTCTCTTGGCGCGTTTATACAGGGATGCGAGGAGGCGGTCGAAATGTTGGAACCCGAAAACGAGAAAAATCTAGTAAAAGCACTCAGAGTAAAAATTAAAGGCGAACCGCGACGAACAATTCATCTAAACACTTTCGAGACGGTCGAAGAATTAACAGATTTTTTGAAAAGCATTTACTCTCCCGCTCGCAATATTTATCAATTGCAAGGAGAATTGGGAGCAATTTACCAAAAGCCAAACGAGACAGTAATTACCTTTTCAAATCGACTACGCGACACAGGTTACCAAATATTAGACGCATACGAATTCGGAAAAAATAGCGCAGCTGATGAAATTTTCAAGAAAAACACTACCGAGAGCCTTCCGCCGTGTTTTATAAATGGATTAAAACCCGAAATCGAACAAAGAATGAGACCGTGCGACACGATAGACGAAGCCATTAAAATGGCAGTAAAAATAGAGAGAGAACTAGCCGGCCGTGCCGCGCTCCGAGGTAAGACCACCAACCCCCCTGAAACGAAAGGAAATAAATCCGACAATAAGCGTAATGTTCATGTAGTAACCGGAGACCAAGTAAATTGTCAACTTTGCAAAAAAACAGGACACACTGCCGCAACATGTTCATTGAATAAATCGGTTAACACACAGTCGCAAGGAACAAAGGAAAACGAAATTGAAAAGAAGAATGTCCCCGTATGTCAAGTATGCAATAAAATCGGCCACACCGCGGAAAGGTGTTTTAAACTCTTTCCCCCTAAAAATAACGACAGTCAGTCGAATCAAATCGCCGCCCCGATGATAACTTTATGTCAGGTGTGCGATAAACGTGGCCACACGGCAGATCGATGTTATAAAATTTTTCCCCCTGACAAGAAAAATCAAGGGCAACCCTCTGCACTATGTCAGCTGTGTAAGCAGACGGGACACATAGCTGCGAACTGCCCGCAACTACCGCGGTCTGCTCAAGCGCCAGGCAGCGGACGAGACGCACAGGTGCCCCAGGGCCTGAGGTATGGGCCGCAACCCCCTATAAACTGCCAGATTTGTAAAAAAGACGGCCACGGGGCCTATATATGCCCCTATCGAACGAATAATTCGCAGCCTCCGAATCGGAATCAAGTAACACCGCAAAAGTCATACGGAGAGACAAGTAATAATTTCATATGTCATTATTGCAAAACTTCGGGACATTTCATTAGAGAGTGCCCCAAGAGACTGGCAAATGAAAGTAAAGCGCAAGATACGTCGGGAAACGCGAGTGGTCTCCCGAGCTCGGGTGCAACGAGAGAGGCCACAACGAGCTCGCACCCTGTCCGAGTGATCAGAGCAGTAGAATTCGCCAACCCAAAATTTTAAAAATCTTCACGATAAAATTGCATAACGAAAGTTCAGTACCTTCCGTTTTATTACATAGTGAAGAAGTCGCGTCTCCTATAACCCTTATGGTTGACACAGGGTCCGGACCTAATATCATAAAAGAACGTTGCTTGTACCCCGAGACACGCGTGAACCGGCAAGAAATTTTACAACTCAACGGTATTACCGAATCGACAATTTATACGTTAGGTCACATTAAAATCCAGGCGTACGGGCGTTATGCTACTTTCCATGTGGTTAGCAATGATTTCCCTATCACAGAAGAGGGAATACTAGGTTCAGAATATCTCGATGGCAATCGCGTTAAAATAGATTACGAGAAACGACAATTAAAGATGCAAGATACAAAGATACCGTTCTCGAGACAAGAAAGAATGATTATACCGGCCAACACAAAGAAACTGTGTTTTGTGCGCATTAAAAATTTAGATATCAGAGAAGGATATTTACCGCTTCTCGACGCAGGCGAAGGACTTACGCTCGAGAGTGGGTTTGTAGAAAATAATAACGGAAAGGCTTACATTTTTATTACCAACAGTAACAGCTACAATGTTGAGGTAGAAGTACCTGTAATGGCGCTTCGACCCGTCCCAATGCCAGGGAACCCCAGGTATCGAAAGGAAACACTAATATCACGCAATGACTCAAGGACAATGATTGACAATGAGATAATAAAAGATAAAAAATGTAATTCTGAGAAGTCGGTTGAAAACTTTAAAGATCGTGCAGATAGCAATACTGGACCCGTTGCCGGGCCGAACGCCATCGATTATAATAATAAAGGAAATCCAGTTAAAATGGAGAAAGATACGTGTTTGATTATCGACTCGGTACCCAGTGAAGGGCCGAGCGATATCAACGGTTTAGTTTCAAGTTCGCGTTCTATGAGCGACTCTGTGTCCTGTGAGAGGCCAGGCGCCATAGACGGTTCAGTTTCAAGTTCGCGTTCTATGAGCGACTCTGTGTCCTGTGAGAGGCCAGGCGCCATAGACGGTTCAGTTTCAAGTTCGCGTTCTATGAGCGACCCTGTGTCCTGTAAGAGGCCAGGCGCCATAGACGGTTCAGTTTCAAGTTCGCGTTCTATGAGCGACTCTGTGCCCTGTGAGAGGCCAGGCGCCATAGACGGTTCAGTTTCAAGTTCTCGTTCTGTGAGCGACTCTGTGCCCTGTGAGAGGCCAGGCGCCATAGACGATTCGGGTTCCAGGTATTATACGATGAGCGACTCTGTGTCTCGCAAAAGGCCAGGCGTTATAAAGAAAATCGGTTCAGAAAATGTTGACAAGATTATGTGTGAATCATATATAAGTAAAGACCAAATGCTCATGGAAGGAGCAAGCGATCTTGATAATAAAGTTTCAGTAAATTCAGTTTGCAGTTCGAATACGGTGAGCGATAAAAGGTCGGACGATATCGACGAGTTATATTTAATAATTTCAGATGAAGAAAGTAAAAATTCAGGAGAAAATTCAGATTTGGACAAAATAATCATGGAAAAAATCGGTAACAATACAGAGGAAACAAAATTGTGTATTACAGAAATATTCGAAGAAGATTCAATTGTTGTTAAAGAGCAAAAAATCCGAGAGTCATTGCAAGGAAATCAGGGAGGGAAAAGTGTAAACAATAGGGAAAATGAACGAACGTACGAAATTAAGGACATCGCGTTAGTAATGAGGCTCGGAGCCATCCCCATTTCTCGCGAAATTCATCCCATCATTCGAGAGGAATATTGCTATGCAATTAATGAGGTGGCTACTATCGCCCGTTTTGAACAGATAAAGGAATTATTAAGACTCGATGGTTTAAACGATAGTGAAAGGAAAAGTATAGAGGATCTTTTGACAGAAAGCGCTTTCCTATACCATTTACCCGGCGAAAGTTTGAGTTGTACGACACTTCTGCAGCATCGAATACCCACTACAGATGATCTACCTATCAATACAAGAGGGTATCGATGGCCAGAGTGTACGCGAAAAGAAATCGAAAGACAGGTCGAAGATATGCTGAAAAACGGGATTATAATCCCTTCCACCTCGCCGTATAATTGCTCCGTATGGGTCGTGCCGAAGAAACTCGACTCCCAAGGCAATAAGAAATGGCGAGTGGTATTCGATTATCGCGCGCTCAACGAAAAAACAATCGCTGACGCGTACCCTATACCTAACATTACGGAAATACTTGATCAATTAGGAGGAGCAAAATATTTCTCAGTCTTCGACTTGGCCTCGGGGTTTCATCAAATTGAAGTATACGCCGGGGACCGTCATAAAACCGCCTTTACAACGCCGCACGGGCATTTTGAATTCGTTCGTATGCCGTTCGGATTACGAAACGCACCTCCGACGTTCCAACGTACAATGGATTTAACGCTAGGAAATATCCTCGGAAAGGGCGTATTCGTTTACCTTGACGATATCGTAATATACGCAAGAAGCCTCGAGGAACACGAAAACACTTATCGGGAATTAATGAAGCGACTAGAAATAGCCAATTTAAAACTCCAACCCGACAAATGCGAATTCTTAAAAAAGGAAGTAGCGTATCTAGGGCACGTGATAGGAAAGGATGGCGTTAGTCCCGATCCAAGGAAACTCGTAGCTGTTCGCGAATTCCCCCGACCCAAAAACGTTAAAAACATTCGCCAATTTTTAGGATTGACGGGCTACTATAGAAGATTTATAGAAAGTTACGCGAAAATATCCAAACCGCTCAAGGAAATTCTTCGGAAAGATATACCTTTCGAGTGGCGTCAGGAACAAAACGAAGCGTTCGAAATATTAAAGGGAAAACTATGCACCGCTCCGGTTTTGCGATATCCAGATTTCTTGAAACCATTTATTTTGACAACGGACGCCTCTGGAGTCGCTATCGGCTCCATATTATCACAAGGAGTGATTAACCACGATCACCTGTGTGCATACGCGTCTCGAGCGTTGAGTAAGACCGAAGAGAAATATGATACATACGAGAAAGAAGCATTGGCCATTGTATATTCGATACTTCATTTTCGTCCCTACCTGTATGGACGGCGATTTACGGTAGTAACCGACCATAAACCTTTATTGTGGTTCCGGCGTGCTACCGATGGAAATGCGAAAATATTACGATGGCGTTTAAAACTCGCCGAATACGAGTACGATGTCGTGTATAAAGCCGGAAAGACGAATGTTAACGCAGACGCATTGTCAAGGAACCCGATACCGGAACCCGACGGCAGTGACGACATTTTTATAATTCGTGTCAATAAAGACACCGAAACAAGAAGGAAAAAGAGAAGACAACTGACGGAGGAAGACATCAGAAAAATACTCAACCACGATACAGACGACGAAGAAGCAGACATCGTAGAGAGCGACGAAGAAGATAATAATTATGCATTGGTATATGATGAGTTCGAGGAATGCGATTGGAAACACGAATCACCCAACGCAACATTCGCCGCAGTTGAAATAGAAGGAAACATGAATGATAATTATCCTCGCGACGTCGAGTTGACAACTGGAACTCCAATGGACGAGACTACGGTAAAGGAAGTACCATCGGCAGTACCTGACGGAGAAGCCTATGAATCGTGCCATAAAACCCCTGCCGAACAATGCTACTCTGAAGACAGTGGCGAAGCGTGGCACGCGCCCGTCACCGACCCCTATGGGCCCGGTACGTCACGAGACTACATACCGCCAAGGATATTAGAAGCTGAAAACGAAGAAACGGAAGGGGAGATTGTACATCGTAAACGAAAAAACCACAGGCCGGTGCCAATCGAGGAGAGCGAATCTGAAAGTTCTAGCGAAGAACATGAAAATGCTGATGAAGCAAGCGATGAAGAAAGGAATATCGATGCAACTGGAATAAGAGAACCCGACGGTAATACGCGAGTAAACAATCGCGATACAACCATTGATCGCGGTACCATCGGAAACGTTAAACAATCTCGAGATTTCTTTCACACTCGGAAAGATAGCCTCGCATATTTCATAACTACGACCGGTAAACCATTGGACGACGGTAGTAAAAAATTACAAGAAAGAAATGAACTGCCAAAAACGAAAAATTTAAGATTAAAGCGCCCTCAATCCTTTGTGAAACGGGGTAATAAATTTAATATTGCCCTACCGATCTCTGACGACGAGACCGAAGGCCCGACGCAAATACTTGAAAATATTACAGAAGTATTACACAACTGTGAATACCTGGCAGGAAGATTAGGCATTCAGTCATTAAGCATCGCCAAATCCGAAATGATTTGCAATGTCCCTTGGGATAGAATACATTCGGAAATTCAGCGAATATTCGAAGAAAGTGATTTTAAGATAATAATCTGCAACGGGATAGTTAGAGAACCGCCCGAAGATGAACACGATGAAATAATTCGAGAAATGCATTGTTCACCTATCGGAGGACACCGTGGAGTAAGCAAGACTTATAATAGAATTCGCCACCAGTATTATTGGAAAAATCTAAAGGCAGACATTCAACAGTTTATCCAGCGATGTCTACAGTGCCAATTAAAAAAATTAGTCAGAGTTAAAACTAAACAACCTCTCGTAATTAGCGATACACCCGGCACTGCATTCGACAAAATCGCCATGGATATAGTAGGACCCATAGCAAAAACTAAAAGAGATAATGAATACATACTCACAATTCAAGATCAATTGACAAAATTTTCTATGGCAATAGCACTCCCTAATGCTAGAGCCGTAACTATCGCAAAAGCGTTCGTGAAACATTATATCTGTCAATTTGGCGCACCGAGAGCAGTATTAACCGATCAAGGGGCAAATTTTTTGAGCAAATTTATGCAACAAATTGCTAAATTATTTAGAATCCGGAAAATTAGAACGACCGCTTTCCACCCCCAGTCAAACGGTTCTTTAGAGAGATCTCACCACGTCTTGGGAGAATACTTAAAACAACACACGACGCGAGAAAAAAACTGGGACGAATGGGTCGAATTGGCAATATTCAATTATAATACGAATGTACACGAGGGGACTAAACACACACCCTATGAAATGGTGTTTTGCAAAATAGCTAGAAGTCCCTCCAGCATGCCGCTGGCTGCAAGAGAAATCCTCGCTACTTACGACGATTATTTAATTCAGCTAGTAACGCAAATACATTCAATACAACAGATCGGTCGTGAGAATTTAATTTTAGCAAAAGAAAAAGCTAAAGAAATTCACGATCGAAAAATACCCGCGTAGAAAAAATTAGTATGGGATTGACTCTGGGAGAACGATGGTCGAGAGTCTGGGATTTATTTGGGATTGAATCTGGGAAGCACTATGGGCAGTCATCTGGGTTTTGGGACCCGGCTAGATGGTTTCCCAGACCTTTTCCCATAGCTTCAGTGGACGGGGGGAGTCCTCGTGCAATCAATCCCATACGTTTTTCCAGATTCTCTCCCGGCCGTACCGTACGACCGGGGGGATCCTCGCGCGATCAATCCCATACATAGAATCCCATATTATGTGTAAATGAAAGAAGAAGGAAAAATAGATTTTGTCAAATGGAAGGAAAAAATGAAAAACGAAGAAATATGCTCAAATCTAATTTTTTTCAACAAATATGATTTCGCCGTGCAAAGTTAAGCGCTGTAGTACATAATCGGCGGTTAAATTTCATTTAAGGCCCCAAAAATAATGTGATGTACTGGGAAAAGCTTGGATAGATAAATTAAAAGATCTATGTTAAACTCATCCAATACTTTACAATATTTTTGGGACCTACATCGAATTTCAAACGCCGATTACGTACAGCAGCATTTAACTTTGCTCGGGGAACTCATATCCGTCGAAAAAAATTGGTTTTAGGCATATTTTTTCGTTTTTTATTTTTTTCTTCCATTTGACAAAATCTATTTTTTCATCTTCTTTCACTTACACATAACATGGGATTCTATGTATGGGATTGATCGCGCAAGGATTCCCCCGGTCGTACGCGACAGCTGGGAGAGAATCTGGAAAAGCATATGGGATTGATTGCACGAGGATCCCCGTTCGTATGCGACGGCTGGGAGAGAATCTGGAAAAGCGTATGGGATTGATTGCACGAGGATTTCCCCCGTCCACTGAAGCTATGGGAAAAGGTCTGGGAAACCATCCAGCCGGGTCCCAAAACCCAGATGACTGCCCATAGTGCTTCCCAGATTCAATCCCAAACAAACCCCAGCCTCTCGCCCATCGTCCTCCCAGAGTCAATCCCATACTAATTTTTTCTACGCGGGTAAATGCAATAAATTTCAAAGTAGGTGAACCAGTATTTCTGCTTAAAGGGCCGAAACCCGGAAAACTAGGAGACCATTACGTCGGACCATACGAGGTATTGGAGCTGCTGGAAAAGGGAAACGTGCGGATAAAGATAAAAAAGGGCTCACGTGTTGTACATCCGAATCGGCTACGAAAATCACGTATTCCTGCATCGTAAAACCAAAAGAAGAAAAGAAACCGTTAGACAGCAAATAAGATAAATTGTGAACATTCTCGAATATTCATTATAACCTCTCAGGGAAATTTACAAAGAAAAATATAGTTACCTAACTAAATAAAAAAAAAAGGAAGAGGAAAATAGACATATAGCTACTGCGTGGGAATAATACTACTTATTAAACGTACTCATATTTATGAAGTTATAAAAAAAAAAAGAAGAAGAAAAAAAAAGAAAAAAAAACACAACAAGAAATCTCATAAATATATACGGATAATTCATCGACACAATGTCGACACTTGAACAACCACCGCAGCCCGATTATCGGTTCGAAAGGGTCCGTCTACAAAGTTATCCAGGTCCCCCACAGTTTACGTTACATGCCGCAAAGTTTGCCGCTGCTGGATTTTATTACACCGGTATAAAGGATTACGTTCGATGCTTCGAGTGCAAACTCGCCATAAGCCAATGGTCGGAAGACGATGATCCCATGCGAGATCATGCAAAGTATCAAGAGCTGTGTCGATTCGTGAGGAATCTACCGTGTGGCAACGTCCCTATCGGTACGGACCCCGCGACGATTCCTCCCCCTCGGCCGGAGAGGAAAAAGGCTCCGACCAACACAGAGGGAAAAAGGCATTCTTGTATACAATGCGAAAGAATGTGCGGCAACGTTTCTCGATTTTAAAGATCGTATGGAAACCTTTAAAGATTGGCCTAAATGGGCCCCTCAGACGGCCGAGGATCACGCCAACGCGGGATTCTTTCGAGAAGGAAGTGGCGATCGAGTAATTTGTCATTATTGCGGAGGCGGGCTAAAGGATTGGCAGCCCGAGGACGTACCATGGGAGCAACACGCACGATGGTTTCCGAAGTGCGAATACCTCCTCTCGGTGAAGGGACCGGAGTATGTAAAGCAGATAAACGCACCTTCGGTGGTCACCATCGATACCCCTTCGGGCCCACCGCCGTCACTATACGCGCACATGGGCGGCGTGACGCTCATCCCCTCGGATCCGGTGCCCGAGAGTTGTCTACGCGCCAAGAATAGTAAACCGATCCTTTGCGACAACGGTATCGAAACGAAAGGTAACAAGCACCTCAGCGCCCTGCGGGCGCAGAGGCTCTTGTTGGTGGGCTCCGCCCCCCAAACCCCCTGAAAAATGTCCCTTCGGGACATTTTTTAAGGCACTCACAGGGGTACACGTCGCGCTACGCGCTCCGTTTAAAATTTATATGCACGTCGCGCTACGCGCTCCGTTTTAAATTCATACGCACGTCGCGCTACGCGCTCCGTATCGAGTGTGTTCACACGTCGCGTTGCGCGTTTTATTTCGGAAGTGTGTATGGGGAAAAAGCATTTATCAGTTACGTAAATTGGTTCATGGTGTTTAATCTTAATAGAATAACAATATTTCTTTCATATACAAACTGATTATTATTTTGCGTCATTGAGATATTCGTTTTGTTTGACGATATATTGTCAAATATTGAGACATAAGACAATTATAATGAATTGCGTCGCGTAGAATTTGAACAAATTAATTTAAAAAATCAAATCATATCTAGTAAAAAATTTTTTATTGGCTTAACACTTATTAATAGATTTAATGAGTATAAAATGGATAACCAAAAAATGTACTAAGTATTTATAAAAATAACTTTTAGTCAATATTTTTTTTAGCAATTTTCGATTTCAAAAAAATTGTATAATGGAGCTTATGTTAACAAATTATAAATTGACTTTCTTGTTACGATTTATTTACAAGTGAACTTAACATGGAAATATAAAACAATGAAAAATAGTTGCGTTCATTGCATATTTAAATTTTCATTAATCATAAAGCATTATGTTGCTCAAAGATTTACATTTTACCGAGTCGATAAGATACCTTTTTGTTTTATGTATTTCTTGGACGTATTCAGTACAAATGAAAATAGCATGAACTTAGAATCTTTGAACGTTTTTATGTGTAGAGATGGAAGTGAATTTATATAATGACAACTATATGTTTTAATTTTCGCGGTTGTCGCGAATCAATTCTACTTCAGTATATTTACTAAAACAGCGTACTGCAACTAAGTATGCAAATAAGGTTGGTCAAGTTTTACAGCAGGTTTATAATATTTTGCTAATTTCCACACCACCATGAGGTATAGCAATCGGCGCGTTTCTTTTTTTTAAGTGGTGAATCCCCATGAGGCCTACTATCCACTGTTATTATTTGTTATATTATATTATGTTATATTGTATTATATTATCCTTTTTAGAAATGGAACATTGTTGCTTTAAATCGGTATCAATATTTTTTAGTCTGATTAAGTCATTATTTGAATACTAGTTCTTTATTTTTTTATTGTAATTCACTTTTTATCTTTTTATTTCTCTCTTTTTTTTCTTTGTTTTCTTTGTCTCTTATTGTTCTTCCCTTCTTCTTCTGTTCATTTCATTCCGTTTTATTTATGTTTGTTTCTCCTTTCTCTCTTTTTTTTTCTATTTTTTGTTTTAGCTTTTCTCTATTTTTCATCGTGCCCCTTCCTCGTCTGCAGTAGAATTGTTTTCCTTTCCTATGTTCATTTTGTTTTATTTTTTTTATATTCTTTATGTTTTATCAATTACTTTACTTTGCTTCACTGTTTTTTTTTGTTATTTCGTTTCTTTTTTTTTTCTTTTCAGTTTTTTTTGTCGTTTATCGTTCTTCCTTTCTTCTTCCATTTATGTCATTCTATCTTATTTATGTATGTTTTTATTTCTGTTTTTCCCCTCTTCATCGTTTTTTCCGTGGATAGTAGAATTGTTTTTTTTCTCCTGTTTTTTTATTTATTTTGTTTTACTTTTTTTTTCATTCCGTTCAGTTTACCCCTTTTTTTCTTTAATATTTAAAATATTTAAATTTTAATATAAATAATAAAAAGGAGGATTTCTGTTTTTGAGATAAATTTGAGATAATTCATTTTTTTTTTTTCGAAACGATTAATGAAAAATAAATTTTTTTTTTTGTAGACGTACAACCCGGTGCAGACGCGACCGCAGTCTTATCAATAGCCGCGAGCAACAACGCTGAATCACAACGGATCCGGTCAGCAATACGCGTCGAACGATAATTGGCAAAGACAGAACAGCGCGGACTTCCCGGCACCGAGTCAAGGTAAGCGAATCCTTTTCTCAGATCGTTTTTTACACGAAAAATAATGAGAAGAAAACAGTAAAACGTTATTTACATTGTCATTAATCTCTCACAATAATCACAACGAAAACAAACGGTCGAATTTATCGAAATGAATGCATTTTATAGAAGTAGCGCCTCCCCTGCCATCGAGTGCTCCGCCACCGACGAGGATGGCTCAGTGGAACACTCCTCACGATCCCGGCCAGTTCTTCGTTCGTCAAAAGAACGAACCGAGATTACGCGATTCGCGAAATTTTTTTTTTATATATTTAATTAATTTTTTTTTTTACACAAATAAATAGCTTTCACGTATCTGTATGCCTCTTACCGAAACTGCATGCGACGGGATCCGATTAATAACCAATTGAAATAATCAGTATCACCACATTCATCACATTCCCAATTTTTTTCTCGTACATCGCACCCCACGTATACTTTTTGCTGCAAAAATGGATTTTTTATTTTTTTTCTTCACCTTCGCGGCATACGCTCTTCTTATGTTATTATTTTTTTTTATTCTTACCCCTTTTTGCAATAAACACAGCACACGCCTACATATGCACCCTTAAGATCCTGGCAATTCGCCGTTATTCGCCAAAGAAACGTTCGTCGCGCTATTGCTAAAAAAAATTCGAATGCAAATAGTTTTTTTTTTTTACAAACAAAAAAAACGAACATTACTTTTTTATGGAATTTGTCTAATTTTTCTGTGATGCGAGTTTAAAAAAAATCGTTTTCGAAGAATTAAAGATAAATTCGGCAAAAACGAAAAATGCGTCGATCGGTAAAAAGTTCGATTATCCCAAAAAATGTTATTACGAAGATAAAAAATGTACAATAAAAAAAACTCCGCATTTTCTCCGATAAAATACTTCGATGTCAAAGAAAAAATTATTTTTCCGATGTGACGAACGTTCTTACGGTAGTGTATGTATGTATTCTTTATTGCACGGCCAGTGGCCTCGCGCATGGACTTGGTTTACATTTCTCTTTATTTTTCTTCACACTCATTCCTCCACTCTTTCTCCTACCTCCTCGTTCTCTCTATTCCCTCCCTCTTCTGCTAGTCTTTCCCTCTCTACTCTTTCTCTTTCTTTCTTTAGCCCTCTTAGCCATTTTATTGCACTCTCGTTGCCCTTTTCGCTAATTATTTCCTTAATCCTAAGCCTTTCCCTACCTCCCTCCCCCCCTTCCCCCTTATGTACTAGTAGGTGCTCCCATGTGCCGTCTTCTTCTCCGCATACTTTGCACTTCCTCTTTTGTTCAGTTTCCCAGAATTTACTTGCTTCCTCTTCGTTGCCGCACCTTGACCTCGCTACTATTTTTTGGCTTCCTCTTTGTCCACTTTCTTCTAGGTACTTTGGCAACCCTTGCACCATGCACATCCTGTATCTTCTGTTGTACCTTGATGCCGATATTCTGTTGTACATCCATTGCCCTTGTACCTGTCTTCCTCTTTGTCCCACTTCCTCTATTATATTCCTTCCTCTCTCTATTTCTCTCCTCAGCTCCGCCCCGCTGTACCCGTTTTGTCTGTAAAATGATTCTTCCTTTCCCACTCCTCCTCTTCCTTCTTCGTGATCCTTTTCTCTTATGCATTCTTTGACCAGCAGTTTGTCGCTCTTCCTCGCTTTTTCTTGGTATCTCATCGCCCTTGTTCCTGACTCTATGCATATCTTGTCCGCGTTCGTTTCCTTCAATACTATGTAATCGGGGGTGCAGGCGTCCAGGTTGAGAATCCATTTCAGATATTTTCTTTGGATTCCTTCTATGCCCTTTTTCTCTTCCCAGCCCCACACCTCCGCCCCGTACATTAGTATTCCTTTTACCATGTATTGGAACAGCATGACTCTCCTTCCGAAATCCTCTTTGAATTTTCTCTCTCCAATACCCCATACTTGTCTCATTACCACGTTCGCTCTTCGAGTTATGTCCTTTATGTGTCCTCTGTCCTCTCCATTTTTCTCCAACACATATCCCAGATACTTGAATTCCTTTACTTCTTGTATTCTCTCCCCTTTCCATCTCCAATCTCTCTCTTTGTTCCTCCCTCCTCCTCTTCGGAATACCATCATTTTTGATTTCTCGACATTCAGCTGCAGTTTCTTCCTGTCCAGATAGCTTGCCATTCTTCTTAGCATTCCCTTCATGTCTTCTTCCTCTGTGGCCAGCATGACGATATCGTCCGCGTACGCCAGCGTCCAGATTTTCATGACCCCGATTCTCACTCCTCCCGTCTGTTCCCTCCTCATCGTTTCTTCTATATCCGCAGTGAGAATCGAGAACAGCGTTGGGCTCAGCGGGCATCCCTGCCTTACGCCCTTCTCCGTCCAGAACCATTCCGTTACGTTTCCATTTACTTTGACTGCACTCCTCGTTTCCTTGTATATCTCCCTTACCCTGTCCACCAATCCTTTCCTGACGCCTCTCTTCTCCATTGCTCTCCAGAGGACCTCCCTGTCTACCCTGTCGAACGCTGCCTTCAGATCCAGGAAAAATCCGAAGACTTTGCCCTTTTCTTTCCGGATCTCTCTCGAGATAACATGTTTTAGTACGTATACGTTGTCCATCGTCCCTCGTTCTTTCCTGAAGCCTGCTTGGGTTTCCGGTATGATGTTTTTACCGGTCACCTCCGCCTCTATGCGCTCCAGTAGGACGGCTGCGTATATTTTGTAGGCTGTACATAACAATGTCTCTCCTCTGTAGTTCGAGACTTCCTCTCTGCTACCCTTCTTGTGTATTGGAGCAATCAGCCCCTTCCTCCATTCCTCTGGGAAGCCCTCTCCTTTCCAAACCCTCTTTATCAGCTCGACTAGTTCTCTCTTGAACCGTCCGCCGCTGTTGCTCCATGCCTCGTTCGGGATGTCGTCCGTTCCTCCCGCCTTCTTCTTCTTGATTTTCTTTATTTGTTTCAGGATTTCCTCTTCACTTAGGTCTTCCTCTTCGTCCCTTTCTCTTCCTTCTCTTCTCTCTGCTTCTGCCCGCCTTTCTTCTTTGCCTTCCAGCAGCTTCATGAAGTGTGCCCTCCATTCCGTTGCACTTATTTTCTCACTTATCTCATTTCTTTTTTTCCTCTCTCTGTTCACATATTTCCACACCTGCGCCTCTGTCCTTATATTTCTTATTTCCTCCTCTATCCTTTCCTTCATCTTTCTCTCCTTCTCCTTCGACACTTTTCGCATTTTCCTTCTTGCCTCTACGTATTCTTCTCTCTCAATTTTTCCTCCTTTCCATCCTCTGTATTTTTTCTTCACCTCCTCTTTAGTTTTCCGACATTCTTTGTCCCACCAGGCGTTTTCTCCCACTTTTCTCCCTTTTATTCTGATTGTCTTTCTCGTCATACTTTTTACTACCGCTTCCTTCAGCCCCTTCCATCTTTCTTGGACTCCTTCTCCTTTGATTTCCTGCTCTTCCTGATTTCTGTTGTATTGCTCTATTCCTTCCTCCGACCAGTCTGTTCTTTCCTTATCTTTTTCTTCCTCCTGCCTCTCTTTTCTCTCTACCGTTCCTTCCATCATTATTTCGAGTGGCTGGTGATCCGATTCAACTCTTTCTCCGATCTTGATGCTTCGTGTCATCTCCCATCCTTCTAGGTTGGTGATTGCGTAGTCGACAACAGACGCACCCCTCACTCCGCAGAACGTCCATTGCCCTTCCTCATCTCCGTTTTTTATGCCATTCAGGATTCCCCATCCTTTTTCCGCCACCATTTCCAGTAGCTCCTCCTTCCTCATTGCATGTTTCGTCCTTTGACCATCTTCTTATTCTTTCTCCTTCCTCTCCTTCGAACCAATCTCCCCTTTGTCCTGTTCTCGCATTGAAGTCCCCTCCGATCATCAGTATCTCGTTCCTTTCTTCTTCCGTCATTTCTTCTATTATTTTCCTTTTTGTTTTCATTTCTCCATTGCTGTATACCACGATCACTCTCCATATTTGTTCTCCCACTCTTAGTCTTCTTTCTTGTATTCCATTTTCTTCTTTCTTATTACTACTTACACCTAATTCTATAATACCCTTCCTAACCCCCGTTATAATCCCCCCCTTCGCCCTCCCTTTCTTCTTTTCTCTTTTTGCATATTGGCATTTCCATACAAACTCTTTCGACATTTTCCTTTCCATGGCTTCCCATTCTTTTTCTTCTATCCAAGTCTCAGTCATTCCCACCATGTCCCATTTTCTAATATAGTCCCAGAAGTTCACATCCTTCTTTTTCAGTCCTGCCACGTTCCAGAACATTGCCTTTATTCCTTCCTTCTTTTTTTCTCCTTGTTTCTTGTCTCTCTCTTTTCCTTGTTCTTCTCTTCTTTTCATCTCTTCTTTTTTCTTTTCTTCCTCTATTCTGTACTGGCCTGCTCTTGAAAAACCCTTCTTGGCTCCAGCGTCATCGTCTCTTCGCTCCAGTAAAGCCACCTGCCTTTTATGAGAGCTTTTCTGTATCCCACTTTCGCCTGTCCTCCTTCTTCTCTCTCTTTTCTCGCTATTTCGCGTATTTCCCTCTGCACCTGTCTTTCTTCTTCTGTCAGGTCGTGGTCTATATAAACTTTACTTCTTCCCAGCTTCTTCTTTTCTCTCATAATTTTTTGTTTGTCATCCCAGCTTTCCATTTGTACAATCACTTTTCTTCTCTCGTCCCTCCCTATCTCCTCTACTTTCTTTACCTTCCCCCCTACCCCGAATTCTCTCTCTAGAAATGTTGTTGCTATTTCGTTTCTATTCCCCTCTCTTAAATCTAGTCCACTTATTACTATGTTATTCTTCTTCTCTTTTCTTTCTTGTGTTTCCATTCTTCTTTGCATTTTCTTGATTTCTTTCCATGCTCCTTCTCCCTCTTCTCTCCTGTATTGCGTTTCTCCTCTTTCCGTGTTGATTCTCTCTTCAACTCTTACTATTGCCTCCGCTATTATTTCCTCTCTTTCCCCTTCGTCCCTTTCCGCTCTCCGCTCCTCGATCCTTTTCATTCTTTTTTCCATCTCTTTCATCCTCTCTTGCATTTGTTGCTCTTTTTGTTCCCATTTTCTTTCCACTCTCATAATCTTATCTCCCAGTTCCCGTATTTCCTCTTTCGTCTCTTCCCTTCCTTCCACAATTTCCTTCCGCATTTTGTCCATCTCCGCTTTCATCACTGCTGTAAATTGTTCTGTCAGCTTTTCTACTGTGCTCTTCTCTTTTTCCTCCCTCCTTCCTTTTTCTACTTCCACGTTCAGCGTTCTCGCTTCCTTCTCTTCCTTCTCTGGCGGCGTTCTCGGGGTTTCGCTGCTCAGCTTGAACGCCTTGCTTTCCTCTCTATTGCGTCGCCAACTGTCATCTTCTCCTTCCATATCTTCTATCTTTCTCTTTCTCTCCATCCATTCGCTTAGCGTTCCAGTCGAGTTAGCTCTCTCTCTCTGTAGCGTGGTTCCTAACGGCGGCCTCCCTCTCCTCGGCGCCCGTTCTCCGACCGTTCTCGGTAGTGAACGGCGAGTTAAACTGCACGTCCCTTTCTCTTCTCGTCTAACGATATGTTATTTTTTTTTATTTTTCAGCTTACGGCAACGTGGCGCTGTATCTTCGGCAGGTGAGATCAATAAAAATTAAAAAATATCGTCTCACATCCCCTATTCGGGAAAAAAATCGATTTGAATCAAATTTACTTACGATAAATTATATTTTTTTTTTTTAGTCGGGACAACAGCCGGTGAATTCCTTCACTGGAAGACCAACTTCTCTGCCGCCTTACGTAGCTCCGCCACCAGCGATATCGCCGGGTGCCCACAATATCAGCGTCGTTGACGGCGGATGAAGAGCTTCGGAGAGTGGATCCGAGAATGAGCAGAGTTCCGGCGGAAGTCGCAAGGATCGCGATTACCAAAGAAGCTCTCTCTATGTATTTGGAAACCAATGAAAATGATACAACTATACAAATATACTTCACAAATATTATATATATAATAAATATAAAATTATACATATATTATATTTTTGACGCATAATATTATACTTTTTTTTTTCCTTTTTCTCGATTTCATTGTCGCGGAAGTCGCAAGGATCGCGATTACCAAAGAAGCTCTCTCTATGTATTTGGAAACCAATGAAAATGATACAACTATACAAATATACTTCACAAATATTATATATATAATAAATATAAAATTATACATATATTATATTTTTGACGCATAATATTATACTTTTTTTTTTCCTTTTTCTCGATTTCATTGTGGAATAAATACATAATAAAACGCTATTAATTACGGCGCGCAGTGTTAGACGACTTGTAAAGATTGTTGAATACCATTTAAAAAAAAACAAGCGTCTCAGCGCCCTGCGGGCGCAGATGCTCTTGTTGGTGGGCTCCGCCCCCCAAACCCCCCGAAAAATGTCCCTTCGGGACATTTTTTAAGGCACTCACGGGGGTGCACGTCGCGCTACGCGCTCCGTATCGAGTGTATTTACACATCGCGCTATGCGCTACGAATGAAGTATGTTTATTCGTCGCGCTCTGCGTTTCTTTTCGACAGTACGTATGAGGGAAAAACATTTATCAGTTACGTAAATATATTCATAGTGTTTAATCTTCGTCGAATAAAAATATTTCTTTTTTGTACCAATTGATTATTAATATTCACGACGGATATTTCCTTTTTGTTTGACGATAAATTGTCAAATATTGAGACACGAGACAAATATAACGAATTGCACCACGTAGAAGTTGATCAAATTAATTTAACGAATCAAATCATGTCTAGTAAAGTCGTTTTATTGGCTTAAAACTTATGACCAGATTTAATGAATATAAAACAAACACACAAAACATGTACCGACACCAATACGATTACCATTTAGCATTCAGGCCAAATATCCCCTTTAAATCCTTCCCCTTCAGTGTTTTTTTTCTTCCCCATAATTGATGGAATCAGTTCGTTATTTTATCTGTAGGAAACCAAACCATTGTAGAAGAAAAGTTCAAGAAATTTGCTATTCTTTGTGATTTTCAATGAAATTTTATCGATATTTATGGATGCTGCAAAAAAATGCAATCTCGAGAACGAAAAAATATATCTTTTTGGTTCCTGTCTTGTATTGAAGAGGAAGTAGTACGTTACTCGAATCAAAAATTTGTCATCTTGGATAGCTCCGAAATATTTTTTTACAAATTGATGAAATTCTTGAAAAATTCGACTTTGAAGGCTCTTTGACAGTCTTCTTATAACAAATTTCATTTCTACCATTTGAGATATATTTTTTTTCTTCTTCGTAATACATGGAATCAGCTCGTTATTGTCTCTGTAGAACAGACAAGTATTGGAGACGAGAAGTTTGAGAAATTCGATATTTTTTTTCGTTTTTCAATGAAATTTTATTGATATTTATTGTCGCTTAAAAATATCAAATTTAGCATCATATCATATCGTATTTTAAAAAATTTTATTTAATCACAAACGAGGATAAGTTTTTCGGTACGGAATAACTCGTAAAATCGACAAATTCAGTGTTTTTCACTTTCTTGATAAATAATTGTTTATAATTGTTCTTTAAGAGTACAATTGTTTTTTTTTTTTGCGAAAAAAAACTTTTCAAGACGTGAGCATATGAAAGAAATTCGTATTTCGACGAAAATTTGAAAAAATAAAAAAAAAAAACGTTGGAAATACGTCGATAGAATAATCATTAGCAGTTTTCGTATCAAATGTAAACGAATCTAGCGAACAAAATTGACAAAGATTTCGAATGTGATGAATCTCCGACGGTCGAAGTGTAAAAAATTTTTAAACATAGCACACTTTTTATCTGCACAATAACGCGGAGAGTCAGTTTGTAAATACGATTTCTTTGAGAGGAAAGGATTAGAGACGGCTATTTCGAGAAATTTGAAAAAAACGATTCGTTTTTTAACGAAAATTCGTAAAATTAGTCTTTGCTTAAAAAAAATCATATCTCGGCAGCAAAAAAAGATTTCGACTCTTATTTTGGCTTGTTTTGAAGAGGACAAAATACGTTGCCAGAAAAAGAATTTGCAGTTTTTATTATTAACTGTAAACGAATAAATCGGGTAAACATAATTGACAAAGATTTCGACTGCGATGAATCTTCGACGGTCGAAGGATAGAAAATTCTTTTTTTTATGATTGTACACTTTTTATTTGCGCTATACCGCGTAGAATCCATTTATATTTACGTAAAATAGGAACAAAGATTGAAACGAGATGTCGATTTTTTTTAATTTGAAAATCATCCGGCCACAGAGTACGCGCGCCGCGACGTATGAGCATCTGTGTATCGTCTGCTACGAAATTGTCATCTGCTTCCAAAGTTTGACAGATAGAATAAAACGAAAAAATATATACTCGCGATTTTTTTAGTTCTATTTGGGAAATTGTCATTATTTTGGATATTCGATGAATCTTTTTTGTGAGTTTACTACCAATTTTTTCAGTGAATACGTGAAATTTATCATTTTTATTACGAATGTGAATAAAATATGCTAAAATATTGCGAATGATTTTCGGTGATAATATATTATTTTCGAAATAAAAAACGCAAACATTTGTGAATCTGTGTATGATATTTCGTGTTTTATTTTTCACAACCGAAGTTTTTTTTTTAACATGATGAAAAATGGATTTTTGGCAAATCTAAATAACATAACCTTTAAAGCAAATCTTGTTATAACCACTGTTTTTGAATTATTTTATAATTAAAATTATATTTGTCAGAATGACTCAAAATTTGTTGTGCATAGTGCTTTCGATACAATGAAATATTGTTGCGAAAGAGAACAGAATTGGTTTCCAGGATTCTTAATTGGGGCACCGTACGGACATCAGATGTGAGAAAAAAAGATTTTTATGGAAAATTGTGATGAATAAATAGTTAGAGATGTAGGATTGTCTCTAAATTTGCTGTGCGCAGTGCTTTTGATAAAACAAAATGATGCTGCGAAGAAGAAAAAAATTGGTTCTTAGAGTTCATTATGATGGCACCGTACGGACACTTGACCGAAGGCAAATGCAAATTGTGGCCAATAATTTTTTAGAAAAAATACTTAAATGTCTTAGATTGGTTTTAAAAGTAATGTGCATACTGGAAATACTGTAATAAAAAAAACCCTGCGAAGGAGAACAAAATTGGTTCGCACCATCTAAAGTTACAGTGTGATACGGACGTCCGAGAAGAAAAATTCAGCCAAAAAGTTGTTTTCATTGCACCGCAGGCTAAAAAAAATATTTCTATTCATCGCAGTCACTTCAAAGTAACTACGCATGATGTTGGAGATACACCGAAGCAAATGGTGAAAAATAAAAAATTTTGGAGTATGCGCTGCGGAGTAACCCCTTCGACAGACTCCGAAGAGCAACGGATGGTCATTTTAATAGGCACTCTTTGCCTATTATTATAGTGAGTGCCTAAAAAGGCAACAAAACTCATAAATTTTTGTTTATATTATAGAAACGTGCGCAGCAGTGCCCGCGAAGGAATTACTTGTGCAGAAAACAAAATAAAAGAAATATAATAAAAGAAAAAAATATAGCAAATTTATCTCGTTATTTTCATTTAATTTTTTTCCCGTAATTTTTTCATTCCCGAGGATAAAAAAAAAGTATAATTTTGGTCTTTTAACAAAAAATTAGAATTAAATTAAAAAAAAAAACACTTTAAATTTGAAAAAATTCTATTAAATTTTTTTTTTCAATTTTTCGACGTTTTTTCTTTTCCGAGGATAAAAAAGTACAATTTTGTTTTAACAAAAAATTAGCATTAAATTTAAAAAAAAACACTTCAAATTTGAAAAAATCCAATTCAATTTTTTTTTTTTTTCATTTCTTTTTTTTTTTATTTTTTACAGTTTTTGTACAGATAATACGTGTCTTTCGCGCGTGCGCGTGGGCGAACGGCCCACATGCCGTCACGGGATTGAGCCCCAATAACAGTCCATCCGTTGCCACGGCGATTATTGAAAACACAAAATAAACTTTCGACGCGTAACATCGAGTGGAGTGCAAAACATCGAAGCGTACATCATGCGTCAAAGCTGCGCGTGAAGAATGCCGTTTTTCAAGAGTAAATTCTCGCTGAAACGCACGCCAACGCGTAAAGCATCGGTGTCATTGGCAAACAAGGATTTGAGTCCAAAACGAATAGAACGCGAACTTGAACCGGAAATCGGACCGATAAAACTTCGTCTCGGGGACCAAGAGGCAACTTTCGAGTCGAGAGTTTGGATACCGCAAACCGGAAAAGTCGCCAGAACTTTCCGGGAGAACGAGAAATTACGATGAGAATTGAAGAAACTCGAGGAGGAGAACAATCTGTTAAAAATAAAGTTCGAACTTCTCCTCGATATGGTGAATCTTCGTGTTCGATTATTTTCGCCTAAAAAAAAAAAAAAATCAAATAAATTTATGGATTAATGTATATAAATATATATCGATCGTTCAACATTTTTTTTTTTTCGCAGCTAATGGAAACAACGGCTGAAGCGCATCTCCATTGTGATGAACTCGAAAGCCTAAGAAGTAAATTATCTTACGGCAAACGAGTTGCGACATAAAAAAAAATGGTATCGGTAAAAATGGCAAATAGATTCCTGCAGTCAACTCAGTCATCGATATTGTCCGACAAATTTTGTTATAATTTATAGGACGATAAATATGTATGAAAAAATTATATTGTATATTATAAAAGATTAATAACTTTAAGACACCAAGTAGAAGATCTTAAAAAACATATTTATATATCACCCGTACAGCTCGATGTCACGTTAAACTTTCGACACAGCTATAATCTACATGTTTACAGTCGAGCAAACTATTATTTACAATCCACTCAGTGGAATGAGTAACATTTTTTTTTCGTTTTCCGTTTTCTAGTCCATAGAATTTTGCGGACATGTTCTTCTCGTGTGACCTGAAAATAGATATAAATAAATAAACGTAAAGTTAAAGTATAAGCGTTGATTTTCTGAGTAAAAAATGAATAAAATAAATTATGAAAAAAAAAATAAAAAATAAATGATTGATGTAAGCAAACAATTAAGTAAATAAATAAATAGAAATGAATTTATTGAAATTTATTTTGTAACAAAAAAAAGGAAAAAAGTAATTATGATGATAATAATAAATAAATAAATAAAATTATATTTATTGAAATTTATTTTGTAGTAATTAAAATAAATAAATGAAAAAATGAATAAAATTGATGAAAATTACCCTCGAGTTGGCATAATCCACATTTTCTTTTTGCGCCACCGCAAGCTCTTGGAGCTCCACCCCGGTCTCGAGTTGCTCTTCTCCCTCTGCTGCCGCCACCGCCGCCGCCTCCTCTTCTGGAAGGTCCAGCGCCTCCGCCCCAATCAGTTTCATTTCCTTGGTCCGCGTCACCGGCGTTCGTTTCGTCGGACCAGGAAAAGAAGTTACATGGACTTCCGGGACTCTGAGGACAGGTCCAGAACTTTCTTCTATTTTTCTTCTATCTTTATCTTTCTTGCGTCTGGAATTACACATCGAGATGATTATTCTCAGGAAAATTCGTCAATCGGAGATATTTCCATATTTTCAAGTTTTCGAAACTTAAATTTTCTTGCACAAATTTTTTCAACATAAAAAAATGAAAAAAAAAAAGAAAAAACCCCAAAGATATTTTTGTTTTGCATTTTATTTGTAAATATTTTTCGTCCATTATTTTTCTTTGCAACGTTAATAAGGTGGAAATTTAACGATCTAATTGAAGTCGCAAATTTTCATTTTCATTCTAAAGCTTTTTTCACTGTATATTCATACGATTGGCTCCGTTTGGAGAGCCATAAGGCAGTAAAATAGTAATAGGAAACTTCAGTCTTCGAATTTCAATGAATATATTTTTCTTACTCTACTGCTGGCTGTCCACAGGTGCAGGTCGGCGCTCCTCCCGCCGCAGGAGGATTGTCGCCGTTTTGTCTCAAAGAACTCCGATCGAATGTCGGGGGACGGGGACGCGGTTGCGCGTTATTATTGGGCTTTGGTTGCTGTGGATTATTCTGTTGCCTTTGTCAATCGGCATCGTCGGCCCACAAGAAGAATTTGCACTGTGAGTCGCGAAGCTTGGCGCACACATAGAACAGACGTCCTAAGATAGAAATAAACGCAAAAAAAGTCAATTAATTGATTATTTACTCGAATTTATCTCGTGAAAAAATAGTATCTATTTTCTCGCAATTATCAAAATTCCAACTTTCATATCTCGAAAAACGGGGAATAATTCCATTAATGTTTTTTCCATGAGAATAAAATTACAGAGATTTAATTTTATATAATTTCCTTTCTCTTTCAATAGCTTATTAAACACAAACCTTTACTGGGACCGTCTTTTACAACAGTTCTCTGACTTGCGCTTTCGTGGCAATCGCACAGTATAACGACGTCATCGTCGATCGTTCCCCAAGTTGGAAATAAATTTTCTCTGTTCGCTATAACGGCGTTTCCGGTTGGTGCCGAAGGCCTCTTAAAATTTCTCGTTGCCGAACCTGATGTCGGCGGCCTTCTGTTCGCCGCGGCAGGTAATCCTACGTTACCGATGTTTCCAGCGTTTGCACGATTTCCACCGGACGTTCCGCCTCTCGTTGGTCCCGATGCGTTGGTCCGATTTCCGGCCGTCGAAGAACCTCTACCGCCGCCGCCGCCGGATGGAGGTCGCGAGTTACTCGAACTTTGCGTCGATCTCGAAAGACTGGAGGAACTTCCGGTATTCGCCGATCCATTGGAAGCGCCATAGCCGCTGTCGTTCGGACGATCGACTCTTGTTATATTCTCGTCTTTGATGTTCATCATCTCGTTGATCATCTCGTGAACATCGGATCACAGCCTCCTATGCACGCCGTGTACTCTGTACCCAACATCGGGAACGCATCGGGTTTAATTTTTACATTCAACTTGTGCACATCACCGGGACACTAAAATACATATCGGAATAACAGTTACGAAAATCCGGTGGTTAGAAAAATTGCCATTAAAAAACGAAGTCGACGGCGTTAATTCTTATTAATCGATATTTTTTTAATTAAGGAAGTGGTCTCACTGTGTATTGCCAAAAAGTGTGATTCGCGCGAAATTTAAAGAGAATTTCGACAATTTTTTAATAGAATTTTTATCATTAAAAAAAAAATAGAATAATTTTTTTTAATTTTCGAAAATTTGTGTTTTTTCATACAAAACAAAAATAAAAAAAATTCTTTTTCGAAAATTAGACAAAAATATCATAAGTATTCAAAAAAATTATCGAATAAATTTCGGCCAAAGAAAAAGTAAGGTTACCGCATAATTCGTTAAAAAAATGATATTTTTTTACTACAGAATTTGTTAGTCACTTTTTGGAATTATTGTTATGGAAAATTAATCTTTGTAGCACTTCCTGTACAGTGGAATTTTTTCAGATTTTTATTCCATTAGAAAGTCGTCGAAGTTCTCTTTGATTTTCGCGTAAATCTTCGGTAATACGCAACGAGATCACTTCCTGAAAAATCCAAAAATCTCCTCGAATAATTATCCTAAGAAAAAAATGTCGAAAAAAAAAATCGCTTACACGAGGACAGATTTCGTCGAGTACTTCGACATCCGTAACATCCTGCGGCAGCCAAATAGCATTGTTACACGTTGGATAACACGTGCATCCGAGATATTTCCCGTTACCCTGTCGTCTTTCCTTTAGCGTCATATTCGATCCGCAACGCGGATATTTGAAAACCGTTGGATCATCGGCCGGTATAATGTTCTTCAATTCAGCAGCCGGCGTCGGCGTCACCTCGAGATATTTGGCTAATGCCGCGTCTATCAAATTCGCGCGTTCCAAAGCGATTGTAAAGACGTCGCGGTATTTCGTTATCTGACGCTCCAAAACGACGTTGGGATCTTTGCGTCCCTCGCAAATGCTGGAAAACGAAACGTTAATTAAGCAAATTAATTATTTCTCTCGGTGTTATCAAAAAATAGAAGCGCATAGCTTTGTATTAAATTTAGAAAAACTTCTGTTGCGTTAAAAAAAAAATTAAGTTCGAAAGCAAAAAATATACGATATGTTCATTTTTTTTTTTATGAACGAATTTTAATGTATGAAAGACTCAGTCTTTCAGATCGCTTTCCAGTTCCGCTCGAAGATTCGGTTTCGACATCTGAAATCCCATATCATCGTAACCCATTACGAGTCCAATGCCCAATTTTCCAGGTAAAAAGTAAATTCCGTCGCAGAGACCGACGTACTGTCGCGATTTGATGATATCAATGTGATCGGCGTGCGTGGCGTCGGTGCCGATACTGTGTTTGTCCATCAGAGCAATGAGATCGGCTTCTGTAAGTAAACTCGGCGGCGAAGTATGTTCCTTAACCATTTCGATGCTCGTCGGCGAAAATACTTGTCTCTGTTCGTAGAGATGAATCTCTTTCGCGTTCCACTTCTCGTAGATGTAAACTTCGAGATAATTCTTCGCGAGAATCTGCAGTCCGGAGGCAACGAATTTTTCGCCGGCAATGTCGATCTCCACAATGGTTTCGTGTCCCTCGGCGTTCTTCGAGACGCAAGCGAGGAAATGCCGCACTACGAACTCGTAAACCTTCGTCTCGTTTCCCTGGAGACCGGAAGCAAGTTTTGTCGGATGAATCGGCGGATGCGCTTGATCGCGTTTCTTTCTTTGTCGCGGCGAAACTCCGTCGTCCAATACTCGCTGAGCAAATTCGCCCCACGCTTCGTTATTCACTTGTTGCTGTACCAGAGGCGCCAAATCCAATTCTTTCGGAAATATATTCGTCTCGGTACGCGGATAACTTATGAATCCTTGAGTATACAATTTTTCGGCGACTTTTATCATCTCCTTGGCGTTGAGGCGGAGCTTTCGCGATCCCTGCTTCTCGAGTTCCTGAAAATAGTATTTAAGACATTGAGACAAATTTTTTTATTCGTGCGCATTGATGAGAAAAGGAAGCGAAGCTTTTTCTTTTTTGTGGGGAACTCTTTGCGAACTCACAACTGTATCGAGAGGCAAAGATCTCCATTTACTCTTCGGTTTTCCGGTTACTTTTTCGACGGTAGCGTGCGGCTGTTCGAGACACATATCCAAGAAAATTTGACATGGCAATTCCTCGTACAAACGATTTCTTCCCCATCGAAATACCACGTTAATGTTGTCGTGATTGTCGCATACTTTGATTTTCCAGTAGGGTTTCGATACGAATCTCTCGATAGCCAAAAATCTTTCGACTACGAAACCCAATGTGGGAATTGACAACTTCTGTAACTTATTAGCATGTCGTTCAGCTTTGTTGGAAATACTTTCGTCAGTCTTAGCGTCTGAAATCTCGTGAACGCGGCACCTATCCGCAGATCCAATTCGCTTTTAACGTCCACCGCGTCGTTTATCGCTTTGTTCGGCTCGCCAAGCGTTTGAATTGTTCTGTGTACTGACGCTTGAGTTATTTCGGAAAATTTTGCTCTGAAAAACCAAAGATTCTCGTGTTATCGCGAGGAAAAGCTTCAAAGGAAAATTAATTTCAGGAACATAATAATTTTGCGCGGAGCTCGGAGTACAGTTTGTCGTACTAAAGAAAAATTCGCTGGACAACGATAACTTTTTATTGAATCAATAATTAAAGCATCGAAATTATTCATGAGTCGCAGAAATCGATGAAAAATTATTTAAAACCCAAAAAAACGATCCAAAATAATTAAATCGCGAAATTTTTTTCGAAAATTATTAAATCACGAAAAATTTACTAAAAATTATTAAATCGCGAAAAACATTGAATTACGCAAAAAAATGATTAGATCTTTGGGAATTTTCATTAAAATCATTAATTATATTTAATCGTACAAATTATGTAAAAGTATTTTACAACTGTGATATACGTGGCGTCTATTTTTCACCGGTAAATTCGTATATTGGGTTTCACCGCCTGGCAAACTTGGATGATCTCAAAACCAATATTTTCTCCTTCTCTGTCGCAATTGGTCCAAATAATCAGCGTTGAGCAATTCTTAACCTCCTTCTCCAGCGTCTTCTTCATTTTTACGTAATTGTCTTCCGCACATTGCTTGACGACCGGCGCATCGAAAAAAGTAAGCGGATAGCAGCCGTACAATTTTCTGTTGTTGCCGACAAATTCGTAACTCAATAAATGTCCCGACATTGACATCATCAACATCAAAATTGTCAAAATTTTGATTAAACAGTCGCATATCAAATTCGTAAATTTTGTTGTAAACCGATGAACCGTCTCGCTAAAAAAAATTAAGAAAAACAAATTTATTTTGGTTGTCGAATCGCAGTGCTTAATAAAACTTCATATCGACTTACGCAACGATAGTTTCCTCTGCCCAAAAGAGCGGCAATGTTCTTTGCGGCATCATTTTTCTCCGCTACATTCAGGACCTTCATTATCACACCGGAATCGTTACGATTACAAGGAGATATTTTTTTTGTGCTAAATTTTAGTGCCGCGTAATTAACATAAATAGTAAAAACATTTTTCTACAAAAATGTAAAAAAAAAGACGCCAAGTGGTTTAAATAATGTTTGCGAAAAAAAAAAAAAATAATCATAGAAGCCAAGTAAAAATAAAAATAAAAAAACTTTGCTCGTCCTTTCTTTCATTCCTACTACATTTATTTGTGGTCTAAGGACTCGCCAAGTTTTTTTATTTTTATTTTTACTTGGCTTCTATGATTATTTTTTTTTTTTTTCGCAAACATTATTTAAACCACTTGGCGTCTTTTTTTTACATTTTTGTAGAAAAATGTTTTTACTATTTATTTTGTTCTTTTTTTTAATTTATTTTATTATTATTAATTTGAATTATTTATTTTTAAAGATTTTTTTTTGTATCACACGCGTAATATTTATTAATTGAAATTACCACTAGTCTGCAATTAGTTAAGATCATTTTTTCACACAGGTATCCCTTTTTTTTACCACGAGAGATTTTTTTATTAGTACCTTTCGCGATAGTAAAATTATAAATAACCTCTTAGTATTTAACCTCTATTTCGATGACTGAATGCGAGTGCACTATTCGCCGATCGCGGATACGGATATCACAAGTTGCTGTGTTCACGAACTGACACTTGGAATCGGTAACAGCTAACCGTTCGTTCCGCATATACCATTGTATATGCAGGGCGCACGCATGGACACACAGACGCAACACACAGGCATGATGGGACATCGGACAAACAACGGACAGACGAAAAAATCTCTGAAGAAAAATTTTATCGTGAAAGTGAGGATTTTTTGGGCGACATCGCGATATCTCATCATTTCGAGCACCGATCGGGCTGATTCCAGGCGCATTTTGAAGCTTGTATTCGAATTATATGATGAAAGTGTCTTTGGAATTCAGATCCGATGTCTCGTTTCAGAGAAAAAAAATGTCAAACTTTAGGGGGCACGATATTAGCGTATAAGTACACGGTATAGCGCTCGACGCGCGCGGACTCACCGCGCGGACTTTTTACTTTTTAAACCACTTGGCGTCGAGACGCTACCGCGTCTCTTGATTTCGTTGAAATGAAATTGACAATCTAAAATGGCAGACTGAATAGATCATGTTACGCACAGCGTCCTTTTTAATTTCCGATAACTACACCATCTGTCGACACGGTAAATCACAACGATTTTTCACTACAACAATAAAAAAATACGCGACGAGTTTGCCGGGACGATAATGAAAAATGTTTATGTCTACATCCGTAGAATCCTAACCACAAAACGCAAAGGTTATTCGAACTGCAGTCCCGTGATTCTTTCGTTGGCGAATACTCGATCGTACTTTTTTTAATAATTCGTTTTTCGTAGCGATCATTAGCGGATAATCCAGTACTAACACTATTTAAGAGTATTTATTTATGACAAGTGAAAATTTATTTATGACGCTCCCAGTCAACCGTGCGGACTGAGAGCCGAGTTTGAAGAATGTGAGCCACGCGCGACGAGAACGAACTCTCGATTATCGATAATTGAAATAGAAAAAAAACCGTCAAGGCCGCCGTCATATAAAACTTCGGTGATCGCAGAACCTCAAAATTTTGTTATTCATTTCGAATTGCGAAAAGTGAATGAAAGAAAGTTGCAATAATGAATATCATCGGTAGTCAATTCGTCAGAATTTTCAAGAACGAAGTTGTCAACACCAGTCACGTTTGCAGTCTCGGAAGAAATTATTCTTTCAAGAGTGTTTACGCTCTTGACAATTCGTATCCGAAGAGCACTTTAAAACTCTACACACCAAATTTCGTGAGTTAATAAAAATCAATTGTTATATAATTAAAAACTTCATGAATCGTTATCACAGTATTATGCGAATTATTTAATCGTTTACGGACGTAAACACGTAACATAACCTCAAAATTCGTCTACTCTCGTCGTATTGTACATTTTTTTTTTCGTATGTTGTACAGGTGCCGGGGACATTCAGAAACGAAATTCAATGGTTTTATACCCATCGAACAGCTCGATGTGATTTACAGTAGAAGCAGCAGTCTCAGTGGTTAAAATGTCAATACTGTTAATACAAAAGTCGTCTTGTGTTTCAAAGTGGAAATCGCCAGTTGGATAGCGGATGACGTGAAGCCAAAATTGATGCAACGAGTATGTATTTTGTTAAAAATATATTGCCAAATACGTAATTCTATAAAAAAAAATTATTTTCGATTTTATTATTCAATCACAGGAGAGGAACCGAATCACAAAAGAAGGATATTTGATAATCAAATCGGATCTAACGAGATCCCAGGGGCTAAATTCAGCTGATGCACTGGATAGACTCCGAACGTTGATTAGAAAAGCGGCGCAATCTGATTCTAAGCCTAAATCAGAAACCGAGGAAATGTTGAGGAAACGGTACATGAAAGCTGCGAGAGAACGTTTCTACGTTAAAAGAATTTAATCGCAGATAAAACAGGATAGACAAATAGGCAAAATTGATTTAGATTGAAAAAAAAACAATTATCTTGTTTTTGTACATCGCGATTTCTGTATTTGCTATCGAATTCCGATTACGACGATATGGCAGTTGCAACAATCGCGATCACTGCGATTATCCGCGTCTGATATCACTATCGAATTTTCGTGTACTAAATTTTCTACTGGATGGTGAAATATCGCAGAAAATTTCAAAGTCGCGAGACAATACGATACCAGAAAATAAATCGATAATGTTGAGGTCCTTTTTTTTTAAACATAACTTTCTATCGCGATCTTCCTGTTCGTAAAGCAAAAATCTCTCGAACTCGACGCTATAACCTCCGAGATGATTTTAAAATAGCGTCGCAAATATTTCACTATTTTTTTTTTTTTCATTTTTTTTTCCACATCGCGTCAAAAGGACCACGAGCAGAGTCTCGGGTCGAGAATCGACAGGCGCCGCACGGAATTGGATATAAATTAAAAGAGATTGCAGACACTAAAGAAAGTACGTCCCGCATTTATGGAAGAATTTGAAAAATTTGAGATCGAGTTGCGTTCCGTTACGACGATTATCTTCAAAAGTGTCGATATTTCGTGTATGTCGAACATCTTTACGAAGACGTTGCCAAAGCCGAACAGGAAAGATTCAAAAGAAGGTGTGTGGAGGAAAAAAAATGTGACGAATTTAATACATTTTTAATGTTTTTTTACAATGATCAATTTTTCGTAAAAAATAGACAAGAGGCTACGATAAAACAATTGGAACAATTGCGCGCCGAGGATGCGAGTTTCAAGAGTATAATGGAAGGTAACGATTCCATATTCGCGACAAATCTTCAGGATCTTCTCGTACTCGGCGAAGTCGAGAAAAAAACAGCCGAACAAACTATCAGCCAAACTGCTCGTCAAAAAACTGGTAGGATTAATTAAACATTCGAACAAAAACTAACGAAATGATAGACAAAATCATATATATCTCTAGGAAACGCAGAATTTCCTATTAATTTCGATGTATTGTCGATATTTCATTATTTCTTTTCCAGAAACCGCTGGAAGATCGTCCAGAGTACAAGTCACGAATTAGCAAAGAATTTACGGTAGTATGTCAGGAAGATAACGAGGAGTAATTCGCGAGACAAACGATAGTGGCGGTTCTTTGGACAGCGACAGCGATTTATTGATCGACGGTGATGACGATGACGACGACGATGATTTGGACGACGATGAAGACGATTTGATGAATTCCGTTGTTCACGACATTGTGGCATTCGATATAAAATCAAATCCCGAAAAACGCGCCGTAAGCAAAAACGAATATTCCGATGAATATTTTTGTTATTCAAACTATTTTAAAAAAAATTGTTTTTGAAGAATGTGTTTTAATAAATGCTAAACTTTTTTTTTTACAATCTGATTGATAGTTGACAAATAGTGTGCTGAAGGAGTTATTGGCGTCAAAGAATTTCAAGGAAAATGCACTGATCGTGAATCATCACGGATCGTGCACACGGATGATTGGTTGACATTGAAGAATGCGACACAACAGATGCAACTGGAGAACTTCATCGGCGACAAGGTGTTCGGTACGTTTGTCGAGAATTTGGCGTTCTTTCTCGACTGTTTAAAATCCTGTGATAAGAAGCGTTCGAAACTTGGTATTTTCATTCTCGTTGATAAATTTTGCTTCTGCGTTTTTTCTTAACGAATTATGGGCTCTTTAAGAAGAGTGTATCTGTACACATTCCCAACTAAAAGTGTAATTCAGGAATATTTTCAAATACTTCTTATTGGGAAAAAAACCTCGATACAATTTATTGTACAGACGGTGTTAAAAATATTAATTTTGCAAAATGATAATGCTAAAAAGTTATTTCTTTAAATTGTTTCTTGGAAAAGCATTCAATAGTGTTCTTGCAGTAATAATGTCAAAGAGTAGTTCACAAATCGAAAAAAAATGTATAATAGGTTGATTTGAGATTTTTTTTGTATACAGACATTTTTTTAGATATTTTGTAATTTTTGAAAAATTTTTCATTGATATTTGCAAATATATTTGATCGATTATCCTGAAATTTTTTGAGCGTGATGCGGATTCTTTAAATAAGAAAAAAATTGCAAATTAGAAAAAATGGTACAAAAATGTATATTCAGAAAAATTAACGTTTCAATCTCGGCTATAAAAAAAAGGTAAATTGTCGGATAATTCGTTGATTTTTTTTTAAATTTTGTTTATAATTTTTTGGCATTATTATTATGCAAAATTAATGTTTTTATCGTGTTCCATACGATTGATTGTTTTCTATATCCTTTCTTATCAGAAAATATTTGAATTTTTTTCTGACTCTTACTTTCATGAAGTATAGATTGCATATTTTGAATAACTCTCTGAAATATTTATTGACAATGTTCGTGTGAATCATTTGTTGAAAAAAAAAGTATTTTCGTCGCAGTTTTTACGTTACGTGAAATATAATATTTGAAAAAAAAAAATGAAAAAAAATGAATACATTGTAGCGATATAAAATTGGTCGCTTGTTTTATATCATACCTTAATCTCTGTATGTCTTGTTGCAGTTGCCGAAACAGTATTATTACGTTCATTAAGAGCCGCCGAGTAAATATCCATAAGCAGCATAAGCTCAGTAAGGCGTTGTTGGGACAGGAAATTGTAGCGACGAACATAGGCGGGTCTAATATCTATGAGAAGAAGTACAAGAAACAGAAGTGTCACGACGACGAATGGAACTGAAGGAAAAATAAAAGTCTGGAAGCATAGTCCGGAACACAGTAGCGGTTGAATGCCGTCGCAACATTCCAACTCGCTGCCGTTCGTTTCAGCAGTTTTTATTAATCTCGATAACGATTTTGTGAACAACGGATAGTACGAATAGTAGTCTATTGAAATGTACTAAGAAAATGAAATATTTCAATAAATGAAGTATACCAATTTTGTAAGCGTTCATTTTTTTAATGGTTTTTCTGTTAGAATATTTTCCATATTTGATAGATATGAGATCTGATATATCACCTTACGGAGAGAATATTCGGAAAGAGATGTTCGTGTCTCTCTGTATACTTATTTTGTGTATCGGTCAGCAACTGTGTAATGAACGACGGAATTTTTTAATGGATAGGATTGATCAGCAGATAACCAAGAAGTCTCAAGAAGAGTTTTTTTTATTATCTCACTTTTTTTAATCGGGAATATGTTTGCCTTGATGTGGCAACGAACGTGTTCAACAGCCACACGTTTGCTCATTAGTATTGTACCTCATTGAATCCGATGCATTTTTTTCCAAAACACAAAAAAAAATGAAAAGTTAATAAGGAAATATTATTTTGAATATGTAATGATGAATAGAAAAATGATGAAAGTCTCGTGGGCATTTCCCTTGAATCGTCCTTTGTTGCGGGTTTGTCTATCGATCATTTACTTTTAACATTTTTTTATCGGCATGTTCTTGTCCGAATTTATGTGTATTACTTTGGCAACTGCCATTTCAAAATTTCTCAGCGTCACGTGGATACGGCGTTCTTGTGGAAAGTACATTTCTGTTTCCATGCAGGCTTCCTGAACAAAGACAGAAAAAATGAGAAATCCTTTTAAAAAATAAGTAATTTTGTTTTTGTTTCTTCACAGAGGAAGTTTTGTTTTGATGAAAATCGAGATTAAAAACTTGTTTCGAATATTCCTAAACGTTGGAAAATCATTCAAAAAAATATTTGAATGGGTGTGTATATGCTATAGTAAAAAAATGTAACCCTCTATAACGTCAGAGCGACTGTAGTTATCAAGTTGAAATTTACACGGTACGTAGAGGACTGAATTTTCAATGTTTGTTGTAAGTTTTTTCAAAATCGTTATCGTCGTTCAGATTTTATGCTGTTTTTTAATTTGACAGAAATGTCTGTTTGCACGATATTCTTATAATTTTTAAGATATCGTGTAAAAAATTCGTATATATATTAGACATGGTATCTAATGATCGGCATTGAATTTGACGAGAATCGATTTGACCGTTTACATTTTTTTATTTTTTTCAAAAATGTTTGATGATATTATATCAGATATCATTTTTTTTTATCGTTTGGAGATGAAATTTGTTTAACAAAAACAACGCTGCTGATAATCTTTTTTTTTGCGAAAATAATATATTTTTTTAAACCAATTAATAATATTAAAACCGCACACATTAATCTTTTGAGTGCAAAAAGTTTTTATTGAACCGAATTAAATTTTTTTTCTTTTCAACACGCACGTGACAGAACTAACCAATGATCATGCGTCATTTTCAAATGGCGATCTTTTCATTGGTCGGATACGTATTATTTGTGAGCTGTAGAAAGAGGTGAAATAAGAAATTGCAAAATTTATATTGATAAAAATATTTTAATAAAGACAAAAGTTCAGAAGATTAATGTTTGCGTTTTCTCTTGTTATGTTATTAATTATATGTTTAATAAAAAAAAAACAGCCCGTAGTCAATCTAACAGTCTTAGCCAATTAGCGCACGTGACAAATCAGCCGAGTTCGTAAAACATTGAATTGGAGTAGACGAATGAAAAATGGCGGCGAACGACGAGCGTGTAAGTTTTCATTCTTTAATTTTTAGTACATTTTTGTATTTTTCTTTAATTAAATTTTGTTTATTAATTATAGAACCGTCAACAACAACTTGACGAATGTCAGGACATCGAGGTCGATGAGGCGGACGAGCCAGTTCGAGTCGACGAGGATGACAATGTTGATGCCGGTGTCAACAATCGTGAGTAAATTTTTTTCTTGTAATTTTTTTATTTTTTTTTATTTTATACAAATTCTTTTATTTAATTTTCTTATAAAATATGCATTTCCTTATTCATAGTTTGTTTACTATTTTATGGAATACTCGTCTTTTTATTTTTAGATTATTTCGTTTCAATTTTATAGAATATTTTTTTTACTTGTACGTTTGTAGCAATCTCCAATAAATATTCGGTCGTTTTTATATAATAATATTTATTGAACGATATTACATCTTGTCTTCTCGACATTTATTAACCGACTGACTCTCGCTGTGTAGTCAACAAAAACATGTGATAAAGCATAAACCTTAGCAACGCTCGTTATCATGAATGTCCTATAATAAAACACTATAATTTCGGCCGTCCTGATATATCGGCGTCCTCGACGATAAGATAATGAATTTTTTTTTTTCAATTTTTATTTTCCGCTGGGTATTATTTTCAATCGGTCTATCGCGATTATCCCTTTATAAAATCGTTGACTTTGCTGTTCCCCCTCGATGTCCTGGATAAGATATCTATCATTACCGATTTCTTTAACTACCTCATACGGCCCACGATATTTTTCTGTTAATTTTCTGCTTGTCCCAGTTGCAGGCGCTTCGTATCTTACCAGTACTAGCTGACCCGACGTCAATTTCTCGGCTGCCTTCCTTTTTTTATTAAACTGCTCGCAAATCATCGTTTTATTTTTTTTTAACAAATCCGAAACATTATCTCCCTCTAATTCTGTTCCCATTTCCTCATTCAATTCTCTAATTTCTTTTGTCAATAAGCTGTCTTGCCTTCCCATCGATTTATAATTAAATATCAACTCGGCTGGTGTTCGTCTAGTAATTCTGTGGGTACTGTTATTGATTGCCCATTGTACATCGTAAATTTTCTCGTCCCAGTCGTCATTTTCTAAGTCTCGTGTTATTGTAGGTAAACAGTTTATAATGATACTGTTAACTCTTTCTATTTGACCGTTTGCTCGTGGTGTACCTGACGCCACCTTCACGTGCACAATCTCGTTTTGAGTACAAAATTCCTCAAATTTACTCGAAATATACGCTGCACCTCGATCGGTAATTATTCTCCTTGGTTTCCCATAATGAGATATAATTTTTCGCAATTCCTCTATCGTTTCATCTGAACCTGTGGTTTTTACTGGTTGCAAAATGACGTATTTGCTGAACGCGCAAATTACCCCGAGAACGTATTTGTTCCCTCGATCTGTCTCGACAAGTGGACCCAAATGATCTACGTGAACTGTCTCGAAAGGGACACTTCCTTTATCAATTGGATGTAAAAATCCGGCTTTCTTACCCGTTTGGGGCTTATAATAGAGACAATTTATGCATCGGTTCACGTAGGTCGTCACGAACTCGCGCATCCCGGGAAAATAATACGTCTCTTTCAGTTTCGCCAACGTCTTATCTATTCCGAGATGAGCTAAACTTTTGTGCGTAACTGCTACGATTTCACTTTGTAATTCTTTTGGCACATATAATCTCCACCGTCCTTTAGTTATCTTGTAAACTCTCGCGTTTGCCATACTAAATTTTCGATGCGTTTCTTGATCACCTTCTTCCAATTTCTCTCGAATTGCCAAAATTTCCGGAGACGAACGTTGCATCGCGGCGATCCAATTTGTATTTACGTTTATTCCCAAAATTGGAATGCCAACGATCGGTGTCTCTTCTTCCGGTTCAACGGGAAATCTGCTCAGTCCATCTGCGACTACGTTCTGTTCCCCTTTCATATGCTCAATTCGATAATTAAATTCTGCCAATCTCACGAACCAGCGTCCAACTCGAGGATTCAAATCGCGTTTGTTCTCCAACATCTTTAAACTATTACAGTCTGTTCTTATGACAAACTCGATTCCAATTAGATACACTCGAAATCGTTCCAGAGCGTTTACTATCGCCAAAGCCTCCAGTTCGAAAGAGTGATACTTCGACTCGTCTTTCGTTGTTTTCTTGCTATAATAGCATATCGGATGTATGCGTTTATCATCCTGTTCTTGATATAAAATCGCTCCTAGACCGTGTTGACTCGCATCCGTATGAACCTCGGTTCTCGCTTGAGGATTGTAAATTGATAATATCGGTCGCGAAGTCAATCTCCGCTTTATTTCGTCGAAAGCATTTTGTTGCTCTTCTTTCCACACGAATGTCGCATTTTTCGATAATAAATCGGTCAAGGGTTTGATTATCAATGCGAAATTCTTCACAAACCTGCGAAAGAAACTTGCTAATCCCACGAAGCCTCGAATTGCTCGTACATCCGTTGGGATTGGAAACATCTTGACCGCTGTTATCTTCTTTATTCCCGGCTCGACTCCGTTTTGAGATATCTCAAAACCCAGATACTCAACCTTATTCTTGAAGAAATGACATTTTTCCAAGTTCAGTGTCAATCCCGCCGAAATTAAAAGTAACAAAACAGCTTCTAATTTCTCCATTCCTTCCTCGAAAGATTTGCAAGCTGTAATAATATCGTCGAGGTACGTCATCGCCAAATTTCCATTCTTATTTTGAAAAATACGATTAATCATTCTTTGAAAGACCGCTGGCGCATTACACAGTCCAAAGGGCATTCTTTTGAACTGATAATGTCCATCTGGGGTTACGAAAGCTGTTTTCTCCCTTGAATCTCTCGATACAGGTACTTGATAATAACCGCTGAATAGATCAAGACTTGTAAAATATCGATTACCTCGCAATCCGTCGATTTGGTCGTCTATCAGCGGCATAGGATATTTGTCCTTCACCGTTATCCTATTTAGCGCCCTATAGTCAACGCACATTCGCATATCCCCATTTTTCTTTCGAACCAATATGATTGGACTCGCATACGGTGATAAACTGTCTTCGATAACATCAGCTTTTTTCAAATCTTTTATCATGTTCCTTACTTTTTCTTTCTCGTAATAAGACAGACGATACGGTCTGTAAAACACCGGCTTGTCGGAAGATAACTTGATGTCCATCTCCGCTACATTCGTTCTTCCCATTTCGTGAACATTTTTCGATACCACGCTCCTGTATTGATTCATCATTGTAGTTAACTTCAAATGCTCTTCTTCGTTTAGGTCTGAATCGATTTCATCTTTAGTTATCTCAGCAGTGTTGAATTCTCGTGACAATTCCCTTTCCTCGCATAATTCTCCACGGGAAATCGTTTGTCCCTTTTTAATGTTTATCTCTTTCTCGCTTAAATTCATGATCGGTATCTTCGAACCACCGATTTCATCGGTACTAATTATACATCGAGGTATCGCGTCTCCGTATTCTACAACTCGACCCTCTATGAATAAATCGCTCTCTCGAATGTCACCCACAACATTCACATAACCCAAATAGTTTTGCGGAATTCTTATGTCATCGAGCGATACGAGTTTTGTTTTGTTTGATTTTGAAGTCTCGATCTGACAGAGTTCGCGAATATCATTCGATATATTTAAGGATCCCATGCTATTAAGGATGTGTACGTTCGGCTGCTCTGTATACGAATGTCCTATCAGTAAAGGAACAATTTGCGCATCGTTCGGTACAACATAAACCTCGCATTTCACCGATACTCCGTCTATCTCGATGTTAGCGGTCAATATTCCGATCGGAGTAACCTCTCCACCTCCATACCCTGTCAACGGTTTGAAATTACTCTCGTAATACGATAAACCTAAATTATCCGCTTTTTCTTTGCGTATCGCCGTCGCGCCACTACCCAAATCAACATAGCAACGTATTTTTTTATCATTTAGTAATGCCGTTTTAAAGAACTTCGCGTGAGAGTTACCTGCGATGTGCAAGACTTTCTCCCCTTCGTTACTTTGACTCGATACATCCTCTTTTTTTTTACTCGATTTACAATTTCGCGCGTAATGCCCTACCTTACCGCATTTAAAACAAGAAAATTCTCGATTCTCTTTCGTTACTGAAGATGACGATGATTTCTTCTCATTTTCTTCTTTACGACAGAATTTCGCTGTATGTCCCGTTTCATTACAATTGAAACATTTAACATCCCTTCTTGAGCTCGTCGATTTCGGAGTCGACGAAACGTTGTTTTTGATAAACGTGCTCCCAGTCTTTAAATCAGGTAGAAGATCGGCAGGTTCCCCATATCGCGAAAGAGGTCCCAAATATCCTCGATATCGAGAATCGTCTAAACCGTCGATAATCCACTCCATCGTTTCGCGCTTCCCCATGCGCCCTCGATTGCATTTAGCCAATTTCTCATAGAAATATTCGGTAATATTTTGATTATGACGACGTTTGTAATTCTGAGCATCCATAACCTCTCTAATGCCCGTTTCTTCCGATAGAAAAGTCTTCTTCAAGAGAATTTTCCAATCATCCCATGATCGATTAGCCTTTTCGAGACTGTCCTTCCATTTCTTCGCTACCCCTTCCAGTTTTGAGAGAGCGTAGTGTCTCGTCGCCAAATCGTCCCACTGATACATCTCAGAATATTCTTCGATCTTTTCGATCCATAAATTCACATCGGCATCGTCTGTGACGGGGTCGAAACTCGGCAAGACTTTTGATAAATCCATAAAATTTCGAGATCTATGCGTTGATTGATTCAATAAACTTAATCGATCTAACTCCGGGAAATTCAGCTCCAAATCAAGCAATTGAAGATTATTCGACACTCCTTGCCCATCCGCTTCTCGTCCGGCACTCGCCTGTTGTTGTCCGATAGCTTGCGTAATTGGAGTCCGTCGAATTCTTTCACCGCCCAAATCTAACAACGGAGCCCCATTCATATTATTTTGCTGACCCGATGTCGATGGAATCGGAGTCTGATCCATGATCTCTTCTCTCCTTTGAATCGGTGTATTAATCACGGCGTCGATTTGTATTTTCTTCGGACGCCCTCTTTTCTTTTTATTGGACGTGCTCTCAACGTTCACAGCCAGCGTGTATTTTTAATACGAACACGAATCCCAGATTCGTGTCGACTTTTTACTTCAAATCACTTATCGATCAAGAAAATTCGCTATCCTGAATCGACCGATGAATCCCAGATTCACCATTCAAATACACGCAACTTTCGGATTATTATCCCACTTCTGATAATTGTAGCAATCTCCAATAAATATTCGGTCGTTTTTATATAATAATATTTATTGAACGATAATACATCTTGTCTTCTCGACATTTATTAACCGACTGACTCTCGCTGTGTAGTCAACAAAAACATGTGATAAAGCATAAACCTTAGCAACGCTCGTTATCATGAATGTCCTATAATAAAACACTATACGTTATTCCGTTTTAATAACTCTTTAACTTTAATAAATAATTTAGAATTTTTTATTTATTTACAGGACCGTACCGTCGTAGTCGCGCTGGATGGGCCGTTCAGATGCGCAGGCAACGTCAAGCTGAGGAAGCAAATGCGCGTACAGCGTATTTCCGTCATTGTCTCGCAAATCCTCAGGAATAGCGAGGAAGGTACTATCGCCCGTTCCCTCGACGTGGGCGTGGAAGAGGTGGCGATGATGGCTATCGTCGAAATCATGCCGAGGGTGGTCCCGCTAGAAGAGACGCTCCTCCTCGTCGTGAACATCAAAATTTGTGATAAAAAAATATATATATACTTGTATATATATATATATATATGTTCCTGTGATTATAAACTAAAAAAAATAATAGTTATTATTAAAATGTAAAGAAAATATATTTTTCTAAAATAATAAATAATATAAATTTATAATATATTTTAACATAGTTTTATTGAAAAAAAAAAAACAATATAAAAGCGAAGCATAAAAAAATAAATAAATACATTGTGACGGGGGTTTTCGTCAGAACTTTATTTCGGGGGAGGACAAAGCAAAGCTGAATAATCGTAGGCGATGGGGGGATACTTAACAAAAGAAATAGAAATTTATTATAAACACGAAAGAAATTATACAAAAGAAATCAGAAGGAAAAATAAGAAATAATAAACTATGAAAAATAACTGAAATCGGATAACTAAGAATAAAATAGTAACTCGAAAATGATAATAAAAGAAACTGAAGAAAATAATAAATCTCAGAACGCAAATAAATCTTAATAATAATCGCAACTAAATCATAGAAATAATAACTCGAAAATAATACTCTGCGGTGAAAATGTCGGGGGTAAACGGGGACGGGGGTTGGAAATTAATAACTAAATCGGGGGAGAAATAATAAGAAATAATCGAGAAAATAATACGAAATAATGATAATAATTTGGAAAATTCTACAAAATGATAATGACTCGAATAAACAATAATTCCGGGTCGTACGGCTGAGGGGAGGATCGGGGGAAAATTAATAAAAGAATTTACGGTGGTTGCCACGAGGCGATCCGCGGGGCGTACGCGACTCGTGGCAAGAGAAAATGTCGACGGGCCTATCGAATATTCTCGGCAAAGGGGCGACGGGTCTTCAGGAAAATTATTGGGAAAATCGCGGGGAAATTGCTAATAAAAATAACTCACAAAATATCTCGAAATTTGGGGGGAACTACTCAAACAATCTTTTTGGGCGCCAGTTACCTTTCACGGGGTAACACCGTTATACGACTCAACATGAGTCAGCAAATATTCAACTTTACACTGAGTACGTAATGGCCGGCAAACTCAAGGGAACAGCAGAGGGCTCAGGGGAGGGTCAACCGATCTTTGGGCTCGCAATTTAATGCCTTCGGCTCACATACGAATTTCAGGGACGTCAGGGCGATATAACGGGGGAAAATACACGATCAAAAATACTCTCAATTGCACACGTTTAACTTACTTACTCAATAACTTCGCACGCAAAAATAACGTCGCACGCCACTCACCACGTGCACGAGTATTGGCCGGTAAATGGCGAAACTTGGAAAATTATACGAAAATGAAAGAAAGAAGTGATTACCGGTCACTTCACTGAGTCAATTACGGGGAAAATATCGGGGGAAGAGTCGGGGGAAATGTATCACGCGGGAGGGAAACTATTACTCGCAAATATCACACTCTTTACAATATAAATTCACGCTGGGCGATTCCCTTACAAAAATGGCGGGGAACGGGGGAATCGTCCACACACGTGCGCTCTGTCTAACGGCTCGAACGAGGCTGAGGTAACGCTCGTCCTTCTTCTCGGAAATCTTCTCCGTTGACAGCGCGACGGAAGGCGGTGGAGAGAGAGAGAAGACGGTACTCGGCGTCGGTCGATAATTCGCTCGATCGACGAGCGAGGTGTCAGATGGCGGCAGCGATATTGATTTATCGTCGCTCGAGCTATTGAGCGACGATCGAGAGCGGCGGGCGGCGTGGTCGATGAGAGAGGCGACGGGACGGCAACGGTGGACTTTGGCCCGCGACGAGTCCTGTTGTTGTCGTGCGAATATCTTCCTTCGCTGTTTCCCGCTCTCTCTCTAACTCGTGCGTGGTCTCTGCTTTCGGTCTCTCTCGGTGTCTCGGGTCTCTTGCTGAGCGTTACCTTGCCTAGGCGCGGGGGTACATGGGGGGGGGGGGGGGGGGAAGGTCTACTATCTCGCGCGGTGATGTTAAAGGGGCTCCGTGGTGAGCGGAGCCTCGACTCGAGTACGAAAAATAATTGTACGAATCTACTTCGTTACAACATATTTTGCGAGAGAGTACCGAACGCATTTTTTTGTTTTTCGCGCAGCGAAGTTTGCCGTATCACCGTTGGGGGTTAGTCTGACGTTTATCGGCTCACGGGATGAATGGAGTTGGTTTCGTCCGATTAAAATAAACAAAACGTGTCGCGTCGCGTGTGTATTTATTTTATACGATGAATCGTCATTGTTTGACTCGTCAAAATGAGTCGAAGAAACACAGCAAAGATACGCGATAAACAATGCGTGGTGTTGTTTTTTTACGAAGTTGACGTATAGGTTAAACACGTAAATGTTGTGTAAAATCTCCTCAAAAATAAAACTTTTTGCGATGTTTACCCCTAAAACTTTTACTGATCAATGTCGGAATGTCGTATAATAATTTTGGAAGGAGATATATTACTTTAGTCATGGTTGATGTGGTCGCTGGGAGGGAAGCGAGAAAACGAAGGATACTGGAAAATGCGGAATATCGACTGTAAAGAATCACCGGTGGCTGGTTGAGTGACGCGGCGAAGCTGAATGAGATTGAACAGGAATTGCAGGTTAATCACATCGAAGCCTCAGGTAAGCAGGCGTTATCGTTGAAATATGAAGATCCAGTATTACTCGCGTGTTCGCGAAAGGATTTAACCTCCTAACGGACATCGCGACGTTTCATTTTTCAAAGCTGGACGATACAAAAAAGTCACTGCGGCGAAGGTTCAACCTACGACGTCGACGTGTATTGCCAATGGCATCCTGGCGAATGAAACTCTCATCGGACATTACCATCGGATTTTCTCATCAATGATAATTTGTGTCGATAAAAGTCCCAGTTAAAGAGCATTTTGCATTAAACTAAAATGCATTTTTTTTACATTTTTTTAGAAACGAATGCCGATATAGATAACGATGAGACAAATTCATCGCTGTACGCCGACAGATTTGGTGACATTTTTATCACATTTTCAAAGGTCAGTGAGTGCGAAAGAAATAATTTTTAAGAATTGCACCGACAAAACACGGGACGAACCAACGTTTCTAATGAAAATGGCAATGCCATTGGATCTGTGAAACTCGTCACCTCCAATAACATTGGATTCAATTTTGACAGAGAAGATGCCTCATTGGGACTGTAAATAGATACCGACGGAGAAAATTCCATGTTAAATATGAGTCCTGAGCTATCGACGTTCAACACACTTTTGTTCAATCGCTTGGTCTATGCACCATCGTTATAAATATTACATCGGTTCTAAAAATGGAGCCCTTGTTTGGCATGGTAAGAGATAAATTTCACATAATAAAACAAGTTTTGGAAAAATTCATTTTTATTACTGTCAAAACGCGAAAAACAAAGACATTCTCATGAAATTCTGGTTGTTAACATTTTTCGTCCAATGTTGATCCATTTTTTTTTGGGAATTTAAAAAAATTATTTTTGAATAAATTACTCCAAAGTTTTTTTTTTCGATTGCTTCTTTACATTGTTCGGAAAAGTGAATTTTTATTATTGCCGAAACGCGAAAAACAAAGATTCTCAAAAAGTTCCGATTGGTCAAATTTTTCTTAATTGACTAATTGTTGATAAATTTTTTCCGAATTTAAAAAAAATAGTTTTGAGATAAATTATTTCGAATAAAAAAAAATTATTTTTCTCGTTTGTCCCCCACATATTTTTGAATGATGCAATTTAATAACTGCCGAGACGTGAACAATAAAAACATTGTTACGAAATTGCGATCGAAAAAAACGTTCTTTTCATTGCGTTTGGTAATTTTTTTTTCACAATTATGTTCAAAATTGTGAAAAAATTTAACATATTTTGAGATATAATTATTTATTAAAAGCAGAGATTCTTTTAATTTTCGATGTGAAAAATAAATAATGGTTTCTCGTTGTTGCAGAGAATCGTCATTCTGTTTTTCATCGTCATGGTCGGCCAGCTATGCGTATGCAACACTTACGAGGAATCGTGCCGCACCAATATGCTGGTAGCTGCTCTCATATTATCGAACGAGAGGCACAATTTTTTGAAAGTAATACACCGATTTAATGGCGCTTTATTGTTGTTCGGCGTTATCTTTTAAGATTTCGTCGTTTACATATTTACATTCGTAATTGTATATACGATAATATATCGATGTTGGAATGATTTCGACGATATCCTTCCGTTCGCGGATAAACCGGAAGTAATATTTAACGACAACGCGTCGATGTAAGCGCCCGAATTGTTTCGCGAGATATCACGTCAAAAAAGTCTGATCTTATCCGACGCTGTGTATTACCTTCTGAGTGTAATCAACTTAATAATAAACGAACTGCACGACTTTTTACATAGTCAATTCGTCTGTATTGTTCAAGGATAGAAGATATAAGAATAACGATCTCGATATCAAAAGTAGATGAATCCGAGATAAGTTTATTGATGTATCACGCATTCCAGATTAATTATAATACATGTCGCGGCGAGACCTCCAACTTTTCTTTTCGTTATTGAACGGTATGCTTTATTTTGGAATAAAAATATTTAAGAGTATACAATATCGTAGTCATTAACGTCGCTGTATTGATGACGCGACGAAACGACAAGTAAGTCAACGGTATCGACAGACATGAGATCCACTCTACAGTACTTAATACGAAAAAATAAATCGCGTATAATACCGCAATAGGATGTCAAGACGATAAAAAAAATCATAATTAAATTATAATTTTACTGTACCAAAAAAAAATTAGTCATGTAATCGAAATTTCGAAACAAAAGTAACACTGCACATCCAAAGAATAACTCAATTCATCGCTTTCTCATCGCTGCGTTCGCATCGGCGTCAATTCAAATACTTACCGTTTTTGCCATCTTTGTTTTTTATTTGGTATTTATTCTCGTGCAAAAATTGAAGAAATCCCGTTGGCGACCTCTTTAGCTTTTCGAGATCACTGCATATCTGTACAAAAAATGGTTAAAAAAAATTAAATATATTAATGAAGTAATAATTAATCAATCACAATTAAGATAGATAGAGCGCGTGGTGTTCATTTTGCATAAGTTCGAGAAAAATGAGAAAGAATTATCGGCAGTATAAAAATCTGAAAAAATGCATGCATATTAAAGGTACTGAAAAGATTAATTTTGCATAATAATAATTGCAAATTATTATGTAACAAATTCATGAAAAAAAAAAAAAATTAACAAATTTCTGGTAATCCAACTTGTTTTTTTGTGAAAATGATTCATTTATTTTTCTAAATACATATGAATTTTTAAAAATTTTAATCTTTAATTTTGATTTCAACATTCATACACATTTTTTCCATATAAATGAAAAAAATTCAAATTGATGATTAAAATCTGAAAAAAATGAATGAATAATTTTTTTTTATTTCATATTTCCATCTCTCTCGCGTTCCTGCCATGTGTTCGAGCGCAGTGGCGATTCGAGCGTACGCCAGGCCAAGTGTGCGCGTGTCGGTGTGCCGTTCTGTGTGATAATACACCACGGGTTCTCTCTTTTGACAGTTTGATATAGATTTCGTGGGTGAGAAAGAACAAAATGCATGCGAAGTATCGGTGAATATGCAAGGAAAAAAAATCACGTGATCGGTGAATACACAAGGAAAAAAAAAGAAATAGATAATATTACAATCGTCGACGGGACGCAGCCGATGATTGAACGAGAATAATCGTTCTTATTCTCGTAAGCGAAGCAACGAGAAAATAATAATTCATTTGATAATCTATCAACAATTGAAAGAGAGATACAGTAGTCATACACTTGTTTCACCGTCGAACAACAGTGTTGGATGGTTCTCAGTAGCTGTTTATAACCTGAACGGAGCACGCGCGACACGTTCGTATAAACTTTTTTTTATTCTACAAAGTACAATACAATTCGTAGATTTTCATAGTCAATTTTAAATTAGTGTCTCGATATTTCATTTATTCGCGCACCATTCGTTGCATGAGATTTAATTCAGAAAAAATATATCGTAATTCAATATATATTTACTCATTTCGGAGTTTTTTTTTGCGTAAAGGTTAGGGAATGCGATTTTGATTAAACAGCATTTATTTTGTTTGAATAATTCTGTTTTTGCACTTCGATTATTTAATCGATTAAAATATTTCGTTTTTTTTTCAGCATTTCCTAATGGCAATGGCAGAATCATTGGCGGAAGTTACGGATGTCCTATAGGGAGGAGGACCACACGGCGCCGACTTACGATCCCATATCGACGGTCCCATAAATTCAAACAACACACTCAATTGTGCGTCGATGAGAGAACATTGTCGTTACCACTGATTTTGAAAGTCCAGGCTCTGTCGTTCAGAGATCTATCGTCTCTATTGGATTCATCTCCGAGTTCGTGACGAATAGGAAAACTCAAAGGTACTGTGTCAGCTTGTTACTCTTCAACATTTCGTCTGCCAGAATTTCCATTCTTTGCGCGCCTCCAAAGACTAGCGGAGATTATTGAATTGGAGATTGAAAACTATCTTAAGATGGGTCCGGGTCCTTTTGACGAAAGGCATTCCTTGAGAACGGATCCTGAATGTAATTTTGGTCACATACTTAAAGTCCTGTTTCGAAAAGATAACTTTATAACGAAGGTTTGACAAGATTTGACATAATGGCGATTTTGTTTAAAAATTTATTGTCTCAAAAAAAAATTTTTAGTAAAATTAAATTTTTTTTTATATATCAAATCTGACCATTTTATATCTTTGTATTCTGCAAAACTGCTCTTCAGGTACTTTTTAAATTCCGGAGTAAAAAATTATTTACTTTCTTTGCACTTCGTATTCTTTTTGCAAAATGTTTATATTCCACCATACATAGCCGTTTTCAATCGATTCAAAGGATGTTTTTGATGATACTTATTCGCCAAAATTTTTCTTTGAATCGTTGCAGCAATTTGAAAAAATATTTATAAACCATTTATTTTTTAAAATCGCCCACAAAAAATGTATAAATGCTTTGGTCAGCCTGAATAACGATTTTTTTTTTCTTCACAGTTGATAAACGATTATCTCACAGACACATTTTGGGCACGCGTCGGTATAAACGGTAGAGACGTGAGAAAGTTAAACATAGCAGCGTGTCGTCTGATATACTTCCGGGTTTGGAGACGTCGGCGGTATTTCAACCAGACATGGACGGTCTGATACACAGATTGTTTTTGTGAGCGGAAAAGAGTGTGGAGCCGTTATAGAGTTACGCGACGGGTCTTCTCGCAGCGGCAATGGAGGTTCAAGACATAGCGACGGGATTTCGTGAGCAGATCGGTAAAATGGTGTCGTTGATGCTGTAGCGATTACACAAGTTGCAAAGCAAAGTGCAGGAGGACAGACAAGCGGCAGTAAACGTACTTTCGTACATTGCAAGAGGACAGACAAGCGGCCATTCGCGTACTTCTTTTTTTATTATTTATTTACGAAATTTTATTTATTATTTATTTACGATTTATTACGAAATCGAGAATTATGTATCGACAATGAGATTCGTAAATTTCACAGATCTCCGCAGACGGCAAGTCGATCGGTTTGCAAGTTCCATCGGCAGTCGCCGGACCGGCGTCAGGTGCCGATTCGTGGCCTCATCTGCATTTCGAGGTTCAAAATCCGACAAAATAAAGGATACAAAAATGAGACCTGCGACGGATCCAAATAACGATTCGCGAACTTTTAACGTACCATTCGACTTCATGAATGATCAAACGCCCGTTAGTATTAACGGGGATCTTTTAAAAAAGAACCTATCGTCGTAATCTCAAAATCGAAATCTCTCTTTAGAATTCGATAGTGTAAGATAGAGATTTCCTTACGGATGTCGGCGTTGTAGGCGGATTAGTTATTTAGGGTTCACGAAACGGATTGGTTCAGGATTGCTTTATTAATAAGTACTTCTTTTTATTAGTTTCTTTATTTATTTAATTTCGATATAAGAGGGGGTCTGCTCGACTAATTGTGTACAATTTTTACAAAACGCGGTTGCTTATAATGTCGGCACCGATCGACCACGAGGAGACAACCTCTCTCTCTCTCGTGCGCACTCACTCCGAGACGACGCTATTCGAGCGACACTGCTCGACACTCTTACACACACCTCTCAACGAGGACGAACGCGTACGCGAACATTACTCGCGCAAGCGCGTGTACAAATCAAAGAAGGGCTGACACCCTAAGAAACATTAATTTCCATCGCTTACAGTTCGACCATCCTGCTTTTATTTTAGGTCCCTCTAAAATTTTCATGATCGCTCTCTAAAAATAACGTATCGCAGAATTACATTTTTTTTTTTTTTTTTATTAGAGTACATTTTTGTTATTAAAGTACTGAGTACAATATTCCTCCCTTCATTATTTTTTTTATATATAACCAACGCTCTTACGAACAACACTCGTCGGTAGACAAACATTTTTTTTATTTTCGTATATAGGCGTTTAGATAAGTCGGTGCTCGTCGATACCGCAGGGGTCGTGTATTTCCCCTCTGATCCTCTTTATCACTTCGATCGTCGATATGATTTTTTTTTTCTCCTTTCGCATTTTCGGTAATATTACTCACTTCGATTTCACTATTCTCGTCACTTTGATTCTTTTCATCTAGAATCGCGTCTTCGTCTACAATACTATTATTATTATCACAGATATCGTCGTTATCGTCTAATTTACTTTCTAGCTCCGAATACTTGTCGCGACCACGCCACAATTTCATTTGCGACACATGTGCCGTTAACAGTCGGTGTGTTTTCCTTCCACCTACTAGTCTCGTGATCACGTATGTATCACCCGTTAGGACTTTAGAAACGACAAATGGACCTTTGTAGCGCGGTTGCAACTTAGCACTCTCTCCTGTGTTTACATGATCGACTTTAACATACACAATGTCACCGCTCGAGAACTTTATATTTTTATTGCGACGCTTATCGTAATATTCTTTGTTTGATAACTGACTTTCGTTGATTTTCGATCGGATTTCTGCTCGAATTTCCACAGGATTACGATAAATTTCGCAATTCTCAGTCATTTCTCGTACTCTACCGTCTCGAAATCTCGGTTGATATCCGTACAGGCTCTCGAACGGTGTTCTCCCCGTTGATTTACTAATTGAAGAGTTTACGTCTCGCTCGATTTCTTTTACCTCGTCATCCCAATTTAAACTTTGACCTTGTTCGGTACGAATAATCATCGGAGGGAGCAGCGTTCGATTCATACGTTCAATTAATCCGTTAGCCTGCGGATGTCGACTCGAATTAAGCGTGTGTTTAATTCTGTGTTTGGCACAGAATTCCGCGAATAATTTCGAAGTAAAACACGATCCTCGATCACTTATAATTCTCATCGGGGCTCCGAACTGGCTTACGAATTTCTCGAACTTTTTCACAGTCGCTAAGGCACTCGTGTTACGCACCGGCTCGAATACCACATACTTCGTCAACGTATCGATTATTCCTAAAATATACTTGCTTCCTTTTGTCGAAGTTACAAAAGGGCCTACATGATCCGTATGTATCACGGCAAACGGTCTTTCTCCTGGCGGTATCGGTCTAAGTTCTCCCGCTTGAGCTCCGCTAACTTTCTTGCTCATGATACATTCGAGGCATTGCGCTATATGTCTTTTCAAGTACGTTCTCATTCGAGGAAAATAATAATACGACTGTACCTTCGCGAGAGTCTTATCTATACCGAAGTGGCTCGAAAGATCGTGATATTTAATCGCTAATGCTTTTCGCATCATCGACGGTACTACATACAAATCAATTTCTTTTCCGTCACGTTCGACGGTTCGATAGAGAATTCCGTCGCGCAACCGGTAACCTTGAACAGAATCTAATTCGGCCTTAGAGCAGTCACACCGATTTTTCGATAAAATATCTATTTTTCTTTTCAGCGATTCATCATCGTGTTGATACAGAAGTATCTCCTCCTCGCGTAAATTTACTTGAAAAATCTGTGCTCGCTCCGAAAGTTCTTCCGTTGCCGGTTCCTCGACAGGAGCTCTCGACAGTGCGTCGACATGAGCCATCTGAGTTCCCTTTCTGTGCTTTATCTCAAAATCGTACTCTGACAGAGAAGCCGTCCACCGAGCAACCTGGGGATTGGTCGTTTTGTTGGCGTTCAAATAAACCAAAGCTTGGCAGTCTGTCACGATCGTGAACTTTAATGATATTAGAAACATTCGTAACCTCTCTACCGCCCAGACAAGTGCCATCAACTCCAGTCTGCTCGAATGATAATTTCTCTCAGCCGTCGACGTTCGATGACTTATCGCGAATATCGGGTGCAATTCTTTATTTTCGTTTTCCTGGAACAGAATTGCTCCCAGGCCCTCCGCGCTCGCATCGGTATGCAATTCCGTTCTCGGTGATTTTGGATTGAAGATCCCCAACACCGGTTTCGACGTTAAAATTTCTTTGATCTTTTCGAACGCTCGTCGTTCTTCTTCGCACCATCGAAATTCTACTTCCTTACGCGTGAGCTCCGTTAATGGGGCTACAATGGAAGCGAATTTTGGCACAAATCGTCTAAAGAAACTCGCCATCCCGATAAATCGTCGAACCTCATGTACGTTCTTTGGCGCAGGAAATTTCGAAATCGCTTCGATTTTCACTGGACCCGGTTCTATTCCCGATTCGCTCACTACAAAACCGAGATACTCGACTTGTCGTTTTCCAAAATGACACTTCGATAGTTTTAGTGTCAATCCTGCATTTCGCAACGCTTCGAGAACCGCTCGGAGTCGAACTATCAACTCGTCCCAATTTCTCGCCAGTACCAAAACATCGTCGAGATAAAACAGTAAAATCTTGTTACGAAGAGGTCCGAGTGCCATCTCCATCATTTTTGAAAAATAAAACGGCGCGTTCATCAGGCCGAACATCGTACGAGTAAATTCTCCGGTTTCGTCCGGCGTGATGAAGGCGGTTTTCGCGCAGGCTTCTTTCGTTAAAGGAAGCTGTAAGTAGCCATGGGCTAAATCTAACGTCGCAAATATTTTCGCGCCGCTAATTACCTCAAGATATTCGTCGATGTTTGGTAGGGGAAAATGAATTCGCTCCGTTTGAGAATTTAATTTTCTATAGTCGACTACCAACCGATTCTCTCCGTTTTTCTTTGTCACTAATAATACGGGACTAGCATACGGCGACGACGTTTCTCTCACTACTCCAGCATCCTTCCACTCCGATACAATTTTTTTAATCGACTCGCGTTCTTTACAGTTGGTTTTGTACGGTTTTACTGAAACGGGTACGCTACCTGGCTTTTCTCGAATATCCATTTCCAGCAGACTCGTTCTGCCGATCTCGTGGATATTTTGCGCGATGTAGTCTCGAAATTCTTCCAGAAGACCCCTCAGTTGTCGTCGTTGTTCGGAAGTGACGGAATCGTCGACGTTGATCTCGTTGTCCTCGATTGTAGATTCTCGGCGATGCAAAAGAGTAGGTCGTTCGACGGTCATCACGGTCGAATCGACAACGTCTCCTTCCCGTAAGTTTTTCGATCTCGAATCGAGATTCACTAGTGGCAACGACGTTTTCGAACCATCGATACGCATTTCGATAAAGTTGATTGAAGCTGGCGGTAGTACCCGGTCTTGCGACACGACAAGACTCTCCTTCTCAACCGTTTCGATCTCCGGTAGAATTTTCGATAACTCGAGAGTCGAATTCTCGAGAAAAACAAGTTTATTGTCCACCTTTACATACGCTACGTGCTCTAAATCAGTAAACGTACGTCCGATTAACACGTCTGTTGATTGAACATCATCCGGCACGATTCGGAAAATGATGTCCCTTGCTTCGACCTCGTCGACCTCGACAGTAACGCGCACTACTCCACACGACGTTACCAGATTTTGTGTGTCCGGTTTCCCAAAACCTCCCAGAACACTAGGCAGACGAATAACCTTGAGATCGTGACACAAAACAGCGGTAGCCTTGATGTGCAATCCGAACTTCCTGGATCGATCATAGATTGCATCGGAATACCGTTGATTTTCACAGTTTTTAGATATTTTGCGAGCTTGTCCGACGACGACGTTTCTGTCCGCCCGACCGAATCTTTCTCACTATCACTTCCGACGAATCCACTCGATGAGGCAACGACGTTCACCTCTCCTTTATCCATCGGAAGCGGCTTATCACAATTCTTGGCATAATTCCCCGTCTCTCCGCATCGTCTACACTCTTTGTTCTTTTGTGGTTCGGGACGCTTACTTGCAAAATGACCGGTTTTCGAACAATTATAACACTTCAGTTCCTTCTTTTTCGTCGAACTCGTTTCCTTTGTGTCCGTATCCTTATCGCTCTTGGATGATTCCGTTCGGAATTTCGATTTCGTTGGCGCGACGTCCTTCGTTTTCTTGTTTCTTGCACCGTCGTAATTTTTAATCGTGCGATCGAATCGAAGAAGTCCGTGAAAGAGTTTTTCGACGCTGTCAAACTCCATGGCCAACGCGTGAACAGCCAGGTCCCGATTAAATAGACCAGTCGCTACTTGTTCGCGAATTTCGTCGAAACTCAACTCGAGTGTGTTACAAAGTCGCACTTTATCGTAAAAGTAGTCCTGAAGACACTCGTTATCACGTTGCCGTCGATTTCTTAAATTGTCCCACATTTGCGATTTATTTACTTGAGGTACAAACGTTGCCATAAAAGCAAGTTTGAAATCCTCCCAACACGTGAACGAATTATTTTTGGACAAGAACCACGATCGCGCCGCATTTTTCAAATGAATCGTCGCGGTTTCGTACAAAAATGCCTCAGGCCACGCGTGAATATAAGCCGAAGACTCAATTTGCTGAATCCAACGTTTGGCCTCAACCGGAGTCTCTCGACCGGTAAAATCGCCAATCGATTTTGTCAGATCAGGCATCACGTGAAAACTTCTCGACGGGACAGCTGACGCTTGATTTTGCAACAAAGTCGCGTTTTGTTGTAAGAGCTGCGTTATAGTTTCGAGTACACGGTCCAACGGATTGACTCGCTCGTTTGAATGTTGCGACGCGTGATCACTCGCTTCATGTGACGCGTTATCACTTTGTGCGTACGAAACTCGATCGTCGCGCAATGTTTCACTACCGTTGTCATTCGCGTTTTCAAAATGATCGTTCAATCGGCGCGACGCGTTTTCCCAGTTTTCGTGCATCGGTAATCGCGGTGTCACTCCGACAATCGGTAATCGCACTCCCGGTACCACCGACGGTCTCATCGTTTGAAATGGAAAACGCGGTGTGAACGGCGGTCTAAGCGTGCCCATTGGATTTTGACTATACATACTGATATCCGGCGGCCGTATCGAATACGCTGTCGATTGTTGTTGATTCTGCTGAATCTCTCGTTGAAACGACCGAAAATTAGGCACCGACATTTTTTTTTTATATTATTACTCGTCACGTCACGAGCCGGTTCACCGATTATGCAAAATGTCCGACCGCTCGTCACCACGTTTCATTCCCCGCACTTTCGAAAATTAATTATTTTTACGCGAATTACTCGTCTCTAATATAAAAATAATATTTTCACTCGAAGCACTGAATTTTTCCGTTCGAATCCCACTTCTGACTGTAAGATAGAGATTTCCTTACGGATGTCGGCGTTGTAGGCGGATTAGTTATTTAGGGTTCACGAAACGGATTGGTTCAGGATTGCTTTATTAATAAGTACTTCTTTTTATTAGTTTCTTTATTTATTTAATTTCGATATAAGAGGGGGTCTGCTCGACTAATTGTGTACAATTTTTACAAAACGCGGTTGCTTATAATGTCGGCACCGACCGACCACGAGGAGACAACCTCTCTCTCTCTCGTGCGCACTCACTCCGAGACGACGCTATTCGAGCGACACTGCTCGACACTCTCACACACACCTCTCAACGAGGACGAACGTGTACGCGAACATTACTCGCGCAAGCGCGTGTACAAATCAAAGAAGGGCTGACACCCTAAGAAACATTAATTTCCATCGCTTACAATAGTTAAATTTACGATTTTTTCGTATGTAAATATATTTTCCAGGGTATGCGTCAGCGGTGGGAATTGAAGAGCAAATGTTTTGGTTGCGTACTTTTCTTCAAAGTTGGTAAATTTTACGAACTGTATCACATGGGCGCAGTTACAGGAGCGAATGTTTTTAGTATTTCTTACATGTAGGTCAGTGGATCAATCAAACGTTATGACTTCTACGGTAATGTCACGTATTTTTATTCATCTTTTTCATTGTTAACAATTCAATTATCTTATCTGTATCGCTTGCAGGATGAATGGGCGTATTCGAGTTTTCCGGAAATTGCTTACGGTCGTTTCTACGTAAATCTCATCGAAAGAGAATACAAAGTCGCGAGAGTTGAGCAAACGGAGACACCGGAAATGGTTGCCGAACGATGCCGAAAAAATAATTCATCTTAATATTAAAAATATCGCGTAAATCGATGAATTCGAATATCGAAAGTATGCAATTTTTTTTTCGATTAGAGGCCAAAACGTCGAAATTCGACAAAGTTGTTAACCGTGAGATTTGTTAGGTGAGTTCGCGAGGAACGCGCGTATTCACGCTTCAGGATTCCGAGGTGATAACACCGTGTTACGTCTCAGAGGTTTACTAGCAAGCGCGTCGACTTGGACACGATAGTCGCAGCGGTCGCGCGCGCGTTTAACTTGATAACGCAATTCAGGAATATTAAAGATTTAAGGGGTTCGGTTCCTCGAATAAGATCGAAAGATCCCGTTTCGAGAGTAACAACTTCGCGTTTTATTTCGTTCAAACGAAGCTACGATTGATACAATTATAATTCGCGAGAGTATATGTGTGTGAATGAATGACTCTAAATTATAATCTAACTTAATCGCGGAGGAAGGTGTCCGCTCTAGGATGAGTCCGACCGATCGGTTTGAAGTTTGAAGTAAGACTGAATTTTGAGTGAATGAAAGTGGCCGTTGCGAAGCGGCCGAAAATGCTGACAGTGCGCGACACGCGCTGTCGCTAAGCAAGAGGTAAATCCAGCATGAGGGAAACCTCGAAATGCTGATTTAGATATGAGACGGAAGAGTGAGTGTTCCGAGAAAGAGAATAGAAATATGCAGTTCTCAGGTAAAATCGCGAGCGCTCGCCAATTGTCGCGAGCGGATACGTATTGGCGAAATTTGATATTAATTATCCGGTCGGATGATCTAGCGTCTGAGCTCCTTCCTTTGCGAGTGGAAATAATAAAAGAAATTAAATCGTTTAATTTCAAATAACGATAGGAAAATCTGAAATACGTGTGTATTAAGGGTCAGGACGTAACACCTCCCCGCCTAAAGAGATAGTCGAGACAACGCAATGCCTCGGCTATGGTGGAGGCAATACGGCGTAGCGCGTCCTGACGTGATTATGCTTATTCGTGTAGTGTAGTGTGTACTTATAGTTTACCCATTAAAAGTGTTTGGAGAATAGCTCCATAATTACGAGCTTAAGTATTTTATTTGGGGTGTTGTGAGAGTCGCGTGTGGGTTTGGGGTCTTCTTTCGGATGGTGAGTCGTTGCGTTGAAAATCCTTTGGTGTTTTCCTGTTGTTAGAGTATCCCGATTAATTTTGGCTTACTGTTGGTAGAGAGGTCCTTGATGGTGTGAAAATAATGTTGAGTAGCTGGTTGGTGAATATGTTGATGGGTTGTTGACGCAATAAAAAAAATATATTTTCTTTTTTTTTTTTTTGCGTATGGTTTCGAATCTGAAACTATCGAAAATTGATTATAATAGGGAGTATAGGATTTGAACGATCATTGAATTTAACTTGGAGTTTTTCGAGAAAACTGCTCGAATTGAAGTTATTTTCGAGGAGAAAGAAGAGAAGATACGATGGTGATAGTGCTTATTATTCGTAATTTACCTTGTATTCCGGGGGAAACAGGTTGTTAGGATATTTTTACCTAGTTGGCATAGTATAGTCCTTTACTTTGGTCCTTGTGGTACATTAACGTTTAATAGTTTGATGTGCAGGTTCCTCCAAAGATTTTGCTGAAACTGATCTTATTTCGGATTAGAGAGCTGATCTTGCGACCAGCAAGATTTATAGTTTATCGAAATTCCACTTTAATAGTTTATCGATAAATCCACTTTAATTTAGGTAGGTATTTTATCGTTTTATGCGTAAAATCATAATGATTTAGTGTATTTGGCAGTTTAAGAATACTTTTCAGTCTCGTAGTGAATTTTGTGTCAAATGTGTTCGAATCGAATATAGTCCGGAATTTGCATAAAAATCTGTACTGAGTTTATCTAATTAGAAAAGCGTTATCCACTTCCTTAGTTCGGAGTTGAGTTAATTTTTTTTTTTTTGTTTCATGTATGTCTATTTACCAGACTTTGACTGGACTAAATTTACTCGTGAACCGTCAATTGTGAAAGAATGCGTTTTGAGCCGGTAACGAGAGAGAGAACCCTCCCCCTTTCCTTTGGGCGCTTACCACGTGTAAGGGCGCAAAAAAAAGGTTGGTTAATCTCGTTAACCGTCGAATTCCGATAGTAGGTTATACATCTCTTTTTTTTTTTTTTTTTTTTGAACGCTCCGAGTTGGTATACTTTCCAGGAGCGGTTCGTCGCTTTTTTATGCGTTGTATCGCAAATCGCGGATAATTTTATTTGATGGTAACTGTTGGATAGTCATTCGGGTGAGCATAGAAAGGTATCAGGAGGAATCAGCGAGCGTGTGGTTGGAGATTCTGTGTTCGAAAATCGCTTTTGTGTTGCCTGATTTTTATTCTACTAGTGTTAATTGTGCGATGCTATGATTGAGACAGAAAGAGAAAAAGAAACATAAAATATTGAAAAAAAATTCGATCTATCCTATTCCCTTTTCGGGTTGCGCCTGCTCGTCGTATAAACGGACCCCGTTGACAGTTACGATACAATTTTACAGATTTGTCTGTGGGAAATGTGTTCAGCACGGTGTAGAAGATTTTATAAAACTATATCATTAATTCGTTAGCCACGGTGGATAATTGCACTTTGATGCGATAGATCTTCGATCGATCGCCTCCCCGGTTATTGCATGGGGGATGATGTTTGCGTCCGCAATACCGATTGTTATTTCGTAAGTTCTATCTCGACCTTTTCTTCCTATGGATGACGATTCGTTTCTATTGTTTTGGCGTCTTCAGATAGTGTGATAGGAAGCATGTTTGTCTCGTGTTCATATGATTGACCATTGCCATGTTCATTGACCGTAGACTGGGAAGGATCCGCTAGTATCTTGCACTGATTGGCGTTCGGATCAAGTGACGTTGCTTCCCTGTCGTGAACTCTGTTTGTCACCGGCACGTGCGATTTTAATCGTGTAGGCCGTTTGAGGTGGTCGGTTGTATCCGTGAAGAAGTGTCGGTAGTAGGAATTTTCTACGACGAATTCGTTCTTGCTGTTGTTAGCAGCGATAGATATTTTATCTATCGCCTCTCCAGTTGTTGCATAGGGGGCCAAGTGCACCTTCGCGAGGTCGATTACTGCAGTGACCTTTGAAGCATAGCTTTTGAATGTCTTTTTAACGGACAATCGGCGAATGTTGTGTGAATTTTTCCGAGATTCGTTGGAAACGTTGGTTGCAGATATGGAAGCGCTGATTCGTGCGTAGCTCTGATTAACTTTTGGATCAGATGGCGATGCTTCGTGGTTCTCACCTTCGTGTGTCAACAACTCGCACGATTTTACTCGGTGAGGCCGTTTGAGATGATCAGCTGTGTCCGAGAAAGATCGTTGACGGCACGAATTTTCGATGTCTAAATCTTTAACGATTATTGTGTCGTAGTTAGGTAACGAACTGCTTGACGATGTCGGTTGAGGTGATGGTTCCCCAACGTTGTTTTGTATCGACTTATCGGATTCTTCGTTCGCGATGATTCCAGATTCCCACAATCTCTCATTCGAGATACATGGTGCTGATGACGATCCTTCTTTGGAAGTAATCGATTTTGTAATCGCCTCCCCGGTTGAGGGAGTTGATTGTTTTTGAATATTCTTTTCCGTTGCAGTCGATTGCAGATGTGTCGATTTCCCTTCCGTAGACGGAGTCGATTTGTTCGGCTCGGAATCCACAACACGGTCGTCTCGTATCAGTAGTTGCACTGTGTTAGGCGGAGGCTGCTGTTTTGTGATGTCAGCGAATTCCAGTGGCGGGCGGTCGACGTCATGTGTTCGCGTGATAGTTGTTTCTTCGCGCATTTTTTCTAGCGCTGAGTGATAGAAATAATCACACAATTCGTTGTACGAACACGTGCAGTTCTTATATCGATGCAGCATCTTATTATTATCGTTTTTGAATGCGCCGAATGCTAGACTTTCGGATGATGATAGAGCGATACTCGAGTCAGTAAGTTCGGATATTTGGTATTTGTCCGAAGTGTTTTCTGAGAGCGGTAGACAACGAGGATTTAATTTTAGTGAGTTTAGAGTATTACGCCTCGGTGGCTTATTCAGAGGTACGAGTGGAATTAATTCTACAAACGGTATGACTACATCTACGAGTTCTTTTGTGGTGTTAGTAATATAGAGGTATGCAATTCCGTTCCGATTTTTGACAACAGCGTCTCCGTAATACACGCCCTGCGTGATTGTTTTTAATGGGACGTAGCCCGCGGAAATTTCGTTAAGAACGCGAATACACATGGGTTTCCGGGTGTTGGCCGGCACCGTAACGATTTCAAGATGGTTAGGAGGATAGGTTTCGCCGTACATGGCTATCCAAATCTCAAGGTATAGGACTCCTATAAGGCCGTCTTCCTTGATTGGAAATTCATCAGTTACAACGTGAAAAATTGCGTAAATTCCGTTGACGGACATCGCAACCGCTCCTAGAGAATATTCGCAATCAGATGCGCCAGTATCGATCTCGTAAATTATATTGCGATTGATGTGTAAATTCGGCGGTACGTAGCTTTGTTTAATGATGTTAATTTGTGTAGAGTTATTTATGACGTACAGCGTTATGATTTTCCGAATTTCGGAATTACTGAAATCTATAAAGCTTTGCGACTGAGGCAGCCGACTGCTTATTTTGATACTAGCGTGGATAATTTTTGTTTCATCGAAAGGAGCGCTTTTTGAGACTGACTCAACGTCGCGCTGTCGTGCTGAGTCTCGTGATAGTTTAAAGACTCGTAATGACTACGGTCTAAATCGGAATCTAATTTGTCGTGTCGCGATTGAGATACGTTTTCGTGTCGCGTATGATGATTCGAGGATGAACGCGGATAGTCTCTATACTCAGGCTCGTCGCGCGAGTGCCATCTGTGTCTGTTTTTACGTTCGTCTTTTTCTTGCGAGTACAGTCTTTCTAGATCGTCCAGAATCTCTTGTACGGAGGTATATATATGACGTTTCGGGTGGATTTGATTATGTGCGTCGCCCGTCAGTTTATTAAACAACAAGTAGCGAAATTTGACAAAATCGCTAACGTCCAGAGTGGACATGGCGTACTGTACATCGGATATGAATTCTTCGATCGGTATATTTTTTCCGTCGAAGCAAGGGATTGGGGAAAGCACTGTCGTTAGCCAATCGTTATCGCTGCGTATATTCATTCGATGGAAGTTCGAAACCATCTCGACATCTCGCATCGGAGGTGGAGCGGGACCGTTACAGAGATTTATTCTTATGTTTTGTTGATCGGGATCGCCCGTTCCAAAACTTCCGTTGAAGTGAACTCGCGCATTTTCTTGGGAATTTTTATGGGTATTGTCGTTGTGCATATTGCAACAGTCGTGATCTCGTCTGTTGGTTTTCGACGTTCGATTATGGTAATAATTTGTTCGACCCGACATGTTTGAGTTTTAATATTGGTCTAGTACGTCTAGACGAATAGAACACTCATTTCGGATATGAAAATCGAGAACGATTTTTTTTTTTTTTTCAAATCATGGATCAATATTGATAATCGCTGCAAATAATTGGCAGTAGCGTTGAAAACTCGAAAGGATGTTAAACTTCAAATAATTGAATAATCGAAAAACTAAAATTTACGAAAAATAGAAATTTTAAATAGTTGCAAAAATTAAGAATTTTGGAGATTATAAATTTCGAATAATTTCAGATTTGCAAAATTATAAATTTCGGCGATTAAAAATTTCGAGTAGCACTCAATGAATCGAAAAATTTGCAATTTCGAAAATGATCAATCTGCAATAGCTGAAAAATCAAAAATTTCGGAAATTATAATTTTCAAATAATTTGAAAATAAAAAAATCATAAAGTTTCGGAAATAATAAATTCTACGCAATTAGATCGGCAAAAGCAAAAATAAAAAATAGCGAATATTGTCAGTTCGACTAGTTGCAAAATTATACAAATTACAATTTTCGGATAACTGAAAATTGACAAGTTGAAATATGCGAAAAAATTTGAAAATTAGAATTTGCAAACTGAAAAGTTTAATTACTTGAAAAATTCAAAAATTAAAAATTCCGAGAAATTCAAAAATTCGTAAATGGAAAAGTTTGAACAATCGAAAAATACAATGTTAAATATTGAAAAATGTGAAGTTGCAGTACTTGAAAATGTTAAACTTTAAATTATTAAAAAATTACAAATTTAAATATTCGAAGGAAAATAAAAGTCTTAGATCTTGAAAATTGGGAAATTTTAATATTCGAAGATTTTGGAATCGGAATCACTGGGTATTGAGAAAACTTTGGAATTCAAATGATTGAAAATCGAAAAATCAAAACGTTCGAAAATTGTTAAATTTCGGATTATCGATAAATTCTACCATTTGGAGTTTCCAAACGTCGAAATTCGGGTGATCCGAGTATTGGGGATTTTTGATAATTTAAGCAGCGGGAGGATGGAGTTTATCCCGTAAATTTTCCGAAAATCGGAATTCTCGATTGGCGAGATGTTTTATATATTTTGCCCGAAAATAAGATTTTCGGTTGACGAAATATATTCGTCGAACGATCAGTGATCGTATCAAAGTAAGTAGATGGTACTTACGTGAAAATCGGTAGAAACAGCAGAATGATCGGGCTGGACATCAGCATCTTTGTAGATATCCGGTCGATCTGCTTATCGGTTCAGGATGGACACCGCGCTCTTTCTGCTTTTCCGTGGATGTCGATTATTTTCTTCGATTTTCTTTTTGATGTTGCTTCTTCTTAAACGTCGCGCACTCACTTTTGCACACGTTACACTGGAAACTCGAGGAAGGAATCCCACTTCTGACACCAAAAATTTCTCTGTTACGTCTCAGAGGTTTACTAGCAAGCGCGTCGACTTGGACACGATAGTCGCAGCGGTCGCGCGCGCGTTTAACTTGGTAACGCAATTCAGGAATATTAAAGATTTAAGGGGTTCGGTTCCTCGAATAAGATCGAAAGATCCCGTTTCGAGAGTAACAACTTCGCGTTTTATTTCGTTCAAACGAAGCTACGATTGATACAATTATAATTCGCGAGAGTATATGTGTGTGAATGAATGACTCTAAATTATAATCTAACTTAATCGCGGAGGAAGGTGTCCGCTCTAGTATGAGTCCGACCGATCGGTTTGAAGATTGAAGTAAGACTGAATTTTAAGTGAATGAAAGTGGCCGTTGCGAAGCGGCCGAAAATGCTGACAGTGCGCGACACGCGCTGTCGCTAAGCAAGAGGTAAATCCAGCATGAGGGAAACCTCGAAATGCTGATTTAGATATGAGACGGAAGAGTGAGTGTTCCGAGAAAGAGAATAGAAATATGCAGTTCTCAGGTAAAATCGCGAGCGCTCGCCAATTGTCGCGAGCGGATACGTATTGGCGAAATTTGATATTAATTATCCGGTCGGATGATCTAGCGTCTGAGCTCCTTCCTTTGCGAGTGGAAATAATAAAAGAAATTAAATCGTTTAATTTCAAATAACGATAGGAAAATCTGAAATACGTGTGTATTAAGGGTCAGGACGTAACACACCGCAATCGAATTATCTTCTATCGTTGGTGGAGAAACGCGACACGGAGAGTACACTGTCGACGTACGGTGTGTGCTTCTTGGATACGGCGATCGGAAAATTTCGCAACGATCGTTGCAATTCTCGTTTTCTCACGCTTCTGGCTTACCATTCGTCGGTTTAGATTATCGACGAACGCGCAAATCTCTCGCCGGAAACTATGAGGATAATTAACAATATGCTTAGCGATCCATCAAAGAATCTTTGCAGAAAAAGGTGCAGTTTTGGTCGGCTACGACGACGTTGAAGGTAAAATACGATCGTTGATTCATCGAAATCTCGAATAATCCGTGAAATGTTAATATTCATTTTTTTTTGTTTTCCACGATTGTGAAGAATCTTCACGAAGCTGCGTATTTCAAGGATTCATCGAGTTCCGAGTTTCAATGGCCCAAAGGGTTGAAACCTTATCTGAGCGAAGGTACGTCTTTCGTTTTGTGTTTTTTTTTGAGTTCCGGTATTTTTTTTATTTATAGTATTCTATAAGCAAATCAACAATAATTTGTCGCGGCTTTGCTTCATTTTCTTAGACATCGAAGCATTAATCTCTCGAAGCTTCGTAATTAATGAAATTTTGGCCGATGCTTATAGCTTTTTTTTTAATAGGAGACACTTTGGGACTAACGCCAACAGAGGATAAAGAATTCGTGATAATCGCTTTGGGCGGCTGTATGTTCTTACCGAAGGAATATTACTTTGGTCAGCAGTTAGTGGCGCAGAAACGTTTTCAGACTTACATACCGTCGGATCATGTGAGTCGAGGCGACGATTTCGCGATTAAGCCGGTAACGTACTCGATATATCATCACGATCAATAATTTAAAAATACTCGGCGGCGAAGGAACGCTTATAAATATCTTGGATTACTGTTGCACGGCGTTCGGCAAAAGGTTGATATATAATTAAGTCAAAACAAAAACGTAAAATCACTTTTACGAAGCGGATTCACCGGGGGATTCAATTTTTATTGAGATAATAAATAATAAAATTTGAAATGATTTTAGATTGTTGAGGGAATGGATCTGTAGACCGTCATTTCAGAAGTAATCGTAATTAATCAGCGATAGGATGCTATCACCGACTTATTGGAATGTCCGGATGTGATACAAAAAGCTCTTGGCTTGTTGGTCGGACTTCCAGATCTCGAAAGACTACTTAGCAAGTTAGTAGTAATGTCAATACGATAAAAATAATTTTACTCTCGGGATATGCGCTGAATTACGAGAATTCTTATTTTTTTTTTTTTTCACAAAAGGATTCATACATACGGAAACGCATTGAAAGCAACGGACCATCCTGACGCACGAGCGATAATGTTTGAACGCGAAACTTACTCCAAAAAAAAGATTTTGAATTTCAACACTGCGCTGGAAGGTTTTGAGGGAACGTTGAAGATCTTCACGCTTTTTGATGGTTCGTTATTATCAAAATTTCCTTTTTTTTACTCGGAAGTACTTATCCACGATAATAGTAAACGAACTAATTAATTAATTTTTCTTTTTTGTTTTAGAGTTTAAAAGCGATTTAATAAAGTTGTGTATCAGATTTGCACCCGACGGTGATTTCCTGAGTTTACGCGAAACTCTTGATTATTTCAAGGTGTGTTGATTGCGATTAAAGTTTTTCTCGAAATTCTAAAAAAAAATCGAAATTTTTTCAATTCTTATGCAAGAAACAAATTTCGTTGCACAGACGCGAAGAAAATGTTTTTTTTTTTTATTTTAATTTATATTTCTCACATAGATTACATTTGATCACAAAGAGGTGAAAAAAGAGGGCTGCATAATTCCGAAACGCGATGTCGACTCCGAATACGATTCGGTTTTCATGGAGATCGAGGAAATCGCGAAAGACGCAAAGCAATATTTGCAGAGTTAGATAAAACACTTCGGTGTTACGGTAACGCTTCACGGTAGTGACAAAAAAAACGCTATCAGATCGAAGTGTCGGACAGTCAGGTGAAGAAAATTGGTTCCGGTTACGAGTCGCAACGCAAAGGTTTTAAACATTACTACACCGTGGAGGATCACGAACTTCTCGTCCGACAAATTAACGCCGAGAATCATCGTGACAAAGTTCTCAAGGATTTGAATCGGCGTATATTCGCGAAATTCAGCGAGAAATACGATCTCTGGAGATATTCTGGAAATATGATCGCGGCTTACAGAATCTTTATTCTCGATGTTTTCATATCGCTCACCGAATACACGCGATGCGGCGATATGTGTATACCGGAGGTAATCGAAGATGAAACGGTAGCGATTCTGCAGTACGTTACTCCGCATTCCTTGGTTTTGCTTGATGAATTTGGACGCGGGATATCGACTTCTGATGATACGGCGAATGCTGCTGCCGTTGTCGACGCGTCAACCGAACAAAAATATCGCGCCCTCTTCTTCACTCATTATCATTTGCTGGTCGAAGATTACAAGACGAACGAAGACGTTACCGTGGCTCACATGGTAACTATAGATAATTTACATCATTTTTTTAATTTTGTTTTTCAATTTTTTACTTAAAATTTTTATTTTTTACTTTTACTTAGAAAAAAAATTAAATAAATGAAAAAAAAAATTAAAATAAAAAAAATCAATGGTACGAGAAAACGGTTTTATTAAAATATGTGTTACGATAGGCTATCGATTTTTTTTTTCAATTAAAATTACAATTTTTTAAAATTAAAAGTTGAGAAAATGTTATTAAATTTTTTTTTTTTCGACTTTATTTTTATGTAATAATCGGCAATAATTAAATATTGATCCTGAAAAAAAATGTTTATTTTTCAGGCGTCCATGGTAGAGATTGAGGAAGAAGAGAAAATATTTCAAGAGATGGAAACTTTCCTCTACAAACTAAGCGAAGGCACTTGTCCCAAGTCTTACGGTTTTAACGCCGTGTGTCTCGCCGGTATATCGCCGAAAATCATGAAACGCGCGCACGAAATCGCTACGAAACTCGAACGCGAAGCTAAGCGCTTTCACTCCTCAATGCAATATCGGCGATGCTTCCGTAAAATCTCTCATCGAAACTTTCCAAATTACTTTATAAAATTACGAAAAGAAATCGAATATGCGCTTCGCGGATCTCGATTCTTATTACTGTTAATATTTCGCCTCGAAATGTCTCATTATTTAAATAATTTTTCAATATTAAGATAAACGATAAGCTCATTGTGAGGCGAAAAATTTCGATGAATATTATAAAAATAAATAAAAAAAAAACAGCGCCGTGCGCACCTCGAATCTCGTTACCACTTTTGTGTCAAAATGTCTCGTTATTTAAAGTATTTTTCCGTATTTTTTGCTGCGAAGCTTCCAAACTTTGTTTAACGTTTTCAAAATAATCCAATCGCTGCAATTTGTTAATTTTTTTTGATGTTATATTCATTGTTTTCTTATGTAATAAATTTAAGTACTTTGTATCGTCGCGTTGATAATAAACTTTGATAAATCGCCGGCGAAACTCATCATTCGATTCTATCGAAAAAAAAGTTAGCAAACCTGTGTGTCGAATAAAATAAACAAAAAAATACACTCGCAAATTTTGCTTACAAAATTTTATTAATTGCCAGAGTACAAAAGACGAAGGGGGCGGGGGCGGCGGAATAATCACGACTACCGCGATGCGTTACAATCATATAATTTAATGCAAATTTAAACGCATAAACGAACGATAAAACGATAACACAACATAATAATAATAAAAACGATAATAACATAATCAAACGATAAACAGCATAATTTAAACGATTGATAAAACGTTTCGTGAAAAAAAAAATCGCGTGATACAATTTCATATACGTATGAAATATGTGTATACGATACATATATGTATATGTCGTATGGGATGGGAAGGGAATGGGATGGGAAGTATGGGAAGAAAAAAATAAAATAATGCAATTCCGTAATTATGCATAAAGGGGAAGGTAATTTATATGTAAATGTAAAGTATGAAATTGAGTCTTAAATATTTATTGAATTGTTAATGGTAATCGTTAGCTATGCGTAATTAGAAGGAAAAAGAAACATTTCGCAACATTAGTAATGTATATTTTCTTTTTTTCTTCCCATACTTCCCATTCTATTCCCTAAAAAAAAAAATTAAAATTCCCAAATGATAAAAAAAAAATTTTAATCTAACATCGTTCGCATGGTGAAACAAATATGAACGAGATTTATTGTTGTTGCTGTTGTCGATTATATCTCTGAGCGATTAACAAAAAGCTTTCGAGGATAAGCTGCTCGGTCGGTAAAAATTCGTAAAATCGATAAATTCATATATTTTTTTTTACGTTGTCGATAAATAATTGTTTGAAATGGTTCATTTCGAGAAAAAAAAAACATTTCGCGAGGTAGGCTTCGGTGAAAAACGGAATTATTACAGTATATATTGTGACGAGGCGTTGTAAACGCTCTCGCATCACGCTATAGGTAGGGCACGCGCGAGAGTCTTTGTTAGCGCGCGCACAGAGTCGATCCCCGTGGTACCCGAAGTAATAGAAAAATATAGAACATATGTCTGCCGGAGAGCCGTATTATATTTTTCAGAAACGCGAGAAGTCGTAGCTACGCCGGTTACCGCGTGAGGAGAAGACGATAGGAGAGGAGCCGCGAGGAACCAATAATAATTGCCGAAGTACAGCAAGGGAACCGTCGCGAGCCCCTTCCCCTCAGCTATCGGTCCGCGTAACGAAGTACGGGCGAGGAAGCGGCACTCTCGCCGGAAGCGTGCTAATAGTTAGACGCAAAATTATAACTCTCGCCGGAAGCGTGCTAAAAGTTAGACGCATTATTATAACTCTCGCCGGAAGCGTGCTAATAGTTAGACGCAAAATTATAACTCTCGCCGGAAGCGTGCTAAAAGTTAGACGCATTATTATAACTCTCGCTGGAAGCGTGCTAATAGTTAGACGCAAAATTAGAACTCTCGTTAGATGCGTGGAAAAAGTTAGACGCATAATAGTAAAATCGATCAGTAGTGAATCGAGAAATATAGTGAGCTAATAAACGAGCGATAAGGGATTCCGTGAAATTGTATCTCCGTGAGGGAGAAGTATCGAAAATCAACGTCCGCGGAGGAGAATCAACGCCGTGTCGACGGCCGAAATAAACCGTTGTCTCGAGGAAAGCTGAGGGAAGCTAGGAGGTCGATCGCATCGCGTCGCGGATAATTAAACAGGTAGGTGCACGTGGTGCACACCATCTTTGGTTTTCTGTATGCCGAGAGCGATACGCGGATCGCAGAGTGCTTTCTCGCCCGTACTCGGCAAATTACCGGTTAAATTTCGAAATATTCTCGTCGCGTTGACGACAGATCGAGAAAATAATTTACGTTGAGTCCCGCGAGTCAAAGATATTGTATTGTTGCGAACGAATCGTCGTTCAGGAAAAGCCCGTCGAAGAGGCTAGAATTTTTGGTGTTAAAATATCGGGAAATAATTGAATAAATACCGTTTTATTGCTTTTATTTCATGTGTACCGTACGAAAAATTTATTTGATTTGTTGAATTTACTTCGCGCCCGAACTGCACTCCCTATCCCGCTAGCCGTGTAAGTTAGTTGTAAGTTTGAGATAATAGAGGATCTGAGAATACCCTGGATATCGGGTGATAGATATCCTGGCGCCCAGCAACAATTCGGCGTGAATCAGAGGGAAAGGTAAGGGAATTGAAAAACAAGGGCGTCATTATATTTTGGACGGGTCGCGGATCGAAGTAGAGTCCGAAGACTTCGAGAAGCACGTCACAATATATATATATATATTTTTTTTTCATCGTAGTTTATTTCACGGCTGGAGGAACTTCCGGTATTCGCCGATCCATTGGAAGCGCCATAGCCGCTGTTGTTCGGACGATCGACTCTTGTTATATTCTCGTCTTTGATGTTCATCATCTCGTTGATCATCTCGTGAACATCGGATCACAGCTTCCTATGCACGCCGTGTACTCTGTACCCAACATCGGGAACGCACCGGGTTTAATTGTTACATTCAACTTGTGCACATCACCGGGACACTAAAATACATATCGGAATAACAGTTACGAAAATCCGGTGGTTAGAAAAATTGCCATTAAAAAACGAAGTCGACGGCGTTAATTCTTATTAATCGATATTTTTTTAATTAAGGAAGTGGTCTCGCTGTGTATTGCCAAAAAGTGCGATTCGCGCGAAATTTAAAGAGAATTTCGACAATTTTTTAATAGAATTTTTATCATTAAAAAAAAAATAGAAAATTTTTTTTTAATTTTCGAAAATTTGTGTTTTTTCATACAAAATAAAAATAAAAAAAAATTCTTTTTCGAAAATTAGACAAAAATATCATAAGTATTCAAAAAAATTATCGAATAAATTTCGGCCAAAGAAAAAGAAGGTTACCGGATAATTCGTTAAAAAAATGATATTTTTTTACTACAGAATTTGTTAGTCACTTTTTGGAATTATTGTTATGGAAAATTAATCTTTGTAGCACTTCCTGTACAGTGGAATTTTTTCAGATTTTTATTCCATTAGAAAGTCGTCGATGTTCTCTTTGATTTTCGCGTAAATCTTCGGTAATACGCAACGAGATCACTTCCTGAAATATCCAAAAATCTCCTCGAATAATTATCCTAAGAAAAAAATGTCGAAAAAAAAAATCGCTTACACGAGGACAGATTTCGTCGAGTACTTCGACATCCGTAACATCCTGCGGCAGCCAAATAGCGTTGTTACACGTTGGATAACACGTGCATCCGAGATATTTCCCGTTACCCTATCGTCTTTCCTTTAGCGTCATATTCGATCCGCAACGCGGATATTTGAAAACCGTTGGATCATCGGCCGGTATAATGTTCTTCAATTCAACAGCCAGCGTCGGCGTCACCTCGAGATATTTTGCTAATGCCGCGTCTATCAAATTCGCGCGTTCCAAAGCGATTGTAAACACGTCGCGGTATTTCGTTATCTGACGCTCCAGGACGACGTTAGGATCTTTGCGTCCCTCGCAAATGCTGGAAAACGAAACGTTAATTAAGCAAAATAATTATTTCTCTCGGTGTTATCAAAAATAGAAGCGCATAGCTTTATATTAAATTTAGAAAAACTTCTGTTGCGTTAAATAAAAAATTAAGTTCGATAGCAAAAAATATACGATATGTTCATTTTTTTTTTATGAACGAATTTTAATGTATGAAAGACTCACTCTTTCAGATCGCTTTCGAGTTCCGCTCGAAGATTCGGTTTCGACATCTGAAATCCCATATCATCGTAACCCATTACGAGTCCAATGCCCAATTTTCCAGGTAAAAAGTAAATTCCGTCGCAGAGACCGACGTACAGTCGCGATTTGATGGTATCAATGTGATCGGCGTGCGTAGCGTCGGTGCCGATACCGTGTTTGTCCATCAGAGCAATGAGATCAGCTTCTGTAAGTAAACTCGGCGGCGAAGTATGTTCCTTAACCATTTCGATGCTCGTCGGCGAAAAGACTTGTCTCTGTTCGTAGAGATGAATCTCTTTCGCGTTCCACTTCTCGTAGATGTAAACTTCGAGATAATTCTTCGCGAGAATCTGCAGTCCGGAGGCGACGAATTTTTCGCCGGCAATGTCGATCTCCACAATGGTTTCGTGTCCCTCGGCGTTCTTCGAGACGCAAGCGAGGAAATGCCGCACTACGAACTCGTAAACCTTCGTCTCGTTTCCCTGGAGACCGGAAGCAAGTTTTGTCGGATGAATCGGCGGATGCGCTTGATCGCGTTTTTTTCTTTGTCGCGGCGAAACTCCGTCGTCCAATACTCGCTGAGCAAATTCGCCCCAAGCTTCGTTATTCACTTGTTGCTGTACCAGAGGCGCCAAATCCAATTCTTTCGGAAATATATTCGTCTCGGTACGCGGATAACTTATGAATCCTTGAGTATACAATTTTTCGGCGACTTTCATCATCTCCTTGGCGTTGAGGCGGAGCTTTCGTGACCCCTGCTTCTCGAGTTCCTGAAAATAGTATTTAAGACATTGAGACAAATTTTTTTTTTCGTGCGCATTGATGAGAAAAGGAAGCGAAGCTTTTTCTTTTTGTGGGGAACTCTTTGCGAACTCACAACTGTATCGAGAGGCAAAGATCTCCATTTACTCTTCAGTTTTCCGGTTACTTTTTCGACGGTAGCGTGCGGCTGTTCGAGACACATATCCAAGAAAATTTGACATGGCAATTCCTCGTACAAACGATTTCTTCCCCATCGAAATTCCACGTTAATGTTGTCGTGATTGTCGCATACTTTGATTTTCCAGTAGGGTTTCGATACGAATCTCTCGATAGCCAAAAATCTTTCGACTACGAAACCCAATGTGGGAATTGACAACTTCTGTAACTTATTAGCATGTCGTTCAGCTTTGTTGGAAATACTTTCGTCAGTCTTAGCGTCTGAAATCTCGTGAACGCGGCACCTATCCGCAGATCCAATTCGCTTCTCACGTCCACCGCGTCGTTTATCGCTTTGTTCGGCTCGCCAAGCGTTTGAATTGCTCTCTGTACTGACGCTTGAGTTATTTCGGAAAATTTTGCTCTGAAAAACCAAAGATTCTCGTGTTATCGCGAGGAAAAGCTTCAAAGGAAAATTAATTTCGGGAACATAATAATTTTGCGCGGAGCTCGGAGTACAGTTTGTCGTACTAAAGAAAAATTCGCTGGACAACGATAACTTTTTATTGAATCAATAATTAAAGCATCGAAATTATTCATAAGTCGCAGAAATCGATGAAAAATTATTTAAAACCCAAAAAAACGATCAAAAATAATTAAATCGCGAAATTTTTTTCAAAAATTATTAAATCACGAAAAATTTACTAAAAATTATTAAATCACGAAAAACATTGAATTACGCAAAAAAATGATTAGATCTTTGGGAATTTTCATTAAAATCATTAATTATATTTAATCGTACAAATTATGTAAAAGTATTTTACAACTGTGATATATGTGGCGTCTATTTTTCACCTGTAAATTCGTATATTGGGTTTCACCGCCTGGCAAACTTGGATGATCTCAAAACCAATATTTTCTCCTTCTCTGCCGCAATTGGTCCAAATAATCAGCGTTGAGCAATTCTTAACCTCCCTCTCCAGCGTCTTCTTCATTTTTACGTAATTGTCTTCCGCACATTGCTTGACGACCGGCGCATCGAAAAAAGTAAGCGGATGGCAGCCGTACCATTTTCTGTTGTTGCCGACAAATTCGTAACTCAATAAATGTCCCGACATTGACGTCATCAACATCAAAATTGTCAAAATTTTGATTAAACAGTCGCATATCAAATTCGTAAATTTTGTTGTAAACCGATGAACCGTCTCGCTGAAAAAAATTAAAAAAAAACAAATTTATTTTGGTTGTCGAATCGCAGTGCTTAATAAAACTTCATATCGACTTACGCAACGATAGTTTCCTCTGCCCAAAAGAGCGGCAATGTTCTGTGCGGCATCATTTTTCTCCGCTACATTCAGGACCTTCATTATCACACCGGAATCGTTACGATTACAAGGAGATATTTTTTTTGTGCTAAATTTTAGTGCCGCGTAATTAACATTTCGTTGGAATAAAATTGACAATCTAAAATGGCAGACTGAATAGATCATGTTACGCACAGCGTCCTTTTTAATTTCCGATAACTACACCATCCGTCGACACGGTAAATCACAACGATTTTTCACTACAACAATAAAAAATACGCGACGAGTTTGCTGGGACGATAATGAAAAATGTTTACGTCTACATCCGTAGAATCCTAACCACAAAACGCAAAGGTTATTCGAACTGCAGTCCCGTGATTCTTTCGTTGGCGAATACTCGATCGTACTTTTTTTAATAATTCGTTTTTCGTAGCGATCATTAGCGGATAACCCAGTACTAACACTATTTAAGAGTATTTATTTATGACAAGTCAAAATTTATTTATGACGCTCCCAGTCAACCGTGCGGACTGAGCGCCGAGTTTCGTTTCTTTAGGGTTCGCGCTTGGGGCGTCAGACTTTGGCGCTTTGTCGCGCGTTCGTTCTTTCGCCTAACCTATATTTAAACAAAATACTTTTCGGAGTTTATTTCACGGCCGCAACGAATTATCGTCTGCTTCTGAAAATTAGCAGACCGAAAAAAAAAATTGCTCTCGAAATTTAAAAAGAAATTTATTTATTGAATTGCAAATAGAGTGAATAGAGTGATAGAGTGATTGAATGTGCAATAATGAATTAATATTTTTGTGAATTAATACATAAGTTTTTACATCCGAATGTGAAGTTTAGATTTTCCATTACAAATTTGAATAATATATTACAAGATACTGTTGACATAATTTTGGTGAAAAACTCTCATTTATATCATAAAAAGGAAAAAATAAATGTATATTTGTTTATGTTAATTAATATTTTATTGTGTTTGTTAGTGCTGTTTTTTTTTAATGTGATAAAATATTTTTTATTGAAAGATAAAACGAAAACGAACATAACCTGTACTGTAATTGCTAATTGTTAATAAAATTTGTCAATGAAACAAATATACATATCGGAAACACTTCAAATTCGCTGTGTATAATGTTTTTAATATAATGAAATATTGTTGTGAAGGAGAAAACAATTGGTTCGTAGGATTTCTACTTAAAGTGCCGTACGGATATTCGATGAGAGAAAATTTGTTATTAATGAAAAATTTTAAGAAAAAAATATTTAGAGATGTCGGATTGTCTTCATATTTGATGTGCATAGTGTTATCGATGAAATATAATATTGCTGCGAAGGACAAAAAAATTGGTTCGCAGGATTTTTAGTTGGAACACCGTACGGACATTCGTTGAGAGAAAATTTGTTTTTAATGAAAAATTTTGAAAAATAAATACTTAGAGATGTCGGATTGTCTTCATATTTGACGTGCATAACGTTTTTAATGAAATGAAATATTGCTGCGAAGGAGAAAAAAATTGGTTCGCACAGTTCATTATTACAGCGCCGTACGGACATTTGACGAAAGGAAAAGGGATATTTTCAGCAATATTTTTTTTTTTAAGATACTTATATTTCTCAAATGGACTCCAAAAGTGATGTGCATACTTGTCATAATATGATAAAAAATTGCTGCGAAGGAGAACAAAATTGGTTCGCACCATCCAAAGTTGCAGTGTGATACGGACGTCCGAGAAGAAAAATTCAGCCAAAAAGTTGTTTTTATTGAACCGCAGGCTAAAAAAAATATTTCTAGTCATCGCAGTCACTTCAAATTAACTACGAATGATGTTGAAGACACAGCGAAGCAAATGTTGAAAAATGAAAATTTTTGGAGTATGCGCTGCGGAGTAACCCCACCGACAGACTCCGAAGAGCAACGGATGGTCATTTCAATAGGCACTCTTTGCCTATTGTTATAGTGAGTGCCTAAAAACAACGAAATACCGAAAACAGAGAGAACGTCTATGACGCTTCGTAACTGGGAGGATATGGGATATCCAGAGTATCATGATTATTGTGAACGTCTCGAGACTTTCAAGGATTGGCCGAAGAATTCGCCACAGACAAAGGAGAGTCTTGCTCGCGCAGGATTTTTCAGGCCGGGAACGGGCGACCTCGTGGTTTGCCACCATTGCGCGGGAGGATTAAAGGATTGGCAACCCAACGACAAACCGTGGCAACGTCACGCACGACTATTTCCGAAATGCAAGTACCTGCTTTCGATAAAAGGGCCGAGTTACGTAAAAGAAGTGAATGGAGGGCCAGTACCGAAGCCAACTGTTAATGACACTCGAGTAACCGAACAACCGGAGTTCGTAAAGAAGGACCCCGCTGTTCGCCTCCGTCGTCTGGAAAATCTTACGGAGGCAATTAACGAGTTCCTCGTTAGTGAGACTACCTACAAAACCGATGATTCCGAGAATGGATCATTGAAGAGAGCAGGGTATACGGTATACACGCTCGACGAGGCAATAAACGACATACCTAAGGAAGCTGGTGTGGCAACACCTCCGTCCGGCAAGACTAAACCAAGAAAGACAAAGAAATCCGCTAGTACGTCGGATGACTTGATAACGTTGCTCGCCCCACCGCTTCCAGGTTATAATGACCTAGAAATCAATCAGTACGTTATCGACAATCTTTGTGAGGGTTGCAGGTCGGCCGGTATCGAAACTATACTCTTACCCTGCCGACACGCAATCTACTGCGGCAAATGCGCCAAGAAGAACGGCGATTGCGTAATCTGCGGAGCTTTGATATTCCGATACACCAAGATTACGATAGTACACGATTACAATTGTAGAGACCGGGGAATCTCAGTCGTTCCCAGTAACGTAACTGTACTTGAAGGTACCCGGCCGCAAAAGAGGAAATAATGGAAGAAAAAAAAAAAGGGGAAGGAAACGAAAAAAAAATATATATATGCACGTATAATTAACCAACTACGAGTAGGATGCAAATTAAGAATGAGAAAAAGGGAAATCCATTGTTAGGACATTACGAATAGTAAAATTAGCAGATAGCAGTAGACGCGAAAAAAAAGGGGGAGAGAAAAGAAGTTATAGACGAAAAGGAAAAAAAAAAAAAAAAAAATTTTTATCATTTTACGAACAAAAAAATAAGTAATTAATAGATTAGATATAAAAACTCAAACACCTATAATAGTCGCTACATAAGGACGACCTAATGAAAAATTAAAAAAAAAAATAAAAAAATAAAAAAAACCCATAAAAAACGTAACTATATTTTAAGTGAGGAAAAAAAAGGAGAGGGAGAAAGAAGAAAAAAAAAAAAGAGAAAAAAAATAATGATATCGATGATCACGGTTTTTCAAACGGCATACGTACGCCTCGCGACAAATGACGGAATGGGGGCTTGGAAAAACGCTATATCAATGACTACGATAAGAAAAAGAAAGGAAGAAATATATGAAGTAAGATTTTCGACCCAGGGCTAAACAAAGGAAAGTGAATTGAAAAAGAGAGAGGAGAAATAAATATATAGATATATCCCGAGAACCCATTTTCAACAACTCATTTCTTGAGGAAAGAAACATAAATGAAAAAAAAAGGGGGTAAGGAATGTATAATAATAACGAAAGAAATATACGTTATATAATCTATTAACTAAGAACATATTATCTATAATCAACCAATCGTAGGTTATTAACTAGAAATAAAATCGAAATTGGACAAATAATTAATACCAACAATTAAAATTTAACAACAGAAATCCGAAGACATGGCGAAATGCAAATGTGGACGCGAATTTACTACGATAATACAAACCAGATCTGACCAACATGCACCGCTGCCGGAAACGCTGAAAATCAGAATCAACGAAGTGGCACCTGCAAACCTGGTGCCAGGAACTGCTGTTATTTACTGTTACTGGAAACTCTCTTTATACTTAGATATCGCGGATAGACCTTTCTTCTTGTACGTTCCACCTGAATGGCGACAAGTCGAGAAGAACCGTTTGAACGAATGGATCGCTCAATTACGAGCTAATCCGCTCGAAGATGTTACTCTAGGGCAAACGCAATATGAGTGGCGCAACGATATCCTCATGCCACAAGGACAACGATACTCTACGATCCCCATACCTGGCACGAGAGGATGGCCAGAGATCAACGAACCGGTACCTGAGTGGCACGAGCCACTTAAACTACAAGGGTTGGGAAGACACCTGTCCATTGCCGTCAACGGACGATATACAAGCCCTCGGCTAGGAATGGAAAAACTCATCTGTTATTGGCGAGTGCCATTGGACCCGCCTGGCTATCAACAGCGATCCATTTGGGTACCGCCAGAATGGCGTAGATGAAGCCAAAGAACACGCGACCAATGGTTAAGACGAGCATCCGTCCGGCTCGGCCAGGATATTCATCTCGGAGGAACTACGTACGGATGGTACCTCGACACACTGACACCCCTCACGCAGAAGCCGGAACTCATCGAATACATGGGGAAAGGACAATACAGTCACGTAACAGTTGCAGAAGGCAATAGTGAGGACGAGAGCAATAGCGACGAAGAAGCCACCAACGATGCTCTCGATCTCTCCAGCAAAGCCACGTCCGAAGATATGGAAGTAGAACGCTATTCGCTGCAGGGACTATTGGAAGTTGACACCCGCGCGGTACCTTCGAATTTATCCCTTCGAAGCATTTCGGGTCTCGAAGAGGAGATAAGGAAATTAGAATATGCCAGAAGTCTAGCAGGGAGGGAGTTGGAGAATAAAGAGACACCGGATAACAAGTAAACGGTTATGTCGACGGTCAAGTGAGTCTACCCCTTTTGATAAATTCCCCTCCCTTTGAATCGAAATACCATAGACTCCTATACTAATAAAAAGATAATGATATAACAATGATAATAATAATAATAACCTCTAACAATGAATAAGAACTTCATATACACCTAATTAATGTAATCATTGTCAGAATTCACAGATGGTCCAGTACGTCCTGTCGATTGCCATCAACCACCCAAAGAACAGAGAAGGAAGAATATATCTACAACAACTTTATTGGCACTTGAAACCCGGGTGTTACGTCCCACCGGAGTGGAAGGATATACCAAACGGCGTACTCGCGGAATGGACATATAAATTACCACGCCCGGACCGATCCGTCATTTTGGGCGGAACAAAATACACCTTGGTGGAGGACATTTTATTACCGCTGGGCCAGGATTTCAACACCGTAGTCACCACTAGCGATATTTACGCTTTCGGCATCGAAGAATGGCTATAATAAACTGGAATGCATTATCAAGAAGAAGACCTCACGTCGACAATCACAAGCAACAAGACAACCTCACGAAACTCGCGTATGTTAGCGTCTAGTTATAAAAAAAAAGGAGAAGCAATTTCGAATTTTATTATAGTTAGTGGGTATTAGGGTTAACTTTTATAAATTATACAATTATTAATCTCGCTTAATGCCAAAGTAGTGCCTTACTTAAATATTATTCATAAAGCGTATCCGCCAAAAGCACAGGAGATAGGGAAGAAATCATATATTCACATAGAAATGAATGTTTCGCATAAGCAGAGAGAAAACAACTACATAAAAGACAATAAAGCCACAATCTTATACTTACCTTAAGAAAAGAAGGAGGAAAGAAATATAAAATGTAACAATTCATTATCTTTGATTCAATTTATAAATCTCATTCTAAGACACGAACGAGCGATGGTAACAAAACCACAGTATATACACTCGTTAAAATAAAAAAATATATATATGTATATGTATATGGTTATATGGATGCATACCCATCGGGATGATCGTTAGGCTTCCCCTAACAATCATCTTAAGGGGGGAGGTGTTACGTCCTGACGTAACTCGCTTCATTTTTCATTAATAACAGCTTTTCGCAACTCATTCCTCTGCTTATTTTCTTACTATATGCAAACCTTTCTCCTGCCACAACAATTCATACATCTCACGGAAAATCCAAATATCACTCATCCTCATAAAAATCACGAGAAGAAATGATTTCTCTCATCAATCGTTGAACGATACTTCAGGAATGATTTTCCATTGGGAAAAATATGTCCAGGAAGGTTAAAATAGTCAGGATGTAAAGCTAAAAACAGGGTAAAAGATAGATGATAAAATTATCTATCACACGAGCGAGATGCGGACAGAGGTCTCAATCCCCCTCGACACACGCACTACCCTCGGTGAAACAGCGAACTTCGCTGCCGACGTCGGTACAATCGACTACTGCATCGACTCAAAAGAGTATAGATCTAAGCTTTTACCCTGCGGCCAGACCATTCAAGTTTTCTAACTGAAGGTCAAAACGGGCCTCCAACGTAAAAAGGGGAACCTACATTACCTTATGTACGGAAATTAACCCTGACTACCGAAATAGTTTCAGTATTTCGACACCGAACAGCATTGCATAATATTTCCGAATATACGAGTCACGCGATTGAGAGTCAGAACATCCCCCCCCCCCACATTATCCAACCACCCATCATTATAATGACATAATTTTCTTTAATCACGATCCTAAAAGAAATACGGTTTCATACTCCCACACGCTTTCTAATTTACCGCTAATTTAATGAAGATAACCATTTTAAAAATCTTCGCAATTAAATTATAAATTACGGTATCAAAGGAATCAAAGATGGTAAAATTGTCCAGAATTACGGGAGGAATAATCGATGCAAGTTATTGGCAAACGCTATAAATGCCATGAAAATATTAATAAATTCAAAACAACAAAATTATTTTTGAACTTAGAAGTGGTATTCGATACTAGTTAAGAGTAAAAAAATTATTTATGGCAAGAAATCAAATACGATCATACAAAGGCTGATTAATCGAATCACGCAAAGACACGAAAAATAGTCGAGACGAATAAACGTCTGTGATTTCGTGAAACACGTGCAGTCACCAGAATGTTTGATAACACAATATGTAACGGTGAACGAAAGGCAAAGATGGTCAAAATTTGAGAAATAACAAACGAGTGAAACAAAAAAATTTACATTACTAAAACTAAACATTTCAAGGAAGAGAGTCGTAAATCATTTCCGAACCGCCGAACCGAGTTGCGGTAGCGCGGGATGCAACACAAGTATGCCTCGACGATGAGTCACGAAGGCAAGGCGGCTCAATCACCGAGCGCGAAGACGCAATTCCGTCGAGAAAAGTCACATACCGCGCGCAGAAGAAATGCCTCCCTACGATCGGGAGAATGAAATAATGATATCTTTATATAACTATTATCCTTCCGATAATGTTCACCGTATAAGTTGGTATTAGGAGTAAAAAATGTACTCCTGGAATTTCGTTTTCTCGGCTCATGGTGGAAAAATTTATAAATCAGTCAATATATCAAATTAATCAGAAATAATTCCTTATTCTTGTGTCGCAACTATAATTTCCAAAATTTATGGAAAAGTTCGTAACGTGAACAACTACAAGTACATGTAGCAGGAAAATGTACGTCGCATACAGTTGACTCGGTCCCCCCCCCCCCATTTATAGTATAAAAATAAACATCGCAGGTTATATCAAAATGTTCAGGAACATTCCACCTTTAACATGGAATTGTTAATTTATCAATATTATTTAACATTCGACCAGAATTCACTTTCAAAGAGAGAAAATAAGTCGGAATCGGAAAACTGTAAGGATAATAAAAGGGGCCCGGGCAAGGAACGAGTTGCGTAAGCTAAGCTGCATAGCGTCAAGGTTAGTTCACGACGATAGGGGAAGGTCTAGCAGGTACACCGAAAGAGGGGAGTCATACAGCTCGCCCGGGCAACGGAACAGTAGTTCCGGAATGACCATATAAGGGAATAAGACGATCGTACGACGTTGTTACCGGGCACGCGCAATAGTTGCTGCACGCCTCTTAGGGGGGCAACGCCCAAAGATATCGGGCCGGTTATGCTACCGATACCTCGGATATTTAGGAAAATGCTGGTATTTTATAATGAAATAATTTGTACAAGAGCCGAGAAATATTTTTACCCTTCAGGTATATAATAATTTGACACCCAAACGATTGACAATGCTACGAAATTATTAGTAATAAAATATACATATCTCTCGACTCTTACCACCGTTCTCTGAATACGAATACATACCGGAGACTTTTACAAACAGCAACTATCAGTTGATTCTCTCTCTCTCTTAATTAGACATAAGGAAGGAAAGGGAATTCAATAGAAACGGAATAAATTTACAATTATCTCGCAATACGAATATTCCAGAAATCCTGGAATCTCGAGCAAGCCGAGAGGAGAATAGCGAAGGGGCATCGTTACTCATCAGGGGAGCAGAATGCCCGGGATACATGAGGGAGGGTTCTTCCCCCTCTGATTACCATTTTCCTAGTATATAAGAGCCCGCGAAAAGAGGGCACGAGAGTACCAAGACAGAGTAACTACCGTCAGGATTAGAGATCAGGAGTAGAGTTAGGAAGTCAATGGATACGCGCAACCGGCGCATCCGATCGGTAGGCTGGTGCTCCGGCTGGGCGGCAAGAAGGATAGAGTCAGAGACCGCGCACTCTGTTTACCACCATTAGAATGAGACATCACGGGTATTTTTCGGACAACGAATAGAATTGTACCGCTCTCCTATTGGAGAAGTTTGTTTATAATATTTTCCATCTCCAACAATTGTACTCATTTTCACTGTGACCAGAGTTTTCTTGGTCCGGTCTAGTTCACCAAATTGTCACTCTCAATTCATCCGTTGTAACGAAGTCACCTTCGCTCCACCGTCAAAATCCTCTCTTACTTTATTGTTGAAAGAGATTTCTGTACGAATAACGGTCTTGGAATCAATTGTATTTTCCAAAACTCGCATTCTCTTGCATTCTTTTTGAATCTGCCTGAGATATTTTTCTTAGAATAAAATTTGAATATTACGAGAATCCCGCGTACAAAGTCGTGTTTCACCGATTTCATCGCAACAATCAACACCTCAACGAACAACGTAAGTACAATTTAATTCAACTTCTTCAATATTTCTATAATTAGAAGTGTGTATAATATCCTGTGTCACTCTACCTCCCCGATAATTCGCCTAGCCGTCGCCAGACATCATCTACTGTAACGTTCACCTTTTTGGCCGGTGCCACGCACACGGTTCGAAGGCTCGCGTTAGGAGTTCAGGGCGAGCGAATAATCGTTAGATGTTGTCATTTTGGTGAAAATAATAGTTTTTATTAATATAACATGAAAAATGTAATACAATGTTTGAATTCCTATATTGTCGACGCTTAACTTAAATTATCGTGGTTTTTATTGTGAGGACAAATTTACGTTGAAATGAAATTAAAGTTTGCGTCCTATACTGAAAGAGCGAAAGAACCAAATTTTACCGACCGTTTGTCGGTCATTTATGAATTAGAAAGTTTTTCCTCTTAACTTTCGAACATCATTGAAAGAACATTTATAAACAAAGATTTCCGATCGATCGATGGAAAAGAATCCAATTTTATCATTTTATAGAATTTTATACTGAATTACCGACAGAGCTTCACTTATCGACATGACTTTATAATGGAAAGCATTGGTTGAATTTGAGGTTATTAATTGCAAAAGAAATAATTTTGAAACGTGACTTTAATATCGAAGCTACTCTGCCGTGCCCACGTGGTGGTGCAGGGCCCTCGTCGAAGAGTTCGTCTTCCACGAGATCGTGAACCAACCGTGTCGCCACTTGGTCGATCCGCGACTCGATTTCGGCTCACTCTTGTCCGGGTTACCTCCCCTATCGCGGTTCCCTACAAGCGGTGACTGGTGACAGGAATGCCCACTACTTCGTCACCAAAGATGTGTGCACCCTGGTTCGGGAGATTGAGTACACCTGGAGCCAACGTCACCGAAGGCTCCGGGGACCCGGAGGTGTTAGAGGGAAGTGTGATCAGTTCCCCGTTGCCGAAAGAACTGATGATAATTTGCTTCGCAGTCGCCTATTTACATACATCCCGGTGTCCCTTCGTTATCGAGAAAGTTTTTCAAATGCGAAATCTCGCGGTCACTTCGCTAACTACTCGTGGATACTCCGTTCACGAGAAAATAATCGTATCGGTGGAACGAGCGGTGTCCTCGGAAACTGAGACACCGTCTCAACGCCCCCCCGGACCCGAAATCATCCTTACAGGATGAATTTGGGGCCTTCATTCTGATGGTTCTCTGATTTTTTCTTGTGTCCACTTAGATTGATTGATTGTTGTCCTCTATTCCGTGTTGTCAGGTTGACCGTCACCCAGTTGGGTTGACTCTTCTCCTCCTTCTGTACTTTTTTATTTTTTCTCAAATTTATCGCTCTACTTTTGAAGTTAATGCCAAAAAAATATCTCCGCCCTTCCCACTACTACAGTTTGAATAAACCAATTTTTCGAAAAACTTATGGTACTCCCTTCTTCCGCGGGCCTGACTTAGTTTGGTCTAATTCGCTTGTCCTCCCCGGGCTTCCTCCCGTGTGATTGCTTCTAGATCGAATGTACTGGAGGGATCGGTGGTTGCCACTTTTGGGTCAACTCACACTTTGATCACAACCGTGACTATTCGTCCATCACTTTGGTGAGAAACGTACCCCTATCAAGATCGAATTTTCTTTATGACTCAAACGGTCTCCCGACAGAATACTTCTCCCAGTAAGTTCTCTAGAATTATTGAATCATCGCACCCTCCATTTATTTATTTATTTTTATAATATTTTGGCACGTTATTTCTCCAGCAAACGATATTTGATTTTTGTTGATTTTACTTATAAAAGTGCTTCGACAACAATCCATCATCTGTAACTCACACCTCGTGCTATAGGAGCCCACCCCTCCCGAAGATTTATGAAAAATTTTACAGCACCTCTACGAGACAAAGCGACAATGACAAAACTTCTCCGAAAAATGCTGTTGATTACTCCCGATATTTATTAATACGTGATTATATCGTCGAGCGTTGCCGAATCATTTCCGTTCGCGTCGGGAACGCCCTCTATTGCGGTTTGAGTATTTTTCGGCTGATCCGCCATTTTTATTGCGATTTACGCAAATGTATTGTTTTTTATTGAGTTATACTCGAGTATTATTTTTTTATGCTCTGTCGGTAAGTTCCACCAAAATGACCCCTTCGCTCGCCCCACGTTGGGCGCCAGTTGTAACGTTCACCTTTTTGGCCGGTGCCACGCACACGGTTCGAAGGCTCGCGTTAGGAGTTCAGGGCGAGCGAATAATCGTTAGATGTTGTCATTTTGGTGAAAATAATAGTTTTTATTAATATAACATGAAAAATGTAATACAATGTTTGAATTCCTATATTGTCGACGCTTAACTTAAATTATCGTGGTTTTTATTGTGAGGACAAATTTACGTTGAAATGAAATTAAAGTTTGCGTCCTATACTGAAAGAGCGAAAGAACCAAATTTTACCGACCGTTTGTCGGTCATTTATGAATTAGAAAGTTTTTCCTCTTAACTTTCGAACATCATTGAAAGAACATTTATAAACAAAGATTTCCGATCGATCGATGGAAAAGAATCCAATTTTATCATTTTATAGAATTTTATACTGAATTACCGACAGAGCTTCACTTATCGACATGACTTTATAATGGAAAGCATTGGTTGAATTTGAGGTTATTAATTGCAAAAGAAATAATTTTGAAACGTGACTTTAATATCGAAGCTACTCTGCCGTGCCCACGTGGTGGTGCAGGGCCCTCGTCGAAGAGTTCGTCTTCCACGAGATCGTGAACCAACCGTGTCGCCACTTGGTCGATCCGCGACTCGATTTCGGCTCACTCTTGTCCGGGTTACCTCCCCTATCGCGGTTCCCTACAAGCGGTGACTGGTGACAGGAATGCCCACTACTTCGTCACCAAAGATGTGTGCACCCTGGTTCGGGAGATTGAGTACACCTGGAGCCAACGTCACCGAAGGCTCCGGGGACCCGGAGGTGTTAGAGGGAAGTGTGATCAGTTCCCCGTTGCCGAAAGAACTGATGATAATTTGCTTCGCAGTCGCCTATTTACATACATCCCGGTGTCCCTTCGTTATCGAGAAAGTTTTTCAAATGCGAAATCTCGCGGTCACTTCGCTAACTACTCGTGGATACTCCGTTCACGAGAAAATAATCGTATCGGTGGAACGAGCGGTGTCCTCGGAAACTGAGACACCGTCTCACTACATTACTCACAGAACAACATTCAGGTTACCAGATCGTTTGCACCGCGTTGAAATATTTCGACATAATTAAAATCACCTATGATCCGCATTCTATTTACGCGACAGATAAGATATTTCGTAATACCTCTCAGACAAGTCAACGAATAGCATTCCAAGCCCTATCCTTAGTGAATTTCCTCACGGTTAGACTAGAAAATGGGCAGTTGCGCCGATAATTGATGCCAGGAGTGGTAGAGGAGGGAGAGATCTCTCTTGACCAGCGCGTATTCAATCGTACTCGACGCAACCACGCGTTAAAAATTAGGGTGAAAGGAGAAACATCCGCATTTTTGACGTAACAGAGCGACCCTTACGAAAGCCGAACTGGTTTTCAGACAGGTCTCCAGCTCCCTGTATGGCTGCCTCTAGCCTGGCACATATGACTCGTTCGAATAGCTTCCCGGTTATGTTTAGCATGCACAGCGGTCGGTACGAGGAAGGTTCGTCCGGGGGTTTGTTCCCCTTGGACAGAAGGACCAACCTCTGTACCTTGCACTGTGCCGGGAAGCATCCTTCGCGAAGACATGCGCTGAATGTATTCCCAAAGATATCGGGAGCATTCAGCACAGCGGTTTTCACGGCCAGGCCAGGGACCCCGTCCAGCCCTGGAGCCTTACGGACGGTGATCCTGCTGGCAGCCATCTTCAGTTCGTCTTCCGTGACGTCTGGCGTCTCGGCTGCACCATCGTCTACCATCAGACCGGTCTCGGCACGCCGCTTCCGGTGTTCCGGGAAGAGGTGTCGGACGACCCTGTCGAGGAAGATTGGACACGTTGGACCGGTGGCACCCCTGGGCTTGATCTTATTCATAACCGTTTTGTACGGTCGGCCTCAAGGGTCACTGTCCACTTCCTGACAGAAGTCCAGCCAGCACTTTCGCTTGGAGGCCTTAATGGCAGCCTTGAGGCGTTTCCGCATTATTTCATAGGCCGCAGCCAGTTCCTGGTATTGCGGCCTATGAACAGCTCTTTGGTGCAGCCTACGTGCTCGGAAGCACTCTCGGCGTATCTCTGCGATGTCCTCGTTCCACCAGTATACTGGTGGACGACCGCGAGGGTTGGACTTCGCGGCCATGGAGGCATCGCAGGCCGCTGTAATGGTTTGCGAGAGGCTTCGAGCTCGTTTCTCGGGCGTTCCCTGCACTGTCGCTCCCTCTAGCATGCAGAGAAACGTCTCCCGGTCGAAGGTGGCGGGTGCCCATCTCTCTTTTTTGCGTCTGCACGACGCCCCTGCTGTCCTGCTGGTCAGCTGGAGCTAGTATACCAGGGCGTAGTGGTCGCTGCCCGCGTACCGATCGCTAACTTTCCAGTCGAGCCCTTCCCTTATCAGTCTAGGATCGATGAAGGTCAGGTCGATAATGGAGGTCCTGCCGCCCTTTGAGAAGGTTGGCTTGGACCCGGTGTTAGCGATCTCCAGCTCCAGTATCGCGAAGGCCTCGAGGAGGGCGCAACCGCGGTGGTTGGGGCTCGCGCTGCCCCACTCCGTCGCCCATGCGTTAAAGTCCCCTCCGATGACGACCGGCAATCGGGAGGTCTTAGCACTGTCGACGATGGCATCCAGGGATCTCAGGTATTCGTCGGTGGCATCACTGGGTGGAAGGTAGCAACTGTATATTCTTATACCAGCCACCTCCACCCAAGTGAAACCGGGCCGAGGGGCGGCCATCTTGTTGGATATATGAAGGTTTCCGCATACCCAGATGGCCGCCTTGCCGGTCGAGTCCCCTACCCAGTTCGGTTCACTGAGATCCCTGTACTCCTCGTTGACGATGACTACGTCTGCCTTCTCTTCCCTGACCAGCTGAAACAACAGGTCCTGGGCCACAGCGCAGTGGTTCAGGTTTATTTGGAGCACCTTAGCCATTGCTGGTCGATGCCCTAACCTCCTGCACTGCCTGTCGCCTGACTATGCAGTCCACAGCTCTGTGACCATCTTTGCCACACCGGAAGCACTGCGCCGACCGGTCGACCTCGCTCTCGCAGTCTTTCGCCAGATGCCCAGTGTTGTGGCACCTGAAGCAACGGGAGGATGTTTGGCGCGGCCGAACCCGGCATTTCACCCATCCAATCCTGAGCCTTCCGCTTTGCAACAACTTCTTTGCTGCTGCAGCGGGAAGCAGGACGCTAGCCGCCTGGGTGCCACTGTAGGAGTCCCTGAGTTTAATATCTCCAGGGGTTACCGCTCCTGGCCCAATCGCCGCAGTGATAGCCTGTGCCACCTCTTCTACGGTTGTGGCCTCGTCCATGTCCTTGATAACCAGGACTTCCCTATGAGTCAGCGTCTGAACAGCCGCCGACTCCACTAAGGTGGCCGAGACCACTGCCTGTAGCACTGGGGTCTCTACACCAGGCTTCCCCAGCTCCAGGAGTAATTCTCCAACTCGGGTCCGCCTGATGCGGGTCACCCTATCCCCCAGAGGTTTGAGGTCCGGTGCGGCTCGGACTCTGCGAAGAATGTCAGCATACGACACCTCACCCGTTGCCTTGATGTGGATCGCATCAGGACGGGGGGGTCTAAGCGAAACCTTGGGCTTTGCCTGCCTTTGGTCGCGCCTGCCGGCCTCTTCTATTGGCAGCGGCTGCTGCCGCTGTTTTTTCTTGCCCCGTTTGACGACTGTTGCCCAGTCGGGGTCTTTCTGCTGGGCAACTGGCTGCTGTCTGGCTTCAGCTGGCCGGGGCGGATCCCTCTCGGGCGTCGCCTCTCTCTTCTTCTTCTTCCGCTTCTTCCTCGCCTGCGGAGACCTAGGCGGCGAGGGGCGCTCGCGGTCCAGGTCTCCGTGGGGCGCCCGGTCGTTGCGAAAGAGAGGCGAGGTTTGGCTCGACCCCTCCTTGCTCGGTCGTGCTGCCCGGGCTGCGGTTGCCGCGGGCCGCGCCGCCGCAAACTCTTTCAGCGCCCTTAGAGTGCCCCGTGCCTTGACTTTGAGCTCTGTGTGGAGGTTCTTCTTCTCCAGGATGAACCCCACCAAGGACTCAAGTTCCTTTGTTAGGCGCTGAAAAGCCTCTTGAGCCTTCAGCTTCACGCTCTCGCCACCTGCGTCACTTGTTGCATTAGATACTACAGAGGCCGAGTGACCAACCTCTGTACTACTGCGGTCGTTAGATGACGACGTCCCGGGGCCCGCTTGCTCACCCCTGACAGACGCCGGTACTGGGGATCCGAACCCCTGCACCGTAATCGTTTTTTCCGCCGTACCACTCATGACGATTTGTTGACGAGGTTTACTCCCCACTGTTGGTCCGCGGGAGGTATTTTAATTCCCTCCTACCCTCCATATCTGGAGAGCGTTACCCTATCCGCCACCTGGGGACGCGCCACGTAGGGGTCAGTTTCCCCCTGTGGCTGTGAGAGGTGTCTGTGAGTGTCTGTGAGAGTGTCTGTGAGTGTCCGTGAGTGTCTGTGTGAATGTCTGTGAGTGTCTGTGAGCGTCTCGTGGACAAACACACAAGAAAAATCGAGACTTTCTTTTATATATATAAAGATAATAATGTTTAATCACCGCCGCAACTTTTCACCAATCGAGGTCGCCGCCGCTTTTTTATGTATTTTTACTTAGTCAGTCCCCCTTAGAGGGACTTAGAATATTTTTGCCCTTCGCGCCATTCTTGAAAAATATTCTAAGTCCCTCTAAGGGGGACTTAGAATATTTTTGCCCTCCCCTCGATTCCTGACACGGCGGCGGCGGCGACAGCGGCGGAAACATTCTATATATAGAGAGATATATATATACTAGAGTTTCCCCGGGCTCGCGCGCTACGCGCGCTCGCTCGTCAATTGTAAAATATTTTGAGTTAAGACCCATTTGGGGAATATTTTTGCTTTCCCCGCCGCCGACCACCGCGGCTGCCTCCTTCGAAACGCCCCTGGAGGGGGGACTTAGAAGATTTTTTTCTCCCCGCCACCCTGCTATGGCGACCGTTGCTATGGTGACCGTTGCTATGAGGACGGTTTCTATGGGGACCGTTGCTATGGCGACGCTTACTTTGACGACGGTTGCTATGGTGATCGTTGCTATGGCAACCTGTGTTATGGCAACCGTTGTTATGGCGACCGTTGCTATGGCGACCGTTGCTATGGTGACAACCGTTGCTATGGTGACCGTTGCTATGACAACCGTTGCTATGGTGACCGTTGCTATGACAACCGTTGCTGTGGTGACCTTTGCTATGACAACCGTTGCTATGGTGATTGTTGCTATGGTGACCATTGCTATGGCAACCGTTGCTATGGCCGTTGCTAAGGGGATCCCCCCCCCCTCCACGCAAAAATATTCTAAGTCCCTCTAAGGGGGACTTAGAATATCCCCCTCCCCCGACCGCTTCGACCGAAAATATTCTAAGTCCTGAGCGAGCGGGAGCGGGACGGCAGGGGAAGGGTCGAGCGGGGCCAGGAGAAGAGAAAATATTCTAAGTCCCCCTTAGACGGACTTAGAATATTTCCCCCTCGATCCCATCGACTGAAAATATTCTAAATCCCCCTTAGACGGACTTAGAATATTTCCCCCCCAACCCCCTCGACTGAAAATATTCTAAGTCCTGAGCGAGCGGGATCGAGGCGGCAGGGGTCTCGATTCCTGACACGGCGGCGGCGGCGGCGACGGCGGGGGCGGCGACAGCGGCGGAAACTTTATATATATAGAGAGATATATATACTAGAGTTTCCCCGAGCTCGCGCGCTACGCGCGCTCGCTTTTCTTTTATTACAATTATAAAAATGTTTAATCACCACCGTAACTTTTCACCAATGGCGGTTGCCGCCGCTTTTTTTTAGGCACTCACTATAACAATAGGCAAAGAGTGCCTATTAAAATGACCATCCGTTGCTCTTCGGAGTCTGTCGAAGGGGTTACTCCGCAGCGCATACTCCAAAAATTTTTATTTTTCAGCATTTGCTTCGGTGTATCTCCAACATCATGCGTAGTTACTTTGAAGTGACTGCGATGAATAGAAATATTTTTTTTAGCCTGCGGTGCAATGAAAACAACTTTTTGGCTGAATTTTTCTTCTCGGACGTCCGTATCACACTGTAACTTTAGATGGTGCGAATCAATTTTGTTCTCCTTCGCAGAGTTTTTTTATTACATTATTTTCAGTATGCACATTACTTTTAAAACCAATCTAACAACTTTAAGTATTTTTTCTAAAAAATTATTGGCCACAATTTGCATTTGCCTTCGGTCAAGTGTCCGTACGGTGCCATCATAATGAACTCTACGAACCAATTTTTTTCTCCTTCACAGCATCATTTTGTTTTATCAAAAGCACTACGCACAGCAAATTTAGAGACAATCCTACATCTCTAACTATTTATTCATCACAATTTTCCATAAAAAAATGATTTTCTCACATCTGATGTCCGTACGGTGCACCAATTAAGAATCCTGGAAACCAATTCTTTTCTCTTTCGCAACAATATTTCATTGCATCGAAAGCACTATGCACAACAAATTTTGAGTCATTCTGACTAATATAATTTTAATTATAAAATAATTCAAAAACAGTGGTTATAACAAGATTTGCTTTAAAGGTTATGTTATTTAGATTTGCCAAAAATCCATTTTTCATCATGTTAAAAAAAAAACTTCGGTTGTGAAAAATAAAACACGAAATATCATACACAGATTCACAAATGTTTGCGTTTTTTATTTCGAAAATAATATATTATCACCGAAAATCATTCGCAAAATTTTACCATATTTTATTCACATTCGTAATAAAAATGATAAATTTCACGTATTCACTGAAAAAATTGGTAGTAAAGTCACAAAAGAGATTCATCGAATATCCAAAATAATTACAATTTCACAAATAGAACTGAAAAAAACGCGAGTACATATTTTTTCATTTCATTCTATCTGTCAAACTTTGGAAGCAGACGACAATTTCGTAGCAGACGATACACAGATGCTCATACGTCGCGGCGCGCGTACTCTGTGGCCGGATGATTTTCAAATAAAAAAAATCAACATCTCGTTTCAATCTTTGTTCCTATTTTACGTAAATATAAATGGATTCTACGCGGTATAGTGCAAATAAAAGTGTGCAATCATAAAAAAAAGAATTTCCTATCCTTCGACCGTCGAAGATTCATCGCAGCCGAAATCTTTGTCAATTATGTTCACCCGATTAATTCGTTTACAGTTAATAATAAAAACTGCAAATTCTTTTTCTGGCAATGTATTTTCTCCTCTTCAAAACAAGCCAAAATAAGAGTCGAAATCTTTTTTCGCTGCCGAGATATGATTTTTTTTAAGCAAAGACTAATTTTACGAATTTTCGTCAAAAAACGAATCGTTTTTTCAAATTTCTCGAAATTGCCGTCTCTAATCCTTTCCTCTCAAAGAAATCGTATTTACAAACTAACTCTCCGCGTTATTGCGCAGATAAAAAGTGTGCTATGTTTAAAAATTTAATTTTTTACACTTCGACCGTCGGAGATTCATCACATTCGAAATCTTTGTCAATTTTGTTCGCTGGATTTATTCGTTTACACTTGATAAGAAAAGTGCTAATGATTATTCTATCGACGTATTTCCAACGTTTTTTTTTTTTTCAAATTTTTTCAAATTTTCGTCGAAATACGAATTTCTTTCATATGCTCACATGTTGAAAAGTTTTTTTTCGTGAAAAAAAAAAAAAAAAAACAATTGTACTCTTAAAGAACCATTATAAACAATTATTCATCAAGAAAGTGAAATACACTAAATTTGTCGATTTTACGAGTTATTCCGTACCGAGAAACTTATCCTCGTTTGTGATTAACTAAAATTTAAAAAAATACGATATGATATGATGCTAAATTTGATATTTTTAAGCGACGATAAATATCAATAAAATTTCATTGAAAAACGAAAAAAAATTATCGAATTTCTCAAACTTCTCGTCTCCAATACTTATCTGTTCCACAGAGACAATAACGAGCTGATTCCATGTATTACGAAGAAGAAAAAAAATATATCTCAAATGGTAGAAATGTAATTTGTTATAAGAGGACTGTCAAAGAGCCTTCAAAGTCGAATTTTTCAAGAATTTCATCACTTTGTAAAAAAATATTTCGGAGCTATCCAAGATGACAAATTTTTGATTCGAGTAACATACTACTTCCTCTTCAATACAAGACAGGAACCAAGACGATATATTTTTTCGTTCTCGAGATATCATTTTTTTGCAGCAACCATAAATATCGACAAAATTTCATTGAAAATCACAAAGAATAGCAAATTTCTTGAACTTTTCATCTACAATGATTTGGTTTCCTACAGATAAAATAACGAACTGATTCCGTCTATTATGGGGAAGAAAACAAACATTGAAGAGGAAAGATTTAAAGGGGATATTTTTCTTGAATGCTAAATGGTAATCGTGTTGGTGTCGGTACATGTTTTGTGTCTTTGTTTTATATTCGTTAAATCTGGTCATAAGTTTTAAGCCAATAAAACGACTTTACTAGACATGATTTGATTCGTTAAATTAATTTGATCAAGTTCTACGTGATGCAATTCGTTATATTTGTCTCGTGTCTCAATATTTGACAATTTATCGTCAAACAAAAAGGAAATATCCGCCGTGAATATTAATAATCAATTGATACAAAAAAGAAATGTTTTTATTCGACGAAGGTTAAACATTATGAATTAATTTACGTAACTGATAAATGTTTTTCCCTCATACGTACTTTCGAAAATAAACGCAGAGCGCGACGTATAAACATACTTCATCCGTAGCGCATAGCGCGATGTGTATATATACTTCATCCGTAGCGCATAGCGCGATGTGTATATATACTTCATCCGTAGCGCATAGCGCGATGTGTATATATACTTCATCCGTAGCGCATAGCGCGATGTGTATATATACTTCATCCGTAGCGCATAGCGCGATGTGTATATATTGTGACGTGCTTTTCGAAGTTTCGGACTGTACTTCGATCCGCGACCCGTCCAAAATATGATGACGCCCTTGTTTTTCAATTCGCTACTCTTACCTGTATTTTTTCCCTTCTGCCGAATTGTTGCTGGGCGCCAGGATATCAATCTCCCGATATCCAGGGATTCAAACTTTTTCTTACTCTCTAATTATCACTATCTTACGCGGCTAGCAGGATAGGGAGTGCAGTTCGGGCGCGAAGTAATTTAACACTCAAATAAATTTTTCTCTCAACACACATGAAATAAAAGCAATAAAACGGTATTTATTCAGTTATTTCCCGATATTTTAACACAAAAATTCTCAGCCTTTCCGATCGGCTACTCAAAAACGAACGAACGAAAATCGTTTTCGTTCAAAAACACAATTAATATGACTCGCGGGACTCGACGTAAATTCTTTTCTCAAAATGTCGCCGACACGACGAGAATTTTTCCGAAAACTTAACCGCTAATTTGCCGAGTACGGGCGAGAAAGCACTCTGCGATTTCGCGTATCGCTCTCGGCATAAAGTAACCAAAGATGGTGTGCACCACGTGCACCTACCTTGTCAATTATCTCCGAAGCGATGCGATCGTCCCTCTACTTCCTCGAACTTTCCTCAAGACAACGGTCTCTCGATCTCGGCCGTCGACACGGCGTTAATTCTCCTCGGCGGACTATGAGTTTCGATACTTCTCCCTCACGGAGATGATAATTCACGGAATCCCTTATCGCTCGTGTATTAGCTCACTATTCTCAACTACTTCTCGAATCTTTATTCGATTATCTATTGCCTTTGTTCTCACACAAAAATTTACTACGGATCGACTAACTAATAGCACGCGTTAAGCGAGAGTGACGCTTCCTCGCCCGTACTTCGTTACGCGGACCGATAGCTGAGGGGAAGGGGGTCGCGACGGTTCCCTTGCCGTACTTCCGCAAATTTTATTGGTTCCTCGCGGCTCCTCTCCTATTGTCTTCTCCTCGCGCGGTAACCGGCGTAGCTACGACTTCTCGCGTTTTGCTGAAAAATATAAGACAACTCTCCGGCAGACATATGTTCTATATCGTTCTATTTTCTCGGGTACCGCGGGGATCGACTCTGTGCGCGCGCTAACAAAGACTCTCGCGCGTGCCCTACCTATAGCGTGATGCGAGAGCGTTTACAACGCCTCGTCACATCCCCCCACTAGGCCCTGACTTCCTGCGTTATCGCAGGTAGGCACACGCCGATACACACCATCACGCCTTATCACAGAGTCCTTCCCCTGCGCACCCGGCAATCCATAAAGCTACAAATGATTATCATAATCAATCTCACACTCATTTACCCAAAACCAAATGAAACTTTATTACAACTTATTGATAATACAAAAAAATCTGCGACCTCGCGCTTCTCGCGACGACACGGTCGCTTATCACCAAAAATCTAAAGTAACTAAAAATTCGTTTCATCCCATCACATTCGTTCAGTCCTATCACTTAGAACTAATGTATCATCGAGCTCTCCGCGTTTGTCGCACTGCTATGGAATTTCAAATCCTTTACGTGACAACGACCTGCCGATCGTCCCTCTGCATCGGTTAATTCTACAACGCTCGGCGATACGACGCGCGACACGGTAAACGGACCTGCATATCGCTTAGCAAATTTCGACGTCATGTTATTCGCGGCTTTCGACAATACACGGTATTTGCGGAAAACTAAATCACCTTCGTGTAGGGGAACGTCCCTCCTACTACGATTATAGTACTTCGCTTGTTTTTCTGAAGCCTCTCGAATTTTTCTCGTAACGAGATCTCTTAGCTCGACGAGTTTACTCATTCGTTTTGCCCATTTCGCCTTATCTGGCGCATTCGGTATGTCGCTCTCGATCATCCGCGACCAATAGTGCGCCGGTTTCGGTTCCCTACCTAAGTTTAAGAACGCCGGACTCACACCGAGTGACGAATGGATCGCAGTATTATAGGCGAACTGAAATTCGCCAATGTGCATATCCCATTCGCTATGGTCAGCGGACACATAGCTTGCTATCATTGTTTTCAAATTTCGATTTACCCGTTCCACGGGATTTGCCTGTGCGTGATACGGTGGCGTTGTTATCCGCTCGATTCCGTATTCGTCTGTCAATGATTTTACTGTCCGGTTCACGTATTCTGTTCCGTTGTCCGTCAGTAAACGTCGTGGTGTACCCCATCGGTTGAGTACTCTCGACCGAAACGCATCTGTTACTGTCTTACCGTTCGCCGCTGCGACCGGTACGCACTCAATCCATCGAGTGAAAAGATCTTCGAACACTATTAAATAACGATTTCCCGCCTTCGATCTCGGATACGGCCCCATTACATCAGACGCAACGGTGTCCCACGGTTGCGCGATCACTCGTGGTCCCATTAACCCCATCGGTCGCGACTGATTTGACTTATGCCACGCGCACGTAATGCATTTCCCTACGTATCTTTTTACGTCTCGATACATTCCCGGCCAATAATAGTACATAGCGACACGGCGATATGTTCGTTCGACACCCGGGTGTCCGGCCTGTTCGCTATCGTGCGCTCGCTGCAATATTACTTCGTGGTCGGTTGACGGTACAACTAATTTCCACGCCTCTAAGTCCTCTCCGGTTGCTTCCTTTAACGCGTCCGGCCGATAAAAATAGAGAGCGTCTCCATCAATTTTCCAATCAGGAAATTCTCGCGGATTACGGCGTATGGCTACGAGCCTTTCGGTGTACCAATCTAATTCGAAGAAATCTCCCAACGAATCTACTTCTGCGCTCCAATCCGGTTCAACGTCCGAATACATTCTCGATAAAGCATCCGGTGCTTCGTTCTCTGTACCCTTTCGATATTCGACTTTCATGTTATACCCTGATAATTCTAATGCCCATCTGGCCAGTCTGCCTATCGGATCGGTCAGATTATAAAGCCAACGAAGACTACTGTGATCCGTGACGACAGTAAATTCGTACCCCTCTAAATATGGTCGAAATTTCCGTACGGCCCAAACTACCGCGAGACACTCTTTTTCCGTGACTGTGTATCGCGTTTCGGGACCAGTCATCACGCGACTTGCGCACTCTATCATTTTCTCCCCATCATCGTACTTCTGGGTGAGTATCGCGCCTATTCCCTTATCGCTTGCATCCGTATAAACTATAAACGGTCGTTCGTAGTCTGGGTACGTGAGTATCGCGGCATTTATTAACTCGTCTTTTACGGCTCTAAACGCGGCTTCCTCTACCTCTGTCCAATCCCATTCTACGTTTTTACTCGTTAATCGGTTCAACGGACCTGCGACGCGCGAAATATTAATGAGATGACGGTGATACCAATTTATCATACCGTTGAAACGACGTAATTCTGTTACGTTCCGCGGACTTCGATAATCGATAATCGGTCGAATTTTCTCCGGATCTGGTCTCAAACCATCGCGATTTACTAAAAAGCCGAGGTAACGTACCTCGTTTCGACAAAACGCGCTTTTTTCGTAATTCAATATGAGACCGGCCTCTCGGATTATTCCCAAAATCTTCTCGATCCATTCGAGATGTTTCTCAAAAGTACGATTTACGATAATGATATCGTCTAAGTAAGCAAACGCGTGCGGCTCGAGCGCGGGACCGATTAGACGATCCATTAGCCTCTGAAACGTTGCCGGCGCGTTACACAAACCGTACGGCATCCTCCGAAATTGAAACAACCCTTTACCCTCTACTATGAACGCGGTAAAGTGTTTACTACTCTCGGCCATCATTATCTGATGGTACGCGGCACTCATGTCCAGCGTGGTAATGTACACGGCTTCTTGCAGCTTACTTAATATCGTATCCATTCGCGGCAATGGATAAGCATCCTTTCGCGTGACTTTATTCAACTCCCGATAATCTACGCAAAATCTCCAACTACCATCGGGTTTCGCGACCATTACCGGTGGACTCGCCCATTCGCTTGACGAAGGCTCAATAATTCCTTTCTCTAACATTCGATCAACTTCCTCATGAAGTTTCGCTACAACAACCGGCGAACGTCGGTACATACGCTGTTTTACGGCTTTATCTAATGGCGCATCGATCACGTGCTCAGTGAGCGTCACTGGCACATCGAAATCCTGCGGCATCGTCGGTTTAATTCTCGCGAGTAGATCGTCTAAACGTTTCCTCTCCTCACGAGCGGGTTCTTGGATCCCGAAACACACGCCGACTGTCGCGATCTCTTCGCACTTACTAACAATCGGGTGTTCGACACCACCTCTCCCTACCGACCAGGTATGACGGCTGCCATAGATATTAATCCCAAACGCGTTTATGAAATCCATCCCTAATAAGCAATTGGATTTTAAGTCACGGACAATAATTGCTGGGAACCATTTCTGTATCCCGTCGAGTTCAATCGGGAATAAGGCCTCTCCGAGAACTCGTTCGGGTGTACCGTTCGCCATCGTAACATAGTCATTTCTCGATCTTGGATACTTCCGGTGTGGTATTCCGAGTTCGTCTACGATAACGCCTCCTATTCTACCAAAAACCGATATAGTCGCACCCGTATCGAGCAATGCATCGAGCAATTTTCCCCCAATGATTAATTGCGCGAAAATACGCTCGTGGCCTTTTTCTCGCTGCCACTCCTCCGGAGGAGCGGGAAAAGCCATTGTGAACTTTATTGGATCGAATTGTCTCGTCGTTACGTCTAAATCAAAATGTACCGTTTTTTCGCTTTCGGTATTCCGATCATCGTCGGCGCGATTCGCTGCCGGAGGACGATCGGTCTCGTTTGTTTCACCGATAATTCGCGATTCTATTATCTCCTCGTCCGACTCAACGTCGTCGTCGAGTGTCCATATCCCAATCGATCGGTTGATAATTTTCCCGTTATCTACGACTTCTACTGCATTTTCCCTATCAGCGATACACGGAGAGCTCGATGGACCTGCGCTTACATCAACGCGTACTAATTCTGTCGAGTCCTCTACGCGAACTGCACTCTCTATTACAGGGGAATTTATTTCTACAGGAATCGTAATTTCTCGCGGGTTTGTCTCTACTCGGTACACTGGCCGCCCCGCGGTTGCCAGGCCCGATTGGCGTTTTTTGCAAACGCACATCCGCAATTGTCGGTATTCACGCCCTTACGGCCACAGCCGAGACATAACGTAGCCTGCGGCTTCTCGCAAACTCGACTGAAATGCCCTAAATCACCGCAATTAAAACAGAATAACGGCGATCGTCGCACGAAATTTTTCTGCTGAGGCGAGGATGAACGAGCGTCGTTCTTCCCATTCGTCGGCGATTGCCTCCCCCCACTAGACTGTTGTTGCCGTTGCACCCCTTGTCTCGGAGGATTCGAAGCCGTTGTTTGCGCGTACGTTTTCGTAACTGCCTTCGGTTCGACCGTTGACGCCTCTAAATTTTCTGCAGATTTTCTCCGATTTCTCTTTCTCTTCGGAGAAGACGGTTCGACCGTATTCCCGTTACCCTTCTTCGGCGGCTTTTCCGTCGACACGGCGCTAACATTCGAGGAACGCGGCCGATACCCACTCGGTTTATACCCTCCTTGAGATTTCGGTTCATCTTTCTTTCCGCCATCCCAAGCGTAGGCCTTCAAGTTGCATTCGTTGCGACTTGGCGGTGGACGTCGAGTCTTCGCTCGAGCCCATCGTTGTTCGATCTTCGTTGCTTTTTCTACGAGATCCGAATACGATTTAATATCACTCCGTTCGAGTCTATCCCAATATTCTGGACGAAGTCCTGCGTATGCGTGATCCAGTTGACTCCTGAGGCTCTTTCGTTTATGAAGTCGATTGAAAAGCCCTTGCAAACGGATCAGGTAATTTTTCGCGGTTTCGCCAGAACCTTGCGTCCGCTTTCGAATATCGTCCTTGAGTCCTTGTTGATCCATATCGACTCCGAACCATTTCTTGAACTCAAGTTCGAACTCATGCCAGTGTTGCCATTGTTTGCGATTTGTTCGGTACCAGAGGAGGGCACCGCCTTTCAACACTTCCGGCAATGTTTGCAAACGATCCGAATATCGGATATGTGCTGCGGCGATCTTCTCGAGGATAATTTCCAAAAATTCTTCTCCCGAAAAATCGTCTTCGCCTGTGAATTTTAAAGACCATTTTCTCGCGATTTCCCCGACATCCCGTTCGGTTCGTCGTCTCGACGACCGGTGCTGCGAGCTTCGATTGCTTCGGTGCGACCGCTCTGACACGGTCCCTCTCGATCCTTCTACCGACTCGGCTTCGCTCTCCGAAGTCTCGCTGAGATCCGACTCACTGCTGCTCGATTCGTCGATTACTTCCGGTTGCCTTACCGGTACCGTTTTGGTTGATTTTCCGGTCTTCTCCGCTTTCTTCTTGGCCCCCTTTTGCTGTTGACTCGGTCTGCCTTCCGGTTGCTCGGTTTTCTCGTCGGTCTTCCGAGCCGATGATTCGCCGTGATGCGCAGCACCCTTTGACGTGTCCTCTGGCTTGTCCCCCTGGACTTTTCTCGAGGTATCGCCCAGGTTTTGCGCATCCCGGTTTTTTGCACTCTTATTCGTCCGACTTTTCGCCTCGCCGGTGTCTTCGGCTGTCTTCCGCGGGGGCGGAGAAGTTCTCCGGTCACGTGAATGTTTCGGTATCGCTCCCTGCGATGCCTGTTCCGGTGTCGATTGTGCTGAAGCCAACTTGCGAGTTACGCTCGATGGTTGAGCCACCCAAAGTCTCAGCCTGTTTCTCACTACAGCCGGTACGCCGTCCGAGCTTATCATCAAAGCTGCGAGTGTTTGGCGTACGTCCTCTACCGTCATCTCGTCGATCTCTGTTAATAAAGGCGCAAGAGGTTCGCTGCCTACCGGAACGACGTCGTCCTCATCCCAGCGAATATTCTTGTACCCTTTTTCTCGATACTTGCTGCGACGCAGTCGATCGCGAATTTGCTCGCCATTTCCTTCGACACTAGCCTCGGCACTTCGCAGCAATTGTCGAACTTCGAGATCGCTCAGCGTCTCGATCCAGATAAACGGGTCTGCTACCCTTTTTCCACGATCGCGTGTATTTACGTTCGATATATCGAGCGTTTTATCGGGTTCCCGTTGTCCGAGTAGTAACGCGCGCACTCGCTGGCGAAGCTCCTCGTGGCCTCCCCTATCGTCCATGCGTGCCGCACGTAATATATTACTAAGTTCGGTTTCTGTGCGAAAATCTACCCATTGCAATGGATCTAACGTAGAGGCTCGATCCTGATACGTTAATTCGTGTTCGTCGACACTTGGTTCACTCTCGCTGCTTTTCAGCGGATCGATCGATTGCAATGTTTCCTCGTTGGGATTTACCGGATCCATCTCGAAACGAGTGGTTACGCACAACAGTTACTAAGAAATCGCGGAATCAAATATAAACGCGGTATAAATCGCGAAACTCACGGAGTTATTTCGTCGTACGCGAAAGTTAATTACGATAATTTTCCGAATTAATTTTTCCGAACCGCGCGATCAATGTTTTCGAATCACGAAACCTATTCGCGAAATTCACGGAATTGTTAATTCACGGGACGCGTTATCGATCGTGATACTCACGGAGAATTTTCACGATACGCGTAACTTCACGGAACGATTCACGGAATTTTTTTCGCGAGACGCAGTCTCAATAACGGAAAATTAATTTAAATTGTTTTTCGGAAATGTTCGAAATTATCGATGCGCAATTTGCAAAGATTTTTTTTTTCACAAATTGTCGCGGACTAACAAAAAATATTTTTTTCAACACCAAATATCGCGTTAATAATTGACGAAAAATTCGCGTATTTATTCTCGAATAATCGAATAATTTACTACTAATTTATTCGCAAATATTGTTTTTTATTTATTCGCGAAAGTGAATTCGAATTATCACGCGCACTGTTTAATTGTTCAATATCGCGAACGTTCGATATGCGAGCTGTCACTGTATCGAGTCTATCACTCGGAGTCCTTGGTGCACGCGTACCCGAACTTCGCGCACTACGTTGTCTGTCTCTCTCTCGCGACGCGCGAGACCCCCGATGAGTCGCTCGGTACACGAGTACCCGAAAGTGTTCTCATCGGTTTATTACGTACACTGATTTTACGTGTTTTTACTCCGCGGTTGAGCACGGCTGATAATTTTTCTCGAAAAATATATTTCAGTCAATGCTATTTTAATTCTCGAATTTCCAAGCGAACGTCTTCGAGACTCTCGCGTCCCGTTTGTTTACGTTTCGCGTGTACCCTCGACGCTCGAGCTCGGCTCGCGAATCTATTGTTCCCGCACACGTATTCACACAATGAAAGTTTTCGAGACAGTTTCTCGCTCGACTGTTCTCGAAAGAATTTTTACGAAAGAAATAAATTTTGAATTTAATTATTAAACAAATTTTTTTTTTTTGTCCGATTTTAATTACTTCGACGGCCCCACGTTGGGCGCCAAAAATTGTGACGTGCTTTTCGAAGTTTCGGACTGTACTTCGATCCGCGACCCGTCCAAAATATGATGACGCCCTTGTTTTTCAATTCGCTACTCTTACCTGTATTTTTTCCCTTCTGCCGAATTGTTGCTGGGCGCCAGGATATCAATCTCCCGATATCCAGGGATTCAAACTTTTTCTTACTCTCTAATTATCACTATCTTACGCGGCTAGCAGGATAGGGAGTGCAGTTCGGGCGCGAAGTAATTTAACACTCAAATAAATTTTTCTCTCAACACACATGAAATAAAAGCAATAAAACGGTATTTATTCAGTTATTTCCCGATATTTTAACACAAAAATTCTCAGCCTTTCCGATCGGCTACTCAAAAACGAACGAACGAAAATCGTTTTCGTTCAAAAACACAATTAATATGACTCGCGGGACTCGACGTAAATTCTTTTCTCAAAATGTCGCCGACACGACGAGAATTTTTCCGAAAACTTAACCGCTAATTTGCCGAGTACGGGCGAGAAAGCACTCTGCGATTTCGCGTATCGCTCTCGGCATAAAGTAACCAAAGATGGTGTGCACCACGTGCACCTACCTTGTCAATTATCTCCGAAGCGATGCGATCGTCCCTCTACTTCCTCGAACTTTCCTCAAGACAACGGTCTCTCGATCTCGGCCGTCGACACGGCGTTAATTCTCCTCGGCGGACTATGAGTATCGATACTTCTCCCTCACGGAGATGATAATTCACGGAATCCCTTATCGCTCGTGTATTAGCTCACTATTCTCAACTACTTCTCGAATCTTTATTCGATTATCTATTGCCTTTGTTCTCACACAAAAATTTACTACGGATCGACTAACTAATAGCACGCGTTAAGCGAAAGTGACGCTTCCTCGCCCGTACTTCGTTACGCGGACCGATAGCTGAGGGGAAGGGGGTCGCGACGGTTCCCTTGCCGTACTTCCGCAAATTTTATTGGTTCCTCGCGGCTCCTCTCCTATTGTCTTCTCCTCGCGCGGTAACCGGCGTAGCTACGACTTCTCGCGTTTTGCTGAAAAATATAAGACAACTCTCCGGCAGACATATGTTCTATATCGTTCTATTTTCTCGGGTACCGCGGGGATCGACTCTGTGCGCGCGCTAACAAAGACTCTCGCGCGTGCCCTACCTATAGCGTGATGCGAGAGCGTTTACAACGCCTCGTCACAATATACTCGATACGGAGCGCGTAGCGCGACGTGCATTCCCGTGAGTGCCTTAAAAAATGTCTCGAAAGGACATTTTTCGGGGGGTTTGGGGGGCGGAGCCCACCAACAAGAGCATCTGCGCCCACAGGGCGCTGAGACGCTTGTTGTATTTTTACTTAGTCAGTCCCCCTTGAAGGGACTTAGAATATTTTTCCCCTTCCCTCGATTCCTGACACGGCGGCGGCGACAGCGGCGGAAACTTTATATATATAGAGAGATATATAAATATATATATATTTGTGAAAGGGTACATCTCAGGACCATTTCGGGGCTCAGGTGGTACATATGGGGACTTTTGTCACATGTGGGGACGGTCCCCATATTTTTTTATATCAAAAGGATGATGGCAGGTCCGGTCCTCACAATTCCTTCTATATGCATCGTACGAAATGGGTACCGTATTAAACTTGTGCAGAAAGGTTATTTCCAGGGCCGATTAGAAGTATGGTTATGTAGGATGAATAATATCTCAATATTCAGATATTAGATATGATACAACGATTGCCTTCTCAATACAAAATATATACGAATATTTGTTTTATAGACACGTAAATCAGCAGACCCTTGAATTATATTCAGTAGCCGATTTATCGATAACGGTATACTAATTTTGAACGTTAAATTAATAACAGCATACAAACTTCTGTAGCTCTCGCACCTAGTGCTTCGTTTACTGTAACAAATCATCGTGACTAAAATATACGGTACAGTGACACAAAAACTGATGCAATGGTAGTAAAACGTAGTGCTTCAGATTTTCTTTGAAGTATTTACCCGAAGTAAAAAAACACGAATTACGATCACTCTATTTATCGTTTTATGAAATCGTTAGTAATCGTTAATAAAAATGTTGGCCGAGAATAGAGCTGATGGATCTGCAGAATTACTCTAACTCCCTAATGGTCGTCGCAATAACCAATGCACCCGAAAGGTCCTCGCAATTCTCCTTACAACGAATAACGCTGACTTACATCGTAAGGTTGATTGCTGGTACCAGTAGACGGTGTTCTAAGGCGTATTGCAGAGACCAAACAAGCGACAAATAATTTTATAGTTCTAATATTATTAATATAATAACCGGCGCACAACTGCGAAACGAAATTAACGATAGACGTAAGTTTATGGTCGCACTGACATCTAGTTTCCGCAATTTCATCGCGCCAAAATCCAAGCAAATTGACATATCAATTAAGCAACATTCCAGATTTTCGTCAAAATGTCCTCTAGAAAAAAAAAAAAAAACAAAACGAATTCGTCTTTAGCATGAGTATTGACCACTGCATTGCATTTCGATATGCATTTTTTTATCACGACAGTCGCGCTAATTAAATCTTGTATATTATCTATGGTGATCTCCACGGTCACCATAAGTACCCTTATAGCTCCAAGGTCCCTCATATACGTTACAACAAACTTTTACAGCGTAACGTTGATTGTTGGGACCAGTTTACTGTGTTGTAAGGAGTATTGTGGGGACCGCATCAAACGACAAATAATTTCAAAATAATAATACTTTAAAAAAAAGAATGGGTTTTTTTTTTAATCAACTACGATGATTAGAGATAGATGTAAGTTCACTGGCGTGCGACGATATTCTGGGAAGTATACGGAAATAATCAAACTTCAATTGTACTTTCGCCACCTGTTGACATTCTGCTATATGTTCACCCAATTTCATCGTGTCAAAAATTCGAGGCACATTGATGCATCGAATAAGCGTTATTTCAAATTTTCATCAAAGCATTTTCTTTACAAGAAAAAAACAAATTCGTTTTCATGATGACTAATGACTACTGCAATGGAATTGAATATGCATTTTTCATCACGATAATAGTGTTAATTAAATTTCGTATCGCGATTGCAGTCGACTAGTACCCATAGTTACCCTTACAATGAAATGGTCCCCGTAATTCTCTTTACAACAAATCTTACCGGTCCTCTCAATCGCCCGTATAACTCCACGGTCCCCACAATTACCCTTATTACGCCGAGGTCTCCACAGTTACCCTTATAACTCCGTGGTCCCCACAATATACGTTATAACAAACTTTTGCAGCATAAGGTTGATTGTTGGGACCAGCATATTCTGTTGTAGGGACTATTATGGGGACCGCGTTAAACGACAAATAATTTTATAATCATAATTCTTTTTAAAAAATTAACGGTTCTTTTCTAAATTAAGCTACGATAATTAGAAATAGATGTAAGTTTATAACCGTACGGGCATCGGGTCATACTGTGGAAAGTATACACAAACAATCAACATGAATTGTACTTTCGCGACCTGTTGACACTTTGCTATATAATATTCACCCAATTTCATCGTGTCAGAAACTCGAGGCATATTGACGCATCGACTAAGCGTTATTTCAAACTTTTTTCAAAACGTTCCCTTTACAAGAAAAAAACAAATTCGTCTTTACGATAACTAATGACCACTCCAATGAAATTGAATATGCATTTGTTTGCCACGACAATCGTGTTAATTAAATTTTGTATCGTGATTCTAATCGACTGGTACCCATACTTACCCTTACAACGAAATGGTCCCCGTAATTCTCTTTACAACAAAGTATACCGGTTCTGACAATTACTCTTTTGACTCCACGGTCTCCACAATTGCCCTTATAACTCTAAGGTCTCCACAGTTACCCTTATAACTCCGTGGTCCCCACAATATACGTTTTAACAAATTTTTACGGCGTAAGGTTGATTGTTGGGATCAGTACACTGTGGTGTAAAGAGTATTGCGGGAACCGCATTAAGCGCCGAATTATTTCACACACACACACACATATTGCCAACGGGCCATTGACCGAAGACCTTCCCCCATTATTTCATATTTATAATACTTTTTAAATAATTAATGACTTTTAACTGCGATCATTAGTGACGTATGGATACAATTATGCTGATATCCGATGATACTATGAAAGGTGTTCGACAAAAATGAACGAATTTGTACTTTCGTTCCCCGTCGATACTTTGCCATACCATAGTTTGTCCAATTCGTGGTAAAATCAAGTACGTATTTTTTTTATCAGAACAGAAGTGTTAATTAAATTCGTGATATGTTTACGGCGAAATAGTCCCCACAATTCTCCTTACAAAAAAACATAGTGGTCCTCATAATTACCCTTATAATTCAGTAGTCCCTATACTATACGTTACATCACAGGCTTATGATATAAGGGTGATTACTGGGACCAGAAGACTGTAACATCAGGAGTATCGGGGGAATGCGCCGACGAGAAATCTAATAATCATGATTTCTTTTGAATAATTAATCTAATTTACCAGCAATGTTCAATAACGATTGATGTGCAGCTTCTATCCCATCCGAAAATCCTGTCAGAAATACGATAAGCGTGATGGATAAACCGTTCGATTGAGAGTTTCTGATACTTTGCTTTGTTTGCTAGAGAAGTATTGAATGAAACCGGCAGATGATAAATAATCTTTCGTCACGAATAGTTTATTTCTCAAGAGTTCGAACCTGTTAAAATGCATATCGCATGGTTTACAAGATAAAAAGTATGACGATATACCATCAGCAGACAGAAACATTTTTTTTCGTGGTCCCGGTTTTACTAAGAATATGAAACAATGTCATGTCGATACGCAAAATTCTCTCGAGGCTTGAGTTTGCCGGTAGAGACGAGACTATTATCGTTTTCCGAGAATTGAACGTCAACAATACATCGTAGGATTCGTCGTCGCGTTCTCGTCTTTAGTCTGTCTCTGATTGTCGAGCGAACATGAGTTTCGGTATGACGCTGTCGATTCACGAGTGAAAATGTTAGCCTTAGTGTTATTTGACGATGGCATATATTATATCTGTAATAAAACAGATATAACAGTGAAAGATAAGGAGTGCAGTATTCGATACAAGGATCGAAACCGATACGCCGGTAAAGTCGTCGCATATAATGGTAAGTGTTGTTAATTTATGTAAGATTAATTCGCATTATAATTTGCGTTTCCGCGTAACTTTAGCGCGAAAGTGCAATCGAAAGTAATATCGTACGTCGAGGTCGAATATGTTTATAGTTTCGGAATGACGCCTGTGAAAAAAAGTGTTTGTTTTCAATCGTTGCTTTCCGAATCCCAAATACTTCAGAATAAAAGATTTAGTGTTCACGTAAAATTAGACGTTGATTCGCTGGTACTACTGTTTCCGTGTACTATTGGTACTACTAAATGTAATATATTGGTGCATTCTTCATAATTATTCTCCGCGTTTTCCCTCTCGACATCGACGTAATGGTAAATGTGAAGACCAGTGATCCGATTTATAAAGACGATTACCGGGACCGATCGATCGTATTACCGCGAAAAATAATTTTATTCGTAATAAAATTTAGTTTCATCAATATATTAGTGCATGCATTGTATATATCAATGGGAAGAAAATTTAATCTTCGGTTTTCTCTATATATAAAAATATTTCGTTTTTGTACGCTCATAGATAAAAAAGAGAATCTAATTGCTTTGAAGGCAAAATTGGAACAGGATTGTTCTGACTACGAAGATAATGGAACTGTTCTAAATGAAAATTCGAAAGAGAATGGTACATGCGACAATAATCAAGGTAAAATCGAGATCCACTTGCTATCAAATTCATACATCGTTCAATAAATAATTTGTGTCGTCGTAAATCGGCATTATCGAATTTATATATGTAAATCGAATTATATGCATTCGTAAATGTGTTCTTTTAGAAGTTGAAAAAAAAAACGCGAAACGCAAAAACGGTACTCGTCGGTGTACAGTCAATAAAACATCTACAAAAGAGGCGTTGAAGGAGAAAACTCTATCGAAATCGAAGGAGTCTCATCTTCTTGGGAAACGTAAAAATAATAATATAAGTGGCAAAGATGATTCGACGCAAGCCTCATTCATCGCTTGCGTAGAGAAAATTGCGGAAAACGATCATTTGATCGTCTCGAAAAAAAATGAAAGTGACATTGAGAATGTCGTAAGAAAAGATAACTTAATCGATAATAAAAAATATGGAACAGCTCCAAAAGCCGATGAGTGTCCATTCTCTCTACGATGTAAAGAAACTGCTGAAAATCGAACAAGTTTTCGCGACAAACACGATCAAGACGAAAAATTAACAGCAGCAACCGCGACGATCGAAGGAAAAATAAATACGATCAGTCCAGACGACATTCCGAAGCAACACGCATCTTTCGTTTGTCAGAAAAACGAAATAAAAGAACGTCCCGACGACGATAAAAACATCGACATCGCTTTAATAACAAATGATTATGCATCCTCTTCGTCGGCTGAACAGACTTCTGCCAACGAATTTTGTTTTGGAGCAAGAAATCAAGGTATTTATGAGCTTTCTTTCTTTTCAATCACTTTCAGCGGAAATATTGTTACGTCTCCCTTATTATTAATTGACGAATTTTTCATCCAGATCGAGAAGAAGCGTCGATCGAAACACACGCAGTAATACAAACGGTGGTTGTTTCTCGAAGCGAAATTCACGAAATCCGTCCAACGGTCGATTCGAAGCACAATTTGATTTCTGTCTCTAAAAAAACGATAACCATGCCGAGGATATCGTGGAAGAAGAACGTATCCGTAATTCGAAAAAAGATGAAATCGATACTGAGGTAATCACGGGGAAACAATGTCCCGGTGCCGATAAAAATGGCGAAACTGCGCCTAAAGCGGATGGATATCGAGTCTCTTCATCGATGAATCCAACTTCTTTAAACGAATCGACTCCTCAAATCAATACACACGCAGGTATAATTTAAATGCAATTTTTTTTATTTTGCCTAAGACAACGATTGAATTTTTTTTAAAGATCGGGACGAAAAACTAAAGACAGCGGCCGAGATTCTACAAACGGAAGTCGTTTCTCGAAGCGAAATTGATAAAGCGATTCCGTTGGACAACGAACAGCGTGACTCGTTGCCCGGCTGTAAAAAAAATGAGATTGATTTAGAGAAGATCGATGAAAAGGAATGTTCATCCAACTCGAATAAAAACGGAATTTATAGTGACGAAGACGGAAGAAAAGAGTGTCCTGGTGACCATGAATATGAAAAAAAAAAAAGCGAAAATGTTGATATTGAATTGGACCGTCCGGTTGCGAAAAGGGTTCCGTATCTTATATGTATATAACGCTTCCGTCTGCTAGCATCTTTCATTCAGTAAAGAAACCGAAAATGAATTGCTTAACAATTATCATTTCAGCAATGCCCAAGGCTATTTCCGTTGTGCCAGTCAACATTCCTTACATAATAAAGGTACCTCCGAAAGCATCGAGTGACCGTGTGGAAAATAAAACGAATTCGATCTCGTCGAATGCGATTAATTCGACTATCGGTTCGAACGGTGCCCCTAGTATTTCACCACTACTTACCGAAGAAGGTTTGAAATCTTGTTTTTGTGTTTTCCCGTATCTAGTAACTTGAAATTTTTATATCTATTTTATTGTTTACAGAATTTAATAGTGCTTTAATACATGATATTTTTATACCGCCGAATCCCGGTCAGCTACGCCGAGGTGAATATTCTCTATTATTTTTGGGATGTTTATCGGTCAAGGGTTGGAACCCCAGTGAATGTTTGAACTCAGGAGATGTAAGCGAAAATGTCTATTTTTATTATTGCGTCGATACGCGAATTCAAATTATCACACAGAATAATATTACACAGAATATGGACTACTGTCCGACCAAAGTTACGTAGTACTACTTACAGACCCTTTGCACAAGTCTCTCTACACGCAACCAACCGCGCAGTATCGGATGTCCAATTGTACTCCCCGACTTGCGCTCACTCTCACACTTTATAGGAGATAAAGTGGAGCGAGCGATTCAGCATATTTACGAGATTTGGTAATGATGTTTACCTTATCGTCGTTCCAGTATGCGATACTGTGCAGTTGGCGCAATATTTCATGATCGCACGCCTCGGTTATTGCGTAAGCGTAACCTCGGCGGTGCTCTCAATTTTCAGGGGTATAACAATATTGACTGGGGCTGGGAAGACTTGAATTTAACAGTTTACGATAAAATTCCGATGGCTGAAAGCAGTAAACTCGATTTAAATATACCGGCGTCCAGGGATTCAGAAGTTTTTAATAACTCGGTCCAAGAAAATCAAGAAATGTTGAACACGGAAATCGAAACCTTTTCATCGACAAATAATTACGAAGATCATGCTACACCAGGATCTTCGGGCACGAAAGTCGCCAGAGGTGAAGCAAATCGAGATTTTTTGTCCTCTCACTCATGAGCAAATAAAATAATCATTTTATATCATATTATTTTTCACGATAGATACGGTACCGTCAAATGATGAATATAACGAATCTGATCATTCAAGCGATTCGTCTTTCGTACCGTCTTCGAGTAATTCTGACAATAGCGACGAGGAGACAACAGATAAAGCGATAGAAAATACGAGCAGTCGCTCGAACCGTAGATCTTCGAAATCCGGTAACACATTAACGGATCTCGACGCGTCACTTGCCGTGAACAAAGTCGGACACAGTGCACCGGACGATACGGAAATGACTGTGAAGTCTACCGAGGACGGGACTAAAAAAGATTGGTGCATATTTTGCGATACAGAACAAGCAAAATTGAGTCGTCATGTCGTTCGAAAACATCGAAACGAGGAAGATGTTACAAAGTTTCTCAGCTTCGAAGTCGGATCTCGCGAACGCAAAGAAGTAATGGAAATCATTCGGAAGCGTGGGCAATTCCATTTTAATTCAAATAGAGTATTGAATACAGGCGAGCGTAAAGTTAAAAGACGACCAAACGCGAAATATGGAAGAAAAGCAACGGATTTCGCTACATGCCCTTCGTGTTACGCGGATTATGCGAAGAGTTCGCTTAGGCATCACTTTCAACGGTGCGCGAAGAAAAAATCTGGAAAACAGAGAAATTTGTTGCAGTCTTCGAAAAAATTGATCGGTCGCGTGCATCACAAAGCAGGTGACATCCTTCGGAAACGCGTTTTTCCGACGATGCTGGACGACGAGGTAGCGAGATCTATCCGGTATGACGAGTTGGTAATTCTCTTCGGAAATAAATTGTGTCAAAAATACAAGGATCCGCACTTCTATGACATGATTCGACAACGATTGCGACAGCTCGGACGATTTTTTTTGGAGGTGAAGAAACACGACAAGACGATTCATGAATTTTTCGACGTTTTTTATCCAAAACGATACGATGCCACGATCGGCGCAATTCAATCGCTTGCTGGCCTCAACTCGAGCGGAACCGGATTTAAAATACCGTCGCTGGCCACGTCGCTTGGTACACTCGTAAAACTGGTCGGGAAGTTGTGCGTTTCCATTTGGATCAAAGAACAAAGCAAAGAAAAACAAACTTATGCCGAAGATTTTTTAAAACTCTTCACCGAGGATTATGGAACGAGCGTTGCTCGCACAGCGTTAGAAACGCAAGCGCGCAATAAACGACAGACGAAAGTTATTTTGCCATCGAAATCCGATATTCAAAAATTGCAATTTTATTTACGAGATCGACTAAAAAAATATTATCACCGACTGAACGAAAATTTTCCCCGTGAAGACTGGCTGAATTTAGCGGAGGTGGCTCTCATATCAATTCAGCTATTTAATAGACGTCGAGCGGGCGAAATTGAGCGAGCAACACTCGAAGATTACGCCAATCATCAAAAAATTGACGAACAAACAATCGGCGAAGCGTGCACCAATTTTACTTTGGAGGAGAAACAAGCTGCACAAAAATACGTGCGCTTTACAATCCGTGGCAAATTAATGCGTGGCGTGCCCGTATTGTTGCATCGAGAGATTCTCGTGTGTTTAGAACTTCTGTTAAAACACAAAGTCGAGGCTCGCGTGCATAAGAAAAACCCATATTTGTTCGGGATTCCGGGAACATCGGGGGGCAATTATAAATTTCTTCGAGCCTGCGAATTAATGCGAAAATTTGCGGTCGATTGCGGTGCTGCGGCTCCGACGACTTTGAGAGAAACGATTCTACGCAAGCACGTAGCTACGATGTGCGTTAATTTTAACTTGATGGATGAAGAAGTATCGGATCTGGCGAATTTCTTAGGTCATGCAGACAAGATACTGTGACCGAAATTTCCAAGGAGTGGCACCCTCACACTCAGATAATAAAATTTCAGGAAAAATAATTTAAATAAAACCGGTACGCCGTTGGCCACAAAAATTCGTCTCGATCGCTTACTTATTTTTAAGGGCGCCAGCCGAGCATCGAGCTCGACGCGATCGGATTTTCCAAAGTTTACGAAACAACGAAAATTGATGACAGCCGACTAGCTGCAGCACACAAGGGTAGAGGGGCGGTTCGTGGTCTTGGCGATTTATAAAAGGGGTACATCTCAAATAAATAAAGCAATTAACAAACAGCAAAATTAGGGAAAATACCATAAATAAATTTATTCGAAAAGAATATAATTTCACAGGTCACTTTTCTCCGGGACGGTACCCGGGATGACTCGACACAAAAATAAAAATTTCCCTACTAAAATTCTCACCGGTTACTCAGTTCGCCGGCTTGAATTTCCTCAACGAAAAATTAATAACAATTACAAGAATAATGGTCCCTACTAAATTCGCTGCTCGACGAACATCTCGCTTTCGACGGTACCGAAAAACGTGTCGGAAAAGACTAAGAACCCCCTATGCCGCGTGATCACTCGGTACGAGGCGGGCAGAGGGCTCGTTTAATTTTTAGAGTTCGCACTGCGAGTTCGAACAGCCAAAGCCGTCGAAGCACGCCCACGATTATCTCCCGCACGTCCGAGTCCCTGCAACCGCTCGCCACACTTAACAGAACGGATCTCTCGCGTACATTAAATTTCTACTAATTTTACTAAGCGATCTCAAGTCCCGAAAACCAATACAAAATAGATTAAATGAAATCAAGCAAAGAACGAGACGGGCCGTCCCACTATCGCAGGCTAACTTCTCTCTGGACGAATCCCACGCGCCTCAAAGAGAAGCTTTTCCGTTGGTCTGGGACGAGAACCGTCGTCGCGAAGAGTGCGCGCGGACACTCGAAAATTAACAATTTACAAAAAGAAAGAAAGAAAATGCGTCCGAGGAAAAAGACGGGAACCTTACCGGCGAGAGTCTGATGTTCGACGAGGAAATTATCGGAATTGACCAACCCTCCGACCCGTTGATAATTCCCAATCCGCGATCGGTCCGGTACCGAGGTGATACACCCTTTCGCGCGGAGTCGTCCCTTTGGCCATCTCGATCACTCGAGCACACGTCCTCACACCATAAAAGATACGACGAGAGTCCTCGAGTAATCTACGCTAATTCGTCTCGCGGTCTCGCTCTCCCCTCCCTTTGCTAATATTTTCGGCACCCCGGTACCTGGCGACGCCCTACGATTATCGCGAACTATCGCTCGCGCGAAATTAATATTCGAAAGAAGACGGCGCTGACGCCCCGCTCGAACTATCGCACGACGTTTCGCTTGAAGAATCTTCGTAGACGTTGGTCCCGGGGTGCAGACATCATTGGGACGATGCTGACATCACTAAGCTGTGACTTCTCCGTTATCGGTGCGCCCAGAGCGATGATTTTCGGTGTTGCTGAAGGATGAGAGAAGATGCGATGACCTCGTAGCGGTACCGTTAGCCAAAACGATACTCCTGTTCCGTTTGTCCCAAAAATATTGACGCTAAACGTAGATCACTCGCCGATGCGATTCGCCTCGTTGCGCTCGTGAAAAATAAATAAATAAGAAAACCAAGAAATTAATAACTTTATTCGCTTCGCTTAAATTTCGAACCCTTGAGATCGCTTGGGGACCCTGTCGGTGGGGAGAACGTATGCTCGACGGGACCAAAATCCGCCGATGACGCAATTCATGTAACGCGCCAAAAAAACCGCGTTACAATACATAAGGAACATTATAGACAACCCATTGCAGCCCGAGAAATATTAAAAATGTCGAAGTTGTTGGAAGCCGTTCAAGGTCCCGATGATTCCGACGAAGACTCAGAAGATGAAGGCGTGGCAGAAAAAAATATTACACAAATATCGTATTCAAATGCGTCCGATAATTCACCGTTTGAACAGCAGCCCGAAAATAATAATGGAATTTCGCTAGCTAATGTGTCCGACGATGATCCGTTCGCCGAGCCCGCAGAGAAAAAACAAAAAAAAAAGCGATCGAGTAAGTTCATTTTTTTAACGATAGATTTCTTATTATTAATATTGATTTTAAATTGCAGCTTCTCCGTATGGGAAGTGTGCTCGAGTTCGTTGGACTGTAAAAGAAACAGAAGTCGCAACGAAAGCATTTAAGCCATATATTACAGCCAAAGGTAAACTACCCTCGTTCGCCGTGATAGAAAAAGTCGTTGCATCGAATCCGGGAGTTTTCCAGCGTAATATAGCAGCAATCAAAACGTGGGTTAGCAACCAAATAAAAAAGGCTGCATAACTTTTTCTATCGTCGATAGATGTGTTTATATTTTATATATCTTTTATATGGTGTTGCTGATTAATTAATGAATAAAACGCGTTTGTATTTTCAATAATATTTTTTTATGCGGTTGTCTTTTACTTTTTTATGGAATTTTTTAAATGCTTGCAATTCTGAATGCCGATGGATTATTATTCGACGCTACGGTTCCAAGCCTTACCACGCGGTGGTCTCAACGTTCTCACTCTTTACGACACAGTCTATTAATCCTCACATTCACCCTTTCCACCGGAGGATTTCGATGTAAAGGTGTATTTCGTATTTCGATTTTTTTTTCTTATTTCGTAATGATGAAAAAAACAATGCCGTAATCTGTGTTCAACGCATGCCACACTGATTATCCGACAATCATTGCCATCGATTTTGCCATCGATACGAAAAAATAAATTACAAAAATTGACTCGAATTGACTTAAATTGTCTCGTGTCATTACCCGAAATGAAGGTCCTGCGATTTAACAATGCATCAATATGGATGGTGCTGTATTTAACCGGTATACATATCAATAGGAAATTCCTTAATAACTCTTCTTGCACCATATACATAGTGATGTCGATGGGATTGTACGCTTCTAATTCGAATTGTAGACCTTTGTATACTGGTTGTACAGTTTGTACGTTCGGTCCCGAAATGTACCCTTTCACAAATATCTCTCTATATATGTATATAAAGTTTCCGCCGCTGTCGCCGCCGTGTCAGGAATCGAGACCCCCGCCGCCTCGATCCCGCTCGCTCAGGACTTAGAATATTTTCAGTCGAGGGGGTCGGGGGGGGAAATATTCTAAGTCCGTCTAAGGGGGCCTTAGAATATTTTCAGTCGATGGGTTCGGGGGGGAAATATTTTAAGTCCGTCTAAGGGGGACTTAGAATATTTTCTCTTCTCCTGGCCCCGCTCGACCCTTCCCCTGCCGCCCCGCTCCCGCTCGCTCAGGACTTAGAATATTTTCGGTCGAAGTGGTCGGGGGAGGGGGATATTCTAAGTCCCCCTTAGAGGGACTTAGAATATTTTTGCTTGGAGGGGGGATCCCCTTAGCAACGGCCATAGCAACGGTTGCCTTAGTAACGGTCGCCATAGCAACGGTTGCCATAGCAACGGTTTTCATAGCAACGGTCGCCATAGCAACGGTCGCCATAGCAACGGTCGCCATAGCAACGGTCGCCATAGCAACGGTCGCCATAGCAACGGTCGCCATAGCAACGGTCACCATAGCAACGGTTGCCATGGCAGGGTGGCGCGGAGAGAAAAATCTTCTAAGTCCCCCCTCCAGGGGCGTTTCGAAGGAGGCAGCCGCGGTGGTCGGCGGCGGAGAAAGCAAAAATATTCTCCAAATGGGTTTTAACTCAAAATATTTTACGATTGACGAGCGAGCGCGCGTAGCGCGCGAGCCCGGGGAAACTCTAGTATATATTGTGACGTGCTTCTCGAAGTCTTCGGACTTTACTTCGATCCGCGACCCGTCCAAAATATAATGACGCCCTTGTTTTTCAATTCCCTTACCTTTCCCTCCGATTCACGCCGAATTGTTGCTGGGCGCCAGGATATCTATCACCCGATATCCAGGGTATTCTCAGATTCTCTATTATCTCAAACTTACACTTAACTTACACGGCTAGCGGGATAGGGAGTGTAGCTCGGGCGCGAAGTAAATTCAACAAATCAAATAAATTTTTCTCACAGTACACATGAAATAAAAGCAATAAAACGACATTTATTCAATTATTTCCCGATGTTTTAACACAAAAATTTTCAGCCTTCACGATCGGCTACTCAAAACGACTTTCGTTCAAAAAACACAATTAATATGACTCGCGGGACTCGACGTAAATTATTTTCTCGATCTGTCGTCGACGCGTCGAGAATTATCCGAAACTTAACCGCTAATTTGCCGAGTACGGGCGAGAAAGCACTCTGCGATTTCGCGTAACGCTCTCGGCATAAAGTAACCAAAGATGGTGTGCACCTCGTGCACCTACCTTGTCAATTATCCCCGAAGCGATGCGATCGTCCTTCTACTTCCTCGACTATTCCTCAAGACAACGGTCTCTTTTTTCGGCCGTCGACACGGCGGTAATTCTCCTCTGCGGACGTTGATTTTCGATACTTCTCCCTCACGGAGATGAAATTTCACGGAATCCCTTATCGCTCGTTTATTAGCTCACTAGTCTCAACTACTTCTCGAATCTTTTATTCGATTATCTAATGCCTTTGTTCTCACACTAAAGAAATTACGGCGGATCGTCTAACTAATGGCACGCGTTAAGCGAGAGTTCTAATTTTGCGTCTAACTATTAGCACGCTTCCGGCGAGAGTCACGCTTCCTCGCCCGTACTTTGTTTCGCGGACCGGTATCTGAGGGGAAGGGGGTCACGACGGTTCCCTTGCTGTACTTCGGCAATTATTATTGGTTCCTCGCGGCTCCTCTCCTATCGTCTTCTCCTCACGCGGTAACCGGCGTAGCTACGGCTTTTCGCGAACCTGAAAAAAATAACATAGCTCTACGGCAGACTTGTGTTCTATATTTTTCAGTTTTCTCGGGTTCCGCGGGGATCGACTCTGTGCGCGCGCTAACAAAGACTCTCGCGCGTGCCCTACCTATAGCGTGATGCGAGAGCGTCTATAACGCCTCGTCACAATATATATACTACAGTTTCCCCGGGCTCGCGCGCTACGCGCGCTCGCTTTTCTTTTATCAACATTATAATAATGTTTAATCACCGCCGCAACTTTTCACCAATGGAGGTCGCCGCCGCTTTTTTTTGTATTTTTACTTAGTCAGTCCCCCTTAAAGGGACTTAGAATATTTTTTCCCTCCCCCCCCCCCTTCGCCATTACTCCGTCGACCAAAAATATTTTAAGTCCCCCCTTGAAGGACTTAGAATATTTTTGGTTAATTTTTCACCGAATTTATCGCGTTCGTTTTTTTTTTTTTTTTACTCATACTGCGTTCGTATATGTAAAAGAAAAACGAACGCGATAAATTCGGTGAAAAGTTCAATTTTCCAATTCATTTCGTGACATTTCGTTAAATTTCGTTATCATGCCGGAAATACCGAAGGAAGAGTCTTTTGAAGTAGCAGAAAATGGACAACTGCAACAGCAGCAGCCACCGGAACGATTAGAGACAACATTCGAAATTGCGGGAACCCCCGAATATGCCGTTCTTTACGACGGTTTGGATGAAGGCATCTTGGAGGCGGTGGCGCGGTACGAGGAAGAAGTGGAGCGGCGACGCGAAAGTAACGAAAGAGAATATGATTGTGGGTACATGACCGGAGTCGTACACCACGTCATCGATGAAGGTTGCGACAAGCTGAATGGAATGCGAAAGAAAAGGAGCGTACGGAACGGTAATTTTTTCATCTTTTTTCATTGGTTATTTTCGTTTTATATATGCAGATTAATGGATTTCATTGCGTAAATACCATTCTTTTCAGATTTTTTCGGGTTATCATTGCAAGGATATTAAATCACATCTATGCACTAAATTATATTTCCATCTCCGAAGAATCCGCACATAGAAAACGGAATGCGCCAACGGAAAAACATGACGAAATTCCGGAAAAAAAATCAAAATTATAAGTACTAATAATGGAACGATTTTGTTGGAATGATTTTTTTAATTTTTGCTATATTTTTTTTTATAATAAGAATACATGTTTTTTATAATAAAAATTTATTAACAATTATAATTTCGATTTATTAATTATTAACGAAAAAAAAGAAATAACAAAACGACGACAAAAACAAAGAAACGAAACTGACGAACGAAATTAAGAATGGCCATTCGCCATAGACCACATCAACGCCAACAGCAACAATTGTTGATTAGATGTCTGTTGATTGTTAGTTATTTGTTGCTGTTGGCGTTGATTTTGCGGCCACGGCTACCATCGCCGTTGCCATTGTGGCCGAAATTGGCGTGGCTGCCACTGGCCATTTTGTTGCTGCTGCGGTTGTTGCTGATGCTGTTGTTGCTGCTGCTGCTGCTGTTGTTGTTGATGATGTTGCTGTTGCGTCCTTAATTGTCATTCGAGTCGGTGTAATCGTCGTTGCAGTAGTTGAATTTGCTGAAATTAAATTATTAAATTAAAAACAGTGATTTTTACAACATATTTATGTATATAAAAATAATCGAAATATAATAAACATTTATTCTATTTAAGTTTTTATTTTCTTAATTTTTTTGTATTTTTTTGTTTATTGAACTTTGATTTGGTCGTGTTCGCCGTTGCGTCGAGCGATCGATACCGAGTGGCGATACCGATCGATAACGACAAAACTGTTTGTTTTGCGTGCACCACCCACCCGAACGCTGCTCCGTTTGGTCGTGCCGGCGGTGAAAAATCACTCTCCATCGCAAATCTCTCTCAAATCACTATCGTTTCAAATCTTTCTCACTAATCGTAAGGGTTAAAACGCAACGGCGCAGCGGCCAAACAATCATCTGTCAGAAATTGACATTTCTGGCAGACGACGCGATTATCAAAAAGTGAATACAGCGACACTATGATGCAACTCGATGAAATTGGTGATTTAAATGCAACGTCAGTCTTCGAGATTATGGGAAACCAAATGGAGGTGAGTTATATCGTAACCTGTATTTGTATAAGTTATATCTGTATGAATGATGAATGATCTGGATGAATGTTTATTTAAGGAGGCAGAGGACCAGCAACAGCAACAGCAACAGCAACAACGACGACAACAGCCCGGACCACTCGAACCCGAACACCGCGTAAGTAATAAAATATATAGTGAAATATAATAAACATTTAATCTATTTAAGTTGTTATTTTCTTAATTTTTTTGTATTTTTTTGTTTATTGAACTTTAATTTGGTCGTGTTCGCCGTTGCGTCGAGCGATCGATACCGAGTGGCGATACCGATCGATAACGACAAAACTGTTTGTTTTGCGTGCACGACCCACCCGAACGCTGCTCCGTTTGGTCGTGCCGGCGGTGGTGCACGCAAAACAAACAGTTTTGTCGTTATCGATTGGTATCGCCAATCGGTATTGATCGCTCGACGCAACGGCGAACACGACCAAATTAAAGTTCAATAAACAAAAAAATACAAAAAAATTAAGAAAATAATAACTTAAATAGATTAAATGTTTATTATATTTCACTATATATTTTATTACTTACGCGGTGTTCGGGTTCGGGTGGTCCGGGCTGTTGTCGTCGTTGTTGCTGTTGCTGTTGCTGTAGCTGCACCACCCACCCGAACGCTGCTCCGTTTGGTCGTGCCGGCGGTGGTGCACGCAAAACAAACAGTTTTGTCGTTATCGATTGGTATCGCCAATCGGTATTGATCGCTCGACGCAACGGCGAACACGACCAAATTAAAGTTCAATAAACAAAAAAATACAAAAAAATTAAGAAAATAATAACTTAAATAGATTAAATGTTTATTATATTTCACTATATATTTTATTACTTACGCGGTGTTCGGGTTCGGGTGGTCCGGGCTGTTGTCGTCGTTGTTGCTATTGCTGTTGCTGCTCCTCTGCCTCCTTAAATAAACATTCATCCAGATCATTCATCATTCATACAGATATAACTTATACAAATACAGGTTACGATATAACTCACCTTCATTTGGTTTCCCATAATCTCGAAGACTGACGTTGCATTTAAATCACCAATTTCATCGAGTTGCATTCTAGTGTCGCTGTATTCACTTTTTGATAATCGCGTCGTCTGCCAGAAATGTTAATTTCTGACAGATGATTGTTTCGCCGCTGCGCCGTTGCGTTTTAACCCTTACGATTAGTGAGAAAGATTTGAAACGATAGTGATTTGAGAGAGATTTGCGATGGAGAGTGATTTTTAGAGAGCCAGAGTCTCTGTATACTAAGACAGTGAGTCAGGAACACCGCAAAAAGGCGAAATAAATCGCAAGAATCGGATATCCGACGCAGTAAGGATACGAGCATTTTTTTAAACGATTGGTTCGTAATTTATTTAATTTATTTATTTTTTATTTTTGAATTTAATTTAATTTACGTTTAATTTAATTACGTATTTAATTTAATAATACGTTGCAACGTGGTCCTTTCTCCGTTCCCTTGGAGCCTCGAGGTGGTAGCCTGCGTTGCCTGAGGGCCCGAGTTTTCTCTCCTACGAGCGGGAGGTGGGGTACTGCCCGTTCTCCGTTTCGATCCCGACGCGAGGCGTGAGCGTATGCCGTTGCCCGTAGTCGTCCCTATCAGGCACCGTCGGTTGAGAGCAAGGGGCGGGCGATAAGGCCGTTCCCTGTATCTCGCCGTTCGCAGGGCGCGGAGTGTTATAAGCACCCGTTGCCCGTTGTCTCGGAAAACCTCCGGTCCTTCCTAACTCCTTCGTGGTTATCCTCACTTGTGTTCCTGTAAAGAAATGGTGGGGACTAGGGTTTCAGCACATCGAGACGCCTGTGAATATTATACGACTTTATTTGCTCCTTTAGTGCGAGAAGTCGCGGCCCCGTCTCGACCTCTAGTCCCTCTCTGGCGGCTCGCGCTCTCTTTTATACATGTTCCCCCGTAGTGGGGATATCGGCTCGCGCCTGCGCGTTCCCTTATTTTTACATCGTTGCGCGAGTTGTTTGCGCGGCGCGTAGAGGCGCGCTTTTCGACCCGTTGCAACGTATAATACATATTATTACGTAGAATTACGTATAATACACAATATATTGTCGATTTTATAAAAACTATAAATATTCATCCTCGACATATAACAGCTGTATGAGGTGAAAAGAAATAAGAAAAGACGTTACAGCGTTGGCTCTGCGTTTCGGATTGCCACGCGGTCGTCTTGGGTTCAATTCGCGAGTAAATTTTTTTTTTTTTTAAACAGCTGTAGTTTCTTATTTGCTATCATCACATAAGGCTTTTATATATCGAGAATGAATTATTATAGGATTTATACGGACATATGTCTGGGAATGTATTGTGTATTAAAAAATGAAAAAAAATTGTTTAAATAAAAATTTATTGAATTTAATTTAATTCACATATGTTTTTTATTTTTTCGTTTCTTTATTTCTTAACCAATTTTATTTCCAATCAATTTTATAAAAAGTATAAAAATTCATCCTCGGTATATAAAAGCTTTTTGTGATGATAAGAAATAAGAAAAGACGTTACAGCGTCGGTTCTGCGTTTCGGATTGCCACGCGGTCGTCTTGGGTTCAATTCCCGAGCAACCTTTTTTTTTTTTTTTTCTTTCTGACACCGAGTTCACACGTTCTTTTTGTCTTTATTGTATGTAGGGCAACTGAAAATCGGATCGACGATCGGATTAAAAAAGCTGAATTTGAATTGAACGGGTGAAAAAACTATTGAAAAAACGATTGACTGAAAGACGAAAAAAATTATCCCCTTTGAACAACTATTTTCGGGTAATTATTCCCATCAAAATCATTTAAGTAAGTGTGAATTCATTCATTTTCTTCGGAAAATGAACACACACACACACACGCGCATGAACACACTTCGGTGTGAATTGAAGTGAAAATTCAGTGCATTTTTTTAAATAAAAATAATGAATATCGAAGAGCGAATCAAACCTGATGGAAATTGTTTATTCAGGTCACTTGCTCATTTTTTATATAATGACCAAGAAAAACATAGACAAGTAAGATTAAAGATTGTTTCAAACGTTATACAGAATTGGTCATTATATGAAGATTTTATAGTAGGCGACGAATCATACGGTACGAATATAACAGATCAAAACTCTTACAAATTTCATATGTCACGTGACACTGTTTACGGAGGAGAGGTTGAAATTCAATCGTTCGTACAAATATATAACGTACGGGTATTGGTTTGTAGAAACGATAATTCAGCTCCAAATGAATTCGGACAATCTCCTAGCAATGGAACTTTAACCGTGTTATTATCAGGTACAATCAATGCAGGTCATTACGATGTTATACAAACATCGAATCTTCTTTTTTGGCAAAATTATAAAAAGCAATGCAATCGTATTTATTACGAAAAAAATAAAGATTTGATCAATGAGAAAAGATAAGTAATTAATTTATCTGAAACATCATTGGCTAAGAAACGAGAATCGGATAAAGTTGAAAGTATGAATGATGAGCGTTTGAGAAAAAAGCACGATAAGGACGTTGTGAAAAATATGAATGACGAGCGTTTGAGAAAAAAGCACGATAAAGACGTTGTGAAAAATATGAATGACGAGCGTTTGAGAAAAAGCACGATAAGGACATTGTGAAAAATATGAATGACGAGCGTTTGAGAAAAAAGCACGATAAGGACGTTGTGAAAAATATGAATGACGAACGTTTGAGACAAAAACATGATAAGGACGTTGTAAAAAATATGAATGACGAGCGTTTGAGAAAAAAGCACGATAAGGACGTTGTGAAAAATATGAATATGGACCGTTTGAGAAAAAAACAAGACAAAGATGTTGTAAAAAATATGGATGAGGAACGTTTAAAAAAGAAAGTAACAAAGATGTTGTAAAAAATATGGATGAGGAACGTTAAAAAAAAAAAGAATCAAAGATATTGTGAACATTATGAACGAGGAACGTTTGAAGAAAAAACGAGACAAAGCCATTGTCGAAAATTTGAATGAAGAGCGATTGAGAAAAAAAAGAAAAGATAATCTTGTAAAAAATTTAAATGAAACACGTTTGAGAAATAAACGGAAAAAAGATATTGTAGAAAATTTAAATGCAGAACGCTTACACAAAAAAAGACAGAAAGATGTTGTCCAAAATTTGAATGAGGAGCGTTTGAAACAGAAAAAAGAGAATGACTTAGCGAAAAATTTGAAAGAGGATCGTTTGAAAAAAAAAAAAAAGAAAATAACTTAACAAAAAATTTGAATGCGAATCGTTTGAAAAGAAAAAGCGAAAATGATATGATAGAGAATATGTCGAATGAACGTGTTAAAAAGAAAATTGGCGAACAAATTGATACACCGTGGCCTGATAAGATATCGTATTTGGATTTCGGAAATATGACTTATAGTTGCCCATACTGCTCTGCAGTTTTCTGGGATGTTGAATTTTCGAAAAAAAGCTGTTGTCATTACGGAAAAGTACAATTTTCACGTTTGAGTGATTATGATGAAAATTTGAAGCAATTGTTATTGCACGATCAGCAATATAGACAATTAATTCGTTATTATAACAGCCGGTTTTCATTTGCAACTTTCAATGCTAATGTGGTCAATGATTCAAGGCCAAGTTTGTCATGTTACACCGAATACTCTTTACACAAAAACGGGTGAAACACCAATCGGTGGCCAAATTTATATTTATGATGATTACGCAGCGTGTGAACAAATATTGAAAGAAAATGAACATTTATCGAAAAAACATGTGAAGATAATATCACAAGTATTAAATAATATCAATCCGTACGCTAAAAAATATAAACATTTACATGAGTTATGTCAAAATGAAGAATTACCAGAGTACAATTTATATTTTGTCCGAAACATCAATTTGGATAAACATCGGTACAATTTGCCATGTACCGCAGAATGTGCCGCATTGATAGTTTCAAAAGATAGTAACATTTCAGAAGTATTTGATTTATGTATTTATCCAAGAAATCTTCCCAATGGCATAAATCCCGAAACACATTTAAATAAATTATCATTTCATGTTGATCCAATGACTTTTCTAATAATGTTTCCTTCTGGAGATTTGGGATGGAGTCCATTAATTATGCAGAATGCAAACAATACTAAAAGACTTTCAACCTTGCAGTATTATTCGTATCGCTTGGCTTACAGACCAAATTGTAGTTTCAATCTAATATTATTTTGTGGTAGACTAACTCCACAGTACGTTATTCAAGCGTACATTATGATTGAAAGCAATAGATTGAATTTTTTTAGATACAATAAAAAAAATTACGAGTTGAGTGTTACCAGGGAATAGTCGATCATGTCGCACGAAGTGTTTTAAACGATTCAAACAATTTCAAATCAGAACGTTTAGGCAATATTTTTATTTTGCCATCAACATATTTGGGTAGTCCAAGAAATATGCATCAAAATTATCAAGATGCAATGGCGATTGTAAGAACGATTAGTAAACCAGATTTATTTATAACAATGACCTGCAACCCTAATTGGCCAGAACTACAGAGAGTATTACATCACTTTCCCGTGGGCACATCGTGCAACGATATTCCAAACATCACAGTGTGATTGTTTTATTTCAAATTACGGGCGCTTTTGTCCGATGTTCTAAATGGAATGTTGTTTGGAAAAATTTTAGCGTGGGTCTACACCATTGAGTTTCAAAAACGTGGGTTACCGCACGCGCATATGTTGTTCGTGTTAGATTATAAAAACAAATTAAATACTCTAGAAGCTATTGATAAATATATCAGTGCCCAAATCCCTAACATAAATGATGAATTACAAGAATTAGTTATCAAGCATATGTTACATGGACCTCATACCGATTACTCTCCATGCTACGATAAAGAAAAAAATACATGCTCAAAAAAATTCCCGAAGGAGTTTCGCGATTTTACAGAATTTGAAAAAAATTGATTTCCCAAATATAAACGTAAAGATAACCGTAATGTCGGACATGTATATAATAGGAAAATAAATGGTGACTTAGTATCAGTCGATAATTCGATGGTAGTCCCATACAATCCAGGAATTCTACAAAAATATAAATGCCACGTGAATGTTGAATATTGTGCTTCCATAATGAGTGTGAAATATATATATAAATACCTGCACAAGGGACATGATCGAGCGTATTTGAGAGTGAAAAGAAACAACGAAAACGTTAACTCAGAAAATTACGATGAAATTTCAGATTACATTGATAGTCGTTACGTTAGTCCTATGGAAGCAGCTCGGCGTATAGAAGAATTGCCCCTTTCGGATAGATCGCATCCTATTATTCGTTTAGCAGTACATTTAGAAAGTCAACAGCATATAATTTTTGAAGAAAATGCTGAAAAAGATGCTCTGATAAAAAGCGAGACAACATTAACAGCGTGGTTCAAACTTAATAAAAAAAAATGAAAGTACAAGACAATTCCTTTACATTAATATTCCAAAAAATTATTCATTTGATTTGAAGAAAAAAATTTGGATAAAACGTCGTACATTTTCTAAAGCAATTGGTCGAATCGTAAGTGTAAGTCCAAAGGACGTTGAACGATTTAATTTAAAATTGATATTAAATCGTGTAAAAGGAGCAACAAGTTTCAATGATTTGAAAAAGTATGAAAATAAAACTTACAATACTTTCAAAGAAGTAGCAATTGCAATGGGATTGGTTGAATGTGACACTGAAATTTTTAAGATTTTCGAAGAAGCATGTACAATTATGATGCCAAACGAGTTGCGTAAATTCTTCGCATGGGTTAATATTTCTGATAATTTTGTATTTTCACGACAAATTTGGGATAAATTTAAAGAATATTTTTGTGAAGGATTTCCCGATAATAATGAAAATAGAACATTACAAGAAATAAATAACATTTTTAACTTAGAAAACAGGCAATTTTCAGATTTTGGGCTACCCGAACCAGATGAAAATGTAATTGACTTAGATATTGAAAAAGAAATTATGGTGTTTCATAAAGATGAATCTAAAAAAATTGTTGCTCAATTAAACGAAGATCAAAGATTTATTTTTGATTATATAATCAAAAAAGATAACGAAATGATTAAATTGATGGTCCTGGAGGTACAGGAAAAACATTTTTATACACAGCTCTAATTCATTATTTCTTAGGAATCGGAAATAAAGTATTATCAATGGCGTGGACGGGTATTGCATCGATATTATTGCCAAAAGGAATGACAAGTCATAGAACTTTTAGACTACCATTAGACTTAACAAGTATAGAAACTTCATTTTTGAAATTAAATTCAGATAAAAAAGATTGAGGGAATGTGACGTTATTATTTGGGACGAGGCATCAATGATACCAAAAAAAGCATTAGAAATTGTCGATAAAACTCTCCGTGATTGTTGTAACGTTGAACATCTTCCATTGGCAGGCAAATTGATTATATTAGGTGGAGATTTTCGACAAATTCTACCAGTTGTAAAAAATGCAACAAGATATGCTGTCGTTAACGAAACAATCAAATTTTCTAACATGTGGCATCAGTTTAAAATTATGAAATTAGAAAAAAACATGCGTACATGTGATAATTGTTTTTCGACATTTTTATTGGAAATTGGCAGCGGTCTTATAAAATCATTACAAATATCCGAAAATTGGAAAACGAATGATATTTGTACGATGATATACGGAACTGTAATTTACCAGAATGATGATTTATCAAATCGTGCTATATTGTCTTGCCATAACGAAGATGTTAATCAATTAAATGATAAAATTTTACAAAAAATAAACGATACAGAAAAAATATATTACAGTATTGACTATGCAAAACATAAAGGAGTCGATCAAGCTGATAGTGACGTCGATCTAAATTATCCAATAGAATATTTGAACTCTTTAAAATCACAGTTCATAAATTACGATTAAAAGTTGGTGCAATTGTTATGCTCATCAGAAATTTGAGTATAAATGATGGATTATGTAACGGAACAAGGATGAAAGTCGTTGGGTTATTCAAATTTAATATTAAAGTAGAAATAATAACTGGAACCCAAAAAGGTAAATGTGCATTTATTCCAAGAATCATGTCAGATACTGGAGAATTTTCTTCTTTACCATTCATTTTATATCGTAGGCAATTTCCAATCGTTTTAGGATTTGCAATAACCATTAATAAATGTCAAGGTCAAAGTTTTGAAAAAGTTGGAATATATTTCCGGAGACCTTTATTCGCTCATGGGCAATTATATGTAGCATTGTCGAGATGTAAAGACCCGAATCAATTATTCATTGAAAACGATTCAGAAGATATTGATGAAATCAACAATGTTGTGTGGAATGAAGTTTTTAATTAACAAATAAAAAAATATAATATTCGTGCTAATAATTAATTATTATTATCACGCATATTTTACAAGTTGATTAGGCCTACTGGGGACACAACTTGCATTTGATTAATCAACTTCGGTTATAATTCAAATTCAAAATATCGTTTGAACGATTGATTTAATCTTCAACCAAATGTCGAAATAATCAAATGAAAAAAAAACGCGCCGTTTTATCTACTTCAAAGTGGTGTGGAAATGATAATCTAAAGAGTTTGTGTATCTACAAGATATGGAATTTTTAAATTCATAAAACGGCCATTCTTATTTATATGCAGAACTCTCTTATGATTTTCATCGTTCGTTAATTCACCCGATGTAACGAATATTTATATTTCATTTTATAATTCCATATAATTCCATTTATATATTGAATTGAAACGATTGAACAGTGAGCGCGTGTAGCGCGCGAGCCCGGGGAAACTCTAGTATATATATATATACTAGAGGTACCCCGGGCTCGCGCGCCGCGCGCTCGCTTTATCAACATTATAATAATGTTTAATCACCGCCGCAACTTTTCACCAATGGAGGTCGTCGCCGCTTTTTTGTATTTTTACTTAGTCAGTCCCCCTTAAAGGGACTTAGAATATTTTTCCCCTCTCCCACCCCCTTCGCCATTACTCCTTCGACCAAAAATATTCTAAGTCCCCCCTTGAAGGACTTAGAATATTTTGACCTTCCCCTCCCACGACCATTCAGAAAAATGTTCTAACTCCCACTAAGGGGATTTCCCCCACCCCCTACGACCGAAAATATTCTGTCCCTCTAAGGGGGACTTAGAAGATTTTTCTCTCCCCGCTCCCCTGCCGTCGCGACCGTTGCTATGGCGACCATTGTTATGGCAACCGTTGCTATGGCAACCGTTGCTAAGGCGACCGTTGCTAAGGGGAACCCCCCGCAGGTAAAAATATTCTAAGTCCCTCTAAGGGGAACTTAGAATATCCCCCTCCCCCGACCCCTGCGACTGAAAATATTCGAAGTCCTGAGCGAGCGGGATCAAGGCGGCGGGGGTTTCGATTCCTGACACGGCGGCGACAGCGGCGGTAACTTTATATATATAGAGAGATATATATCTATTGTGACGTGCTTCTCGAAGTCTCGGACTCTACTTCGATCCGCGACCCGTCCAAAATATAATGACGCCCTTGTTTTTCAATCCCCTTACCTTTTCCCCTGATTCACGCCGAATTGTTGCTGGGCGCCAGGATATCTATCACCCGATATCCAGGGTATTCTCAGATCCTCTATTATCTCAAACTTACAACTAACTTACACGGCTAGCGGGATAGGGAGTGCAGTTCGGGCGCGAAGAAAATTCAACAAATCAAATAATTTTTCACACACTACGCAAGAAATAAAAGCAATAAAACGGTATTTATTCAATTATTTCCCGTAGTCGAACACAAAATTTTAGCCTCTTCGACGGGCTCTCTCCGAACGACGATTCGTTCGCAACAATACAATATCTTTGACTCGCGGGACTCAACGTAAATTATTTTCTCGATTTGTCGTCGACGCGACGAGAATTATCCGAAACTTAACCGCTAATTTGCCGAGTACGGGCGAGAAAGCACTCTGCGATCCGCGTATCGCTCTCGGCATACAGAAAACCAAAGATGGTGGGCACCACGTGCACCTACCTGTTTAATTATCCGCGACGCGATGCGATCGACCTTCTAGCTTCCCTCAGCTTTCCTCAAGACAACGGTCTTCTATCGGCCGTCGACACGGCGTTAATTCTCCTCGGCGGACGTTGATTTTCGATACTTCTCCCTCACGGAGATACAATTTCACGGAATCCCTTATCGCTCGTTTATTAGCTCACTAGTCTCAACTACTTATCGAATCTCTTATTCGATTATCTAATGCCTTTGTTCTCACACTAAAGAAATGACTGCAGAGCGACTAACTAATGGCACGCGTTCAGCGAGAGTTATAATAATGCGTCTAACTTTTAGCACGCTTCCGGCGAGAGTGACGCTTCCTCGCCCGTACTTCGTTACGCGGACCGATAGCTGAGGGGAAGGGGGTCGCGACGGTTCCCTTGCTGTACTTCGGCAATTTTTATTGGTTCCTCGCGGCTCCTCTCCTATTGTCTTCTCCTCGCGCGGTAACCGGCGTAGCTACGACTTTTCGCGTATCTGAAAAATATAAGACGGCTCTCCGGCAGACATATGTTCTATATTTTTCAGTTTTCTCGGGTTCCGCGGGGATCGACTCTGTGCGCGCGCTAACAAAGACTCTCGCGCGTGCCCTACCTATAGCGTGATGCGAGAGCGTTTACAACGCCTCGTCACACTATATATATTGTGACGAGGCGTTGTAACGCTCGCAGATCGCGCTAGAGCAGAAGTATAGTAGGCAGGCCGGAATCGCTCGACTCGTACCCGAAAGGAAAAATATACAAATTCGAGAACGTTTGACTGCCGTGCGTCTGAACTATATTTCAGGAATGATAGTACGCTGACAGTCAAGACGCGGAGAGGAGCGCGGAGAGGAAGGGCTGAGCCACAGCATTGAGCGACGATCGACGATGGATCGATGGGCTGTGACCCCCACCCCCGGCCAACGAATTTGCGTGAAGCGAGAACAACGGGACTCTCGCTGCGACCGGCTTAGGAGAAGGATCTCGCCGATTATTGTAGAATTAGAGAATTCCGATATTAAGTCGCGGTTTTATAAGATTGAGTCAAAGAAAGTAATTAGAGTGTGTGAGAAGTTGTGAGAGATTGTATCCGTACGAATTCGATTGTATTCCGTACGAATTCCGTCGAGAGAGCCTGTGTGCCAGTAAAAAGCCGAGAAGGACGATCGGTTGGAAGGAAGGATAGGAAATCGACGCTCGAGTCGAGACTAGGAAAACGATTGGAAAACGCTGTGCTGCGGCGGAAATATCGACAAAAGAAAAGGTAGGCGCACGAGGTGCATATTTTCTAATACGTCGATCCCGCTTCCCGGGTATTGCCGTGCACGTGGCTGTAGAGTCGTCCTCTGTCCGTTCGCGTTTTATCCTATCACTTCGCCGAGTCGACCGGCTTCACCGGGCTCGGGTATTCGTGATAGTTGTTAACGGAGAAATCCAGCTTGTAGCCAGCGGTTGTCTCCGCGTGGCCCACCGTTCGTATTATTGTTTATATTTTGCTGTTAATAAATTAGTCGTTTATGCGAGATTTTGTTATTGAAAGAAAAGAACGTAATTTGTTGTACATTTGCCCCCGAACTGCACTCCCTATCCCGCTAGCTGAGCATCGTAGGAAATTGATAAGCGAAGAAAAACAGATAGAGAACCCTTGCCAATTGGGGGAACAATTGGCTGGCGCCCATCAAGCAGCGGTAGATAAAGGATTCGTGCGAAGGACACGGAAAAACACGTGGGCGTCATTAACGATTGTACGGAGGTCCCGGGATCGGTTGCACCGAAATTCCGGTTACGGGGCCTCGTCACAATATACATATACATATACATTGAGACTTTCGTTTCCGGTGAGTGAGAAAGCGAAAGTGTGACAGAGTGGTGAGAAGGAGAAAAGGGAAGAAAGGGAGAAAAAAAGTGATTAGAGAGAAGATGAAAAAAGGGATAGAGAGAGGAGAGACGAGAGAAGAGAGGGAGAGAAACGGAGCGAGTGGGAAAGGGCGGAAGAAAAAAGGGAGAAGGGAAAGAGAAGGGATTTGGAGGTTAAGGACGAGGAGAGGAAGAAGGGCAGTGACAGCAGAGGAGAGAGGAAAGAGGTAGAGAGAAAGACGTGGGTACGGAGTAAGAGAGGTAGGTGGCAGCACGAAGCGAGGCGGCCGAGGATAAGGAAGAGCGAGAGCGGAGCGAGGTAAGGTAGGGAGTAAGAAACGAGCAGAGCGTGCGGGGATAAGGACGAAAGAGCTAAGGAGTCGGTGAGATAGGAAACGAGAAAAGAGGAGAAAGAACGATATACAGATAGAAGGTAAAAGCAAGGGGAAAGAAGTAAAGATGTTAGGAGGATTAGAAGATGAGAAGGGGGGAGGAAATGCGGAAGAGGCGAGGAAAAGGGGCAGGAAATCTAACGTGGAGAGACTGGAGAGGGAAAGAAGCGCAAGCACAGGAGATATGAGGGACTTAAAGGACATGTGGAAAAGGAAAAGGGGACAGCTGGAGGAGGGGGGAAGGAAGGGAAAGGAGGGGAAGAAGAGGTGGAGCAAATTTTTAGGAGAAGTAGGATAACGGTGAGATCGCCGGAGAAGGAAAAGGGGGAAGGGGAGCAGATGAGAGAGATAAAGGAGATGATAAGGGAAATGAGAGAAGAGATGAGACAAGAGATAAGAGAGGTAAGAGCAGATGTGGTGAGCCAGGGGAGGAATGTGAGAGAAGAGGTGGCAAAGCTAAGAGAGGAGATGAGGAAAGGGGAAGCGAAGGCGAGAAAGGAAAAAGAGGAAATGAAGAGGAAAATGACGGAATTGGAGGGAAGGGTACAAGGCGCGGAGGAAGCAGAGAGGATAATAGGAGAATTGAGTAGGAGAATAGAGGAGATGGAGGAGGCAAGAAGGGGAAGAGGAGGGGGAACAGAGAGGAAGGGGGTAGGAGATAGGGTGAAAGAGATAGAAGCAAAGATAGAAAAAGGGGAAAGGGAGAGAAGGAGAAGAAATGTGATAGTAAAGGGAGTGAAAATGGAGGACACGGTGTGGCAAACGACGCAGAGATTAATGGAGAGAATAGGGGTGCAGGCGAGGGTGGAAGCGGTGAGAGAAGTAGGGAGAATGAGAGACAGGGGGCAGCAGGGTACGCAAGCGATACTGGAGGTGAGGATGGGAGACGTGGAGGGAAAAAAAGGCGATGAAGAGAAGATGGAATGTGAAGGAGAGGGAAGTGAGGATAGAAGACGACATGACATGGAAGGAAAGGAAAATGCAGTGGCGATTAAGGGAAATAGGATATAGGGAAGGGAGGAAAGGGAGAAGAACAAGGGTAAGCTACGGAAAGAGAGAAATAGAAGGGAAAATGTGGTGGTGGGATGAGGGAAGAGAGAAGCTGAGAAATTGGAGAGGAGAGGAGTGGGAAGAGGAGGGGGAAGGGCAGCAGAGAAGGAATGATAGGAGGAAGGGAGGGGGGAACGAGGAACGAAACAGCAGCATGGAAGGTGCGGAAGGCGGGGAGGCAAAAAACGAATAGGGGGGGGGGGGGGGGGGGCAAGAGAAAGGACAGGAGGAAAGAGATCGGGAGTGGAGGATAGCGTTTTGGAATGTGGCGGGGCTGGAAAACAAGGATAGGGAATTCTGGAAGGAACTGGAGGAATGGGAGGTAATAGTGATGATGGAGACGTGGGTAGAAGAAAGAGGATGGGACAGGATGAAGGAGAGGTTGCCAATTTGATGATTGTGGGAGTGAGGGAGGAAATGGCATGCGAGGAGTAGGGAGAGTAGGAGAGGGAGCAAGGGATGATGGTGAGGAGAATAAAGACAGAAAGAAGTAGCTGGACAGTGATAGGGGTGTACGTGAACGGGGACATAGAAAGAAAATTGGAAAAACTAAGGGGGTGGGTAGAGAGACAAGGAGAGAGGGAGAGAATAATAGTAGGGGGAGACTTTAACGCAAGGACAGGGGAGGAAGGGAGAGGAGCAGGCGGAAGCGAGGAGGATGCGGGAGGGAGGAAATCGAAGGACAAGAAAGTAAACAGGGAGGGAAAAAAGTTGATAGGGACGCTGGAAGAGGTGGGCTGGGAGATAATGAACGGGAGCGTAAAAGGGGACGAGGAAGGTGAGTTCACATACACAGGGGGCAGGGGAGATACAGTGATAGACTACGTATTGGGGGACCACAGGGTAAGGGAGGGAATCGAGAGGTTGGTAGTGGTGGAAAAGTTGGACTCGGATCACCACCCGCTGGTGGTTACGATGAAGGGGGGAAAGGAAAAGAGAAGGGAGAGAGAAAAGAGGGAAAGAAAAGGAGGGGGGGGATAAATGGACGGAGGAAATGAAAGCGAGGTACGTGAGGGAGATGGCGGGAACAACGGGGAGGGAGGGAGAGCTACAAGAGTTGGTGGAAGGGGTAACGAAAAGAATCACGGGGGCGATAAGGAAATGCACTAAGGAGGGGCGGGGGACGAAAGGAGAAAGAGAAGGGAGGGATGGTGGGATGACGAGTGCAAGGAAAAGAAGGGGGAGGTTAGAGGAGAATTAAGGAGGTGGAGGAAGGAAGGAGGCTCGAAGCAGGGATACCGAGACAGAAAGAAGGAGTATAAGGAGATGTGTGAGAGGAAGAAAAAGGAAGAACAGGAAAGGTTAATAAGAGAGGTGGCAGAAGCGAGAACAGAGAACGAGGTATGGGAAATTGTCAATAGAGGGAGGAAAAAGAGGAAGAAGGTGAATGAGAACATAGAAAAGGGAGAGTGGAAAGAATATTTTATGGGGTTGTTAGGGGGAGAGGAGAGAAGAGTGGTGAGAGGGAGTGAAAAGGGGGGAAGAGAGGGAGAAGAAGAGGAGATAAGTAGAGAGGAGATAAAGAGAGCGGTAAGAAGGCTGAAGGAAGGAAAAGCATGTGGGGGGGACGGGATACCAAACGAAGCGTGGAAGTTCGGGGGAGAGGAAACAGAGGAGATGGCATGGGAGATATGTAGGAGAGTATGGAGGGGAGAAGGGTGGCCGCAGAGCTGGAAGGAGGGCGTAATATCCCCAATAGTACAGAAGGGGGAAGGAGGGAAAGTACAGGACTATAGAGGAGTGACGCTGATGTCGACGTTGTACAAAGTGTACGCGTCGGTGCTGGCGAAAAGAATAGAGAGAGAAGTGGAGGAAAAGGGATTGGTGCCGGAGAATCAGACGGGTTTCAGGAGGGGAATGGGAACGGTAGACAACGTCTTTGCGTTAAACTACCTGGTGGGGCGACAGGTGAGTAGGGAGAGAGGAAAGTTGGTGGCCCTGTTCGTAGATTTAAAGGCGGCCTTTGATTCTGTGGACAGGGAGGTACTGGCGAGGGCAATGGAGAAGAAAGGGGTGAGGCAGGGGTTGAGAGAGAGGGTGGAGGAGATATATTGGGAAACAATGAGCAGGGTAAAAGTGGGGGGAGAGGTGGGAGAGGCCTTTTGGACAGCGAAAGGGGTAAGGCAAGGATGTCCGCTGAGCCCGATAATTTTCAATCTGGTGACGGCGGACATGGAGGAGGAATTGAGTAGAGCAGGGTGCGGGGGGGGGGGGGGGGGGGGGGGGGGGTTAAACTGGCGGGAAGAAAGGTCTATAGCTTGGCGTACGCGGACAATGTAGTGGTGATGGCGGAGACGGAGCAGGAAATGAAGGGAGCGATCAGAGTGCTGGAAGGGTATTTTGAAAAGAGAAGGCTAGAGATGAACGTAGGGAAGACAAAGGTGATGAGGTTTAGGAAAGGAGGGGGAAGAAGCAAGAGGGTGACATGGAGATGGAAAGGGAAAGAAATAGAAGAGGTAAGGGAGTTTAAGTATCTGGGGTATGTGTTTGGGAAGAATGGGGGGCAAGAAGCGCAGATAAGGGACAGAATAAGGTAAGCGGGAATGGTGATGAAGCAGGTGTGGGGGATAGGAAAGAGGAAATTCGCAAGGATCTGGAAAAGGAGAATGTGGTTGTTTGATACGCTAGTGTGGACGGTGATGGGGTATGGGGTGGAAATATGGGGTTGGGAGGAAAGAATTAAGGTGGAAGCGACACAGGAAAGGTACATAAGGTAGGTGCTAGGGCTAGACTGGAGGACGCCGGGGTATATGGTAAGGGAGGAAGCAAAAAGGGAGAAGATGAGAACAAGGGCGAGGAGGAGAGCATGGGCGTATGTGGAAAAACTAGAGAGGGGCGAGGGGAGTGGGATAGCGAGAGAATGCTTGATGGAGATCAAAAGGAGGGAGACGAGGGGGGGACGTGAGGTTATCGAAATGGGAGGAGGGAAGAAAGGCGATTAGACGCGCAGAAGAGGAGAGAGAGGAGGAGGGGGGATACGAGAGAATGGAACAAGAAGATATAAAGGAGCAGGAGAGAGAAAGGGCGGAAAAAATAATAGAGTCGAGGTACAACAGGTGGTATAGAGAGGTGAGGGTGGAAGGAATACCGAAATATTTAGGGGAAGGGGAGAGGAGGAGAGGAGAGGAGAGGAGAGGAGAGGAGAGGAGAGGTATGTGAGGATAGCGAGATACAGATTAGGGAACGAGATAAGGGAAGGGAGATATTGGGAGGGAGAAGAGGAAAGGGCATGCAGGGTGTGTGGGGAGAGGTGGAGTCGTGGGAACATGTTCTGG